>CM066315.1:99699702-101048907 GCA_033807775.1 Saussurea involucrata
AATCCCTCGATATGAAATACGTCTTTTAGGCTCAAATCTTGCTATTGGGTGGTCTCCACTAATGTCCCTAGTCATGTCTTTTCCCGGTCCTTCCCTAATGGTCACGTTACTATCACAAGGTTCTCCCTACAATGGTCGGTCTCAATCATCCAAAACAAAAATATTGGCTACAATAATCTAACCATTCATAAGTGTGGGACATCAACGTGCATACACGGGGGCCCGATTGGCAACCCCAAACCTTACCCACACATTGTCCCCAATGTACAGGCAAGTGGTACAAAGTGCAGATACATATTGTGGGTTGTTATTACAGTCATCCAACAGAAACAAAGAAAATAGTACAGTACATCATCAAGAACAATCAAAACAAGAGAGCATGAAAACAAACCCATCTACCGGCGGGATGATGATGAAGCACCCCCGTCTCGCCGTCCTCTCACTCTCCTCCTTCCTTCGGGTTGCGCCGATGGTGCCTGTGGTGCTGGCGGAGCTGGAAAGCCGGCTTGGGTGAGACGCGCGTCGAACCCATCCAAGCGTAGGGTCAAGTTTTGGAAGTTATGATCCATCCGCTCATCTAATCGCCTCCTCTCGGTCGTCATCTGATCCATAAAGCGGCGCATATAAGAAGGCGTGTCACCGCCGTGCACCGCTGCCTCTGCTGGTGGTGCCTCCGGGTCGAAGTCGGGATCACTATCCGAGGCACTCTCGGACGACATATGGATTGGTGATCTGGATCTACTCTCCTCCTCTCCTCTAACTTTCCCATCGCCGTAATCTGGTGCTTATACTGTGTCTTCATGAAATCCTTCTTCGATGTAGTGAGGTGTCCGATTGGGACACCGGCTTCCCTACAAAAGTGAGTTATCAAGCACAGGAACGGTAAAACACCGTCGAGGGTCATACCTGCGTCCAATATCTCCATCCAGATGATGTGTCCGATGTCCATCGGAATATTGTTGTGCAATGAATAGAGGACCTCCGCCAATTGGCTGTCGGTGGTGGTATTGTGAGATGAAGACTTTAGAGAGGCCTTGACGAAGAGCATGAGGAAGGCTATATCAGTATGCATCTCGCTCTTCAAAATTTGTTGATCCATTGTGTCCCACCCCGTGTGTCCATTCCGCCTTAGAGAGGCGGCGATGGCTGGACTCAACTGCTCTCGGAACGCCGGGTGGGGAGATAACCCATATGTGGCACTAAGCTCGGCCCGACGGGGGGCGTGGAAGTATGCATCTATGTCTTCCGGAGAGATCTGGACTTCCTTGTCGCCCATTTTGACCACACCGCGGTCGTGGTATATAGCAGGGATCATACACGCATAAAAATTTCTGACGGTTGCAATGCAGTACATGGGAGGGGTTCAGATGAACCTCTCCCACGACTGTTGCTGTATGATCTTCGGCACCCTTGAACCGGCCGGAAGGGTCGCAATCTTGATGACTCGTTCTCCGAATGGATTGCATACATTATCTCTCATCTGCTCATGGCGTTCATCTCTATCCGAGTTTTCCCGGTCGAACATCTGGCGTCTTTGGTTTGGGTGGATGCGGTCATATTGTGGGAAGGAGAGGTGCGTGCTCGGATGATGCCTCATTATCTGCAAAAATAAATAAACTCTAATGAGTTATCACGCTCATCGCCACCCCAAACCTCGGTAAAATCGAGGTTTGCAAAGAGTTAAATGTGAGTGTGTGAATGTTGAAAAGGAAGGCACCCCAAACCTAAGTGAACCTTAGGTTTGTTGCATCTCCTTTCCTTTTCGTGTACGTACAGATAAAAACTCACAACTCCCATGCATGCAGATTATTAATAAATTACTGTTTAGCTCATGCATTTTGACCACAGTCACCACAAAATTCCCTAGTGCATACATCTAAAAAATTTCACTGATTTGCACCAGTGAAAAATAACATGACAACCCCAAACCTAAGTGAAACTTAGGTTTGGCTATGCTTGCACAAAGAAATATAGACCAACAAAAAGAACGTAGGGACTTCATGTTGCCAAGAAATCCCCATTTTACCATTTATACACTAAAATGGGACTATTCCACAAAAACCACAGATCTTTCATATCAACACTTTCCCCCATTTCACTTTCCAAAAATACCCCATCACAGATTTTAAGCATATCTCACAAAAAGTGTTCATACCCAGTTGCATAGAAGTATAATATTACAATCTAAGCATACAACTAGAATATATTCACACTCTGAACGTAATCTCAGCAAAAGTGCATCATACTTGTGAGAAATCAACATATTGTGGAAGTTATCATGAACAATATGGAAGAGCACAAAAATGGAGAAAAAGAAAGCATACTTACCCACTTCAAAGCATCACAACTCCTAAAACGAGAGAGGGAAGAATACATACCTTAGACCTTGAAGAAATGTGGAGCACAAAATACTTGAAAATGGTGGAGAAGCCTTGACCAAAATCGTAGCGCACAGAGAGAGATTCGAGAGGATAGAGATAGTGTTGCAGGAAATTGAAGAAGAGAGAAGAAGAAATGAAAGAAAGAGAAAGAAAACAAAAGAAATGACATAAAGTAAAAGGAAACTGCACAAAAAACGACAAAACCAAACCCTAATCGTCAGACGGGATGTTGGTCCCGAAAGGCTTAAACAAGTTTGTAGAAGGGGGGGTTGAATACAAACACACTATTTTACTTTTCTAAATTGTTTATTGATAAATCATTAACAATTTACAGCTTGTTGCGGAAACAAGATTAAGGATAAACCTAAATCTAAACAAGTTGGAACACTAAGGTTTTCTTGCACTAAGAAAGATAAGGAGATTACTAATAAAATCCTATCTTGAGAGATTTGAACTTGTCCAGAGTTAGCAAGTTACTTCAAATGAAGTGAGTTCATCTCTTTATATACTGCATGCATTTAATGCAATCCAGTATATACTTTACACGTGTCATTAGCGGATTGGTTGTATGTCATTGACCTTTGATGACAACCTTAGTAGCCGCATGAGTGAACAGTGTAGTGTCAGAGTGGTTGTACGATTTCAGATTTTCGGAGGTTCTTTTCTGACATTTCGTACGGTGGCGTGCAAGGGAGGTTAAGACAAAAGTACTTTGTACGGAGGACTTCATGATCAGCTTTCGTTGATTCAGCGATTATCATTTACTATTCAGCAGATGATAAAGTTCAGCGATAGCTGAAGTCTTGTACTTGATACTTCACGTTGAGTGGACAAATCTGAGTCTTCGCTGATCCGCATCAGTTCATTAGGAGACTTGTCGCTGGTTCTTGAGCTTGATCTTCGACTTCAGCGTAGAACCTTTGTTGACGTGAATCTTGTCTTCAGGGATCATAAGTAAACAACTAACTTATCAGCGATCACCATACGGACTGAACAGACTCAGCGATATGGTGAACAGTGTTCGCTGAATGTTTAATCTAAAAGTGCGAGAGTTCCTATCAGCAGTACTGTAAGATCTTAGTACTTATCAGCGATAGTGAAACTCTGATACATATTGTTTACTTACAATTTTCACTAAGTATTTAAGATAGGGTCATTATCAAATCACTGAGGGTTTGGATCAACAATCTCCCCCTATTTGATTATGACATAGCAACAGAGAAAATTGCTATTTAATGAAAACATAAGGATAAAAAGAACTCATAAAATATTTGTCCCTTTTACTGTTTTCTGGGATCTTTTCAGTACTGATGGAGTAAAGTACATTCGCTGAAATCTTTCTTTAAATCTTTGAATCAGGTTACAATATGAATAAGAAAGATTACAAGTACAAGCGAAATAAATTACAAGTACTGAAGGATGACTGATACAATAGAGAAAATGGTGATTGTTGTCTGCCTTCAAAGGGTTCTTCCTTAATGAGAAGTTCATCAAGGGTTGTCTTTTCAGTTGGAATCATCCAGTCAGGAACCTTTTCTCCTTTATTCTTTAGCTTCAGAGCAGCTTCAAAAATCAAGGGTTTTAGGTGTCGTGCCTGAATGTCTTTTCTGAAGTCGCACCAGTAGATGAGATCTTTGAGCTGTTCGATTGGAGTGATTGGAAGCTCAGCGATCCGTTGAAAGCATTTACGTCCGTCGTAGTCAAGAAAGAATATTCCATAAGGATTACTGATGACTTTACCAGGGACGAAAAGTTCACATGGTGGCAAAGAGACATCAAGGGCAGATAGATCAGGATCAGGACCAAGTACTTCAGCGCGAGAGAAACCAATTCCAGTTTCATTTCGTATGACAGGACCTGAGTTTGAATCTTGACGTTTCTTCCTTGGAGAGTCCTTTTTTCTTTTCGGCTTTAGATCAGGAACAGGAGGAATATCCACACAAGAAGATATCAAATCGATCTGTCTGTTTATCAGCTTTTCGAAATGATCCTTGTACTTAGATTTTGACGGTTGGATAGCTAACCTCATCTCCAGCCATTCAGAGAGACCATACCTTTTTACAGTGTCAGCACGAAAGGTTTCAGATGAGTCATCTTCTCTGAACAGTTTGATGTCAACAATAGGTACTCCGACGGAGGTTCTTCCAGAGATGAATACCTTGTTGATCTTCGCTGGACGATATCTGAAGTGGATTTTCTCTTTACACCAGATCAGGGTGGTCTGAGAAACTTCAGCTTTCTTTTCCACGATCTTCTGGGCTTGTTCCCAAAGCTTTCGTTGGATTTGAATGGGAATACGCTTCAGCTTGGGGTCTTTGACAGATTCTTGAGTGAGCTTGATGGCGTATTCTCTGTCTTTATCTTCAGCTTCCTTCCTTTCAGCGATGAGGCGTTCAGCTCTGAGATGATCTTGGTATTCAGCTTTTGAAATTCTGAACTTAGGAGGAACTGAAGGTAGTTGATCGCGCCTTAGGATGATTCGTTGATCCTCGAATCGCTTTATCATTTCTTCTCTCCTCTTTTGATCTTCTTCACTCAGCCTTTGAGCAACTGAGGAAGGTCTGTTTCTGTGCGAGAGAGGTTGTTCTTCTGGTTCATCAGTCTCAGAGATTAAATCTAAGACTGGGATTATGTCTTCAGCGTTAGCTGGAATTATTGGTGAAGTCGCAACAGATCTTTCAGCGATATCCTCAAACAGGGGAGAGGACTAGCTGAAACGCAGCGATCTTACAAATAAGAACTGGGTAGAAGAACTTGGGTAGAAAAGATAGAAAAAAAATGTGGATGTGTATGGTGTTTGTGGAATGGATAACTGATTTTTCATAGATGATCAGGGAAGGAAAAATAAGTTTAGTGTACCTGACAAATCGGCTTTGCAAGTAGGATCGCCAGATTATCATCTTCAGCGATGCCTTTGTCTTTGCTTTTCTCAGCGCCAGAGGCTGAGTGCTTTGTCTTTGTCTTCTCCCCTGAAGGTTCTTTTATTGAAATACCTTTAAGAGCTTTGGTTCGAGGAGCAGGTTTGACAACAAAGAAATCATCGTCATCTTCATCATCATCATCATCGTTCCTTGGAGAGGAGGATGGTTCAGCTTCAGGGATGTCGAAGTCTTCGTCTTCTTCTGCTTCAGATTCCTCAGCATCTTCATCGAGTTGCTCCCCCTCAGATATAGAGGCGAGGTTCTCGGTTCCCTCAGGGTTTTCATCTCCCTGAGGTCCAGTAATCCGATCTTCATTACCCTCTCCCCTGATAGATTCATCATGGGAAAGGTCTTCAGCGCTCTTCTCCTGTTCAGCGCTCTTCTCCCCCTCTTTCTCATGATGGGCGGGGGAGGAATGGGTAGATTCAGCATTGGTGTTGTCTCTGTCTTCTGGGCCAGAGATTTTCACACAACCTTCAAGCTTAGCTATTCTGTCTTCTAGGCCAGAAATAGCAGGCGTGATTTTCTTCAGCTCTTGGCGATCCTCTGCGGTGAATGAGTTCAAAACAGGTGCAGGGGCCGGAGCAGGAGCTGGATTATTTGCCTTGTTCACCAGCGTCTCGATCATTGTCTTGACGGAACCAAGGTCGGTCTTCACTGAGCCCAAGTCGGTCTTGACCACTGACATATCACCTTCGAGTGTACCAACCGATTTCTTCAGCGTTGTAACTTCGCTGGAAATGGTGGAAACTGATGATTTGAGGTTGGTGTAGTCAGTGTAGATGTCGGAGAGCACTTTGGCAAAGTCGGCGAGAGTTTTATCAAGATCTTTGATGTCATCAGAGGAGGCCTTCTTTTCCACCACAGTAGTCAGCTTCGTCAGATTCTCTCCAGCGTTTGTTACAGCTGTAGAGTTATTTGATAGACCGGTGGTGAGATCCGTAAGTTTCATCTCCATAGACTTCAGAGACTGGTTGATGTCTCCCAAAAAAGGACCTGTAACATATAAGTACTTGTGAACAAAGGAAAGCTCAGAAGTTTCAGGTTTAGTTACAGTGTTTAAGGTGGGATCTGTACCTGCAGGAGCGTTGACGAACTCATCAAAGTTTCGAGTCCCTCCATAGTGTTCCATATCTCCCTCAAAAGTTCCGTGAGGAATGGAGATCTCTGCAGGTCCTTTCTTCGTCATTCGCTGAGAAGCTTCAACGGCTTCTTGAATGATGGCATCTCCAGTTTTGACTGGAGGAGTGTCCAAAGAAGTAGAGGGAGGAGCGAAGGATAAGAATTGGGGTTGGAGTTCAAGTTCAGCGTTGGATTCGCTGAGAAGTACTTCATCAGTCTTTTGAGAGACTGACGAAGGTTGGGTAGATTCCAAAGTTCTAACCTCAGCGTTTAGGGACGCTGAAGTAGGTTTAGAAGGGATGGCTTGAATTGGTGTGGCAGAGCGTACCACGGAACTTTCCTTCAGCTCTTCAGAATGAGCTGAGGAGTCTTCAGCATGCAACTGCTGGGGTTGCTCCTTGGTTTTCTTGATCCTTTTGGAATCAAGAGGGGTAAGAGATTGTTTCCTTTTCTTAGAAGGAATGGATTTTGTGGCCGGGGTATCAGCGATGGGTATTGTCGCTGAAGGAGCCACAGAAAGCGGAGAATTAAGAAGAGTGAGAAGAGTAGAGAGACGTACCTCGTTGGCGACAGGCTTGAAGTCGAGAACTTTAGGGCCAATCTGAGAGAGTTTCAGATCACCCTCTTCAGGATAGCTGTCCTTCAGGCCATATTGAAAGATGGCGCTGATGAATCGCGGGTAAGGAACCCATGCTGGTCGGTCAGCGGCAGAATCAACACGTTGAATGAGGTCTTCATAGATGATGGAGGCCCAGTCAATGTTGAGACCTTTCAGCAGTGCGTAACCCATGGCCTGCTGAGGTTGAGCGGCTTGATCAGAAGATCCGGATTTCGCTGTCATGCAGCTGATCAGGTGAGCGAAGATGAAGTTCATCTCGCTGGGCATCTTGGATTTCTTTATCAGCGTCAGCTTCTTCTCAGGTAGCTTGTCTCTTCCAGTCTCCCAGATGTAACCCATCGCATCAAGGAAAGCAGTGATTTCTTCCCTGTCAGCGTGCTTCTTGTGGTCAGGAAATGGAATGAAAGGATTTTCTGAGGTAGCGTTAGGGAATTTCAGAGCTTTACGGATTATTGCGGGGGTTATCTTGATGGTGCCATACTCAGTATCGCTGAGTATGCAGTCGATGGTTTTAGATGGATCTTTGGCTGAGGGTAGGTTGGTGTGTCTGGCAGAGTACCAGAATTGGGATAATAGACGCTGACTGGCAGGAGGTGTGATTGTCAGTGCTGTGTATATGGGGCTTTTCTTCAAAAAAATCACAGCGTCGTCTAGATGGGATACCTGCTTCCGAGGAGGAAACTCGAGAAGCGCTGAAAGGTTGTTTGCCTTTGTCCAGTCTAGTTGATCCAGCTCAAACTTAACCTGAGGAGCTTTGGTGATTTCCAGTTCCTCAGAATCACTGGAGATGGACTCAGCGGTAACATTCAGCTTTGAAGTTGCCATTTCACTGTATTATTAGTTCAACCAAAGATGTTAACAAATAAGAAATATCTTAATGTGGAAAGAGAATTTCCATTGAGATTTTTCGAATTTTGTCCATTTCATTCAGACAAAAAAAGTCTTAATGAAGATTAGGGTTTTTCTTGATTTTTTTTTTTTTTTTTTTTTTTTAAAAAATGGATACGAAAGAAGAACAAGTTTAAGATTTTAGATTTAAAACTTGAAGAACAACCATGAAATGGTTGTGTTTATAAAACCATGAAAGAAAATGATTTTATTTTTGAGTTCTTTTGTTTGATCTTGTGTAAAACAATGATAAGATCGAAAACAAGTTATTTGCATTTGATAAAAGATAAGAACATATTGACCTTGAGTTTGATGAAGAAGATGATGAACAGTTCTTGAAGATCGAGAGCACAAAATGCAACAGTGTTCTTTTCTTGCGGAGAAAGATTGATTCGCATAAAAGACAAATATAAACTTTGAGAGAGTTTATATAGGAAGAGAGTAGAGAGAGAAAAACTTGAGCGGGAAAGTTTTTCATCATGACACGGACACGTGTTTGCATTTGATTGGATAGACAACGAAACGTGCAAACGTGTGTCAGAAAAAGAAACGTGCCTGGTGTTATCCGTTGCAATGACGTCACAACTGTCCTTTCACATTCTTTCGTTGTCTCTGAGGTTTTGAAAGAAAAACTCAGGGACTCTTTGGAAAATATGAAGCACTGAATAGAAATATCAGTGAGGGTTTTAAGAAATTTCAAAATATCGCTGTTAAGGAAGAGATATTCAGCGATGTAAGAATTTGAAATCTTGCATTTTCATGCGTTTTGTCAGAGAGAGAAAACATACCTTGATATCAGTTTAACCCAATTTATTCAGAGAGAAGATGATGAAATGGATTGTACTAGTTTATTTTATCCAGAGCCTATACAAGAATGTATAAACGTATCGCTGATTAAATGTGAACCGCTGAAGATTTATCCTTCAAAGTTCAGCATTCCAAGCTCGCTGATGAGAAAGTTGAATCTTGTCTCATCAAGAGGTTTGGTAAACAAATCAGCTAACTGATAATCAGTTGGGATAAAATGAAGTTCTATATCACCATTCATCACATGATCTCTGATAAAATGATATCTGATTTCTATGTGTTTTGTCTTTGAGTGTAGCACTGGATTGTTTGCTATAGCGATGGCACTTGTGCTGTCGCAATAGATTGGAATTTTGGAGAGCTGAAGATCATAGTCTAGTAGTTGATTTCTCATCCACAAGACTTGAGAACAGCAGCTTCCAGCGGCTACATACTCAGCTTCAGCTGTGGAAGTGGACACCGAGTTTTGCTTCTTACTTGTCCAACTTACCAGCTTTCCACCCAGGAGCTGACATCCTCCTGTGGTGCTTTTCCTATCCATTTTGCAACCTGCAAAATCACTGTCTGAATAGGCGGTTAGATCGAATCCTGAATCTTTGGGATACCAAAGACCTAGATTCGCTGTACCCTTAAGATATCGAAAGATTCGCTTTACAGCTTTCATATGAGATATCTTAGGTTCAGCTTGATATCGTGCGCACAGACATGTTGCAAACATAATATCGGGTCGGCTAGCTGTAAGATACAGTAGTGAGCCGATCATCCCACGGTACAGCGTGACATTGACAGGAACACCCTTTGTGTCCTTATCAAGTATCAGCGGTGGTGCCATAGGGGTTTTCATAGCTGAACTTTCAGTTAAGTCGAATTTTTTTCAGCATATCTTTAACATACTTTCCCTGATTTATAAAAGTTCCTTTTTCAGTTTGCTTAATCTGAAGACCAAGGAAATATGTTAGTTCACCCATCATACTTATTTTATACTCATCTTTCATTCTATCAGCGAAACGAGTACAAAGCTCAGGGTTAGTAGAACCAAATATAATGTCATCAACATATATTTGAACTAAAATGATATGACCTTTTATTTTTCTAAAAAACAAAGTTTTGTCAATCTTACCTCTCTCAAATTTTTCAAGGTGGAGATACGTAGAAAGAGTGTCATACCATGCACGAGGAGCTTGCTTCAAGCCATAAAGTGCCTTATCCAGCTTATAAACATAACCTGGACGCTTAGGATCTGAGAATCCTGGAGGTTGTTCCACATAAACTTCTTCATTCAGCTTTCCATTTAGAAACGCTGACTTAACATCCATTTGATGTACAGTGAAGTTTTTGTGTACAGCATATGCTAAGAAAAGACGAATAGATTCAAGTCTTGCTACAGGAGCAAAGGTTTCGTCATAATCTATACCTTCCTCTTGTCTGTATCCCTGAGCAACAAGACGAGCTTTGTTGCGAGTTACAGTACCATGTTCGTCCAACTTGTTTCGATAGACCCACTTAGTGCCTATCACTGTTTTGTCAGTTGGTCTCCGAACAAGTTTCCAAACTTTGTTTCTTTCGAATTCAGTCAGCTCTTCTTGCATAGCGCTGACCCAGTTTGGATCTCTGAGGGCATCATCTATTTTCTTTGGTTCAGTTAGAGAAATAAAGTTAACAAATAAATAAATATTACCTGCACTTCTACGAGTCTGAATATCAGCGTTGGGATCACCAAGAATTTGATCTATTGGGTGATTTACAGTCCATCGCTGAGCCGGAGCATGCGTCGCTGACGCAGTCTGAACTGGAGAAACTGAAGATGAGGCTTCAGCTACTTCTGGATAATCAGCTAAGAGAGGAATGCTTGCATTTGTCACTTCATTCACTGATTGCTGAGAAATAGATGGAATTTCTGAGACATTTGGATCAACTGCGGGTATAGTATTTATAGGAACAGCTGAGACCCAAGATGTTTCAGCTTCACTATTCTGCATATTGGGAATGATAGTAGGACCATCATTTTCAGTTGTATGAGTATGAGTAGTGGGAACATCTTCTGAATCACCAAGATGAGAAAACATCCATTGATTCAGTTCTTCTGTATCAGCGTTCGGTTTAGAGTTCGCTGAACGGGATTCGTCAAACGTGACGTGAATAGTTTCTTCTACAGTTTGTCTTCTTCTGTTGAAGACTCTGAAGGCTTTGGAAACTGAGGAGTATCCAAGAAAGATTCCATCATCAGCCTTAGGATCAAACTTTCCAAGGGCATCTCTGTTGTTCAGTATGAAACACTGACAACCAAAGATGTGAAGAAAGCTGATTGAAGGCTTTCTCCCATGAAAGAGTTCATAGGCTGTCTTTTTGAATCTTTTGACTATCAGCGACCTGTTTTGCGTAAAACAAGCCGTGTTGACAGCTTCTGCCCAAAACTGAGTAGGCAGGTGAGAATCGCTGAGCATTGAACGTGCAGCTTCAATAATTGTTCTATTTCTTCTTTCAGCGACTCCGTTTTGTTGTGGTGTTCTCACTGACAAAAAGTTATGAGAAATACCCTTGCTCTCAAGGAAGGAATCAAGAGAACTGTTTTTGAATTCAGTTCCATGATCACTCCTTATTGAGCGAACAGTCATATTGTTCAGAGTTTCCATCTTCCGAACAAAGGTGATGAGTTCTTCAGGGGTGTCACTCTTAGAACGGAGAAACATTACCCATGTATAACGAGAGAATTCATCAACTATGACCAGCGTATATTTCTTTCCAGCGATGGATTGTTTGTTAACGGGGCCAAACAAATCCATATGGAGTAGTTGAAGAGGAGATGACACTGAGGAAACTTGCTTGGACTTAAAGCTTGCCTTGGTCTGCTTCCCTTTTTCACACGCTGAACATAAGGATTCTTTGGCGTATGAATGTTGAGGTAGACCAGTGACTAACTCTTTGGATGAAAGAGTATTCAGTGTCTTGAAGTTGAGATGTGAGAGTCTCTTGTGCCATAGCCAGTTGACATCAGAAGATGCCTTTGAGAAGAAACAGGAGTTCTCAGTGGTTGTTGAGTCCATGTTTATAACGTAAACATTTTCCAAACGATAACCGCTGAGAGCTATCTTCTCCTTTTTGTCAGAGACAAAGCAGGATTCCTTGGTGAAAATCACTTTGTTATCCATGTCGCAAAGCTGACTGATGCTCAGAAGATTATGCTTCAGCCCTTCAACATATGCGACTCTTCTGAAGGATGTTGTACCATTTGAAAGTACACCATACCCTCGGGTGTGTCCTTTTCCATTTCCACCGAAAGTTACAGAGGGACCCTTCTCTTCCTTGTATTCAGCGAGCAGGCTTTTCTTTCCAGTCATGTGTCTAGAGCATCCGCTATCGAGATACCAGATACCCTTCTTAACCTGCAATACAAAGGAAGATTAGTTTTGCTTGGGTACCCACTTCACCATGTATACGCGTTTGTCAGTGGAAGTGGTTGGAATGGGTTCAGCAGTCTTCGCAGCATTTGAAGATTCAGCTTTGTCTTTCTTCACTTTGGTCAATTTCTTGACCTCAGCGGTATGAGTCACCTTGACCTGACTTGCAACTGGTTTGGTCTTCTTTGGTGCTATCTTCACCTTAGCTATCTTATCAGCTTTGGTGGCTGTGGGACACTTACTTGCAATATGATCGGTAAGTCCACAGTGATAACATTTCCTATAACTAAAATTAGTTCTAGGACCACTTGTGTGCTGAGCTTTTAATTTGGAATTAGAAGTGCCAGCACCAAGTACACTATTGGTTTTTGAAATAGGACGAACATTCAGTTCTTCAGATTTCTTACCAAGGACATCTACTCTGAGTCTAGGAGTAGGTCGCTGAACTGATCCAGAGGTCTGATTTCTAGAACCAGATGAATGAATCACTAAGGCTTTGGAAGCATTCAGCTTAGGTACTAAAGTACCCTTCTGAGGATTTTGATAAATTACAATTCCTTTACCTTTATCTTTAGAGACAGAGGTAGGTTTTGAATAAACCATTTTCTCCTTACCTTTTGAGGAGGTAGGAGTTTCCTCAGGGATTGGTGTAATCGACGAGGAGTACTGAGATGAAGAAGTGTCAGCTACTGAGGATACGAACGTTCCAAATTTAAGCATTGAACGTTCAGTGGTTGGTATTGGAGTATCATATTTATAACCCAGACCACGTTTATCACTCAGAGGAATCTGAGCCTTAATTATCTCAGTGATCTTTGTTGAAGAATTACACCATCCTTCAACAGTAGCTTGTTCAGCTTTTAATGCAGCGATAGCTTCCGCTCGTTCAATTTTGACTAGCTGATTTAAATGGACTTGATCTTTAAAATCTTCTTCAAATTTAGAAAGCTTTTCTATTTGAAGGTGGCAATTTTTAAGCTTTTCAGCGAGATCAAGATTTTGGTTTTCAACCACAGCTTTGCCGTTCATGGCTTCGTATAAGCTTCTAGTCAGTAGTTCGATTTTACGGAGACTATCAGCTTCATCAATATTTACAATATTGGTAAAGAAGGAAGGTGATACCTGAATGGCAGATGTTGAAGTGGAGGGAATGTCTGAACTTTCTTCCTCTTCTTCAATCTTGGCCATGAGACATTGATTTGCTTCATCATCTTCAGAATCAGATGATGAGGCTTCTTCATCAGAAGCAGCCCAATCATAGTCAGCCATTAGGCCTTTTCCCTTCTTCTTAAAGCTTTTCAGCTTTGCATACTTCTCCTTCAGCTTTAAGTATTTGTCGTCTTTATTCCTTGGAACAAAGGATTTCTTTGTAAAGGCTGAAGGTCTCATGATTTTCTTTGACCTGCACTCGTTAGCGAAATGACCTGTCTTTTCGCAGTTAAAACAAGTAGCAGTAGCCTTATCAACAAAAGCTGATGACTTAGGCTTGTCAGCTATAGAAAGAGTTTTGTTCTTTCTAAACATTTTCTTCTTGGCGAATCTCCTGAACTTTTTAGTTAGGAGAGCCAAGGATTCATCATCTGAAGAATCAGAATCTGATGATCTTTCAGAGTTACTTTCTAACTCAGTGATAGTGACCACGGGTCGCTGAGTAGAAGGTTCCTCTGAGATTAAAGCAACAGGGGTGCTTTTGGAATCTTTTACAAGATTCTTCTTAAGATGGCTAGATTGCTCATGATTCAGCAATGTGCCATATAAGGTAGCGAGTGTCATTGATCTTAGATCTTTTGACAGCTTGAGACACATGGAATAATTGTCCCAGCTTTCAGGTAAACATTCTAAAAACTTTGTCAGAACTTCAAAGTTAGAATATTCCTTACCAACCGTTTTAAGATCTATAATTAAGCAGTTAAAACGTTGATGTACTTCAGAGAGAGTTTCATTCTTACCAGAGATGAAACTTTCGTATTGTCTTACCAGGTTGATCTTTCTTGAATCCTGGACTTCAGACGTTCCTTCATACTGAACACATATTGTGTCCCACATGGCCTTCGAGGATTTCAGG
Source organism: Saussurea involucrata (assembly GCA_033807775.1). NCBI lineage: Eukaryota > Viridiplantae > Streptophyta > Magnoliopsida > Asterales > Asteraceae > Saussurea > Saussurea involucrata. The sequence goes on from CM066315.1 coordinate 99,713,904, forward strand.
TTCATGACGGAATGGTAGACTTCGTCAGGAAGGGCCATGGATAGTATGGATCTGGCTTTTGTATCTATAGCCACTTTCTTCTTGTCTTCATCGGTCCAATGATGGATTTCCTTTGGAATCAGCCTTTCTGGAATAGCAGCTCTAGTTGCAGTGGCTGGAACGGCAGGATCAATCGTTACAGGGATGTGTGGACCGTTTTCAAGATAGTAAGGTATAGTAGGGTCTACACCTTCTAAGAAGAGTGTCATCCTATTTTTCCATAAGTTGAAGTTGTCTCTGGAAAATCTAGGGGGTTTTGCAAGAGAACCATTGTCGATATAGTGAGTGTTTGTGTTTGAGTTGGCCATTTTCAGATAATAGCAAGGAAGAGAAAATATCTTAGACAAGTTTATGAGATTAAACAAATCTGCTCTGATACCACTTGTTGGTCCCGAAAGGCTTAAACAAGTTTGTAGAAGGGGGGGGTTGAATACAAACACACTATTTTACTTTTCTAAATTGTTTATTGATAAATCATTAACAATTTACAGCTTGTTGCGGAAACAAGATTAAGGATAAACCTAAATCTAAACAAGTTGGAACACTAAGGTTTTCTTGCACTAAGAAAGATAAGGAGATTACTAATAAAATCCTATCTTGAGAGATTTGAACTTGTCCAGAGTTAGCAAGTTACTTCAAATGAAGTGAGTTCATCTCTTTATATACTGCATGCATTTAATGCAATCCAGTATATACTTTACACGTGTCATTAGCGGATTGGTTGTATGTCATTGACCTTTGATGACAACCTTAGTAGCCGCATGAGTGAACAGTGTAGTGTCAGAGTGGTTGTACGATTTCAGATTTTCGGAGGTTCTTTTCTGACATTTCGTACGGTGGCGTGCAAGGGAGGTTAAGACAAAAGTACTTTGTACGGAGGACTTCATGATCAGCTTTCGTTGATTCAGCGATTATCATTTACTATTCAGCAGATGATAAAGTTCAGCGATAGCTGAAGTCTTGTACTTGATACTTCACGTTGAGTGGACAAATCTGAGTCTTCGCTGATCCGCATCAGTTCATTAGGAGACTTGTCGCTGGTTCTTGAGCTTGATCTTCGACTTCAGCGTAGAACCTTTGTTGACGTGAATCTTGTCTTCAGGGATCATAAGTAAACAACTAACTTATCAGCGATCACCATACGGACTGAACAGACTCAGCGATATGGTGAACAGTGTTCGCTGAATGTTTAATCTAAAAGTGCGAGAGTTCCTATCAGCAGTACTGTAAGATCTTAGTACTTATCAGCGATAGTGAAACTCTGATACATATTGTTTACTTACAATTTTCACTAAGTATTTAAGATAGGGTCATTATCAAATCACTGAGGGTTTGGATCAACACGGGACGCGCGGTTTATGCCGCGGTATGCAAACCGCGTATAATCCCGCATAACGCACTGTTTTGAAAAGCATTCCAGAGGACCCCGCAGCTTTGCGCGCGGTTTGGAAACCGCGTAGTATACCGCGGGCCACACTGTTCAACTTTTGATTTTTCAATTTTTTTTGTAAATAAAAACTCTCGAAAACAATAAATTAAAAAGAAAACAAACCTCGATGGGTTTCCTCCCACCCAGCGCCTTGGTTTCGGTCGTGGCTCGACCTTCCTTCTGATCACTCATTCGGTTCATCCAAATACATGGCTTCAGCTGCCATTGTCTCTCCTCCATAATAGGGTTTCACTTGCTGGCCGTTCATTTTGAAGGTCGCCCCGTCTTTTCCTTGTAGCTCCACTGCTCCATACGGGTATACCTCCTTGACGGTGAACGGAGCAGACCACTTAGACTTCAACTTTCCTGGAAATAAACGAATACGTGAGTTAAATAGAAGAACTTGCATTCCAGGGATAATTACCTTTTCACGGAGTCGCTGATCATGGAATTTCTTCGTCCGTTCCTTGTAGATTAAGGCGTTTTCGAATGCATCCAGCCGGAGTTCCTCTAATTCACATAGCTGTAGTAATCTCTTCTTTCCGGCTGCATCCAACTCTATGTTCAACTTCTTTATTGCCCAGAACGCTCTACCCTCGAGTTCCACTGGTAGATGGCAGGACTTGCCATACACTAGATGGTAGGGAGTCATACCAAGAGGGGTTTTGAACGTCGTCCGATACGCCCACAATGCGTCGTCTAACTTCAACGACCAATCCTTTCGGGATGAGTTCACTGTCTTTTCCAGAATCTGCTTTAGTTCCCGATTGGACACTTCCACTAGGTCGTTGGCTTGTGGGTGATATGGTGTCGTGACCTTGTGCTTCACTGAGTACTTCTTAAGCACCGCTTCCAGATATCGATTGCAAAAGTGACTTCACCATCGCTGATCAGTGCTCTCGGAACTCCAAATCTCACAAAGATATTCTTCCGTAGGAAATTAATCACTACATTAGAATCGTTTGTAGGAGTCGCAATCGCTTCCACCCACTTCGATATGTAGTCCACCGCGACTAAGATATACTCATTTCGATACGAGTTCGGGAACGGACCCATGAAATCTATGCCCCACATGTCGAAAAGTTCGACTTCCATGAAAATCTGCATCGGCATCTCATCTCTTTTGGATATGTTCCCCGTCCTTTGGCACCGGTCACACTTAGATATGAATTCACGGGTCTCTTTGAACATAGACGGCCAAAAGAAACCTGACTGAAGAATCTTTGCCACTGTTCTATCAGTGCTAAAGTGGCCCCCACATTCCAATGTGTGACAATGGTTCAAAATATCGGCCTTCTCTTCCTCCGGGACACATCTCTAGATCATACCGTCGGCACATGACTTATACAAGTACGGCTCGTCCCAATAACACCTCTTTGCCTCAAATAGAAATCTCTTCTTTTGGTAGGAGTTCATCTGATAAGGCACTACTCCTCCCACCAAGTAATTCACCAAATCCGCGAACCAAGGCTCAGAATGACTAACCTTGAAGAGCTGCTCATCTGGAAACAAATCATTGATGATGGTCTTATCTTTCCTTTGTTCCTCACCTCCTTCAAGTCTCGAGAGGTGATCCGCCACAGTATTCTCTGGCCCCTTCTTATCCAGAATTTCCAAGTCGAACTCTTGGAGCAAAAGTACCCAACGGATGAGTCTTGGTTTAGCATCCTTCTTGGCCATTAGGTGCTTTAAAGCGGAGTGGTCGGTGTAGATGATTACCTTGGCCCCCACTAGATATGATCGGAACTTCTCGCAAGCATAGACAACCGCTAGCAGTTCCTTCTCGGTAGTCGCGTAATTGAGTTGAGCATCATCAAGCGTCTTACTCGCATAGTAGATCACATGCATCCGCTTGTCTTTCTTTTGACCCAATACCGCTCCAACAGCGGTGTCACTCGTATCACACATCAAAATAAATGGCAAACTCCAATCGGGAGCCGTGAGGATTGGTGCGGATATCAACCCCTTCTTCAACCTGTCAAAAGCAGATATACAATCATCAGTGAAATCGAATTTAGCATCTTTAAGCAATAAAGAACACAAAGGTTTAGTAATTTTAGAAAAATCCTTAATAAACCGCTGGTAAAACCCGACATGCCCCAAGAAGCTTCGGACTCCCTTGACGGAGTTCGGGTAAGGAAGATTCTCAATCACCGCTACTTTTGCCTTATCCACTTCAATTCCAGCCTTTGACACCTTATGACCAAGTACGATCCCTTCGGTCACCATGAAGTGACACTTCTCCCAATTCAAGACAAGACTCATCTCTTTGCATCTTTGTAATACAGCTTCTAGGTGTTCCAAACATGTGTCAAACGATGGTCCAAACACCGAGAAGTCATCCATGAAGATCTCTATGGTTCGCTCCATCATATCCGAGAATATTGCCATCATGCATCGTTGGAAGGTGGCCGGAGCATTGCACAAGCCGAATGGCATACGGCGGTATGCAAATGTTCCGTACGGACAAGTGAAGGTTGTCTTGTCTTGGTCCTCGGGTGCAATAGGAATCTGGTTATACCCGGAATAACCGTCTAGGAAATAGTAGTACTCGTGCCCGGATAACCACTCCAACATCTGATCAATGAATGGGAGGGGGAAGTGATCTTTCTTTGTCGCATCATTCAGCTTTCGGTAGTCAATACACACTCTCCAACCGGTAACTGTTCGAGAAGGGATCAGCTCATTATTGTTGTTTCGAACAACAGTTATACCACCCTTCTTTGGCACCACTTGGACTGGGCTCACCCATGGACTATCCGGAACCGGATAGATGATTCCAGCATCAAGGAGTTTCATAACCTCCTTTCGGACCACTTCTTTCATATTCGGGTTGAGCCGACGTTGATGTTGAACTACCGGTCGATGCCCTTCTTCCAAATTGATGCGGTGTGTGGACTCAAGCCTTTGAGGTTGGCTATCGTCCATCCAATTGCAGCTTGGTGTTCTCTCAACACTCGAAGTAACTTCTCTTTATTCTCTGAATTCAACTTAGACGAGATAATCACCGGAAGCGTGTCTTTTTCTCCCAAGTATGCATACTCGAGATGATCGGGCAGCGGTTTGAGCTCGAGCTTTGGTGGTGTCTTCGATGAAGGTTCGGACTTGGGAATCGGTTCTCCCAAATCTTCAATGACCGGTCTTCTCGGGCCTTTGTATGATGGCGATGCATTTAATTGCATCACAATCTCGCTTTCCGGATCAGTATCGGTACCCATCAAGACATTGTTCAATTGGTCCTCGGAAACTTGCATGCCACATGTTTCTCTCATCAAAGAATCCATCACATCTACCTATAGCATTCGTTCGGTCCCATGCTTTACTTGGCTGCCCGAAAAACATTGAAGACAGCTTCTTCGTCACCCACTCTCAAGCTGAGCTTTCCCCTTTTACGTCGATAAGTGCTCCTCCCGTGGCTAAGAATGATCGACCCATAATCAATGGTATCTCTTTATCCTCATCCATGTCGAGGATCACGAAGTCGACTGGGAGATAAAATTTTTCCACCTTGACTAGCACATCTTCAATTACACCATACGGATACTTGATGAATCTGTCGGCAAGCTGCAATGTCACATTGGTCGGTTGCACCTCTCCAAGTCCGAGTTTCCTGAAAATAGACAAAGGCATTAAATTAATACTCGCTCCAAGATCACACAAAGCCTTACTAAATTCAGAATTGCCTATATTAACAGGGATAGTAAAACTCCTTGGATCCTTAAGCTTCGGGGGAAGCTTATGCTGTGCTCCTTAATCTTCCTTTTGTTAGAAAGGATATCTTTTAAAAATTTCACATATGAGGGCATTTGTGCCAAAGCATCTGCAAAAAGGATGTTAATATGCAATTTCTTAAAATCTTCAAGAAATTTAGAAAAGTTAAGATCTTCCTTGTGGGCTTTAAGCCTATTTGGATATGGCACTTTGGGAACTACCGGCTTGACCGGTGTTTGCTTTGGCATGGTTGGTTGTTCTTGCTTCTTTTCTTCACTCTTTGAGTTCTCTTCAATCACAACCTCTTCCTCAGCCTCTAACTCATCCATGTCTATGATCTCAAAATCTTCCCTTTTGGAATCGGTTCCATTTGATGCAGGCTCTCGTGTCGGGTCTCCAATCAGCTCCTTGCCACTCCTCAGATGAATGGCCTTGCAATCTTCCCGGTTTTTCCTTTTGGTTTGACTCAGAAAGGTTCCGAGGGATCGGTTTTGTAGGGCTTCAGAAATCTGCCCCACTTGCCTTTCAAGGAGTTTAATAGATGTCGTGTTCTGATCAGTAGCCGCCTTGACCGTGTTGACTGTATCGGCTAATCCCTCAACCGTACTGTCCATTTTAGACATGAACTTCATCATCATGTCTTCCAGCCCCGGCTTCTTCTCTCCGGATTGTCCTTCATCGTATTTCCGTTGGTTGTAACCTGGAGGACGATAAACATTGTTAGTATTAGAGGAATTAGAAAAGTTAGAGTTATTACCGTATTGCTGCTGCTGTTGTTGGGCCATGGTTTGTTGCCCTTGCGGTTGACTCGATGAGAAATTTGGGTGCTTCTTCCAACCCTCATTGTATGTGTTTGAGAACGGATCGTTCCGTGGCCGGTTGTTCCGATTTTGCATAAATTGAACTTGCTCCGGTTCGTTCATGGGTGGTGCCATATCTGGCATACCCTCGTCCATCATAAATGCGGATTGAAGAGAAGAACCTTTCATCTGACTTGTGAGTGCGTTTAATTGAGCCTTTATGGCTTTCAGCTCGTCATTCTCTTGCACGCTCGTAACTCTTCTAACTGCTGATCTCGGAGTAGAAAAACTATGCTCGGCCAAATTATCGATCAGCCCACATGCGTCCTCATAGGACTTATCCATTAGGGCTCCACCCGCCGCAGCTGTGATGTCGTTTTTGAACTGCGGGTGAAGTCCACTGAAGAAGGTTTGGATGATGACCCAACCTTGTAACCCATGGTGAGGGCACTTCTTGATCATATTTTTGTACCTTTCCCAAGCCTCGTACAATGTTTCTTGATCCCATTGAGCGAAATGGGTGATTTCAGCCATGAGTTGGGCAGTTCTGCTTGGTGGAAAGAATTTCTGGAGAAAAGCAGCTTTCAGATGTGCCCAGGTGGTGATCGAGTCTGGTTGGATACTTTCAGTCCAAGTTATGGCTCTGCCTTTGAGTGAAAAGCTGAACACTCTCAGCTTTATGGCAACCTCGTTCACCCCATTGATTTTGAACGTGTTGCAAATCCGTTCAAATGCACGAAGATGTGCATGGGGATCTTCAGTCGGCGCTCCTCCAAACTGGTTCTGCTGTACCATCAAGATGGTACTTGGTTTGATCTCTAAGTAGTTCGCCCCAATAGTGGGCGCTTGAATGCCTATGCGTGTGACTGCCACGTTTGGATCGGCAAACGATCGCATAGGGCGTCTCTCAGGAGGAGCTTCGTCACCCATCTCGATCTTGATATGTTTTTTTGCTTTTGTTTCTTTTCGTAATCGGCGGGCGGTTCTTTTAATCTCCGGATCGATCGGTTCGATTTTCTCCCCTCGGGTTTTCCTTGGCATAAACCAATTAGTACCTGAAACGGAGAAATAAACAAAATTAGTAATCCAAAAACTGAAAGTGATGAAACAAAAATAAAATAAAAGAAAATTGTTCAATGTAATAGCGCTTATAGCTGGTAGTGCTATCAGTTGCATCTAGTTCCCCGGCAACGGCGCCAAAAACTTGATAGGCGGGTTTACACCCCCCTAAATCTAACCGCAAGTGTACGGATCGAAATCAAGTAATAGTACCAAAAGTACGAGTATCGAACACAGGGAACTAGGAACTAAGTATCACAATGACTATAAGATCTATTAACTGAACTGTCGTAATTGGAGGATGGTTTGAAAATTGTTTAAAACTAATTAGAACTAAAATAATACTAGAATCGCTTAACGGAAGGTTTTGGAAGAACTTTGATAGAGAAAAGGTTGAGGGTTGGACTTCCTATGGCTATGCTATTGATGAACGAGTACCCGAACAATGATTATTACTGATTGTCTTTATGAACCCTAGTTTGTAAAAGTCACTGTTATTCTCTCTCAAGCAATAACAGATTTTATTTCAAGACACGTAGGTTTTATCTCTCGATCAACACCTAAGGTTTAAAATTCATTAGGTCAAACTATTTCGAGCAGAAAGTGATTCGGCTATCTCTATCCGAATCTCCTTTCCGGCACTTGATTACTTGATCTAGTTCTTAATTAATTTTCTCAAACTTAATCAAAAACCATGAAAGTCAATTGAAGGTGATCAGACGACAATTGATAATTAAAACTGAATTCAAATGCTTCGTAAATCAAATCAGGTCAAAACAATCATTCGGTTACACGTCATCCATCGTAAAATGCATAGTTGTTCCAACCCCCAACATCTAAAGATTAGTTCATGTTGGGGCGGATAAAAACACTAGAAAAAAGGTATAAAGTGGTGTATGAAATTCCGCCTTTTTGCTTAAACACAAGCCAATCTCATTGGTTTGTGGACCGAAAATAACGCCAAAAAGTGGCGTTATCAATCCCATACAATTTAAGTTTTCATTATACCAACATTTTTCGAATGAAAAACTATATCTACCTCGTTTTGAAATTAACATGGTGTCACACTCTATGCAGGGGCATTTGTAATATATATATATATATATATATATATATATATATATATATATATATATATATATAGGGCCCTTCTTTTGTTAACCCTCAAATTAGTATTAACCTTATTAACTATTCTCAACCAATAGGAATCAAGTTTGATGTTTGGTTTTTCAACATTATGGACGGTTTATGCAGGGGCATTTTTGGAAGAACATGTTTTTTATTATTTCCAGTAATATTACCTTCCATAATTCACGCCATCCAATCTTGGCAGTTTTGATTATATATTATTTTAATATTAAAGATAATCTTCATCATCTTTTCTCTTAATCTTATCATATCATTAATATTCTTTTCACGTTTTTACTGGTTCATTCATAATCGATCATGAATTCTACTCAAGAAGAAAGCGGTGTTTCAATGTTTCGATCTTCGGTTTCTAATCAGAATGATTATTCCAACGATATCGAAGAACAAACTTTGGTGAAGGATGGTGTTCTTACGCATATTATATTTTTACACCCACAACAAGCATATCAGAGAATAGCATATATGCACATATCAAGATTGCATATATGCATATTATTAGATCTGCAGTTATGTAAATTTTACACATTCAGCATATATGCACATATCAAAATTGCATATATGTATATTTTACACCCACAACAAGCATATTAGAGAATTGCATATATGCACATTAGAGAATTGCATATATGCACATTAGAGAATTGCATATATGCACTTTACAGAACTACGTTCATAGCATATACTGAGAATGTTAAACCCACTATCATAAACCAATCATATTGATTAAACCTAAACGATCAATATCCAAAAATCTAATCGATTTGGGTTTGCTCGATTTGGTAACGATTTGCACAAGATTTGGAAACCCCCGATTCGTATCTTCTATGCATTCGAATCGAACGACCTTGGAAGTGGTATCACACCATTTTTGCGAATCGATTTTGAGAAACCTGTTGATGGAACTAATTTTTGAAATCGATTTGGAGACCACTGTTGATTTTTGGATGATTTTTGCCGATTTGGATTTTTGGAGAGAGAGAGAATCTATTGATGGAATCAATTAGAGATAAGTTATACCTCCTTAAATGTAGCTCTCAATTTAATTGTTTCCTTATCAAGATTTATTAAATGACTATAATACCCTCATGCATATATGCTTTAGCCGTGGGTTTAGTTTAATCATGAATTAAAATATGTTTTTAATCTAAGCCATTGATTTAGATTATTAAGGGTCCAGATTAGTTAACACAGTTAACACTAAATGACTGGTTAACAAAAGAAGGGGACCCTATATATATATATATATGTATCATTCCAACTCACTGAATTCTTTTTAGCAAATTCCAAAAATGTATATATTCCAAAAATGAATTTTTCCTCGAATCTTCTTAAATTCATCCAACTTTTATCCACATTTTTTTGTCATATCCGTTTGTGAAAAATAAATACATACATATACTAAAAGCTATGTGTATTTTTAGACAACTAACAATCCAAATTTACATGAGATAAATATGAAATAACTATAAAATTAGGCAAAATAAGACAATCATTACCTAAGAATCTCTAAATGCCTTTTGATGATGAAAACAACGTTTGTTAGAAGCCAAAAGTCACCAAAATCGCTCCAAATAGTGTCCCAAACCCTCAGAAACGAAAATGTTGGAAATGGAGAGGAAATGTTGGAAATGAGGGAACTATCAATATTTATTGATGGTTTTGATCTTAGGCAACATAGAAACAAGAAAACATATTGCCTAAAAAAGATCTTAGGCACAAACACTACAAAAGGCCTTATGCAACCAAAGAAATGGATTATATGTTACCTAAGTTAACTATGACTGATTTTTAAAAATATATTGGTGGTGAACATTCAACTAGGGCAACGTAGGCTAATACGTTGCTTAAGATAGTTTGAGGTAAGAAACAATCATTTATACGTTGCCTAAGATCACAATTAGGCAACATAGAACCACACTTTGCCTAAGAGGAAACTTAGACAAGATATAATAGCCTTAGTTGCTATGTTTATCTTAACCAACATAGCCAATTAATATTTATTGTCTAAGACAATATTTGATGTAGTGATATGTAATTTTTATGCAGACTTTTATGTAAATGATTAATTATTTTTAGTTTTTCAAGAGACTACACTTGTATTGACAGAACCAACACCATCGAGAAATGTAGATATTTGTTTAACTGTAAAAATATCTTTTAACCATGGATATTAGTCCCCTGAGAGCCATTGTTCTAAAAAACTCGTTGCACGGCCGCCATGGCGTGCCATGGCACCAAGGTGTAACAACCCATCCCAAACATACTTCATATAAACATATGATAACAAAGACACATATCATATCACATAAGGTCTCTTAGTCTCAAAACTGTACAATACATATTTCAGTACAAACTTTTTGCTAATAATTTATATCACAGCTAACAAGACTATTCATACAAAACGCTTCAAGAAACTTCATAAACACACATCTTCCAAAAACATATCATAATTTATCTTTTCCTTTGCTCTTACTAGCTCCTTGACCTGGAATACATATTTTTGAAAACAAAATGAGGGTTAGACCAATTGGTCTAAGTGAGAAAATCCCTGTCAGTTTAGTACTCATTTTGTAACATAGATATACAACAAGTATTAGAATACCAAGCATGACTCGTATGCATTGTGTACAACTCTTTCACATGGCCATATTAGTTAGTTGTGTTAAACCAACTAATCAATTTACTCTGCTGCACTAAAATACAGTCAACTCCGTTGTCCCTTCGTACAGCCAAAACTCCACCGGCCCTAAGTCCGACCAACGTGCAATCGTGTAGTGTAATGCTTATATAAATACAACATACATCTCAACATATCATATTTCAATCATAAGCACATCATTACACTACCTACCACATTCTCATTCGGTATTTATGTATTCCAGTTTGAAAATGGTTAAAGTAAAACTCACATGATTACTATCAAAATACTTCCACGCTTTTCTCAAATAAACTGATGCTTCAATCTTCCACCAAAAGTCACGTGATCTGAAATAAATTGAATACAAGTATCCATTTACCATTCAAACAAATAAGTCTCACTAGCAGGCTAAGAATTCTAAATAAGCCTATCATACTCTTACCCAGAAACACTGACAAATGTCCCTCTTCGGCAACTTAGCACGGGGGGTCCCGCTACCCGGTTAGCGGGTGGGATCACGGGGTAACGCCCTTGCGGGGTCTGGGGCAGCGCCCCCAGAATTTTTTTAGAACTTAAAGAAGTTAGAAAGCTTCCGGATATGTGATCCGGGAAACTTATCCGGAACCCATCCGGAAAACCAATCCGGAAATGTAACAACCCGATTTCCAAATTTAACCACGATAATATGAAATCATCCAAATATGACTGAGAAATAATCGACTAAAATAATCTTCTCAGAATCGCCTCAAATACAACATCGGTAAGAATATTTCTAACTCTCGGTAAGAACATTTCTAACCGTAATAATAAGTTCAAACAAGAGATTTAGATTCTTACCGATCTATAATCACCAAGAGCTTTACTCGAAAAAATAATTAACTCGACAATATTAATGAGTCGGTAATTGTAGACAACCTTCACCATAATACTTACCGCTTGACTATTTTTTCCAAGCTAGCAATCCCAATATAAATTCACCTGAAAGGCATAGTTTTGAAAAATAAAATGAGGGTTAGACCATATGGTCTAGTGAGTAAATCCCTTAAATCATTTCCCGTAAACTCTTTTAATCAATTTATTATCAAGTAGGCCCGCAAGCACTACATCCCTCCCAGGGCAACTAACCACAACAGTCGCTTTTCAAAATAAAGCACACCTTGATAAGTCCGAAGTCAAGGTCAATGGTAGCTCACTACACGAAACATATTCGCGAGCATAAACACGCACACTACGATAAGACCGCGATCAATATCGGCAGTGGCTCACCACACAAAACATATTCGTGGGCCAATATATATATATATATATATATATATATATATATAAACCACAAGGGTTGTGGCGTGGTGGTAAGGCCTGGGGAGTTCATAGCGCTTGCCCGGGTTCGAGCCCCACACGCAGCACTTGTGGCCACTGAGGATAATCTCAGGGCTGCATGCTTTAGCAGCTGGGCCAAAGGCCCGATTTGCCTAGGGATTAGTCTGGGCCCAATGTGGTCTGGGATACCCTTCTCAAAAAAAAAAATATATATATATATAACCCCCCTGCTCGGACCATTACAGTCTCACACGCACACGAGCTTCTGTTGTGAAAGTCCCATTAACACATGAATCAATAATCACTTTACATGGAATAATAATAAATCATATGTAACAAATATCGTTATCACGATTATCTATCGTAATCCAATTGTACCAATATAATGGAACATTTACATGAATAAATGTTTGTCAATATATGCATTTCAGTTGAAAATAGTTAAAAGAAAACTCACCTCAGATCCAATTATTCGACACCGAGTCTTAACGGCTAAATATTTCCATATTGAATACCGAAAATTTGAATAAATAAAGCACTGATTATAATCTCGATGATTAACCACCATTTTTACCTAAAACCTAATTTATAACCCTTAAACCGATATCTCAAAAATTCAGCTTTAACCTTAAAATATCAAAATTCCACCAATAAACCTCTACCATAAATTTATTCAAGAAAGATCCAAAAGCAACCATAAATGTCTTTAAACAAAGATTTTAAAATAAACTTATCAAAAGCATTATATTTCCAGGAACCTTAAAAATTAACCAACAATTGAAAGAAACTTGGATTAAAGAAATTGGAAGATTCATACCTAAATAAATGGATTTCAATACTTCTTTTTTCTTTTTCCTTTAATTCCATCGCTTTTATCGCTTTCTCTCTTTTATCTCATAAATCACACATATAAGAAGGTGAAACAAAGAGATGGAGAAGTCACAAGAATCTTCAAGACAAGGAGAGAAAATCATTTATACCCCCATAGTAACATCAATGGTCCCTTAAGAATCAATCTTTTTACCAAACAACCCTTGAACTTATATTATTGACAAACCGAGTTATTACAGAAACCATCCGGGAAACCCATCCGGAAAACCATCTGGGAAACGTATCCGGGAAACCCATCCGGAAAACGTATCCAGGAAACCCATCCGGTAAACATCCTACCTGGAAAACACTGAAATCCGGGAATCTTAGAAGAATCCGAATAAATCAAATCCGGACGATGTCCGAATCCAGACTCGATCGATAATGCTTAAAGCTTGAAATTTAAACGAAACTAAACCGATAGAAACTTGATACTAAGGATTATAAACATAAAATAGAAAGGAATTTACCTCAAAACCAAAATACACGACCCTCTCTTAAGCTTAACCGATCGACACTTTCTTCTCCTTCTCTCTGAACTCGGCGCACACACACAGAGACTTAACCGACTCAAATGAACTAAAAGAAAGAGGCGGTTCAATTTATAATACCACCAAATTGCGATCAAGGATTCTAGCATGTCGTAAGAAGTTACCCACCCAAGATAGGCTACTTGTTTGGAAGCGTAAACCACCAGACCCGAAATGTGCTCTTTGTACCGATTGTATTGACTCCCACTCGCACCTTTTCTTTGGATGCAAGTTCTCGTTGGAAGTTTGGCAAAAGATTAAAGTGGAGGCTGGTTTGGTTGACTTTCCGGATAGTTGGGATGACATTATTGTTGCGATGGGAAACAGGCAGAATCTTTCTGTCATTCATAAACTTGTAATCTCGAGTGCTGTTTATTTTATTTGGCATGAGAGAAACTGGAGGACCTTTAGGGGTTCTTCAAGGACAGCTACGCAAATTGTTAAAGAAATTAGAGATAATGTGCTGCTAAGACTGGCTTGGAGGAATCGGATAAAAGCTACGCAGATGGAAGATGGCTAAGAAGACTTTCGGCCCGTGGCTTTTGAGCCTTTGTGTCTTATTTTGCATGGTGTATTGCTCCATTAGTCTATGTCTCTTTTGGTTGTTGTGGCTTGGTACGATTTGGTTTCCAAGTTCCACTGTTTTGTTTTTGTTTAGGCCGCGTGCCTTGTACTTTCGTTGTTTTTTCTGCCTTTTTAATATATTGCCATGAGGCTTTTTCCTTTCCAAAAAAAATGACACTAATGCCCTTAAACTTACAAACCGCCACAAACAAACCCTAAACTAATAAACCTAAAATAATTAAATAACAACTAACTTACCCGGGTCATTACAAAGGCTTGTGTCTCACGCCACGTTAAGCCCGTGGCACGCCATGTCCTAATCTACACTTTTGGTAATGCGATATTTGATTTTTCTTTACGTTTTAATGTTTTATTTCCAAGTTTTTTAATATATAGCTTAATTTAACTTGCTTATCACTATTGACTCATCGACTAACACTACAAAACCTATATTTTATATATAATATTATATATGACTTATAAATTTGACGTTATAAGTCACGCCTTGAGAACACCATGGCTTCGTCGTGGCTTCTAAGGTTTGAGGCTTGGCCTCGCCGTCACGCCACGCCTCACGCCATTTAGAACCTTGCTGAGAGCATGTTTAAATGATTTTTTGAAATGAAGAAAATGAAAAAATTTGACAAAATTTTGTTTCAACAGATTCTTTAAAATAAATAAATCATAAAAGAGTATTTGAAATTCTCCAAATTTTGAGTTAACTCCGATAATCATTACCATGATATAAAGAAACAACGTTGTATTACATTATCACCAATAAAAAAGATTATGTTAAATATTATTCAGATGGATAATATTTTATTAGATGTACAAAATATTTTAATAATATAATTAATGTTGTAATATCCAAAATTGAAAATCTATTGGAGTTAAATACAATTTTTGCTAGAGATTTTGAGTTTCATTAAGAAATTTTGGGAAATATGTTGGAGATGTTCGAACGAGTCGTAAATCTCATCCAAAAACCTTAAAATTACTTTCACCATCCATTTATTAATACAACAATGGCAAATACCAAGATTTTCAATGTTGTAAATCGTATGCGACATGATGGCAAGGTCAAATCCCAAGTCTAAAGATGTCACGTCTTGAACAAACACAATAAGAGTTAGCACGTATGAAAAAACGCAACTTGACTGGCACGTATGTCAATTGTCACGGTAAAATCATGACACGCTTCTAATTAAAAAGTTATAGATATACAAGTCTAGAAGGAATCAAAAATTGCAAACCCTTTCAAATTATTAGATATATAGGATAACAATAAACAAACAAATAATTGCAATCACAACCTATGTTTTTTGTATGATTACTTGCATATCGGCATGGCAACGGGGCGGGTATGGGGCGGGGTTCCCCATCCCCGGCCCCGGCCCCGGTTTGTAATAATGACCACCGGCCCAGGCGGGTACGGGGATTCCCAACCCGGCCCCGGTCAACTATTGGTCAACACCCGGTCAAAGACCATCCTAAATCTGTGTTAACATTATCTCTGCACTACATTTATATGCCTGAAGTGCAGGGTTATGAATGCTACTGGATATGAATTTGGGTTTGAAAAACTTAATATTATTTTGAAATGCATTATTCAATGCAACCTAAGCAAGAGAAGAGCCCAAATGGAAAGCTACTCTGCTTTCTAAAAGCTCCACTAATAACAACAATGTGTTTGTGTGGGAATAAAGAAGAAACTAAGCAAAAGAATCATCAAAACTTATTTGGCCAACAAAGCACCTAAAACATGAATACTGAAACAGGGTAAGTGAATAATAAGGGTTATTTTACTGTTTCATTTTTCCAATTGTAGTGATAAATTTATTTGTGTGATAAAATTCAATTGTGAGAATATATGGAAATCAATTAAATTGTCTTACAAAAGAAAACGGTTTAAAAAAGAAGGAGATACTAATATATAGAGAAGAAATTATCAATGTCTCATGCGAGACCTTTTACACGCTCCATTCAAGAGAGATTAACGGACACAACCAAATGTTGATATTAGGCTAGATGAGTACACTCGAGTGTCTAGATCGGTGAGTATTAATTCTGATATCATATGAGAATATGTAAAACTATGAAAAAATATGTGAAATTACATTAAAATCATTTTTGCTGTGAAGCTCAGATTTTTTTTAACCTTTACAATGTTTTAATGTGAAGTTTCAAGTGTAAAAATATGGTCTTAGGAGTCTCACGAAAACATGTTGGTCTCACGTGAACCCAAAAAAATTAAAAATTGAGGAACACCCTGGTAGTCTTCTTCCGGACGGTATGCACTTGTGCATACAAGTAAATTAAGTTGTTTTTTGGTTTTTACGCACGTGTGCATGTTATAAATTACCTGTATACACAAGGGCTATAAGGGTGGTTCTCAATTTTCCAATTTTCTTTTAAGATTTTCGCTAAACGGCTAAACCTGACCCTATTTGGTTTCAATTTGCTAAAATCGTTCACTTTAATGTAATTTTTGCCTTGTGGTTTTAGGGGTAAGATTTAGGAGTGTTTTCCTA
Organism: Saussurea involucrata; assembly: GCA_033807775.1. NCBI lineage: Eukaryota > Viridiplantae > Streptophyta > Magnoliopsida > Asterales > Asteraceae > Saussurea > Saussurea involucrata. Next base: position 99,730,541 of record CM066315.1, read on the forward strand.
TGCTTCAAAAGGTAAATAAACTGTAATTGGAAAAAGAACATATTATTCAACAAATATACATCAACATGATTCACAAAACTCAAACTCAACTGATTATTACCAAGAACACAAAGCAAAGATTTACAAACCCTAAAAATAGAACAAGATGTTCTTCGCTATTTCTAGAGAGAGCAGAGAGAATTGTAGAGAAAATGTAAACGGTAAGAATGAAAATTGATATCCCAAAAAACCCTAATCGCTTCCTTTATATCTACTCAGCATTGTAACAGCTTCAGCCCTCGAACTATCAACCGACATGCTCCGCTAACCCTGTAGTTTACTAGAAAGTAAACTTTAGTCCTTGCACTTTAATTCTCTTTATCCTCAGCTTTCACTTTTGTACCATTAACACCCTTCTACTTATCTAAAACTAAAAACAACATAATTGTTAGTCCCAGATGGCTTAACAAGTATTGTAGAAGGGGGGGTTGAATACAATACACAAAAATTTCACAATTTTAATTCTTATATTTGAAAAACTTTCAAAAGAATTACACACAGAAAACTTAAGATTGTTGCGGAAAAGAACAGATAAACTATTCTAACAATCTTACACAAAGTATACAACAAAACAACTAAGAACACTAAGAGCAAAGCTATTGAGTTTTAAGGCTTAAAAGAAGGTTTCTTGCACTGAGAGAATTTCTTTTTAAAGCGTGAGAATTGCATGAAGAGCACTTCTCCTTTTATAGTGCCAAGGAGTGCCCAAGCATTAAATGCTTGGGACACTTGTCATCTTCACATATGCTGATAATGTTGACTTCAGGAGAACTGTGAAGTCCTTGTCACTTTTCACTAGGTGCAGACAGAGTAGCTTGAGCAGATAATAGGGACCTTAGCTGAAGGTGGATAAAAAGACAAACTGTCACTTTTCTCTGCTGGAGGATATTGTCCCATAATAAATGATCTTCTGTCTTGAGCCTTTAGCACCGAAGTGGTTTCCACCGAGATTTGACAAGTCTTCGGTGGAAAGAAGACTAGTCCACCGAAGTTGCAAGCAGGATTCGGTGGTAACTAGTCCACCGAAATTACGAGCATGTTTCGGTGGTGAGAGGACCACCGAAATTACAAGTATACTTCGGTGGTGAGAGGACCACCGAAGTTACATGTAAATTTCGGTGGTGAGAGGACCACCGAAGTTACATGTATATTTCGGTGGTGAGAGGGCCACCGAAGTTACATGTATATTTCGGTGGTGAGAGGAGCACCGAAAGGGTCATCGGTGGGAGAAGGCCACCGAAGATGTCCTATAACTTCGGTGGAGAGAAGGCCACCGAAATGTCAAGGGATTTCGGTGGTGATGACTTGTTTGAAAGTTGCCGAGAGTCTTCTATTTTCCACAAGTAGAGAGTCTTCAAGCTTGGTTTCGGTTGATCTTCGACTTCACCGAACATTTGCTATCTTGTACAAGTCATTCAAAGAACTGAACTAAAATATTCTAAGTAGGAGTTTTAGGGAAAACATTGGTGAGTCAATTTCAAATCCTTGGTGACCCAACAATCTCCCCCTATTTGAATTTGAGCTCCTTATCTTAGAATATTCAAGAGTAAATAAAAGCAAGTGCGTTTTTGACCCTTTTTACTCTTTTGGGTTCTTTTCACATAGACCATTCTTTTTGATCTTTTTGACCTTTTTCTTTTGTATGTGTATGTATACTATGTACAGTATTTACAGGGAACACAAAAAAAATGAAGTATGTACGGAAATAAAATTCAAATAGAGATACTTGTATTAAGATAAGTTCTCGTACAATTTTTACAAAAAGAGAAATTAACTTTTACAAGTACTAAATGGAGAGAACTTACTTATTTGAGGTTTTGCGGCGCTTGATTTCATCCAGTAAGTTTCTATAGAACGGTTGAGCTTCGGGGATGTTCGGAAAGAGGTTGTGAATGCCTTCCAGAAATATGGTATCGGCTATGGACATCTGGGCAAATCTGAAGAATGCCCGACGACCGAGACCGTCGTTGAAGAATAATCCTGGTATTGGTGAGAGGCTCAAGGTTGTGGTAGGATAGGGAACAGAGGTGGGAATGGTAAGGTTAAGATTGCTTACATTTGGGATTTTACCTTCTCTTGCCATTTCCTTGAAGACTGAGTCAGGAGGATTTTTGACTTTGGGGAGGATGATCTTCTCTTTCAGAGACAGCAGTTTGGCTCTTTCTTCGGTGGAGAGAATGATGTTATGTTTTCTTTTGATCTCCTTCATCTTATTCATTAGACCATCAATGTATTTGACAAAGATGTCTTTCCTTGGATTTGGACTCCTGACGAGGTGTTGAGTGATTTCATACCATTCCGAGAGACCGAAGAGTTGGAGATGGCTTTCTTTCACACTCTTCATAGAACCATCTTCCCAGTTAATAATCAATCTGATGTCTTGAGGATTTGCCTTGGAGGTGGCAATCTTTACTGAAGAAATTTGTGACCTATAGCTCCGGTGGTGCATGGTCTTTTTGTACCAATTAATTTCTTCATTCTTTTGTTGTTCCAAGGCACTGAGCACCGATTTCTGTGTTTGGATGGCATCGGTGGACTTGACTTTTGAAGCTTCTTCTGTGGCAGCTTTGAGAGAAAGATCTCTGGATTTGTCTAAGTCGATTTGAGCTATTCTTGCTTCCTCAATTTCTTGAGCAGAGAGGCCAAGTTCGGTGGTGATTGGTTGAGAAGCAGGCTTGAGTTTGAGAGTTTCAGCGTCCTTCGGTCGAGCCCCATATTTTGTCAGATCCTTTTTCTTCTTTGCTTCTCTGGCCAATTCTTCGGCCGAAAGAATTCTTTTCCCTTTGTCTTCGGAAGCATTGCTGGACTGCTCCCCCTCAACTGATGCATTAAGGTCAAGAGCTTCGGTGGAGCCAGTATTGGTCGGTGAGAGTGAGACATGTTTCGGTGGAGAAGAGGGTTTCGGTGGAGAGGATGGTTTCGGTGGTGAGGATGGTTTCGGTGGTGAGGATGGTTTCGGTGGAGAGGGTTTCGGTGATGAGGATGGTTTCGGTGGAGAGGGTTTCGGTGGAGGCTGGTTACTGGAAAGTTTCTTTATGGATGGAAGTTTCGGTGGAGCCGTGGTTTTCTCCCCCTCAGGAACAGCCGGCAACTTGAAACCTAACTCATAGAAGGCCTTATCAAACTTTGAGTGTAGGAAGGCCAGACTCGTTTCGGTGGTATGGGGAACCAAGGCAAAATCACCGAGATCCATTTCCCACTGGGAACGTTCAGGACTGGGTGAGTCGGTGGAAGGTTTGGAGAGGGACTCCACTGTGGTAGAAAGGGCAGATAATTTTTCTTGAATTGGCCGTAGGGCTTCGGTGATGGCATCAAGAAGAAGATGCGGTAGCTGAGACTCGAGGGTAGAGATGCGGGAATTGGCTTGGGAGATTAAGGTGATGGTAGATTTAAGAAAGGTAGAGGTGCGATCAATGTGCGGGGAAGTGTGGCCACCGATTTCGGGAAACTGGAAGAGTAGTCGGTGGGGGTCAGGCTCGGGAATGGGAATATGGAGGTAAGGCACCAAGTCGTCGGTTTGTAGCATTCGGGGGGGAGCAGATGATCGGGGGGGAGTAGGGGATCGGGGGGGGGTGATTGTTGCGAGGACGAGGGAGACTCGGTGTGATGTACTTCGGCGGACGGGATGGTTTGGGGAGAACCAGTGTCCGCTGAAAGAAAATCAAAAAAATCAACGGGTGCAATTGGGGGTGAACCCTTAGAGGGTTGTGCAATGTCTTCGATCGAAAACTGATCGGGTGTAAAGCTGTGTAGTGTGAAGTCAGAACCCTCGAGCGGAGAGATCTCGAGGTCATCCCCACCACCCAAGGAGTCGAGTGGGGAGGTATGTGGGGGGTTCTCCTGAAATGTAACTGAGGCCTTTCGAGAGGCAACAGAGGAGACGGTGGGGTGTGTAGCGGATACCCTTGGCCCGGAGGGATGAAGTTCAACAACCGGCGATTTTGGAGAATCGACGGTTGGATGAGTCGGTTGGGCCGATGGTTTCCGAGACCTCTTTGGAAGAGATCCCGAAGGGGAGGGTGAGTGCCTCCGCTTGTGAGAAGGGGTGTGAACCGGGGAAGTCTCCGAGGGATCTCTCGGTGACGTGGTTCGAGAAGCGGGAGCGGAGGTGCCGGTGGCCTTTTGTCGTTTCTTTTGAGTGCCACCCGACGTCACTCGGGACCGGGGAGAAGGGACCACAACATTTGGAGTGACCTCGGGAATTTCCAGGTGGCGAAACCCTGGAATTTCCGCGTCACCCCAACGAAGTTCGGGAGATAGAGCGAAGGAAATCATACCTGGGCGTAATGGGCGATCGGTGGCGAGCGGCTTGACGTTGAGGGTTTTGGTGCCCACAACGGGAGATGACCATTCATACGAGAACCGGGGCGAGGAAGAGCGGCGATCGGTTTCCAAAGCTTTGGAAAGCTTGTGTTGTAAGATCATGGAGATGAAGCGGGGAAAAGCAACGTAACACTTCTTGGGAGTTTTGATGACCTCGACAAGCTCTGAGAAGAAATATTGGGCGAAGTCAACTTTCCTTTGGAAGATGAGGGCATGAGCGAGTTTGTTGACGTGTGAGGGCGATTGGTCATGTCCACTTGTTTTGCGTGAGAGGCAATGGATAACGTGAGCGAAGAAGAAATTCCAAATGCCTCCCATTTTGCTGCGAAGAAGAGTACCGGGGCCTTTGGAGCTTTTGGAGGAGTCGTCGAGCACATAACCGGTGGTAAGAACAATGTCTTCATGGATGGTATCCAAATACATGTCTTCATAGTCGGAAAAGGCATCGATCTTGAGAGCTAGACGAACATCATCGACCCCAAAAGTGAGGTCGTGATCACCTTCGGCATTGGTGAAGATGGAGGCGTGAATGGCCTCATTGGAGGGATCGTACACGGAGGATAGCCAGAATTGACTAATGAGCATTTTGCTCATCCTGGGGTTGCATGAGAAGGCATGAAGAAGAGGAGAGCGAGACAGAAATTTAGCGATAGTAGAGAACTCGGGATGAGCGGGATCGGATTCAAGGCGGGCAACGTGATTGCATTGGTTGAAGCGGAGGTCTTCAAAACGTGTAGGAATTTGATATCGAGAGGATGCCATGAGAGAGATATGTTTGGAGGAGAGAGAGATGCAGGTTTGAAATGTGAGAAGGAGTGGGGAAGAAATGAAGGGGGGTATGTGTATATATAGGGAAATGATAAGGCACTGTGATGATGATTTTGTATGGGAAGAGGGGACATGCGGCTCTTGAGGTGAAAGGGTTGTTGGAAATCGGGACAAGGAGCGGCGGATAGGCGAAGGGTCTGACGCAAAAGCAATTGAGTGGTCACTGTTGGTGCAAGTGTACCCAGCTTTAAATATTGTGATATATTTTTGGTACACATAAAATCACATCTCCATATTTATTTTGATGATTACAAAACACACCGCATTATTTGTTATCTAATATTTTATCTGAGTGTGCAGATATTTAAATGATCTCGATAAATTTTTTATCTGAAGAATCCAAGTCTGAAGAGTTTCGTCATTTTATTTTAAAATGATAAACACCCTAAAATATTTTATCACTTGGATATTTCGTATCTATATAAATATATTTGAATCAAATATATATATAATATCTTTTATATATAAATCTCTGATATATATATGCTGTCTGCTACTTGTTACTGTTGCAAGATTGTGATCAGCCGAAGTTTCCTGCGTTGCCTGCTCTCATTGGACAGATCTTTAGGCGGTATACCGCCAAGGTATTCGCGGTATACCGCGGGTACTGTTTCCCATCAACTGTTCTGCATGAGAAGCTTCTTTTGTCAGGAAAGTTTGTCAGGCGGTATACCGCCATGTGCAACGCGGTATACCGCGGGTACACAAAGTCGTTGAGTTTTTGCAGGTTGACCTTCTCCTTGCTGTACACTTTTTATGACGCAGGTATACCGCGATGGTTCGGCGGTATACCGCGAAATCTTCAAGGCTGATTTTCATCCAGTATAAATACAAGCCTCCAGCAGCATTCAACTCTACACCAACTTCAGCATTAAGTTCTCCCTCAGCATTTGATTATTATTCTGCTGCTTTCTTACTCACACTAAATCACTTAAACTGATAAATTAATTTTTTGAGCAAGAAATCTTGAGTTGATAGCAGATTAAAATCTCACGATTAGTTGAATCAGCAACACAACTCAAGTGATCAAACTCTCTAAAAATATCCAAGTGATAAACCTTATTCAAGAGTGATTATTCATATTAAAATTTATACCCTCTTGTAAGTGTTTGAATTAGAGTGAGTGATCCACCTTAATCTCTCAAAGTAGAGTGATTCGCGTTTGTTGTATTAAGGTTTGTGTTTCTACCGTAAAGAACACGTTTCGTATTGGATCTCCGAGAAGTGTTATTTTCTCGAGGTGGACTAGCCAACTTTGTGTTTGGTGAACCACTTTAAAAATCTCGTTGTCAAGTATTCTCTTTCCCTTATCTCTTTACATTTCCGCTGTGCATTTAAATTATATCTGTTTATATAATTGTTGTATATTTACTTGTTTATACTCTGCTTTATTTTTACTGTATTGTTTGTACTGTATTTATTTGTTCAAAGAATTTTTTGAAAGAAAAAGATTTTAAATACAACCTTACCCCCCCCTTAGGTTGTCCAACATTTGGTATCAGAGCAGGTCTTTCAAAAAATATTCTGCATATTTTTCTCTTATTCTTCTAAATGGCTCAACAAACTAATATCGTGTTTTCAAAACCTCCTTTGATAGATACTGAAAAGTTTGGCATTTGGGCCGAGCTATTTGAATGTCACGTGCGTGGCAAAAATCAAAAGATTTGGAACATCATAGAAAAAGGGAATTTTAAACCCACCATTGTGAAAGATGATGTTTATATTGATAAACCCCTAGATGACTGGACTACTTCTGATGAAGCCCATTTTTGTTTAAACTTTGAAGCTAAGAATATATTATATGCTGCTTTAACAACTGACGAAATCGAAAGAGTATATACTTATAAAACTGCAAATCAAATATGGGAAAGTTTAAATAATACTCATCGTGGAAACACGGAGGTTAAATCTAGTAAAGTAAATATTTTAGTTCACGATTATGAACTATTCGAAATGAAACAAGATGAGTCAATTGACTCAATGTTTAAAAGATTTAACCTTATTGTGACTACTTTGAAAGGTTTGGATCGCACTTATCCTAACGAGGACTATATAAGGAAAATCCTACGAGCCCTTCCTTCGGAGTGGATGCAAAAGATAACATCCTTAGAAGACTCCCGTGACCTCTCCATAATGAAGATAGATGACTTAATCGGTAATCTTAAAGTGCATGAAATTGCACTTAAAAGAAACAAAGATCGGGAGCAAGTTAAAAAGAAATCAATCGCTCTCAATGTCTCAACACCAAAAGATGAGAAGAAAAAGGAGAAAGCTAGCTCCTCGAAAGATCCTTCCGAAACTCTCGATGAAGTCGCCATGTTGGTAAGAAACTTTTCCAAATTTCTTAATAATAATAATAAATTTTCTAACAATGGCAGATTTCAAAGAAACGGTAACTACCGTCGTGGTGGTGATAATCGAAGTCGTAAGTTCCATAAACGAGACGAAAAAGTTAAGAAAAATGGCGACTCGAGTGAAGACGATAAAGCTAAGCCAAAGAGAGGCTTTTGCTACTCATGTGGTGACAAAGACCACTACGCCAATGAATGTCCGAAAAAGAACAAATTCCAAAAGAAGAAGGAGAAAGCCTTCATTGGAGGCGCGTGGAGCGAGAGTGAAGAAGAAGATGACTATCAAGCCATTTGTCTTATGGCCGATAGCGACGACGAGGTAAAATCTTCTTACTCAGATTACGATAGTGATTATGAAAATGATAATGAAAATAATCTTGAAGAACTATATGAATCGTTTCATAAAATGGCCGCTCTTGCAAATCGTTACCAAGATGAGAATGCTATGTTAAAAGAAACTGTAAATGCATGTAAAAAGGAAATAAAAAATGTTAAACAAAAATCTGAAAATGATATGGATATAATTGCTAAATTAGAAACTAAATTAGGAGAAAAAGATTTTTGTAAATCTTGTGATGTTTTAAATAGAGAAATTGCATGCCTAAATAAAAAATCACATGAAAATATTATTTGTACAAAATGTGATATTCTTGAGAATGAGATTACATGCTTAAAGGCTAAATGTGCTTCATATGAAAAAGATAACATGCTAGCTAAAGCTTTTGAAAGTAGTAATAAAAAGGTTCTTAACATGCTTAATATGCCTAACCGTATAAAATGTAGAAAAGGCATTGGTTCCAATACTTGTGTTGATAAATGTTCTTGTATACCCATCAAAAGATTTTATGAATCACCTAAAGTAAATACAAGAAATCAATATGTGCAAAAACCTCCATATGTGCGTAAAATAAATAATGTAAATTATAATACGAGAAAACCGTATGCTCGCATGTACCATGATAAATATTCTAAACCTAATAATAATGCGAATGTAAATGCTTGTTTTTATGTATATGATAAATATAATCGCAAAATTAAAATGGTAAATAAATGGATTCCAAAAGGAATGTTTAGTAATGATAATCCCGGTGGTATGCGTTTATGGTTTTAAATGTGTTATATATATATATATAGTTTAAATATATTCTGTTGTATATGTTATATATATAAGTAATATATAATACTATTCATATATATATATACATACGTACTGCACATATATATATACATTTTATTTAATTCTTTTAATTCTTATATATATATATTATGTTTGTTTAATGTGTTATATATATTTATTAATATGGTTTGATGTATTATATATTGTGTAATGTATTATATATATATATATTCTGTTTGACATTATATATATGTATGTTGGTTGACTTTTGAAACTAATTGTCAAGGACCCACGAGAAATGGGGACCATAAAAGTTATATCTTCATTATTGTAGATTGATCTTGATATGGACTGGATACTCGATAGTGGTTGCACACGTCACATGACCGGAAACAATAATCTCTTTTCATCATATAAGTCATGTGATGGTGGACAGGTAATCTTTGGAGGAAACTCCAAAGGAAATATAATTGGTAGAGGTACAGTCTCTTGCAATAATGTTCAATTTCTAAATGTTAATCATGTTGATAATTTACATTTTAATTTGTTAAGTGTTCGCCAATTGTGTAAAAATAATACAACTGTTGTCTTCGAAGAAGACTCGTGCAAAATCATAAAAAATGGCAAAGTTCTTTTAAATGGCTTTGTAAAAGGAAATTTATATATTTGTAAAACTGTTGTATCTGATAATGTATGCTTATCTTCTATTAATGATGTTTCTACTTTATGGCATAGGCGTTTAGGTCACGCTAATCTAAGATTAATGCAAAACTTAAAAAATAAGGAGCTTGTGAGTGACCTGCCAAAATTAAAGTTTGATAATCATTTTTGTGATGCTTGTCGTGTCGGCAAACAACATCACGTTTCTCATAAATCAAAAAATGTTATTTCTACTCAAAGAGTTTTAGAACTTTTACATATGGATCTTTTTGGCCCGATGGCTATTCAAAGTTTTGGAGGAAATTTTTATACTTTGGTTATTGTGGATGATTATTCCCGTTATACTTGGACTTTATTTTTGAGACATAAAAATGAGGCTTTTGAAAAGTTTAAAATTTTGGGAAAACGAATTCAAAACCAACAAGGTTGTACGATTGTTTCCATACGTACGGACCATGGACGAGAATTCGATAATGATGTACAATTTGGTGCCTTTTGTGATAAACATGGTATAACTCATAACTTTTCGGCTCCTCGAACTCCTCAGTCAAACGGGGTTGTTGAAAGGAAAAATCGAACGTTGCAAGAAATGAGTAGAACTATGCTAAACGAACATCAAGTTCCCCAAAAGTTTTGGTGTGATGCCGTTGCTACCGCGACCTATGTGCTTAACCGTGTCCTAATTAGAGGTATCCTAAATAAGACACCCTATGAACTTTACCGAGGTAGAAAACCTTCCCTAGCTCACCTAAAAGTTTTTGGTTGTAAATGTTTCATTTTAAACACCAAATCCTACCTAACCAAATTTGACCCCAAAGCCTATGAGGGAGTTTTCCTAGGTTACTCTTGGAATAGCAAAGCCTATAGAATCCTAAATAAGGAGACCATGGTAGTGGAAGAATCCCTTAATGTTAGTTTTGACGAGAGTCCTCCCAAACCGAGTGCACCCTTAGCAAATGATAATATCCGTGAAGGAGACGTCTTAGCCCAACAACTTAGTACCTTGGATTTAGGTACCCAACCTTCCACAAATAATATTGAATCTAGTGATGCCCCTCCGTGCTTTATTCCACAAGGTATAGATGATCCTAACCTTAGAACCGCTCGAGGACATCCCGTAGATCAAATTATAGGTGACCTAAACCAAAGGACAACTAGATCACAAATCCTTACCCATTGTGCTTTCCATGCCTTTATCTCAACCATAGAACCTAAAACCATAGATGAAGCTTTAGGCGATGAGGATTGGATATTGGCCATGCAAGATGAGTTAAATCAATTTACTAGGAATGATGTATGGGACTTAGTGCCTAGCCCTAGTAGTCAAACCATTATTGGCACAAGATGGGTCTTCCGTAACAAGGTAGACGAGAACGGTGGAGTCACACGAAACAAGGCACGTTTAGTTGCCAAGGGGTACAGTCAACAAGAAGGTATAGATTATGACGAAACCTTTGCACCGGTTGCAAGGTTGGAGTCTATTCGAATGCTTCTCGCTTTTGCAAATGCTAAAGATTTTAAATTATTTCAAATGGATGTTAAAAGTGCTTTCTTAAATGGTATTATAAATGAGGAGGTATACGTTTCTCAACCTCCCGGTTTTGAAAGTTTTGAAAACCCGACACATGTTTATAAATTGAAAAAGGCGCTTTATGGTTTAAAGCAGGCTCCGCGTGCTTGGTATGATAGATTAAAAACCTTTTTAATTGTTAGTGGTTATATTATGGGTAAAATAGATAATACTTTATTTGTGAAATATGTTCAAAATGATATTGTGGTTGTGCAAGTATATGTTGATGATATTATTTTTGGTTCCACTAATGAAAAATTGTGTAATGAATTTTCTGCGAAAATGACTAGCGAATTTGAAATGAGCATGATGGGAGAGTTAAAATACTTCTTAGGATTGCAAATAAAACAATGTGAAACTGGTATTTTTATTAGTCAATCTAAATATTGTAAAGATATGTTGAAAAAGTTTAACTTTGAAAATGTCAAACCCGTTGAAACTCCAATGACCACAAATTTGCAATTATCGCGTGACGAGGAGGGAAACGATTTTAATGAAAAGATTTATCGTGGTATGATTGGTAGCTTGTTATATTTAACTGCTAGTAGACCTGATATTATGTTTAGTGTATGTTTATGTGCTCGTTTTCAATCTTCACCTAAACAATCTCACTATGAAGCTGTCAAGCGTATTTTTCGATATTTACGAGGTACTACTAATCTTGGCTTATGGTACGCAAAGCAACCCGAGTTAGAAGTAACGTGTTTTGCCGATTCCGATCTTGGTGGATCTATTGTTGACCGAAAAAGTACTAGTGGGGTATGTGCCTTTATAGGTCTCTCACTTGTATCTTGGTTCTCTAAGAAACAACAATCCGTAGCTTTGTCTACCACCGAAGCGGAATATGTAGCCGCCGCAAGAGCATGTGCTCAAGTCCTATGGATGAAACACACACTTACCGATTTTGAGGTACACCTAACCAAAATTCCAATTATGTGTGATAACTCAAGTGCCATAAACTTAAGTAAAAATCCCGTTTTACATTCTCGTACCAAACATATTGAATTGAGACATCACTTTTTACGAGATAATGTTCAAAAAGGCAAAATCGTGCTTGAAAAGGTTGATTCGGAAGATAATTTGGCCGATATTTTCACTAAAGCTCTAAACAAGAAAGCGTTCTTTAAATTAAGACTTGGTTTAGGCATGCTTGAGTATAACCCTTGATAAATACTAACTCTCAAATATTTCATATTTTGAGGGGGAGCATCTTTCGAGGGGGAGCATAAGCGGTTTTCTTAAACCCTTTTTGCTTCGACAAAAGGGGGAGAGAAACCGAGTATGCTCTCGTGTTTAGCGTTGTGTTTGTCATCATCAAAAAGGGGGAGATTGTTGGTGCAAGTGTACCCAGCTTTAAATATTGTGATATATTTTTGGTACACATAAAATCACATCTCCATATTTATTTTGATGATTACAAAACACACCGCATTATTTGTTATCTAATATTTTATCTGAGTGTGCAGATATTTAAATGATCTCGATAAATTTTTTATCTGAAGAATCCAAGTCTGAAGAGTTTCGTCATTTTATTTTAAAATGATAAACACCCTAAAATATTTTATCACTTGGATATTTCGTATCTATATAAATATATTTGAATCAAATATATATATAATATCTTTTATATATAAATCTCTGATATATATATGCTGTCTGCTACTTGTTACTGTTGCAAGATTGTGATCAGCCGAAGTTTCCTGCGTTGCCTGCTCTCATTGGACAGATCTTTAGGCGGTATACCGCCAAGGTATTCGCGGTATACCGCGGGTACTGTTTCCCATCAACTGTTCTGCATGAGAAGCTTCTTTTGTCAGGAAAGTTTGTCAGGCGGTATACCGCCATGTGCAACGCGGTATACCGCGGGTACACAAAGTCGTTGAGTTTTTGCAGGTTGACCTTCTCCTTGCTGTACACTTTTTATGACGCAGGTATACCGCGATGGTTCGGCGGTATACCGCGAAATCTTCAAGGCTGATTTTCATCCAGTATAAATACAAGCCTCCAGCAGCATTCAACTCTACACCAACTTCAGCATTAAGTTCTCCCTCAGCATTTGATTATTATTCTGCTGCTTTCTTACTCACACTAAATCACTTAAACTGATAAATTAATTTTTTGAGCAAGAAATCTTGAGTTGATAGCAGATTAAAATCTCACGATTAGTTGAATCAGCAACACAACTCAAGTGATCAAACTCTCTAAAAATATCCAAGTGATAAACCTTATTCAAGAGTGATTATTCATATTAAAATTTATACCCTCTTGTAAGTGTTTGAATTAGAGTGAGTGATCCACCTTAATCTCTCAAAGTAGAGTGATTCGCGTTTGTTGTATTAAGGTTTGTGTTTCTACCGTAAAGAACACGTTTCGTATTGGATCTCCGAGAAGTGTTATTTTCTCGAGGTGGACTAGCCAACTTTGTGTTTGGTGAACCACTTTAAAAATCTCGTTGTCAAGTATTCTCTTTCCCTTATCTCTTTACATTTCCGCTGTGCATTTAAATTATATCTGTTTATATAATTGTTGTATATTTACTTGTTTATACTCTGCTTTATTTTTACTGTATTGTTTGTACTGTATTTATTTGTTCAAAGAATTTTTTGAAAGAAAAAGATTTTAAATACAACCTTACCCCCCCCTTAGGTTGTCCAACAGTCACAAGTGGGCTTTGGGAACCGTGTGAATCGGTGTAGACTCGGTGAAGCTTCGGTGGAGGAATCGGTGTTCGCTCGGTGGACGATCGGTGGAAGTTCGGTGGGACTTCGGTGGGACTTCGGTGGAAGAAAGGTTTACCGAATTTGGATAGTACCACCGAAATGAGATGATCACCGATTTGAGACTTCGGTGGTGGACAAGTTTCACCGATTTGAGATGACCACCGAAATGAGATTTCGGTGGTGGACAGATTTCCACCGATATGAGATGATCACCGATTTGAGACTTCGGTGGTGGACAGATTTCCACCGATATGAGATGATCACCGATTTGAGACTTCGGTGGTGGACAAGTTTCACCGATTTGAGATTATTACCGAAATGGGACTGCGGTGATGAAAAAGAGATAGAAAAGATTCGACACATAGGTTTGTCCACCGATGAGAGATCGGTGGAGAGAGAGAAGTAGATACGAAGGTGTCCACCGATGTGAGATCGGTGGAGCATGAACACATATTTATTCTTGGAAATTGCACATCCCAAGTTCACTGATGAGAAAGTTGAACCTGGTTTCATCAAGAGGTTTGGTGAAAATATCAGCAAGCTGCAAATCGGTGGGAATGAAGTGTAGTTCAATGTCACCTTTGGAAATGTGATCTCTGATGAAGTGATACCTGATATCGATGTGTTTAGATCTAGAATGAAGAACAGGATTATTTGCTATAGCTATAGCACTGGAATTATCACACAGAATTGGGACTTTAGAAAAGAATTGATTATAGTCCCTTAGTTGGTTTCTCATCCATAGAATCTGAGCACAGCAGCTCCCAGCAGCTACATATTCAGCCTCAGCAGTAGAGGTTGATACAGAGTTTTGTTTCTTGCTGGACCAACTTACTAATTTTCCCCCAAGGAGCTGACAGCTTCCTGTAGTACTCTTTCTATCAATCTGGGAACCTGCAAAGTCTGAATCTGAATAACCAATTAGTTCAAAACTCGAGTCTTTGGGATACCAAAGACCCAAGTGCAGTGTGCCCTTAAGATACCGAAAAATTCGTTTTACAGCCTTTAAATGTGATACTTTAGGATTGGCCTGATAACGAGCACATAGACAGGTAGCAAACATAATATCCGGTCTGCTAGCAGTTAGGTAAAGAAGAGAGCCTATCATACCTCGGTAAAGAGTAACATCCACAGATTCACCTTTTAGATCGGCACACAATTTCAAGGGAGGTGCCATGGGAGTTTTCATAGGAGAGCTATCTAGAAAGTTAAATTTCTTCAGAAGGTCACGAATATATTTGCTTTGATTTATAAAAATTCCTTCTGAAGATTGTTTGACTTGGAGGCCTAAGAAAAATGTAAGCTCTCCCATCATGCTCATCTCATATTCACTCATCATGAGAGAGGCAAACTCATCACATAGGCATTCATCAGTGGCACCAAAAATGATGTCATCAACATAGATTTGAACAAGAATAATATTACCTGAGGTTTCTTTGATGAAGAGAGTATTGTCAATTTTACCTCTGGAATATCCATGCTTGAGAAGAAAGTTGGCAAGAGTGTCATACCAAGCACGTGGAGCTTGCTTGAGACCATACAAAGCTTTGTCAAGTCTGTACACAAAGTTTGGATGAGCTGGGTCTTCAAAGCCAGGAGGTTGTTTCACGTAGACTTCTTCTGCAAGTTCCCCGTTGAGAAAGGCACTTTTAACATCCATTTGAAAAACCCTAAAATTTCGGTAGGCAGCATGAGCCAGAAAGATCCTTATAGCTTCAAGTCTTGCAACAGGGGCAAATGTTTCATCATAGTCAATGCCTTCTTCCTGTCTGTATCCTTGAGCTACCAATCGGGCCTTGTTCCTGATCACAGTACCATCTTCATCCATTTTGTTCCTGAATACCCACTTGGTTCCAATGATTGTCTTGTTTCTGGGTTTGGGAACCAATCTCCAAACTTTATTTCTCTGGAACTGAGAAAGTTCTTCTTGCATGGCAGTGATCCAACAAGGATCTGATAGAGCTTCATCCACTTTCTTGGGTTCAGAGAGAGAGAGGAAATTCACATAGAGACAGATATTTCCAACTCCTCTGCGGGTTTGGACACCTGCTTGTTGATCACCAATAATTTGATCTATGGGGTGATCTTTGGTCCATTTTAGAGCAGGGGGTAAAGGTGATGGGGTATGAGGAGTAGAGTGAAATGGAGTAGTAGGATCAGAGGTTTGGTGTAAAATGGGATTTTCGGTAGTGGAAGCCATGAGATTTTCGGTGGGATTAGGGATGGAAGAAGGGCTTTGGTGTAGAGTTTCGGTGGAAATAGGGAGCTTGGTGTGAGAGATGGGTTGATCAATTTCGGTGGGAGAGAGTGATCCAGCTGGGTTTTTTGAGATGGAAGGATTTGAGGGAATAGAGGAGATATCGGTGGAAGTGACTAAGGGAGTATCACCAATACATGATGAAATCCATCTGTGTAAATCATCCTCATCACTTGAAAGTGAGGAACATCTGAGATCATCAAACTTGACATGGATGGACTCAACAATGCTTTTTCTTCTGAGATTGTACACCCTATAAGCTTTGGAGGATAAGGAGTATCCAACAAATATTCCCTCATCTGCCTTGGGATCAAACTTCCCAAGATTTTCACGATCATTAAGAATAAAGCAGATACACCCAAAGACATGAAGAAAGCCAATATTTGGTTTTCTACCATGAAAAACTTCATACGGGGTTTTATCATGTCTTTTGGATATTACTGACCTGTTTTGAGTGAAGCAGGCAGTATTCACAGCTTCGGCCCAAAAATAGGTGGGAAGATTTGATTCGCTCAGCATGGATCTAGCGGCCTCACACAGTGTTCTGTTTTTCCTTTCCACCACTCCATTTTGCTGAGGAGTACGAACAGCGGAGAAGTTCTGAGAGATCCCTTTCTCGGTGAAGAAGTCTTCAAGAGCACTATTTCTGAATTCAGTGCCATTGTCACTTCTTACCGAGCGGACAAGCTGGCCATTGAGAACTTCATTTTTCTTGACAAAGTTGATGATTTCTTCAGTAGCATCACTTTTGTACCTGAGAAAGAACACCCAAGTATATCTGGTAAATTCATCAACAATAACAAGAATATACCTTTTGCCTCCAAGACTTGGAGTGCTGACTGGTCCACATAGATCCATGTGCAGCAATTGAAGAGGAAGAGTGATGGAAGAGCATTGCTTCGTCTTGAAGGATGTTTTGGTGAGCTTTCCCTTTTCACATGCATCACACAGCTTCTCTTTGACAAAGTTCAACTTTGGCATGCCCGTCACCAGCTCTTTGTTGGAAATTTTATGCAAGGTCTTGAAGTTTAGATGAGAAAGACGTTTGTGCCACAACCAGTTTCTTTTGGATGCATCATTTGACACAAAGCAGACATTTGAAGAAGAGTTGGATTGCCCCATATCTATGACGTAGACATTTTCCATCCGTCTTCCCGATAATACCACATTGAAATGTTTGTCTACCACGGAGCAGACACAAAGTTCAAAGATAACTTTGTATCCAAGATCACACAGTTGGCTAATGCTGAGAAGGTTATGCATGAGGCCGTCCACAAAAGCCACTTTGTTGAAGGTTACAGATCCGTTAGAGAGGGTCCCGTATCCTTTGGTGTAAGCCTTAGAATTATCACCAAAGGTTACAGATGGACCTTTTCCCGGCACATAGTTGATGAGAAGAGACTTGTTTCCCGTCATATGGCGTGAGCACCCGCTGTCTAAATACCAAATTTGATGGTGCTCAAAAGCCTGCATGCAAACACATATTAGTTCTTTGGTACCCATTTTGTAATGGGTCCTTTGGGGTTAGACGAGCTTGATTCCTTAAGCTTGGATCTATCAATCCTATCCTTGGGACAGTCCTTAGCCATATGAAAAGTGTCACCACAGTTATAGCATTTTCTATAGATAAAAACCTTTTTAGCATTTTTCATGTTTTGGCTTTTATCATTTGTTCTTATAACCTTGTTAGAGGAGAACAGAGCAGGGGGCTTGGACCCAAGGATTCCTTTGGATAAATCTTTGGGAGTTGATTTTCTTAAAAGCACAGATCTAGGTACATAGGTGTTGTAAGAGGGAATGTTTGGGGTAGAACTTTTGGGATGAGAGCTTGCCATGCAGTTGACTACCGATTTTCCTTTGTCAGCACAGGAAATCCTTTTTGAGTGAACAGGAGTTTCTCTTTTGGGGATTTTTGAGGGCTTCGGTTCGGTGTAGGTATCTATGTGAATAGATTTCAACACTTCATGAAGAGGAATTGGAGGGTCATAGATTGTGGGATCGGTGGGCACAAAGGAGATGAGATCGGTGGGTTTAGATCTTTTGGAAGGATTAGCTTTTGCAGAGTTTGAGGAGGAGGCTTCATCCATGACTGAAAATTTGAGCTGATCATGGATGGGTTTGGAAACGTCATTTGAATCTTGCTTCTCAATAATTTGCAATGAGGAGTCTTTGGCCTTTAAGGATATCCCATACTTTAAGGCTTCACACAGATCTAACGAGTTCAAAGAGATGGAATCACAAGAGCTGGAATCAGAGAGATCATTACAAGCATTGGTGGGGGGAACAAGAGCAAAAGTGGACTCACAAACATCAGTTTTTCCAAATCCTAGACCGAACTTGTTTGAACTACAGATTTGACTTTGAAAGATTTGTTCAAGATTTTTGGAAGAGCTTGACCATTTTTTGATGACTTCTTGTTCCCTTTTTAGTTTCTTAAAGAGAGAGTTCTTTTCTTTTGAGATCACATGATTTATTGTTTTCAAGTCCTCAAGCTCAATTTTTATTTCCTCAAACCTTTTAAGCTTAGACATGCAAATTTCAAGTTCAGCTTTGAGCTCTTTCACTTGAACAGATTTTCTATTCTTACTGTCTTTAACAGAATAAAAATCTTGAGTTAAAGATTCATAAGCATTGATCTTTTCAATATCAGACATATTATTGAAGGGATGTACCTGAGCGTAGGCTGTGGAGCACCCAGTTGCCACTAGAGCCATAGGTGAAGTGGCACTTTCGGAAACTTCCATTTCTTCTGAGATGGCCACGAAGCATCTATTCTGAGAATCACTGTCGGAGGTGTCTTCGTCGTCCCAATCGTGGGTTTCTGCCATGAGACCCTTCCCTTTTCTCTCTAGACCCTCACTCCTTTCCTTCTCTTTCTTGTACTTGGCCTTATATTTCTCGGCACGCTCCTGATGATTTACGAAGGATGGTGGGGACTCCTTTTTGGGAAAGGTTGATTTGAAAGGCATGTGTTTGGATTTTTCCCTTTTTGAAGAGGGATTGTCAGAAGAAGTAAATTTGGACTTGGAGATACGCTTGCTTCTACACTCAGATGCAAAATGTCCTTTCTTGCCACAGTTGTAGCATTCCTCATTGGACTTGTCAGAAGAAGTTTTGAAAGATGAAGTTTTTCTAAGACTTCGAGATTTGTTGAAGGGACGAAACTTGTGTTTAGAGCCGGCCATCATTGCCATCTCATCCGACAACTGTTCAACCATGATATCCTCACCTTCATCATCAGCATCACTAAGATATGCTTCCGTTTGGTGGGTTACATTTGTTTGGCTGTCATTGTCAGAGTCAGATGAAGGATAGGTGATTCTAGGAAGATTTTGAGAATTCTTGGAACTTTCACTAACAAGAGCTATAGAGGAGCTCTTTATTTCCTTGATGAAAGATTTCCGTTGAAGCTTGGTTTGCTCAAAGTTGAAGAGAGTACCATATAATACGGTTAAGGGCATGAACTCAAGGTCCTTGGTAGTTTTGATACAAGTACATATATTTTCCCAAAAATCTGGGAGACAATCCATGAATTTGCACAAGACTTCCTCATTATCATAGACTCTGCCCAACAACTTAAGATCATTTAAAAGAGAGTTGAAGAGGTTATAGAAACTAGGAAGAGATTCTCCTTTTTCAAAAGAAAATAGTTCATACTTTCTGATAAGACCAATCTTTTTGCATTTCTTGACTTCCTCTGTACCTTCGTACAGAACACATAGAGTGGTCCACATTTCTTTGGCAGTTTCAAAGTTCACCAAAGAGTGGTAGACCTCATCAGGAAGAGAGAGAGCAATAATAGCTCTTACCTTGGAGTCAAGAGTAACTAAACGTTTCTCCTCATCAGTATACTTTTTAGGATTTTTGAGAATATACCGACCAGTAGCACTGGATTTTTCCTCATCAGAATCACTTGAGATTTCCTTTTCAAAGGCCTCTTTGCATGGCCTCTGCGTGTCATAGCGAGCCCAAACTCTGGGGATAATGGGTCCCTCGTTGAGAATGGTTGGATATCTAGTATCCACTCCTTCCATGAATAGCATCATGCGGCTTTTCCACAAAGAGAAGTTGTTGGGATTGAACTTAGGAGGTTTTGAAATAGAGCCGTTTTCAGAGAAGTTATTTTGAAAAGAGTTTTCAACAGTAGAAGAAGAAGAGGCAGCCATCGCAGATCAAGTTTATGGAATTAAACTTTCTGCTCTGATACCACTTGTTAGTCCCAGATGGCTTAACAAGTATTGTAGAAGGGGGGGTTGAATACAATACACAAAAATTTCACAATTTTAATTCTTATATTTGAAAAACTTTCAAAAGAATTACACACAGAAAACTTAAGATTGTTGCGGAAAAGAACAGATAAACTATTCTAACAATCTTACACAAAGTATACAACAAAACAACTAAGAACACTAAGAGCAAAGCTATTGAGTTTTAAGGCTTAAAAGAAGGTTTCTTGCACTGAGAGAATTTCTTTTTAAAGCGTGAGAATTGCATGAAGAGCACTTCTCCTTTTATAGTGCCAAGGAGTGCCCAAGCATTAAATGCTTGGGACACTTGTCATCTTCACATATGCTGATAATGTTGACTTCAGGAGAACTGTGAAGTCCTTGTCACTTTTCACTAGGTGCAGACAGAGTAGCTTGAGCAGATAATAGGGACCTTAGCTGAAGGTGGATAAAAAGACAAACTGTCACTTTTCTCTGCTGGAGGATATTGTCCCATAATAAATGATCTTCTGTCTTGAGCCTTTAGCACCGAAGTGGTTTCCACCGAGATTTGACAAGTCTTCGGTGGAAAGAAGACTAGTCCACCGAAGTTGCAAGCAGGATTCGGTGGTAACTAGTCCACCGAAATTACGAGCATGTTTCGGTGGTGAGAGGACCACCGAAATTACAAGTATACTTCGGTGGTGAGAGGACCACCGAAGTTACATGTAAATTTCGGTGGTGAGAGGACCACCGAAGTTACATGTATATTTCGGTGGTGAGAGGGCCACCGAAGTTACATGTATATTTCGGTGGTGAGAGGAGCACCGAAAGGGTCATCGGTGGGAGAAGGCCACCGAAGATGTCCTATAACTTCGGTGGAGAGAAGGCCACCGAAATGTCAAGGGATTTCGGTGGTGATGACTTGTTTGAAAGTTGCCGAGAGTCTTCTATTTTCCACAAGTAGAGAGTCTTCAAGCTTGGTTTCGGTTGATCTTCGACTTCACCGAACATTTGCTATCTTGTACAAGTCATTCAAAGAACTGAACTAAAATATTCTAAGTAGGAGTTTTAGGGAAAACATTGGTGAGTCAATTTCAAATCCTTGGTGACCCAACAATAATAAACAAAATAAGTTACCAAATGACAAGATTGAATATTAACAAGATGTTTTAACACCCTCCCTCAATCTTGACATTTAAATAAATCCAACATATGTAACTTGTTACAAAGATACTTATGATGATTTATTCCAAGAGATTTAGTAAATATATCTGCAGAATTTTCAATTGAAGCAACTTTAATAGTCTTAAGAAATCCTGAAGATACTCTTTTTCGAACTTGATGAACATCTATTTCAATATGTTTAGTACGTTCATGAAAAACAGGATTATTTGCAATTAAAATTGCAGATTTGTTGTCACAATGAAGATTTACAGGAACTAAATCATTTAACTTTAATTCTTGTAAAAGACCTACTACCCATATAATCTCACATAGAGCCGAAGCCATAGCTCTATACTCAGATTCCGCAGAAGAACGAGAAACGGTTGTTTGTTTCTTGCTTTTCCAAGAAACCATACAATTACCAAGAAACAAGCAATAACCAGTCACTGGCCTTCTAGTGGACAGACATTTCCCCCAATCAGCATCCACATACATATTCAGTTTAAAATCAGAATCTATGGAGAAATTTACACCATTACCTGGAGAGGCTTTCAGATAACGCAAAACTCGAAGAGCCAGCTTAAGATGAGATAACCTTGGTGCATGCATAAACTGACTTAAGCAATGTACTGCAAAAGCTATATCACGTCTAGTATGTAACAAATATATCAACTTACCAACTAACTTTTGAAAACTAGTGAAATCCTTTAAAAGAGGATCCTTTGAATCAGACCCACTTGACTCAGTCACTATCAAGTTCATATCCATTGGGGTACCAATAGGTTTAACACCTAAATACCCAAATTCATTTAAAAGTTCAAGACAGTACTTACGTTGTGACATACAGATTCCTTGTTCAGTTCTTAAAATCTCTATCCCTAAGAAAAATTTTAAATCACCTAAGTCTTTGATTTTAAAATTTGATCTTAAATGCTCTTTAACCTTGTTAACTTCATTTATACAGTTTCCTGTTAAAATAATGTCATCAACGTAAACTAATAAAGCAACAAAAACAGAACATTTGTTTTTAATGAACAATGAATAATCACTCTCACTTTGAACAAAATCATGCTTAATCAAACATGAAGATAACTTCTCATACCATTGTCTTGGAGCCTGTTTTAAACCATATAATGAATTATCACGAAGAACATCTTGTTCTATTTTTAGGGTTTGTAATTCTTTGCTTTGTGTTCTTGGTAATAATCAGTTGAGTTTGAGTTTTGTGAATCATGTTGATGTATATTTGTTGAATATGGTATCAGAGCCGATCTTCGATCTGTTTCTCTCGATACATCAACACTGCAAATCGGTGAGATTCTTGTGCTTCATTGTCGCATTCTTTTGTTAGATCTGTTAGATTTACTTTGTGTTTTTTAAAAGTTCTTTTAAGTACGAAATAAATCTGCTCTTCTTTCTTCAAATCTGAAATCACTCGATTCACTTTAGATCTCGAACGTTTAGTTTGAATCATTTGAGTTTCAGAATCGTTTGGATTCTGTTACGTTGTGAATCGTCTCTGATTTCGTGTTTTCATCTTCTATGCATTTTTTTTGTTAAGATCTGCAAGACGTCTTTGTGTCTTAACTGTGGTCTGTAAGTACGAAATTTATCCTCTCATCCTTCTTGTTTAAAATCTCAGATCTCTCAATCCGCTTTAGATCTCGAACGTTTAGTTTGGATTTTCGCTATTTTGTGAATCGTTTGGTTCTGTGTGTTTTCTTCAATAAGTTTTAATTGTTGTTTGGTTCTCAAAAGTTTAATCATCTGTCTCAAGTGTTTTTCAACCAAAACAATCTAAAGGTTCACTCGATCCATTTTTTAGATCTCGAGCGTTTAGCTCGGATCATCTGAGGTTCAGAATCGTTTGGACTTTGTCTCATTGTGGATCGTTTAGTTGTGCTTTTCTATAGATCTGTTATAGTTCTTTGTTCTTTCATCTTCTTCCCTTGTTGGAATAAGTTTTTTGCTTTCTGTGCCTTGCTTATGATCTGAGAGTTCCTCTCGTGAAGCTTGATCTAAGGATCCTTCAGATCCGTAGATAAGGTTTTCTGTTAGATCCATCCTACTGTTTGTTTGAGTTGTATGTGTAATACTATGATTATTTTGTATCTATGGTTGTTACACTATTTGTTTTGCCTATTTTTCTATATCAGATCTGGTCAAGGTTCTTAATAAGTTGAGAGTTGTTTGGAGTTTATCACCACTCACTGTTCTGAACCTTGTTCACATCTGATTGTCAATATCTGTTCAGGTTCTTTCTTGTTAGTCTCTTCTGCAGAGACTCTCGTCTGTGTTTCCGCTGTGCATTTTCCTGTGAATCAAAGGAACTCTGTAAGTTGTGCCTGATCCTTTTTCTTCTTGGTGCTGACCCGCTGTAAGTCCTTTTCCTTATCCTCTGTGTGTTCTGCTTCTCCTCTTTTTCTGTTTGGTAACCAGGAGGTTGGCTTGACCTACCATCTCCGAGTGGCAAGGAATCCTGCTAAGATCTTCTAGTTGTTACCTTGTGTGTGCTTTTACCTAAAGTCATCATGACGGTTGGAGAAGCTCCCAAAAATCAAGAAGAGCAATCTCTGATTGCTAAACTTGATTTAGGAGATCCTCTTTATCTCCACCCAAGTGATACTTCTGGTGTTCCTATATTGAGTATGAAGTTGAATGGTACTGAAAATTACAAGGTGTGGTCATGTGCTATGATTTTGGCCCTAGAAACTAAAAACAAATTGGGATTCACAAACGGTACTATAGTCCGTCCCACTGATAATGAAGTTTTAGGGAAATAGTGGGATAGGTGCAACTCTGTTGTGTTATCTTGGATTCTAAGTTCCATATCTGAGGAGTTGTTTGTTAGTCAAGTTTTCTCAAGAGTTGCTTCTGAAGTATGGGAAGAACTCAAGGAAACTTACGATAAAATCGATGGATCTGTGACTTTTAACTTGCATCAGAAAATTAATTCATTAAGTCAAAATGGATCTTCTGTTTCTGAATATTATCACAAACTAAACTCTCTTTGGAAACAGTTTGATGCCTTAATAAAACTTCCATCATGTTCATGTAAAGCTACTCAAGATATTTCAAAACACAACCAATTGTTAAAGCTAATGCAATTCTTAATGGGTCTTGATGATGTGTATGTTAATGTGAGTAGTAACATTTTGATGACTGAACCTCTTCCTTCTGTTAAGACAGCTTTTTCCTTGATATCACGAGAAGAGTCTCACCGAGGTGGGACTCGTATCTCGACTGACACGAAAGTTCAAAACACAACTTTTTTTTTGGTAAAACTACTAACAATAAAAAGAAATCTGGAAAACCTCAACTGATTTGTAAACATTGTGGGCTGAATGGTCACACTATTGAGCGGTGTTTTAAGTTGATTGGGTTCCCAAAGGATTTCCAATTCACTAAGAATAAACCTAATCAAAATCAATCTACTAAACCTTTTTCAAGTCATGTTTCTTCTTCTGATGGGACTGGTCGTGGTTCTACTACATCCTCTCTCACTGAAGATCAAGTTCACAAGCTGTTGGCTCTTATTGATCAGAAACCACCTGATGAAATTGCCGTCAATATGGCTGGTATGTTTGCTGGTATGGCTAATACGGCCAATGTTCCCTTAAAACTAAATAAGTATAGCTGGATCATCGACTCTGGTGCTAACCAGCATATGACTTCCTCTGTTTCTTGTCTTAAAAATGTGGTTGATATCTCTGATCTTAGATTAAAGGTTACTCAGCCAAATGGTGATGAAGTCATCATCAATAAAATTGGAAATTTCAAACTAAATGATAAAGTCACTTTATGTGATGTCCTTGTTATTCCTGATTTCAACGTAAACCTTTTATCTGTACACAAACT
Source organism: Saussurea involucrata (assembly GCA_033807775.1). Lineage (NCBI taxonomy): Eukaryota > Viridiplantae > Streptophyta > Magnoliopsida > Asterales > Asteraceae > Saussurea > Saussurea involucrata. The sequence goes on from CM066315.1 coordinate 99,755,636, forward strand.
TGCTAGAGATAACAAGATATTTGTTGGGTTTAATGAATACAAATGTTTTCTTATTCAGGGCTCTCCTGCAATGAAAGTTGTGGGGACTGGTAGTGAACACGGAGGTTTGTACTTATTTGATCAACCTGATAAATCTATTGATATTAAGTCTAGAGACTTAGAGAACAGTGTTAGTAGCTCTAATATGTCTATTTACTGTAATGTTTCACGACAACTTTGGCACAGTCGTTTAGGGCATCCTGCTGACCAAGTTTTAAATGTGTTGAAAAATAGATTAAACCTAAGTAATGGAGAAGAATCTGTCCCGTGTGAGATATGTCATAAGGCTAAACAAGCTCGTGACAAGTTCAACTTGAGTGAGCATAAGACTACCAACTTAGGTGACTTAGTACACATTGATCTATGGGGTCCTTATCGTGTGCCTAGTAAAGAAGGCTATCGTTATTTTTAACAGTGGTAGATGATTTTACTCGTTCTGTGTGGGTTTACTTGTTAAAATCTAAGGATGAGGTTGTTGATATTGTTATTAACTTTCACATTTTACTTCTCACTCAGTTTGGGAAATCTGTTAAGGTGTTCAGAAATGGTTCCGAATTTTTGTTAATCATAGGTTAGTCGAATTTTTTAAAATCAAGGGTATTATTCATCAAACTTCATGTGTTTACACTCCCCAACAAAATGGGGTTGTGGAGCGTAAACATAGACACTTGTTGAACGTAGCTAGAGCTTTAATGTTCCAAGGAGACGTTCCATTAAACATGTGGAGTGAGTGTATTCTCACTGCTTCATATCTTATAAACAGAACCCCATCTTCTGTTTTAAATGGACAGTGTCCCTATGAACGTGTGTTTGGTTTTCCTCCCGATCTTACTCATTTAAAAAACTTTGGATGTCTTTGTTTTGCAATTACACCTAACAATTCTGATAAATTCTCAGCTCGAGCTGAAAATTGTGTTTTACTTGGTTATGCAAATTCAAAAAAAGGATATAGACTTTACAGTCTAGACTCCAAACAAGTCATTGTTTCTCGTGATGTGAAATTTTATGAAACGATTTTTCCATTTAAGATGAGTGAAACCAAACCAGCTTTAGACAAAAGTGGTCCGAATACTTTAAAATTTTTTTATTCAATTTATGTTCACACTGATGAGTTTCCTTCAAATGTACCCGATGATGAGAATAGGGAGAAAACTCAACCTGGGGATAATTCAAATACTGAAACTCAACTGATTATTACCAAGAACACAAAGCAAAGAATTACAAACCCTAAAAATAGAACAAGATGTTCTTCACTATTTCTAGAGAGAGCAGAGAGAATTGTAGAGAAAATGTAAACGGTAAGAATGAAAATTGATATCCCAAAAAACCCTAATCGCTTCCTTTATATCTACTCAGCATTGTAACAGCTTCAGCCCTCGAACTATCAACCGACATGCTCCGCTAACCCTGTAGTTTACTAGAAAGTAAACTTTAGTCCTTGCACTTTAATTCTCTTTATCCTCAGCTTTCACTTTTGTACCATTAACACCCTTCTACTTATCTAAAACTAAAAACAACATAATAAACAAAATAAGTTAGCAAATGACAAGATTGAATATTAACAAGATGTTTTAACACATATATATTTTAGTAATAATTTTTAATTAATCAAATTAAATTGGCAACCTTTGATTGTTGATCTTGTTAAAAAATACATCAAACGATTGACCCGTATCAAATATTTCTATAAAATTTTATTGTAAGTCAAATTTTTATCTTTTAAATAAGACAATTTAATAATATCAATTTATCTTTTTTCTCTTATTATCTATACTATCTTATAAAGCATATAGAATAAAAGTCTTAAAGTCTTAAAGTCTTAATCTTTTTTTTTAATTAATTAAATTCTTTTTATTCCTTTATTTAAGCCCTGATGCATGCATCTTTTCTTTTATTATTTTTAATAAAATTGAAAATAACCTTTTAAAATCCCTTCTTTTATTATTTTTAAATTTTTTTCTCAATGAAAATACTTACTCGCCATCTACCATTATCTTTATTATTTAATGCGTTAAATAATAAACACGTTTACTAAATCTTATTTTGTACAATAAGTTACAAATTTGGTGTTACGATTCATCATTATAACTTTAAGTTATAAAATAGTTATTGTGATTTCTAAAATTTAATTCTTTTCTCTAATTTTGGTTACATTTGTGTCATATTTTATCAAATCAAAATCGATTTTATAAAGGATCTAGATCAAAAGTATTAAAAGTAATCCAAGTTTTAAACTCTTAATCTTTTTTATTTAAAAAATTAATCAAAGTCTTAAAGTTTTAATCTTTTTTTATTTAAAAAATTAAATAATGCACTAACTCTTATCTCTAAAAATTAATCAATTCTTATCTCTAAAAAGAAACTTATCTCTTTAAGACCCACACATGCTTGAGTTACAGTCAGCACTTGCCCACCCAACTTCATACCATTAAGACCCACACATGCTTTCACAGTTACGGATTGATCAACATGTAAAGTGTATCCCGTTCCATTTTTCTAGGAAAGAGTACAATACTTTTAAACACATCTTTTAAAATCTTTAAATTTCAAACAGAAATGGTTTAATGGTTTTCTTCTCTATCGATTTTGTTGGATGCTGATAGTGTTTCTTGTTGGACTCCAGCTGTTCAGCAATTTCAGGAAGAAAGTCTTTATCAAATAATGACCGGAGTCTTCAGCTTACCTGGAGGAACTCGATAGGGTTTTAAAATTTCTTTTTGTTAGTTCCTTTTTCTTAGGCATCTTTTTATGATAAGTAGTTACGTCTCCTTTCTTGTAATGGCTATAAAAAGCCAGCAGCTTTCTGTTTTGAATAAGAAGCAAACTTGCTGTGTTGAGTCTATTTTGAGTTGGTGCACTGTTTGAGTTAATCTGTTTCTACATTTTTGTACCTAGGTTAACGGAAGCGTTGGATGTCGCATGGGAGTAAGTGCTTTGTTCAAGAGGGTCGAGATCAAGGTATGGTGGATCAATGTGAGCAAAATTCTTACTTCTGATTTGGGTTTTCTTTGATCTCTACTGGATGGGTTTTGATTATTAAGTGAAGAACCAAAGTTTGCAAAAATTGTTGTCTTGATTCGTTTCTTGTACACATTGTTTTCAGTATATTGTTGAATGACTTTGAAAGTATAGTATGTAAGTTGATCACACGGGGGTTCTCAGATGTTAATGAAAGGTACTGTTTTTGTTTTTTCATACCTTTTTCTGTTTGATGAAGTATTTTAACTATTTCTATGATGATTTAATCCAATTTATGAGTTTATTACTGTATGGAGGTATGAACTTCATTTGTTAGACTCAAGAATCTTAAATAGCTTCAAGTTCTGGGGTTACAGTTTGGTTTTCATCTATGTATAAGATACAATAAAATGGAAATTAAATCCATTAATCACTAGATTTGATTCAATTTCTCTTTCTATTTTTACATTTTATTACAGTTGTTTTGCTTGGGAAGTAAATCAGTGAAACTCAAATGCTTATATTGTCTCCACAGACGGAGCGACGGTGATAAGTTATGTAGGTGGTATTAACGGTTGTTGTGTTTCCTTTTCTTCTTTACACTCTTATTTTCACATATCTTATATAAGTGTTTGTTTGATCACTCTTCAAGGATTCATAGAAGATTCCTCGCTCTCCTTCCATCGCTCACGATTCACTCTCCTGGTAATCACTCGAATTCCATCGATTCACTCTCTATTGATTTTGGTTCACTTTTTCAACCTAAATTCTTTCTCAGACTTCATTCGCTCTCTCCTCTACTTCAATCCAGGTTCCATTACAATTTCAATCCAGGTAATTAGGGCTTTGATTTCCAACTTTTAATTCTTGAACATGAATGCAATTGAACTTTGATTTCCACTGCCCTCTCTATTTTTAAAGTCATGTTTTTTTATTAATGTTTACTGACTGAGGGAGCTCATTAAACTAAATATCGACATATAATTTTGTAGAAGGTGAGTCTATGGCTGTTATGATGATTTGTGATCTACCACCAATTTTGCATAAGGTACGATCAAGGTATGATTTTGGTCTATGCTAATAGTAATTTTGTAATCAAAGTTTAATGGGATTTACAAAGGTATGTTGCCATTGCAGTTTTCGTTGATCGTAGGGGACTGGAGAAGTTAATGTTTAGTGTTTATGTTGCCATGACTTTTCCCCGTTTTCTTCCAAATAAGGTAAATGCTTCAGCCATATCTTGATACACCAACAAAAATTTGGTTTGTTGTTTACACATTAAGCAGTTAGCAATAACAAGGACTTGGTCTTATCTTTGTCCGTTAAGAGCTAAAACCAGGCCCAGAGGCAAACAAAGAAACTTTTCATCATGAGTCCTTAGAGCATCTCCAACAGCTTCAACCCAAATCCCATTCCTGTTTTTAAGGGAAACTACAACCTTTGCATGCGTCCACCTTATGTACTCTTATCTGCTTCATTTGGATTCCATCATGTAAGCTTCTTCAATCTCTTATCCACTGTCATTTGTACTCTTCAAAATGAAATAGCCAAGTAATCATATTGGCCCAATTAACTCGAACCGAATAACACCTGTACTTAGCCGAATCATATCTAGATTCGTCTTATATATGCTAATTTCCTCTTTCTATTACTTTTTCACATCTACCCACATGGTTTATTTTAGTTCATGATTTACTATCATTGTATCATGTAAATCTATACATTGACTATCGGTTCATAGACTTTAGAAACTTGAACTTTCTTACTCATTTCAATAATTAAGAAATTATGACTTGTAGATTACATTGAAACACATGTACTATTTTGTTTTCCCCTTATCATCAAAATGCCATCTATGTCAGTATGTTATTTAAACATCTCTTGAGGATTCCTAAGTGTTTGGTAAGAAAAAACTTACCCGGTAAGTAAGTGATAGTGTTGAATTTCAGGTAAGGGCTTACCGGGTAAGTGTTTGGTAAACGACCTCTTAATGAAGTCATGAATTAGTTTGACGTTTACTGAAAAATGTACATTTTTAAATTTGTAGCACATTGACTATATTTATTTAGTTGTTGTAATTGTTTTAAATGTTATATTCTTAGACCATTTTATATTGTAAATGATATTATTATTTATAAATTCTGGTAAATGTTAACCGAACTGTGGGTAACCGGATTATTTTGGTTCGGTTCAACCTATGGTTTGGTTTTGGTTTACATTTTTCCTACTAATCAAACTTGACCAAACCTAGAACATCTATTTTTGTCTGATTTTGGATTTTTTATGCAGATCAACAATGGCAGTTACTTCTCTCCTTTTCTAAACCCACTCTCCCATGTTATCAACCACGTCTCAAGCTACCACAATCTTCCCCATCTAACAATAATTCCACTATAAGCTTGCATCTCTAAATCAACAACGGCGGTTCATTCTCTCTCATAATTGCTCCCGATAATAAACGAAGAGTCGGAGTGCTTCTATACCCAACGTCTTCTCCTGGACCTTGGGGATCAACTTTGACCATGGAGATTTCAAAGTGACCTTAAGATTTCCCGTTTCATTGATTGGCTTCATGAAGCTGGTTGCTCAATTTGGCAGGTCCAAGTTTTGCAACGTGGCTTGTATTTCAACATTGAATTTACATATGTAAAACCTAAACACCTCTTCTAAATTGACATTGATGTTGAATGCTTTCAGAATAAAATATTTTATCTACATTCAATTTTACAAGTATAGAAAGACAATAATGTAGGGTTGGGATCTAAAACCATTATTTAGTTTTGATCGGTGTGCTTTTTTTTATTTTTATGGTTGGACATTATATCATCTATTGTTCCTAGAGAAGTGATGATAAATTGAGGCGTTGTAAATTTTTTGATCTTTTTTTATTATGAATGTTTCTTCGTTATGCCTGTTAACTAGGGGGTGTTTAGGAGTGCTTATATTTTTGACTTATTTGCTTATAGCTTCTCCCCACCGCAAATAAGCTATTTGGAGTGTTTGGATAGAAAAAATCAAAAGTGCTTATTTGCTTCTCCTCGCCACAAATAAGTTGTTTTTGATAAGTCATTCCATACCTACTTATTTACTTCTCCTTATTTCCTTATCTATCCAAATTACCTTTTTACCCTCAATTTTTAACAAACACTTTTTAAAAACTGTTTTTCCTCACCACATAAGCAAATAAGCATAAGTTAAAAATATAAGCACTCCCAAAAACCCATATATAAATAGTTGAAATAAAAAATCTTTATTTTAACCTAACATTACAACCTTATTATGCGCGATACATCGAACCACTACTAAACAGAAGCAGATTTCCGGCGGAAAAATCCGTCGGAAATGGCTAATTTCAGCGGATTTTGCGGCGGATGCGGTCGCCGGATAAATGGGCGCCGAGATGGCCCGTTTTCGGCGGATAGTTTGTTTTCGGCGGAATAATCTGTCGGAAAAAAGTAGAAATAATTAACAAAATCTTAATTAACAAGATAATCAGAGATATATTTTGGGCGGATTTTCAGCGGATTTTTCCGCCTGAAATATATTTATTTATTTATTTATCAATTAATAAAAAATAATAATTTCGGCAAATATTTCGGCGGATTTTCGGCGGATTTTTCCGCCTGAAATATATTTATTTATTTATTTATCAATTAAAAATAATAATAATTTCGGCAACTATTTTCGGCGGATTTCGGGCGGAAAATTCCGCCGAAAATAATTTAATATATTTTTAATTATTTTTTTATTAATTTAAAATTTATTTTTTCATGGAATCAGCTGAAAACCTGCTAAAAATTGTATAATCTGCTAAAATGCTATATATCATAAATTAAAACACCCAATACATTGTTCGGGCCAAAACGACCAAATCGTTGTTCCAAATTGTTCCAAATTCGTTCAAATAACACAAAACACAATTATAAAAGTTTCACATCACTATGGAGGTGGACGCGGACGCGGCGTACTTTGACTGAGACTTCTGACCAACTCGCACATCTCTTCATATTGTGCTCGTTCCAAACGACGGGCCTCTTCACGTCTCGCTTCCTCTTCCCGACGTCTCGCATCCTCTTCCCGACGTCTCTGATCCTCTTCCCGACGTCTCTCATCCTCTACCCGACGTTCCTTCTCTTGTGCCTTCAACTCTTGCACTTGGCTCATTAAGGTCTCAACGATGTGCTACAAAATAAAAAAGACATTAGAATATTTAATATGAATTAAAAATCAAATTGTTAAACATCATTTAATGAAAAAAAACTGGTACACACCTGCTGGGAGGAAGACGACGCACCACTTGTCGAAGATGACCCACCCAAGATCGCATTGGGATCTAGATGGTTTCCAAACCCAAACGAACGACTTTTCTTCGTTCCCCCGGTCACGTCATGCCATAACTGGGTATCAAGTGACGGATGATTGGCAAGGTCCTCGCCGTATCTCTCTATGGCGCTCGCCCGATACCCACCCTGTGGTTTTTACAAAATTATACAAGTCAATTTCGACAGCATAACGACTGTAAATAGGACGTTTCCATTTTCCTGTTAAACAACAATCCTAATGTTTGCCCAACAAATGGCAACCCAAACTAGATAGATATTAACAGCAAGATATATAACAAAACAATTATAAAGCTAAAAGTTAAACAATCCTAATGTTTGCCCAACAAATGGCAACCCAAACCAGATAGATATTAACGGCAAGATATATAACAAAACAATTATAAAGCTTAAAGTTAAACAATCCTAACGTTTTCCCAACAAATGGCAACCCAAACTAGATATATAAGATAGCTAGTTACCTAGTTATAATGTTTATAGTTAAACACAAACTATGTAGATATTGTAAAGTCATGGTCAAAAAATACTTACCGCAAAACGGCTACACCGCGTTGTCACATACTCCTCGGATTCGGAAGATGTGTTATTCGCTCCCGACCGCTGCTTCTTCTTCTTCTTATGGGTATGGTCGAAGAGCTCAATACCCGACGGTGGCACGCCTCCTTTTGCTCTCGTCTGCAAAGATCAAATAATACAAACAATGGCGAATTATAACATGTTAAGCAAGCAACAAACTAGTAACGCAATTGGTTAATTATAACATATGAAGGTCATACCAATCTTGAAGCTGTCTCCCCGAAAGAAATCGAGCCATTAGTGTGCTTCGATATTTCTCCATCAATCTCAGTCATCTGGTTCGAGCGTGCCGTCACTGAAATCGACTTCCAATGATCGGAGTTCCAGGCATCGATCATTGCGTTCCACTGATTTGCATCTAACCAGGGGGGATTGAACGGCCGCAACAAGTCCATGTCTCTATTTGGGTCGTTCTCATCATAACGACGACCATTCTTGTTGCACATACGGATGGCTCTATTTCGTGCATATGAAAGATTGTCATTGTGGCATTTCCCAGATTTCCTCTCCCAAATTTGACGCATTAGAGAGTCCAACGTCGGGTCCCATTGGAAGTATTGCTGAACGTACATGTTTAGTTATTTTTAAGTTTACAAGAATACTACCAAAGATTTAATTACTTAAATATACACTACGAACCTGAAACTTCTCAAACATTTGGTTCCGAGTAGAAAGAGGGATGTGGGACCAAGTGCGACATGCCCCGATAGTGTATCGCCGATTAATGCTCGTCGCAACTCGGCTCGCTCGATCATAATCAAACCTACATAATGAAATTAATTAATATCAATACAAAGAACAATTAATTTGATTAATAAGTTAATAGAAATGAATTTACTCCATTGATTCTGTAGAGCGTGGAGCAATCATCCTCCTCTCCGACGGAGTCGGGACCTGCTGCGGAATATCACTGGCACCGTCATCATATCCAAACTCTGCCTCTGGATGTGCCGAGCCACTACTGGAGGCTCCGCCAGTACCTCGAGTAGGAGTACCTCGACTAGAACTACCTCGTCCGGATCCCGGGGTACGCGGCATTGTCTACAAAGCAACGTTAGAAAACATACAACAATAATTCAAGTTTACAACAAATTGTTAGATAGGTAAACATGGTCACAAATCAATAGATAACTTTGTAAATGTGACAAAACATATAGCAAAACATGGAAACAATTAAACAAAGTTTACTAAGTCTAAGATTAACATAGTATTTATTCATCAGATGAGTGATCAGACAAGTCAGGTTCTTCTTCGTCAGAGTCACTACCCGAGTCTTGGAACTCGTCCTCTTCGTCACCACTCTCGTCAATATGTCAGAAGTCGCGACCGTCATTGGAGATTTCGATGCCCTCTCCAACCGTGTTAAGACGGATGGGTTCATCGACGTCTTCGTTTCCAACCGTGGGTGCAATTCTATCATCTTCTTGGAAAAACTGTTCCCCGTCCACATTTTCAACTTCCGATACTTCAAGTGTACTTAATGCCAAGTCATAGACCCCTCTAGGCTTTGTCTTCACCACAGACCACCAATCTTTTAATTCCTTCGATGGATATGGCACATAATAGACTTGTTCAGATTGCGATGCTAGGATAAAAGGGTCGTCTGAACGAAGTCTTGATCTGTGTTGACGTCCACGAGATTATGCTTTGGGTGAACTCGGACCCCGTTAACTGTATCAAACCATGTGCATTTGAATATTGGGACAACACAACGACCGAGTGTCGAATGATATTCTATCTCTAACACTTCATCCAATAATCCATAGTAGTCCACATCAAACTCCGAGTAACAAGAGCCTCTCACACAAACTCCGCTATTATGTGTGATGTGATTCCTACCGTGAGACTGGGTGTGGAACTTGTAACCGTTTACAAAAAAACCTGGGTGTCTCCAATCCCAACGGAGAGGTCTTTGTGCCAAAACTTTCAGATGGCCGATTGAGGAGTCGGGCCGAGTGATAACCTGTATTATAAAATATTATGTCATTTTTAATATGATATTAAGTACATATAAATGATGATGAAAAAGATGGGTTAATAAGGAGTACTTACATAAATCTGAAACCAATCAGCAAAGTGGTCACCTCTACGTTTGTCGAGCCTCGCTTCATCAATATGCGGCTCCGAAAGTCTAATCGAATCATCGAACAAGGGTATGAAAGGAAAGACTTCTTCACAATTAAGCAAGATGTATGTGTGAGCCTTGTGCATATCTCCAGCATCCAACTGACAATGTTTTCCGGCCTTATCGTATAATGGACGACACGGGGTTTTAAATATTTCCAAGCGTTTGTCAGAAGACTCACATTCGGGGGAAAAATTCCGAGGCTCACGGTTTAGACGCGTCTCTACAGTTGAATCAAAATACAGCGCACAATAGTTAGAGAGCTCGTTCACCAAATATGCCTCCACAATCGACCCTTCTACCCTTGCTATGTTTCTCACTGTCTTTTTCAAAGATCCAAGACGTCTCTCGTAGAGATACATCCATCTGTATTGAACCGGACCCCCAACTAGTGCCTCATCCGCCAGATGTACCACAAGGTGTTCCATGGAATCAAAGAACGCCGGTGGAAAGACTCTTTCCAACTTACAGATCGTTTCAACTATACTTGTCTTCAGTTGAATCAAGTCGTCAACATGTAACACCTTCGAGCATATTGCACGAAAGAATGTGCACAACTCAGTGATGGCATCCCATATCTGGGTGGGTACCATCCCTTTAATGGCAATAGGGAGCAGTCTTTGCATGAACACGTGACAATCATGACTCTTGAAGGCATAGAAACTACCCTCCTCAAGGTTAAATAATGACCCTATGTTGGAAGCATAGCCGTCTAGAAATTTCAACGTCTTCAACCATTCACCCACCTTTATTACTTGCGCTTTTTTCAAAGTGTATTCCGCTTTCGGTTTAAATATTTTATTTCGTTCCTCCCTGAGATGCAACTCCGGTCGATTGCAGTATTCTTCTATGTCTTTCCTTGCTTTGATGTTGTCCTTTGATTTTTGTGTGTCCATAATCGTGTGAAACAGATTATCAAACACATTCTTCTCAATGTGCATTACATCCAGGTTGTGTCGTATCAACAAAGTGTGCCAATACGGCAGCTCCCAGAAAATGCTCCGCTTTACCCAATTGAGTGTTACCCCAAAACCCGCAGGCTTTCTATAGTGCCTTGACTTGTGTGGGACACCATCATAAACCGTAGGAAGGCTACACACTTGATTCCATATTTCTTGACCGGTTGGCACTAAGGGTGGATCAGCCGTCTCGATATGTCCCCTACGAAATTGCTTTCTGTCATGTCTGAACGCATGTCTTTGTGGTAGAAACTTGCGGTGACAGTCAAACCAACACGGCTTCCCTCCGCTTCGTAACTGGAATGCACCTGTATTGCCCATGCAATATGGATAAGCTAACTTTCCGTGCGTGCTCCAACCAAAAAGCATGGCATAAGCAGGGAAGTCACTAACCGTCCACAACAGTACGGCCCTCATGGTAAAATTGGTCCTACGAAAAGCATCATAGGTATGGACACCCTCCAAGAATAACATCTTCAATTCATCGATCAAGGGCCGAAGAAATACATCCAAGTTTTGTCCGGGACTCTTCTTGCCGGGAATCAGCAAAGCGAGGTGGACGTAGGACTCCTTAATGCACATCCAAGGCGGCAGGTTGTAGTTTGTAAGAAAGACGGGCCATAGTGAATACGGATTTGAGTTCGAGTTATTGGGGTTGAAACCATCCGTACATAAGCCCAGGCGAACATTCCCGATCTCGGTTGAAAAATCAGGATGTAGCATGTCGAAGTGTTTCCAAGCCTCACCATCACTCGGATGTACCATCTTTCCCTGTTCAGTCTGATGTTGACGGTGCCAAGTCATCGCTTTTGCTGTTTTCTTACACAAATACATTCGTTGCAATCTTTCTGTAACAGGTAAATACGTCAACACCATTTGAGGCACCTTATTGTTTCGGCCAGTTGTTTTGTAGCGAGGCTCCCGACACACTTGACAAGTGTCATAATCGGCAGATTCCTTATAGAATAGCATGCAATGGTTTTTGCAAGCATGGATCTTCTCTTTCGACAGACTAAGTTGCTTCAACATCTTCTTTGTCTCGTAAAAGCTACCAACCAATTGTTCATTTTTAGGTAGCATTTCTTTCACCATAGCAATGTTACGATTGTAGGTTGTCTCTGGTACATTGCAATCTGACTTCCAGTTCAAAAACCTTGCCGCTGCCTCTAACTTTGAAAAGTTCTGGCATCCCACCCACAACGGCTGGTCTGAAGCTTCTAACATCTCATAGAAACGGCGTGCATGTTGATTCGGTTCTTGTTCCTCCCACGTACTTGATGTACCGGGAATATTTTGGTCCATCACCATTTGTTGAACACCGTCAACCTCGGAATAATCTTCGTCTACTATTTCCTGTTGAACTAAGGGTTCTAATTCGCCGTGTGCATACCAGTGAGTATAAGAAAGCATGAATCCTGTTCTTAATAAGTCTAAATGAACCTCATCTCTAATTTTATACTTTTTAAGTTTACATTTCTTACAAGGACATTTTGTAAATAATGTTACCCCCATATATGCCTCTCGGTAGAACAGATTGCTCATATGTGAAAGCAAAATCCAAAAATCGTTCAACTTCACAATACAGTCTATTGAAGCCAAAATCGTTCCATAAGCCCATAACGGTCCATTACAGCCCAATCCGTTCCATAAGCCCATAACGGTCCATTACAGCCCATAACGGTCCATTGAAGCACAATACGGTCCATTATAGCATGGTACGATCCATTAAAGCTTAAAAGAATATATTAAACCACAAATAAACCCATTATAGTTCAATTGAGTTGATTAAACACCTAGTAGATCATTGAAACCCCAATAGGATCCATTAACGGCCATTTGGATCCAACAAACCCCTGTCAGATCCATTTGACAGCCCAATACAGTCTATTGAAGCCAAAATCGTTCCATAAGCCCATAATGGTCAATTAAAGGCCAATACGATTCATTAAAGCCCAATACGTCCCATTAAAGCCCATAACGGCCCATTGAAGCCCAAATGATCAATTAAAGACCAATACGGTCCATTAAAGCCCAATACGTTACATAAATGCCCAATACAGTCCATTAAAACCCAATCCGTTCCATAAGCCCATAACGGTCCATTGAAGCACAATACGGTCCATTATAGCATGGTACGATCCATTAAAGCTTAAAAGAATATATTAAACCACAAATAAACCCATTACAGTTCAATTGAGTTGATTAAACACCTAGTAGATCATTGAAACCCCAATAGGCCCATTTTTGAGCAACAATAGAAGAAATCCATAAAAAAAGTAGAGATATGATAGAAATTAAGAACAATACTCATAGAAATCTTATCTCATATTCATTGATTCAAGGTATGGAGGGGGAAATTGGAAGAACACCACACTAAACGTGAAATCGACTCTCATAAGAAACTAGTCTGTGTGTGTAAATTGAGAACTCTCCAGATTTCTCACCTTAACCTAAAATAAGCCTATGGACACCTTTATATAGGGCCCATTTACACAAAAGGCTTAAGCCCATAAGGCTAATTACAAAGATAACATAAATCTAATTATAAAGCCCATACAATAATTTCTTTATAAAACATTCAACTAAATTAGGGGCTAATTAAAGCTAACAATCTCCCCCTAATGTTTTATAAAGAAAGCATCATCTTATAGTCTCCCCCTTGCTTTCTTTAGAACCTTTGGTGTTCCGTTCTTCAAGTCTTCAAAGCATCACGAGCTCCCCCTCAAATGTAGGCTCATCTTCTTGAAAGACCGAGACAAATAACACTTTCTGTCCAGCTTTCATGTCTCAACTTCACCGCTGTTTTTGACCATCATGGAGACTGATTGAAAGAAAACATAAAATATGTATAATGAACTCCAGCCTCTTAGCATTCCAACGAGCTATGATTCGTCCATTTTGGATGAAAAACGAGTGAGTTGTGTAAGTTTTCCCTCAGCTGCGCAGAACGGTCATAAAACAGAAAATTTAACTCTAAAAGATCCCGTTGAGTAAGCATTCAGTACCGAGCTTTAAACATGAATAACAGAGGAGGGAGTGACATTTAAAATTTTACAAATGTATCTTGACACCATGAAGAACCGTTGAGAGAACACCGTTCTTGAAAGCGGAAAGAGCACGAGTGAAATGCAATGCTTTCGGTCCAGCAAGAGTCCATTGACTTTGACACAGATTCTAACCATTAAGAACACTGATTCAGACCAAACTCAAAACACGAAAAAGTTTCACCTGTGTCTTAGGAATTCAACGGAACCGGAATCATGCGAATCGGACCACCGAGTAAAAAGTTGTGCGCGTGTTTCTGAAACAGCGCAAAGCTGTCAGAAAAACTCTGAACATTTCGGGCTTCGGGCTTTGGATTTATCACTCACAGAGGCTCTACACATCAGTACAAAGGCTCTGGTCAGCCTCACAGAGGCTCTGCGGTCTGATCTGATTTGGTGCCCTCCAAGCCTCTGTGTGCTTTGGACAGCCTAAGAGCTGACAGAGGGTCTTCACACCTCTTCTATTTCCGCACATTATGATCAGCTCTGTCGATACAGCATCTTCTTCTGAATAGTCTACTGAGGCTCTGTGAACTACAGCAGAGGCTCTGGGAACTTCCCTCTGTCAATGCCTTTGAACCTGGACTGCAGAATCTCAAACATTTCGGCTTAATCAGCTCTGTAGTGCAGCCTCTGATGTGATCAACAGAGCTTCCGATCAGTCTTTCAGAGCTCTGTACGATCATTCTAATTATGGGCTTCTCCAAGTTCTCAGAGGCATCTGTGAGTATTTTGTTTCTTGACAACAATGCATTTCTGGAATCAAACAACACCAGAAGCTTAATCGAACACTGTGTACGGCTGCTTCTGTAGAGTACCTGCGCACACCTTCTGCAGAAAACACTTCTGCAAATTTTTGTTTGTGTAAACAACAACCTTTGCTCTAAATTCAGCTCTGTAGTGCATCTGTGGACATGAACCAAGTGCTTGAACGGATTTAGGTAGCCACAGAGGCTCTGTACAGGCTCACAGAGCTTCTGTGGTTAAGCTATGCGCATGGAATCTTCTCTGTAGATTCATCTCTGGACAGTAGCAGCTTATTTGAAACAACAGCAACATCTTTGAACCAATCAACTCTATAGAACCAAGCTCTGTTTCAAATCAACATATTTTGGAATTTGCTGCAATGAAGGAATCTGGACAGCAGCTTAATATGATCTGCTTAATCAGCAATTTTACGACTTCTGCCCGTTCACACGTCTTAAGAGCCTACAGAGGCTCTGTGAACTTCCTCATAGGCTCTGATCAATTTCTAGCCTCTGATAGTTCTGAATGTACACTCTGTGAACTGTTCCTGCATAATCTGGATGGCTCACAATGTCTCTTGATCAAAGCTCTGTTGCCCTTTGGTTGGAGTGAATTATATACATACATCTTCTGTGGTCTGAGTATCTGAGCATCCTATGGACTGCCTTACAGAGGCTCTGCACGACATTTGCAAAGCTTTTGCACGACCTCTGTGTAGCATCCTCTGTGATCTGCCTCTTGGCAGATTTGTAAACACTATGCGCATAACTAAGCATGTATGCATTCTGGAACAACAACAATCAATAGGGACAGTTGCATATCGAAATCTGCACTTTTGTTTCTTTTCCCTCTGTCCTCTATCTATTTCCACCATCTCAGCAACAACAAATGAACACATCCTTGATTGCCCAATAATGCCATTTAACAGATCATGCTGCCCAGAACCTTGTTGCACAACTCTTTCTCGTGCAAAGCACAAGTCGTTTGGAAAGGTATAATCCTATGGCATCAACAGTGCTTTTAAACTTCGAGATTTCAAAGACTGCATGATGTTTGACACAAACTTCCACAACATCAGGACAGTTCTGTAGTGGGTCTGGATAGTCTAAGAACCATCTTCTATGGAGTACCTTTCTCTGTATAGTCTGCACAGAGCATCTACACCTGCGCGTATGCATCCTCTGTTGATTAAGAAGTAGCTTCTGTATAATTAAGCTATGCAGAGGCACAGTTTCTGCAGAGTTCTCTTCTTGTACAAACACCACGATCAGCCTCTGGACACAGCTTAAGATCACATGATCATAGGACTTTTGCACTTGACCCACGACCCTCTGTGTTCATAAGCTGTGTGGTCAACCTCGACCAAAGCTCTGCCTTTTTCTGTAATCTGCTTCTGCTGCAACTTAACAAACATGGACAGCAACTTTTTGGACAGCACTAAGTTGTTTTTGACAGCAAACGAACAGCAAAATCAGCAGGACAACAGCTTAACAGCTTTCACATCAGCTTAACAACTTTCATCAGCCAAACAGCAGCTATTTGACAGCACAAACAGCAGCTTAAACTGCAGCCAAACAGCAGCTGAAACAGCAGCCAAACAGCAGCTTAAACTGCAGCCAAACAGCAGCTTAATTCTGTCATATTTGTTGCACATATCCAAGTTCAGCTGGGCACTTAAGAGCTGATTTAAGATTTGAAATTGAAGATTTGTTCATGAATCTTCTGTCACATGAAGAAAACTTTGAAACGGCTATAGTGTACTCATTCTGTTAAGCTTCTCAATAGCTTACACATCAGCTTAGCAGTTTGCAAAGTGTCTTTTGAAATCAGGATAGCATCAATCTTTTCAGAATTGTTTAATATCTGATTACACACAACCTGTTGAAGTACTTTGAATGAGCTCATGACAACAACAAATAGAAGATCAATTTGAACATAGTAGCTTAATGGACAAGCTTTGCTGTCACATATTCACCATAACAGTCTATTGTTTATTTCAAAAAAAAACTCAATAACTGACAGCACTTGATTGGATTCTCAATAAACAGATTTGAAATGTGTTATACAAGCAGCGGAAAGTAAACAAAATCTGGGTCAAAGAGAGTCCAATCTCGAATAAAATCAAAGTCAGATCTGAAATCCACAACCTAACTATCGAGATGCTAAAATAGCGATGGACTAAAGCACACACAAGGATGGGATCATAGATCAACCATCTACTTAGTGCTTATCAAATCAGACCAATAAAGTAGGAAGGATCAAAACACACACATGTAATAAATCTGATCAAATTTGATCCAAATAGAATCAAATCTTCACTTAGACATTTCATCAAACATGTGGTGTGTAGAAACAGATTTTGTGTGTAGAATCAATCATTTTCTGTCAAAACTTATCCAAATCTCATTTAAAACAAAGATTGGATTTTCAATAAGCACAAAACAGAAAATGAGACATAGAGATGATATTTGTGTTCAGGCTCATGTGATTTAACAAATCAAAGCACCAAAACACCAAATAAATCATCTAATACTTCTATTGTTGCCATAGATGACCGATTTTGAAGAAAAGAATCTTCAATCGGCTCTGATACCAATTGTTGATCCCATTTTTGAGCAACAATAGAAGAAATCCATAGAAAAAGTAGAGATAAGATAGAAATTAAGAACAATACTCATAGAAATCTTATCTCATATTCATTGATTCAAGGTATGGAGGGAGAAATTGGAAGAACACCACACTAAACGTGAAATCGACTCTCATAAGAAACTAGTCTGTGTGTGTAAATTGAGAACTCTCCAGATTTCTCACCTTAACCTAAAATAAGCCTATGGACACCTTTATATAGGGCCCATTTACACAAAAGGCTTAAGCCCATAAGGCTAATTACAAAGATAACATAAATCTAATTATAAAGCCCATACAATAATTTCTTTATAAAACATTCAACTAAATTAGGGGCTAATTAAAGCTAACAATCTCCCCCTAATGTTTTATAAAGAAAGCATCATCTTATAGTCTCCCCCTTGCTTTCTTTAGAACCTTTGGTGTTCCGTTCTTCAAGTCTTCAAAGCATCACGAGCTCCCCCTCAAATGTAGGCTCATCTTCTTGAAAGACCGAGACAAATAACACTTTCTGTCCAGCTTTCATGTCTCAACTTCACCGCTGTTTTTGACCATCATGGAGACTGATTGAAAGAAAACATAAAATATGTATAATGAACTCCTTTCCGGCGGATTTGAATTTTTTTAATTATTTTTTAACTAATTATAAAAGTTCCGGCGGATGTGAATTTTTTTTTCTATTTTTTAATTTTTGTTTAACTAATTATAAGCTTTCCGGCGGATGTGATTTTTTTTGTATTTTTTTAATTATTTTTTAACTAATTATAAAAGTTCCGGCGGATTACCGGCGGATTTCCGGCGGATTTTAATTTACAAATAATTAATTATATTCCGCCGAAAATCCGCCGAAATATTGTCGAGTTTTTTAAAACAAAATTAAAAAAAATATTTTTTTGGGGATTTTTCGGCGGATTTTCGGCGGAAGTCAACGAATTTTGACTTTTTTAATTTCCGCCGGAAAATTTCAGGCGAAAAATCCGCCGGAAAACTGTTTTTGTTTAGTAGTGAACCCATTAAAACCATTATGGTCTTATTATGCACGATACAAAAGGTTTTTTGATCACAGTACATCAAACCCACCGAAACAAATTGTGGGTTTTGGTAAAACATATTTGTATTATGCAATTTTCCGAACTTCGACTCGAATTTAGTTTGCATCCCGCCGCATTGCACGGATACTCAGCTAGTATATATATATATATATATATATATATATATATATATATATATATATATATATATATATACTCTTCTTGTGTTTGCTTACTATATAGCTAACAGATTCTGTTATGTTTTCCTCTTCCCTAAGAATCACAGCCAACCAAGGGTTTTATATATATACTTGGGTTGTACTATGCTACTCCAACCTTTGCTTCTGCAATGCAGAACTCAGTTCCTGCCATTACTTTCCTCATGGCTTCTGCTTTAAGGTAACATATAAATTACACCGTATATATACATACTATAATAAAATATGTTTTTTAAGATGTACATACATTGTAAAACAGTAACCATTTAATTAGAATTAAAGTGTATATATAGGACCAATTAATTTGTGGTTATATATCTAAATTTGTTACAATAAAAAAATGTAATGGCGAAATTAGACGAACTAACTATGAAGTTGAACAACCTATATAAGACACAAAAAGTATATCCTTCTATTTGTTTTCTTATATGACAATTTTTTAAAAAGTGTGTTGCATATGAAAGATTTATCTTTTCAAAAGTATCTCATAGGAAGGCTAATTAATATGACTCTATTAAATTGTCAAACTTAAGCTATAGAACTTGTTAGATCGTCTAACAAAGTTCTAACAACTTATATAGTACAAACATTTTTTGTACTATAAACTTAAATTAACCACAAGGGTTGTAGCGTACTAGTTAAGACCTATCTGTCCAGGTTTTAAATCCATACGTAAACAACAGTTGTGGCCACTAAGGTTTAATCAAGGCTGATGTCTTACTCTCATAATTTGCCAATAAAAAGTCTAGGCATAACCCATGACACCCTTCCAAAAATAAAAAACTTATTAAATTCCCGTTAGGTACTCTTGGGAGCAACTGTTATTACTCTATACAAAGGCCCCCCTCTTTTTCACCAAGATGCATCAATTGTCAATGATTCAATACTGCATGAAGATATGCTTTCTGGCTCACCCAAAATGCTTAACTGGACTTGGGGCTGGATGGTCTTTCAGGTTAACTACTTTTTCTTTCTTTTGAATAATGGTGTGTGGTATATATATGACATCTTTGATCCAAACAGTTTACATGATCCATACAAAATAACCCATATATATACTTGAATCGGGCTAACGCCGTACCTTTTGGTCGATCGATTGAACTTTACATAAATTGATGACACCTAAAACTGATTCAAACCTGAGAACTATGGATTTATGAGGTACTAAGCCCATCTTTGGAAACCATAATTAACTTATTTTTTGACCTTGTTTATAAAGTTTATTTGGTAAGTCATAAACCAACTTATAAGCTAGCTTTCCCAAGTTATATATGCCCATTATATTTTACATAAATAGCCAAAAACCTTATTCTTTTAGGTAATTTTATATTCTAAACTAGCTTATCAACTCGTTTGATTACATGTGACTAGTTTATCAGGTAATAACTAGTTTATTAGTCGTCAGCTAGCTAGCTTATCAACCATTATATAACACAACCACGAGGTTCTTTTACGATATTTATATCCCTAAAAGTGTATGCTATCTTGAACAATTATATATAACCGCTTCAATAAGCCAAAGGACACTGAACCAGATAACCGATAGAATATGGTTGAAAATATATTTCAGGCTCCCGTGGTGAGGAATTACCCTCTAAACTCTCACTCGCCTCTTTCACATGCTTCGATCCAGTTCATGGTAATTGCGGCATTTTTTGAGAGAGATCCCAATAAATGGAAAATCAAGTCTGGGGAAGAGATTTTTACCATCTTATACGCTGTAAGTATATATAGTAAATTCAACTCATCACTTTGATAAGTGTCACATATTACTTACACTAAAGTTATATCTAAACATAAAATCAAGACTTCACTTTGGTGGTCTAGTACTCTAATTAGAAAGGCTTATTTAGATGCTTCCTTCAATAACAAAAACATATATGTGACAGGGAATCGTTTCATCTGGGATCGTGATATCTCTTCAAACATGGTGTATTCAGAAAGGAGGGCCTGTTTATGTCGCCATCTTCCAACCTGTGCAAACTGTTCTTGTTGCTATCATGCATGGCTTTCGCTATTCTCCATGATCAGTTATTGTACCTCGGCGGGTAAGTCAATCTTTAATTTGTAATTTAGTGAAACTTCTTTAATTATTTTCCTACTAATTGTATATCTAGTATCAAGATTGATAGCACAAGGATTGTGTTAGAACCATGTAATCATTGGATTTTTTTAAACAACCAGAATATATAAATAAATAAATAAAAAAAGAAACTTTGATATTCTATAGATAAGTGATCATTTGAGATGATGGTGCAGATTGTTAGGGGCAGTGCTCATAATGATGGGTCTCTATTCAGTAATCTGGGCTAAAACAGAAGAGCAAAGGATAGTGGCGAGGCAAGAAGAGAAGGAAGGTCCATTGACAAAGCATCTTCTTGATGATGAATCCAAGAATGAAGAACACGACATTGTTTCTGACATCCCTTGACCTAAAGAAAACAAGAAAACTGGATCGAAATAACAGCTAAAATTCAAAACTTTTTAGGTTTCTGTTTGAATTACATTATTGTCAGGTGGGGTGTAAATTCATTGCATTGAATCACTGTTCCACTATGTTTTATATGGCTTAATGAGATCGGATACGGTTGGTTAGTTATTCTCGAGTTGAGTGCTGAAACCGAGGCTTCAAAAATTGTACTACTCTAGTATATTCGTGTATATATACGAACATATGTACGTGAGAAGTGTGAGGAGTGCTTTTAAACCGTTGGTTAACTTTTAATCAAATACCCTCACATGAATTGCGGCTTAAAAGGGAATCGATCATGTGCGTCTCGGTGCATCTCTTCCTAATGTTTGTTCATTTCGCATCCAACGCTTGATAACCACTTCTCACACTTCTCACCGGAACCCAGCCCTACATATCTATACATATAATAAATGAGTAACTAGCATGCCACGTGTCGTCTTCTGGTGAGCCGACTTTATTGTTTTCCCGCCTAAACATGTATCTGGACGCATTTACATTATAGGTTCAATGATCACACTCACATTCACTCCTCCTTAAATTTCTCCTTAATTCAATTTTTAATTTTTATACCTTACATTTACTACCCTTATAATTACCTATGTAGTTTACTTTTAATCCCTTACTTTTTTATTTTTCATTTTAGACTCTTATCATATAAACATAAATAATGTATATGAACTAAAATGCATTAAAAAAACATTTTTATTTTTTACAAATTATACCATTGTAATCGTTTCGTCAATATGTTCGAAATAAGTTCAATATTGAATATTTTTGTATTTAATTATATTATTAAAAATCATAAATATACACAAATTAATGTGTCGTAATTAGAGTTAACTTCATTTTGACTAATATTGAATATTTTAGATACATATGTACATAGAGGCGGGTTCAAACGAGGAGCGCATCAATTTAAGAGAACGTGAGGAGCACTCCCATGCTTCTAATCACATGTGATCAACAACTGCTAAAAAATCGGAACAAATCGAAAATTCGCGCAAGATGTGGCGCGAGGCGTGGTGCGAGGTGGCAAGTCGCGGATCATTAATGATTCACAACTGTTAATCATATGTGATTCATAACTGTCAATTGCTCCTCCAGATCAGTTGTGAATCACATGTGATCCACAACTGCCAATCACATGTGATTCATAACTGTCAATTGCTCCTCACGTTCTCACGTTTTGGTGCGCTCCTCGTTTGAACCTTCCTCTATGTACATATCCATACTTATAATAAATTCAAAACAAATTCCGTAATCCCAAAAATACGGGATTTACTTCTAAGTTTAAATTCAAATTATTGATATAGCTTGATTTTTTAAATTCAATTTTATTATAGACTAATTAATGTTAATTATTCAATTCTAATTCAAAAAAAATTACCCTTATTTCATCCCAAAATAAACTTATTTTACCCATAATAACGTATATCCTAAAAATAATCTTATTTTACCCCTAATAAAATTGAACTCGTCTCTTTCTCTGCTGCAAATTAATTGATCAATTTGTCTCTCCTCTCATCACCTGCTTCATGCTCCTCTTACATGTACAATCAAATTGAGTTCTCAAATTTTATGAAGATTCCTAATTGGAAAGTTAAATCTTGATATATATATCCACCTAAACCCATTTTCCATATTCTATTATCCAACAATTTTTTGTAGACCCCAAAAGATTCAAGGGTTTTTGTTTGTTTCTTTTGGTTGAGAAGAACCCTATTGGGGTTTCGCTGTACACAACAATCCAACTAAGGTGGGATACAATCAGAACCTTAATGTTTTTTTGCCAAGAAAAAAGCTTTAAATTAAATGGGTTTCTTCTCAATGTTCATAACTGATTATTTTATGAATTTATGTTGTGTCGATTTCTTTCACGAAAAAACAATCAAAACTACTATTTTTGGACCAATTTGGGGAATTGGGATTTGCTTGAAACTAATTTGGGTTTGTTTTATTTTTTGAAATCAACTTTGCTTTTTTTGGTTGATTTTGATTTCTAAGAATCTTTTAGATTTTTACAATTTTACTATCTCTTTAGTAATCAAGCTCTATTTTATTGTTAATATGAATAGGTTTCCATTTCTGTTGTTGGAGAACGTTGTTTTGATCCTTTTTTGCTACTAAACTATGAACAATTAAGATATGAGAGAAGAAGTCATATGACATCAAAATGAATTGTGCAAATTAATTGATCAATTTACATTAGATATTTACACCGCTGGGATTTGCACCAAGTTGCTGTTTAAATATGAGTTCGAACCTTTTTCAATATAAATATGCAGATTTTTTAGTATAGTATATTTAATTAGAGGAAGGTTCAAACGAGGAGCGTACCAATTTAAGAGAACGTGAGGAGCACTCCCATGCTTCTGATCACATATGATTTACAACGCTAAAAAATCGGATTTAATCGAAAATTCGCGCAAAAGTGGCGCGATGTGGGTCGCGACGCGTGCAAGTCGCGGATCATTAATGATCCACAACAGCCAATCACATGTGATCCATAACTGTCAACTGCTCCTCCAGATCAGTTGTGAATCACATGTGATCCACAACTGCCAATCACATGTGATTCATAACTATCAATTGCTCCTCACGTTCTCTTAAATTGGTACGCTCCTCGTTTGAACCCGCCTCTATTTAATTATTTATACTTTCTTAATCATGATTGTATTATTTCCTCTATTAGCTTATCACGTTTTGGTACAACAATAAGCTAATCCAAACACTTTGTACTGTGTATAACTTCTCAATTATAAATTTTTAATATGTATAAATTTTTAATATTTATTCATATTTTTATTAATTTTTTGCAAAACATCATTTATGAAAACTACCTAAAACAAGGACATTTTGTAACCAGCTACAAAAAAACAACTCTAAAGGGAAAAAAGTTTGGAAAATAGCATCGTACTTTCGATGATCATTCATATCTGTAAGATAAGTTTTCTGATATGATTTGATTTTTTGAAATTACCTTGTGTAATACACGGGTTCAAACCTAGTATATATATATATACACACACATAGAGATAGACATACATACGTTTTTCTCCCAAGTTTTTTCTAGTAGGATGAGCCATCGGAAGACAACTTTCTAGCTATAGAAGTTGTTAAACAATTTAGTCTCTGTCCTCTATACTTTATTTACATGTAATAAAATACCTTAAAGGGTTGTAAACTTTTGCCATATAGTGGGCATTGACCCAATGGGAGATTGGCTAGACCCCATAAATGACTGCTTAGTGATAAAGGAGGAAGCGTTAGCCCAGGTTCTAGTGATTAAAGAAACACTTTGATTGTTTATACATACAAAAGGAATTTACCACGTTTTTCCTATAACATAAGAGATATATGGCCTTTGATTCTAAATAACACCAAGCCTCTAACCATGGCAATGGTAAGTATTTCTACAACGATCCTTTAGGACCCCATATTAGATAGACTTGGATCATTTCTTCTTAATATATATTAGAACCTCCTTTCTCACTTCAAATGTCCTTTCAGAGATTAATCTAATGGGGTTCCACATATTCTAAGATGATATTAAAGCTTCAGGTAACCCGTTTATCATTCCTTTCTAATCTTAATACTCTACTTAAATCTTGATTGATTCCTCTGTCCCCAATCATCATTAGTGTTTGCATCCAAATAAATTAAAATCATTCTCATGAGTAGTGTAGCACTTCTAAGACCATCTCCAATGTAAGGTTCTTGTTAATGCCAAAAATCACCCAAATGATAACTTAAGGTTGATGTGGAGCTTTAACAACTAAAGAAAGGGTCTCAAGACAAACAGTACGATCGTCGACGGAAAAGTAGATAAGACAAAGAGATTTGGTGACGCGGAAAACCCCGTCAAGGGTAAAAACCACGGTCGACTATAGAAGTCGACGGTGCACTATGGTCGCCATACAGGGACGACGTCCTTTAATAACAAGTGTCGTGAGTACAATAGGTTACAATAAGAATAAAAGTAAACTTAATCGTAAACTAATGTCGTGCGTCGTGAGTAACAGTGTTATATTGTGCGTAAAAAACTGTTGTCGTGAGTAGCTCTCGTAAATGATATTGCTCGAATGCTCCGATGATTTCTGTATGCGAAAACTGTTGTCCGAAGTGTGGTGCAAGCCTTTGTTTATATAGCTTTTGGCAGTAATCAATGTGTCTTGATGATTGTCGTAACCGTTGTTGGTCCTTAATTGTCATTAATGGCTCTTCCGTTATGACCGTTCGGCAATGATTGCTTCTGGATCTGCATTAATGAAACAAAGAAAACGGGTTTGGACTGTTAACGGTTTGTATGGTTGTACTACCGTCTCTAAGTCACGATTGTCGGTCGAAAGAATCTTACGTCCATCGTTGAAATGTACGATGGAGGATGTAGTCATAAGTAGTCTACAGGACCTTATATTAATACAAGATTTGTCTTATATATGTCATGTTTATTTTTCTTCGTCGGTCGCGAGGCGTGGATTTTTACCCAAACAGTTTGCCCCCAAAAATTGAATTTCTAGCGTGAAATTCGAATTTTAAATTTCAAAATTGAGCAACTAGGGTGGACACATGTCACGTGGGGAGAGAGACTGGTTGAATCTCAACCGATTCGGTTTGATTTAAACCGAAGATTTGAAAGGTTTCGTGACGTCATGGAGGCGTGGGAGTGGCGTGGCAGCTGTTTTGGACAGATGTCACTCATCTGGAGTGGCATACGAAAAGGCGATGGACAGGTGACACTCATCTGTCGAGTCGATCTGACATGCCATAACCATATAAATGGTTGATTTGGGCGATCATTTCCTTTTACACTTCCGGTGTGTTTTCGAGAGAGAGATTTCGTGCGATTTTGCTGTTGAGGAATTTTGTTGGTCCCGAAGGGTTATACAAGTTTGTAGAGGGGGGGGGGGGGGGGTTGAATACAAACACAGGATTTTATCTTTCTAAATTGTTTATTTGTATAATCAAACAATTTACAGTTTGTTGCGGAATAAGATCAAGTTAAAAACCTAATCTAAACAAACTATGAGAACACACAGATTTTCTTGCACTAGAAAATAGAGAAAAAGAAGGATAAGAAAACTAAGGATAATTTTCTAACACATAGCAGTTCAGCGAGAAGGAATGGCCGAAATACTTCAAGAATGAAGTAGGGTTTCCTTTATATACTGCATGCATTTAATGTAAAACAGTACACCTTTACACGTGACAGCCTCTGGTTGGTTGCATGATTTGACTTCAGTAGACAACCTAGTGGCCGCATGATGAACAGTGTAGTTGGCAGAGTTGGTTGTACGATTCTGGACAAAAGGGATGTCCGTTCTGACAAAATCGTACGGAGGCGTGCAATGGGATAAGACAAAAGTTGCTTGTAGAACGGGCTTCATGATCAGCGTTCGCTGAAGTCTTCTACTTGAAACTTCGCGTGGAATGGACAAGTCTTGTCTTCGCTGATATCCGCATCAGGTCACTAGTAGACTTAGTCACTTGTTCTTCAGCTTGGTCTTCGATTTCAGCTTCGAACTTGGTTGACGCGAATCTTGTCTTCATGGATCATATGTAAACAATTACATAATGAAAATTCAGCGATCATCAGTGAGACTTGAACAGGCTCCGGGCTCACTTATGTACAGTGTTCGCTGAAGTATAAATTAAAACATGTTTTCCATCAATGATACTAAACAGACTTAGTATATTTTCTTTGATGACAAAACATTAATACATATTGTCTACTTACAATTTTCACTAAGTGTTTCTCAGAGTCATTATCAAATCACTGAGGGTTTGTATCAACAATCTCCCCCGAATGATGACATATCAATGAAGGAAAATTGCTAAGTAAGAAAACATAAGGATAAAAAGAACTCGTAAAATACGTGTCCCATTTACTGTTTTCAGGGATCTTTTCTAGTACTGATGGAGTAAAGTACATTCACTGAAATTTTTCATTAACTTCGTAAAGGTTACAGAGGGAAGTGGAAAAATTACAAGTACAATGAATTATAATTACAAGTACAAAAAGATGTAAGCTGATAAAATAGAAGAATACAAAAAGTAGATCTTATCAGCTATTCAGGTTGTTTCTTGACAAGAAGTTCAGATTTTATTAAATTGAAGCTATGATGCTACTGCTAGCTTAAACGGTTTTTTGTAAATTTGCTCATACTTGACTTTTTGATCTTGGTGATCAACAACACTATGATAACAAATTTAACAATTTTAGAGTCAAAAACCCAACTAAGAAGAAAACTTGTGTGAGGAGGACATTTTGTTATTGGAAGTTGGGAAAATTTTTCAAAGCAAGAAATTATGTATAAAATTAATTGAAACCAAAATCAAAAATTATGTATAAAATTATGTAAGGGATTTGAGATTTAGAGAGAATTGTATGAAAAAAGCAAATCTCTTATTTATACAAAAAAACAAATGTCCTATTTATACAAAAAAATCAAATGTCATTTTAGTATTAATTAATTATCCTTTTAATAGATAGTTATATAGCAAAAAAATGGGTTAAAATAGTGGGATGCCAGAAGAAAAAAAAACAATCGTCTCAACCGATAAATTGTTGACAATCACAACATGCCATGTGGCATTTTCAAATTTGGAAAAGAGTGTTTCGATTTGTATATTTAAACTTTTAACAAGTTACTAGCTTTAGCATGTATATTTCGAACCCGAGCTTTATAATTCGTGAGCTTGAGTTGATCTCGAACATAATATAAAACTCGTTTAAGTTAAGGAGTCGAGCTTCGTGACAGCAATGTTCAACTTGGTTTGTTCGATTACTCTGATTAAATTTTTTGAGTTGAGCAGTACCATTTGAACACTTTTTCAAGCTAAACATGCACATATGTCCATAAATAATACAACCAAAATATAAATATTACCGAGCTTAAACTAATAAACGTGTTAATCTATCGCAAATTCCATTAACGAGCATCAAGCTCGAGCCCTACTTTGAAAAAAACTATACTAGCTTAACCTGGTATTATTTTTTCAAGCTGAGCTCGAATAACCTACTACTCGTTTACACCCAGTCCATAACCGTTTTTTCCTAATAACCGAAACCATTCAAGTAGCACCAAACACAATACCCTCAAGTATTTGGCATGAACACCCTGCTATTTACCTTCTAATTTCATGCCCTTTTTCAATGATTCATATGTGAATAGGTAACAAGGGCTTCAACTGAAAGAAAAGGAAAAAAACACAGCAAAGAACCATCTATTCACAAGAAAACATCAAACCATCACATGTTCACCAGTTTGATGCCAAAAAGAATAAATAATTACAAATTCCCAGATACCATTTTCAGTGTTTAACCACATTTTTGGACTATTTCAAGTGATAGATAGTAGCAATTACATACATATTCCCCCCAAGAACTGGAAAACTATCATAGATAGCACCAATCAAGAACAATAAAACGATATTTGAGACAGACAAATGCCTATCTGGACCGGTGTGAACTCGTATTGTTTCTTTAGAAAAAGGTTTCCTACTTCTTTACTGTATGACACTAATTTCCTAAAAGAAAAAAAAAATGTAGAAAGTGAAGCAAATATGTGGGTATCACCTAGCACCACGCTTTAAATCTACTCGATCAGTGCAAGCCAACGTCGATCTTTCGAAGTTATAATAATTGAGAGTTGGTCTCAGATCATTTGTATCCTTCGCTTCCATGTCGAGAAATAAACCAAAATCTAAATGACGTTTTATGGGGACTTAACTCCACTTTTAGTTTTGCTTTTCTTGAGTAAGGTTGAGATATGGTCGATGGCCTTTTGAGATGATTGGGTCTCGCCGGTTAACCACTGAAGAGCCTCAGAGGCAGCACTTTTTTCAGCAAGTTTTTTACCACCACATGGCTGACCAATGAAATCCAAACCGTTGAACATGACAGTGGATCGAAACTTATTATTTTTCAACTGTGATGTTTTGTAGGTGGGCGGTTGATGGCCTGCTCTAAGAAGTAATGTTTGCAAGTGATTCTTGGAATTATCGTGTTCGGCTACACTCGCACTCATTGTGGATGTGCGATTTTGATCTTTCTCTTTCCCATAACTTTTTGAAGGTGGCGGCAGTTTACGACCATAGACGAATCTACCCTCACATCGATCTCCTGATACTAGCAGTTTTAAAGCCTCCAGGAGTCCGTTGTCGTTGCTTATGTCCATTTTGGGATTCAGAAGCTGCAATAGGCATTACCAGAAAGAAGAAAAGAGAACACATAAATTATGGTAACTAAATTTAAACACACATGCAAATGCACCAACTAGTTAGGCTTAGGCCTTGTTTGTTTCTTAGAAAAAAGCTATTATTAGCCTCTTATGGCTGATTCGTTAAGAGGTAGGGCCATTCAGACCGATTGTTTTTTCCAAATTTTCAGAGCCACTTATGTCTTATCGTCCTCTAATCTGGTAAGAGGTAAACCAACCTCTTATTTGCCTCTTATTGTTATCAATGAATTAACCTTAATAGATCCTTTCTCTAAAAAATTACCTAAAATGATGGGGTTTTGGCTCATTTATGTAATATATGAGGGACATAACTGGAAAATTGTGGAGGTAGCGTTTTAAAAAGCTAGCTTATAAGCTAATTCATGGCTTATCAAACAGGGTTTTTTCAATGAGTACAAAGAAAAAGCTAGCTTATGGTTGCCAAACATGGACTTAACTTATTCCACACACATACATAGCACTAAGTGAATCTACAGGGGACTATCGTGTTGCGAGGAATATGTCTTAAAGGGTGATAGATATACAATGAATAATGCTTCTTGACGAGATGCTAAACAGAGTTTGTATGTGAAGGAATCCGTTCCAAAAGCACATTCATCTTGTGCGATATTCAAATACCATATATATACATAGAAAGAAGTTCCGTCAGAAACCTAAACTTGATTAGGAACCCGGGAACCACCCACGGCACGACAGGTGACGTACAAAATGAATATTCATCATGAATAACACATTCATGATGAATATGGAGGTTGTATTCGTTACGAACCACATATTCATGATGAATATGGACGTGTTATTCATCATGAATCACACATTCATGATGAATATGTTACAACATTCATTATGAATAACACGTCCATATTCATCATAATTGTGGCATCATTGAACACTATATATGGATTAAGCTGTATGTATAGATTAAGCCATATTATTGTTTGTTATGCTGAATAAACATATATAAATTACCATTTTACTCTTCTGTTTGGTTTAAGCTACAAATGAACCATTTTCTAATAATGAATAAACATGAATGAACAAAATAATTTCATATCTACTACATGGTTTACCTTCATCTGGATGAGTTCATCGAGCTCTCTCTTTAAGGCAAGATAAGTGCCAGCTAAGCGAGGCTTCATGAAGAACTCTAAGTAACCACCCAACATTTTCAAGTGCCCATCCTAACCAAATACAAGTTGTATTTTAGCAAATGCCGTATAATAACAAGAAAAAAATGCATATGAATATGAACAAGAAACTTACCAGACCCCCTCTGGAAACACTTCCTCCGAACAAGAGAAGCACAGAATCCGACACAGCTGTTGAATCCCGTAGAAATACACTATTCACCTTCACCTTTTCATTGAATACCAGCCATGGGTATGGGATGGTTGGTTCTTGAGAATTAACTGAATTCTATGCGCACCAGAAAAAAATGAAATTAATATAAAATTTCCAAGCTGGATAGTTAGAAATAGTGTAGGAAGGAACTTCTTCATGAACACCAAATTGCAAAATGAACTTACTGAATAGAGCAATACAGGACCATCCTCCAGTGTTTTTAGTGATACCGATTTCTCTTTGTTCTGCCAAAAAGAACATACGTGTTTTTATAAACACGAGAAGCAGCTTAAACCTAAATTCAGCAAAGGCTGAATGAAAATAGGAAGCTCACCACAACAGAGCAAATTCCTGGGAACAGCCCTGAGCAGATAATGGCTCGGATAAGATGCTCATCATGGCTCCATGTGTTGCATTTCTCCATGTTATCAACCAATCCACTTTCCCTAAGCAAATGATAGAACTGCTTCCTAAGAGAATCAATAGCCCTCAGAGTTTGTGAAGAAAGGAAATTTCTCCAACAGTACTCGTGACCTGATTGCTGTCTTTCAGCAGCTTTCCAACCATCAAAAGCACGGAGAAGAGCGAGGTGATCACTGTTATCACGAGACGAAAACTGGGCTTTTGCAGACTCCGCAAGCTTAAATAATCAATTGAGAGAGAGACAATTAAATGAAGCTTAAAATTAGGAATGTAAGACGCTAAGAAATTCAACCATAAGATACTTGCATCTTTCTTGTCGAAGGGCATCAAAAATGGATCTCTGGCACTTAAACCAGCAACAATAGTCATTATTGGATCGAGGCAGTTGAAAATAGCCCCTAATATCAACATCTTACCAAGTTTGGGCTCAACTGGAAGCACTGACAATTTGCGACCTGTGAAAAAAAAACAACCATGAATTAACAGTAAAAGGGAAAGGGAAACCAATTGAATCCGAAGTGTTCCTTACCTAACACTGTAAGGTTTTCATTGTCATCTAGGGCACCGATTATTTTCAAGTACTCAATAGCATTTTGAACCTGTAATATGGCGAATTTTGGGTATCATGTTGAGAATAATAATAACAATAAAATACATAAGATGTGTTCTTTTTACTTGTGAAATAAGTTTATGTTTGAACTTACTGATAATGGTTCTGGTGGCTGCAAGGCATTTGATAAGAACTCCGAAATACTACCAAGTTGCAAGCTTTTAATTTGGAGGCATAAAGATTGTAAGGGTGTCCTCAACAGTTCTGGCAGTTGATATTCAGCAAAAGCATCATATACAGATTTGGGATACAAGTGATAGCATTCACCTGGCTGTACACGGCCAGCTCTTCCCCTCCTCTACAACAATGGATGAAAAGTTGATGAGCTCGCAAATGCAAAATAGCACATTGTGTAAAGCTACTCAAATCCAAGAATCTTATTTAGTTGCAGAATTCAAATTTCTTATGAATCCTAAAATATTTTCAAGATAACGCTCTTGTCCACTTGCAGTATATATCATTCAATATAGTCATCAGTTTTTCCCCAAATTTGAAGAAATTGATATTTCACATTTAAATTGATATTCTTCATAGGTCATTCATGACGCAACTTAATCACAGTAGTCTTACTTGGCGAGCAGAAGCCTTTGAGATCCAGGCCGGAAGCAAACATGGAGTGTTGTTGAGTGCATCATAGGAAGTTTCCTTAGCTTTTCCACAGTCAACCACGAAAACTACATCGTTGATGGTTATGCTTGTCTCAGCCATGTTGGTGGCTAAAACTATTTTCCTGATGCCATCTTCAGGTCTATTGAATATCAATTTCTGATAAGAACAGCCACAACAAATAAAGTAGTGTAAAACAATTACCTTCTCAAGAAACATAATTCATAACCCATAATAAAAGAAGATTAATGTAAAGAAAAAGAAAATATCCACAATATTACCTGTTCTGAGCTGTCCATAGAACCGTGGCATGCAAGCAGTAAAACTTTGGTTGGATCTCCGAGCAGTGGATGAGATTGGAGTTGATCCTTGAGAGAATTTATGTCATCCCAACCAGTCATAAACACCAAAACAGCACCAGGCCTTTCTTTTCTACATATATGACAAAGAACATTCTCAATAAGATTGAACCCAATTGAATCAGGGTTCCAGCATGATAAGGAATCCCGAGTCCGTGGGTTAAAATCTCTTAAATCAGCTGCTTCAAGTGCGTCCTGTTAGAATGCACAAAGTTTCATGTTAGTTAAAATATAAAAAACAATGCAGAGACAAATATAAGTCAGTACTCCCAGAATCCTATACCTCTGCAGCCGAAGCAATTTGGCTCTTCTTTTTACGGACAGTTTGTTTCTGCATTTTCCACATTTTCTCTTGGCCATAGTTATCAATTTGATTATATGTTGATAACCTGTATCCAGTCATTTCTAAGATATTCTCTAGAAAATAGCTCCGGACCGGATAAGTGAATCCCTGCCAACAAAAAATCACCAAGTCAGTGCAGGCAAAGTATTATTAACAACACCAAAAAAGTACAGGAATAACTAGAACTGGCAAAAATTGACCCGCCACGTTAACCCGACACGAACTCGACACGAAATAAATGGGTTTGAGTAATATATTCCAACCCGTTTAAGTAAACGGGTTGACACGACACGACACGAAATTTAAGCAGGTAAGGTCAGGGTCAAAAAACCTGTTTATATATATAATAAGTTTTATTTTTATTTTATTTTACTAATTTTTAATTTTTAACTTTTAACTTTTAACTTTTAACTTTTAACTTTTAATTTTTAATTTTTAATTTTTAATTTTAAATTTTAAATTTTAAATTTTAAATTTTAAATTTTTAATTTTTAATTTTTAATTTTTAATTTTTAATTTTTAATTTTTAATTTTTAATTTTTAATTTTTAATTTTTAATTTTTAATTTTTAATTTTTAATTTTTAATTTTTAATTTTTAATTTTTAATTTTTAATTTTTAATTTTTAATTTTTAAAATGTTAAACGGGTTAAATAGGTTAGCGGGTTTAATGGGTTAAGAGGATAAACGGGTTAATTGTGTCGTGTCGGGTTAGGCGGGTTAAATCATGTCGTGTTCAGGTTGGGATTTTCTGACCCGTTTATTAAACGTGTCGTGTTCGGGTTAGGCACTCTCAAGTCTCAACCCATTTAACTTTGAACCCGACACGACCCGTTTGCCAGATCTAGGAATAACCACCAAAAACAGAACATAGAGGCAGGCAATGCTTGAAAGAATCTTCAACTAAAAATGGTAGTTAATGCTGAATTCCTATGCTACTGTAACTTGAACGAGAAAATCTCAAAGTGCTTTTGTGCAAGTAAATTGCAAATTCATACTCATAGCTTATCAGCCAAAACTTACAGGAATATGGATCATTGGAGCCCCACCAAAGTAAGAGGAGAAAAGTTCAGCATTTAGGGTTGCACTCATCAAAATTAACTTCAGTTCTGGCCGGCGAGGAAGGAGCTCCTTGAGGACAATAAGAAGAAAATCTGCCATGAAAACGAATATTTCATCAACCAAAATATTGTGATTGTGATTGTGATTTTGATTTCGATTAATAAAAAATTTAAGCGTTTCTCTAAGTTACCTTCATTCATCCCTCGTTCATGGATCTCATCAACAATAACATGAGTTACACCTCGCAAGCTCCTGTCGAGTAGTAATCTCCTTAGCAAAATTCCGGTGGTGCAAAACAGCAGACGAGTATCCCTTCCTTTTATTCCCTCAAGCCGAACTTTATACCCAACCTTTGGAAAAAAAATCAAAATAAAAGCATGTCATGTCATGTCACCACCTATTACAAGGTTATTGGGAGCTACAAATTTATAAAAACATATATAAAGTTGAGATAGAAGTTACAGAATCTCCAAGCTTCTCCCCTCGTTCTGCAGCGACCCTCTCAGCAACTGACATGGCCGATATTCGTCTGGGCTGGGTACAGATGATACTGCAATGAGCTCCACGAGCAGCGTCAATCTCAGACTCTAAGATGTATTGAGGTAGTTGTGTGGTCTTACCACAACCCGTTTCACCAGACACAACAATTACCTGCCAAAACAATTTCAATCATTTTGGCTGAATTACACAATCCTTAAGAGTCTCGTTGTTTTGATGATTGACAAACGAAAACTTGCATTATTTGCATTCTAATAATTTAGTTGTATCGTGCAAGAATAAATTGATAAAGTCAGATTAATGACGATATTATAAATTATAAACGCCAAATCTTCAAAAAAAGAACGGAACAGACTCGAGAAGCATGCCGTCTCCGAACAACACCAAAATATATTCAAGAAATGTGCCATGAGGATTTAATTGAATATTTAATCGAGCAAACTTTTGAAGAATACTTCGTCTTTGGATTATTATACAATAAACATTCTTAAAAGAAATCAATTAACACATGTATGAGATTTTATACAATAACAATTCCTTTTTTTTGGTAACCGTGGATTTCCGGGTCAGCTTATGCGCACCGACTAATCCCCGGGCGACCACGAATGGCCATGGCCACAAGGGCTTTGGCAGTGCCTGGATTTGAACCCTTGGTAGATGAGCTTCCACTACATCCCCCAAGGGCTTTACCAGTACACCACAACCCAAGTGGTTTACAATAACAATTCCTTTCAAATATCATCTTGGAAAAAATGAAAAGATGACAATACCTACTTTCCTGATTCGCGAAAACATCATATTTTCTATTGACTTGACAAGTTGCCTCTAGAAAGAATTGCATTTAAATGCAAAAGTGGCTCATTAAATGCTCATAGTTGGCTAAACAAAACCTGGCGTCTGCAATAAACTATTTCTGCAATAAACTATATTAAAATAGGTACATTTTAGATGATAAACATGTAGCCTTACACAGGGACCTCATAAGAGAATAATAACAGTTTAGGGTTTTCTATTGACTTGACAAGTTGCCTCTAGAAAGAATTACATTTAAATGCAAAAGTGGCTCATTAAATGCTCATAGTTGGCTAAACAAAACCTGACGTCTGCAATAAACTATATTAAAATAGGTACATTTTAGATGATAAACATGTAGGCTTACACAGGGACCTCATAAGAGAATAATAACAGTTTTTACTAGTGACAACGAACATTGAACACAATACTGATAGAATATCATACGTGACCTATGTCAGTAGTTCAAAAAGGCAAGACAAGTGATCTCTTTCTTTAACCACAACCTGAAATTGAAACAAAACCTTAAATGACCAACCAAAGAAGCAACAACAAACTAAAACATTACCTGGTTTCGGGAAATAGCATTTAACAATGCTTCTTTCTCTTTATATGCAGGTAGACTTCTCCGTAATTCTTGCATTTTTTGGCCTTCCTCAGATTCCTACATAGATATATAAAGACCTCAAAATCATATGCCATGGTCTAACATCAGCATCTGCTAGTAGTTTATATATATCAACTTAAAGAATATCACAATATACTAAAAGCAACCAGTACTCTAGTACAATAATATACTTGTCAAGTGAGACTGAGATAAACCTGCCAATCTTGTTGGATATTGCGCAGCTGCAAACTCTTCCGTCGGAGAATTCCTTCTGCAACAGGACTTCGTCTCAGAGGCTCATTTTGCTCATGAAGTCCTTCCTCGTTAACAAGACTCGAGGAGGTGCTTGATGTTGGTAAGACATAACCATCTCCGACAACAGTCTTTTGCGAAAGGTACGATGTGAGATGATAATCAACCCGACTATGTAATTCTGAAGAAAGAACCACCTACAAACATTCAAGAATGTTCACAACCACATCGTATCAATCTAGACACAGGAATCATAGCAAACAACGGAAAGGAACAGAGAATGTACCTCTCTTTGTGGGCGTCTATCATCTAGATCTGGTCTGTAATTTGGCAAGGGAACTTTACTAAAGACAATTACTTTTGAATATTGGCGGCTGCAAAGATTATTATTATCAGTGCACAAAAAGACAAGTATGAACAGTCAATACAAAGATAATGGCCACTGAAACTCGATATACCTATGTAAGCCCATCCGAGTGGCCAATGCTGAGATTTGCTCAAAGTCTCTTCTGTCTTTTTTCTCTCGTGAAACTAGCTCTTGCTCATTTTTGTTGCGGATTAGTGTACTTAGCTTCCACTTCCACTCTTCAATGTTATCAAGTGTTGAAGCCCCCTGGTCAACAATCAATATAGAAAGAGGTCATATGTAGTGACATATAAGCTCAATGAGTTCAATAGATAAGGCATAAAAAAGGTAATAATTTCTTGATTGAGTTAAAAGAAATGCTACTTATTCAAGATTTGATTGCCTAAAAGTTC
Source organism: Saussurea involucrata (assembly GCA_033807775.1). NCBI lineage: Eukaryota > Viridiplantae > Streptophyta > Magnoliopsida > Asterales > Asteraceae > Saussurea > Saussurea involucrata. The sequence continues at coordinate 99,792,665 of CM066315.1, forward strand.
ATATTCAATTAAATAATACATAGTGGATGTACTGTTTCATGGCAGTCATGTAGTAGTTGTTACAATATTACTTCTGATTTGGTTTTGTCCACAAGATGTATCTGATTTGAAGATAGAGTTCATTGGAAGGGTTATTCAGACATCTCATTAGCATTCAATCATCATTACTAATATTTTATGTGACGTTGAACTTCAACTCTTGTGATATGTGAAACAGAGGAAGTATATCTTGAATATTTTATTGTGGTGAACTAAATGGTCAACAAAACTTACAGAGGTGTAGAGTATAACAGTTATTGATTCATTAATAGGAAAATAGCCACATATTTATCTATTTTCTATAAATTGGCAACGAGTCCCATCCATTTGGCTCCACCGGGTTTCCATATCACATGTGACATCCATTTCCATGTAGCTGGCTATGGCTGCCATTTGATCTAAGCATGTTTTAGTTTCAACTCATCTAAAGTTGCTAGCTGCTTGAACTTGATATCATACAATAAGATTGATGACCACTATAACTTGATAATGTCAGGACTCGGGATTATAAGCATTCTTACAACTCCGTATACGTATGTGTATAAGAAAGAAGTGTTTTTAGAAGATGCTAAGGACTGATTGATACAAAAAGGCAAAGCCTTTGTGTTAAAAGGGTTTTTGAAGAACAGAGTTTTGTACAGATTGGCAGAAAATTGTTTGAGATTGTGATTCGATGTCGAAAAATGGTAGGTTGGATTCATACTGTATTGATGCTTATTACTTTTCAGGATGTTGTATTACCTATTTTTTGGGGTGGTTGAGTGTAATTTTCTTGTTCTTTAATCCAACTGTTGTTTCTGTCACTCTCTTTGGTATCTACGGTTACCTGCTTCTGCATTGTTGTGGATTCTAATTTGCTGCTATGTTGGAAATTTTGGGTCTTGTGCATATTTTGGACCCAAAAACGAAGTTGATACCAAACACAAATTCGAAAGGTGTGTGTGGGTTGTGTAGTCCTATGTTGAAGCACAAACTAAAGAAGAGAGGAAAAATCGAAAGGGGGGAAGAAGTCTAGTGCTAGTTCTTACTGAAACTTCTTGATTTTATCTAACTTTCTTAGAGCTTTGTTTTGATATACAGTGTGTCTAAAACGGAGTTCATGTGAATGAGAAATTGATTGTTGAAAATGTTTCAACTGAAATGAGCATCTGATGTGAAATACTTTTATTCTCAGTAGGGGAAGAGAAAGAAACAGCGAGTTTATATATGATTTCATAATTGGTGGAAGTGGAATTGGATCACTACTAATACAGAAGGTTAAAATGGTAATTTATTGCCATTCAGACTGTCCTTTCAAAACAGTTCCATATCTCATTCCGAGCCTCTTAAGCATTTTGACTGCTTAACCATTCTGCATCAAACCATTCAGCAACTGCCAAACAGTCCCTAAGTGTGGTTGTGGATATTCGCATTAAGTTTGAGCTATAAAAACAAGACTTTGTTTTCATATAAACCAACTTTTTTATTTCACCAATAACTACATTATTGCATAGGAAAATCATTTCTTTGGGCCAGGCAATATTTTAGTTTCACATACCTATTACAATTTTCTACATGCTCAGTGTACTTCCAATGGCTTCCTTGCATCATATTCATTTAAACATAAAGCACGTATACATGCATAAGCACAACCCCTTTTAGCTGAAATCCTAATAATAAGAATCAATTGATAAATTTGAGTTTCAGGTTTCTATCACAACAAAACCCCATTCGTAAGCTTTTATCCAAAGAATACAATGAAAAATTAGACAGAAGAATGATGATGTGATATCGTGAGGGATGAAAGTGACATGGATTGGTCTTTTTCTTCTGTAGGGGTAAATAAAAACTAAATAAATCTAAAGGAAGTATCTTTTGTGCAATTTACTCCATTACATTTTTGCAAGGTTTTGGTGGGATGCGAAACGATTTGCTATCTATTTTGCAGAAATAGTCATTAGGTATAAATAAAAACCAACCAAACTGGGAGATGACTGCAAATGTTCACGGTCAGACTCCTCCTCAGAAGCATATTCGTCGTAGGCGTAGCGACTGTAGGGCAAAGTCTGCTGGTAAAAGTAAGGTGATGAGTATGAATCTCTATTTCCCGTTTTCTTGATGACGAGATTGGAAGGAGAAACATGGGAGGAAGACGAACAGGTTAAGACTAACGCAGGCCTCGATGAGGGAGGAAGAGGGCGGACGAGTCTAGGGCTTAAATTAAGGCGACGGCGGAGCTGAAATGAAGTAGTTCTGAGTGGGTTCAGAGATACTCTGAGGTAATTGTGAACGAAAAATGCAGAGTAAGGCATGATAGGAATTTAGGGATTTCTTCAGTTCATGGTTTCGAGTGGAAATTGCAGATTTTTGGGAGGGTTTTAGATGGGGTTAGTTATGGCGTTGTTGGTTGAAAGAAGCTCTTGTCCTGTAATTTTGTCAAGAGACTATGTGGAACTGGAAGAGGAAGTGCTACTTTTTTTTTCGAATTTTTGTGAATGTCCGGTTTTTTTCATTTTTTTCTTTGGAAAATTAATTAAAATGGCATAAGTCCAAGTCAAACTTACCAAAATGCTATAAATCTCTCCCAATTTATAAAAATGCCACAAATACCCACGATAGGAGCCCGCGATCGCGACCAGTGGCATTTTCGTAATTAATTATCCCGCGATCACGGGGAAGCCGCCCGCGGTGGACCAATTTGGTTGTGTTTGATGATTTTTAAATGAAATTTTACACTTTCACCTCCTATACTTATTTATAAACTTTACTTTATACCTTTTACTTTCATTATTTTAATTTTATATTTAACACATATAATCGTTTATTAACTAAAACACGTTAAAAAAATACGTTTTAATTTTAACAAGTTACACCATTATAATCGTCTCTTCGATACGTTCGAAATGAGCTCAATCTTGAATTTTTTTGATTTATATATTTTAATATATATCATATATACTACATAAAAATACTTTTAATATTTACAATTCATATATTTATAGTTAATTATTTAATTTATGATACTCTTATAGTTAATGCGATATGAGTGTAAAACAAAATTGAGAATACGTTAAAAAATGAATTTCTGCAGATAAAAAATATTTTTTAGGTAGTGTATATGATATATATTAAAATATATAAATAAATAAAATTCAAGATTGGGCTCATTTCGAACGTATCGAAGAGACGATTATAATGGTGTAACTTGTTAAAATTAAAACGTATTTTTTTAACGTATTTTAGTTAATAAACGATTATATGTGTTAAATGTAAAATTTAAATTATGAAAGTAAAAGGTATAAAGTAAAGTAAGTAAATAAGTATAAGGGGTGAAAGTATAAATATCAAATCAAAATCACAATTTTGTAGAAAAATTAAAATGTTACACTTTCAACCCCTATACTTATTTACTTATTTTACTTTATACCTTTTACTTTCATAATTTAAATTTTACATTTAACACATATAATCGTTTATTAACTAAAATACGTTAAAAAATATGTTTTAATTTTAACAAATTACACCATTATAATCGTCTCTTCGATACGTTCGAAATGAGCCTAATCTTGAATTTTTTTGATTTATATATTTTAATATATATCATATACACTACCTAAAAAATATTTTTTATCTGCAGAAATTCATTTTTTTAACGTATTCTCAATTTTGTTTTACACTCCTATCGCATTAACTATAAGAGTACCATAAATTAAATAATTAACTATAAAGGTATGAATTGTAAATATTAAAAATATTTTTATGTAGTATATATGATATATATTAAAATATATAAATCAAAAAAATTCAAGATTGAGCTCATTTCGAACGTATCGAAGAGACGATTATAATTGTGTAACTTGTTAAAATTAAAACGTATTTTTTTAACGTGTTTTAGTTAATAAACGATTATATGTGTTAAATATAAAATTAAAATAATGAAAGTAAAAGGTATAAAGTAAAGTTTATAAATAAGTATAGGGGGTGAAAGTGTAAAATTTCATTTAAAAATCATCAAATACAACCAAATTGGTCCACCGCGGGCGGCTTCCCCCGTGATCGCGGGATAATTAATTACGAAAATGCCACCGGCCGCGATCGCGGGCTTCTATCGCGGGTATTTGTGGCATTTTTGCAAACTGTGAGAGATTTGTGGCATTTTGGTAAGTTTGACTTGCACTTATGGCATTTTAATTAATTTCCCTTTTTCTTTTATGGTTCGGTGGTTTAAACAGGTTATAACTTGTATGCATTCTTCTAAAATAGTTGTCGCACAGTTGTAATGGCGTGTCATCATGTTAAATTTGTGACAAGTTATGGCCTAATATGCAGTTTTTGTAATGTGATATTTGATTTTTTTTATGTCTTATTTTTCAGTTTTTAATATATAACTTATTTATTACTATTGATCCATTGAGTAACACTACAAAACTTATGTTTTTATATATAATATTATTATATATGAATTTGAATTTAACACCATAAGTCACGCCTTGAAAACGTCATTACTCTGTCGTGGCTCTTAAGGCTTGGTCTCACCGTCACGCCACCTCTCACGGCTCACTGTAACACCCTCAAAATCGGAAAGAGCAACTAAAAAAACTTCGATTAAAAAGACAAATGGGGATAAAATTCTTACTACAAACCATTCTTGAAATCACCTCAATATTAAAACGTAATAACTTCAACAGTATTCATAACCTAAGTCATACACCAAGACTACAAAGGTCAGATGTTACTCAACCGAAAACAATGTTGCTATTCCCAAAACACGGAAGACTTCACCAAGCCACTTACTTCATGAACACACATCTAGCTCTCCACTTTTCAAAGTGTCACTAGAACTATTCCCCAACTGAAACCAGTTGCACATGCCGACAAATATAAAGGTTAGGCTAACGCCTAGTGAGTTCAAGAGTTTTATCATGATTGAATAATTCATTAACCGAGCATGATGTAGCTTGAAAACATAATTTTCCCAAAATGATTTATAATACTTATGCAAACAATCCATTTTCCCAACACACACAAATCCTGTGACGAAAGCTCTCGTATAAAGCATTTCCTAAAAATGAACTTATTTCCCATACTCACTCAAAACGTGGTTAAATATTAAATTTCCCAAATAATATATATATGAATAAAACTCATTATTCAAAACGTCCAAACAAGGATGAGGCATAGTACACCGCCAATAAATCATGAAAAACAATCCATTTAAATATAATACGTCAGCGAAAATATGGATAAAAAGTAAATACCCAAAACAACACATTTTGGTGACGGGAGAGACCCGGTTCCATTGAATGTAACGGAACGGAAGAGTAGGCCACATATCCATGGTAATGAAACCAAACACTTGGATTGTATTCATAAGACATATCAAGCTCAACTACTTAAAGCGTACACTCGTAGAGTATCAACTTCAACCCATCTAGGTCTATACATTGAGTTATCCAAATCCAAGAAAGCACGTTGGAATTACACCTTACTGCTCATGAGACAATGCACGATCATATAGGCCTACATCTTACTTATCATGAAACCCGATGCCTATTCCGTGCTACAATGTGGAAAACTAGCGTCCCAACATTGTACATAAAAACTCAAGTGCCTATGGATCCATAGCTATAAGATCTAAAACATTATGACTCCAAACGAATGAACTAGCGCATTCAAAACATGTAATTCTCAAATAAATATAAATTATGACCAAAGCTCTACGTTGAGCCATCAAACTTGAACAAATGTCCCCAAAACCTAATATAATTAAATACCTAGCCACAAAGTTCAATAAATCAAAAGACCGTTTGTTAAAAGTCATAAAATGAAATAAAACGTAGATATCTCACGTTTATACGAAACATGCTCCATAAACATAAATAACTTCACACTACTCTAGGTTAAGACACATCATTTTCCAAAACACCCATCAAAGTGCATTTATACCAAAAGATTTACACTCGTAAAATAAATTGTTAAAATATCAATACCTAAGATTTACTCATCAAAATACTCGAAATACATCTTTTCCCCAAAACCAAAAGGTTTACAATTTCCAAAATGTTCGTAAGGACGGGAATGACCAAATCCAAAGACTCGCACGATCATATTTTCAAAGCGTACCATAACACGAATTATACATACTTCCAACAAACACTAAAAACGTATTTTGACCAATTGACATCCATTTATGTAATACATTAATAAAACACTTTCAATCATGATTTATTTATCAAAATATCCAAAAACCCCAAATATGGGTGTTTTATAAGATTTTATAAAGTTGGTAAGACCTACTCTAATAACGAGATCCTGACAAAATTTCTGGAATGTCTTCCTGAAAGCTGGGACAGCTATACCATGTGTCTCAAGCTCTCTAAGGATCTTAAATTTCTAACCCTTCCTACCTTATTTGGCACTATGCTCAATCATGAGCAGTCGTGTCAACTTAAGAAGAATCTTATTAAAGATTCCAAAAGCACACCTGTTGCTTTACTCTCTTCAGAGTCAGTACTGGCTCAGCGATCAACTGTCACGATCACTGAAATGGAATCTAACTCTAATGATTCATCAGACGTTAATCCTCCAGAACTTGATGAATCTCTGGCACTCCTGACAAATTCTTTCAGGAGGTTTGCTAGAAAGAGTAACTTCAGAAGAAATAAACCTCTCACTATCACTGACAAGCCTAAGTCTACTCATGTTGATAAGGATACTGCTATCTACTTTAACTGTGAAAAAGTAGGACACTTTGCAAGTGAATGCAGGTCAAAGAAAGTCTTCAAACCTTCATCTACTTCCTACAAGAAATCCTCTAACCCATAGCTAGAGATGACAAATACCAGAAGCTGAAAGAAAAGTATGAAAAACTGAAAGGCTTCAAAAAGAAAGGAAAAGGCATGATCGTTGAAGATCATGACTGGGCTGCTTCTGATGATGATGAGGCAAATCTTTGCCTCATGGCCCAAATAGAAGAAGAGGAAGAACAAGCTGAAATTCCCTCTACTTCTACTTCTCAGGTATCAATCTCTTCTACTTCTACTTCAGCTATCACTGAAGCTGATAGACTTCGAGCTATCGATATACTTACTGTAGATTTTATACGATGCCATGAATGGCAAGACCAAAGCTGAACAAATGAATTTAGATTTAACTGAACAACTTAAAATTTGTCACCTGAAAATTCAAGAGCTTTCAAACGTAGAAAATAATTTGAAAGATCAGGTCTACGTAAATCAAGTCATCAGTATCGAGCGAGAAAAAGCTATCGCTGAACTGAAAGCTGAAAAGGCTACTGTTGAAGGATGGTATAAATCCTCAACAAAGATCACTGAAATAATCGGTGCTCAGATCCCTGCTAAAGACAAGTGGTCTTGGTTACAAAGCTGACGCTGAGGAACCAACCATTGATCGTTCCATGCTTAAGTTTGGAATGTTCGTGTCTTCTGTATATGACACCTCATTACCTCAATGCTCTTCTTCTAAAACTCCCATCCCTGAGGACAAACCTACCTTGATTTATAAAGGTAAGGAAAAAGAAATTTAAAAACCTCAGAAGGGTACCAATGTACCTAAGCCGAAAGTTTCTAAAACTTCAGCGAGCCATCCCTCTACTTCTAAAAATAAGATCCCTGAATTCATTCAGCGATCTACTCCTAAACTGAGAGTGGATGTAATTGGTAAGAAATCTGAAGAACTAATAGTTCCTCCAATTTCCAATGCCAAAGGTATTCTTGGTGCTGGCCCTGCCCATTTAAAAATTTATGCTAAACATGCAAATAGTCCTAAAGCTACTTTTAGCTATAGGAAATGTTATCACTGTAGACTTACTGATCATATTGCTAGTAAGTGCCCCACAACTACCAAGGCTAAGAAATTAGCTAAGGTAAAGAAGACTGCGCTCAAGGCAAAGAAGATCATCCCTGATAAAAATCAGGCAAAGGTGAAAAACACCAGTGAGGTTAAGAAATTAACCAAAGTGAAGAATTCCACTGAAGCTGAATCTTCAAATGTTGCGAAGATTGCTGAACCTTCCACTTCCTCTACCACCACTGACAAATATGGACCCATAGTAAAATGGGTGCCCAAATCAAACTAATCTTCCTTTGTTTGCAGGTCTCGAAGGGTATCTGGTATCTCGATAGTGGATGCTCTCGACATATGACTGGAAAGAAGAACCTGCTCACTAAATACAGGAAGAGAAAGGTCCCTCTTTGACCTTTGGTGGAAATGGAAAAGGCTATACCCGAGGGTTTGGTGTACTCTCTAATGGTACAACAACCGTCAGAAGAGTCGCATACGTCGAAGGGCTGAAGCACAACCTTCTTAGCATCAGTCAACTATGTGACAAGGACTTCAAAGTTTGTTTCACTAAGGAAGCATGTTTCGTCACTGACAAGAAGGAGAAAGTTGCTCTCAGTGGATATCATTTGGAAAATGTTTATGTAATAAACATGGACTCAACAACCACTGAAAATGCGTGTTTCTTCTCCAAAGCCTCATCTGATGTCAACTGGCTATGGCATAAAAGACTCTCTCATCTCAACTTCAAGACACTGAATACTCTTTCTTCAAAAGAGTTAGTCACTGGTCTTCCTCAACATTCATATGCTAAGGAATCTCTCTGTTCAGCATGTGAAAAAGGAAAACAAACCAAAGCTAGCTTCAAGTCAAAGCAAGTTTCCTCGGTGTCATCCCCACTTCAACTTCTCCACATGGATCTGTTTGGCCCTGTCAACGTTCAATCCATCGCTGTAAAGAAATATACGCTGGTTATCGTGGACGAATTCTCTCGCTACACCTAGGTTATGTTTCTCCGTGCTAAGAGCGACACCTCAGAAGAACTGATATCTTTTGTCAGAAAAATGGAAGTCCTGAATAATCTCATTGTTCGCTCAATCAGGAGTGATCATGGAACTGAATTCAAAAACAGTTCCCTTGATAGCTTCTTTGAAAGTAAGGGTATTTCTCACAACTTTTCCTCAGTGAGAACACCTCAACAAAATGGAGTCGCTGAAAAAATAAACTGAACGATCATCGAAGCTGCTCGTTCAATGCTCAGGGATTCTCATCTACCTACTCAGTTCTGGGCTGAAGCTGTCAACACTGCTTTCTTTACGCAGAATAGATCGCTGGTCATCAAAAGATTCAACAAACTGCCTATGAACTTTTCCACGGAAGAAAACCATCTATCAGTTTTCTTCACATCTTTGGTTGTCAATGCTTTATCTTAAACAACAGAGATGCTATTGGAAAATTCAATCCCAAAGCTGACGATGGAATATTTCTTGGATATTCTTCTATATCCAAAGCCTTCAGGGTCTTCAATAAAAGAAGACAGACTGTAGAAGAAACCATTCATGTCACCGTTGACAAATCCTATTCAGCGAACTCAAGACCATCTGCTGATAATGAAGAACTCAATCAGTGGATGTTTTCTCATTTTTAGGAATTCAGAAACTACTCCTAACGCTAACCCTCAGGTCAACACTCCAATCGCTGATGATGATCCTATCATCATTCCTAGCGTGCAGACAAGTGAAACTGAATCATCTTGGGTTTCAGTTGTTCCCATCAACACTATGCATGTTTCTGAACCATCATCTGATATTCTATCAACCTCTCAGCAGTCAGTGAATGAAATTTCATCTGTGTTACCAATCGTGCCACTAATGCCTGATGTCGCTGAAGCTTCTTCCTCGGTGATTCCAGAGTTCCATTCTGAGTCAGTGGCTCATGCTCCTGCTCAGCGATGGACCATAAATCACCCTATTGATCAAATTCTTGGTGATCCAAACGCAGGTGTTCAGACTCGATGCAGTGCAGGTAACATTTATCTTTATGTAAATTTTATTTCACTAACTGAACCAAAGAAAGTTGATGATGCCCTCAGATATCCAAACTGGGTTACCGCTATGCAAGAAGAGATGACTGAATTTGAAAGAAACAAGGTTTGGAACCTCGTTCCAAGACCATCTGACAAATCAGTGATAGGCACCAAGTGGGTCTATCGAAATAAGTTGGATGAAAATGGAACTGTAACCCGCAACAAAGCTCGCTTAGTTGCTCAGGGTTACAGACAATAGGAAGGTATAGATTATGACAAAACCTTTGCCCCAGTGGCAAGACTCGAAGCCATTCGAAGCCATTCGTCTATTTCTTGCTTACTTCAAGGTATATCAAATGGACGTGAAATCAGCATTCCTCAATGGAAGGCTGAATGAAGAAGTCTTCGTTGAACAACCTCCAGGATTCACTGATCCTAAGCATCTAGGTTATGTTTATAAGGTGGATAAGGCACTTTATGGACGGAAACAAGCTCCACGTGCATGGTATGACACTCTCTCAACTTATCTCCATATTGAAAAATCTGAGTGTGGTAAAATCGATAACACTCTATTTTTAAGGAAAGTAAAAGGTCATATCATTCTTGTTCAAATATATGTCAATGATATTATATTTTGTTCTACTAACCCTGAATTATGTACTCGTTTCGCTGAAAGAATGAAAACTAAATATAAAATGAGTATGATGGGTGAACTGAACTACTTCCTTGGACTCCAAATCAAGCAAAATGATTAGGGTACTTTTATCCACCAAGGTAAGTATGTCAAAGATATGCTGAAGAAGTTTGATCTTACTCAAAGCTCAGCTATGAAAACTTCAATGGCACCGCCCCTGACACTTAACAAAGATCCTTCCGGGAAAACTGTTAATGTTACTGCGTACCGTGGGATGATCGAACCTCTCCTTTATCTTACAGCTAGTCGTCCTGATATTATGTATGCTACTTATTTATGTGCACGATATCAATCTGAACCCAAAGAATCACATTTGATCGCTGTAAAGCGAATTTTCAGATATCTGAAGGGTACTCCCAACCTAGGTCTTTGGTATCCCAAAGACTCAGGGTTCGATCTAACTGCCTATTCAGATAGTGACTTTGCAGGTTGCAAGCTGGATAGGAAAAGCACCACAGGAGGCTGTCAGCTCCTTGGTGGAAAGCTGGTGAGTTGGACAAGTAAGAAGCAAAGTTCAGTGTCCACCTCTACAGCTGAAGCTGAGTATGTAGCCGCTGGAAGTTGCTGTGCTCAGGTCTTATGGATAAGAAATCAACTATTAGACTATGATCTTCAGCTCTCCAAAATTCCAATCTATTGCGACAACACTAGTGCCATCGCTATAGCCAATAATCATGTGCTACACTCAAAGACCAAACACATCGAGATCAAGTATCACTTTATCAGAGATCATGTGATGAATGGTGACATAGAACTTCACTTTTTCCCAACTGAATTTCAGTTAGCTGATCTTTTCACCAAACCTCTTGATGAGACAAGATTCAACTTTCTCATCAGCGAGCTTGGAATGCTGAACCTTAAAGAGTAAATCTTCAGCGGTAAGGCATTGGATCAGTGATAAAGAAAATTTTATTCACTCATTCCTCATCTAATCTCTAAACAAAAATGATTCGCTGATATCAAGGTATGTTCTCTCTCTTTAAACGCTGAAGTTTACTTCAGTATGCAGAATTTCAAAATAATTTGTATCGCTGAATATCTCTTCCTTAAGTGATTATTTTTTAAATAACTATGCTCATTGATATTTCTCATCAGTGATTTCTTTTAAATTATTCACGAGTTTTTCAAAAACCCTTAGAGACAACTTAGAAATGTGAAAGGACGTTTATGACGTCATCAAAACGGATAACCTATGGCACGCTTTTTCTCTGACACGTTCGTCTGTTGAAATTCTTGACCAATACGCTTCGTGGGATGTGTCACGTTTCATGATGAGTTTCTTTTCCCGATCATCACTTTCTCTCTACTCTCACTATATAAACCACTTGAGTTTATATTTTTACCTTTTACCCTCTCAAACTCTCCTAAAGAAGAAAGACTCTCTTGCATTTGGATTTTAAGAACTGGTATTCATATTCTTCAAACATTCAACAAACAGGCTGGTTCTTATTTTCTTCTCTTTAATCCATTCTATTACTTGTTTTGATCTTCTTCTTGCTAATACAAGATCAAACAAATGTGTTTTTTTAAACAATAACATCATCTTCTTCATGATTTTATGAATAAAACTTTTTCAAAGTTTTTCCATTAAGTTTAAATTCAAAATCTTAAACTTAAAACTTCATACGTTTTTCCAGAATCATTTCCTTAAAAGGAAACTGGAAAACAAGACTTTTCACTAGTTTTTAAACCTTCTTTGGTAAAAACTAGAAACCCTATTTCTTTTACACTTTATTTCCAAAAAATGGAAACTGTAAAAACTGTAAAACCCTTATTTTGGAACCTCATTCCATTTTAAGATTCTTCTTCTCTATTTTTGATGTTCTGAACAAAAATGGCTTCCAACACTGATGTTGCTGCAACCATTTCTCCCACTGCCCCTCTCTTCAAAATGGCTGCAAACATGAAACACGATCTACATGAGATCACTTTCACCACCAACTATCCATACGCTCTTCTTGAGTTTCCCAAGAAGAAAATGGTAACCCATCTTGATGACGCTGTGAACTTCATCAAAACCTGCCCTCTCTCTACAACGATGACCATAACACCCCCTGCCCACAAAAGACTCATACAACAGTTCTGGTACACTGCTCATAGTACCACTGATATCTCCACTAAATCCAAAAAGGAATACCCTGTCATCAGTTTCGAGACCGAGCTAGGTGAAGCCTCCATTACTCCTGCAGCTATTCGGGGAACACTGAACCTCCCTGCTGGCCCTTAGTCTCATCCCTTTGTCCCATTCCCTGACCTCAACACCGCTGAAGGGAAGGAAGAGATCATCTCCTTCCTGGACAAAATGAAGTACATCTGGAACACAGGGAGCGAAGGCCCTGAGAAGAAGCTCACTACAGTTCTCAAGAACAAGATGCCATCAGAGATCAACTTCATCTTCACGCATATCATTAGCTGCATGATAGCGAAACACGGCTCCACTGACCAGGCTTCAAAGCCTCATTACCTAATGGCCTATGCTCTCCTCAAAGGCCTCCATGTCGATTATGCCAAAATCATATTCGAAGATATGATGGAAAGAGTCAAAGCCCCTGAACGCCCCACCGCTGTTCCATACCCCCATTTCCTCATCGCCATCTTCGCCTATGGCCTGAAAGAAGACTACCCCAAGCAGGGAGACCTGAAACTCTCTCAGGTTGGCCCGAAAGTCCTTGATTTCAAGTCGGTCTCCAACGAGCAAAACATTGGACCTGTAGGTACGACGATCCCTGAAAGATCGTTCGAAGATGACTTGGAACACTTCTCAGGAATCAGGGATTTCAACACCTTCTCCAACCCGCCTACAGGTATCCCAACCACCATATCTCTCTCTGGACCCCAAACTTTTGAGCTTTCCTTAGCTCACAAGTTGTCTACTTTTTCAGGTCCAAACTTGGGCACCATCAGCACTTCCCTCAAGGATATTGCTGATAAAGTGACGACTCTCACCACCACCATCTCAAACAACTCATCAGCGGTTACAGGCGCTGGAGAGACGCTGAAGCAACTCTCAACTATTGTCAAAGACAAAGCCTCATCCGCTGACTTCATCAAAGTGGATGGAGGACTGACGACAGTAAAGACTGCCATAGTCAACAACATCGCCTCCATCAACAAACTCAACACCGCCATCACTGATCTCTCCACTGGGGTTTCATCTCTCAGTGGTGAGGTAAATACTTGATAACTCTATTTTTAAAGTTATTATTTTCTTTTATTTTTGTTAGCTTCAATCTTCCTAAACATAGAAGTATTTAGAAGTAGTGAAAAATAGGCTAAGTGAAGAAAGCCTCTTACAGAGGCTCTGCCGACATTACCGAGAAATCAAGGTCAAGAAGCTACAGAAGCAACAGAGGCTTCCTACAGAAGCTCTGTCATACGCACAAAGAAGACCAAAGACTCGGAATCCGGCGAAGACTGCTCCACAGAGGACCAGACCGCAGAACCTCTGTAATTCATTACAGAGCCTCTGTGGTCCTCAATGAAGACTTGGAAGATATTACTGGATACGTTCATCAACTTGCATGGAAAAGTACTATCAAAACACGTGTCAAGCTCTGAGTGGACTCAATAGGGCAAGGTACAAAATAGACGTCTGCGCCATTTAATGCATTTACCAAAAGTACATCTGCTCCATTAAATGCGCATGGCTCAAACAACTGCTTACACCATCCAGTCCACTGTTCACACCATCCAGTTTACTATTCATGCCGTAAAAGGAACAATGACCTACTTCATAGTCTTCTAAGAGTAGTATAAAAGGAAGTCTCATGTTGAGATCTTCCTAAGGACGAAAACACAAGGAATCACTAATACTCTCAAGCTTTATTGTCAAATATCTGAGTGTTATATTCTCACACACACCAACAGTTCTTAATCTGTTCTTCGTGTTGTTATTATATATTGAATAACAATAACTGTTCAAGAAATCCTTTTCATTCTTTACTGTTTTCTTTATATATGTGCGTTCTAATATCTATCAAACATATCTGTTAGTTTAATACGCTTCCGCATCAAACTCTAAACTCCACTAATAGATTGTTAATCTTGATTAAGTGTATCTGGGATCCAACAATTTTTATTTTATTTTGTCGAATTTTAGCCATTTCACTTCTCAAAACCCCCATTCTTGGTAATATTTACGAAAATGAGCAAAAAGAGTGAACCATAGTCTTAATAAATTATTTGGTGTAGTTTTGTTGCTTTTTCACGAAATTCCTGCAGTGACTTGCGCATCCCACTCCAGACCCCACTATCAAGCAGAGAAGAAGACAAAAGAAAATCAAATCTTAGCTTGAAAGAAAATGTTTTTAGAATAGAAGGTTCAGTTGGCAGAAGTCATGGGATTGAGAAGTACAAAGTGTTCCTAAAAGCATGGCAAGATGAATTAAATAATAACACCCATGGTACTTTAAAGTTGACTTTGTGGAAAGGTGAAGGGTACTATGGGTAAAAGAGCTACAAATTGGTGGATTGAAGTGTTGCACAAAGAAGCTGAATTTTATGTTTTCTCACTTCAGTCCTTATTCTCTAGTCATAACCCATCTTTTGTAAAACCCAACCTTTTCCTCTTAGTATAAAAAGGGGTGTTGGGTTCCATTAAATTCATCTTGCATATCTCCATCTACCACATTTGGGGCAAGTGTAGTTGTTAGCTTATCATTTACTGCAGTAGTTCATTAAATTTCTGTATTTTCTATTCCTAGTGTAATTGTAGTTTCGAGTAATTTGTGGCAATGACGTATCCTCGTTCCCCACTGGGGTTTTAATACAAGTCACTTTCAGTTTACTTATGTACAATTCTTCATCGTTTGCTTTCTTAATTTCAGTAATTATGGGCTAAGCATCCTTTGGGATGTAGAAAAGAGAAGTACCTAGATTTTAGAGAAAATGCTTGAGTAATCTTCATACTTGGAATATTTATTGTTTTGGTCATTCACTCTCGATTATTGCCCAATGATGCGAACAAGCCGATCACTTGTAAGGATCTAGAGTCTAGTTCTTAACTCAGAAATGAGTAGAACGTAGTGACACGAGCTTGGATGATGCTAGGGGATTCGAAAGAATTCTTATGACACTTGCGAAAGTGAGGTCGGCACAGTGAGCTAATCTCAACCCACTGGAGTAGTAGGCAAGCTAGTTGGTGTATTAAAAACACTTAGAGTATTTGTCTCTACACATTCCATCGAGACCTGAAAAGGTCAATTTTGAGATTATCATGGACAAAACGATAAACACTAAGAGTATGGGATTTTTGCTTAAAGGTGTGAGTATTTTGTAACCGGGCTTTTCTAGCGAAAAGACCAACTTCAAGTACAAGGATCACTTTTTGGGATCAGGTATTTAATATAAAATCTAGGGAAAATCTAACCTACATTCCTTCTTTTAAACCTTAAGTAAAATCATTAAAAGTAGCATTTCACCAAACCAAACCAAACCAAACTATTGTTTCCTCTCTAATTGAAACTTGTAAAAGGAAGCTCATGAGAACCATATTGTCTTGATTGTCCAGTCCCTGTGGATTCGATTCTGGTATTTTACCAACTATTACTTGCTGTGACGATCATAGTGGACAGTGTACACTTGCACTTCCCACTGTGAACAGTTTGCAACCCACTGCGATTAAATCACATATTTCGCACGTACCAAGTTTTTGGCGCCGTTGCCGGGGACTGGCGTGATTTTAAATCTCAAGACATTAGTTTTTGTTCCAGCCCGAGTAACTCGTTTTTCTAAAGCTATTCGTGTTGCATGCCAAGGCAACAACACGGACCTTTGTTACCAATCGATATTGAAATAGAGAAGACTTTTCGAAGAAGACGAAGAAACACAAACACAAATCGACAACCCCCTGTGATCCCCACTGTGAACATGGCAGAAATACCACCACCTGTAGTGGAGACCACAGTGACGATTGCCGATAGCAAAGATCGAAAAATACGGGACTATGCTACTTCCGGAGTTGGTGATTTAAGCTCCGGGATTTTAAGGCCCAACATTATTGCAACACATTTTGAACTCAAACCCGTGATGTTTCAAATGATCCAAGCCATGGGTCAGTTTGGAGGATCACCATCTGAGGATCCACACTCGCACTTAAAATCTTTTTTGGAAATGACTGATTCCTTTCAATTGCAAGGTGTGAGTGATGAAGCATTAAGGCTTAGGCTTTTCCATTTTTCACTAAGGAATAAGGCAAAGTCCTGGCTGAACTCACATGCACCTCACTCGATAACCACTTGGCAAGAACTTGCTGACAAATTTTTACAAAAATACTTTCCTCCCACAAGGAATGTAAGGTTTCGAAAGGATATTATTTTGTTCAGACAAGAAGAAGATGAGGCTGTTTCAGATGCATGGGAACGATTTAAAGATTTACTTCGAAAGTGCCCACATCACGGCATCCCACATTGCATCCAATTGGAGGCCTTTTACAATGGTCTTTCCAATGCAGCCAAAATCATCTTAGATGCAACAGCAGGTGGAACATTCACGAGTAAGACTTACAATGAAGGATATCAAATCTTAGAAAAAGTGTCCAACAACAACACCGAGTGGTCGAATCCAAGAACACCTATACCAAAAACCAACACCATCGACTCCGAGGCACTTAAAACCATGAATGCGCAGTTAGTGGCCTTGACTAAATTAGTTTTGAATCAAAATAGAAGCCAAGTCAATTCCGCAACACATCTCTATGAAAACTGTTCCCTCTGTGGAGAAGAACATGTTTTTGACTATTGTCCAGCAAATCCCGAGTCTGTTAATGTTATAGGGACCAACCCGAGGAACAACCCGTATTCGCAAACCTATAATCCAGGTTGGAGGAATCACCCGAATTTCTCTTGGGCTGGTAATCCAGGACTCCAACCCCACAGGGCGAGTCATGGCCAGCAAAGACCACAAAACCCCCTGGATTTCACCAACATCACAGTGGGCATCCCCCACAAAACTTTCAGCAAGGGCAATCCTCGCAACAGTTCCAACCACGATCAACTCAACCCGCTGAGGCTCAACCATCACTCGAATCAATTCTTAAAGGTTTCACGAATCAAACTCAAGCAGCCATTAGGAACATAGAGACTCAAGTAGGACAACTAGCCATCGAAGTTAAGAATAGGCCACCAGGGACGTTACCTAGTGACACCGAACATGCTAAGGTGATAGGAAAAGAACAAGTCAAGTCCATAACACTGAGGAGTGGAAAGGATCTGAAAGATATCATTTTTGATTCTGATGATTCGCCTAAAATACTCACTGTCCCTAAACCCACAGTGGCCACTCCTCAAGTCACTGTCATTCCCACAGTGAGGACCGATGTCCCTGAGCTTCCCACTTTTGGACCCATACCAAAACATACTGTTCCAAAGCCAACACCACAGCAAACTCAAATTGACCCACGAAATGTACCTTTTCCTGAACAAAAAGAGAAAGTTGGGTGAGTTTGAAACCGTGACTTTGACCAAGGAATGTAGTGCCCTCCTTACTAGCAAGATTCCGCCTAAGTTGAAAGACCCGGGTTGTTTCACCATTCCATGCACAATAGGAGGACAAGAAGTAGGTCAAGCACTCTGTGATTTGGGAGCTAGTATAAACTTGATGTCGTTGTCCATTTTCAACAAGTTAGGTATTGGAGAGGTTAGACCCACAACCGTGACATTACAACTAGCCGATCGGTCCATTGCCTACCCAAAGGGAAAAATAGAAGACGTTTTGGTCCAAGTGGATAAATTTATCTTCCCCGCCGATTTTCTAGTTCTAGATTATGAGGCCGATAAAGATATCCTAATCATCTTAGGGCGTCCGTTTCTTGCAACCGGACGTACTTTGATTGATGTGCACAAATGGGAACTCACTATGAGAGTCAATGACCAAGAGGTAACATTCAATGTCTTCAAGTCCCTTAAGTACTGATAACTCTATTTCTAGAGTTATTATTTCCTTTTATTTTTATTTTATTTTGTCAAATTTTAGCCATTTCACTTCTCAAAACCCCCATTCTTGGTAATATTCATGAAAATGAACAAAAAGAGTAAACCATAGTATTAATGAATTATTTGGTGGAGTTTTGTTGCTGTTTCACGATTTTCTCGCAGTGACGTGCGAAGTCCTCACTCCGGATCCCACTATCGAGCAGAGAAGAAGACAAAACAAATTTAAATCTTAGCTTGAAAGATAATGCTGGGGAATAGAAGATTTAGTGGCAGAAAGTATGGGAATAAAATAATGCAAGCATGTTCCTAAAAGTATGGCAAGATGAATAAATTAATCAAACCCATGGTACTTTAAAGTTGACTTTTGTGAAAGGTGAAGGGTCCTATGGGTAAAATAGCTTCAAGATGATGGATAGCAGTGTTGCATGATCAAGCTGAATTTTATGTCCCTCCACTTCAGTCCTTATTCTCTAGACAACCCATTTTTGTGTAAAACCCAAATCTTTCCTTTAGTATAAAAGGAAGCATTGGGGTTCATTAATATCATCCAAGAATCTCTCAACTACCACATTTGGTGTGCGTTTAAGTTCTAATTTTTAGCTTTCAATTACTGAAGTAGTTCTTTAAATTCCAGTATTTAATTTCTTAGAGTAATTTGTAGTTTCGAGTAATCTGTGGCAGTGACGTACCATCGTTCCCCACTGCGGTTTTAATTCAAGTCTCTTTTAATTTACTTATGTGCAAATCTTCATCTTTTACTTTCTTTATTTCAGTAATGTTAGGCTAAACATCCCTTGGGATGTAGGAAAGAGAAGTACCTGGATTTTAGAGAAAATGCTTGAGTTATCTTTATACTTTGAATATTTGTTGTTTTGGTTATTCATTCTCAATTATTCCCCAATGATGCGAACAAGCCGATCACTTGTAAGGGTCTAAAGTCTAGTTCTTAACTCAGAAATGAGTAGAATGCAGTGACACGAGCTTGGATAATGCTAGGGTGTTCGAAAGAATTCTTATGACACTTACGAAAGTGAGGTCGGCACAGTGAGCTAATCTCAACCCACTGGAGTAGTAGGCAAGCTAGTTGGTGTATCTAAAAACACTTAGAGTATTTGTCTCTACACATTCCATCGAGGCCTGAAAAGGTCCATCTTGAGATTATCATTGACAAAACGATAAATACAAAGAGTATGGGATTTTTACTTAAATGTGTGAGTATTTTGTAACCGGGCTTCTCTAGCGAAAAGGCCGACCTCAAGTCCAAGGATCATTTTTTAGGATCAAGTATTTTGTTAGGACACTGAAGTTGTCCTTTATAATAGAAAGTTTTGTAAAGCAATAGCTGTGTTAAAGGGCTTATGCTTAATTGTTGTAGCAAGTGATGAAGACTATAAATAGGTCTTTACTTGTAGTTTGTAAGAAGTGAATTCATTAATACAAGATGTAGATCTCTAATCACTTTGTGTTCTCTCTAGGTTAGATTTCCTTTTCAATAAAGTTCTTCATCATCTTGTTACACAATACTTGGATTGTATGAAGATCATGGACCTAACAAGTGGTATCAGAGCCAAATCGAAGAATTTTTCATCGATACGATCATCGGATCTTCACAATTCAAGTGTTTTTAGCCCTATTTTGCTCAGATTTCGGATTCTTATGGTGTTTGTTCAAGAAAAAGTCGAACTCACTTTTTGGATCAAAAGTATGCCAAATCGATCGAATTACATGTTTTGATCAACTAGAAATCTGTTCATCTTCATTTTTCGAATAAGTCTGCGAAAGAATCACTGAAATTGGTCAAGAATTGAAGAAGTTATGATGATTTTAGTGATTTTCGGATGCTGTTACTTGAATTCAGATTATTCTTGATGAATTCGGATTATTCTTGATGAATTCGGATCCTTCATCGTTTACTGTTCATTGATGAATTCGGATCCTTCATCATTTACTGTTCATTGATGAATTCGGATCCTTCATCGTTTACTGTTCATTGATGATTTCGGATCCTTCATGCTTTACTGTTCATGGTTTCGGATGCTACTATTGTTTGGATGGCTTAGATGGTTTCGAACTGTTCAGAGTTGTTGGTTTCGGATCTTGTGAAGTCCGAAATATTGCTGAATTTGGTCATCTTAGTTCTGAATTTCGGAATGTGCTTACACCTAAAGGTTCAAAGGTATGGATGGCTTCGCATCTTTCTAATCCTCATTCTAATGGTTTCGAATTCCATTTATTCAAGATAGGCATGGTTTCGCATCCAACATGACACGAAATTGCCATGATTTCGAACCCTTCATGATCCGAATTGAGTGAATTCGCACCCAGCATGATCCGAATTGAGTGAATTCGCACCCAGCATGATCCGAATTGAGTGAATTCGCACCCAGCATGATCCGAATTGAGTGAATTCGCACCCAGCATGATCCGAATTGAGTGAATTCGCACCCTACTTAATCCGAATTGAGTGAATTCGCACTCAACATGATCCGAATTGAGTGAATTCGCACCCTACTTAATCCGAATTGAGTGAATTCGCACTCAACATGATCCGAATTGAGTGAATTCGCACCCTACTTAATCCGGATTCATTGGTTTCGGATGCTTCATGGTCCGAATTCTGATGGTTTCGGATCCAAGAAATTTATTGAAAAATATTTCTCATGAAAGTTAGCATAAGGCGTGTGTGACATCATTCTTATATTCAGTGTGCCACATACATTTAGCAACTGTCAAAGTTTAAAAGAGCTCAAGTCTTTCAAGATATTCAGAAGTTGATTGTTGGAGTTTAGTCTTTGATTGGATTGGAAGAGACGCTTGAATATTTGCAATCATTATTCTGAAGTTTTGTTGACGATGCTAGACCGTTGAATGCTCTTAATCATTCTTCTGACCTGATCAATCAGAAGTGTGAGTGCTTGCAATCATTGTTCTGGTGCTTTGGTTGTGATTCAGACTTTTGAGTGCTTATAATCATCCAGCTATTTCTTGAAGATTGAAGTTCTGGATTCTCTTCATTCAGTGGCTTGAAATATTTTGAAGACGAGTATTTCTCCACAGTTGCTGAACAATGTTATTTGCTTGGGTCGTCTCATCCCTACCTAGTAGTGCGTGCTTATTACCGTTCCTCCTTCAAGCAAGACGGATTCTTTGTTTTTCACTAAATGCATACACTTTGAAGATGATTTTAGTGCATTTAGTCGAGGCTAAGAGCAACATTCAAGGGGGAGCCAAGCCTACATTTGAAGAATGCACCGCTAAAGTTTTTACAAGGAAATCAAGGGGGAGAGGAGCTAATGATTTGAAGATGATTTGCTTTCCAAAACTTTAGGGGGAGAATGTTAGGACACTGAAGTTGTCCTTTATAATAGAAAGTTTTGTAAAGCAATAGCTGTGTTAAAGGGCTTATGCTTAATTGTTGTAGCAAGTGATGAAGACTATAAATAGGTCTTTACTTGTAGTTTGTAAGAAGTGAATTCATTAATACAAGATGTAGATCTCTAATCACTTTGTGTTCTCTCTAGGTTAGATTTCCTTTTCAATAAAGTTCTTCATCATCTTTACTTAAGTTCGAATTGGAGGATTTCGAAATCTATCAAGTCCGAATTGATTATCCGAATTGAGTATCCGAATTGAGCATCCGAATTGATCATCCGAATTGATCATCCGAATTGAGCATCCGAATTGAGCATCCGAATTCTTAGGAATGTTGATTAAATTCTCATAAGTGTAATTTTTCTTACACTAACTGCTTTATCTTCTGAACGATCGTTTATCTAGCCAATTATCAGAAGATGTCGAGAGATATGCTGAGCATGGGTTCTAAGAATAAGCCTCCGGTATTGATAGCTGAAGAATATTCTCAATGGAAAAGGAGAATGATTCAATTTCTGAATCATCAGAACAAAGATCTTATGCTGTCCATTCAGAACGGTCCTTACAAAGCCTACATAGAGGTTGGTGGCATTGCTGCAACAGAAACAAGTCAAGAGATTCTTCCAAGAAGAATAGAAAAGGAATACAAATATTACAGTGATGCTGATAAAGCTAGAGTTGAAATTGATGAGCAAGCATTGACATACTTGACTATGGCCATTCCAAACAATATCTATAATCGCGTAGACAGCCGAAATTCAGCAAAGGATATTTGGGATGAGCTAGAAAGGCAGTTTGAAGGTTCATCAAAATCAATGAAGACCAAAAAGAATCAGAGCATCAATGCGTATGAAGGGTTTAAAGCTAGAGATGGAGAATCGTTGAAAGATACTTATGATCGTTACAACATCATTCTGAATGATTTAAGAAGGAATGGAGTTGACAAGTCTGAATCAGAGATTAATTACAAGTTTGTCAAGAATTTACTGCCGGAATGGGATTCATACTCTATTCAGCTTCAAATGTCAAGGGATATGGATGATGAAAAGTTGACCGATATTTTCAGCATTCTGGGTCAACATGAAGAAAAAGTAAAAATGGTCAAAGAAAAGGAGAAAAAGGTTGAAGAATCTTTAGCCCTTCTAAGTGAACACAAGAAAAGTGGAGCGATGAAAACAAAGGCTTTGATCTCTGGGTTAAGCAAAAAGAAGATAAGTTCTGATGATGATGATGAAAGCAGCAGTTCTGGAGATGAAATGAGTGAGATAGCTGAAAAATTAGCCTTGTTAACTACAAGATTTCAAAACAGATATGGAAAGAAGAAGTTTCATTCAAAAAGCAAACCTGATTACAACAGAGTGAACAGATACAAAAGGTTTGAGAAAAGGTATGAGAACAAGGATCAAAAGGAAGAAGAAAAAGAGGAGAAAGTTGAGAAAAAGGAGAGGGAAGAAAAGAAGGATATGGATGACCGAAACTGCTATAACTGCGGTAAGCCGGGTCATTTTGCCAGAGATTGTCAGTTGAAGAAAGTTAAGGATTCTGAATACTATCAGCGTAAAGCACATCTCGCAAAAGCCAAAGAAACCGGAAAGCCAGTAAATGCTGAAGAAGAAATATGGCTGATGGATTCTTCAGATGATGAAGAAGCTCACTTCACTCAAGTGAAGCACAGTTTAATGGCTAAACTTGATGAGGAAGATCTGGAATCTGAGGTACAATCTCTATATCCTTCTCTTTATGATAACACTTCTCTTTATTCTGATAATTCTGAAAATGAATCTGAAACTGAAAATGACAAATATGAAGAAATGCAAGCTGTGATATTTGAGCTTAACGAGAAATTTAAAAAGGCACAAAAGAAAATTGAAAAAGTGCAAAAGCAATATGAAGATGAGAAAAGCTCAAAGCTGAAATATCATGATGAAGCACTTCTTTATAAGTGTTTAGCTGAAGATAGAGAAAAGGAGAAAGAAATTATTAGATCAAATGTTAAAATACTTGAATCTGAAATTTCTGAGTTAAAAAAGAAAATAACTGATTTAAATGATGAAAACATAGATTTTCAGTTCAAAATCAAGGTTCTTTCTGATGAAAGAAAAGAAGCAATTGAAAAGATTAAGCAGCTTGAAGATTTAAATTACAAAAGAGGCCAATCTGAGCAAACGCTGAATTTGTTGACTAGCAACCCAAAAGATAAACGATTTTATAATCCAAAAATGGGTCTAGGATTATCTGATGACAAGAGTTTCAAAACAATAAAACCTCATGAAAAAAAGGAAGTTTTGAAGCAAACTCTGATAAAGGAGATTCCTCCAATTGCAAAAGTTTTTGTTAAACCAGCAAATGTAAAGTTGCAACAAGTCATTATAACAGAAACACCTGTTAATTCACCTGTATCTGTTAAATCAAATAATGAAGTGTTGCAACAAGTCATAATAACAAAAACACCTCCAAACACACAAGAAAAAGCAAAGGCAAGTAATGGAATTTTGCAACAAGTTATTGTATCAGAAACATCTCCTAAATCAGAAACTCCTATCAAAGATAATGCTTCAAATTCTTCAACTCCAATTTCAAAGAAAGATGAAGCTAAAACAGACAAAGGTTCAAAAGAAAAGCCTAGATACAATATAACAAATTTTAAATATGATGAATTAAACTCCAGTTACAAAACCAAAATGTTTGAACCAACTGGATTTAGTTCATTGTTTTCCGATGAATCTATGGCTAAAACAATTGTTGACAAAATCAATGAACCTATATCTGTTAAAACTAAATCTAACGTTGAAATGGAGTCAAATAATACATCAGATTCTGACAAAAGGGAGTTTGTTCCAGAAACTTCTTCTGAATTTCCAAATTTGGACTCAGCTTTACTTAAAATTGTTGATTTAGAAAATCAAATTTCCAAATGGCAATTAGATTTTAAAAAATTAGAGGATGATCGTGATAATATTGGACTAGAATTTGATCATACAAAAAGGATCAATCTTGATCTTAAGAGTGAGATTCAAAGACTAGAATCCAAATTAGATGAAATATCAAACTCTAAGGCCTCAAAAAGTTGTGAAAAATGTTCAAAACAAGCTGAATCCAAAGATCAAAATAAATCTTCAAGTATGTTTGATCCTTTTGAAAAGCTCAAGTTTTTTAAAGAAAAGAAAAATCTTGAATTAAGATGTGTAGAACTTTCGAAACAAATTTCAGATTTTGAAAAAGTTCTATTTCTAGAAAAAGAAAAGCAGAAGAAAGAAAGAACTGAATTTGAAATAGAATTAAAGTTTTGTGAAGTCTACCATAAAAAGTTTTCATCAAAGGTATCTGATTTAAAAACAGAACCAGCTTCAAAAGGAAAAGAGAAACAAAAATCATCTGAAAATAAATCTAATTTGTTTTCAAGTGATCCAGTTTCAAAAGGAAAAGAGAAAGAAAAATCATCCGAAAATAAATCTAATTTGTTTTCAAGTGATCCTTCTACCTCTAAAGGTTCTGACAATATTTCTTCTTCTTTCTCAGAAATGGATGAAGAAAAGTATGTGGATTTGAAGGAACAAGTTCTGAATAGCAAGAATAGAAGCACCGACTCTGAGAAATGTAGTTCTTTGAATAAAAAATGTATACATTCTTGTAATGTTTGCAATGTTTGTGGCAATAATAATTCCGCAATTTCAGATTTCAAATTATTGTCACAAGCTAAAAGAAGAATTCATTGTGCTCACTGTTGGGATAACTATTTCAAGCTAAACAGAAATGCTCCAACGAATAAGAAGTCTAAAACTTCTTCCTTCTCTTTAAAATCCTCAGCAAACAAATTTGCCAAAATGTTTGGTTTCAGATCAAACAAACAGAATAAAAAGATGAAAGAAAAGAAAACAGTTGAAGTAAATATGGATTGGAAATGGATTCCAAAAAATGATGTTAACAAACCAAATTTACTCAATCGTTTAACTTTTAAAGGCAAAATTCAGGGGGCATCAAATGTCATTAATAAACTGATCCATACTAACAAGAAAGGACCCATGCAGATATGGGTACCTAAAATAAGATAATTGTTTCTTAACAGGACCGTCATGTGTGGGTCATTGATTCGGGAGCATCTAGACACATGACGGGGTACAAGCACTTCTTGCAAGATTTTATTGTACATCCTGGAGGATCAGTGGGATTTGGAAATGACTCAAAAGGTCACGTTCGAGGCTACGGAACGTTGAAAAATGACTCAATGCAAATTGAAAAGATTTTGTATGTTGAAGGTTTAGGGCATAACCTTTTCAGTATAAGTCAGTTCTGCGACAAGAACTGTAAGGTGTTATTTGATAAAGATTTTTGCTACATCTTGGATGCAAATTGGTCAGAAATCTTCAGAGCAAAAAGATGCGGAGACTTATACATGACTGATTTTACAACTCTTGTTGCTTCTAATCAAGTCTGTCTTGTATCAAAAGCTTCACAAGAAGAGTGTTGGTTATGGCATCGAAGGCTCTCGCATCAAAATTTTCGCAGCATCAACAAGCTTCGAATTGATGGATTAGTTTCCGGGCTTCCTGAAATGAAAATTGACAAAGTTTCTGTGTGTCCAGCTTGTGAAATGGGAAAGATGAAACATGTTTCTCACAAGACCAAGACTTTGTCTAATTGTAACAATGCCTTGGAATTAATTCATATGGATCTCTGTGGCCCAATGCGAACTCAGTCAATGGGAGGAAAGAAATATATCTTGGTTATGGTTGATGAGTTTTCGCGATATACTTGGTTGGATTTCTTACGACTCAAGTCTGAAGCACCCGAGCAGATCATTAAATTCATCAAGAAGATTCAAACTCTTCTACAACGCCCTGTTCGAAAAATCCGAAGTGACAACGGAACTGAATTCAAGAATGCAACTCTTCAATATTTTCTTGAATCCGTTGGAATAACTCATAATTTTTCTGCCCCAATTACTCCACAACAAAATGGAGTAGTTGAAAGGAAAAATCGAACTCTTGTAGAAGCTGCTAGGACGATGCTTGCTTACTCGGGTCTTCCACCAAGTCTATGGGCTGAAGCAGTATCCACAGCGTGTTTTACTCAAAATAGAACTATTATAAATAAACGCTTTAACAAAACTGCATATGAATTAATCAACAATCGCAAACCTAACATCAAATTTCTGCGTGTATTTGGATGCAGGTGTTTTGTGATGAAAGATCGTGAATATCTTACAAAGCTTCAAGTTAAAGCTGATGAGGGCATCTTTATAGGCTATTCCTTGAACTCGAAAGCATACAGGATTTATAATAATCGAACAAAATCAGTAATCGAAAGTATCAACGTTACGTTCGACGAGACTGTGACATTGACTTCTGGACAATTTAGTTCAGAACTCGTACAGAAATCTGAAGCTTCTACTAAAAATGGAGTAGAACCTGTGACGAAACAGTTTTCTAATTCAGCTTTGAATTATAATAATACTACTGATTTAGATTTACTATTTCATGATGCATTTATGGATTACTGTGCAGATATGGAACCACCAATCACATCTGTGAATGCATCTCAGAATCAGACGAGTGCAAATATCTCCGGTCCAACTGAAGATGTTGATACTAGTACTTCTGTAGAAACTAATGAGATTTCAAGTGAACACGTTCCTGTCTCTGAACCTGAAATTCAACCAGTTGTTCAGGTTTCAGAAAATCATTTATCGGAGACTTCCACATCTGAAGGATTAGAAACAGAAGTCAACATACCGGAAACGACAAATGTATCTTCAGCTGAATCGACAGAGGAGATTTTTGCAGTATTGGATGAAAATAATCCATCAAACACTCGTATGGATATACCAACTCTTCCAAGTAGTCATAAATGGACAAGAGCACATCCTCCGGCTGATATAATTGGTGATCTGAATGATGGAGTGAAAACCCGATCTGCGACTACAAACGAATGTTTGTACGTAAATTTTCTTAGCACGTTAGAACCCAAGAAAACATCTGAAGCTTTACAAGATCCAGATTGGATCAACGCCATGCAAGAGGAATTAAATGAGTTCAAACGCAACGAAGTGTGGCACTTGGTGAAACGTCCAAAAGACAAAACCATAGTTGGAACCAAATGGGTCTTTAGAAACAAAAAGGACGAAGCGGGGATTATAGTCAGAAATAAAGCAAGACTGGTTGCTAAAGGTTACAATCAACAAGAAGGAATAGATTATGATGAAACCTATGCACCAGTAGCAAGGATTGAAGCAATAAGGATCTTTCTTGCATACGCAGCACATAAGAACATGAAGGTATTCCAAATGGACGTCAAATCTGCGTTTCTGAATGGAATACTACATGAGGAAGTGTATGTAAGTCAACCTGAAGGATTTGTTGATCCCAAATATCCCAACCATGTCTACATTCTAGACAAAGCACTCTACGGCTTAAAGCAAGCACCGAGGGCATGGTATGAGACTCTGACTATTCACCTGCTTAAAAATGGATACACCAAAGGTACAATAGATACAACTCTTTTTCTCAAAAGAGAAGGTAAAGATTTAATGTTAGTACAAATATATGTTGACGACATTATATTTGGATCTACAAATCCAGATATGTGTAAAGATTTTGAAAAGGTGATGAAAAGCCGTTTTCAAATGAGTATGATGGGAGAGTTAAAATTTTTTCTTGGTCTCCAAGTGACACAGTCAAATGAAGGCATTTTCATTAATCAATCAAAATATATAAATGATATGCTTAAGAAATTTGAATTAAATTCCTCTTCCACCATGAAAACTCCCATGGCTACCGGTAAGCTTTTGAACGCTGATTCATCTGGTATATCAGTCGATCAAAAGTTATACCGAGGCATGATTGGATCTTTACTGTATCTAACGGCAAGTAGACCGGATATTTTGTTTGCAACATCTTTTTGTGCACGTTTCCAAGCAAACCCGAAGGAATCTCATATTGTGGCTGTAAAGCAAATCCTTAGATATCTCAAAGGCACAAAAAATTTGGGTCTTTGGTATCCTAAGGATTCTGGGTTTGAACTAACTGCTTACACAGATGCAGATCATGCGGGAAATATGATGGACAGGAAAAGCACATCTGGTGCTTGTCAATTCTTGGGAGATAAACTAGTAAGCTGGTCATCAAAGAAGCAAACTTGTGTATCAACATCTACGGCTGAAGCAGAGTATGTGGCCGCCGCTAGTTGCTGTTCGCAAGTAATTTGGATGAAAACTCAGCTAAAGGATTATGGATATATCTTCAACAAGATCCCCATTTATTGTGATTCCAAAAGCGCAATTGCAATAACTGAAAATCCTGTTCAGCATTCCAAAACGAAACACATAGATGTCAGGTACCATTTTATCAAAGACCATGTTGAGAAGGGAACTATAGAAATGCACTTTGTACCAACAGAACTAGAACTTGCTGATCTTTTCACAAAACCTTTAGATGAAAAGAGGTTAAATTTTTTAATCAGCAAACTAGGAATGTTGAATCCTTAAGACATTGAGGGGGAGTTCGTGTTCTTGCTTACTTAAATCTATGATCATATCCTAACCCACTAGGACCCAAGTGCCATTGGGTACCAAAATCTGCTTAATCTGTTTTGCAGGTTCATCATGTGTTGTACTGAATTGAAATACATATCACACGCATGACTGAAAACAGAAGAGAAGCGGCGTATTTTTTGAAAAATATTTGTACCATTAAGGGGGAGACAAATATCTATGGTTTCTAAACACATCAGTTTAGAACCCGGATTTCAACGTCAATGGCTTTTGGACAAATCAGTTCAAAACCTGTTCTTCAAAGACTATGGCTTCTGAACAACTCAGTTCAGGACCCGTACTTTAAAGACTAAGACTTCTAAACAAATCAGTTTAGAACTCACACTTCTCAGGTAATATCCTTAACTGCTATATATTTTTGTTTCAAGGAACAAGTGGCAAAAGGTAACATTGGATTATATTTGTTTCTACTGATTTGAAAACTTGAAACTTTACAAATTTAATTCAATAAGATGAAATTTTCAATTTTCATTCAATGAATTAAATGTGTGCTAAAAGATGATTTTACAAGAAACTTTGTACTATCTGAGTTAGATTTGCTTCAATTTTCACCTCTAAAATAAATCGAAAGGTCAGCAAAACATGAATGAAATTATGCTGAATGCTCAAAGTTATGTGAATCTGGATATATATAGAATATAATGCTCAAAAAGCCTATATGTCAGAATGATGGATGGAAATGAAAATATGGGCAAAGCACTATGTTTTAGAACCAAGTGATTGAGATAAAATAGTTGCACTATCATTTAGTTTGAAAGTTTGTGCCTGTGGCCTTTCTGGTTTGGGAGAGTAAGTCCTAAGGGGTGCTCGACACCTAGTCCCTAAGATCAACTGGTCTGGGATCGGCTGACCCAAATCCTGCAATAGAACCAGTTAGAAAGCCATGTTCTACTGGTACAAATGGGTTTAAGATATATCGATGTGGCCTTTCTGGTTTGGGAAATTAAGTTCTAAGGGGTGCTCGTCACCTAGCACCTAAGGCCAACTGGTCTGGGATCTGCTAACCCAAATCCTGCTATAGAACCAGATAGAAAGTCATGTTTAACGGTGTATCTTATTCTTACTAAACTTTTTGATCAAAAGATGCCAATGAGCACAAAATCAAAAGATGCCAATGAGCACAAAATCAAAAGATTCAAATGTGCACAATATTAAAAGATGCCAAAGAGCACATATCTCTTGAAACTTGGGAAAATACAAAGTCGCGATAAACCCGTAAATTTGTGAAAATTCTGATTTTGGACAAATAGTGTGAGTAGAGCAAAGTATTCTTATATATTGTAGAAATACATAAGCTTTATGCCAATCATATTTCGCATGCTAGCACACCAAATAGATTTGATAAAGGGGTGGACACTGAACAATTATAACTTGATAAGCAATGATGTCTTGTCCTTGAATCCAAACACATGCATTTGATTTCATCTGATTGGAATATATGTTAAATTTTATTAAGTTGAATTTCTTTTGTAAAGCTTTCAAATGATCAAATGTTAGTAGTCATAAAACAAAATTCAATGAATTTGACTTTCCTTGTGAAATGTATTTTTGATCCAATATCAAATACTGAGTTTTATGCATATTTTCAGAGGAAGAAAGCAAGTTGCTCAAGAATTCATATTTTAAGGGGGAGTTAGATTTTTACACAAAGTGATAATTTTAACAGTTTGGACTCATGTTCTATGAGTACCAAATCTTTCTCTGTTTGTGCAGATTTCTCTGAAGAAAAGATAACAGTTTATGCAATTGTTAAGGGGGAGCAATTCGGCATAAATCTGTAAAAGTGTTATCTGTATCTGAGAGCTTACAAAGTTTTATCTGATGTGAGAATTTTAGAACAGTTGTTGGACTTTTCAGAAAAAGTTGTAAATTTTCATGCAACTATTTGAAGAATTCGATCTCTGAAGGATTCGAATTCAAAGAATTCGAACACTTAAGGATACGAATTCAATGAATTCGGACCTTTAAGGATTCGAATTCAAAGAATTCGAACACTTAAGGATTCGAATTCAATGAATTCGGACTCTTAAGGATTCGAATTCAATGAATTCGGACTCTTAAGCATTCGAATTCAATGAATTCGGAACCTTTAAGGATTCGAATTCAAAGAATTCGAACACTTAAGGATTCGAATTCAATGAATTCGGACTCTTAAGGATTCGAATTCAATGAATTCGGACTCTTAAGGATTCGAATTCAATGAATTCGGACCTTTAAGGATTCGAATTCAAAGAGTTCGAACACTTAAGGATTCGAATTCAATGAATTCGGACTCTTAAGGATTCGAATTCAATGAATTCAGACCTTTAAGGATTCGAATTCAAAGAATTCGAACTCTTAAGGATTCGAATTCAATGAATTCGGACCTTTAAGGATTCGAATTCAAAGAATTCGAACACTTAAGGATTCGAATTCAATGAATTCGGACCCTTAAGGATTCGAATTCAATGAATTCGGACCCTTAAGGATTCGAATTCAATGAGATCAATATCAATTGTTGTACAACTTTATCTGATTCGAACTCTTTTTGAATTTTTTACATATTTGTTTATGTAAATTGTTCAGATGAACAGTGCCATATCTAATGTTTTGAAACATGCTTTTTTAACTGATTGCCAAGTGGGGTACTCTAATGTGTGCCAAGTGTACAATTTTTTTTTGAGTATAAATAGGGTTCGAAACCTTATTTCCCACTTTTCACTATTTGGTATTGTTTCAAACACTCTCAAGAGAACACTGTTCATCTTCCACTTTATCGATCCTTCATCTGCTTGATTCATCCTCATCAGGTAAACATTTCTATCGAAATTACTCTTATCAGATTCGAAAATGTAATACGAATCATTCTATACGAATGGTTTGTTTGATTGTAAACATTTACTATGCTAATATGTAAAATCAAAAAGTTTACTGTTCATCATCGTGCTCATATGAACATGAATTCGAACCATACCTGATTCGAATTCATGAACATTGTTGAATTCGAACATGATTTCGAATCGTTCTTGTTTCGAATTCATGAAACATGTTAAGAAAGAATGCCTTTAGATTCGAATTCATATGTCATAATTTGAATTAGGGCTCAAGTGTTGAATTCGAATGCCTTTAGATTCGAATTCCTTTAGATTCGAATTCACATGTTATAATCTGAATTAGGGCTCAAGTGTTGAATTCGAATGCCTTTAGATTCGAATTCCTTTAGATTCGAATTCACATGTTATAATCTGAATTAGGGCTCAACTGTTGAATTCGAATGCCTTTGGATTCGAATTGGATGAATTCGAACCCTTATGGATTCGAATTGGATGAATTCGAACCCTTGTGGATTCGAATTGGATGAATTCGAACCCTTGTGGATTCGAATTGAATGAATTCGAACCCTTATGGATTCGAATTGGATGAATTCGAACCCTTGTGGATTCGAATTGGATGAATTCGAACCCTTAGGGATTCGAATTGATATTCAAAGACAAATCATGAATTCGAATGCACTATGATTCGAATTCTATACTTAGAAAATATTTTTCTTTCAAATTTTTTTCAAAGACTAATTCTGTAAGAACTATTATCAACAGGTAAAATGGTTAATCAAGAAGAACAAAGTCACATTCAAGGCTTTGATGATCATATTCCAAGTCTTCCCGAACCGACACACGATGTACCTTTACCGTCAACACGATCAGTACATCAATCCCAAGCCGGAATTCATCCAGATAATGCTATCATTCATCCGATCAACTATATTGCGATCATTCCCAACAATCATCACATTGATTTTGATCACATCAACATTCATCCAGTGATAAAGGAAGTGCTCAGGAATCATCCGTTAGCATACGCATTAACGAATACTGTCGTTGTGCCTATGCTATATTTACAGCAAGCATGGAAGACAATAACAACAACTATGGAAGATGGAAGACCAATTTTTGTATTCCAAATAGACAACTTCATCACAAAGCTTGATTTCCAAAGACTAAGAATGATTCTGAGGCTACCTGAACCTGATTCACGAGAAGGAAAGACTGAGTTTGATCCTTTTCCATCTGAAGAAGAAACGTTTGAAGGAATACGTGCTATGGGATACACTGGAAACTTAACTCGGGTGAAGGAATTCCATAAGGCGAACCTACCACCGTTATACTATACAATCTTCTCCATTATTAATAGATGCTTATCTGCTAAACATGCCGGAACAGACAGTGCCAGCGTCGGATTTCTGAAGCTATTTCATGCAGTAGTGTATGATCTTCATGTAGATTATGCAGCTATTTTCTGGCATGAACTGAATGAGAAGATAGATCTTCGCCGACAAAACAAGGGAAAGCCTTATATTCCATATATGAGGTTTCTTCAGATTATCATTCATAGCATGCTTCGTTCTAACAGAGAAATTCCAAGACGAGCAAATCATCCTTCTGTGCCCGAGAAAGCTATGCAGTATCTTCAGTTTCGTAAAACTGAATTTGATTATGAGATGCCGTTACCTGAAGGATTTCTTCGATACGCGGATCAGGACGTTGAGTGCATTATCGAGTATAGAGAGTCTATGGTCCAGCCAGAACCGGAGGGACCTACCCCAGACTCAACCCCTAGGCGAGAGGAGTCGGTGAGTGTTCAGGATGCACGGGCTACTGAACGGGGAGAGTCGAGGGAAAACACCGAGAGGGGAACTGGTGGGGATCATACATCTGTATTTGAAGATACAGGGTCATCGTCCGAGGACACACATACAGATGATCTTGTACAACACGATTCTGAGGGAGAAATTCCTAAACACATTGGGGATCCTCCTTTAGTTGAGTACTCTAGTGATAGTACAGAGTCTGATAATGCGTCTGATTCAGCGGAGGAACATCGTGATGGTGATGAAGATGACAACGATGATAATGATGATGATCAAGGGAATGCTGGAAATATTGGTGTTGATGCTACTACTGAAGAAAACTGGTTTGGTAACGTTTCTGATATCTTTGAATTTCCACAATTGAATATGTCAGATAATATTAATGTGGAAAGCTTAAACTTTGATGACATGCCTTTAATGTCGACTCAAGTTAGTGAAGGAACGGAAGGCATAAGGAGACCCGAGGGAGTATCAGTTGAAAATATATGTGAGACTGTGAGAGAAACTGAAGAAAAGAATATGGAGAGTGTGAAAGATATCCAAACTGTCTATTCCAGAAGGGCAGCCACATCCACCACCAGATCTCATTTGTTGGGATCAAGTGTTGAACAAGTCGTTACTCGCCCAGTAACGCAATTGCACACCTCTGCCAGCTATTCAGCTTCTTCTTCACAAGAAACTGTCTCATTTTCTCACGGGGTTTTAGCACAAACACTATCTGGATCTCGTTCGGAGATTCCGGATATTGAAACAGAGCGACTTCCTCCCCAGTCCTCGACCTTCTTTCCTGCACAAAGTTCGAGTCTAGTGCCTGTTCCTAACATATTTGATTCTTTGAATAGGACACTTTCAGGAACATCTGATGCGCGTCTTCGTGACTCATCCGGAACACTCAGAGTAGATTCTTTTACAGGACTACAAGGACAGAGTGGAAATCCTACCAGTGCTAACACTATGCCAACACTGAGTGTAGGTCACACAGTTGCAACAACTGTTGTGTCAACGGCAAACCTAAGTGGTGCCGGTGTTACTTTACCCGTCTTTGTGACAAGGGAAAACTTCGATGGCGCCCTAAAGGACATTGAAACTATGTTCATCCGGGAGTTACAAGGTGTGAAGAATCAGTTGAAGGGAAAAGAACCGATGACTTATGAGCCAGCTGTACGTCCTCGTCCAGAAATCTATCTGGCTCCGCCTCGAGTACCTCAGTCTTCTCCTATGCAACAACCACCAGTGGATCAAAGTGTTGATGAATTAAGGGATTTATTCTATGCCAAACTGATGTCTATGAGTCCTGAAGATCAGCAAAGTAAAACCTTGTTATCTCTACTTCAGAATTTCCAATCTACTCCAAATCCACTTCCACCTACACCTTCAGTTACACCCACACAGTTTCAAGCATTATCCAAAGAGTTATCTACTTTCAAGTCTGAAGTTGTGAAATCTTTAAGTGATATGAAGCAGTCAATTGTTGAGTTGAAAGCATTAATGGAACAGTCGTGTAAGACTCAAGCTCAGAGTACTAAAAGAAGACATGATCAGGATCCCGATGATCATGATCATGAGGGGGAGATGAGTAAGAAGAGAAGAGCTGAGTCAGAAAGCTCTCAAGGTCAGAAAAAGAATCCGACTGTTGCTGAAATATCTAAGATGTTTGAATCAGGTGCTATGGGTGATCAAAGCGGAAAACAGATCGTATTATATGTTGATCCGAATATAGAACCAATGGTTGAAAAGCCTGAGGTAAATGAGAAGGAGATAAGAGAAGTGGTTGATCGATTCGTGCAATCTGTGGAGTTGATTGAAATTAGTTCTGATGATGAAGAAACTGATGAAAGTGCAAGAGCTTATGATCGGTATTGGAAAGTTAAGGAGGAAGAAGAACCACTTTTGGTATTTACTTATGAACCAGAAGATCAAGGTGTTGGATTTAATGAAGAAGAGGTTGATATTTTGTCAGAGATATATGGGCCACAAACTCCTGAAGAAATAATCTTTAGCCCTGTACACTCACCCGAACATATCTCAACCACTTTGATGTCAGAACAACCTTCTGTTACACCTATAACCATCAACCTTAACCAATCTACTTCAACTCAAACCACTATACCTGTATCTGAACCACATCATTCTCATGATCCATTATCTAAAGAGCCAAAATCCGAAGATACTGATCCTCAATCCACTACATCTTCAATACCTCCTATCATTCATAGTCATGATGAAGCTGGTCCTTCTAATCCTGCTGATCAACCTGGTCCTTCATCCTCACGGAGCAGAAAATTGACTGAACTTGAACAACGACAAAGAACTTTGTATTTGAGAACACCTTTCCTAGAAGAAGAAGAAAGAAGACTGTTTGTGCACAGAATCAGAACTTTGAATCCCTACGCTGTGTTGGGTATTACAGATCAAACAGCCGAATACAAGTTCGAATATATGTACTTTCTAAGGGACAAGTGTCAAAAGAAAAGAGAGGTGAGGAGCAAGAAGTTGATTGTGTCTATAAAGGAGGTAACAGCTAGACTGTATTACAAGTTGTGGTATCCAGAGTTTCTTGTTCAAAGGCAAGATTGCAGAGATTATAGATTTACTGAAGCTGATTTCTGTCATTTAACCATGGAAGATTTTGAGTTCTTGTATCATCATTTCAGAGATCTTCAGATCAGAAGGGAAAACGTAACTCTTGCTTTGAATGCCATTAAGAGATTTCTGAGAAGACACGTTTTATTCACACAGTGTCATGATTTGCAGATGGGTGTGGAAAGCTATCAACCAAGAATAAATCTGTTAAGACCAAATCAAGAATTGACTGGATTGATGAGGATGCCTTTATATTGTGTGATTGGAGAACCAGAGTTTGGTGTTGTGTTCAGTAATGGTGCAAACAAGATATTCATTCGGTTTAATGAGTTGGAAAAATATTCTGATGGTACGCTTAAAATTGTAAGACTTCAGTTAGTCGAAAAGCTCAAAAGACATGATGCTGAACGAAAAGTTAATTGGATGTCTTCAAGACCTAGAAGAGTTTTGTCAAGAGCCATTGAAGAGATAGATGAAAAATTGAGCTTCAGAATGGCTATGCGAAGGATTGAAACGCATCTTGGGTTTCGAAGTAGAAGAAGACCCTTTCTGCCTTGATAGCTAAGGGGGAGATTGTTAGGGCATTTTTGTAGCTATCAAGACAGTATTAATATCTTGTACTGTTTCTCCTTAGTAGAGGCATGGGCTTGTCATGTCCTACTATATAAAGGAGTTCCTTTGTTATTTTGGAAAACAACTTGAAGCATTTGTCATTTTACACTTTGAAATCAATATATGGATGACAAGATTGCTCTCTAGATTCTCTCTACACTTGTTCATTACTTTGTGCTAGATTTGGGATTTATCATATTTATTATAAAATCCAGGGAAAATCTAACCTACATTCCTTCTTTTAAAATCTTAAGTAAAATGGTTAAAGTAGCATTTCACCAAACCAAACCAAAAGTATTATTTTCCTCTCTAATTGAAACCTGTAAAAGGAGCTCATGAAAACCGTATTGTCTTGATTGTCCAGTCTCTGTGGATACGATTCTGGTATTTTACCAACTATTATTTGCTGTGACGATCATAGTGGACAGTGTACACTTGCACTTCCCACTGTGGATAGTTTGCAACCCACTGCGATTAATTCACATATTTCACTCGTACCAAGTTTTTGGCGCCGTTGCTGGGGACTGGCGTGATTATTAAATCACAAGACATTAGTTTTTGTTCGAGCCCGAGTAACTCGTTTTTCTAAGCTATCTGTGTTGTATGCCAAGGCAACAACACGGACCTTTGTTACCAATCGATCTTGAAATAGAGAAAACTTTTCGAAGAAGACGCAGAACCCCCTTTGTTACCAACAACACAACCCCCTGTGATCCCCACTGTGAACATGGCAGAAATACCACCACCTATAGTGGAGACCACAGTGACGATTGCCGATAGCAGAGATCGAAAAATACGGGACTATGCTACTTCCGGAGTTGGCGATTTAAGCTCTGGGATTCTAAGACCCAACATTGTTGCAACTCATTTTGAACTCAAACCGGTGATGTTTCAAATGATCCAAGCCATGGGTCAATTTGGAGGATCACCATCTGAGGATCCACACTCGCACTTAAAATCTTTTTTGGAAATGACCGATTCCTTTCAGTTGCAAGGTGTGAGTGATGAAGCATTAAGACTAAGGCTTTTCCCTTTTTCACTGAGGGATAAGGCAAAGTCCTGGCTGAACTCACATGCACCTCACTCGATAACCACTTGGCAAGAACTTGCAGATAAATTTTTGCAAAAATACTTTCCTCCCACAAGGAACGTAAGGTTTCGAAATGATATTATTTTGTTTAGACAAGAAGAAGATGAGGCTGTTTCTGATGCATGGGAACGATTTAAATATTTACTTCGAAAGTGCCCACATCACGGCATCCCACATTGCATCCAATTGGAAACCTTTTACAATGGTCTTTCCAATGCAGCCAAAATCATCTTAGATGCAACAGCCGGTGGAACATTCACGAGTAAAACCTACAATTAAGGATATCAAATCTTGGAAAAAGTGTCTAACAACAATACCGAGTGGTCCAATCCTAGAGCAATAGTACCAAAGACCAACACCATTGACTCCGAGGCACTTAAAACCATGAATGCACAGTTAGTGGCCTTGACTAAATTAGTTTTAAATCAAAATAGAGGCCAAGTCAATTCCGCAACTCATCTCGCCGAAAACTGCTCCCTCTGTGGAGAAGAGCATGTTTTTTATTATTGTCCAGCAAATCCAGAGTCCGTTAATGTTATAGGAACCAACCCGAGGAACAATCCATATTCGCAGACTTATAATCCAGGTTGGAGAAATCACCCAAATCCGCAAACCCCCCTGGATTTCAACAACATCACAGTGGGCAACACTCATAGAACTTTCACCAAGGACAATCCTCACAACAGTTCCAACCGCGAGGAACTCAAGCCGCTGAGGTTCAACCATCACTTGAATCTATTCTCAAAGGTTTCATGAATCAAACTCAAGCAGCCATTAGGAACACAGAGACTCAAGTAGGACAACTAGCCGTTGAAGTTATGAATAGACCGCCAGGGACGTTACCTATTGACACCGAACATGCTAAGGTAATAGGAAAGGAACATGTCAAGTCCATAACGCTAAGGAGTGGAAAGGATCTGAAAGATATCAATTTCGAGTCTGATGATTCGCCTCAAATACCCACTGTGATTCCCACAGTGGCCACTCCTCAAGTCACTGTCATTCCCACAGTGAGGACCGATGTCCCTGAGCTTCCCACTTTCGGACCCACACAAAAACCTACTATTCCAAAGCCAACACCACAGCAAACTCAAATTGACCCACGAAATGTACCTTTTCCTGAAAGGATGAAGACTAAAAATGTTGATGTTCAGTTTAAAAAATTCTTAGACATTTTTAAGCAACTTCACATTAACATACCCTTGGTAGAGGCTCTCGAGCAAATGCCAAGCTATGTTAGATTTTTAAAGGATATTTTGAACAAAAAAAGAAAGTTGGGTGTGTTCGAAACTGTGGCTTTGACCGAAGAATGTAGTGCCCTCCTTACTAGCAAGATTCCACCTAAGTTGAAAGACCCGGGTAGTTTCACCATTCCATGCACAATAGGAGGACAAGAAGTAGGTCAAGCACTTTGTGATTTAGGAGCTAATGTCAACTTGATGCCATTGTCCATTTTTAACAAGTTAGGTATTGGAGAGGCTAGACCCACAACCGTGACATTACAACTAGCCGATCAGTCCATTGCCTACCCCAAGGGAAAAATAGAAGACGTTTTGGTCCAAGTGGATAAATTTATCTTCCCCGCCGATTTTCTAGTTCTAGATTATGAGGCCGATAAAGAAATCCCAATCATCTTAGGGCGTCCATTTCTTGCAACCGGACGTACTTTGATTGATGTGCACAAAGAGGAACTCACTATGAGCGTCAATGACCAAGAGGCAACTTTCAATGTTTTCAAGTCCCTTAAGTACATAGAAACCGAAGACTGTTTTGGTTTGAGTTTGATTACTGGAACCCACAGTCTTGACACAATGCCCACAGTGGGGAGTGAGAGTGAGCACTCTGACTCTGAAAGTGACGATACGTTTGAGGATGAGTGTAACGAAATGATAGCAGCCTTTGAACCTCTGGACTTTAAGGATAAAGATGTTCAACCCCCTTCAATAGAACAACCTCCTGAGTTAGAGCTTAAACCATTGCCTTCCCACTTAAAATATGATTATCTCGCTAAGGATAATAAACTTCCCGTTATTATCTCTTCCAAACTTAGTGAAAAACAAGAACAACTTCTGATCGATTTGTTGATGAAGCATAAGAGGGTAATTGGTTGGACCATATCAGACATAAGAGGTATTAGTCCCTCCCTATGTCAACATAAGATTAACTTGGAAAGTGACTACCCTGGGAAAGTCCAACCTCAAAGAAGGTTGAACCCCATCATGAAGGAGGTAGTTAAGAAAGAAGTCTTGAAGTGGTTAGATGCCGGCATTATCTATCCCATTGCTAGTAGTAGTTGGGTGAGCCCCGTCCAATGTGTCCCTAAAAAGGGAGGGACAACCGTAGTGAAGAACGAAAAGAACGAGCTCATTCCCACTAGGACTGTCACGGGGTGGAGGATATGCATGGATTATAGACAACTCAACCTAGCCACTAAGAAAGACCATTTCCCTACCTTTCATCGACCTAATGCTCGATAGGTTAGCGGGAAAAGAATTCTATTGTTTTCTAGATGGATACTCCGGATACAACCAAATCCATATCGCACCCGAGGACCAAGAAAAGACCACCTTTACTTGTCCCTACGGCACTTTTGCATTCCGGAGGATGCCATTTGGATTGTGTAATGCCCCAGCCACTTTCCAACGTTGTATGATGGCCATTTTCACCGACATGATAGAAGACACCATAGAAGTTTTTATGGATGACTTTTCTGTGATAGGGACATCGTTTGACAACTGCCTGGGAAATTTGGAGAAAAGCCTAGTGAGATGTGAGACCCACGACCTTATTTTAAATTGGGAAAAATGTCATCTTATGGTCGAAGAAGGTATTGTCCTAGGTCACCTTGTTTCAAAAAGAGGGTTGGAAGTTGACAAAGCCAAGCTTGAGGTAGTGGCACAACTTCCTGAACCCACAACGGTAAAAGGCATTCGAAGTTTTTTGGGTCACGCCAGATTCTATAGGAGGTTCATCAAAGATTTTTCAAAAATAACAAAACCCCTATGTCTCTTGCTGCAACATGAAAAAGAATTCAATTTTACCCAGGAATGTCGTGATGCTTTTGAAACAATCAAGAAAGCCTTAGTTACTGCACCCATAGTGACCACACCTGACTGGTAACTCCCATTCGAAGTAATGTGTGACGCCAGCGAGTGGGCTGTGGGGGCTGTTCTCGGGCAAAGGAAGAACAAAATCTTTCACCCCATTTATTATGCAAGTAAAACACTGATTGAAGCTCAGATTAAATATACTGTCACCGAAAAAGAATTACTTGGAGTGGTATTTGTTTTTGATCATTTTAGGTCGTACTTGATAGGGACGAAGGTCATCGTGCACACTGATCATGCAGCGATAAAATACTTGATCAACAAGGCTGATTCCAAGCCACGTTTGATTCGATGGGTTTTATTGTTGCAAGAATTCGACCTCGAGATCATTGACAGAAAAGGAACAAGCAATCAGGTAGCAGACCATCTGTCCAGGCTCGAGAAGATAGTGACCACTGTAGATCCCACTCCGGTCCAGGAAAATTTTCCCGATGAACAATTGTTAGCAGTTCAACATCAAGACAAAAATACTCCTTGGTATGCTGACATTGCGAACTATGTAGCAAGTGGACTAAAACCCTACGGGATGAGTGGACAACCATTTAAAAAGTTTTTACATGATACACGACAATATGTTTGGGACGACCCTTTCTTATATAAGATAGGAACGAACCAAATATTGAGGCGTTGTGTCCACGGGAGTGAGCAACACCAAATACTCCATGGTTGTCACACATCCCACTATGGTGGCCACTTTGGTGGAAACCGCACTGCTGCAAAAATCTTGCAAAGTGGGTTCTTTTGGCCCACTGTGTTTAAGGACTCTTACGAATTTGTGAAAAATTGTAAGCAATGCCAACGCACTGGGAATATTTCGCAAAGAAACAAGATGCCTCTTAACAACATTCTAGAGGTAGAACTTTTTGATGTTTGGGGGATTGATTTCATGGGACCCTTTCCAAATTCAAACAATAATTTTTATATCTTGGTTGCGGTTGACTATGTTTCGAAGTGGGTGGAAGCCGTTGCATGTCACTCTAATGATGCCAACACCGTGGTGAAATTTTTGCATAAAAATATTTTTACTAGATTTGGAACACCACGGGCATTGATTAGTGACGAAGGCTCCCATTTTGTGAACAAAGTCATGAGCTCAGTCCTTGCCAAGTATGATATACATCATAGAGTAGCCACCGCATACCACCCGCAAACCAACGGTTTAGCCGAACTTTCAAACCGTGAGATTAAAGGTATTTTGGAGAAGGTCGTTAAACCATATCGTAAAGATTGGTCAACCAAACTTGATGACGCTCTTTGGGCCTATCGTACGGCCTATAAAACTCCCTTGGGAATGTCTCCATTTAAATTAGTTTTTGGCAAGGCTTGCCATTTACCGATTGAATTGGAGCACAAGGCGTTTTGGGCCCTTAAAGAGCTTAACATGAGTGAGGATGTTGCGGGAATTAAGAGAAGTTTGCAAATGCATGAACTAGAGGAGTTGCGATATCACTCCTATGAGAACCCAAAGTTGTACAAAGAAAAGACCAAGATGTGGCATGATCGAAGAATCAACCATATGGAGTTCTTTGAAGGCCAACATGTATTATTGTTCAACTCCCGTATTAAACTCTTTCCAGGTAAACTAAAATCACGATGGACGGGACCATACACCATTATAAAAGT
Organism: Saussurea involucrata; assembly: GCA_033807775.1. Taxonomy (NCBI): domain Eukaryota; kingdom Viridiplantae; phylum Streptophyta; class Magnoliopsida; order Asterales; family Asteraceae; genus Saussurea; species Saussurea involucrata. Next base: position 99,835,697 of record CM066315.1, read on the forward strand.
AAGTCCTTTTGGAATAGTGGAGTTAAAGTCCCCACAGTCGGGTCAAACGTTTAAAGTCAATGGGCAGAGAGTGAAGCATTTTCTGCACGAGAGTGCTCACATTCCTGCCCACTCTCCACCCCACTATGGTTAAGAAAGGTCGGGACCATCTGTAAATATTTCATTTCAGTTATTTGCTTTGTTTTTATTATTTTTGGTCTTTTTAATTCTGCATGGTAGTTTGTTTTAATGTGTGTAGGAGAGTTTGCCAGCTTTTAAAGGAAAAATCAAATATCAGCCTCGCAGTGACTTCCCACAAGTCACTGCGCTTCCCACTGCCGAACTGACGAGAAGATGGGACGGTTTGTGGGCCTAAGGTGCTGACACACATCAACTTTCCTTACACCAAGTGTCACCTTTTTCTGCCCCTACCCCTATTTTCGCCATTTCTTAAGAAAACCATCATTTTCCTTCTCTCTCTCCTAAATAACCGTTCCCTCCAATTCCTAATACCCAAAGAATTCATACTTTACACACAAAAGCCTAAAAACCCCTTTTCATCCAAATATTTTCAAACATACACTCTCTTTTCTCCTCCATTCTCTTTCACGAACCAGAAACACAAAACCCTAAGATGGCAATAAGCAAAAGATTGAACACCCACCCGGAGGAACCCGGCCGTGCGGCGGTCCGCCGCATAATCGCCGAAGGCGAGCCACCGGAAACCTTCACCGACGACTTGAACGAACCACCGCCAGTGTCCGGCGACCATCCGGTAATGGCCGACGTAGCAGATGAAGGGTCGTCCAAACAAAGAGGTTCCAAGGCTACTTCCTCTTCCATGATTTCAGAGACCAGTCAAAGCCATCTCGATGAGGAAGCATTGAAGGCTGAGGAAGAAGAAAGGAGGTTAGAGGAAGAATACAACCTAAGAATGTCGGCCATTCGAAAAAAGAAGGAAGAGGTTGAACAAAGACGCAAATAAGAGGCCGAAAGGTTAAGAAAAGAGGAGGAGGAGAGGAAACAGAAAGAAGAAGAAGAAAGGTTGCGCAGAGAGGAAGAGGAGAGAAAGAGGATTGAGCAAGAGAAACTTCTTGAGGAAGAAAAGGCACGGGTGGAGGCTGAGAAGAAAAAGGCTGAAGAAGAAGAAAGAATGAGAAAGGTAGAGCAAGACCGAATCAGACAAGAGGAGGAAAATCGAAGAAAAGAGATAGAGGAGGCGACACTCAAGAGCAAGGAGCAAATTCAGACTGAACAAAACCTCCAAGTCGCAAACACCATTGACTTGGAGGCACTCCAGAAAGCTGCCCACAGTGAGGAAAACCCGATCAAACGCGCATTGAGGAACAAAGGAATGGTCACCAGGTCTGTGGTGACCATGTCGAAGAAAACGCCAACAAATAAACCAAGAAAGCAATCGTCTGGGAAAGGTAAGGGTCTCGAACCTTCTTTAAGTTCAACTTCGGTTGATTATGATGCTGGGGACGAACAAGTCGAATCTGCAAACCCACATCAGTCCACAGTGGGGACTGAGCATGCCTCCAGTGGGGTGCCCAGGCAATTTACGACCCCAGAGGCCGCTGCCCACTATGAATGCATTTCTAAGCACAAACTGAACTTAGAGAGGGGTTTTGACCCCGACTTTGTAGAAGCCCACTCATTTGTTAAAAATAGGGTTGTTCAGCATGATTGGACGACATTGGCATCTGCCAATCGTCGGGCCAATGCTTCATTGGTTAGGGAATTCTACGCCGAGGCCTCTCAATCGAAGGACCCCTTTATGAAAGTCCGGGGTCGGACCATGTATTATCATGCCACTGCTATCAATACGGTCCTCGAAATAAGGGCCCCGACTACTTGCGCCTTTGCTCAATTCCTCAAAAAGATGAGCCCCGCAGATGAAGACGTTATTTTAAAAGTGTTGGCAATTGAAGGTAAGCCTTGGGACAAAGATGGCAATAGACGGTGCCTACACGCTAGCACCCTCACCACCGAGGCCGTTGTGTGGTTCTAATTTCTACGTGCCTCCTTATCCCCAACTACCCATGACACGACCCTATCGATGCACAAGTGCGCCTTGCTGTACTGCATCCTTACGGGTAAGCCGATCAACCTGGGAATTGTAATGCACGGGGCCATCCACCAAGCTCGCACTCGAAAGAAGGTAATCTTGCCTCTCCCTTGTCTTATTACTTCATTACTAATTGCTGCTGGAGTACCTACTGCTCAGGAGGATAAGTGGATGGAATCCATGAATAACATTAGCGTGGCCACAGTCAAGAAAATGGGGAGAACAATTACTGCTCCCCGCGAAGAGCCTGTTGATGCACACCCCACAGTGAGAACCACTGGTACCTCACTCCAACATCCCACTACAGGAAACACCAACGACCTCTTCGCCATAATTCTAGCTGAATTGCAGAAGGTCACGTACCGCGTAGACCTGATGGAAGCAGAGCAGAGGCACATGAACAAGGCCACATAGTCGTTTTGGATGTATACGAGGGATAGGGATGTGGTCGTGAACCAAATGCTACAAGGTGCTGATCCCGAGTTGCACGCACAACTCCCTGATTTCCCCGAAGGTATTTGCCCCATCAACGACAGTGAGGACGCTTTCAATGAAGACTCTGCCGACAGTTCACCGCAAGCAACTCCTACCCCATGAACTCCTACCCCATGAATGGTTTGTTAGTATTATGGTTACCTCTTGATGCTCCAAAAACAATTTTAATTTTCTGTCTATTTGGTATTTCTGCCTATGGCTAGCCACTTGACAATATTTGCTACTTTGTTATGTTGGTTTAATGATGCATGAAAATCCTGCTGTTATGCAGGTACTTTTGGGTACTAACTCACTTCTTGTTTGAATGGTTGTTTGATCCCATTTCCATTTCAAGGTACAACTTTCGATTTCCGACTTAAAAGGTCCCTTTTGTAAGTACGAATCTCAACTTGTCACGATAAACTGATATAGGCCATTTTTGCATTCAAACAAGACCTTTTTGCACCCCCAACCACCTCTTGCGCATCAATTTCCTAGTCACAGTGGGGACACTGTGCAATTTTAAGTTTGAGGTAGGGGACTTCCAGAGTGACTTCCAGTCTTTCCACAGTGGGGACACTGTGAAGTCATAAGTTTGAGGTGGGTAAGATATACCCCCCTCCAAAAAAAAACACAAAAATAGAAGAAAAATCAGAGTGTCACTACAAAAGATTGATGGTGTGCCTTTTCTGGACCATCAAAGTGCTCACTCTCAGAAAAATATGGTGTGCCTATTCTGGACCATCAGAATACCCACTCTCACAAAAATAGCCATACCCAAATAAAGCATGAAAGTATACGTGCTTACCCATGCAAAATACTAAACACTCACTTCTGGAAATAAAAAATCTCAAAATGAGATTCTCGGTCCATGTTTGGAAGTAGTTACTACAAAGCCCTTGGGAAAAACATTCAAAGCCACAAACCTTTCGAACCCAAGAAAGTCCTATTGATCAAATGTGAACAAGGGAAAGATTTCGTCAAGTACAAAAGTGAAGCTTCTATTTTGGAAACGAAAAGTATCTCAAGAGGGAGATCAACATTCATTCAAAGTGAGAAGTCGGTAAGTCCTTGAAAGTTCAAATGCATTATTTTTATCTTTCTTTCTTTTTATTACTTGGGGACAAGTAATGATTTAAGTTTGAGGTTGTGATAACCCTATTTCTAGATTTATTATTTCCTTTTATTTTGTCAAATTTTAGCCATTTCACTTCTCAAAACCCCCATTCTTGGTAATATTCCTGAAAATGAGCAAAAAGAGTAAACCATAGTATTAATGAATTATTTGGTGGAGTTTTGTTGCTGTTTCACGATTTTCTCGCAGTGACGTGCGAAGTCCCCACTCCGGATCCCACTATCGAGCAGAGAAGAAGACAAAACAAATTTAAATCTTAGCTTGAAAGATAATGCTGGGGAATAGAAGATTCAGTGGCAGAAAGCATGGGAATAAAATAATGCAAGCATGTTCCTAAAAGTATGGCAAGATGAATAAATTAATCAAACCCATGGTACTTTAAAGTTGACTTTTGTGAAAGGTGAAGGGTCCTATGGGTAAAAGAGCTTCAAGATGATGTATAGAAGTGTTGCATGATCAAGCTGAATTTTATGTCCCTCCACTTCAGTCCTTATTCTCTAGACAACCCATTTTTGTGTAAAACCCAAATCTTTCCTTTAGTATAAAAGGAAGCATCGGGGTTCATTAATATCATCCAAGAATCTCTCAACCACCACATTTGGTGTGAGTTTAAGTTCTAGTTTTTAGCTTTCAATTACTGAAGTAGTTATTTAAATTCCAGTATTTAATTTCTTAGAGTAATTTGTAGTTTCGAGTAATCTGTGGCAGTGACGTACCTTCGTTCCCCACTGCGGTTTTAATTCAAGTCTCTTTTAATTTACTTATGTGCAAATCTTCATCTTTTACTTTCTTTATTTCAGTAATGTTAGGCTAAACATCCCTTGGGATGTAGGAAAGAGAAGTACCTGGATTTTAGAGAAAATGCTTGAGTGATCTTTATACTTGGAATATTTGTTGTTTTGGTTATTCATTCTCGATTATTCCCCAATGATGCGAACAAGCCGATCACTTGTAAGGATCTAAAGTCTAGTTCTTAACTCAGAAATGAGTAGAACGCAGTGACATGAGCTTGGATAATGCTAGGGAGTTCGAAAGAATTCTTATGACACTTACGAAAGTGAGGTCGGCACAGTAAGCTAATCTTAACCCACTGGAGTAGTAGGCAAGCTAGTTGGTGTATCTAAAAACACTTAGAGTATTTGTCTCTACACATTCCATCGAGGCCTGAAAAGGTCCATCTTGAGATTACCATTGACAAAACGATAAATACAAAGAGTATGGAATTTTTACTTAAATGTGTGAGTATTTTGTAACCGGACTTTTCTAGCGAAAAGACCGACCTCAAGTACAAGGATCATTTTTTAGGATCAAGTATTTATTATAAAATCTAGGGAAAATCTAACCTACATTCCTTCTTTTAAAATCTTAAGTAAAATCGTTAAAGTAGCATTTCACCAAACCAAATCAAAAGTATTATTTTCCTCTCTAATTGAAACCTGTAAAAGGAGCTCATGAAAACCGTATTGTCTTGATTGTCCAGTCTCTGTGGATACGATTCTGGTATTTTACCAACTATTACTTGCTGTGACGATCATAGTGGACAGTGTACACTTGCACTTCCCACTGTGGATAGTTTGCAACCCACTGCGATTAATTCACATATTTCGCTCGTACCAAGTACATAGAAACCGAAGACTGTTTTGCCTTGAGTTCGATTTGTGGAACCCACGGTTTTGATTCAGTGACCACAGTGGGAAGTGAGAGTGAGCACTCTGACTCTTAGAGTGATGACACTTTTGAGGATGAGTGTAATGCAATAGTGGCAGCCGTTGAACCTCTGACTTTAAGGACAGAAATGTTCAACCCCCTTCAATAGAACAACCTCCCGAGTTAGATCTTAAACCATTGCCTTCCCACTTAAAATATGCTTATCTCGCTAAGGATAATAAACTTCCCGTTATTATCTCTTCCAAACTTAGTGAGAAACAAGAACAACTTCTGATTGATTTGTTGATGAAGCATAAGAGGGCAATTGGTTGGACCATAGCGGACATTAGAGGTATTAGCCCCTCCCTATGTCAACATAAGATTAACTTGGAGAGTGACCACCCTGGAAAAGTCCAACCTCAAAGAAGGTTGAACCCCATAATGAAGGAGGTAGTTAAGAAAGAAGTTTTGAAGTGGTTAGACGCTGATATTATCTATCCCATAGCTAGTAGTAGTTGGGTGAGCCCCGTCCAATGTATACCCTTTGGAACAGTGGAATTGAAGTCCCCACAGTCTGGTCAAACGTTTAAGGTCAATGGGCAGAGAGTGAAACATTTTCTGAGCGAGAGTGCTCACATTCCATCCCACTCTCTAACCCACTCTGGTTAAGAAAAGTCGGAACCATTTGTAAATATTTTATTTCAGTTATTTGCTGTGTTTTTATTATTTTTGTTCTTTTTAATGCTGTGTGGTAGTTTTTTTTCATGTGTGTAGGAGAGATTGCCAATTTTTGAAGAAAAAGTCAAACAAGTGCTTCGCAGTGACATCGAGCATGTCACTGCGCTTCCCACTGCCGAACTGATGCTGAGATGGGACGGTTTGGGGGCCCAAGAGCTGACAACATATCACCTTTTCTTACACATTAGTCTCCTTTTGCTGCCACCCTACATCTAATTCGCCATTTTTCAAGAACAGCCATCATATCTCTCTTTTTCTCTCAATAACCGTTCCCTCCAATTTCTAATACCCAAAAAATACTTCTTTTCCACCAAAAAGCCAAAAGACACCTTTCCTCCAAATATTTCAAACACAAATCCTTTCTCTCCTAATTTTCTCTCACGAACCAGAACCAAGAAACCCTTCCAATGGCTAGAAGCAAAAGATTAAACCCTAACCCTAATGAGCCCGACCGTACTGCAGTCCGCCGCATAACCGCTGACGACCGCCCACCGGAAAACATTACCAGCGATCTGAACGAACCGCCACCATCATCCGGCGAACATCCAACGACGACCGACGTACCGGATGCAGGGTCGTCCAAGCAAGAGGGTTCCAAAACTGCTTCTTCATCGAAAGCTTCAGATACCAGTCTGAAGCATTTTGAGGAGGAGGAATCACAAACTGAAGAGGATATTCTGAAGTTGGAAGAGGATTACAATCAAAGACTTCTTGCACTTCGGAAAAAGAAGGAAGAGGTCGAGAAGAAACGGAAAGAAGAGGAAAAAAGGTTGGCAAAAGAGGAGGCAGAAAGAGTAAGGAAAGAGGAGGAAGAAAGAATCCGAAAAGAAGAAGCCGAACGGTTGGCGAGAGAGGAAGATGAGAGGCAAAGGGTCGAAAAGGAGAAGTTACTTGCAAAGGCTGAGAAAAAAAGGGCAGAAGAAGAAAGGATGAGAAAGGAAGAACAAGACCGAATCAGACAAGAGGAGGAAAATCGAAGAAAAGAGGCAGAGGATGCGACACTCATGCACAAGGAGCAGATTCAGACAGATGAAAACCTCCAAGTCACAAACACTGTTGATTTGGAGGCACTCCAGAAAGCTGCCCATAGTGAGGAAAACCCGATCAAAAGAGCATTAAGGAAGAGAGGAATGGTCACCAGATCTGGGGTGACCATTTAGGAGAAAACACCGACCAAGAAACCAAAGAAGAAATCGTCTGGGAAAGGTAAGGGTCTCACACCCTCTTTAAGTTCATCATCTGTTGACACTGATGCTGGGGATGAACAAATGTATGAAAACCCACATCAGTCCACAGTGGGCACTGAGCATGCCCCCAGTGGGGTGCCCAGGCAGTTCACGACTCCAGCAGTCGCTGCCCACTATGAGTGCATTTACAAGCAAAAGTTGAACTTGGAGAAGGGTTTTGACCCCGACTTTGTAGAGGCCAACCCGTTCATCAAAAATAGGGTTTTGCAGCAGGATTGGGCGACATTGGCATCTGCCAATCGTCGGGCCAATGCCTCGTTGGTTAGGGAGTTTTATGCTAAGGCCTCCCAGACTAAGGAAACTGTGGTGAAAGTCCGGGTCGGACCGTGCATTATCATGCCACTGCTATCAATACGGTCCTTGGAATAAGGACCCCGACTACATGAGCCTTTTCACGGTTCTTGAATAAGATGACCCTAGCAGATGAAGATGCCATTTTGAAAGAGTTGGCAGTTGAGGGAAAGCCCTGGGATAAGGATGGCACTAGAAGGTGTCTACACGCTAGCTCCCTCACTACCGAGGCCGCTGCGTGGTTCCAGTTTTTGCGTGCCTCCTTATCTCCGACTACTCATGATACGACCCTATCGATGCACAAGTGCGCTTTGCTGTACTGCATCCTTACGGGTAAGCCGATCAACCTGGGAACCCTCATGCAATCCGCCATCTACACAGCGCGCACCCGAAAGAAGGTAATCCTCCCCCTTCCTTGTCTTATCACTTCGTTACTAATAGAGGTTGGAGTACCATCTGCTCAGGAGGACAAGTGGATCACGTCCATGAATAACATTAGCATTGTCACAATCAAGAAGATGGGGAGAGCAATTACTACTCCCCCCGAAGAGCCTGTTGATGACAATCCCACAGTGAGATCCACCGGTACCCCACTCCGCCAGCCCACTCCAGGAAGCAAGAGAAATCCAATGACAACCATTTTAAGCGCATTAACAGCCCTCACTTACCGCGTTGATCTTATGGAAGCCCAACAGAAGCATATGAACAGGGCTACAGAGTCCTTCTGGATGTATACACGCGATCAGGATGCAGTTATAAATCAGATGTATCAAGGTGCTGATCCCATACTTGCTGCGCAAATCCATGACTTCCTTGAAAGAATCTGTCCATCCAATGATAGTGAAGATGGTTTCCATGAAGACTCCGCCGAAAGCTCACCGCCAGCGACTCCTACCCACTGAATGGTTTGTTGGGATTATGGTTCCCACTTTGATGCTCTAAAAAAAACAATTTTATTTTTCTGTTTAGTTTCGTATTCTGCCTATGGCTAGGCATATGACAATATTGCTACTTTGTTTATTTTGGTTAAATGATGAATGAAATCCTGCTGCTACAACAGGTGATTTTGGGTACTAACTCACTTCTTGTTTGAATGCTTGTTTGATCTCGTTTCCATTTCAAGGTACAACTTTCGGCTTCCGACTTAAAATGTCCTTTTTGTAAGTACGAATCTCAACTTGGCACCATGAAATGATATAGGCCATTTTTGCATCCAACCACAACCTTTTTGTACCCCCAACCACCTCCTTCGCACCAATTTCCAAGTCACAGTGAGGACACTGTGCAATCTTAAGTTTGAGGTGTGAACTTCCAGTGTGACTTCCAGTCTTTCCACAGTGGGGACACTGTCAAGTAATAAGTTTGAGGTGGGTAAGCCATACCCCCCTCAAAAAAAACAAAAATACAAAAACAGAAGAAAAGCGGAGTGTCACTAACAAAATTGATGGTGTGCCTTTTCTGGACCATCAAAGTGCTCACTCCCAGAAAAAGATGGTGTGCCTATTTTGGACCATCATAATACCCACTCTCACAAAAAATAGCCACACCCAAATAAAAAGCCTGAAGTATACGAACTTACCCATGCAAGACACAAACCACTCACTTCTGGAAATAAAAATCTCAAAGCGAGATCTTCGGTCCGTGTGGAATTGTTTGCCGAAACTCTTGGGAAAATATTCAAAGCCACAAACCCTTCGAACCCAAGAAAGTCCTATTGATCAAATATGTACAAGGGAAAGATTTCGTCAAGTACAAAAGTGAAGCTTTAATTTTGGAACCGAAAGAAGTATCTGTAGAGGGAGATCAACATTCATTCAGAGTGAGAAGTCGGTAAGTCCCTGAAAGCTTAAGCGCGTTATTTTAATTTTACAATTTTTTTTCTTTTCTTTCTTTCTTTTTATTACTTGGGGACAAGTAATGGTTTAAGTTTGAGGTTGTGATAACTCTATTTTTAAAGTTATTATTTCCTTTTATTTTTATTTTATTTTGTCGAATTTTAGCCATTTCACTTCTCAAAACCCCCATTCTTGGTAATATTTACGAAAATGAGCAAAAAGAGTGAACCATAGTCTTAATAAATTATTTGGTGTAGTTTTGTTGCTTTTTCACGAAATTCCTGCAGTGACTTGCGCATCCCACTCCAGACCCCACTATCAAGCAGAGAAGAAGACAAAAGAAAAAAAAAGACAAAAGAAAATCAAATCTTAGCTTGAAAGAAAATGTTTTGAGAATAGAAGGTTCAGTTGGCAGAAGGCATGGGATTGAGAAGTACAAAGTGTTCCTAAAAGCATGGCAAGATGAATTAAATAATAACACCCATGGTACTTTAAAGTTGACTTTGTGGAAAGGTGAAGGCTCCTATGGGTAAAAGAGCTACAAATTGGTGGATTGAAGTGTTGCACAAGGAAGCTGAATTTTATGTTTTCTCACTTTAGTCCTTATTCTCTAGTCATAACCCATCTTTTGTAAAACCCAACCTTTTCCTCTTAGTATAAAAAGGGGTGTTGGGTTCCATTAAATTCATCTTTCATATCTCCATCTACCACATTTGGGGCAAGTGTAGTTGTTAGCTTATCATTTACTGCAGTAATTCATTAAATTTCTGTATTTTCCATTCCTAGTGTAATTGTAGTTTTGAGTAATTTGTGGCAGTGACGTATCCTCGTTCCCCACTGCGGTTTTAATACAAGTTACTTTCAGTTTACTTATGTACAATTCTTCATCTTTTGCTTTCTTAATTTCAGTAATTATGGGCTAAGCATCCTTTGGGATGTAGGAAAGAGAAGTACCTAGATTTTAGAGAAAATGTTTGAGTAATCTTCATACTTGGAATATTTATTGTTTTGGTCATTCACTCTCGATTATTGCCCAATGATGCGAACAAGCCAATCACTTGTAAGGATCTAGAGTCTAGTTCTTAACTCAGAAATGAGTAGAACGTAGTGACATGAGCTTGGATGATGCTAGGGGATTCGAAAGAATTCTTATGACACTTGCGAAAGTGAGGTCGGCACAGTGAGCTAATCTCAACCCACTGGAGTAGTAGGCAAGCTAGTTGGTGTATTAAAAACACTTAGAGTATTTGTCTCTATACATTCCATCGAGACCTGAAAAGGTCCATTTTGAGATTATCATTGACAAAACGATAAACACTAAGAGTATGGGATTTTTGCTTAAAGGTGTGAGTATTTTGTAACCGGGCTTTTCTAGCGAAAAGACCGACTTCAAGTACACGGATCACTTTTTGGGATCAGGTATTTAATGTAAAATCTAGGGAAAATCTAACCTACATTCCTTCTTTTAAACCTTAAGTAAAATCATTAAAAGTAGCATTTAACCAAACCAAACCAAACCGAACCAAACTATTGTTTCCTCTCTAATTGAAACTTGTAAAAGGAAGCTCATGAGAACCATATTGTCTTGATTGTCCAGTCCCTGTGGATTCGATTCTGGTATTTTACCAACTATTACTTGCTGTGACGATCATAGTGGACAATGTACACTTGCACTTCCCACTGTGGACAGTTTGCAACCCACTGCGATTAAATCACATATTTCGCACGTACCAGTACTCTGAAAACCAACTACATCGGTCTACAAGGCGAGGTGAGCATCCTTACCACCGAAGTCGTTGACGTCAAAACACTGCTCACCAAGATCCTCTAAAAGATGGATGCTCCCACTGTACCTACATCTCACTTCTCCTAGGCTGATCGGGAAAAGATGGAGATGGCAGTGGACTTGATCCTTCAAGGCACCCCTGCTATTTCTGGCCTCGAAGACAGAATGGCAGTGGTTGAACACCAAGTTGGGATCTCTGGCCCAGAAGACAGGGATCTTGACACTGACACTACTGCTGCTACTTCCAATCCTTCTCAATCTCAATCCTTCTCACTCTCAAACCTCTAAACACTTAGCTCTCTCCTTTCTCTATCTTTTCTCCTCAAAAGATTTAACTCTATCGATCATTTCATTTTAGCTAGTCCTCTCCCCTGCTTGAGGTTCAAGCTGAAGCTACTCAACCTTCAACACCAATAATCCAACTGCAAGAGCTGAAGAAATGCAAATAATCCCGGTCCTGAACTTTGATGAGACTGAAGAACAAGCTGAAATAGAAGAAGAACTGCTCTCCCACACCAAAAGCCCTTCCTTGCCTCTTCAAAAGACAAGTGAAGATGAAAGACGAAAGAGAGCAGCGATGATCCAACAGCTAGAAGATCATCGTATAGTTCCTCCGCACCTAAGATGCCTGTCCAATCAGAAAATCGCTGAAGCCCTGAAAGCTGAGCAGATCCTTGCTGAACGAAAGAAGGCCGAACAAAAAGATAAAGAATATGCCTTAGAACTTGTTCAGCGTTCAGTCAAGGATTCAGACCTGAAGAAGTTCCCTGTTGCTGTTCAAAGAAAATTGATAAAAGACGCACAAAAGATCAGCCAGGAATAGACCAAGGTAAGTGACTCCACATTGACCTGGTGCAAGAAGAAGTGCCACTTCAGAAGCCATGGATCAAGAATAAAAACTGTGAACATACGAGGGAGATTTGCTAAAGAGGTACCGATTGTTGATGTCCAGATAATCAGAGAAAACGACTTCAACAGAACTTGCTACATGTTAGACCTGGACAATGCTAGCGCCTTCAAAATTTGCATTTTTCTGGTGGCATTTTGGTTTTGGAACAAAGGGCACGACTGTAACAACCCAAATCCCATAACATACATCATAATACATAACATTCATACATATCATTGATTTACAACAAAAGTTACATAACAAACCAAGTACGGTCTCATTAGTCTTGACATTACAAAATATATAAAAGCTTCCTAATCAACATCCATCAAAAGCTTCCTACACTTCATCCTCTCCTGTCGATCCTTAACCTGGAAAACATATTTTTGAAAACAAAATGAGGGTTAGACCAAACGGGTCTAGTGAGTTAATCCCGGTCCTTTCCAAAATCGTTATAAAACCTTTTATGTAAATCCTTTGTATCAAAATAGTTGAGATAAACCTTTGGTAATCCTTTCGTAAAATATAAACATACCACACGTATTTAAATACCAATCCAGACTCGTGCATCGTGTACATCTCATTCACCTTATTCCTCCACAAATGGCCATATTAGTTGGTAGCAAGCCAACTAATAAATCAACAACCGGTCCGCTCACCGGAACCCGGCTACCCGTCGGTCCGTACACCGGAACCCGACTACTCACCGGTCCGCACACCGGAACCCGGCTACACACCGGTCCGCACACCGGAACCCGGCAACAAGTGCACTCGTGTAGTGCAAAACTTATATAAATACAATATATATATCTCATTACATCATATTGTCATTTATATACACATAATCATATTCCTACCACATAATCATCTCATATATATATATACACATATATATGTATCCCAGTTCAAAACGTTTTAAAGCAAAACTCACCTGATTTGCTTATCAAACACGCTCGCAAGCTTCTTTCAATTTGATTCTATCTTTCACCTCGACTCCACAATAGCTGAAACAATTTAAGATACATATACCACTTTACTAGCCAAACACATAAAGCCTACTAAAATCTTATCCTCAACAGTTCTCCCTTCAGCGACTTATCACGGGGGTTCCGCTACCCGGATAGCGGATGGGGTCAAGGGGCAACGCCCTTGCGGGGTCTGGGGGCGTCCCCCCAGGAAGTTTTCGGAGCAACTTAATCCAAAAATACAATCAGAAACTATATCCGGACACCACCAAAACTACCGAAACTCCTGTACCGGGACTCCACTGTACCGGGACTCTTCAGTACCGGGACTCTCCAGTACCGGGACTCTCCAGTACCGGGAGTTGGTAATACCGAGAGTTCACTATACCGGAAGTCGACACTACCGGGAGTCGACTATACCGGAAGTCGACACTACCGGGAGTCGACTATACCGGGAGTCTCAAGAACACAGTCGGTTTCATTTTATCCAGATCCAAATTAAACCTATACAACTACAATTTAAACATTCTAATCCGATAGAAGTCTAATACTACTGATTATAGACATAAAACATAAATGACTTACCTCAAAATCGCTTCCAACCAAGCCAATTGAAGCCCTAACCGTACGAACTCTTCTTCTGCTTCTTCTCGTCTCCAAACACACACTCACACACTGATATTTCTGCTGAATGAAATATCTGAGATCCTAAGGGGGTAATATCAAATCCCATTTTACCATTTAAACCTTGCACTATTCACTAATGTCCAATACCTCTTTAACTTATTATTTTACCCTAACTTACCCTAAACTTTGTTTTATAAAGTTAACTAGATTTAACGGAATTATGATTTAACTAACGAACTTACCCGGGGTATTACAACGACTTTGCCTCAAGGATTAGTTGGGTGGATAACTATGACCGGATACATGATTCATAATCATCTGGGTTTGAACTTCCATACGACAATGACGATATAAACGAGGAGGGAAGCCACAAGGATTTAGATGTGATACTGAAAACCGATGATGGCAATATTAAACCACAAGATGATGATCAATGATTATTTTGTATCTATGACTTCTAAACAATTTAAGTATTTATGTATTTAACATTTACTTAAATAACTTATGTGAATTTTCTGAAATTAGGGTTTTTATATATTTACAAGAAATATTTATTTGTTTTGAGAAAAAAACATTATAGATTGTATATCTATATTTTTGATAATGTAACACATTAATAAAATATTAAGTTAAAAACAAATAAAAAGAAAAAAATAGGAAATATTTAAATAAATAATGTTCTAGTAAAAAGTTATCAACGAAAAATTAGTTAACATATAATACAAAGTTTATAATTAATAAAAAATGTCATGGGCAAGATTTTAAAAAAGGGCATTGCTCGATATGTACAAAAAAATCTTCAATATATTGTTTTTATTATCAGAAATAACATTGAAATCAAGATATAGTATTAATTTATATAAAAAATTTCCCGAGTTTGCCTAGAAACAAAATCCATAAATAAATATTTATAAATTAATATTATCTATCATATCAATTTTACAAAGCATCGTTAATCCGTTCCACCGTATATATATACTAGTCATCTATCCGTTGCAATGCAACGAGATGTAAATCTTTCAAACAAGAAAAAATGTAACTGCTTATTATGATATCTACATAATTATTAAGCAAATAAACCCACACTCTGATGGACCACCATGTTCTTCTATTTCGCTTCATCAACAATAAAAGCCATTTCATCAACCCCAAACTTCATCATTTGACAGCGGCTATCAAGGGTCATCAATTTTCAGCTTCAAATGATCATAAACTGCAAATGGAGATTTCCACACTCAGCTTAACTCCTTAGTTTGAGCCAACCAATCCCAGACAACACCATTTAGAGCATCCACAATCATGGACCTCTTTAGAGGTTCAGGGTTTAGCCACGTCATCTTTCCCTCACTGCCACATCAGTTTTCTCTCTACTATAAATTTTATAAACCTTTTACTATCAATCATGGACCGGTCCACAGTTTAGATAATAAAAAATTATAATAATTAAAAACTACTTATTATAATACCTATAATAATAATTAAAAATTAAAAATAGTTAAAATTCATTTGTTATAAATAAAAATTACAATAATAGAAATCAAAATAAAATAAAATCAATAATGATAAATATAAAATGTGGTTTTATATAAAATGAAAATTATAACTAATTAAATATGACTATGTTTTATTAAATAAATTTTAACAAATAAAAAATAAAATGTGGATTTTTATAAAATGAAAATTATAACTTTTATTGTCTATATAATAAAAAAAAGAAATAAATTCAAAAAATTTACAGGCATTTAATATTGGACCGTCATGTGTTGAATTAATTATCCATTAAAAAAATAAATGTGGCATGTGAACACTCTCTCAATGATGGGCATGGACCGCTCCTTACAGAAGGAGCGGTTTGCCATGTCAACACTCTCTCAATGGCAAAAAAAATTATAAAC
The DNA here is from genome assembly GCA_033807775.1 of Saussurea involucrata. NCBI lineage: Eukaryota > Viridiplantae > Streptophyta > Magnoliopsida > Asterales > Asteraceae > Saussurea > Saussurea involucrata. The sequence goes on from CM066315.1 coordinate 99,851,276, forward strand.
CGGTTCATAGAGATCCACGTGGGGTATGAACCTCCCATTGTGGATGCTTATAGTTTCAACCACAAGAACTAAGGGTGGTACCAACAACAACCTAAACATCCCATGTCCTTCAATAACAACACCACATATTGAGCACCTTTTTAACGTCAATTGTTGAACACCATAAATAAAGACCTCCCTAGCATGGCAAGGTTGTATTACAAGCAACTTTCTACGAAGACCTTGGAGCATCTCCAACACATTCTCTATAATTTTTCTAAAATAATAGAGAACCAAAAGTCAAAATCTCTAAAAAGAATTACGTTTAGCTCCAACAGATTCTCTATTTTAGAGACTTCAACATCCATTATATTATTAAAATATTATTTAAATTTATCATCCCAATACATCTTTTAAAAAATAATTTGTAAAAAATAATAATAACTCAACCCTATTGTGGTTCCATTTTCATTGGAAGACTTATTGGAGGTGTGGTTACTATCTCTTCCTTCATATAATCTGGCTCAGATGGCAATCATTCTTCCAAGAAGAATCTACCCGCCTACAGGTGAAGATTTTAAACTCTTTATGTGATTTAAAAAAATCTAATCAAATGTATAAATCGAATTCACATCTTTCGCAATAACAAAAACTCTCTTCTTGCATAGTAACGATCCTATTGGTTTCTTCTAGCTATGACGATTCTATTGGTTGCTTCTAGCTATGACAGGTTGCTTCTAGCTACCAATCTCTCTGTCTACAACATATAGCAAAATACACCATTATTAATAATCATACAATGCAAGGTTTTGAATTATGGCTTCTGAACATTAATCCAAAAAATTACAAAACTAAAATTAAATGCAAAAGGTGGGAAACATCCATCATATGGGGAAAAATTGATTTGCCAAAGCTGGTGCACCGAAAGATAAATAAACAGTGACACAAAAATAATTATGAGTTTAATAACCAAACATCACCTGATCCTCTAAAGTCGAAAGTGATGTTGTATATCTTGACGGGGGGATGTTTAAAGGGTTGCAATTTAAAAATTACATCGTTAAATCAATATTTACCATTTTTCAGCACATAAACATGTCTTAAAAACATAACAAAAACCAAGTAGATTTGAGAAGGATATTATCTGAAAAGTTAGATGTCGAGGAAGGTGTTCAACACCAAAAAGAAAATCCTGCCAAGAGATATATCATGTTTTCTTACTTGGATCTCAACATTTTCTTTGTGCAGATATAATGTCTCTTACTCTACATGGAGTGTTTTGACAACAAACTGCAAAACCACGCAAGAAATATGAAAGCCAAGTGAAGAAAGGGGTATCTATGATCTCATTTAATATTTTGGTTTTTTCTTGTGTGTGCAACCTAGTCCATACAAGATTCATTATGGAAGAGCTATCTAGCTACCAAGTGTAATCTTTATAATTGTTAAGCACGTGGTGAAAAGAAAATGTTGAAGCTATATTTAGAGGAAAAAATAGCAAACTGATATTTATGAAGAGTCCAACTTCATGAAGCCTATTTTCATCTTTGAAAGTTTCAGAGGGAATCAATCATGGAGCAATCCTCCTTCTGATGTTATATTTGACATATAAGCAATCATCATCCATAAAACAATTAAGCATATTGTTAGTTCAAAAATGTGCTTCTTACCTGTGCAAAGGAAATTTTCGACCACTTCATCGAAATTATGTCCTTCACAGCGATCTGAAATTTACAAGCCAAGAATAAGAATCTTTCTACTTGTTACATGTGATCTTGATGTAAGTATAAAACTCTCTATTCGTCTTTTGGAACATCCCACAAGCGGGATGTAAACTTTTCTTGTAATCCAGAAATAAAAAGATCAATGCGACTACTTATTTAAAGTTTTTCCGAAAATTCACAAAACAAAATTACAATATTTTCTTTCTGAATTAATAAAAAACTATGTATGTAAGAACATTTCAATTATTTTTTCGTCTTCATGTTTTTAGCAATAACTTTCTCAAATGCCCAAGATTAACTATTGTCTCACTAAATTATTAACGAACGCATGAAGAATACCCAAGAAATTCAATCCATATACTAAAAGGAGAGAAACAATTATAATTAACCACATTAGCATGTTGTGAATGTGAGCCAGGAAACCAAGAGAACCTACAAAACTAAAATAATTGAAGGTCCCCTGTGTTATGCACACCGATAAAACAAGAAAGAAAATTGAAAAGGAGATTGAAAAACCTCCTTCATGCTTTGATGTTTCGTTGTTGTTAATCTTTTGCTACTTTTTTGGCCTCTGCTAATAGCCCCAATCGAATTCCCTTCTGCTTCATAGAGAAATGCATGTTAGATTTTGTGTATAGAAGCATACAACTCTTACAAGCTACATGAGTATACAAATCACCAACACAAAACATATGAAACGACAACTTTACAAAATCAAAAGACAAACACTCCCATTGGTCCATTCTGAGTGAAAATTCTAGTGATCTTCAAGGCCTCGTTGAATGTCTTAACAGAATCAAGTCCGATATGTAATCCCATCTAACCACATTAGATAGATGCTGGCACAATCTGCAGTGTAAAAGTGTAACACCCTAAAATTCAGGGCCAATTTAAACCTCAAAATACACGCGTTATGATCATCAAAATATCAGACTTTTATAAACCAAAAGGGATCATAAGTAAATTTCTATATATACACAAAGTCGTCTAACTTAAATAATTTGATCAATTATACATCACAATAAGATCAACTAGATTATCTAAGGCTTGTCCCAAAAGTCATCAAAAGAATATCCTGATCCTTCGTTATCGCCAAGTCTGATTCCCTTCAACTGTAATCTCACTTCCCAAACTATTTCCCAGAGCCGGTACCTGGTAAGACAATTTAATTTTGAAACATTAGGCTTTCGCCTAGTGAGATTATCCAAATCAAATTAAAATTTAACAACTAAAATATTAACAGATATATCAAACCTGTTATCAGCCATCTTACCATACCAAGCTCTTTTCAACCATTGGAATCCACCTATTCCCTTACTTATGACTAATTCATCTAGTCATCATTTTATCAACGAGAATTACTATAAATCCCACCGGACTTATAAATAATTCTAACTCCCAGAAATTACAGTTTCCAAACCTGCTTCTTTCTGAATTAGGATGTCAAATCCTCAACAATAAAGATATCTCATCTTTCGCTTGAAATGGGAATTACAACTCCAAGTATGCCATTCCTCATTTCGTTTCCTCCCCATCTTGAATCACTGGTCTCCCAAATGAGATTTTATTTTATCGCGATCAACAACCACCAGAGACCCTCACAGATGATTCAAGATTCACTCCAACAACTAGAAGTACATCTCAACAGTCCCTGGCTAGTAAACGGTTCTCATTACACCGTACTTTATGCCCACTAGACCAGATGTAGATTTCTAGCCAACGCCACACAATAAATGTGTATTATCACTCATTCTTTTGTATACTAAAGCTATACAATTCAACATATATTCTATATCTCTATGTACAGAATAATAAATTCAACGATTATCCCCACTTTGCCATTTAGCATCGGGGATCAACACCTCAACAATTAACTACAGCTCCGGACTCATAAATAAGTCATTACAATTTAACATAACATGGTTTTTATATCAACAACAGGGTTATAAACATATAACAAATAGCATATTCATATCAGATTGTATGTCACATAACAGCCTCAAAATACTACTGAAAATCCACAAAATTCGCAATCCACTGTAGCGAAAAGCTACACTTTTCGCAAGCCAAAGCTGCGAAAACCTCTACTTTTCGCAACCCACTGTAGCGAAAACCCCACTTCTCGCAACCCTCTATTGCGAAAACCTCAGAACTCGCAACCATTGGTTGCGATAACTACACTTTTCGCAATACACTGTTGCGCAAAGTCACTGTTCATCGTCACTTTCATTTGATTCAGTTCTCCATTTGACTTATTAAGCTTACCATATCTTAATCAAATCATACCATTGATATTATATACAAGTATAGCATATCTATAACACTTTTAATTGCTTAATTTTAACAAGAATGAATAACTCACCTGGGCTTTCTTGAACACAGTGTTCTTCCAAAATCAATGGCTTAATCAACAGCTTAATCAAATCTGGGCAGAGTACTACAACTCAATTCCATGGAGATGAATGATAACAACACAGAAAACATGTTCTACCACAACAATCACCAACTGATTTCTCTTCTTTTCTTCTTTTCTTTCTTTCGACTTCTCTCTCTCTGATACGTTCTATCTCTCTCGATATTCCTCTGTTTTATTTTTCTTTTCTTTTTAGAATACAACACAAAATCAGTATTATCAAATACTGATTAATTCCTAATGTGACACCTCATATAAAAACATGAGTTATTATTTAATTTCCAAAATAAACCCCAAACTTCCAAAAATTGCCAATCAACCCTCCAAGTTAATCTTCTCAATATTAAATTGTACCAAAAATACAATTTATCTTTTATTAATTACAATGAAAATTTCGGGGTGTTACAATACTCCCCAACTTGAAAAGGATTTCGTCCCCGAAATCAATCTAAGGCAATTAATCGAGGGTATCGTTTCATCATTTCTTTCTCTGACTCTAAAGCCACATTAACAACTCAAAGATATAATACCATTATACCTATAATCACTCTCTTGGATTGTACTTTATCAAAATATTTCTCTAAGATCGATTCTCGCTCCTTCACATAACAACTTTTCTCATCAATTATGCTTCAATAACTATGACAATCCATCATTGTATCCATAACTTACACGATTCTTTGATACAAAAATGCTATCACCTTCTCACAGTACTATCGCACCACACAAACATGCTGCAACCAAGCACTAAGGGGTTGTATATCAAAGGTGATAACTCCATTGAACTTGTAGTATGACTACATTCTTAAGTCCAATCTTTCTATCCTTGCTTCCCCCACGTTAGTATGGAATACTATATCTCAAGTATTACTTGTCTCTTTCTCCCAACTTTCCACATACCGATAGTATTTTCTCATTTCGAAACATAACTAAACAGTTTCACCAAGATTTCTAACTTAAAACATTCAACTAAATTATCTTGAAACGACATTACCGTTCGAAGTTATTACCATTCTTAAATCTTCAACTATAAATTTCTCGTACATTTCTTTCACACATAAAGAGCAACTTATATTCCTTAACGACCTTACCTCCGCTACACCACATTGGCCGACATACTCATCATTTTTATTAAACTTCCAGAGATTCAGAATACAACTTAATTGGCACCTCATACCATCAAAATTTCTTTGGATAAACACTCACCACTGCCCCGACATTCTATTCCGATATAAGCCATATTACCACGCCATCTTACAAACCACATGCTTCATCAACTTTATTGACAAATAGTACCTTCCAACCGGAATTCTTGAAACTTCCATTTGGATACTTCCTCTTTCTAACATCACGTCTCATACTAGATGGCACATGTATCTTGGTAATTAATGCTACTACTCGTTCGTACATTTTCCACCCATAACATTTACCACTGACCATGTCTCTCATAGTCATTCGCACACCATTAGTTTTATAATTCTGTTTTCTCGCCCAAATACCCGAGTCTATATCACTAAATATCTCCTCCCCAACGTTAGTTGAACTACCACACACGATTTTCTATTTAACTTGAACTTATTCGTTCTTACTAGCTCTTTGTGATTCCAATACGTTGCATAGACAGAGTACAATTCCTCACAGATCAACACAATCTATACACCCCCTTTGTTCATCTCTAATATTTCATCTTTTATAAATCTTCCACATCGTAAGTAAACACTTATCTAAAAGCAACAGTCCTTCACTGTTCTAACAATCCCACAAAGTGATCCTTCAACTTTTAAGCTTCTGATTTAAACTTAACATTCATACATGATCCCAAAAGGATAACCAATGCATTCACGTCATATAAATTTAAATTTACAATACTGCCCATGCAAGTTCAACCCCAAGCCTACGTCAAGCTTATCAAATCGGGTCAAAGTTCTTAAGACTTAACTGAGTCCAAAACCGAGTCATCTACTCAAAGGATCTAAAGATTATTTATCAATATCAACTCACGCAATTTAAATACATCTAACTCACATTATGCAACATACGCTTCGAGGCGTGAAAATCTTACGACCCTTTATTGCTACTTTCCCAATGAAGTCAATTCATTTGTAAGTACACGTAAATACAACTCTTTTCATACTCCACAATATATATAATACGCCCAGGTTCATTAGTTCCAAAGATACCAAGAACAAGTAAAATATCAAACAGTCTTCACACCTAAGACCAACACTTAAACCGTCACTGGTTCAAATACAATGCAGTTAAGCATATAACACATCCAATACTCCATCTCAAGTCATTAAAACTGACAAACATTCAAAAGACTTCTTTGAATATAAATCAAGCCTTTAATGCCAAAATATTCGTTTGGTTAAACATGTGCCACTCACACGATTTCGTAAACCAAAATACATTGTTACCCAAACTCTTTACCTTTTTAATCTCTTTATTGACCATCGGCCCCAAAACAAAGGTTTACACTCAAAACTTTACATGGTCGGATTTGCCAAAATTCCCCAACTCACATGTTCATATTTTAAAACGTAATACATCATAAATATTGCACACTCACAATATATATTAAAAGCATGTTTTGACTACATGTCTTTCACTTGTGTAACAATTAATCAAAACTTCTTTCATTAATAATTTATTCGACAATCATCCAAAATCCCCCAATTGTCGCACACACTAATAACCACTATGCGCATACCCTCTGCATAACAGCATACCGGTATCGCTCACGGTTTGTTTCTACCCGCACAGGCACACGCGGGACGCATCCAAACCACACCCAGTAACAAACAAAAGGCCTCATACACCTTACACAACTATCGCCTTCAAAGTCAAAGCTTGACATGTCAGTACTTCCTTAACCCTGAACCTATTCCTTCCTCCAGACACGACCGACCCTCGACAACTGTATTATTAGTCACCGAACAAGGGTACAGGCCCTCATATTATTATTACTAAAGTCCACTTTCGACTCTCCCACTATTCATTTCTCATTTGAATACAATTACCAAAACCACAAACTTTCTCCCAAGGTTTATCCAACACCTCTCCACTCTTGGAGTTCTTTCTTAGCTTAAAGCGTAATACTCTACGACCTAGTGAGTTCATAGCCTTCATGCATGACAATATAATAAATAATTCAATCCACCCTTTTCTCGTTTAAATAAACAACATTCGGAACAACGTGGGCACACACGACCCCAATCATTTTCATAACTCCCATGTACTACACAACGATCTCAAAAATCGTTTGTATATAAATTTCCGTAAAACTCAATCTTTCTCAACCGAAGATGTTGTTACAACAGTAATACGAAGATCTTTTTATACGACAAAAGTTTAAAATTTATTGACACAAAGTAAACTAGTCGTTTCTCACACTCATTTATACGATTTCATCAAATCAATATCTTTGTTGGTTATAAAAAGTTTACTGATCAACACTTTCTTGACCTATTTGCTATCATACAACTTTTTATGTAAAGTATGAAGTATTTTGCAAGTTGCTAAGCTCCAAAATTTCGTTAGGCAGCGTAATTGAAATTGCCCTTTTTCTTTAAAAACATACTTGCACTACTAATTCATCCTTGAATAAAACTGTTATTTATGCATTTGGTTTGAAATCAAGAAAACTCATGTAACACACACTAAAACACCATGCACAAAACTTACTCGCAATGAAGGCTACTTACTCAAACAAGGTCAATCGTTTTACTTACGTAACTTATCATTGACACTCTACTTCCGACCAGAGGTCGCTCTCTCGGCCTTATAATAATTGCTATACATGCATTCCATGGCCCCCATACTCAACCATGTCATACTAATTCTGTCTTAATCAATCATCTCATACTCTATCTCTGCACATATCAAATCACCTGTTAAAGGTTGCCTTGGCGGAGTTTCATGAGTCCTGCCAATTCCAGGTTGTCCTTCCAACCCCCATTCATTTACTGCTCTGTCCTCTAAAGGACCCTGGTGGCGTATTTGTAACAACCCGGTTTCCCAAACATACAACAAATAACATACATTGCATAACTTCATTACATTCATAATAAAAGATGCATCACAAACCAAGTACGGTCTCAAAAGTCTTGACATTACAAAATATATAAAAGTTTCCTAATCAACATCCATCAAAAGCTTCCTACACTTCATCCTCTCCTGCCGATCCTTAACCTGGAAAACATATTTTTGAAAACAAAATGAGGGTTAGACCAAACGGGTCTAGTGAGTTAATCCCGGTCTTTTCCAAAATCAATATAAAACTCTTTTCACATAATACTTTGTATCAAAATAGTTTAGATAAACCTTTGGTAATCCTTTCGTAAAATATAAACATACCACACGTATTTAAATACCAATTCAGACTCGTACATCGTGTACATCTCATTCACCTTATTCCTCCACCAATGGCCATATTAGTTGGTAGCAAGCCAACTAATAAATCAACAACCGGTACGCTCACCGGAACCCGGCTACCTGTCGGTCCGCACACCGGAACCCGACTACTCACCGGTCCGCACACCGGAACCCGGCTACACACCGGTCCGCTCACCGAAACCCGGCAACAAGTGCACTCGTGTAGTGCAAAGCTTATATAAATACAATATATATCTCATTACATCATATTGTCATTTATATACACATAATCATATTTCTACCACATAATCATCTCATATATATATATATACACATATATATGTATCCCGGTTCAAAAACGTTTTAAAGCAAAACTCACCTCGATCGCTTATCCATAAACACTTCCAAGCTTTTCTCCAAAAGATTCAGTCTTTCAATCCAAATCCACAGAATCTGAAACAGATTAAATACAAATATCCCCTTACCATTTGAACACGTGAACTCTAGATAAATCTACCTAACTCTCGCCATCAAAACAACCAAACAGCTATAGTTTCCGGACAGCCCAAAGCCACCCGGACATCCCAACTTTTCCGGACAGCATAAAGAATCCGGACAACACAATTTATCCGGACAACACAAGGAATCCGGACACCACAGACTAATCCGGACAACAAAGGAATCCGGACACCACAGACTAATCCGGACAACAAAGGAATCCGGATGCCATCCGGTCTCTAAATCATCCGGAAACCATCAATCAAATCGTCCGGACTCTATCAACAACTTACCCGGACACCACCCAAGAATCTACCCGGACAACTTCTACTTTATCCGGACACCACTGTCGGTTTACCCATTTTCACCCAGAAATTGGCTGATTCATTACCAGATGTAATTCTAACTATTCTACTCTGATAGAACCCTTCTAAAAGCAATTACAAACACAAAATACAAAGGAACATACCTTAATTCACTTCCAAAGCTCACCAATTGATGTCTTAACCACAAAGCTCTTTCTTTCTTCTTCTTAGCTCCAAGAACACACACACACATACCTTAGTTTAGATATTTCTGAGTTATGACATATCTGAACTCCTAAAGGGGTAATATCAACCTATTTTCATTTTAAACCTTGAACTTCTCAATAATGACCCAAACACCCCTAAACTTATAATTTATCCAAACATACCCTAAACATCTAACTTTAAAGTTAACTTTATTTAACGGAAAAGGAGATTTTAACTAACGAACTTACCCGGGGTATTACATTATCTCCCCCTTAAAAGAATTCCGTCCCAGAATTCGGTTAAGCAATAAACGAGGGTAACTACTATCATGTCCTATCCAATGGTCCTTCACTCTGATCATTACATTCGACTACTTTCTCCCACTCTCTTCTCAACATAAAACACGTTTTCTCCAAGGATAGCTCACTAGGAGGTAGTCACTCTTAACGGATCCTATGAGCTAGTTTTCTTTCACCTCCAACCAATTGAACGCACCTAATTTCAACAATTACTATACTTTACTAACAACTTCAACATACCTCATATCAGGAACTTAATCGAGTCAATCCGAAATCACACTCAATGCTCAAAACAACTACACATTTTCCATTTCTCAAACGGTAATACTCCATTCTTTAGCTAACCATCTACTGCCACTCCATTCTCTTATTCTTGAATAACACTACTACACACCGCCTAGACATCCATACCTCTCCCCACATACTTTTGGCACCTCTACACAACTTACAAACAAAATTCCGAGCAAAGGTTTCCACTTATACTCACCCCATATCATCACAAATCCACCACTTAATCTCACGAAATTCATTACTACTACACCTTGCACATTCACTAATTATAAACTGCCACCATCTTATCCACATTACCCCACACATTTAAACAATACCTTTCTTGATAGCGTCAACAATCATATTAAGTATAATCCACACAACATACTAAACTGTCGCCTTCATGACTAGGTCAAGACTTCACGCACTATCGTTACCTTCCACACACAATTCATCACATTCTACACACTAACAAATTAGAACAATAATAATTAAGCACACCCTTCTATATCTCTAACACAATTATCAAATATTTTTCTAACACAAATAATAAAATTGAAAACACAAAAGAATCGGTTTGCACCGAAATCAAATAACACTTTAGCACGTATAAAGTTTATAGAAATATACCTGTCTTCATCTCTATCCATACGTCGAGTTCGACTTGCCACTCTGTTGATTCAACAAGGTTAATATACACGTAAGCACATACCCAATATAACAAGATATTCTGGTTCAACATGTACTTGTAAGTTCATGATTACACTGGCCAGGTGTAATTTGAAAATACCTTACATGATGTTCCTTCTACCTTTTTATATTTAACATCCCAAGGTTCTAAAATAATAAGGACATCCTACTTCACATACAGTTTAAGTCTAGGTATAAATCCAAATACCTAAATCCCTTAAACTAGGGCTCTGATACCATTTGTAACAACCCGGTTTCCCAAACATACAACAAATAACATACATTGCATAACTTCATTACATTCATAATAAAAGATACATCACAAACCAAGTACGGTCTCAAAAGTCTTGACATTACAAAATATATAAAAGTTTCCTAATCAACATCCATCAAAAGCTTCCTACACTTCATCCTCTCCTGCCGATCCTTAACCTGGAAAACATATTTTTGAAAACAAAATGAGGGTTAGACCAAACGGGTCTAGTGAGTTAATCCCAGTCTTTTCCAAAATCAATATAAAACTCTTTTCACATAATACTTTGTATCAAAATAGTTTAGATAAACCTTTGGTAATCCTTTCGTAAAATATAAACATACCACACGTATTTAAATACCAATTCAGACTCGTGCATCGTGTACATCTCATTCACCTTATTCCTCCACCAATGGCCATATTAGTTGGTAGCAAGCCAACTAATAAATCAACAACCGGTCCGCTCACCGGAACCCGGCTACCTGTCGGTCCGCACACTGGAACCCGACTACTCACCGGTCCGCACACCGGAACCCGGCTACACACCGGTCCGCTCACCGAAACCCGGCAACAAGTGCACTCGTGTAGTGCAAAGCTTATATAAATACAATATATATCTCATTACATCATATTGTCATTTATATACACATAATCATATTTCTACCACATAATCATCTCATATATATATATACACATATATATGTATCCCAGTTCAAAAACGTTTTAAAGAAAACTCACCTCGATCGCTTATCCATAAACACTTCCAAGCTTTTCTCCAAAAGATTCAGTCTTTCAATCCAAATCCACAGAATCTGAAACAGATTAAATACAAATATCCCCTTACCATTTGAACACGTGAACTCTAGATAAATCTACCTAACTCTCGCCATCAAAACATACAAACAGCTATAGTTTCCGGACAGCCCAAAGCCACCCGGACATCCCAACTTTTCCGGACAGCATAAAGAATCCGGACAACACAATTTATCCGGACAACACAAGGAATCCGGACACCACAGACTAATCCGGACAACAAAGGAATCCGGACACCACAGACTAATCCGGACAACAAAGGAATCCGGATGCCATCCGGTCTCTAAATCATCCGGAAACCATCAATCAAATCGTTCGGACTCTATCAACAACTTACCCGGACACCACCCAAGAATCTACCCGGACAGCTTCTACTTTATCCGGACACCACTGTCGGTTTACCCATTTTCACCCAGAAATTGGCTGATTCATTACCAGATGTAATTCTAACTATTCTACTCCGATAGAACCCTTCTAAAAGCAATTACAAAGACAAAATACAAAGGAACATACCTTAATTCACTTCCAAAGCTCACCAATTGATGTCTTAACCACAAAGCTCTTTCTTTCTTCTTCTTAGCTCCAAGAACACACACACACACATACCTTAGTTTAGATATTTCTGAGTTGTGACATATCTGAACTCCTAAAGGGGTAATATCAACCCCTAAACTTACCCGAGGTATTACATTATCTCCCCCTTAAAAGAATTCCGTCCCGGAATTCGGTTAAGCAATAAACGAGGGTAACTACTATCATGTCCTATCCAATGGTCCTTCACTCTGATCATTACATTCGACTACTTTCTCCCACTCTCTTCTCAACATAAAACACGTTTTCTCCAAGGATAGCTCACTAGGAGGTAGTCACTCTTAACGGATACTATGAGCTAGCTTTCTTTCACCTCCAACCAATTGCACGCACCTAATTTCAACAATTACTATACTTTACTAACAACTTCAACATACCTCATATCAGAAACTTAATCGAGTCAATCCGAAATCACACTCAATGCTCAAAACAACTACACATTTTCCATTTCTCAAACGGTAATACTCCATTCTTTAGCTAACCATCTACTGCCACTCCATTCTCTTATTCTTGAATAACACTACTACACACCGCCTAGACATCCATACCTCTCCCCACATACTTTTGGCACCTCTACACAACTTACAAACAAAATTCCGAGCAGAGGTTTCCACTTATACTCACCCCATATCATCACAAATCCACCACTTAATCTCACGAAATTCATTACTACTACACCTTGCACATTCACTAATTATAAACTGCCACCATCTTATCCACATTACCCCACACATTTAAACAATACCTTTCTTGATAGCGTCATCAATCATATTAAGTATAATCTACACAACATACTAAACTGTCGCCTTCATGACTAGGTCAAGACTTCACGCACTATCGTTACCTTCCACACACAATTCATCACATTCTACACACTAACAAATTAGAACAACAATAATTAAGCACACCCTTCTATATCTCTAACACAATTATCAAATATTTTTCTAACACAAATAATAAAATTGAAAACACAAAAGAATCGGTTTGCACCGAAGTCAAATAACACTTTAGCACGTATAAAGTTTATAGAAATATACCTGTCTTCATCTCTATCCATACGTCGAGTTCGACTTGCCACTCTGTTGATTCAACAAGGTTAATATACACATAAGCACATACCCAATATAACAAGATATTCTGGTTCAACATGTACTTGTAAGTTCATGATTACACTGGCCAGGTGTAATTTGAAAATACCTTACATGATGTTCCTTCTACCTTTTTATATTTAACATCCCAAGGTTCTAAAATAATAAGGACATCCTACTTCACATACAGTTTAAGTCTAGGTATAAATCCAAATACCTAAATCCCTTAAACTAGGGCTCTGATACCATTTGTAACAACCCGGTTTCCCAAACATACAACAAATAACAAACATTGCATAACTTCATTACATTCATAATAAAAGATACATCACAAACCAAGTACGGTCTCAAAAGTCTTGACATTACAAAATATATAAAAGTTTCCTAATCAACATCCATCAAAAGCTTCCTACACTTCATCCTCTCCTGCCGATCCTTAACCTGGAAAACATACTTTTGAAAACAAAATGAGGGTTAGACCAAACGGGTCTAGTGAGTTAATCCCGGTCTTTTCCAAAATCAATATAAAACTCTTTTCACATAATACTTTGTATCAAAATAGTTTAGATAAACCTTTGGTAATCCTTTCGTAAAATATAAACATACCACACGTATTTAAATACCAATTCAGACTCGTGCATCGTGTACATCTCATTCACCTTATTCCTCCACCAATGGCCATATTAGTTGGTAGCAAGCCAACTAATAAATCAACAACCGGTCCGCTCACCGGAACCCGGCTACCTGTCGGTCTGCACACCGGAACCCGACTACTCACCGGTCCGCACACCGGAACCCGGCTACACACCGGTCCGCTCACCGAAACACGGCAACAAGTGCACTCGTGTAGTGCAAAGCTTATATAAATACAATATATATCTCATTACATCATATTGTCATTTATATACACATAATCATATTTCTACCACATAATCATCTCATATATATATATATACACATATATATGTATCCCAGTTCAAAAACGTTTTAAAGAAAACTCACCTCGATCGCTTATCCATAAACACTTCCAAGCTTTTCTCCAAAAGATTCAGTCTTTCAATCCAAATCCACAGAATCTGAAACAGATTAAATACAAATATCCCCTTACCATTTGAACACGTGAACTCTAGATAAATCTACCTAACTCTCGCCATCAAAACATACAAACAGCTATAGTTTCCGGACAGCCCAAAGCCACCCGGACATCCCAACTTTTCCGGACAGCATAAAGAATCCGGACAACACAATTTATCCGGACAACACAAGGAATCCGGACACCACAGACTAATCCGGACAACAAAGGAATCCGGACACCACAGACTAATCCGGACAACAAAGGAATCCGGATGCCATCCGGTCTCTAAATCATCCGGAAACCATCAATCAAATCGTCCGGACTCTATCAACAACTTACCCGGACACCACCCAAGAATCTACCCGGACAACTTCTACTTTATCCGGACACCACTGTCGGTTTACCCATTTTCACCCAGAAATTGGCTGATTCATTACCAGATGTAATTCTAACTATTCTACTCCGATAGAACCCTTCTAAAAGCAATTACAAAGACAAAATACAAAGGAACATACCTTAATTCACTTCCAAAGCTCACCAATTGATGTCTTAACCACAAAGATCTTTCTTTCTTCTTCTTAGCTCCAAGAACACACACACACATACCTTAGTTTAGATATTTCTGAGTTGTGACATATCTGAACTCCTAAAGGGGTAATATCAACCCCTAAACTTACCCGGGGTATTACATTATCTCCCCCTTAAAAGAATTCCGTCCCGGAATTCGGTTAAGCAATAAACGAGGGTAACTACTATCATGTCCTATCCAATGGTCCTTCACTCTGATCATTACATTCGACTACTTTCTCCCACTCTCTTCTCAACATAAAACACGTTTTCTCCAAGGATAGCTCACTAGGAGGTAGTCACTCTTAACGGATACTATGAGCTAGCTTTCTTTCACCTCCAACCAATTGCACGCACCTAATTTCAACAATTACTATACTTTACTAACAACTTCAACATACCTCATATCAGAAACTTAATCGAGTCAATCCGAAATCACACTCAATGCTCAAAACAACTACACATTTTCCATTTCTCAAACGGTAATACTCCATTCTTTAGCTAACCATCTACTGCCACTCCATTCTCTTATTCTTGAATAACACTACTACACACCGCCTAGACATCCATACCTCTCCCCACATACTTTTGGCACCTCTACACAACTTACAAACAAAATTCCGAGCAGAGGTTTCCACTTATACTCACCCCATATCATCACAAATCCACCACTTAATCTCACGAAATTCATTACTACTACACCTTGCACATTCACTAATTATAAACTGCCACCATCTTATCCACATTACCCCACACATTTAAACAATACCTTTCTTGATAGCGTCATCAATCATATTAAGTATAATCTACACAACATACTAAACTGTCGCCTTCATGACTAGGTCAAGACTTCACGCACTATCGTTACCTTCCACACACAATTCATCACATTCTACACACTAACAAATTAGAACAACAATAATTAAGCACACCCTTCTATATCTCTAACACAATTATCAAATATTTTTCTAACACAAATAATAAAATTGAAAACACAAAAGAATCGGTTTGCACCGAAGTCAAATAACACTTTAGCACGTATAAAGTTTATAGAAATATACCTGTCTTCATCTCTATCCATACGTCGAGTTCGACTTGCCACTCTGTTGATTCAACAAGGTTAATATACACATAAGCACATACCCAATATAACAAGATATTCTGGTTCAACATGTACTTGTAAGTTCATGATTACACTGGCCAGGTGTAATTTGAAAATACCTTACATGATGTTCCTTCTACCTTTTTATATTTAACATCCCAAGGTTCTAAAATAATAAGGACATCCTACTTCACATACAGTTTAAGTCTAGGTATAAATCCAAATACCTAAATCCCTTAAACTAGGGCTCTGATACCATTTGTAACAACCCGGTTTCCCAAACATACAACAAATAACAAACATTGCATAACTTCATTACATTCATAATAAAAGATACATCACAAACCAAGTACGGTCTCAAAAGTCTTGACATTACAAAATATATAAAAGTTTCCTAATCAACATCCATCAAAAGCTTCCTACACTTCATCCTCTCCTGCCGATCCTTAACCTGGAAAACATACTTTTGAAAACAAAATGAGGGTTAGACCAAACGGGTCTAGTGAGTTAATCCCGGTCTTTTCCAAAATCAATATAAAACTCTTTTCACATAATACTTTGTATCAAAATAGTTTAGATAAACCTTTGGTAATCCTTTCGTAAAATATAAACATACCACACGTATTTAAATACCAATTCAGACTCGTGCATCGTGTACATCTCATTCACCTTATTCCTCCACCAATGGCCATATTAGTTGGTAGCAAGCCAACTAATAAATCAACAACCGGTCCGCTCACCGGAACCCGGCTACCTGTCGGTCTGCACACTGGAACCCGACTACTCACCGGTCCGCACACCGGAACCCGGCTACACACCGGTCCGCTCACCGAAACCCGGCAACAAGTGCACTCGTGTAGTGCAAAGCTTATATAAATACAATATATATCTCATTACATCATATTGTCATTTATATACACATAATCATATTTCTACCACATAATCATCTCATATATATATATACACATATATATGTATCCCAGTTCAAAAACGTTTTAAAGAAAACTCACCTCGATCGCTTATCCATAAACACTTCCAAGCTTTTCTCCAAAAGATTCAGTCTTTCAATCCAAATCCACAGAATCTGAAATAGATTAAATACAAATATCCCCTTACCATTTGAACACGTGAACTCTAGATAAATCTACCTAACTCTCGCCATCAAAACATACAAACAGCTATAGTTTCCGGACAGCCCAAAGCCACCCGGACATCCCAACTTTTCCGGACAACATAAAGAATCCGGACAACACAATTTATCCGGACAACACAAGGAATCCGGACACCACAGACTAATCCGGACAACAAAGGAATCCGGACACCACAGACTAATCCGGACAACAAAGGAATCCGGATGCTATCCGGTCTCTAAATCATCCGGAAACCATCAATCAAATCGTCCGGACTCTATCAACAACTTACACGGACACCACCCAAGAATCTACCCGGACAACTTCTACTTTATCCGGACACCACTGTCGGTTTACCCATTTTCACCCAGAAATTGGCTGATTCATTACCAGATGTAATTCTAACTATTCTACTCCGATAGAACCCTTCTAAAAGCAATTACAAACACAAAATACAAAGGAACATACCTTAATTCACTTCCAAAGCTCACCAATTGATGTCTTAACCACAAAGCTCTTTCTTTCTTCTTCTTAGCTCCAAGAACACACACACACATACCTTAGTTTAGATATTTCTGAGTTGTGACATATCTGAACTCCTAAAGGGGTAATATCAACCTATTTTCATTTTAAACCTTGAACTTCTCAATAATGACCCAAACACCCCTAAACTTATAATTTATCCAAACATACCCTAAACATCTAACTTTAAAGTTAACTTTATTTAACGGAAAGGAGATTTTAACTAACGAACTTACCCGGGGTATTACAGTATTCACCATCACTCTACTATAACCTAAAGGGATAACCATAAGAAATGGTTATGCACATACCCTTATACAAAATGTACTTACCGATCGTTAGTCACTGTAACAATTTAGAAATAAGTACGCTCGCGTAACAATATATTCATAATCACAGTAGCTAATTGGAATTGTGAATATATCATACAGGAGAATCCTCGTTACCATTGTCACCGTACCAACTTCTCGTATTTCCGTCAATTCTAAGACTATCCCGTCTTAGTACTTCTACCCATCTCTCACAATCATAACTTAATTTATCTCAGCTTAAGTCTAAGTATTTCATCAGCATACTTAGTTCGCTTAAACTAGAGCTCTGATACCATACTGTAACACCCTAAAATTCAGGGCCAATTTAAACCTCAAAATACACGCGTTATGATAATCAAAATATCAGACTTTTATAAACCAAAAAGGATCATAAGTAAATTTCTATATATACACAAAGTCGTCTAACTTAAATAATCTGATCAATTATACATCACAATAAGATCAACTAGATTATCTAAGGCTTGTCCCAAAAGTCATCAAAAGAATATCCTGATCCTTCGTTATCGCCAAGTCTGATTCCCTTCAACTGTAATCTCACTTCCCAAACTATTTCCCAGAGCCGGTACCTGGTAAGACAATTTAATTTTGAAACATTAGGCTTTCGCCTAGTGAGATTATCCAAATCAAATTAAAATTTAACAACTAAAATATTAACATATATATCAAACCTGTTATCAGCCATCTTACCATACCAAGCTCTTTTCAACCATTGGAATCCACCTATTCCCTTACTTATGACTAATTCATCTAGTCATCATTTTATCAACGAGAATTACTATAAATCCCACCGGACTTATAAATAATTCTAACTCCCAGAAATTACAGTTTCCAAACCTGCTTCTTTCTGAATTAGGATGTCAAATCCTCAACAATAAAGATATCTCATCTTTCGCTTGAAATGGGAATTACAACTCCAAGTCTGCCATTCCTCATTTCGTTTCCTCCCCATCTTGAATCACTGGTCTCCCAAATGAGATTTTATTTTATCGCGATCAACAACCACCAGAGACCCTCACAGATGATTTAAGATTCACTCCAACATCTAGAAGTACATCTCAACAGTCCCTGGCTAGTAAACGGTTCTCATTACACCGTACTTTATGCCCACTAGACCAGATGTAGATTTCTAGCCAACGCCACACAATAAATGTGTATTATCACTCATTCTTTTGTATACTAAAGCTATACAATTCAACATATATTCTATATCTCTATGTACAGAATAATAAATTCAACGATTATCCCCACTTTGCCATTTAGCATCGGGGATCAACACCTCAACAATTAACTACAGCTCCGGACTCATAAATAAGTCATTACAATTTAACATAACATGGTTTTTATATCAACAACAGGGTTATAAACATATAACAAATAGCATATTCATATCAGATTGTATGTCACATAACAGCCTCAAAATACTACTGAAAATCCACAAAATTCGCAATCCACTGTAGCGAAAAGCTACACTTTTCGCAAGCCAAAGCTGCGAAAACCTCTACTTTTCGCAACCCACTGTAGCGAAAACCCCACTTCTCGCAACCCTCTATTGCGAAAACCTCAGAACTCGCAACCCTTGGTTGCGAAAACTACACTTTTCGCAATACACTGTTGCGCAAAGTCACTGTTCATCGTCACTTTCATTTGATTCAGTTCTCCATTTGACTTATTAAGCTTACCATATCTTAATCAAATCATACCATTGATATTATATACAAGTATAGCATATCTATAACACTTTTAATTGCTTAATTTTAACAAGAATGAATAACTCACCTGGGCTTTCTTGAACACAGTGTTCTTCCAAAATCAATGGCTTAATCAACAGCTTAATCAAATCTGGGCAGAGTACTACAACTCAATTCCATGGAGATGAATGATAACAACACAGAAAACATGTTCTACCACAACAATCACCAACTGATTTCTCTTCTTTTCTTCTTTTCTTTCTTTCGACTTCTCTCTCTCTGATACGTTCTATCTCTCTCGATATTCCTCTGTTTTATTTTTCTTTTCTTTTTAGAATACAATACAAAATCAGTATTATCAAATACTAATTAATTCCTAATGTGACACCTCACATAAAAACATGAGTCATTATTTAATTTCCAAAATAAACCCCAAACTTCCAAAAATTGCCAATCAACCCTCCAAGTTAATCTTCTCAATATTAAATTGTACCAAAAATACAATTTATCTTTTATTAATTACAATGAAAATTTCGGGGTGTTACAAAAAGAAAGGTTTGTTTTAATTTAATTTGCTAATCAAATCTTCATTCCATGTAAATATGCATTTTGATCCATAAAATAAATAAATAAATAAATAAATAAATAAAAGTTACATGTAACCCTGAATAAGAATAGTAGAATAGATAGACGAAGAGAGTACCAAAAACCACAACATATTTGTTGTTGAGGATATCATGTGTCTTAATAGAATCAAGTCCGATATGTAATCCCATCCAACCACATGGGATAGTAGATGCAGAATCTGCAGTGTAAAAGAAAGGTTTGTTTTAATTTAATTTGCTAATCAAATATTCATTCCACATAAATATGCATTTTGATCCATAATATTAATAAATAAATAAAGGTTACATGTAACCCTGAATAAGAATAGTAGAATAGATAGACGAAGAGAGTACCAAAAACCACAACATATTTGTTGTTGAGCATACCGTCACATGAACCACCTCTAGTTCACCAAAATGCATCTGAACCTGTAAGCTTTGAGTAAGTCAAGTAACCTATTCAAGACACCCTAACCCTAACCCTCCGATTCCTGCACACCAACTGTATGATGAAATGTTAGTAGAAGTGGAAGAACCAGAAGGCAGTGATGTGGGTTCAGATTCACGTGTAGCAAAACTTATCTCCCATGACCCAAACCAGATCACTCTTCAAACCAAATAAGACAAACTTTTCTATGGATTAAACTCAGAGACGTATTAATAGGGTATGTTTGGGAACTCCAATTCCGAAGTCTAGGATTGGAATTGGAGTTTGATTTTATATACCTTGTTAATGCCAAAAATCACCCAAAGGATAACTTAAGGTCGATGTGGAGCTTTAACAACTAAAGGAAGAATCACGCGACATATCGTACGACAGATAACAAAGATAAAAAGAGACAAGAGAATTTGGTGACGCGGAAAACCCCGTCGAGGGTAAAAACCGCGGTCGACTATAGAAGTCGACGGTGCACTATGGTCGTCAAACAGGGACAACGTCCTTTAGTAACAGGTGTCGGTAGTACAATAGATTACAATTACAAGAGAAATAGACTTAATTGTAAAATAGTATCACGTGTCGTGTGAAATAATGCTTCGTCGTGCGTTTATGTGAATGATCGTTTGAATGCTTCTTGGTGAGTTCTTGAGAATCGGTTGTTTATTGCAAATAATTCGTAGTATCTCTGGAAATCATAAGTCCTGGAATGTGTCTTCAGTCTTGGATTATATAGGCTTTGGCATCATTAATGGCCTTTATAAATGTGAGAAACGGTCTTGGTCATTGAATATGCTTGATTACGATCTTCAGTTATGACCGTTATCCTTTGTGGTGCTTGACCATCATTAAATAGTCGTAAGAGAAACACTTGTCGACCGTTAGTAAGTTAGTGTCAAAGATAATCGTACGATGGTCGCACGTTTCGGTGGACAATTCGGTCGTGCGACGGGGATACCATACTGGGGACGATTAACGATATGGCCATGCATAATTTAAGAGACCTTATCTTAATACAAGACTTGTCGTGCGAAGCAAGTCCTTTGTGTTCTTGCATCGGTCGTGAGGTGTGATTTTTACCCAAACAGTTTGCCCCCAAAATTTGAATTTGGCGTGCAAATTTTAATTTTAATTTCTGAGGTAGATGAATGGACACGTGTCGACCATTGAGTCAACTCTGGTTCGAAAGGAACCGAATTGGTTCGAAGGCAACCGAAAAGTCGATAAGGTTGATGACGTCGTGCTGACGTTCGCGCGTGTGGATGACAGCTATGGACACGTGGTGTCCATTCGATGGTGGTACGCGAAGAGGCAATGACACGTGTCGATCATCTAGCGGCTCGACCTGAGACTTGGAAATCATATAAATAGGACTCGAATTCAATCTCTTCCTTTTTTACGCTTCCTGGCATTTTAGAGAGACATTTTCTTGATAAAACCTGCAAAAACTCAACCCTTTCTTTCTTTCGATCGAGGTTATAAGGATATAAGGTACAATTTCTGGACCTTTATGCACATTAAGTCCATTGCTAGGATACGTACGAAGAACTGGGATTTGAAAACCCTCTTTCTAGCCTTAACTAGCGACGCACTTTATTATGTCTACTGAACCACCGAGCACTATTACCTCCGACGAGAGTTTAGAGACTTTCAGGACCCTAGCCGGGATACCTGAGAGTGTTGAAATGTTTCCTCCTGACCACTTTAGGCCCGAGGAGTGCCCCGACGAATATTTCATCTTATATGAATATCCGTTCAAAATAGGGTTTAAGTGGCCTTTTTCACCCTTGGCCAGGGCGTTTTTGGATACATTCGACCTTTCTCTAAGTCATATGATGCCACAGTTCCGACGGACCGTCCAGGGGATCGATAGGGTCACCGTTGAGTGAGTCACTCCTTTCACTATCAACAATCTTTTGATGGCCTACACGGTGAAGGACGACAAGAACCATCGCTACAGCCCCTACCCGAGGTTTAGGGGTGAGAAGGTTCTTGTTCAGAACACTGTGGTCAACGATCGTGGATGGAAAGCTCGATACGTTCTGTGTTGGCTGAAGTCGCTCGACCAAACGGATGAGGATTCCTCCTGGGTTTCCACCGGGTGGAATATCGGGGGTAGGTTTCCTTTTCGTTTATTTACTTTTTGTTTTTTAACTTGGATCGTGCTTACTGATGTTTTCTCTTTTTGTTTTTCAGCGATCGACTTCGACAGGGTTGAGGCTCGCCCTGATACTCAGGAAAAGATCAATAGATTCCTAGAGAGAAGTGTCGGGGAACGCTCTTTCTTTACCTCCCGCGCCCTAGTCGATGAAGACTCGGACGTCGAAGTGATTGGGGCGACTGAGGCCTCGACCGCAAGGAGAGAGGACAAAGAAGAGGAGAGAGAGGGGGAAGAGGAGATGGCTGGTAAGTGTTTTTTTTACCTTAGTGTACCCTTGGTCGTCTGACTTTTTGGTCGTGCGACTTGAACTCCTTGTCTGCTTTCTAACCTTTCTTTAGTTTTTCACTTTTAGGTGGATGCGAGCCAATGCCGTCCCATGGTCTCTTGAAGAAGGAGGCCCAGCTCCTTTTGGCCAAAAAAGCCAAGGAGCTCAAGAGAAAGGCTCCCTCGACCCACGCGTCGGGGACGAAAAAGACGAAGACGACTCCCTTCCGGAGGGAACCGTCGTCGAAGGGTGGCCACCCGTCTAGGGTTGTCACTCCTGAGAAGACGAAGGCATCTTCGGGTGCGATCGACGGTGAGCTTATCAGCGTCGCTCCTCCAATTATTGAGGATTCGAGTTTTCGATCGGTTAAGTCGATCCCTTCTGGGGTTGACAAGGGGAAAGGCCCTAAGGTCGAAGGGTCGGCTGGAGTTTCGACGGTAAATTTCACTTTACCGTCGAACTTTATGGCGGATGGCGTCCTAGACAGGGAGAAAATATTTCCCTATCTGGGGAATTATTTGACCCCGTCCTTTCGGGAGCACTACAGGGGTGTCTCAGTCGACGAGACCGGATCTCATGTCGCTGGACTTTCGTTCATGGTATGTTTTTTCGACTTGTGTTATTTTTTAACTTTCCGTCTTTTGTTCTAACATCTTTGTTACGTTTCAGGCATTTCAGGCGTCCTTGTGTTTGTACTATTTGGACGAAGCCCAGAAGACAGCTTCCCGTGCAATGGAAGAAATGCGCAAAGCCCAAGATGGGGAACGGAGGGCACGGGAACAGGTGCATGCATCAGAGGCCAAGGTCGAGTCCCTCTCGTCGAGGCTTGACGATGCTTAGAACCTCTTAGAGGCCTCGATGAGAGAGCATGGCGACCTTAATGAGCATCTGGCGACGGCTCAAAATAAAGTTTCTGTGTCTGAAGCGGAAGTTACGGCGACTAAGGATCTTTTGACCGTGCGCCAAAAATAGGTCGAAGATCTTAAGTCGTCCGTCAAGGTGAAGGAGGAAGAGGTTGCCAAATTGGAGCAAAGGCTCCTCAGTTTTGAAGCTTTGGCTCGTTTTAAAGTCAAAGTGGCGATCATGCGTCGCCATCTCCTGGGGAAGAATCCCATGGCGAACGCGGACACGGAGGTCGCTACTTTCTTAGGGCAGATCGGGACGGAACAAGACCTCGATCAGGATGATGCCCTCGAGGAAGATGATCCTACGGAGGCTGAGGCGGGAGGTGGCGATGAGGAAATCGCCCATGACTAGGAGTAGCTCCTTTTTATTTTTGTATTTTTGGGGCGTCCGTTGGTGGTTGGGCCCTCTACTTGTAATTTTTGGAAATATTAATACAAGTATTTTTGTCCAACGATCATTTTGTCGAGCATTTTTATTTTTCACATGGATTGTACATTAATCTGGCGATACCTGCGATAACATACTTGTCATGCGATAAAATACGTATGAAGCATAAATCGTGCGATAGAAGCGACATATTAATAAAAATAAAAGTCGTGCTTTCAAGGCACATAGAAAGAGATCGTGCGACAAAGGCCTTGTGGGGTTTTTCCAGGTTTTAGACCTAGGTTCGTAAGAATTAAATCGTGGAACTCAGATCGTAAGACATCAGTCGTTATATATTAGTCGTAAGACACTGGTTATACGACGTTAGTTGTAAGACTGGCGTTTGTGCGATTATGCGGCCATGTGATACACATGGTTAGCGGTGGTCGTTGGTTTGACCAACGACCCTTCGATGCTTAAGTCAGTAATCGTCGTTGTTAAATAAATCATAAGAATGTACTTAAAAGAAATATTTCTTTAGATGTACCGCATTCCAGCTACGTAGGATGTCTTGATCATCGAGGGTTCGGAGCTTGTAAGCACCTTTTCCTACGACCTTAGATATGCGATAAGAACCTTCCCACTTAGTGGATAACTTACCTGCGTTTAGCTCCTTAGTATTTTGAAATACTCGTCGTAAGACAAAGTTGCCTTATTGAAAATGTTAATCCAAGATCTATCAAGATTAGAGAGAAATTCTAGAGAGAGAGTAGAGAGAGAAAGTAGATCTCATTATGTCGGCTCTCTTTGTTTACAAGATATGAGTTATGACCAAAAGCTTACAAAGAAAGTCTAAACAAAGCCTTATATACCCTAAGACTTAATAAGGCATAATAGCTAACTTTGACTTTCTAATACATTGACTTTGACTCTATAAATCAAGATTAAATCTTGAAGACATATTTGTCCTAACAATCTCCCCCTTGGATTCAAGATTTAAACATTTGAGAACAGCAGTCTTCGGCTTCTTGAATCTTCAAAATCTTCGGTCTTTATCAGGCTTGTCAAAGTCAAATTGTCACAAAGTCTTCAGACGGGGAACTGACGGAGATTTTCTTTCTTTAAAAGATATGGAGAATTTGTTTCTTCACACAAGGCATTTTGATACAATGTAGCGCAAATCTAAGAAAACGAGATCTTCTTGAGAAACCAAGATGATCAATCGATTTTTCCTAAACTCTTGAAGAATTCTCCCCCTTTTTCTTTCTTTGACTTGAGAACTTCAATCTTCAGTAAGGATATTCACCATATAGCACAAGTTTAAGAAAAAGAGATCACAAGATGATCAATTGATTTCTCTTAAACTCTTGAAGAAGAAATCTCCCCCTTTCCTTTCTTGAGACGAAGTCTTCTTTAAACATTTATCCCCCTGTCATGAAATCGAATCTTTGACTTGAAAGCTTTGACATGAAATTGAACTAAACATTTCTCCCCCTTTTTCGATGAAAGTGTGCATCACGAGCATCGAAAACCTTCTTCAATTTCAGTCACGCTTCTGAATCTCACTAACAATCTCCTCCTTAATGAATAACCTTGCTCCCCCTCAAAATAAGAATTCTGGAGCAATTTGTTTTCTCCCCCTGAAAGTATGCATATATTTCATTTAGGCACAGTAGTTGAAATTTTATACAAGGAAAATAAAATTCATTGAACTACATTTTATAACTACTACCATTTGATCATTTGAAAACATTGCAAAAGAAATCCAACTTAATGAAATTTAACAGATTTTTCAATCAAATAAAATCAAATGCATGTGTTTGGATTCAAATACAAGACATCATTGCATATCAAGTTAAAAATGTTCAGTTTCAACCCCTTTATTAAATCTATTTGGTGTGCTAGCATGCGAAATATGATTTGCAACAATCAAATGTACTTCTGAAACCTATAAGAATACTTTGCTCTTACTCACACTATATGACTGAAATCAGAATTTCCACAAATTTATAAGTTTATCGCGACATTGTTATTTCTCCAAGATATAAGAGACGTGTGCTCATTGGCATCTTTTCATATTGTGCTCATTGGCATCTTTTATTTTGTGCACATTGGCATCTTTTTGTCAAAAAGTTTATTAAGACTAAGATACACCGTAAACGTAACTTTCTATCTGGTTCTATAGCAGGATTTAGATTAGCCAATCCCAGACCAGTTGGCCTTAGGGGCTAGGTGTCGAGCACCCCTTGGAATTTACTCTCCCAAACCAGAAAGGCTACATCGATATATCCTAATCCCATCTGTACCAGTAGAACATGGCTTTCTATCTGATTCTATAGCAGGATTTGGGTCAGCCAATCCCAGACCAGTTAATGATCTTAGGGGCTAGGTATCAAGTACCCCTTAGGACTTAATCTCCCAAACCAGATAGGCCACAGGCACAGACTTTCAAACTTAATGATTTTTTTTATTGCATCTCAATCACTTGGTTATAAAACTTATTGCTTCCCTCATATTTTCATTTCCATTCTTCATTCTGACAAAATAGGCTTTGTGAGCATCGTATTCTATATAAGTCTAGATTTACACAGTTTTGTGCATGTATCAAACGTCCATTCATGTTTTCTGACCTTTCGATTTATTTCAGAAGAGAAAGTTGAAGCAAATAAAACTCAGATAATACAACAATACTTGTAAAATCATCTTTTAGCACACGTTTAATTCATTGAATGAAAATTGAAAAAATTCATCTCATTGAATTAAATTTTTTGAGATTCAAATTTTCAAAGCAGTAGAAATGAAACATAATGCAATGTTACCTTTTACCAGTTGTTCCTTGAATTGAAAGATGATACAGTTAAGGATATCACCTGATAATTATGAGTTCTAAACTGATTTGTTTAGAAGTCTTAGCCATTGAAGTACGGGTCCTGAACTGATTTGTCCAGAAGCCAATAACTGTGAAATCCGGGTTCTAAACTGATTTGTTTAGAAACCAATCTCTTTACTCCCCCTTAATGTCACAAATAATCTTCTTCCGAGAGTTCGACGCTTTGCTTCTAAATCTGCAAAAATAGATTAAGTAGATTTTGGTACCCAACGTGTCTTGGGTCCTGGCTTGTTAAGCGGAGCTCTATAGGAAGGAAAATAATAAATACCATACCAATATTGAATACTATCATTTTTAATAAAATCATTAGTATCACAATAAGAACAACAAAAATTCTTTTGTGCTAACCTAATTAAATGATTTGCAGAATATAATGAATCAGGTTTAGCAAAAGATTTACCTTTCAGGTTAGTGTTCTTGTTGGGAACAGATGATTTTGGTACATCTTTTTCAGGAATTGTACCTTTGACTCTCCATTGCATGTTGACTTTCTTGTATGAAGGAAGATCATCATATTTATACTTGGAAAAATTATCCACTGAATGATCATAGAAAAGATTAGACGGTCGAATCGGACTTTCTGAATAGCTTTTGGATTTGTTGAGAGACTTCACTTTGTCAGATAAATCATTCCGTTTCTTGGTCATCAAATCAAGCTTCTTCTGAATGTCACAATTAACCCTCTTCTCTTTCATAATATCAGTCGATAACACGGCCAAATTCTTTGTGAGCTTTCGTATTTCTTGCTGAAATATCTTCCTTTCAACAGAAAATTCATCTTTGACGCTCCTGGCCTGAAAGTCAGCTTTCTTTCTCTTTTCCAGCTCTTGTCTTTCTTCATCTAATTCTTTTTGAAGCTCATATATCTTCTTTGACAACTTCACATTCTTTGCTTCAAAGTCTTTCCTTTTATTTTCAAATTCAAGCCTTTCCTTCTCCAATTTATCTTTTTCAAGAAATAAAACTTTCTCAAAATCTGAATTTTGTTTGGAAAGTTTTCTGCATCTGAGTTCAAGAGCTTTCTTTTCTTCACTTTCTTTCTTCTCCGTCTTTGAAGCTTGTTCAAGTTCCGAGACTTTATGAGAAAGAGCAACTCTTTCTATTCTGTGGCTTTCTCTTTCCTCTTTTAGTACCTTTTCTGTGTCCGAAAGTCTCTTTGTAAACTCTATAATCTTTTTCTTGAGTTCTTCATTTTCAGCATTTGAAGATTTCTGTTCCGCATCCTCCTTTTCAGCTTTCTTTTCTTCTTCCTTTCTTTTAAAAGCAATTTCAGATCCAAGCATTTGCTTTGTTAACTCGTTCCACATCTGCATTGGGTTGTTTTTGAAACATTCAACGCATTTGAAGATGTGTTGCGGCAATTTGTAAAGTGCGAAGATCAAGTTGGATGAAGCTTCCTTGTCGGCTTTCATTCTGTTAATCTCTTCTTCTGTATAATCTTTGTCAGTTCTGATCATTGGGCCTTCAGTGAAAGATTTTATCATATTTTCACCATTTTCTCTACTTTCAATAAAATCGATGAACGAAACTCTCCATAGATCAAAATCAGATTCTTTGATCAGCACTGGAAGTCGGTTGATGTTCGCTTGACGATTAAAAGATCTTTATAAAGAAAAATCTACTGAATCTTCAAAAAATGAACAATCAGAAAAAAAAATATATAAAACTTTTTCTTGAAAAACTCTTAAAGTGTATGAAATATACTATAGAAAAAATTTCAGTATAATTTTTTTTCTCAAAATACTTTTTTTTTTAAATAATACTCCTGAAAAGAACCAAGTCAGAAACTCGCAAGCAAGGGTTGTGAGAAGTAAGGAACTCGCAAGCAAAGGAAGCGAGAAGTGAGGATTTCGCAAGCAATGGTTGCGAAAAGTAGACTTGGGCAGAAACTTGAAAGCTGAAAGATCACTTTTCGCAACAGAAGCTTGCGAAGAGTAAGGTTTTCGGGTCAGAGGGTTGCGAAAAGTAAGGTTTTCGGGTCAGAGGGTTGCGAAAATTAAGGTTTTCGCAACAGAAGGTAGCGAGAAGCTATGCAAAAAGTATACTTGGAATATGAAAACTGAAGGTTGCGAAAATTGATGATGAATGTTTCGAAAAGAAGATGAATCTTGCGAGAAGTTCAGATCTAGCGAGAAATGATCAAAATCTTCAAAAATCCTCTTAACTCCAAAATTTCTGAGCAAATCTTGTGCAGATAGGTTCGAAATCCAAATCCTAACACTTTTTCTTCAATAATGAATCACTGAAAATGTAACGTCCCAAAAATTACAAGCAATTTTTTTTTTAAATAAACAGTTCATTTATAACAACTCATTAAACGAGCCCAATGTTCCAGTTGCAAACTCATAATTAATATCTTTATAATAAAAACCAGCGGAATAAACGTTAATTATCAAAACCATAACGCAACCAGCTCTCCTCGCGCGCCAGTGTGTACCCGTCACGCCTTAGAGCCACTCGCACCTGAAACCACAAATTATTGGGAAAGGGTAAGCACGAAGCTTAGTGAATTCAAACACCATAAATAATACAGTTATTCCACACTACCCCTAAAACAGATAGTGACACATAAACGATCATACAGGTCTACGAACAAATCATAAACATGTATATCCACAACCACCCGTCTAAAAGGCACAAGTCGGTCCCACCGACCACATGATAACATCTTCGGCCCCGCCGAATCCCCGGTCCCACCGAGTCTCTACGCCACCCGCGTATAAAACCTCCGGACCCTCGGTCCCACCGAGTCTCTACGCCATCCGCGTATAAAACCTCCGGCCCCGCCGGACCCTCGGTCCCACCGAGTCTCTACGCCATCCGCGTATAAAACCTCCGGCCCCGCCGGACCCTCGGTCCCACCGAGTTAACATGGCAACATAGTATCAACTAGACACCCCACTATCTAGTTCCACAACACAATCACATAACGCTACCACACACGTACTACAGCAATGATAAAACAACTATTATTAGATATAGTGAGAGAACTCACCTCGAGTGCGCGCCTAGATTAATAATACAATTCAAGCTTCACAATTACGGTCACCTCCCAGCACCTAAACGCATGTTAAAACGTGTCAATACGAGACTCGGACCCTATGACACGACACACGCTTAAACCGTCACTAAAACTAATTCCCGTTCTCTCAAAACAGGTCTGTTCGGGACCTGTTTCGACCCCTTTAAACCCAGAAAAATCCCAATATTAATTCATGACCAGAAATTCCTCTGAGTTAGGGTTCCAAGGACATATTATACGCCTCCTAACGATTTTTCTACAATTAATTACGGATTTTATAAGATCAGCCCGCAGAACAGCGAAAAACAGCACTTATCAGTATAAAACGACGATTTGGCCTAAGCTACGTTCCGAACTGGATTTTGCACAAAACACAGAAAAGTTTATAGACTCAAAAAGGGAACTTTTGGCACCGAAATCACCCCAATCCGAGTTACGAGGAAAAAGTTACAGCTTACGCAAAACAGTGACCGAACTGCAGTTTCTTTTACATAAAATGACGATTCACTGAACTTACGACCACTTTTCAACCTAGCTAGAGGCCGAACCAGTTTTCCGCTAAAACACGGAAAACATGCCCGACCCCGAGCTTGAACCGTGGGCGCCAGTTTCGGCTCAATCGGAGTTACGACAGAAAAGTTATGATCACGCGAAAACTGGACAGCACACTTAGAATTTCCATAAAATCACGATTTATAAAAACGGTTCAAGGCTTAATCGATTCGGGTTTTACGCTAAGAGTGTCACCCACTGCCACAGCCCTCCACCCACAGCCACCGCAGCGGCGGCGTGCGGCGGTGGTGGTCTCGCCGGAAAACGAAAAGGAAAAAGGAAAAGAACGAGACGAACGAGAGAGCTACTTACCTCACGACGACGTCTCACCACCGCAACCAAACCTCTCACTCTCGATTCCTCCGACGACAACCGGTGGTGGCGATCTCCGGCGACAGCAGCAGCGGCGGCGAGGGGTGGCTGCCGCTGGTCCTTTCTCCTCTTCTCTCTCTCGCGACACCTCTCTTCCTCTCGCTCCTCGCTGCTCTCTCTCTCTCTCTCACTCCTCGCTGCTCTCTCACTCTTCTCGCCGGCAGGACCAGCAGCGCCGGCTGGTGGTGGTGGTGGATGGTTCACGGCGGCAGAAAAAAAGAGAGAAGAAAGCTGCTTCTCTTTCTTTTCCTTGCGTGCGGCACAACCAAAAAACAGAAATGGGGTGCTTAGGGTTTTTTTTTGGGATTTCTTTACTTTTGTTTCTCCTTTCACGGCACCACACAACAACAAGAAAAAATATAAGGATTTCTACTATAAACTGCATGGGCCGAAACCCAAATATGGGTTTTTGGCCTTTGACACAAATGGCCCTTCCACTTGCAAGCCTCTCACTCCTAACCAAAAATTCCGATACTTAACGATTTGACCCAACTCGACTAACCAAGAATAATTAAAGGCAACAATTTAAATTGGTTTAAAGATTTATTACGCATTTGGTCAAACTTGCTAACCCCGCTAGTAAAGATTCGCTAAAAAAACGATATTAAAGCAATTAATTAAAATATATAAACATACCGGGACACGGGCTTTACAACTCTCCCCCACTTGGATTAGACTTCGCCCTCGAAGTCTCTGCCTACGAATAGCTCCGGATAGTTCTCCCTCATCTCAACCTCAGGTTCCTAAGTCCACTTGAAACCCCTTCTAAACTTCTCGAATACTATTCTTACTAACGTACTCTTTCTCAGACACTGGGATTATGATCGGCAGAACACCCCGACGATTGAAATCATTACTAGCCAAGCGACTACGGTTGTCCCCCACCCTTAGATATTCCATACATCCCGAGTCAAATCTCAAACTCTAACCACTCTAAAGTTTCTCCCCAGTATACTCTACAGGATACTCGATTACGATCCATCCTATCATTAATTGACGATTAACTTCTACGAATTCTAATAGACTCCAAAGATTTTCAATAAATTATATCAACAAAACATCGACCCCCTGCCGAACATCGGTCCAACCGATTGCAATAACAAACATCGGCCACCCGCCGAACATCGGTCCAACCGATTGCAATAACAAACATCGGCCACCCGCCGAACATCGGTCCAACCGATCACAATAACAAACATCGGCCACCCGCCGAACATCGGTCCAACCGATCACAATAACAAACATCGGCCACAACTCTCCGATTATACTAAAGGTGTTTGGCCTCAAGCCCAAAAGTCGACACCTAAATATACCACCTACCTCAAAATGGTTGATGCGCATTTATTCTCTTAATAACAAAGGGCATCAATCCCTTAACCGATACTATTCGACCTACAGTACTAACGCGCATGGAATACCTACCTTCCACCGTCGACGTATCATCCACACTTGCTCTACGAAGCCAAGTCACACCGTATCGAGGATACACCTTGACGTCTACCTCCCAGGTAACGCCTCAAGACCCAGCACACCGGAACTACCTCCCAGGTAAGTGCCCACAACTATATCCTCCTAGTACCTACTGGAAAGTCTAGGTTAAAACACATGAATACCGGGGTCCCACCCCGAGATACCCAACCGACCATTACCAACGACTGACTAACGTGTCTAAGGATCCAAAGCAAACAGCCTACCAACAACATGCCTATTCCGGATTGACTCACTCACCCAAACATGTAAACACTCAACGTGCAAAGAATGCCAAACGGTGCGACAAAAACAACTCATCAACTAGACTCCACATCGAGCCATTAAAACCGGGCAATTGGCCCATGACTAACTCCAAGTCAAAACCGAGCAAAATGCTCCACGCTTGCTAGACCCATAGGTCGGAAAATGCGTTTAAACAAAGTTTAAGCAAGCAATACTCTGAAATCAACCTTAGTCCCAGACTCAACACGGGTTAAACAAAAGAGTTTTCCAAAAGGACTCACACCCTAAAAATTCTCGAAATGACACATGACACTTAAAAGCACATTTCCCCAAATGGTTTACAAAATCATTTACAAAATATTTTCAACGTCAGGATTTTCATCTCAAAAAGATCGTAAGTAATAAAACTACTATTACCTGATCGATAGTTACGCAAAACTGGACACGCTCTTCCCACATAGGAAAATCATGTTGAAAATCGTTCCATTGCAGTTCAGTTTACTCACACAAAAGCAAGCGTAATAAATAATTTCTTTAAAATGAACCGCCTCGATTCTAGTATGGATTGACTCATGACGTGCACTTAAAGTAACCGCTTGACCTTAAACAGGGTGCGACAAAGGTGTGCACATAATTCAAAATAAGTTTCACGACATTTGATTCAAAAATTCTTCTTTTTAATCATAAAAATGACGTGGCACAGGGTTCGCCACAAATTTTTCGCGCGTCAGCTAATCACACAAAACGATGACACGGTTTACAAATATATTTTTGTTAAAACACAACTGTCTCGTGTAAGTTTCAAACTTGAAGACAGAAACCAGTCCTCTTCTATTAATTGGAAATATCGACTAAAACCTCATAAAATCTCAAACTGGGGGCAGACATGCAAGCTTGTAGCACTTCCTCAAGTTTCGTACTTGGGACATATAACGCCAAAACATTATAGTTTAAAAATATATTTATCGAAAATGCTCAAAATACTCGTTTCCTCCAAAGCAAAAGTTTTTAATTTCCCAAGAAAAAATGATCGGTAATTCTAAATTAACCGAAAGTCAAAAATCTTACGCATTTATATTTCCAAAATCTAACACATTTTAAATGTATGCATGATGCTCACAACATTAAAACACTCCTTGGATCAAATGGTCTTTCATTTCGACAAAAAGGAACTAAAGCATTTTCATGCACGACTCGTTCATCAAAATGTCGAGAACAAAGGTTACCCCAGTATGCATACCCCTAAGTCGATAAATCGCATTTTCATGGAAATGTCAATAAAACCTTTAGCTGACTAAAAAGCGCACTAAACAACTCCTTATGAAATGTTACCAAAATTCCTCCATGCATCACCTATGTCACGCATGAATCAATCCACACACTGAACTATTTGCAATAAAACACTTAGTAATACAAACTCTCGAACGAAAAGTTAAGCGACACTGGAATTCCAAACTCATTTTAAACAAATCACCAAAATAGCCTTTATACAGACATCGTGGAATGTAACTTTTCGTCTTAACTCTAACACATGTGGAGGAGTTCCAATGTTAGAGTCTCAATCCATAGTCACTTACCCAACATCTTAACCACCACAAAACACGGATAACATCGTACCCGAAAGAACCGTTGGAAAAATAACGAAAATGAGACAAATTCTAACAAAGTTTGCACTCCCGTGATAAAACGATTTCATACACTTTCAAAACCATATTTCAAAATCTTGTGCGTGTGCTGAGCAGTTCCCAAAATTCCAAAACACCGTCCATACAAAGATTTGAAACACAAGAGTTTGTTAATGCAATCTTATTTTCAAAATAACTTCGTGCATGACTCATTCAACATTCAACGTCTCGACCCCTACTACTCCGAAACTCTCCGGTCTACTATTGTCATCCAGACATTTAAACCTCTTAAAGCAAGTTGGGAAATCACATTGAATCATCTTACGGGTTTTCCTCAAATCAAAGTCGGCTCTATGAGCCTATGACTCTAGCACAATCTTCCATCTTGGCCCGAAATGATCTGCTTACAACAAATAGCATCCTTATCGTCACTCCAAGTGACTAATATTAGAATCGTCTTTCTATTCCAACGACTACTAGTTTAGGACCTTCATCACTACCCCCAATGGTCATCACCTCAAAACACTTCGAGTACACACCTGTACTAGTAGGTTTACTATAGTTGTTCCTCCTTGTGATGGCTATTCTGGGTTGACAATACAACGCGTTATTAGCACATAATAACTCATACTAACAACACTCACGCTCAACTCCTTGGATTCCTCGTGACTTCCCCGACTCGAGCATTGATCCTGTGCCTCCGGTAGTAGGAGCTCTACTACTACCATCCACACCTATCATCGCCCGTTCCGAGTTCCATCCCAAGGGGTCCAAGTAGTTTCTCGCCGAAACTATACACGTATGCCCGCACCGGCATATGTACACACTCTTCCTAGCTCCCTAGGAATTCCATCTTATCCCACTACCCTTGCTACTACCGAATCCCTACTAATTATAACGGGTGACCTCGCGAATACCCGATTATATGCTGTGCGAAACAAATAGACAGTCAAATACAAGACTCTATCCTAGAACGGTTGGACTCAAACAAGAGCTGCGCAATAGAACTAAATCGAATATTCTAAGGCTATAAATCTCTTACTGCATACAACCTAGAGGGCATCCACTTAGTAACCTATCATAATTAGCATAAACTCCTAATAGCAAGTAGTTCAACATACAGCATAGTGTCCGCAACAGGCAATCTAGCATGCATACTCTATGATCTAGAAAGCAATAAACACTAAGCATTGTACCTTTCCCTTCGGCTCCGGCTGACTGTACACACTGCGCCCTCGATCACCGTTCCTCGAACGGGTTTTTACTTTTTCTTTTATTTCCAAACAGATTTAATAAAGAATTTGAAAATTCCCCAGCCGCAACTTGAGACCAAACACACCGAGGTGCGTTTGATTCACTCAAGCTGTGCTCTGATACCAAGTTGTAACGTCCCAAAAATTACAAGCAAATTTAATTTTTTTTTAAATAAACAGTTCATTTATAACAACTCATTAAACGAGCCCAATGTTCCGGTTGCAAACTCATAATTAATATCTTTATAATAAAAACCAGCGGAATAAACGTTAATTATCAAAACCATAACGCAACCAGCTCTCCTCGCGCGCCAGTGTGTACCCGTCACGCCTTAGAGCCACTCGCACCTGAAACCACAAATTATTGGGAAAAGGTAAGCACGAAGCTTAGTGAATTCAAACACCATAAATAATACAGTTATTCCACACTACCCCTAAAACAGATAGTGACACATAAACGATCATACAGGTCTACGAACAAATCATAAACATGTATATCCACAACCACCCGTCTAAAAGGCACAAGTCGGTCCCACCGACCACATGATAACATCTTCGGCCCCGCCGAATCCCCGGTCCCACCGAGTCTCTACGCCACCCGCGTATAAAACCTCCGGACCCTCGGTCCCACCGAGTCTCTACGCCATCCGCGTATAAAACCTCCGGCCCCGCCGGACCCTCGGTCCCACCGAGTCTCTACGCCATCCGCGTATAAAACCTCCGGCCCCGCCGGACCCTCGGTCCCACCGAGTTAACATGGCAACATAGTATCAACTAGACACCCCAATATCTAGTTCCACAACACAATCACATAACACTACCACACACGTACTACAGCAATGATAAAACAACTATTATTAGATATAGTGAGAGAACTCACCTCGAGTGCGCGCCTAGATTAATAATACAATTCAAGCTTCACAATTACGGTCACCTCCCAGCACCTAAACGCATGTTAAAACGTGTCAATACGAGACTCGGACCCTATGACACGACACATGCTTAAACCGTCACTAAAACTAATTCCCGTTCTCTCAAAACAGGTCTGTTCGGGACCTGTTTCGACCCCTTTAAACCCAGAAAAATCCCAATATTAATTCATGACCAGAAATTCCTCTGAGTTAGGGTTCCAAGGACATACTATACGCCTCCTAACGATTTTTCTACAATTAATTACGGATTTTATAAGATCAGCCCGCAGAACAGCGAAAAACAGCACTTATCAGTATAAAACGACGATTTGGCCTAAGCTACGTTCCGAACTGGATTTTGCACAAAACACAGAAACGTTTATAGACTCAAAAAGGGAACTTTTGGCACCGAAATCACCCCAATCCGAGTTACGAGGAAAAAGTTACAGCTTACGCAAAACAGTGACCGAACTGCAGTTTCTTTTACATAAAATGACGATTCACTGAACTTACGACCACTTTTCCACCTAGCTAGAGGCCGAACCACTTTTCTCTGATACCAAGTTGTAACGTCCCAAAAATTACAAGCAAATTTAATTTTTTTTTTAAATAAACAGTTCATTTATAACAACTCATTAAACGAGCCCAATGTTCCGGTTGCAAACTCATAATTAATATCTTTATAATAAAAACCAGCGGAATAAACGTTAATTATCAAAACCATAACGCAACCAGCTCTCCTCGTGCGCCAGTGGGGCAAAGCGGACAATATTGAGTCGTGGTAAGCGGGGTGTTACAAATGGTATCAGAGCCACTCCTGTGCCGTTCGAGATGTGGGGCAAACCTCATCGAGGACGATGAGTCCCTGAGGGGGGGTGTGTGTAACACCTTAGGCATATCCCACATCGGTCGTGGACAGGAGAGATGCTGGGTATATTAGTAAACCTTGGCCTTACCAGACACAACGCGTTTTGGGGCCACAAGCATGTGGGTTCCTTGGGAACTCTGTGGTTAAGCGTGCTTGGGTGGGAGTAGTACCAGGATGGGTGACCCCCTGGGAAGTCCTCGCCAGGTCGCCAAGAACAAAGCCGTGAGCCAGTCGGGCAAAGCGGACACTATTGAGTCGTCGTAAGCGGGGTGTTACAGAAAACCTCTGAATTTGAGTCTGAACAGATCGAGCAGAGAACAAAAACGCACAGACCAAAATCTTGAAAAACTCAAAATTGATCTCCAAATCTTTGAAATTAGCTCTCGATCCTTGAACAAGAAATGTTCCTCTATCAAAAACGAATCCAACGAACTAAGATTTGAACAAATTCGATCAAAAAATCACCAAAATTTGATAAAATCTCAAGAAAACGAGATTTTCTTGAAAAATCAAGAAAATCAATCAAATTTTCTTGTGAAATCACCAAATTCGTATGATTAATCAATAGAATTCCATCTCTCAATCTTGTTCCTGCTCTGATACCAATTGTTAATCCATGATCTATCAAGATTAGAGAGAAATTCTAGAGAGAGAGTAGAGAGAGAGAGTAGAGAGAGAAAGTAGATCTCATTATGTCGGCTCTCTTTGTTTACAAGATATGAGTTATGACCAAAAGCTTACAAAGAAAGTCTAAACAAAGCCTTATATATCCTAAGACATAATAAGTCATAATAGCTAACTTTGACTTTCTAATACATTGACTTTGACTCTATAAATCAAGATTAAATTTTGAAGACATATTTGTCCTAACAGAAAGACTCTGACCTTAGACATTTTTGTTGAAGTGTCGTTCGAGGACGTGTCTCTGTGATGCCATTTTGACTAAGGCAGATTCTCTTAGCTCTTTGAGAGCGTCGAGGTCGTAACTTAAGTCTACCAGATTATGATCGACTGAGGTATGTCTCGATGTCGGCAGTTGTACTTCGATAGGCAAGACCGCTTCACAACCGTAAACCATAGAAAATGGGGTTTGTCCCATGGATGTACGCGACGTCGTACGATTGGCCCATCTGATGGGAGTTCTTCGACCCATCTTCCTTTCGCAGCTTTAAGCCTTTTCTTTATTGAACCGATGATGACTTTGTTGCTGTATTTTGCAAGATCATTTGATTGAGGATAACGTGGGGTTGAGGTCGTAAGTTTGATATTACGATCCTCCCAGAACTGTCGAGTGCGATCACTTATGAACTATGATCCATTATCACATATGATCTCGGAGGGAATTCCAAACCTGCATATAATGTTAGTCTGGATAAAAGAGATGACTTCAGACTTGGGAGAAAGCAGCTGCTTCTGTCCATTTAGAAAAATAATCCGTAAGGACTAATAAAAAGACTTTCTGCCCAGGGGCAGGAGGTAACTTACCGACGATATCCATTCCCCATCTCATGAAGGGCCATGGGATCAATGTCGTATGCAAAGGCTCAGAAGGTTGGTGGATCATACCAGAGTGTCATTGACATGAGTCACAACATTGGACGTACTTGATGGCATCTTGTCGCAGGGTTGGCCAATAGTAACCTTGTCGAGATATTCGATTCGCAAGACTACGACCACCTGAATGATTACCACATTCACCGTCATGCATTTCTTTCAGAATTTTTTGCACCTGGGCTTGGTTGTCAATGCATCTTAGGTTCAGACCTGTTGATGATCATCGATAAAGTCTGTCACCGATCATGAGATATTTCAAAGCATTAAATCGAAGTTTTTGAGCTCCATCCTGTCTTCGGGCAGCTGTTCGTGCGTAAGATAATTCTTGATATCGTTCGACCAACCATTTTCTTCGTCGAGGACATGAATTTCTTCAGAATCCTCTATAGACGAGGTCGCCAGATGGATCATAGGGATGGCGTCGAACGATAGCTTACTGAGTTCTACAGCTGGAGCAACGTTTCAGAGGAACGTGTAGCATGCACGTCTATTGAAAATTTGCCACGTCAGAGGTGTTAGAACACGATTAGACGTCGTGCGCGGCCCATTAATGCTTGGCGCGTGGGTGTTTCTACATCCAGATGTCTGTCACCCGCAGAAATAACCCGCATGTTACAGAATTTCCATAAAAAGCCAAGTATCAGAATCGACAGAAGCTCTGTGGTCTGAAATTTGCCTTTTATCTCCTCTGAGCTTGCACCTATACCAAAACGTTTGAAAATGCATTGGAAATGATCGATAGAACGTTAGTATAAAGTTTGCATTCACAGAGGATTTGAGGCTCTGTTGAACTCAGCAAAGGCTCTACGAGTGAAGATTTCTAATAACTAAAGATTCATAAAACTTTTTGATCATCCAAAGTTTTAATTGTTTTAAACAATGTTTTTAGGACATATTTGAAAGTTGGTGTCCTAGAAAACTGTTTTGGAAAGTTCTTTTGTGCGAGACAATCTTCTTTTGATTTACCTTTGCTCGGTAAACTGCCTGACTTCTGTGGATTTGGTTGATTACTTCTCTTCTTTGGCTCCCCCTTGAATTAACCACTTCTGTAGATTAATTCAAGGTCTCCTTCTGGCCCCCCCGACCTATGCTTGGATCAAATGAGATAAGTAATGCATAGAACATAGGTCAAACTCACCAGAGGCTCTATGGAGATTGTCAGAGGTTATGAGAATTCCCACAGAGGCTTTGTTGGGTGCAGAACTTTTGATGATAAGGAATTTACATACAAAAGAGTTTAAATATATACATATTCATAAGAGGATCAAGTCTTACTTACAGATGATTCAACTCATGTTTATCATACCTAACTTACTCACCAAGAAAAGGAATCTTTTCTCATCTAGTGCCTTGGTGAATAAGTCTGCAAGCTGGTATTCAGTGGACACAAAGTACATCTCGATTGTGCCTTGTTCAACATGATGCTTCAGAAAGTGGCAACGGATAGCGATATGCTTTGTTTTTGAGTGCTGTACAGGGTTGGCAGAGATAGCGATGACACTTTTTGAATCACAGAGGATGGGTATATGGTATATTGTGTAACCGTAGTCCTTTAGCTGAGTTTTCATCCACAAAACCTGGGAGCAACAGCTAGCAGCAACAACATATTCAGCTTCTGCTTTAGATGTCGACACACAATTCTGCTTCTTTGAAGTCCAGCTGACTAGTTTACCACCCAGGAATTGACAACTCTCAGAGGTACTTTTTCGGTCAAGCTTGCATCCTCCATAATCTGAATCTGTGTAGGCCTTAAGATCAAAGTCAGAGTTCTTCGGATACCAGAGCCTAAGATTTTTGGTTCCCTTAAGGTATCTGAAGATCCTCTTTACAACAAGAAGGTGTGATTCCTTTGGGTTAGCTTGATATCTTGCACAGAGGCATGTAGCATACATTATATCAGGTCTACTTGCTGTTAAGTATAAAAGGGACCCAATCATGCCTCTGTAGAGCTTGCACTCTACAGATTTTCCATCTGGATCTGAGTATAACTTATTTCCAGTTGACATGGGGGTCTTCATGACAGAGGCATCAGAGAGCTTGAATTTTGAAAGAATGTCAGAGACATATTTAGCTTGATTTATGAAAATTCCCTCTGATGATTGTTTGACTTGGAGTCCTAGAAAGAAGTTTAATTCTCCCATCATACTCATTTCAAACTCACTCTGCATGAGTTTCTCAAAATCTGTGCATTGTTGTGCATTTGTAGAACCAAAAATAATGTCGTCTACATAGATCTGTACAAGCAGAATCTCATCACCTTTTCTTTTATAAAACAAATTAGTATCGGTTGTACCTCTGTCGAAATCATTATTAAGAAGAAAGGTTGAAAGTCGTTCGTACCATGCTCTTGGAGCCTGTTTCAGTCCATACAGAGCTTTGTCAAGATAATAAACGTAGTTTGAGAACTTGGCACTTTCAAACCCTGGTGGCTGCTGGACGTATACTTCTTCTTGTATTTGACCATTTAGAAAGGCAGATTTTACATCTATTTGAAAAACTTTGAAACCTCTGTGGGCTGCGAAGGCTAAGAAGATTCTTATTGCTTCCAGCCGTGCGACAGGGGAAAAGTTTCATCGTAATCAATGCCTTCTGCTTGGCAATATCCCTTGGCCACCAATCTCGCTTTATTTCTAATGACCACCCCATCCTCATCTTTCTGGTTTCTGAAGACCCATTTAGTCCCTATTGCTTGTTTCCCTCGTGGCAGAGGAACTAGGGTCCATACATTGTTTCTCTCAAACTGTAGAAGCTCTTCTTACATTGAATCTACACAGTTTGGATCATCTAGGGCTTCAGAGACACGTTTTGGCTCGATCACACTGATAAAATTTGTAAAGAAACAAAAGTTAGCAGTGGCTGATCTTGTCTTGACTTTTTCAGAAGGATCGCCAATAATGAGGTTCTGAGGATGGCTCTTCGTCCACTTTGTCGTTCTTGGAAGATGGTCATTAGCATCATCTAGTTGAACCTCTGTGGTTGCAATTGTTGTTTCTGGTGCAACCTCTGTAGTGGATGGCACTTCTGTGCTTGAACTTGGTTCTTCTGCTTGTGGGAGTATTGGGATAAGAGTTGGAATTTGTTCCTCTGAGGATGTAGAGACTGAATCCTCATTTTCCTCTGGTATTGGTTCCTCTGTGGATGCTGGAGTTGGTATTTCCAGTGCCTCTGTGGTAGAATCTTTGCTTGTATCATCTTCTGTTGGCTACCCCTTCGCACGTGCATCTGTATGATTCACAGAAGAGGATGAAGTATTTAATGGACCAGTTAGAGAAATACCTGACTCAGTCTGGTTGGCAGAAGATGTTTCTCAAGAGGCTCTGTTCGCTCCAGCAGAGGGATCAATATCATCATGGAACATCTCTTCAAATAGCAGATTTAGGTCTGCTTCTCTTGTCTTTGAGATGCCAGAGGATTCCTTCTTCAGACCGAGTTCTGAACTGATTTGTTCAGAAGTCTTTTGAAAGGAATCGTCAAAAGAGAAATTGATACTCTCTACAATGGTTCTGGATCGCAGAAGATAAACTCTGTAGGCCTTTGAGGTGGCAGAGTACCCAATGAACTTGCCTTCGTCTGCTTTCACATCAAACTTTCCTCTAGCTTATCGGTCGTTTAGGACGAAGCACTTGCATCCAAATACATGGAAGAACTTGATGTTTGGTCGCCTTTGATTGATCAGGTGATAAGGTGTCTTTATGCGCCTCTTTACTATGGTTGATCGATTTTGGGTGTAGCATGCGGTTGCTACTGCTCTTGCCCAGAAAGAGATTGGTAATCCAGATGCTGTCAGCATAGTTCTTGCAGCCTCCACAAGCGTGCGGTTCTTTCGTTCATCCATGCCATTCTGTTGTGGGGTACGTGCAGCAGAGATGTTC
Organism: Saussurea involucrata; assembly: GCA_033807775.1. Classification (NCBI taxonomy): domain Eukaryota; kingdom Viridiplantae; phylum Streptophyta; class Magnoliopsida; order Asterales; family Asteraceae; genus Saussurea; species Saussurea involucrata. The sequence continues at coordinate 99,894,567 of CM066315.1, forward strand.
TGAGATATGTCTTCTTCTGTAAGATAGGCTTCAATGGCAGAGTTTTTGAATTCTGTGCCATTGTCGCTTCTCAACTTTTGAATCCTGCACTCATACAGAACCTGGATTCTTTTCATTAGGTTTATCAGAATGTTAGGAACATCTGATTTCTTTCTGACGAATTCCACCCATGTATATCTCGAGTATTCATCAATCAACACAAGTATATATTTCTTGCCACCAAGGCTCTGTGTAGCGATTGGACCGCAGAGGTCAACATGCAACATATACAGAGGCCTTGGGCAAGACACATCAGTCTTGCCTTTATGGGAAGCTCTTTTGAGTTTACCCATTTCGCAAGCAGAGCACAAATGATCTTTACTGAATTTTACATTTGGCAAACCTTTAACAAGATCAAGTTTAACAAGCTTATCTAAAGTGTGAAAGTTTAAGTGGCAGAACCTGTTATGCCATAACCAGGCTTCTTCGTTCTTACAGGCAACAAGGCAGAGCTTGTCCTTCTTGTTCTTGGCACTAAAGTTCATGAGGTATAAATCGCCTTTTCTCTCGGCTCGCAGAAGTTCGACTCCTATGTCCTCACCTTGCAGAGAGCAGAAGGTTCTTTTGAACATGACGTCGAAACCCGTATCACAAAGTTGGCTAACACTTAAAAGATTGTGCTTAAGGCCATCCACATATGCAACTTTGCATACGGTTATATTTTCCTTCTTGATGACTCCGTGGCCTTTTATATACCCCTTTTTGTTGTCGCCAAAGGTCCCAGATCCTCCATCGATTTTGTCTTTGTAAGAGGATAGTAGACCTCTGTCGCCAGTCATGTGCCATGAGCATCCGGAGTCTAGATACCAGATCGGCACATACTTCCTCTGTAACACAATCAGAGATTTTTAGGTACCCATATTGTAATACCCCGGGTAAGTTCGTTAGTTAAAATCTCCTTTCCGTTAAATAAAGTTAACTTTAAAGTTAGATGTTTAGGGTATGTTTGGATAAATTATAAGTTTAGGGGTGTTTGGGTCATTATTGAGAAGTTCAAGGTTTAAAATGAAAATAGGTTGATATTACCCCTTTAGGAGTTCAGATATGTCACAACTCAGAAATATCTAAACTAAGGTATGTGTGTGTGTGTTCTTGGAGCTAAGAAGAAGAAAGAAAGAGCTTTGTGGTTAAGACATCAATTGGTGAGCTTTGGAAGTGAATTAAGGTATGTTCCTTTGTATTTTGTGTTTGTAATTGCTTTTTGAAGGGTTCTATCGGAGTAGAATAGTTAGAATTACATCTGGTAATGAATCAGCCAATTTCTGGGTGAAAAATGGGTAAACCGACAGTGGTGTCCGGATAAAGTAGAAGGTGTCCGGGTAAGTTGTTGATAGAGTCCGGACGATTTGATTGATGGTTTCCGGATGATTTAGAGACCGGATGGCATCCGGATTCCTTTGTTGTCCGGATTAGTCTGTGGTGTCCGGATTCCTTTGTTGTCCGGATTAGTCTGTGGTGTCCGGATTCCTTGTGTTGTCCGGATTCTTTATGCTGTCCGGAAAAGTTGGGATGTCCGGGTGGCTTTGGGCTGTCCGGAAACTATAGCTGTTTGGTTGTTTTGATGGCGAGAGTTAGGTAGATTTATCTAGAGTTGACGTGTTCAAATGGTAAGGGGATATTTGTATTTAATCTGTTTCAGATTCTGTGGATTTGGATTGAAAGACTGAATCTTTTGGAGAAAAGCTTGGAAGTGTTTATGGATAAGCGATCGAGGTGAGTTTTGCTTTAAAACGTTTTTGAACTGGGATACATATATATGTGTATATATATATGAGATGATTATGTGGTAGAAATATGATTATGTGTATATAAATGACAATATGATGTAATGAGATATATATTGTATTTATATAAGCTTTGCACTACACGAGTGCACTTGTTGCCGGGTTCCGGTGAGCGGACCGGTGTGTAGCCGGGTTCCGGTGTGCGGACCGGTGAGTAGTCGGGTTCCGGTGTGCGGACCGACAGGTAGCCGGGTTCCGGTGAGCGGACCGGTTGTTGATTTATTAGTTGGCTTGCTACCAACTAATATGGCCATTGGTGGAGGAATAAGGTGAATGAGATGTACACGATGCACGAGTCTGAATTGGTATTTAAATACGTGTGGTATGTTTATATTTTACGAAAGGATTACCAAAGGTTTATCTAAACTATTTTGATACAAAGTATTATGTGAAAAGAGTTTTATATTGATTTTGGAAAAGACCGGGATTAACTCACTAGACCCGTTTGGTCTAACCCTCATTTTGTTTTCAAAAATATGTTTTCCGGGTTAAGGATCGGCATGAGAGGATGAAGTGTAGGAAGCTTTTGATGGATGTTGATTAGGAAACTTATATATATTTTGTAATGTCAAGACTTTTGAGACCGTACTTGGTTTGTGATGTATCTTTTATTATGAATGTAATGAAGTTATGCAATGTATGTTATTTGTTGTATGTTTGGGAAACCGGGTTGTTACAAATGGTATAAGAGCCCTAGTTTAAGGGATTTAGGTATTTGGATTTATACCTAGACTTAAACTGTATGTGAAGTAGGATGTCCTTATTATTTTAGAACATTGGGATGTTAAATATAAAAAGGTAGAAGGAACATCATGTAAGGTATTTTCAAATTACACCTGGCCAGTGTAATCATGAACTTACAAGTACATGTTGAACCAGAATATCTTGTTATATTGGGTATGTGCTTACGTGTATATTAACCTTGTTGAATCAACAGAGTGGCAAGTCAAACTCGACGTATGGATAGAGACGAAGACAGGTATATTTCTATAAACTTTATACGTGCTAAAGTGTTATTTGACTTCGGTGCAAACCGGTTCTTTTGTGTTTTCAATTTTATTATTTGTGTTAGAAAAATAATTGATAATTGTGTTAGAGATATAGAAGGGTGTGCTTAATTATTGTTGTTCTAATTTGTTAGTGTGTAGAATGTGATGAATTGTGTGTGGAAGGTAACGATAGTGCATGAAGTCTTGACCTAGTCATGAAGGCGACAATTTAGTATGTTGTGTAGATTATACTTAATATGATTGTTGACGCTATCAAGAAAGGTATTGTTTAAATGTGTGGGGTAATGTGGATAAGATGGTGGCAGTTTATAATTAGTGAATGTGCAAGGTGTAGTAGTAATGAATTTCGTGAGATTAAGTGGTGGATTTGTGATGATATGGGGTGAGTATAAGTGGAAACCTCTGCTCGGAATTTTGTTTGTAAGTTGTGTAGAGGTGCCAAAAGTATGTGAGGAGAGGTATGGATGTCTAGGCGGTGTGTAGTAGTGTTATTCAAGAATAAGAGAATGGAGTGGCAGTAGATGGTTAGCTAAAGAATGGAGTATTACCGTTTGAGAAATGGAAAATGTGTAGTTGTTTTGAGCATTGAGTGTGATTTCGGATTGACTCGATTAAGTTTCTGATATGAGGTATGTTGAAGTTGTTAGTAAAGTATAGTCATTGTTGAAATTAGGTGCGTGCAATTGGTTGGAGGTGAAAGAAAGCTAGCTCATAGGATCCGTTAAGAGTGACTACCTCCTAGTGAGCTATCCTTGGAGAAAACGTGTTTTATGTTGAGAAGAGAGTGGGAGAAAGTAGTCGAATGTAATGATCAGAGTGAAGGACCATTGGATAGGACATGATAGTAGTTACCCTCGTTTATTGCTTAACCGAATTCCGGGACGGAATTCTTTTAAGGGGGAGATAATGTAATACCCCGGGTAAGTTCGTTAGTTAAAATCTCCTTTCCGTTAAATAAAGTTAACTTTAAAGTTAGATGTTTAGGGTATGTTTGGATAAATTATAAGTTTAGGGGTGTTTGGGTCATTATTGAGAAGTTCAAGGTTTAAAATGAAAATAGGTTGATATTACCCCTTTAGGAGTTCAGATATGTCACAACTCAGAAATATCTAAACTAAGGTATGTGTGTGTGTGTTCTTGGAGCTAAGAAGAAGAAAGAAAGAGCTTTGTGGTTAAGACATCAATTGGTGAGCTTTGGAAGTGAATTAAGGTATGTTCCTTTGTATTTTGTGTTTGTAATTGCTTTTTGAAGGGTTCTATCGGAGTAGAATAGTTAGAATTACATCTGGTAATGAATCAGCCAATTTCTGGGTGAAAAATGGGTAAACCGACAGTGGTGTCCGGATAAAGTAGAAGGTGTCCGGGTAAGTTGTTGATAGAGTCCGGACGATTTGATTGATGGTTTCCGGATGATTTAGAGACCGGATGGCATCCGGATTCCTTTGTTGTCCGGATTAGTCTGTGGTGTTCGGATTCCTTTGTTGTCCGGATTAGTCTGTGGTGTCCGGATTCCTTGTGTTGTCCGGATAAATTGTGTTGTCCGGATTCTTTATGCTGTCCGGAAAAGTTGGGATGTCCGGGTGGCTTTGGGCTGTCCGGAAACTATAGCTGTTTGGTTGTTTTGATGGCGAGAGTTAGGTAGATTTATCTAGAGTTCACGTGTTCAAATGGTAAGGGGATATTTGTATTTAATCTGTTTCAGATTCTGTGGATTTGGATTGAAAGACTGAATCTTTTGGAGAAAAACTTGGAAGTGTTTATGGATAAGCGATCGAGGTGAGTTTTGCTTTAAAACGTTTTTGAACTGGGATACATATATATGTGTATATATATATGAGATGATTATGTGGTAGAAATATGATTATGTGTATATAAATGACAATATGATGTAATGAGATATATATTGTATTTATATAAGCTTTGCACTATACGAGTGCACTTGTTGCCGGGTACCGGTGAGCGGACCGGTGTGTAGCCGGGTTCCGGTGTGCGGACCGGTGAGTAGTCGGGTTCCGGTGTGCGGACCGACAGGTAGCCGGGTTCCGGTGAGCGGACCGGTTGTTGATTTATTAGTTGGCTTGCTACTAACTAATATGGCCATTGGTGGAGGAATAAGGTGAATGAGATGTACACGATGCACGAGTCTGAATTGGTATTTAAATACGTGTGGTATGTTTATATTTTACGAAAGGATTACCAAAGGTTTATCTAAACTATTTTGATACAAAGTATTATGTGAAAAGAGTTTTATATTGATTTTGGAAAAGACCGGGATTAACTCACTAGACCCGTTTGGTCTAACCCTCATTTTGTTTTCAAAAATATGTTTTCCAGGTTAAGGATCGGCATGAGAGGATGAAGTGTAGGAAGCTTTTGATGGATGTTGATTAGGAAACTTTTATATATTTTGTAATGTCAAGACTTTTGAGACCGTACTTGGTTTGTGATGTATCTTTTATTATGAATGTAATGAAGTTATGCAATGTATGTTATTTGTTGTATGTTTGGGAAACCGGGTTGTTACAAATGGTATCAGAGCCCTAGTTTAAGGGATTTAGGTATTTGGATTTATACCTAGACTTAAACTGTATGTGAAGTAGGATGTCCTTATTATTTTAGAACCTTGGGATGTTAAATATAAAAAGGTAGAAGGAACATCATGTAAGGTATTTTCAAATTACACCTGGCCAGTGTAATCATGAACTTACAAGTACATGTTGAACCAGAATATCTTGTTATATTGGGTATGTGCTTACGTGTATATTAACCTTGTTGTATCAACAGAGTGGCAAGTCGAACTCGACGTATGGATAGAGATGAAGACAGGTATATTTCTATAAACTTTATACGTGCTAAAGTGTTATTTGACTTCGGTGCAAATCGATTCTTTTGTGTTTTCAATTTTATTATTTGTGTTAGAAAAATATTTGATAATTGTGTTAGAGATATAGAAGGGTGTGCTTAATTATTGTTGTTCTAATTTGTTAGTGTGTAGAATGTGATGGATTGTGTGTGGAAGGTAACGATAGTGCGTGAAGTCTTGACCTAGTCATGAAGGCGACAGTTTAGTATGTTGTGTAGATTATACTTAATATGATTGATGACGCTATCAAGAAAGGTATTGTTTAAATGTGTGGGGTAATGTGGATAAGATGGTGGCAGTTTATAATTAGTGAATGTGCAAGGTGTAGTAGTAATGAATTTCGTGAGATTAAGTGGTGGATTTGTGATGATATGGGGTGAGTATAAGTGGAAACCTCTGCTCGGAATTTTGTTTGTAAGTTGTGTAGAGGTGCCAAAAGTATGTGGGGAGAGGTATGGATGTCTAGGCGGTGTGTAGTAGTGTTATTCAAGAATAAGAGAATGGAGTGGCAGTAGATGGTTAGCTAAAGAATGGAGTATTACCGTTTGAGAAATGGAAAATGTGTAGTTGTTTTGAGCATTGAGTGTGATTTCGGATTGACTCGATTAAGTTTCTGATATGAGGTATGTTGAAGTTGTTAGTAAAGTATAGTCATTGTTGAAATTAGGTGCGTGCAATTGGTTGGAGGTGAAAGAAAGCTAGCTCATAGGATCCGTTAAGAGTGACTACCTCCTAGTGAGCTATCCTTGGAGAAAACGTGTTTTATGTTGAGAAGAGAGTGGGAGAAAGTAGTCGAATGTAATGATCAGAGTGAAGGACCATTGGATAGGACATGATAGTAGTTACCCTCGTTTATTGCTTAACCGAATTCCGGGACGGAAATCTTTTAAGGGGGAGATAATGTATTACCCCGGGTAAGTTCGTTAGTTAAAATCTCCTTTCCGTTAAATAAAGTTAACTTTAAAGTTAGATGTTTAGGGTATGTTTGGATAAATTATAAGTTTAGGGGTGTTTGGGTCATTATTGAGAAGTTCAAGGTTTAAAATGAAAATAGGTTGATATTACCCCTTTAGGAGTTCAGATATGTCATAACTCAGAAATATCTAAACTAAGGTATGTGTGTGTGTGTTCTTGGAGCTAAGAAGAAGAAAGAAAGAGCTTTGTGGTAAAGACATCAATTGGTGAGCTTTGGAAGTGAATTAAGGTATTTAATCTGTTTCAGATTCTGTGGATTTGGATTGAAAGACTGAATCTTTTGGAGAAAAGCTTGGAAGTGTTTATGGATAAGCGATCGAGGTGAGTTTTGCTTTAAAACGTTTTTGAACTGGGATACATATATATGTGTATATATATATATATATGAGATGATTATGTGGTAGAAATATGATTATGTGTATATAAATGACAATATGATGTAATGAGATATATATTGTATTTATATAAGCTTTGCACCATACGAGTGCACTTGTTGCCGGGTTCCGATGAGCGGACCGGTGTGTAGCCGGGTTCCGGTGTGCGGACCGGTGAGTAGTCGGGTTCCGGTGTGCGGACCGACAGGTAGCCGGGTTCCGGTGAGCGGACCGGTTGTTGATTTATTAGTTGGCTTGCTACCAACTAATATGGCCATTGGTGGAGTAATAAGGTGAATGAGATGTACACGATGCACGAGTCTAAATTGGTATTTAAATACGTGTGGTATGTTTATATTTTACGAAAGGATTACCAAAGGTTTATCTAAACTATTTTGATACAAAGTATTATGTGAAAAGAGTTTTATATTGATTTTGGAAAAGACCGGGATTAACTCACTAGACCCGTTTGGTCTAACCCTCATTTTGTTTTCAAAAATATGTTTTCCAGGTTAAGGATCGGCAGGAGAGGATGAAGTGTTGGAAGCTTTTGATGGATGTTGATTAGGAAACTTTTATATATTTTGTAATGTCAAGACTTTTGAGACCGTACTTGGTTTGTGATGTATCTTTTATTATGAATGTAATGAAGTTATGCAATGTATGTTATTTGTTGTGTGTTTGGGAAACCGGGTTGTTACACATATCCAAATGGGTCCCGGTTTGTTAGGGGTCTTCAAGGTTGCCTTAGCATCATTGGGTTTGGTTTTAACTTCTGTTGAAGAACCAGTTTGTTTCTTCTTACCCTTGAATTTTGCATTCTTTTTGGGTCTAGAGAGGAAACAGTGTGGGCTAGAGAAGTGTTTATTCAATTGATGCATAAGTTCAAAACAATGACAATAATGAATATGCGAAGAAATTAACTTGAACATTTCATTAAAAACATTGAAACAAGGTACAAAGGCTTTATTTTTACAATCTATCCTAGCATCTGACTTCCTATTACAAGAAGACCTATGTAGACTAGATTGTTGTTTTGAAAATTCTCTGTGAAGAGTAGCCATCTGTGGACCCCTTCTTCTGTGGTGAACTTCGGCCGGTTTCACTGTCACAGAAGTAAAAGACTTGTTATTTTCAACCCACTTACTCTTTTGTTGCCAAGTTAATTTTTCTTTAAAAGGCCTAAAAGGTTTAGCTTCTTTTGAACAGAGAGAGGACTTTTCTTTTTCAAGTTTGATTTTCTCAAGCTCCAGAGAGGTTTTGGCTTGTATACACATATCCAAAATATCTGGGCAAATAGGAACACTTGTGATTTTCTCCTTAGGAGTAATGGTTATGTTAAGAATTCCAGAGGGAAGTTTAGATCCCTCTGCTTCACAAGGAACTATTTCTGATTCAATTGAATCAGTCTCAGAATCGTCAGAGGATGAGTCGTCCTCATATACAGAGGTTGAGTCACTTAGATCTCTTTCGACAGAGGCTGGAATTTCTGAGCATGTGCCATACTCACTTTCTTCCATTTCTTTAGGACTATCTTCCAAGTCAACAGAAGTATTTATCAAGATTTCCTCAGAGAGTTTTTGTTCGACATTATTTTTACCGATTTCCATTAGCTCAGTTTCAGAAATATGTTTCAATTTTTCTTCTGAGGAAGCTGGCATGAACTCAGGTGCCTCTGCAGATAGTCTTGTTTCAGAATCTACAGTGCAGACAAAAGCAACCTGAGTTTGAGTCTCGGGGTCACCAAACTTGAAGATTCCTATCTGATCTTGTGTTTTCAGATATCTTTTAGGTTTGGAGTCTCTTTTGATAGAGGCTGAAGATAACAGATCTGTGTTTTCAAACCACACATTTATCATCTTCAGAGGTTTCCTCTTGTGTGGTTCCCATGAGACTTTTTGCCTTTTGCTAACAAAGGTTAAATTTGGAAAACTAGGCTTTCTTGTGTCTCCAATACAAAATAGAGAGGACAGAGACTTGTCTCTTTTGGTTCCAGTGTATGGATCTATGTCACAGAAGCCAATTCCCCGTCTCCCTATTTGTGTATTCACCTTTTCATATACCTTCTGTGCATCTTGATATTTCTTAATTAAAAGGTCTCTTCTGAGTAGGTCTTGATGAAAGACTTCTCTTTCCTTTAGAAAATAATGTTTAAGAGCAAGAATATTCATTCTGTCGCTCTCAACGTCCATAAGTTCTTTTGATTTAGCTTTTAAGGCAGAGTTGAGTTCTGAAATCTTTTCTTTTAAAGGGTTTAGATGTTTGTGCCAATTTGTTTCAATCTCTTCCTTTTCTTGAAATATTTTTGCCTTTTTTTGAGTGAGAAGTCTGGCTTCTCTCTCAAAGAATGCAAGTTTCTTCTGAACATTTTCGCAAGTCTTTTTAAGTTCAGTGTATTCAACAGTCAGTTTAAGCAAATCAGCTTCTGTTTCATTAGAGGAAGAGTCAAAAGTGGATACCTCACTGTCAGAGTCGGAGGAGCTGACCTCTGCCATCCTGCAGAACAGGGCGTTCTTCTTTTCACCTTCATCAGAGGATTCATCTGACTGCTAGTTTTCCTGCTCCACCATGAGCGACTTCTGAGCATAATACTCTGCCTTCTTTTTGTAGAAAGCAGAGTCCCTCTGAGGGCGGTTTGGTTTTCTCCTGCAGTCTGCAGCATAGTGGCCTGGCTTGCCACAGTTGAAACAACCCTGATTCTGGGGGGCATTCCCAGCTCTGTCGCCTGACCTCTGTTGGTCACCACCTCTGTCATTCTTGTCATTTGACCTCTGTTGGTCATTACCATATTCTCTTCCCTGATTCCTTGGCTCATACTTCCCTCCACGATCATCTCTCCCATTGCGTTCATCTCTCCCATTGCGTTCATATTGAGGCAATGGTTGCCTCCTCTTCTTCTACCAATTCCTCTTCTTCACTATCAACGACCAACACCTTCTTCTTCTTCTCTTTCTTCTCCTCCACAGACTTCTCCTTCTTTGGTTTCTCCTTAGCTTATGTTGCCTTACCAACAAGTGCAAGAGGCACACTAGTTTGAGCTTTTGCATGTGCAATCTGAGGTTCTTGGCCTGCCAATGTTCCATAAAGATCTGACAGAGTCCAAGTGTCTATGTCCTGATTAGTTTGCAGAGACATAGACAGCTGGAGCCATTCTTCATTTAGCCTCTTTAGGAACATAACGTTGTTCTCCTCAAAGGTTCTGTGGATTCCAAATTTCTTACACTTGTTGATGAGAGAGTTGAACCTGTCATAGGTTGACTGCAGAGACTCTGTCGGCAGAGCTTTGAATGCGTAGTATTCGTTGATGCATTAGGCTCTACGATTCTTCTGAGTCTTGGCCCCTCCCTCCAATTGTTTCTCCAGTTCCTTCCATAGATCGTATGCAGATTCACACGCATCTAGGGATTGGAAGAGGTCATTGGGTATGGCCATTATCAGAAGTCGCTTGGTCTTCTGAGCGATCTCATATTTCTCCCAGTCAGGTGCATACCATTTGTCCTTTGTCTTAGGTTTCTCGTGCTCTGGAATCTCTGGAGTATCATCTGTGGCAGGTACACGTGGTACTGTGACCATGGGAACGAAAGGAGGATTGTGGATATAATGGACGAGTTCTTTGTCAGTACCCTCGAAGAAGTGAACCATTCGTATCTTCCATTGAGGGTACTCGTCTCTTAGCAGAGTGGGTGGCTTAGTTAAAGAACCAGCGGTGAAGAAGTTGTTCGTGTTCGCCATTTTGAAAGTAGTTTGAAAAATACCAAAAAACAGAGTATGAACAGCAAATTTTTAGATGATGAAGTGGATACTTCGAAAAGAGTTTATAAGCTTAAAACCTTGAACAATGCACTAAATAGGAGAGTTTTAACCGAATAAACAGGTTCTATAGGTTTACCAAAGTCAAACTTGGTCGAGAATGGCAGAAAAACAGAGGTTGTTTGAAATAAATGAAGAACAGGTTAAAATCAATCCAAGTTTCTACCAAAAAGAGTTGAAATCATTGTCAGAATGGATCTCTTGATATAGAAAATTAAGGATGGCTCTGATACCAATTGTTGATCCCGATTTTACTCAACAATGATATTTATATCTAATAGTTCAAACAAATAAGGGTGCGGAAGCGTTTTAACGAACTAAAAGATATTATACGGTAGAAAAACACACAAAATCAGCTAAACAAAGTTTAAATAAACACGAGATTAACTCAAAGAAGATACCTTTGATTTGAATGATATTATGAGTTTTAAACTCTTATGGTTCTTTGTGAACTTTAGAACTTATCAAGTTATTATGTAGCTTGTGGCGTTCAACACTTATCAGTCAACTTGGTGGGTTGATTGTGGCATGCACTTATACCATGGTTCTTGCCTTTTTATAGGCAATGGGCCACGGTTTCCACCACAACTATCTTAGCAACCATTAGAACGATGGGGCAACATGTGTTCAAACCCATACCTTGTCGGGCGAGATCACATCATTTGGTATCAGAGCTGGCGCTATTGGTTTGCATATCACTTCTTTTCTACTTTCTCATCTTTTTAATTTCTTTCTTTTGAGATCCAAGAATCAAGTATTGATAGCGGGTCTCATCACAAGTTGGGGAGGTTCCTATTATTGGGTGTTAAACCCTAAAGATCAATCAAGATAGAGAAGATGTGAATTTGTCATCCATTTATCAACAACATTGTATACAAGATATGAGTTTTGCCCTTTCTCTCTCTAAGATATGAGTTATGAATAATGAGAGTGATTCTGAGAGTCTCTCAAACTAACACACAACAAAACCTATTTATACTAAACACAATACAAGGTGTAAACAACACAATACAACTCAATACATTGACTTTGACTTTGACCTTTCTATATTTAAACCTTGAAGACATATTGCACTAACAATCTCCCCCTTGGATTCAAGGTTTAAACAAATGCGATCAGCAGGCTTTAGCTTTCTTGAATCTTCGGTCTTCATCAAAGCTTGTCAAAATCAAAACGTCATCCAATCTTCAAACGGCAAATAACAAACTTCTTTCTTCGGACAGGAGAATATGAATCTTCACACAAAGCTTTTGAAATACAAGAAGCACAAGTTCAAGAAAAAGAGATCATAGAATGGATCAATCGATTTTCCTCAAACTCTTGAAGAATTCTCCCCATTTCCATTGACTTGAGAATTTCATTCTTCAGTGTCGATCTTCATAAACGCGCGAGTTCAAAAGAAAGAGATCACTGAAATGATCAATCGATTTCTTAAAAAACCCTTGAAGAATAAAACTCCCCCTATCATTTCTTGAAACGAAGTCTTCTTTCTACAAATCTCCCCGTTGACAATAAAACGAATCTTTGAATTTTAACTTTCTTTGACATGAAATTGATGTAGACATTCTCCCCCTTTTTCGATGAAAGTGAGCATCACGAGCATCGAAAATCTTTTCAATTTCAGTCACGGACAATCTCCCTCTTCAAATATATTTCTTCCCCTTGAAAAACACGAACAATCTCCCCATAAACGAAAGATCTTGCTCCCCCTAAAAATAAGAATTGTAGAGCAAGATGATTTTCTCCCCCTGAAAATTTGCATAAAAATCATATAAGCGCACATTTTAACAAACTTATATAAAGAAATAGAATTCATTGAACAACATTTTATAACTACTAACATTTAATCATTTGAACACCAAACAAAAGAAATTCAACTTAATGAAATGTAACAAATATTTCCATCAAGTGAAATCAAATGCATGCGTTTGGATTCAAAAACAAGACATCATCGCATATCGAGTTACAAAATGTTCAGTTTCAACTCCTTTATTAAATCTATTTGGTGTGCTAGCATGCGAAATATGATTAGCAACAAGCAAATGCACCTCTAAAACCTATATGAATACTTTGCTCTTACTCACACTATTTGTCCAAAAACAGAATTTTCACAAATTTACAGGTTTATCGCGACTTTGTATTTTCCCCAAGTTTCAAGAGATGTGTGCTCTTAGGCATCTTTTCATATTGTGCACATTGGCAACTTTTATTATGTGCTCATTGGCATCTTTTATAATCAAACAGTTTATTAAGACTAAGATACACCGTAAACGTAACTTTCTAACTGGTCCTATAGCAGGATTTGGGTCAGCCGATCCCAGACCAGTTGGCCTTAGGGGCTAGGTGTCGAGCACCCCTTGGGACTTACTTTCCCGAACCATAAAGGCTACATCGATATACCTTAATCCCATCTGTACCAGTAGAACATGGCTTTCTACCTGGTTCTATAGCAGGATTTGGGTCAGCCAATCCCAGATCAGTTGATCTTAGGGGCTAGGTAACGAGTACCCCTTGGGACTTAATCTCCCAAACCAGATAGGCCACAGGCACAAACTATCAAACTGAATGATTTTATTATATATATATATATATATATAATATTTTTTTTATTTTTTTTTTATTTTTTATTATAGCATCTCAATCACTTGGTTCAAAACGTAGTGCTTCTCCCATATTTTCGTTTCCATTCATGATTAAAACGAATAGGCTTTGTGAGCATTGTATTCTAAATAAGTCGAGATTTACACAATTTTGCGCTTATATCAAAATCTCAAACATGTTTCGCTGACCTTTCGACTTATTTCAGAAGCGAAAGTAGAAACAAATATAACTCTGACGATACAAAAATGCTCGTAAAATCATCCTTAACACACATTTTATTCATTGAATGAAAAATTGAAGAATTTCACTTCATTGAATTAAATTTGTGAAGGTTCAAACTTTCAACGTTAGTAGACATAAAATATAACACAATGTTACCTTTAAGCACATGTCCTAAAAATAGAAAGATATGACAGTGAAAGGATATCACCTGATAAGTACGAGTTCTAAACTGATATGTTTAGAAGTCATAGTCTTTGAAGTACGGGTTCTAAACTGATTTGTTTAGAAGCCTTTACCGTTGAAGTGCGGGTTTTGAACTTATTTGTTCAAAAGCCATTACCGTTGAAGTGCGGGTTTTGAACTGATTTGTTCAAAAGCCATTACCGTTGAAGTGCGGGTTTTGAACTGATTTGTTCAAAAGCCATTGTCTTTTATATCTCTCCCCCTACAAAATACCAAAAGATTTACCAAATATCCCATGTATATATTAAAAGATAGAAAACTCCCTGAAATCATGTGATGTTCAATGTCTTCTTTGAAAGCACAAGTACTTCATCTTCCGAGAGTTCAACGCTTGTCTCTAAATCTGCAAAACAGATTAAGTAGATTTTGGTACCCAACGAGTCTTGGGTCCTGACACGTTAAGCGAAGCTCTATAAGAAGGAAAATGGTAAGTACCGTACCAATATTGAACATAATTATTATTAACAAAATCAATATTTCCGCAATAAGAATTAACAAAAGAATTAACTTTCGTTGTAAAGTTCTTATTTGGAAATGATGATTGTGGTACATCTTTTCCAGGAAATTTACCTTTTACCTTCCATTGCATGTTGACTCTTTTGTAGGAAGGAAGATCATCATTGTATTTGGAAGACATATCCACAGAATGCTTGTAGAAAATGTTAGAAGGACGCATCGGACATTCTGAAAAACACTCGGAGTTGTTGAACGACCACACTTTGTCTTTTAAGGCATTTCGTTCCTTTGTCATCAACTCGAGCTTCTTCCGAATATCACAATTCACCCTCTTTTCTTTCATGATATCTGTAGATAAACCCGCCAAGTTCTTCGTGAGTTTCTGAATTTCTTGCTGAAATATCCTCCATTCTACAGAAAAATCATCCTTTACGCTCCTTGCTTGAAACTCAGCTTTCTTTCTATTTTCTAACTCACTTCTTTCCAAATCCAACTCCTCTTGCAGTTCAGAAATTTTCTCTGAAAGCTTCCCATTCTTTACTTCAAACTCTTTCCTTTTAAACTCAAACTCAGCTCTTCCCTTCTCCACCTTTTGCTTCTCTAAAAATAATACTTTCTGAAAATCTGAGTTCTGCTTGGAAAGTCTTAGACATTTGAGTTCAACAACTTTTTTGTCTTCAATTTCTTGAGTCTTTGTCTTCAAAGCCATTTCAAGTTTTGAAATCCTTTGAATTAGATCCACTCTTTCTTTCTTGTGATCTTCTCTTTCCATAACCAACAGATCTTTCACTTCTTGTAATCTCCTTGTAAGCTCGGAAATTTTCTCTTTCTCGTCTTCTCTTTCAACTTCCTTTTCTTCTATTTTCTGAAAATCAACTTTCTTTTCTTCCGCATCTGAATGATCTTCTTTGTGATTTTCAGAGTCTGATGTTTTCTGATTTGCATCATCCCTTTCAGCTTTCTTTTGTTCCTTTATCTTGAAATCAATCTTTGATTTATGCAATAGCTTCAACAACTCGTTCCACGTCTGCAAAGGGTAATTTTTATACACTTCAACCTGTTTGTAGATGTGAGGCGAAATTTTGAGAATAGCAAAGAGTAAGTTTGACGAAGCATCCTTGTCTGCTTTCTTCCGTTTAATCTCATCTTCAGTAAAATCTTCCGCCCTTTTATGTATGATCAACGGACCTTCGGTGAAAGATTTTATCATATAATCTCCGTTTTCTCTCCTCGAAATAAAATCCATGAAGTCGACCGTCCATTTCACAAAATCCGAATCCTTGTTAAGCATCGGAGGACGATTACCTGAAGCTTGATATTTCATCTTGAAAAAAATTATATAAAACATTTTCTTGAAAAACTCTTAAAATGTATGAAATACACTATAGAAAAAATTTCAGTATAAAAAATATTCTCAAAAACTCCAGAAAATCGACTAAGTGTCAGTTTTCGCAAGCAACAGTTGCGAAAAGTCAAAGTTTTCGCAAGCAACGGTTGCGAAAAGTTGACTTAGAAATTTTTTAAAGATATCTGAGGTTTGCGTGCCTTTAGGTTGCGAAAAGTCACTGTTTGCGTGCCTTTGGGTTGCGAAAAGTAACTGTTTGCGTGCCTTTGAGTTGCGAAAAGTAACACTTAGATTCTGATGATCTTCAAGGATGATGAACTTGCGAAAAGTAAGATGAATATTGCGAAAAGTTCTATAAGTCTTGCGAAAACCACGATGAGTCTTGCGAAAAGTACAGATCTTGCGAAAAGTTCACAAATAATCTCAAAAACGTCTGAAAAATCCAAATTTCTGATATCAAACTATACAGACCAAATCGAAATCACAATCTGAACATTATTTCTTCACAAAATAACCTCTGAAAACCTCTTATTTGGAATCTGAATGGATCGATCAGGACTGATACGAACAAAACCAAAAATCTGAATAATCTCAAAATTGATGCTATAATCCTTGAAATTTTTGCAATTAATCTTCACAAATCAGTTAGAAACACGATTTCTAACAAATCTTCTTCAATCTTCAACTTCTGAAACCCTCTAATTCTCAAAATCAAAATCCCAACCAGTAGCCAGATACGAACACTCCAAGAACCCTGAAAAACTCTAAATCGAACCCCAAATCTTCTGAATTAGGCTTTGATGTAAGAATGAAATCTGTTCAGATCATCACCACGAATCCAAAGAATCAAATCACGAACAAATTCGATCAAACAATATCAAAATTTGATAAAATCACAAGCAAATGAGATTTTCTTGAAAAATTCAAGAAAATCAATCAAATTTTCTTGTAAAAGCACCAAATCAGAATGAATTTCCAGTAAAATTCCTTCTCTAATAACCAAGATCCTTTAGAATGAACGTGCTCTGATACCAATTGTTAAACCCTAAAGATCAATCAAGATAGAGAAGATGTGAATTTGTCATCCATTTATCAACAACATTGTATACAAGATATGAGTTTTGCCCTTTCTCTCTCTAAGATATGAGTTATGAATAATGAGAGTGATTCTGAGAGTCTCTCAAACTAACACACAACAAAACCTATTTATACTAAACACAATACAAGGTGTAAACAACACAATACAACTCAATACATTGACTTTGACCTTTCTATATTTAAACCTTGAAGACATATTGCACTAACATTGGGTTTTGAGTTCTTTGAGAAATTCAAAACTTTCTTAGTTTAGTTACTTTCATTTCTTAATTTTCTTTGTAAAAACAAAAGAGAAAAAGGTCGAAAAAAGGAAAAACTTATTCGCCAAAAAAAAGATGAGGAAAACAAGGGAAAAAAATATGGAATACAAAAAAGTTTTTTAGTGCTTTTCTATATCTGAAGATTCGGGACGAATCTTTTTGAAGAGAGAGGGAATGATATGATTCATCCCGGCTCGTATTCAAGTACAAGGAGCTAATGAAACTCAAGTGGGCTTAAATGACAAAGAGAAGAACTTGGGCCAATCCTGGAGCATTTAAAGAGCCAATTTCATGAAGATTTCCATATTTTAGGCCAATCCAAAGAAACATTTCGTGGGTCACCATTTTGATAGCCCAACTTGAGCTTTTCTTTTTATGTTAGTCTTATTTGAGCTCAAAATAAATCAATTACTTGTCAAATTCGTGTTTAGACCACAATAAATTATTAGATGGTCAAAAGTCACATAGGTTATACGAATAATGATATGAAAGATGTTTAGATTCATAAATTAAAGGTATGCCTTTAATTCTTGATTGAAAATTGAAGTCTAGAATTAAATTGAGTCTTTTGATTTGTCCTTTGAATCCTATAAATAGGTTATCTATGTAATCTTTTGAAGATACCTTTGATTTGAATGAGATTGTGAGTTTTAAACTCTTTTAGTTCTTTGTGAACTTTGGAACTTATCAAGTTATTATGTAGCTTGGGGCGTTCAACACTTATCAGTCAACTTGGTGGGTTGATTGTGGCATGCACTTATACCATGGTTCTTGCCTCTTTATAGGCAATGGGTCGCGGTTTCCACTACAACTATCTTAGCAACCATTAGAACGATCGGGCAACACGTGTTCAAACCAATACCTTGTCGGGTGAGATCACATCACTAAGTGATGCATGATAAACCCAACATCTATTGTATCAACCGACTACAAAATGATTAGAAGCAATATCAAAAAATGCCATTCGTATAGAGAAAAACTCTATGATCTCAACTCAAAGGACTATAGATACAACGATCACGTTAGAAAAGTTGATGAAACTTATATAACATCCATTGAAAATTTCTCATAACGAGTCACGTCCAGTACACAAGATCCCTATTTTGTACCTAAATGCGGATTATATATCGCCGCATGAATCCCAACGTATACTTGTCGCTTCCATATTACTTCTACCTTAAGCCCGAAGTAATATATGACTAGGGAAGTTTAGAATACATTTTTACTAAGGTTATTGTTACATTTAAATATGACATAGAACAATATATAAAGATAAAAATTGAGGAAAACGTCTCATTAATAAATATCATGACAAAATGTCCAAACATATATCATTCTTTGATTGGTTTTTAGGTATACACTAACAATCTCCCACTAACACTAAAGCTAGTATTGTTAGTCCCGAAGGGCTATACAAGTTTGTAGAAGGGGGGGGGGGGTTGAATACAAACACACGTTTTTACTTTTCTAAATTGTTTATTGATAAATCAAGACAATTTACAACTTGTTGCGGAACAAGATTAAGGATAAACCTAATCTAAACAAGTCTTGAGAAACACTAAGTTTCTTGCACTAGAAAGAGTTAAAGAAATTACGAATAATAACTTAACAATAAGAGAGAAATAAGAAGATGGTGCGAGCACACTTCTTATATACTGCATGCATTTAATGCATGGCAGTATGGCTTTACACGTGGCAGCAGCTGAGTGGTTGCATGTCATTGACCTTTGTAGATAACCTTAGTAGCCGTATGGTGCACAGTGTAGAATCAGAGTTGTTGTACGATTACAGACAAAAGGGATGTCCGTTCTGACAGTTCGTATGGAGACGTGCAAGGGAGGTAAGACAATAGTAACATGCAGGGAGACTTCATGATCAGCTTTCGTTGAGTCAGATCTTTATCAACGAATGATAAAGTTCAGCGATTGCTGAAGTCTTCTACTTGATACTTCACGTTGAGTGGACAAATCTTGCTTCGCTGATATCCGCATCAGTTCATTAGTAGACTTGTCGCTGGTTCTTGAGCTCGATCTTCGACTTCAGCGTAGAACATATGTTGACGTGAAACTTGTCTTTAGGGATCATAAGTAAACAAACTAAACTATCAGCGATCATCAATAGAACTGAACATGCTCAGAGCTATATGATGATGAACAGTGTTCGCTGAATATCTAATCTAAAGAGTGAGAGTTCCTATCAGCGGTACTGTAAAGTCTTAGTACTTATCAGCGATAGTGAAACTCTAATATATATCATTTACTTACAATTTTCACTAAGTGTTTAAGAGAGGGTCATTATCAAATCACTGAGGGTTTGGATCAACAATCTCCCCTATTTGATTATGACATAGCAACAGAGAAAATTGCTATTTAATGAAAACATAAGGATAAAAAGAACTTATAAAATATTTGTCTCTTTTACTGTTTTCTGGGATCTTTTCAGTACTGATGGAGTAAAGTACATTCGCTGAAATTTTTCTTTAAACTTCGTAAAGATTACAGAGGGAAGTGGAAAAATTACAAGTACAACAAATAAAATTACAAGTACAGAAGATGTAGATAGATAAGGATAGAAAGAATTACAAGGCGATCCTATCCGTCAAAAGGTTCTTCCTTGATGAGAAGTTCATCGAGGGTCTTTGATTTGGGAATCATCCAGTCAAGGACAGTTACACCTTGATCCTTTTTGTTCTTTGCTTCTTCAAAGATCAGGGGTTTGAGGTGACGTGCTTGAATGTCGCGTCTGACTTCACACCAGTATATGAGGTCTCTGAGCTGTTCGATGGGAGTGATTGGAAGCGCATAGATGCGTTGAAAGTGTTGATTTCCATGGCAGTCTAGAAAGAATATACCATAGGGATCACTTACGACTTTGCCAGGGATGAAAGTTTCACCAGGTGGTAGGGAGGTGTCAAGCGCTGAGAGGTCAGCATCAGGACCAAGAACTTCAGCACGAGAGAAACCAATACCTATTTCATTCCGTATAGGAGGACCTGAGTCTGAGGTTTTCTTTCCCTTTGCAGAGGCTCTTCTTTGTTGAGGAGGAAGAAGAGTGGAAGGAGGAATATCCACAGCAGAAGAAACCAAGTCGATCTGAGAATTTAAAATTTTCTCGACATGGCTCTTGAACTTTGAGCGCGATCGGTGAATGGCTAATTTCACTTCCAACCATTCAGAGATACCAAATTTCTCTAAAGTAGCAGCATAGAAGGTTTGCTTGGTTTTGTCTTCTCTGAATACGTCAACTTCAACAACAGAAACGTCTACAAACAGTCTTCCTCTGATATTTACCTTGATGATTTTGGATGGTCGAGATCGATAGTTCAGCATTTCTTTACACCATTCCAAAGTCGAATCAGATACTTTAGTCTTTTCTTCAACGATCCTTTGGGCATCATCCCATAGTTGATGTTGGACATCAATGGGAGTTCTTTTCAGCACGGGGTCTTTCACCGATTGTTGGACAAGCTGGATAGCGAGAGCCTTATCTTTTTCTTCAGCTTCCTTCTTTTCAGCGAGTAATCTTTCAGCTCTTAGATGATCCTCGTATTCTTTCCTTGATATCCTGAACTTTGTGGGAGCAGGGATTTTGTCACGAGGAAGAATGATTCGCTGATCTTCAAGCTGTTTGATCATTGCATCTCTCTTTTCTTGATCCTCTTCACTTAGCTTTTGAGGAGCCAAGGAAGGACTGTTTTTGTGAGAGAGCATCTATTCTTCAGGTTCATCAGTCTCAGTGGTTAAATCTAAGACTGGGATTATTTCTTCAGCTCTTGTGGCTGGGATTATTTTTGGTGTAGTCGAAGAAGCTTCAGTGGGATCCTCAAACAGGGGAGAGGACTAGCTGAAACACATCGATTGTTTAAGTAAGAATATGGGAAGAAAGAGATAGAGAAAATAATGTGGTTAAGTGTATAGAGGTTTTAAGGATAGAAGGATTGAGATTGAGAAGGGATAGAGGAGGGATGCAGTGTAAGGGAATAGAAGGTAGTGTACCTGACAAACTGGATTTTGAAGCAAGATCGTCAGATTGTCTTCTTCAGCTAGGCCTTTGTTTTTGCCTTTGTCAGCTTCAGTCGCTGCAGGCTTTGTCTTGGTCCACTCCCCTGAAGGTTCTTTTATCTCGATCCCTTTTTGAGCTGGGGCTTTTGCAACAGACTGGACGTAGAAGAAATCGTCATCATCATCGTCATCATCATAATCTTTGGGGGATGATGATGGTTCTTCATCATCAGCTTCTTCTTTAGACTCGACCTCTTCAGCATAAGGTTCGGTCACGTCAGCAGCAGCTTCCTTAAGTTGCTCATCGAGTTGATCCCCCTCAGATACAGAGGGAGGTTTCTCGGTTTCCTCAGGGTTTTCAACTCCCTGAGGTTGTGAAGTAGAAGTAGCAGCAGCTTCAATACCCTCCCCCTCAGCATTATGGGGAAGGTCTTCTTTAGTCTTCTCCCCCTCTTCCACATTATGGTTAGGGGAGGTAACAGATTGTTCAACAGCAGCAGTGTGTATTTGGTCCCTGTCTTCTAGGCCAGAGATCCCAACACAGTTCTCAATCTTTGCTAATCTGACTTCCAGGCTAGTTATAGCAGGATTGATCTTTTGAAGAGCTTCTCGATCGACCTGAGTAAAACTTGAAGTTGAGGCGTTCAGGCGATCGAGTACTTTCTGAACAAGTTTTTTGACGGTGGAGACGTCAGCCTTGATCGTGGAGACTTCACCCTTTAGAGAACCAACCTCTGTCTTCAATGATGTGACTTCATTGGACAACGTGGTGAAGTTTGTTGAAAGAGAGGTGGTGGCGGTTGAATTATCAGCGAGGGTGGTAGCAAATTGAGCAATGCTACCATCCACCTTGTCTAGATCAGTTTTGGAGGCTTTTGTATCAACGATCTCGGTCAACGTTTTGAGTTTCTCTCCAGCGTCTGTAACCGCTGAAGAGTTCGTGGAGAGAATGGTGTTGTAATTTTCCACCTTTGTTTCCAGGGCCTTCAGGGAGGTGTTGATATCCCCCAAATTAGGACCTGAAATAGTTATTAACTTATGAACAGAAGGAAAGCTCAGAAGTTTGGGGTAGAGAGAGAGGAGTGTTTTGGATTGTGTTTATACCTGCAGGCAGGTTGGCGAAGTTGTCGAACCCTTTGTGTCTTGAATGATATTCCATGTCGCATTCAAGAGTACCTTGGCGCATGGAGGTGCCTGCAGATCCTAAGTTTGCATCCATCATCGTATATAGAGTGTCTGCAGCTGAGTCATGTACGATGAAGGGTGTCCCTGAGAAAGTTGGGAAAATTGGTGGAGAGACCAAAGATTGAGTAGGAGGAATGAGGGATGAGAATGATGGTTGGGTGCGGGGTTCAGCGTTGGATTCGCTGTTAATCACTTCAGTCTGTAGAGAGGCTGAAGGAGGAGGGTTTATTTCCAAGTTTGTAACTTCAGCGTTTAGAGACGCTGAAGCCGGGATGGAAGGGGTGGCTTGATCAGCTGTGGCAGAGCGTACCACGGAACTTTCCATCAGCTCTTCAAGATGAGCTGTGGAGTCTTCAGCGTGTAAATGCTGGGGGGGGGGGGGGGGGGTTTCTCCTTGGTTTTCTTGATTCTTTTGGATCCAAGTTAGGAAGATGAGTGTTTCCTTTTTCGAGAAGGAGTGGAGGGTGCAGCGTGGGTATCAGCGGTGGGGATTTCCAC
The DNA here is from genome assembly GCA_033807775.1 of Saussurea involucrata. Classification (NCBI taxonomy): domain Eukaryota; kingdom Viridiplantae; phylum Streptophyta; class Magnoliopsida; order Asterales; family Asteraceae; genus Saussurea; species Saussurea involucrata. Next base: position 99,917,331 of record CM066315.1, read on the forward strand.
TGAATGAGCTGCAGAAGTAGAAGAAGGAGGATTAAGAAGAGATAAGAGAGTAGAAAGACGTACCTCGTTTTCCAGCGGCTTGAAGTCGAGTACCTTAGGGCCAACCTGAGAGAGTCTCAGATCACCCTCTGTTGGGTACCTCTCGCTAAGTCCAAGTTGAAAGACGGCGCTGATGAATCTGGGATAAAAAACCCATGAAGGTCTTTCAGCCATATCCACTCTGAACGCAAGGTCGTCGTAGATGATTGAGGCCAAGTCAACATTTAGACCTTTCAGCAATGCATAGCCCATTGCTTGCTGAGGTTGAGTAGCTTGATCAGAGGAGCCACTCTTCGCTGTCATGCAGCTTATCAGATGTGCGAAGATGAAGTTCATCTCGCTGGGCATTTTGGACTTCTTGATCAAGGTCAGTTTCTTCTCAGGCTTCTTGTCCATTCCAGTGTACCATGCGTAACCCATTGCATCGAAGAATGCAGTGATGGCTTCCCTATCAACATGGTTTTTGTGGTTTGGGAGAGGGACAAAGCGGTTTTTTTTGGTAGAGGTAGGAAGACTCAGTGCTTTCCTAATAATGGCAGGGTTGATTTTGGTTGTGCCAAATTTTGTGTCACACAGAATAGAGTCAACGATCTTCGTTGGGTCTTTGGCATGGGGTAACTGAGCTTTTCTGGCAGTATACCAGAACTGAGATAGTAGGAATTGATGAGCAGGGGGTGTAATAGTTAGTGCTGTAGATAAGCAACATGTTTTGAGGTAGTTCACATCATCATCCAGATGTGTGACTTGCTTTCGAGGAGGAAACTCGAAAAGTTCATGAAGGTTGTTCGATTTTGAAAAATCGATTTCCTCAAGCTTGAACTTGACCTGAGGAGCTTTGACGAGAGTCAGTTTCTTTGCAGCAGAGGATTTCTCAGCGGTAGGAGCAGGAGTAGAAGATGCCATTTCTGTTTAACATATCAACCATGAACATAGATAAAGAATATTCTTAATGTGAAAGATTTTTCAATAAGATGTTTTCCGATTTTTGTTCATTTCATTCAGACAGAAATGTCTTAATGAAGATTAGGGTTTTCTTGTTTTGAAAAAGAAAAAAACAAACCCAGTAAAAGTCTTGTTTTCCATTTTCCTTTAGATACGGATTCTGAAAAAATGAATGAAGAACAAGTTTAAGATTTTGAGTTTTAAACTTTAAGAACAACCATGAAAAGGTTGTGTTCATAAAACCATGAAAGAAATGATTTCATTTTAGAAAATGTTTCTTTTGTTTGATCTGTTAAAAGCAACAAGAAGATAAAAAACAAGTTATGCAGGTGAATAATAAGAATATTAACCTGGTAATCGAAGAAGGAGATGAACAGATTTCTGGAAATAAGCAACAGTAAATCTTCGCGTAAAGAAAAAAATATAAACCCGAAATAGTTTATATAGTGAGATTTGAGAGAGAGAGAAAAACTTGAGCGGGAAAGTTTTTCATCATGACACGGACACGTGTTTGCATTTGATTGGATGGTAAACGAAATGTGCAAACGTGTGTCAGAAAAAGAATGTGCCAGGGTTTATCCGTTGTGATGTTGTCACAAACGTCCTTTCATATTTTAGGATGTCTCTGGGGTTTTGAAAGCTCATGGACTATTTTGAAAAACATGAAGCACTGAATAGAAATATCAGTGTTAGTTTAAGAAATTTCAAAGTATCGCTGTTAAGGAAGAGATATTCAGCGATGCAATTTGTTTTGAAATCTTACATTCACATGCGAACGTCAGCGAACAAGAGAGAAAACATACCTTGATATCAGCGAATCAATTATGTTCAGAGAGAGAATGATAGAATGGGTTATATAATTGTTTTATCCTATCGCTGATCAAATGTGAACCACTGAAGTTGAATCTTGTCTCATCAAGAGGTTTGGTGAACAGATCAGCTAACTGTTAGTCAGTTGGAATAAAATGAAGTTCTATATCACCATTCATCACATGATCTCTGATCAAATGATACCTGATTTCGATATGTTTGGTCTTTTAGTGTAGAACTGGATTGTTGGCTATAGCGATGGCACTTGTGCTGTCGCAATAGATTAGAGTTTTCGAGAGCTGAAGGTCATAGTCTAGTAGTTGATTTCTCATCCACAAGACTTGAGAACAACAGCTTCCAGCGGCTACATACTCAGCTTCAGCAGATGAGGTGGACACTGAGTTTTGCTTTTTACTTGTCCAACTCACCAGCTTTCCACCCAGGAGCTGACAGCCTCCTGTGGTGCTTTTCCTATCCAATTTGCAACCTGCAAAATCACTATCTGAATAGGCGATTAGATCAAACCCTGAGTCTTTGGGATACCAAATACCTAGGTTCATAGTACCCTTAAGGTAACGAAAGATTCGCTTTACAACGATCATATGAGATTCCTTAGGTTCAACTTGATATCGTGCACACAAATAGGTTGCGTACATAATATCGGGTCAGCTAGCTGTAAGATACAAGAGAGAGCCGATCATCCCACGGTACAGCGTGACATTAACAGGTATTCCATTTGAATCCTTGTTTAGTGTCAGCGGAGGTGCCATATGGGTTTTCATAGCTGAACTCTGAGTTAAATCAAATTTCTTCAGCATATCTTTAACATACTTTCCCTGATTAATGAAAGTTCCTTTTTCATTTTGTTTTATCTGAAGACCAAGGAAATATGTTAGCTCACCCATCATACTCATTTTATACTCTTCTGTCATTCTTTCAGAGAAACGAGTACAAAGATCAGGGTTAGTAGAACCAAATATAATGTCATCAACATATATCTGAACAAGAATGATATGACCTTTCACTATTCTGAAAAATAGAGTTTTGTCGATTTTACCTCGCTCAAATTGTTCAATTAGGAGATAAGAGGATAGAGTGTCATATCATGCACGTGGAGCTTGCTTTAAGCCATAAAGTGCCTTATCCAGTTTATAAACATAACCTGTACGCTTAGGATCTGAGAATCCTGGAGGTTGTTCCACATATACCACTTCATTCAGCTTTCCATTGAGAAATGTTGACTTAACATCCATTTGATATACTTTGAAGTCTTTGTGTACAACGTATGCTAAGAATAGACGAATAGATTCTAGTCTTGCTACTGGAGCAAATGTTTCGTCGTAGTCTATGCCTTCCTCTTGTCTGTATCCCTGAGCAACAAGTCGAGCCTTGTTGCGGGTTACAGTTCCATGTTCGTCCAACTTGTTTCGATAGACCCATTTAGTGCCTATCACTGTCTTGTCAGTTGGTCTTCGAAAAAGATTCCAAACTTTGTTTCTTTCGAATTCAGTCAGCTCTTCTTGCATGACGCTGACCCAGTTTGGATCTTTGAGGGCATCATCTATTTTCTTTGGTTCAATCAGAGAAATAAAGTTAACAAATAAACAAATATTACCTGCACTTCGTCGAGTCTGAACACCAGCGTTTGGATCGCCAAGGATTTGATCAATTGGGTGATTTACAGTCCATCGCTGAGCCGGAGCATAAGTCTCTGACTCAAATTGAACTGGAGGAGCTGAAGATGAGGCTTCAGCAACTTCTGGAATATCAGCCAAGAGAGGAGTAGGTGCAGATGTTATCTCATTTACTGATTACTGAGAAGTAGATGGAATGTCTGAGACATTTGGTTCAGAAGCAGGTTTAGTGTTTAAAGGAACAGCTGAGACCCATGATGTTTCATCTTCACTATTCTGCATGTTTGGGATGATAGTAGGACCATCATCTTCAACGGTATGAGTATGAGGAGTGGGAGTATCTTCTGAATCACCAAGATGAGAAAACATCCATTGATTCAGTTCTTCAGTATTAGTAGAAGGTCGAGAATTCGCTGAACGAGATTCGTCAAAAGTGACGTGAATAGTTTCTTCAACAGTTTGTCTTCTTCGATTGAAGACTCTGAAGGCTTTAGAGACTGAGGAGTATCCAAGAAAGATTCCATCATCAGCCTTAGGATCAAATTTTCCAAGGGCATCTCTGTTGTTCAGTATGAAACACTGACATCCAAAGATGTGAAGAAAGCTAATTGAAGGCTTTCTCCTATGAAAAAGTTCACAGGCTGTTTTATTAAATCTTTTGACTATCAGCGACCTGTTTTGCGTAAAACAAGCAGTGTTGACAGCTTCTGCCCAAAACTGAGTAGGCAGGTGAGAATCGCTGAGCATTGAACGTGCATCTTCAATAATAGTTCTATTTATTCTTTCAGCGACTCTGTTTTGTTGTGGTGTTCTCACTGAAGAAAACTTGTGAGAAATACCCTTACTCTCAAAGAAGGAATCAAGAGAACTGTTTTTGAATTCAGTCTCACGATCACTCCTTATTGAGCGAACGGTCAAGTTGTTCAGGGTTTCCATTTTCCTAACAAAGGTGATGAGTTCTTCAGGGGTGTCACTCTTAGAACGGTGAAACATTACCCATGTATATCGAGAGAATTCATCAACTATGACCAGTGTATATTTCTTTCCAGCGATGGATTGTTTGTTAACAGGGCCAAATAAATCCATATGGAGTATTTGTAGAGGAGATGACACTGAGGAAACTTGCTTTGACTTAAAGCTTACTTTGGTCTGCTTGCCTTTCTCACACGCTGAACATAAGGATTCTTTAGCGTATGTGTTAGCTTCAATCTTCCTAATCATAGAAGTATTTAGAAGTAGTGAAAAATAGGCTAAGTGAAGAAAGCCTCTTAGAGAGGCTCTGCCGACATTACCGAGAAATCAAGGTCAAGAAGCTACAGAAGCAGCAGAGGCTTCCTACAGAAGCTCTGTCATACGCACAAAGAAGACCAAAGACTCGGAATCCGACGAAGACTGCTCCACAGAGGACCAGACCGCAGAACCTCTGTAATTCATTACAGAGCCTCTGTGGTCCTCAATGAAGACTTGGAAGATATTACTGGATACGTTCATCAACTTGCATGGAAAAGTACTGTCAAAACACGTGTCAAGCTCTGAGTGGACTCAATAGGGCAAGGTACAAAATAGACGTCTGCGCCATTTAATGCATTTACCAAAAGTACATCTGCTCCATTAAATGCGCATGGCTCAAACAACTGCTCACACCATCCAGTCCACTGTTCACACCATCCAGTTTACTATTCATGCCGTAAAAGGAACAGTGATTTACTTCATAGTCTTCTAAGAGTAGTATAAAAGGAAGTCTCATGTTGAGATCTTTCAGACGGACATACACAAGGAATCACTAATACTCTCAAACTTTATTGTCAAATATCTGAGTGTTATATTCTCACACACACCAAGTTCTTAATCTGTTCTTCGTGTTGTTATCATATATTGAATAACATTAACTGTTCAAGAAATCCTTTTCATTCTTTACTGTTTTCTTTATATATGTGCGTTCTAATATCTATTAAACATACCTGTTAGTTTAATACGCTTCCGCATCAAACTCTAAACTCAACTAATAGATTGTTAATCTTGAGTAAGTGTATCTGGGAACCAACAATTGGTATCAGAGTCTTCCTTGATTTTCAATATCAAGTGATCCACTTATCAAGATTCGTGATAGATATTATTGAGACTTAAAATTGTGTCTGGAAACTACTTAAACCCAGAAAATCTTCAAGTTCATCGAAGTAACTCTTTAGTCATACTTTCTTTCTAAAAATCTTCAAAAATGACAAATACAAATAATTTCTTTACTACTGGTTCTCTCACTAAACCTCCTACTCTCCTTCGAGATGAGTATCCTCAGTGGAAAATAAGAATGGTCCATTTTTTCGAGGGCACTGAAAAAAATCAAGTACAATATCTGTACAATCCTCCTCCTATTCCCATGACAGTAGTACCTCGTGTACCTGCTACTGCTGAATCTTCCGAAATCCCCGAACATCAAAAACCAAAGCCAAAAGGGGAGTGGTCAACCGAAGATAAAGCAGAAGATGAAGTTGCTCAGAAAACCAAGAGGACATTAATTATGGCTGTTAGGACACTGAAGTTGTCCTTTATAATAGAAAGTTTTGTAAAGCAATAGCTGTGTTAAAGGGCTTATGCTTAATTGTTGTAGCAAGTGATGAAGACTATAAATAGGTCTTTACTTGTAGTTTGTAAGAAGTGAATTCATTAATACAAGATGTAGATCTCTAATCACTTTGTGTTCTCTCTAGGTTAGATTTCCTTTTCAATAAAGTTCTTCATCATCTTGTTACACAATACTTGGATTGTATGAAGATCATGGACCTAACAAGTGGTATCAGAGCCAAATCGAACTCTATCAATCCTTGGATTCATGTGAAACAGCGCATGATCTGTGGAAAGAACTGGAAAGACAGTTGGAAGGAGGTGCTAAAACACAAAAAAACCGAAGAGCACAGTACATCAATGAATATCATGCATTCAGAGCCTCTGCAACAGAATCTCTGCAAACAACATACGACAGATTCAACTCTCTAATCAACAAGTGCAGAAAATCAGGCATTGACAGAACTTCTGAAGAAAACAACGTCATGTTTTTAAAAAGTCTAAATGAAGAATGGCTCCAGCTGTCTATGTCCCTACAGACAAATCAGGATCTAGACACCTGGACTCTCTCTGATCTTTACGGAACATTAGCCGCACAAGAACCTCAGATAGCACAGGCTAAAACACTAACCATTGCACCATATGCATTGGTTAGTAAAACTAAAGAGGATGCACAGAGACCAAGAAATGATAAAGCCACAGAGGAGAAGAAGAAGGAGAAGAAGAAGATGGTGATAATTGACAGTGAAGAAGAAGAGCAAGCAGAAAAGGAAATAACTCTTGCGTCACTAGCTAAATCTTTAGCTCTATTGACAAAAGAGTTCAGAGGAAACAGAAGAGGTTCCGGAAATGAAAGATATGATAGAGACAACCAGGATGACAGAAGAGACAACATAAGAGACAACAGAAGAGGAGAAGAATCAAGTGGCCGACAGAGGTCAAGCGATAGAAATTTCAGAGGGAATGACCGACAGAGGTCAGATGACTCGGTAAGCCACACACAGCAAGAATGCTACAAGTGCGGCAAACCTGGTCACTATGCAAATGAATGTAGATCAGAGAAAGGCGGAGACCTACAGAAGTCCAATGATCGAACAGGAAACACTCCTCAAGGGTGTTTTAATTGCGGAAAACCAGGCCATTTTGCGAATGAATGCAGAAGCAGATCAAATCGCCCACAGAGGGACTCTGCTTTCTACAAAAAGAAAGCCGAATATTATGCTCAAAAATCCTTAATGGCAAAAGGACATTCTGAGGAAAACACAGAAGACTTCCAGTCAGACTCTACTTCTGACGATGAACATACCGCCAATGCCCTCTTCTGTGGCATGGCAGAAGTCGACTCCTGCACTGACTCTGAGGTATCTACTTCAAAATCCAACTCTTGTATTACCTCTGTAGATGATAATACACTTAGAATTAACATTGAATTAATTGAACTGAAAGAGATAAATCAAAGTATTCAGAAAAGACTCACTTTCAATGAGAGAGAAGTACGGCTTCTCACTCAAGAAAAAGCAAAGATTTTTGAGGAAAAAGAGAGAATGGAAAAGAATTGGAACAAAACTCTAGATCCTTTAAAAAAACAAATTTCTGAATTAACCAATACTTTAAAAGATAAAACAAAAGAACTTTCAGTTTCAAAGAGCGAAACTACTGACATAAGAGCTCTTAAAGAATACTTTCAAAGAGAAAGAGAGGTATTATGGCAAGATTTACTCAGAAGAGAAGTTTTGCTTAAAAACTATAAAGATGCACAGAAAGTTTATGAAAAAATAAACTCACAAATAGGGAGACGAGGTATAGGGTACGATGATATCACCCTAGGTGTTGAAGGCAAAAGAAACAAACCTCTGTCCTCGTTATTTGTGATTGGAAAAACAAACAAACCAGATTTTCCAAATCTAATCTCTATAAGCAAACGGGCGAAAATCTCTGTGGATCCTTAATTGAAGAAACATAAGAAGATGATTAACGTGTGGTTTGAAAACACAGACTTATCATCTTCAACCTCTGTCAATAGAGGTATCAAACCAAAGAAATATCTGAAAACACAAGATCAGATTGGTATCTTCAAGTTTGGTAAAACCAGAGACCCAAACACAGGTTGCTTTTGTCTGTTTGATAAACGTTGAAAAGAAATTATCAGCAGAAGCTCCTGAGTTTAAACCCATTTTTTCAGAAGAAAACTTTAAAAATTTAATTGAAAAAGAAATTTTGGAAATATGGAAATCAAGCGTTTTAGAAAATTTCTGTACATCTTCTATAGATAAAACTCTCACTGAAGAAATCTTATTAGAAACCTCTGCAATCTATGAAAACTATTCTACAGAGGAAAAAAGCTCGTACGATACATACTCAGAAAATCCAGCCTCTATTGAAAGAATTGACTCAACCTCTGTATACGAGGACGATTCATCCTCTGACAACTCAGAGACTGATTTCAAATCAGGGATAATTCACTGTGACACAGAGGATGTCAAATTCTCCTCTGAAGTTCCTCACAGAACTATTTCTCCAAAAGAGAAACTCACAGAGATTCCAATCTGCCAAGATTTTCTAAATTTGAATCTACATATCAAAACCTCTGCTGAGCTTAAAATGTTACAGAAGACCTCTATTGATCCTATAAGTTCTAGATTTTCCAAACCTAAGGTTAATAAATTTTTTTCTTCTGTGACAATGATAAAAGAAGTTCACCACAGAAGCAACCCACAGAAGGCAGGTCCTAAACAGAGCTTTTGCAAACAACATTCGATTATTCATAGATCTTCTAGTAATAGGAAATCTAATGTAAAGAAAGAATGTAATGCCTCTGTGGATGAGTTTAAAAAGTTCAATGAAAAGTTTAAGCAAATTACATCTCATATTCAATACTGTCATTGCTTTGATCTTATGTCTAAACTTAATAATCATTTTTCAAGTCAAATCTGTTTACTCTCTACGACAATTCAAAAGTCAAATCCCACAAAGAAACAATCTGACTCTTCCGCAAAGAACAAAATGTATTTCAAGAATGCCAAGGCAAATTTGAAAAACTCTAACAATATTGGACCCATATGGATATGGGTACCTAAATCTCTGTGATTATCCTGCAGAAGAAGTATGTGCCAATCTGGTATCTAGACTCCGGATGCTCAAGGCACATGACTGGTGACAGAAGTGCACTATCCACGTACAAAGAAACACAAGATGGTGGATCTGTGACTTTTGGAGACAACAAGAAAGGACACATAAAAGGCTATGGAGTCATAAGGAAAGAAGACGTTTCTGTATACAAAGTTGCATATGTGGATGGCCTTAAGCACAACCTACTCAGTGTAAGTCAACTTTGTGATACAGGATTCAATGTGTTGTTCAAAAGAACTTTCTGCTCTCTACAAAGTGAAGAAACAAGTATGGAACTTCTGCGAGCTGAAAGAATAGGTGATCTATATCTAATGAACTTCAACTCAAAGAACAAGGACAAAGTTTGCCTTGTTGCCTGCAAAAGTGAAGAAGCCTGGTTATGGCACAACAGGTTCTGTCACTTGAATTTTCACACATTGGAAAAACTGGTCAAACTTGATCTAGTTAAAGGTTTGCCAAATGTTAAATTCAACAAGGATCATTTATGTTCTGCCTGTGAGATGGGAAAACTCAAAAGAGCTTCCCACAAAGGCAAAACAGATGTGTCTTGCACCAGGCCTCTGTACATGCTTCATGTCGACCTCTGCGGTCCCATTGCAATACAGAGCCTAAGTGGCAAGAAATATATACTTGTCTTAGTTGATGAGTATTCACGTTTCACATGGGTTGAATTTATCAGAAAGAAATCAGATGTTCCAATTATATTGATAAATCTAATGAAAAGAATCCAAGTTCTTTATGACTGCAAAATACAGAAGTTAAAAAGTGACAACGGCACAGAATTCAAAAACTGTGTCATTGAAACTTATCTTTCAACAGAAGGAATTTCACAGAACTTCTCTGCAGCTCGCACTCCACAACAGAACGGTGTTGTCGAAAGAAAGAATCGAACACTTGTGGAAGCCGCAAGAACTATGATGTCAGCATGCGGATTATCAATGAACTTTTGGGCAGAAGCAATTTCTACTGCGTGTTATACTCAAAATCGATCAACCATTGTGAAAAGACACCTAAAGACGCCTTACGAATTGCTTAACAAACGACGGCCAAACATCAAATTTTTCCATGTATTCGGATGCAAATGCTTCGTCTTAAACGACAGAGATTCAAGAGGAAAGTTTGATGTAAAAGCAGATGAAGGCAAATTCATTGGATACTCTGCCACTTCCAAAGCCTACAGAACATTCCTTACAAAGTCTCACAAGATTGTAGAAAGCATCAATGTTTCTTTTGATGATTCATTCCAAATGACTTCTGAGCAAATAAGTTCAGAACTCGGAATTAAAGGGAAATTCTATGACATCTCAAGAACAAAAGAAGATTTGAATCTTCTATTTTTGGAGATGTTCCAAAATGACATTGATCTTTCTGTCGAAACCATCAGAGTTTCTGAAGAACCATCCTCTGTCGGACAAAATCCTACAGGTATGACTCTAACTGGTCCAAATAATGCTTCATCTTCTTCTATAAATACTACAGATGTAATTTCCGAAGCAGAAGAAAGTGCAGAAGATAAAACATCAAGAAAAACGACCACAGAAGCTGCACAAACCACAGAAGAACCAATTACAGAAGAGATCGAGGACCAAGACTATACATCCTCAGAGGAACAAACTCCACCACCACTCGTACCAATCATTCCACAAACGGTAGAATCAACTACCAAGGCACGAAGAACATCAGAGGCTGCACAAGAAGAATCACAAGAAGCCTCTGAAGAAAGCTTTGATGACATTGATGATCATCTTCCACGCACAACTCAGTGGACAAAAAGCCATCCTCCAAGTCAAATAATCGGAGAACCTTCTGACTCAGTAAAAACAAGGTCTGCCACTGCTAATTTTTGTTTCTTTACAAATTTTATTAGTGTTATAGAACCAAAGAAGATTTCTGAAGCCCTAGATGACCCAAACTGGGTAGACGCCATGCAAGAAGAACTTCTGGAATTTGAGCGTAACAGAGTATGGACTTTAGTACCTCTGCCAAGAGGGAAACAGGCCATTGGGACTAAATGGGTCTACAGAAACAAGAAGGATGAAGATGGAGTGGTCATCAGAAACAAAGCAAGATTAGTAGCAAAAGGATATAGACAAGAAGAAGGCATAGACTACGATGAGACTTTTGCCCCTGTCGCACGTCTCGAAGCAATAAGAATATTCTTAGCCTTCGCAGCCCACAGAGGTTTTAAAGTCTACCAGATGGACGTAAAATCAGCTTTTCTAAACGGTGAAATCCAAGAAGAGGTTTACGTAAATCAGCCACCAGGTTTTGAAAGCTCAAAGTTTCCAAGGCATGTATACTACCTTGAAAAGGCTCTATACGGACTGAAACAGGCTCCAAGAGCATGGTACGAACGACTTTCTACCTTCCTTCTAGTCAATGGGTACAACAGAGGTACAACAGATACTACCTTATTCTATAAACGCAAAAATAGTGAGATAATGCTTGTACAAATATACGTAGATGACATAATTTTTGGGTCTACAAATTCAGAAGAGTGCAAAATTTTTGAAAAACTCATGCAGAGTGAGTTTGAAATGAGTATGATGGGAGAATTAACATTCTTCCTCGGACTTCAAGTCAAACAATCTTCAGAGGGAATTTTTATAAATCAAGCCAAATATGTCTCTGACATACTTTTAAAATATAATCTCTCTGATACCTCTGCAATGAAGACTCCAATGGCCACTGGAAATAAGTTATTCTTAGATCCAAATGGTATTTCTGTAGAATGTACTCTCTACAGAGGCATGATTGGATCTCTGTTATACTTAACAGCAAGCAGACCTGACATTATGCATGCCACATGTCTTTGTGCACGTTATCAAGCTAATCCAAAGAAATCACATTATGATGCTGTAAAAAGAATCTTTAGATACCTGAAGGGGACCAACAATCTTGGTCTCTGGTATCCACAGAACTCTGGTTTTAGTCTTAAAGCTTATACAGATTCAGACTATGGAGGATGCATGCTCGACAGAAAGAGTACCTCTGGGAGTTGTCAATTCCTAGGTGGTAAACTAGTCAGTTGGACCTCCAAGAAGCAGAATTGTGTCTCCACATCCACTGCAGAAGCTGAATACGTTGCTGCCGCTAGCTGTTGTTCTCAGGTTCTATGGATGAAGACTCGGCTAAAAGACTACGGCCACATTCTGTTCAAAATACCCATCCTCTGTGATTCCAAAAGTGATATTGCTATCTCTGCCAACCCTGTGCAACACTCAAAAACCAAGCATATCGATATAAGGTATCATTTCTTGAAACATCATGTTGAATACGGTACAATCGAAATGCATTTCGTGCCCACAGAATATCAACTCGCTGACTTATTCACCAAAGCATTAGACGAGAAAAGATTCAACTTCTTGGTGGGTAAGTTAGGAATGATTAACATGGTGTGAAAATCCTCTGTAAGTATAGTTTTATCTTCTGTAAATAACAAGTAAATACATTGCTTAATTTATTGCTTTGATTGATTCTACTTCTGTATGAAAATTCTTAAAACCTTAAATAGTTCTTAAAATTACAGAGCTTCTGTAAGTCAACTCAGAACCTCTGAGGACCCCTACAGAACCTCTGAAAAACATGACCTATGTTCTATGCAAAAACTTATCATTCTTTGATCCAAGCATAAGTCAAGGGGGAGCAAAAGGAAAATTACTTGCTCTACAGAGATGATTAGATCAAGGGGGGGCAGAAGGGAACCCTGAAATGATCTAAAGAGAGAGAACTTTCAAGGGAAAGCCAAAGAAAAATGTCGATGACTCCATATCAAAAAGAAGAACCAAAAGGTATGTCTCTCGCACAAAAGGTTTTTGGAAAACAATTTTCTAGGACAAGAATTGTCAAATATGTCCTAAATATACTGTGAATAACATTTCAAAAATCAAAAGCTCAAAAAGTTTCACAAAATTCGAATTAGGAGAAATTTAAGGTCACAGAGCTTCTGCTGAGCTCAACAGAGGTTCTGCAAGAAATATGCTCTGTAATCACAAATTAACTTTCTGTCGATCTTTTGGAATGTTATCTCGAAAACCGAAAACGCAGACCATGACCTTCTCGGACAAACCGTTTTTTTAACAGTTTTCTCGGACACAAACTTTCAAATATATCCGAAAAACATCTCTTAAACCAAATCAAAAATTGGATGATAAAAAATATCAATAAAATTTTTGTTATGAGATTTTTTCTCTCATAGAGCTTCTGCTGGCCCTCACAGAACTTCTGCAAGTTCCAACAGAGCCACAAAACCTCTGCGAAACAAATTTCTTCACAAAAATCCGATTTTATCCTCTCCAATGGTTTTGGTTAAAAGAAGAACCCCACAGAAGTCATGATAACAATGAGATATATGAAAAAGGGATAAACATCAAAGATTTTTAAAATCACAGAGCCTCTATAAACTACAGAAGCTCTGTCAATCTGATTTTTTTTGGGCATCTCTGTAGTAATAACGGTTACTTTTACTGCGAGTGAAACTCATATGGCAAAAATCAACCGTACGCGCCTAGCATTAATTGGCCGCGCACGACGTCCTGTCATATTCTGACAAGGCCTACGTGTCCCATTTTCATTGGGCGTACATGGAACGTTTTTATTTGGAAAGTTGAACCCGCCGCTCAAACTCGAGTGCGGATTCCAAACTTTAATCCATTGCCATATATTTTACTCTTTCGAATTCTACCTTTTTACCATCCTATAAAAACAAAGCTTACCCTCTCATAAAACATTTTACAAACTCTCATCTTCTTCTCCGGCGAAACCCTGCAAAAAGCTTGCAAAAATCTTATTCTTAAAATCAAATGGCTTCATCTTCTCGAGCTACATCCTCTGAACTCTCTCCGGCGAACTCACCGGAACACTCCCCTGCACATTCAGAACATTCTGAAAACCCCAGCCTAGCAAGAAATATTGAACAACAAGATTCCGGGGACTCAGCAGACTTTGCTCCGACGACACACTTGCAAAACTTTATAGCAAAGGATCATTTCGAAGCCAGTCTTCCTATCAAATCCAACAACTGCTATTTGGTCCCTTCACCCACTACTTTCGGCGAAGCTCATGCCATACTTCTGAACATCATGGAGAATCATGTCCTCTTCCCTCTACTCTCAAGAACCCCGAACAAAATTCCAGTCCGTTATTTGAACCAATTTTGGCAAAGCTGCCGATTTGATAAAGACGATTCTCTTATCAAAGGGTACATTTCAAGACCTGATAAATCTGAGCATCTTGAAATCAAGTTCAACAGAACAATGTTCTCACTTGAATTCAACCTACCAACAAGGGGTCTTCTGGGATTGAAGAGTTATGCAGAGCAACCAACAGACGAAGAGCTCTGTCGATTCGTGGAAATGCTTGGGTACAACACCCAACTACGGAAGAGAAATGACTTCCGCAGAGGCCGATTACCACCTCTGTGGAACACTTTGTTCTCGATTCTTAACAGATGCCTGACAGGAAAGATAGGCAGTATTGACCAGAGCTCACATCAAATCTTGAGCATCATGTATGGGGTTTACTATGATCTTCCACTAGATTATGCGACCATAATGATGCAAGAGATCATAAACACCATCGACAGAAAGAACAACTCGAAAAGGGTCAAAGAGAACGATCCCAACTTTCTACCACCTCTGCAATTCCAAAGAATATTAGGAGTACTGTTCGAACCTCTGCTGCTAATCCAAAATTGGCCAATGGAAGGGCCAACTCCCAAACAGTTCCCGATGAACAAGAATACCCCCACTGATCATGCTGATGGCTACTCACACTGCAGACCTCTGTCAAAGAAGCTTCTGCAATACGCATCGAATAAATCCCTTAAGAAAGAATATATACGCGATCATAGAACTCCTAAACCGAGTCCTATGACACCCCCGCGTTTAGGTGTCCCCCTAGGAACAATGACAGCAAAACCTCTTTCCAATCAAAAAGAAAAGGATCAGAAGTTAGCAAAGCACATGGCTATTCAACTCAGCTTTATAGCCAAACGTGCAGAACTAATGGGAAAGAAGTCTTCATCAAGAACCTCTGCATCTACTCCAAAAGCTAAGAAGAGGAAAACTGCAGAAGGCACCTCAACAAGCTCTGCAGAAGATCAACCCTCACCTCCTCATGCCACAGAAATTGGCTCCTCTGCTCCTCCCTCTCCAAAAATGAAAAAGAAAAGATCAAGATCAACAGCAAAAGGGGCACCAAATCCTAAGAGGGTGAAAACCAAAAAGAGGCATGGTAAATCACTTGCAAAGTTGGTAACCATTGCAGAAGAGGAAACTGATGAAGAAGAAATTGCAGAAGAAGAAATGGCTACAGAAAGGTATCAATCACCCTATCAATCTCCAGATAGATTTGCTCACCAAGGAGACCTGAACGACTTCTTACAGAACCCTGAAATTGCCAACACCCTAAATACAGCAGGGTGGACGGCACAACCTCTCGACCACCACTCTCCAGAAGAAGATTTCTTCATTTCTGGCATTGACACACATCTGCAAGAAGATGACACAACACCCAGAAATCAACCAGCCGAAACCCCTGTTATTTTACAAAACCCTTTCATTCAAGGATTGGATGTCCACAGAAGAAGTCCAAACCCAGCTTCAAAAGAAATAGAACAAACTGAAGCTGAATGGAACAGAGTTGAAATTACAGAGGCTTCGGAGAACATGATGGAAGAAGAGAGAGAAAAAGGGGCCGAAGTTGTACAAAAAGAGGGATTAGCAACAACGGAGACAGAAATAGAGATCTTAGAGACATATTCAGATGAAGAAGAAGCTGTCTGGATACGTAAGGGTCTTTATCATCCTCATGTCATGAGATTATTTGGATCTCATCAAGTGTATGACCAATTACGACCAGAGCAAGGAACTTCCACAGAACTTAGGGAAGAAGCAAGAAAAGATGCCTGGATAAATAGAGGCACACAACCAAAACCAACTCCCAGTGCAACCCACATTTCTGACACCGCAGGTCTAGCTGCAGAAGGTGTCATTGAAAAAGAGCAGCACAGCTCGAACCTAACCCAACCCATCCAGCCAGAGGTTACTCTTTCAACCTCTGTGCCCACAGAATCCGGGGAATCCATTCCTAGGGAGTCTCCTCAAAGAGACTCACCTATAGTTCGTGATCAATTGCCCTAGATCACAGAAGAACGCCCAACAGAGGAATTTGTTTCCTCTGCCACGCACTTATTAAGACCCACACTTCTTTCAGAGAGAAGTAGAGAGCACAAAGACAAAGAGACACTAGACAAGTCTCCTAGTCAACAGAAGGATATTCCAATACCCACCTCTGGAGTGGATTTGGACAATGTTCTTCTCAGAACTTCTGTAGGGATTGAAACTCATGTTTCTTCTCAAGGATCAGAAGGAAATCCTTCCATTCTCAACATACAAACAGGAATGAAAGAAGGTATCCCAGGAACAGGGATTCACTCTGGAGACGAATGTGTTCCTCCAGAGGTTACCACCGGAACACAAGTTACAAGGGATGAGTTCCAAACCCTTGAGACCTCTGTGAACCAAACCTTGAAAGAGTTGCAAAGCTCTTTTAAATCTTTTGCAGAGACAACATCATTGGCACTGCTAAACCTGAACACCAAAATGGACAACCTGTCCACAGAGGTGAAAACTGCCATCTCACAGATGAAGTCTGCTGCAACCGCATCCACCACTTCTGCCGTAACAACTACTCCTTCTTCGATTGAGAACTCCATCAACAAGTTCCTTGATCAATTGAACAAACAGACTTCAGTGTCAACGGGCATCACTCCTGCAGATCTACAGAAGGCCCTACAAAAAGTTCAAGAAGAAGCCATGCGAAACACAATGCTGATGCAACCCAAAGACTACATGACAAGAGCACAGCTGACAGAGCTTGGGCAGAACGTGATTAATCAAGTGACAGAAGTCATCCTTTCCTTCACCGCTGCAAATGCTAACTTCGTCAAAGATTTCAGAGAAAGTGTAGGAAGGATGAGATTCAAAACAGAGGCAGAGCTAGCAACTCTTCTTGGCCTCTGTGATGATGTCTGCGCGAAACTGATCGCTGCTGGAGCCACAATGCCAAAGAAACCCGATGCTCCCTGCAGAGCAGAGGGTACATCAGACAAGGGTCAGGATGACTCTGATGATGATGACCATCCTAGTCCATCAGATCATCCTGAGGGGGAGAAAACTACAGAGAAAGCTGCAAGCAGAGGACTTACAGGTCCACCAATAGCCGCAGAACCTCTGAGTCAAGCACCTCCAGAACAGACCCGACAACAAACCCAAAAGACCACAGAGACAACACCCATCTCTGTGGAATCATCTGACGAAACCAAAACTCCAGAAGCAGAACAACAAGCTACAGAGGCAACAACCGCCCCTGAGGTAATCATTTTGGAAGAAACAGATGAACAAACCACAGAGAAAACACCTACCTCTGTGGAAACACCCCAAACCATACCCAGAAGAAAGTCGATTGCCACCAAACCAAAAAGAGCAACGACCTCTGCTTCTGACATTCTGAAAAGGATGCACACAACAATGAGTGATCGTATGGTGAAGAGAGAAGAAGAAAGGCAAAGGTTCACTTTAGCTTTCAGAATGGCAAGAAGATTCAATGTCAACATTTCATCAATAGAAACTGAGCTCGCAGAAGAAGTCATCAAACAACCTCCAACAGAGGTTACAGAGCAAGTCAAGCCAACAGAACCATCGCCACAAAAGTCCTCTAAATCACAATCATCAAAATCCACAGAGGCAACCTCCATCAAACCAACAGAAGTACCAACCTCAAAACCCACAGAAGCAACAGGTTCTGCCACAACAAAAGCAAAAGATAAGGGCAAAGGGATACTGACAGAAGAGCCAAAGAAGAAGAAAACATTGCCAAAGCCAACAGAAAAACTAATGAAGAGTGCGTTTGACGCCTTTCAAACCCCAAAACCCGAAGAAGTTGACTGGGCACATGGATTGAAGCCTCTGTCAGAAATTCCTCTAACTGGTAGAGCTGCAGAAGTTGTTCAACAGATGGAGAGTCTCAGAAGACAAATTCCACGACCTGGTCCAACACATGAAGAGATGGAAGAAGTGGTATATAAATACCTCTACAAACAATCCTATCAGACAAATCATCCAGTAGATCATGTGACAGATCCAAGGATCAGAGAAGAATTTGAAAACATCTTCACAAGAACAAAGCCAAGAGCCAAAGCAAATGTTTTCTCAATTCACAAAATCAAAAAGGTAATCTTCTGCAGATTCTCCTTCACAAGAACCTATCCAAGGGTCAGGTACAATCTTTACAAAGTCAGAAGAGAGAACAATTCAGAATCTACCTTCGCTGATGCTGACTTAAGAAACATCAATCCTTACGATCTACCTGACCTTCTGCAATGGACAAACGACAACTACAACACAGAGCCTAATACCAGAGCCTATCAAGTGTTGAGAAAAGCGATGAGGGAAAAGCTTCTGCTATACAGCATGATAGATTTTCAGCTGGGAAAGGATCTTGGTCTCAAACACCTAGATCTACGAGCACCAGAAGATCGCTGCCCACCAGACGCTGTGCCCAACTCAATCATCAGAGAACCAAGATTTGGGTTAGTATTTCAAAACCCACAACACCAGGTTAAACTTTTTGTACTCATGGATTGTCAGAAGTACGCAACCAGTACTCTGAGCAAATTCAGAGCAAGCCTTGAAAAATACAGAGGTACAGAGAAAATGGATAGAGATGATGCAGATACTTTCATCAGAGAAATAGACTCAACAATCCGCCTAAGAGAACTCTGCATCAGATTCTACAAAGAGATCAGAAAAGTCAGCAGAGACAACAGAAGCTACAACGATTTCAAAGATGCCAAAATCTGATTCTCAGACCTCCAATCTCTGCAAACAAAGTTAAAGTTTATCTTTCATTATACTCAAATGTAAAATGCCTCTGGCATATTTCTAAATGAAAGAAATTTCAAGGTATTGTTTAACCTCTGTCTTATCTAACTTAGCCAAACTTAACTCAAGTTCAAATTTTTTATTTTTCACTACTTAGGGGGAGATTGTTAGCTTCCATCTTCCTAATCATAGAAGTATTTAGAAGTAGTGAAAAATAGGCTAAGTGAAGAAAGCCTCTTAGAGAGGCTCTGCCGACATTACCGAGAAATCAAGGTCAAGAAGCTACAGAAGCAGCAGAGGCTTCCTACAGAAGCTCTGTCATACGCACAAAGAAGACCAAAGACTCGGAATCCGGCGAAGACTGCTCCACAGAGGACCAGACCGCAGAACCTCTGTAATTCATTACAGAGCCTCTGTGGTCCTCAATGAAGACTTGGAAGATATTACTGGATACGTTCATCAACTTGCATGGAAAACTACTGTCAAAACACGTGTCAAGCTCTGAGTGGACTCAATAGGGCAAGGTACAAAATAGATGTCTGCGCCATTTAATGCATTTACCAAAAGTACATCTGCTCCATTAAATGTGCATGGCTCAAACAACTGCTCACACCATCCAGTCCACTGTTCACACCATCCAGGTTACTATTCATGCCGTAAAAGGAACAGTGATCTACTTCATAGTCTTCTAAGAGTAGTATAAAAGGAAGTCTCATGTTGAGATCTTCCAGACGGACATACACAAGGAATCACTAATACTCTCAAACTTTATTGTCAAATATCTGAGTGTTATATTCTCACACACACCAAGTTCTTAATCTGTTCTTCGTGTTGTTATCATATATTGAATAACAGTAACTGTTCAAGAAATCCTTTTCATTCTTTACTGTTTTCTTTATATATGTGCGTTCTAATATCTATCTGAAAGTGCAGGATCTAATCTTACAATCAATATAGAAAGCAGTAATTGAGAAGTTGTATGATTAAGCTCAATTGTATTCAATGATGAACAGGATTACAAATCTAAGAGAGAGAGAATCTCAAAGATTACAAAGAATGAATACAAAGATATACCGGAAAATTAATCAGTTAGCAACGTAGAGCTAACTACTATTTATACTGCAACGGACATGTTAAAGCTACAGTACAAATAAGAAAGACTAATAAGAACATAACACGTGTCCTAATTAGTTTACAAATTACTAAGTAAAGTATCTCGTCATAAGTTCTGAACAGGTAGTTCAGAACTTCTGAACATTCTTCTGATAACGCTTCTCAGAGCTTCTGACTCTTTCTCTCAGAACTCTGATTCCTCTACTCAGAACATCTGAGTCTTCTTATCAGAACTTCAACACTTGGTTTGTTGACAAAACTTCAGATCTAACAATCTCCCCCTTTTTGTCAAATAAATTTGAATTTAGCATCATCCAGGTCTTTCAGAGCAGGAACAATTTTCTGAAGTAGCACATTTCTTAGATTAAGCCTCTTATCAATTTTGACAATGATTTCTTGAATAATTTCAACTTGCTGATTGATTACTTCTTGAATTATATTTGCTTCCTTCACTTTCAGCATCTTTTTCTCCCAATTATGCTTTATGATTCTTAAAGTTCCAGAACAGTATTTTGCAGTTTCCTTTGCTCTGAAGAAGATCTTTCCACTTTTGTTTTTCAAAAATACTCCCAAATCTGGATATTTGTGAACACTTCCAGTCTTTAACACCTTTTTCTGTTCATGATCTGTGTTGGGATTTGCCAGATAAACACATGGCTTTTGTAAGTACAAAGCTATTTGGAAATCTGTATAACAGTGCCACCTTAAGATGTAGAACATGGCCTCAATCACCACACTTCTTGCCTTCCTTTCATTTCTGTCTTTGCTTGACTCTTTGAAGCATAGAAAGCTGTGTAATCTGTAGAAGTCAACCACTGATAGTTTCTCAAAATCTGCATCAGTAAAGTAATAAACCTTGCCATCTTCTCTCAGAACTTCAAAGGATAAGTACTCCATCTTTCTGAATTTCTTAACCTTCAATTCTCTGATTCCAGTGATTAGAAAATCTGAGTAAACAGCTTGCTTTGTTTTGCCAAGACATCTTGATTTTTCAGCCAACCAGATCTGAGTCTCCTTAGGTCTATCATAATACACGTCCAAGAATTGTACTTCTTTTGGTTTGAAGAACTCAGGCAAATCAAATTCAAGAAAGTATCCATTTAGATCAATGGATATTTCATCTTCTTTGGGTTCGGACTGTTTAGCTTGATCAAAACTAGCTATCTGCATATTTTGAGGTGTTGTGTTCTGGACTTCTTCAACTTCATCTGACAGAATTTCATTCACTTCATACTCAGCAGGAAACACAAAATCATTATGAAGAATCTTTTTGGGATTCACCTCAGATAGCAACCATTCACTACAGTTTCTGATTTTTCTTCTAAGATCCAACCTCCTCTTCACAGAGTTCATACATCTCTTCTTTAAACTCTCTCTTTCAGTTTCCACACTTATTTCCATTTTAATCAATAACCAATTTAGAGTTGCATCACTGTACTTCACCAACTCTTTTAATCTGAACATTTCAAGCCTTTCGTGAACTATATATGTGAACCCTTCTGTCTCCATTCCTTCATTCACAAATCCCTTCAAATGTAAACCAATTTCTGTTTTCTTTGTGGGAGAACTCAGATTACACTTCTCTTTTCTTTCTTCAACAGCTAATTGGAAGTCATACAAGTGTATATTTCTGACATAGATACCCAGAAATCTTCTGCATTCAATTTCCATCAAGGCTTCTTCAGTGCTGGCAAAGAACTTGACTAGAAAAATCTGATCATCAAGAGTCAATCTGTGAAAATCAAAAGTAGACATGGAAACCTTTGTATTTCTTTCTTTCAGTACTTCCATTCTAACAAACATTAAACCATTGAATTCTTCTTGTTGAAACATCAGAACTTTCTCAATTCTTTTCTGGATATGTAGTTTTGAGTCAGGAACTCTGAATCTGTTAGAAGCTCTGAGTAGACTATCTGAGCTCTGTCATCCATAAAACCATCAATGTTACTTTCCAAAAGCTCATACTCTCCTTCTGTGTAGTAGAGATTTTCATACATTTCCTCAGGAAAAATATCATCATGAAATTGTCTGGCTAATGGCACATCACTTAATTCTAGGATGAAATCACATACAGGTTCTTCTAGTCTTTGCAAGTTAATCTTTGGGATCTCAATTGGTTTTCTGAATACATACTCAGAAGGCATAAAGTAGTCTTTCACTTTCACATACTCTTCTTCTGTATTTAACTCATCACAAAAGTTAAATCTAAAATCATCTTCAAAATCCTGAGTATAATTCACAGTTCTGTCTTCTTCTCCCATTAGATCAATAGGTCTTACCATTTTTATTCCTTGCTGAACTTTTTGAACATTCAAAGCTCTGACTAAATTATTATGCATCCTTCTGATCAACTCTTCACTTAACCTCCTTTCTTCTAATTCAGAATCCGTCATATTTTCTTTGTTATACACCACAATATCTGTACACATGTTGACCACTTCACTTTCCACTGTCTTTTCTGATCTCAATACAGATTCCTCAATAGCTTCAGTTTCATCTGAGTTTCCTTCCATTTCTGTGTCTAAGTTCAATTCCTCTGTTTTATCTGAATCACCACCATCTATACTTTCCAACTCCATTTCCTCTGTATCTGAACTATCAATCTGAACTATCTGAGTTATTGCCTTTAACTTTTCTTGTGTCTGATCTTCTGATCTTTTTGTACTGGCTAAGTGCATATCTGCTATCTCAAAATCTTCCATGCCAATGTCATCATCATAACTTAACCTCTGTCTTTTCTCCCCCTTTTGATGATCATGAGGTTCATTATCATCAAACTTTCTTTTCAAGTTCTGATTAAAAATAACTTCAGGTTCAGCTTCTGCAATAGGAATAGGATCAAGAGGCTTTGAAGTAGAAGCTAATGATATACTCAGTGCTTTCAGTATAGATTCCTGCATACCTTGCATTTGTTTTAACATATCTTTTTGAAAACCAGACATTATATCCATGATCTCCTTTTTGTGAGAATCCAAGGATTTCTTTACATCATCTACTTTGGTTTCAACAGAAATTAACTTTTTCTCCAACACAACTTTCAAATCTGACATCTCATCATTCAAATCCTCCATCTTCTTCTCCAAATTTTCTACTTTTTCCCCCATCTCCTTGTTTTGTTTCTGAATCTTTTCAAATTCAGAAGTTTCTAACAGTGAACCTGAACCAACAGATGGTCCAGTTTTCATGTGCCCAGAGGGCTCATGGCCTGTAGATAACACACAGTCATCTTGTACAACAGATGCACGTTTGAATGAGGCTTTTGTAATGTTCACCTCACCAGGACTTCCATCCAATCCTCGACACCCAACATTAGGTATGTCTATGAATGTTGTTTCAGGAATACGAAATTCCTTATTTGTGCAAGTGTCAGAAGGAATTTCAGGCTCAATATGAATAGGACTGTGATATTCAGACTCAATGTGTTGAAAAATAGATTGGGATTTATCACCTCCCTCCAAATGAGTTTGGGATGGTTCCCCGAATTTGTGTGAAACAGTAGCATGTTGAAATGCTTCTGAGTGGATATGGATGGGTTGTTCAAGATCCACCACTAGGTCCATGGTGTTTGTTTCAATATTGGACACCAAGAGATGTGAACCAATAGCATTTGTGGTTACCTGGTCAAGATTAGCCGGTTCAGAGGCATCTCTTTCTGTTTGAACCTCTGTTGACAATCTCTCATCCTCACCACTCTCATTCTGTTTTTCCTCATCAAATCTAACCAAGCTCTCAGAATTTTCCCCCTCAAGTCTCTCAGAATGTTCACCCATCTGAACATCCTCCCCCTCTCTAATTCGACTAGACCCCTCACCTCTCTTCTCAGGTTGGTCCTCTTGGGTAGGGATTTGAGGTAATTCAATTCCCATAGAGGTGCAATAAGCTTTTAAAATCTCACTCTCCCTTGGAATATAATTCCTAAGTGATTTTGGCAACAATTTATGATTGGGATAGTTTTCAAGTCTTGTTACTGAGGTCATCTTACCCAAATAAAAAGTGGGACCATGCTCTTCATTTGTTCTTCTTGAGATTGTTCTGTTTTCCTGCATGGCATACCAAATAACAATTTGCCAGTACCTTATATAAGGAATGTATGTCAGTGGAGCATCCTTTGTTTTCCTCTGAATTGCTTTCTGATTCTTCTCAAATGTATTCTTCATGTCTTCCCAAAGTATTAAAGTATAGTCATAATGCCTATTCTTCACTAAACCCTGAAAGATCTGAAGAATTTGTTTAGAACCTTGATCAGCAGAACTATTCTTCCCTGACACACATTTATTTACCACATGAAAGAAGCAAGCCCAAATAGGTGGTAATTTGTTTCTTCTGAACAAACTGAGAGTCCTCAATCCTTCATTGTATCCCAACTTCATAAACTCTGCTATTAATTCCTCTGTTAAGGGTGAGTCCTCAAAATCTGTCCTTCTTTGTACATCATCTTTCTCTGGTAAATTCAGCATTTCTCTTAGTGCAGAGATTGATAAGGCAAATGTTACTCCTCCAATTTCAGACACAAACCTATTATCTTCTAACCTAAGATGTTTCCACCATTGTTGTATGTACTGAACAGGCACATTTTTACTTCGTGTAAACCATTTTCTGTACGGATGGTGTTTGAATAACTCCATGATAATTCTGTGTTCAGGCTTAAAACGGCTTTCCTCAAATAATATAACACAGTTATTTTCAGATAATTTTAGCCATTCACTCCCAGGAACAACTCTTTCCACTAAAATAGATCTATCTGACATAATAGAACCTGCAGCACTCTGTTCATGTTCAATGTTAACGTTTACCTCATCCGCATTTCCTTCAGATTCATCCATTTGTTCATCTTCTCCATCATTTCTTATTGCCCCTTCCTCTGCAACTCTATTTTGTACTTCATCATTTTCCGAATCGGATGAATCCATTATCGATTTTGTAGAATGTAGAGAAATTGGACCACTTCTTCGTATTTCAGACATGATTTAAGAAGAAAACGGACTCAAAGAACTCTGGATTTGATTCGTATCTCACGTTTCGCTCTGGAATTTGAAAAAAAATTGAAATAGGGATTTTAAGACCTATTTAAAATCCGCGAAGTTGAAAGGTTTAATGGAAAAGCGAAATCAATGTTATAACGGAGTCAACACATTTGAAATACCACAAAGGATTTAAATGAAATGCGTGGCATTGTCAAACAAATATGAAGCTGACACGTGTTAGTGGATAGAATTTTGACTCAAGTCAAAGATCTGAATAACACGCACAGATGTTCTGATTCCATGACTCAGAAGAATTTTGCCTTGTAACCAAAATGTCATTTAAAATCAACTTCTGACCAATATAAAACATTTTGATTATTCAGAAGAGGTTTGAACAGATAGAAGCACTTTTTATCATCAAAATTCTGTTCATATTATGATGATTTAAAAAGGATCATTTAAAATCTTATATCTGAATATGAAAAGTTTTTAATTCAGATATAGTTTGAATAACAAAAAAATTTATCATTAAAAGCTTGTTCTTCTTAGAATGATCAGCGATAAGAAATGAAAACAAATCTTTTAAGCATCACAAAATGATTTCCAAAAGAATTTTGATGCTCCCCCTTGACTTGAGCATGCATTTGACTATTAATGATACATAAAGATGAGATAAAAAGATAATAGAAGAAGCATAATCCACACAGTTGAAGTATTTGTATTTCTCAAAAATAAATTTTTGAAAGTTAGATTGCTGAAGTATTGACTCAGAATCTCTGACCTTAAGATTCAGAGGTTCTGATCTCAAGACTCAGAAGTTCTGAACTCAAGACTCAGAAGTTCTGATCTCAAGACTCAGAAGTTCTGATCTCAGTACTCAGAAGTTCTGAATCTTAAGACTCAGAGTTCTGAGTACACTACTCAGACAATTTTACTTAGAAAAATTTAGCATTTTTAAGAAAGAAAAAAATATTTTCAATTAGGCAGATTAAGCATTCCTATTTTACATATGAGAAAAGAAAACCTTTTGTGATCAAGAGGCTTTGTGAACAAGTCAGCCAATTGATACTTTGTATGCACAAAGTGCATCTCTATAGTTCCTTTTTCCACATAGTCCTTTATAAAATGATACCTCACATCTATATGCTTAGTCTTCGAATGTTGAACAGGGTTCTGAGTAATGGCAATTGCACTTTCTGAGTCACAATAGATGGGAATTTTGTTAAACTGATATCCATAGTCCATGAGTTGTGTTCTCATCCACAATGTTTGAGAGCATGAAGTAGCAGCAGCAACATACTCTGCTTCAGCAGTTGAAGTGGACACGCAATTCTGCTTCTTTGATGCCCAACTCACTATTTTATCTCCCAAAAAGTGACAAGCACCAGATGTACTCTTTCTGTCCAACCTACTTCCTGCATGATCAGCATCAGTGAAAGCAGTCAATTTGAAGTCAGTTTCTTTTGGATACCATAAACCTAGATCAGGTGTTCCTTTGAGATATCTTAAAATCCTTTTGACAGCCAACATATGTGATTCTTTTGGGTTAGATT
The DNA here is from genome assembly GCA_033807775.1 of Saussurea involucrata. NCBI lineage: Eukaryota > Viridiplantae > Streptophyta > Magnoliopsida > Asterales > Asteraceae > Saussurea > Saussurea involucrata. The sequence goes on from CM066315.1 coordinate 99,943,961, forward strand.
GAAATCTAGCACAGAAACAGGTAGAAAACATGATATCTGGTCTACTTGCAGTCAAATAAAGTAATGATCCAATCATGCCTCTATAGAGTTTGATATCTGCTGAAACACCTTTGAGATCAGCATCTAACTTTATGTTAGTTGCCATAGGTGTTCTCATAGAAGCACAATCAGACATTTTGAACTTTTTCAGAATGTCTCTGACATATTTTCCTTGATTTATAAAAATACCTTTTGGTAATTGTTTGACTTGAAGACCAAGGAAAAAATTCAGCTCACCCATCATGCTCATTTCAAATTCAGATGACATGATTTTTGAAAAATTATCACATAATTCTGGACTGGTAGAACCAAATATTATGTCATCAACATAAATCTGAATCAGAATCAAATCATCACCCTGTTTCTTTAAAAACAAAGTTGTGTCAATCTTACCTTTCTTGAACCCTGAACCTAACAAGTGTTTAGTAAGAGTGTCATACCAGGCTCGTGGTGCTTGTTTTAGACCATATAAAGCTTTGTCTAAAATATAAACATGATCAGGGAATTCTGGATCAACAAAACCTTCAGGTTGATGAACATACACCTCTTCATTAAGTTTGCCATTTAGAAAGGCTGATTTGACATCCATTTGATACACCTTGAAGTTTTTATGTGCAGCATAGGCCAAAAATATTCTGATTGCCTCTATTCTTGCCACTGGTGCAAATGTCTCATCATAATCAATTCCCTCTTGTTGACAGTATCCCTTAGCAACCAATCTTGCCTTGTTTCTGATGACAACACCTGATTCATCCTTTTTGTTTATGAACACCCATTTAGTTCCAATAACAGATTTACCTTCTGGCTTTGGAATGAGTCTCCAAACTTTATTTCTTTCAAATTGAAGCAATTCGTCTTGCATTGCTGAAATCCAGTCTGGATCCTCTAGGGCTTCATTAGCTTTCTTTGGTTCAATCACACTCAAGAAACCAGCAAACATTGCTTCATTTGCTGTAGCTGATCTGGTTTTTACTCCTGCTGATGGATCACCTATTACTTGATGAATAGGATGATTTTTAGTCCATTTATTTGCACTAGGAAGTACATCAATCTCTGAATAATTGTTGTTTGCATCATTCTCATCAATGATTGCTTGTAATTCTGAACTGTCCCCTTGTTCTGATGTATGAGTAGGAGTTGCATCCAGGTTTGAATTCTGATCAATGAAGTCAGAATTCTGAGTGACTTGTTCAGAGTTCTGAGTACAAGAATCAGAATTCTGATTACAAGGTTTAGAATTTTCACCACTTGTATTTATTAGATTTGGACATTCCTCTGATGGACCTTTGTCAGAAATTACTGTTGATTGAACTATTTCTGGAGTCTTATTTTTCATCTCTTTGACCATCTTCGGATTTTCATATTCTGCATAAGAATCAGAAATTAGTTCACTAAAAGCATCCTTAAACAGTAAATTGAGTTCTGAACAAATAGGATTAGAATTTGTATCAGAAGTCATTTTTGTCTTGTTCAGCATGAGTTCTGAACTGTCTTGTTCAAAAGTCCGCATTCTGGCTTCATCAAAAGTTACATTTATGCTCTCCATCATCCTCTTGGTTCTTCTATTGTAGATTCTGAATGCTTTGGAAGTTAAAGAATAACCCACAAAGTATCCTTCATCTGCCTTTTTATCGAATTTGGCAAGATTTTCTCTGTCTCTAAGAACATAGCACCTGCAACCAAAAACATGAAAGAATTTGATTAATGGTTTTCTTTTATTTATCAGTTCATAAGCAGTCTTATTTAATCTCTTATTGATTAAAGTTCTATTCTGTGTAAAACAAGCAGTTGCAATTGCTTCAGCCCATAGGAAAGTAGGAAGATTTGCATAAGCCAGCATTGTTCTCGCAGCTTCAACTAGAGTTCTATTCTTCCTTTCAACAACACCATTTTGTTGAGGAGTTCTGACAGCAGAAAAATTGTGAGAAATCCCAGAACTTTCTAAAAATTTTTGAAGAGTCTCATTTCTGAACTCTGTTCCATTATCACTTCTGATTTTCTGTACTGGAAGTTGTAAGAGAACTTGAATCCTTTTCATAAAATTTATCAATGTAGTAGCAACTTCTGACTTAGCTCTTAGGAACTCAACCCATGTGTATCTGGAGAATTCATCAACAATCACAAGCATATATTTCTTTCCTCCCATAGATTGAACTGAAATTGGACCACAAAGATCAGTATGAATCATTTCTAATGGTGCTTTGCAAGATGAGTCCATTTTTAATTTGTGAGAACTCTTTTTCATCTTGCCCATTTCACAAGCTGAGCATAATGATTCTTTTTCAAATTTAAGCTTTGGTAAGCCTTTAACCAGATGTTTTGCAACGAGATTATTAAGATATTTGAAATTCAGATGAGAACATCTTCTGTGCCAAAGCCAGCATTCATTTGCAGTTGATTTTGATAAAAGACAAACTGTATTTAATGTTTTCAATTTTGAAAAATTAGCTACAAATAAGTCCATATGTCTTTTGGCCCAGAAGACTTTAACATCATTTTCAGTTAAAATCATGCAACCTGTTATTTGAAACTTGATTTGACAAAGACTGTCTAAAAACTGACTTATGCTGAAAAGATTATGCTGTAATCCTTCAACATAGAAAACCTTTTGGATAGTCAGATCCCCTTTAGTTAAATCCCCATAACCTTTGACTTGTCCTTTGCTGTTATTTCCAAAGTTTACTGCTCCTCCAGCCTTTTCTGTGAAGTTTGATAGAAAAGACTTCTGACCTGTCATGTGTCTTGAAGCTCCTGAATCTAAAAACCACACATGACAGCCCTGCAAAAGGATCAGTTAGGTTTAGGTACCCATTTTGGAATGGGTCCATCTTTGTTAGCTTTGTCATTAGATTTAACATTAGTACCTTTTACTCTCCACTCAAAATCTTTCTTCAAACACCACTTTCCTTGAACTTTTATGAAGTCAGAACATTTTCTGCTTACAAACTTATTCACTTTCTTTTTGAAAGTTGTATCTTTTGATTTTGCAACATTTTCAACTTTCTTTTCTTTTATCTTTTCTTTCTTCTCAGTCTGAGGAACAAAAAATTTCTTCTTTTCTGTATTCTGATGAACAGAAACAGTTTTCTTTTCTGAATTCTGAATATCTTTCCTTATGTATGAAACAGAAGTTATTTTGACTTGACATTTATGAGAATATTGGAATGAATCATTTTTACATCTAACACAAACAAGATTTTTCTTTGCAAGTGACAATAAATCTGAAACATAGATCATTTCATTTTTATTGATACTGTTCAGAGTACAATTGCCCTTATTACAAGAATTTCTAGCTTTGAGTTCAGAAGTAGATTTCATTCTAAGCTTCTCAAGATCCCTTTTCAGATCATTCAACTTTGCAAGATCATCTTTCCTTTTGCTTTCTTCTTTTTCTGAAAAATTCAAGTCCTTTTTGTTAGAAGAATTAGATGATTCACCTTTTTCATATGTACTTGATTCATTAAAGAATTTATCATTATCTCTTGAAGCATTAATTTTAAAAAGATCATACTCAGTCTTCAGTTTTTCAAGCTCTGTTATTTTCTGAATAAAAATATTCTTTTCTTTCAAAGCTTCTTCAAGTTTAATATCCACCTCACAGAAATCATTTTCAAGTTCATCATAAACTTTCCTTAAGTCCTCAAGTTCTTGACTCACAAGATTAAATATCTTTTCAAGTTGTAAAAGTTCATCTAATTTTGTTTCAGAAAATCCAGTTGAATCAGACTTCTGACTACCTGAGTTAGAGTTCTGATTTACAGATTCAGATGTCTGATCTTTAGACTCAGAGTTCTGACTACAAAGTTCAAAATCCTGACTAGAAATTTCAGACTTCTGATTGACTGTTTCAGAATTTTTACTTGTATCAAATATGCTCTCAATGTCATGATATGAAAAACTTGGTTGTTTATTTTTGTAGCTGACATTTAAAGAATCATACTTGAATTTAATATCATTGTATTTTGGCTTCTCATCTGCTGGTTTAGAAACTTCTTTCTTAACCTTTTCTTCTGAAACAACTGACTTTTCTGTTTTAGATTCAGAAATTTTCTCATCTGACTTTTTAGAGTTTGGTCTTTGCAAATTGTCAGAACTTGTTATAGAACTAGCAGGTCTTATGAAAACTTCAACAATTTCTGGGATTTTTGGCTTAGAAACTTGAAGTTTTTCATACAAGTTGATTGGAGCTCTTTTTAAAGTGACATTTTCTTCCAATCCCAATCCCTTCTTTGGGTTGTAAAATCTTGTATCTTTAATATTGCTTAATAAAAGATTTAATGTTTGCTGAGTCTGACCCCTTTTCAAATTCAAATTTTCCAATTCTTTGATTTTGGTGTATAAATTCTTTCTTTCTTCAAATAACATATCAAATTTTATTTGTAAATCACCTTTTTCATCCTTTATTTTTTAAAACACAACTTTTAGTTCAGAAAGCTTTTTCAACAATTCAGAATTTTCATCTTTAACTTTTTGTTTCTCAGCCTGAGATTCTTCATATTGTTCTTTTATTACTTCTTTTTCAATTCTGAATTTGTTAACCAAATTTCTTTCTCCTTTTATCTGTTTTCTTAGATTAGCAAATTCAGTTTTCATTTCACCAATCTGTGTCATTAACTCTATTTCAAGTGAAGAATGTACCTCAGCAGATGACTCAGAATCAGCATCTTCAAAATCAGAATCATCCTCATTCCTCATTTTTGCCATATAGCTTTGCATCTGTGGAAAGTTGATGTGATCATCTTCATCAGAAGTGTAGTACAACCAATTCTCCTGTTCAGCCAATAAAGCAATTTTATCATCTCTCTTCTTTGCAAGCTGAGCCTTCTTGGTGTAGTACTCATAGTCTTTCACAATTTTAACTCTGCAATCCTTAGCATAGTGGCCAGATTTTCCACACTTGAAACACAAATTCTTTTCTTTTCTTTCATCCTTCTCTTCATTGTTTTCTTCACTCCTCTCTACTCTCTTTTCAAACTTATTTTCTTCTCTGTCTTCTTTCTTCTTATAATCTGAACTCCCAACTCTCTTATAATTTCCTTGAAATCTACCCTTCCCATACCTTTTGTTGAAAGTATTTGTCAATAAAGCTAGTTTCTCAGCCATTATCTTGATATCTTCATCATCTTCTGATCCTTCTTCCTTGTCAGATTCTTCCAGATTAGGTATCTCTGATAGATATGCAGTCTTTTTGGGTGCTTTGATTGCTTTGGACTTTGATAAGAATGCTAACTGATCCGCAACATTTTTCTTCTCTTCCACAACTAACTTGACAGAGTCTTCATGTTGATTAAGAACACAGAACAAATCATTTAAGTCTTCTTCACACATATCCTTGTTCATTTGCAGACTTATGGCAAATGATGACCATTCTGAATTTAAACTGTTCAGAAATTTGTAATTTATTTCTGACTTTGTTTTCTTCAGTCCATTTCTTCTCAAGTCATTTAGAATAGTGCAAAATTTACTGTATGTCTGTGTCAAACTTTCTGACTCTTTTGCTTTGAACCTTTCATAAGCATTTATGCTTTGATTTAACTTTGCCTGAATAGATCTCACAGTTCCTAACATCTGCCTTTCCAATTCGTCCCACATTTCTTTAGCTGATGATCCACTGTCAATCCTGTTAAGAACCTCATTTGGGACAGCCAAAGTCATCAAAGTAATTGCTCTTTTGTCAATAGCATGCCTATTCTTCTGTTCAGCTGTGTATTGGGAATAACTCTTTTTCACCCTGGTCGCTGGAATTTCTAGAGTTGTCTCTGTAGCAGGGGTTGCAGCAACATCGATGTACACTTCAATTGGACCTTCTCGAATAGAGACCATAAGATTTTCATCAATATTGTCTAGGAATTGGATCATACGAATTTTCCATTGCTGATACTCTTCTGGTATAAGAACAGGCGGTTTGGTTTCAGATCCCATGGCTAGATATTCTTTAGAAGACATGATTGTAAGAAAATTCAACAGAAAGACAAATTCGAGTTTCTTGATCGAAATGTAACAGGTAATTCAAGAATTGCCAAGAATTCAAGAACTAGCCCTAGCAGCGGAATCGAATTTTGAATGAATCAATAAATCTTCAAGAAATTGATCAATCGATCTTCGCGATAACAATCTTGAACGAATTTGTTTGTTGATTGGCTCTGATACCAATTGAAAGTGCAGGATCTAATCTTACAATCAATATAGAAAGCAGTAATTGAGAAGTTGTATGATTAAGCTCAATTGTATTCAATGATGAACAGGATTACAAATCTAAGAGAGAGAGAATCTCAAAGATTACAAAGAATGAATACAAAGATATACCGGAAAATTAATCAGTTAGCAACGTAGAGCTAACCACTATTTATACTGCAACGGACATGTTAAAGCTACAGTACAAATAAAAAAGACTAATAAGAACATAACACGTGTCCTAATTAGTTTACAAATTACTAAGTAAAGTATCTCGTCATAAGTTCTGAACAGGTAGTTCAGAACTTCTGAACATTCTTCTGATAACGCTTCTCAGAGCTTCTGACTCTTTCTCTCAGAACTCTGATTCCTCTACTCAGAACATCTGAGTCTTCTTATCAGAACTTCAACACTTGGTTTATTGACAAAACTTCAGATCTAACACTATCAAACATATCTGTTAGTTTAATACGCTTCCGCATCAAACTCTAAACTCTACTAATAGATTGTTAATCTTGAGTAAGTGTATCTGGGAACCAACAGTATGAGTGGTGAGGTAGACCAGTAACTAACTCTTTTGAAGAAAGAGTGTTCAGTGTCTTGATGTTGAGATGAGAGAGCCTCTTATGCCATAGCCAGTTTACATCAGATGAGGCTTTTGAGAAGAAACAGGAGTTCTCAGTGGTTGTTGAGTCCATGTTTATTACATAAACATTTTCCAAACGATAACCGCTGAGAGCTATCTTCCCCTTTTTGTCAGCGACAAAGCAGGATTCCTTAGTAAAGATTACTTTGTTATCCTTGTCGCAAAGCTGACTGATGCTTAGAAGATAATGCTTCAACCCTTCAACACATGCGACTCTTCTGAAGGTTGTTGTACCATTAGAGAGTACACCAAACCCTCGGGTATGCCCTTTTCCATTTCCACCGAAAGTTACAGAGGGACCCTTCTCTTCTTTGTACTCAGTGAGCAGGTTCTTCATACCAGTCATGTGTCTAGAGCATCCGCTATCGAGATACCAGATACCCTTCTTAACCTGCATTACAAAGGAAGATTAGTTTTTCTTTGGTACCCACTTAACCATGTGTACATACTTGTCAGTGGGTGTAGAAGAGGAAGTGGAAGGTTCAGCAGTCTTCGCAGCATTTGAAGATTCAGCTTTGTCAGTCTTCACTTCGGTTATTTTCTTAACCTCAGTGGTCTTCTTTGCCTTGGGGGCAATGATCTTCACCATAGCTATCTTTTCAGCTTGGGTGGCTGTGGGGCACTTACTAGCAATATGATTGGTAAGTTCACAATGATAACATTTCCTATAACTAAAAGTAGTTCTAGGACCATTTGCACGCTGATCTTTTGATTTTGAATTAGAAGGACCAGCACCAAGTAAGCTATTGGCTTTTGAAATGGGAGGAACATTCAGTTCTTCGGATTTCTTACCAATAATTTCTACTTTGATTCTAGGAGTAGATCGCTGAATAGATCCACGCTGAATAAATCCAGGGATCTTCTTCTTTGAACCAGAGGGATAAGTCACTGAAGCTTTAGAAGCATTCAGCTTTGGTACAGAGGTACCCTTCTGAGGATTTTGGTTAAAAGCAATTCCTTTACCTTTGTTTTTAAAGACTGAGGTAGGTTTTGGATAAACAACTTTTTCTTTACCTTTAGAAGTTAAGGTAGAGATTTCCTCAGGGATAGGCGGTTTAGAAGAAGAACACTGAGATGAGAAAGTGTCAGGGATAGAGGATACGAACATTCCAAACTTAAGCATGAAACGGTCATTGGTTGGTTCTAGAGTATCAACTTTGTAACCAAGACCACGTTTATCACTCAGGGGAATATGAGACTTAATTATCTCAGTGATCTTTGTTGAGGAATTATACCATCCATCAACAGTAGCTTTTTCAGCTTTTAATGCAGCGATAGCTTCTTCACGCTCGATTTTGACTAGCTGATTTAAGTGAACTTGATCTTTAAATCTTCTTCAATTTTAGAAAGATTTTCTATTTGAAGGTGACAGTTTTTAAGCTGTTCAGCGAGATCAAGGTTTTGATTTTCAACAATAGTTTTGCCATTCATGGCTTCATATAAACTTCTAGTCAAGAGATCGATCTTTCGAAGACTATCAGCTTCATCAATATTTAAAATATTGGTAAAGAAGGAAGGTGATACCTTAGTAGCAGAGGTTGAAGTAGAGGGAATGTCATAATTTTCTTCCTCATCTTCAAGTTTGGCCATGAGACATAGATTGGCTTCATCATCATCTTCAGAGTCAGATGATTCTTCTTCGTCAGAGGCAGTCCAATCATAGTCAGCCATAAGGCCTTTGTTTTTCTTATTAAAGGTTTTCAGCTTTGAATACCTTTCTTTCAGATTTTTGTATTTTTCATCTCTAGTCCTGTGAGTAAAGTTTTTCTTGGGAAAAGCTGAGGGTCTAGAGACTTTCTTTGATCTGCACTCGCTAGCAAAACGTCCTATCTTTTCACAGTTATAGCAAGTAGCAGTAGCCTTATCAACAGGGGTTGATGATCTAGGCTTGTCAGTAAGAGCAAGAGGTTTATTCTTCTTGAAATTACTCTTTCTAGCAAATCTCCTGAACTTATTAGCCAGGAATGCCAGAGTTTCATCATTATCTGAAACGTCAGAGTCTGATGATCTTTCAGAGTTAGTTTCCAACTCAGTGACAGTGATAGTCGATCGCTGAGTGGAAGGTGACTCTGAGATTAAAGCAACATGGGTGCTTTTGGAATCTTTTACAAGATTCTTCTGAAGATGACTTGATTGCTCATGATTCAGCATCGTGCCATATAAGGTAGAAAGGGTCATTGATTTTAGATCCTTTGACAACTTGAGACACATAGAATAACTGTCCCAACTTTCAGGTAAACATTCTAAGAACTTTGTCAGTACTTCAAAGTTAGAGTATTCCTTACCAACAGTTTTCAGATCTATTATTAAGCGGTTAAAATGTTGGTGTACTTCAGAGAGAGTTTCATTCTTACCACAAATGAAGCTTTCATACTGTCTTACCAGGTTGATCTTTCGAGAGTCCTGGACTTCAGAAGTACCTTCATACTGAACACAGATTGTGTCCCACATAGCTTTTGAGGTTTTTAGGTTCATGACGGAATGGTAGACTTCGTCAGGAAGAGCCATGGAGAGTATGGATCTGGCTTTGGTGTCGATAGCCACTTTCTTCTTATCTTCATCAGTCCACATATGAATTTCCTTGGGAATCAACCTTTCTGGAATAGCAGGTCTATTCTCAGCGGTTGGAACTGCAGGATCAATTCTTATAGGAATATATATGTCGTTTTCAAGATAGTAAGGCATAGTAGGGTCTACACCTTCTAAGAAGAGAATCATCCTATTTTTCCATAGATTAAAATTATCTCTGGAGAATCTAGGGGGTTTTGCAAGAGAACCGTTGTTAATATAGTTGGTGTTTGTGTTGGTAGCCATTTTCAGAAATAGCAAGGAAGAGAAATCTTAGTATAGAGCAGATATAGTTTATGAGATTAAACAAATCTGCTCTGATACCACTTGTTGGTCCCGAAATGCTATACAAGTTTGTAGAAGGGGGGGGGGGGGGGGGGGTTGAATACAAACACATGTTTTTACTTTTCTAAATTGTTTATCGATAAATCAAGACAATTTACAACTTGTTGTGGAACAAAATTAAGGATAAACCTAATCTAAACAAGTCTTGAGAAACACTAAGTTTCTTGCACTAGAAAGAGTTAAAGAATTTACGAATAATAACTTAACAATAAGAGAGAAATAAGAAGATGGTCCGAGCACACTTCAAAACTGAAGTAAGGTTCTTCTTATATACTGCATGCATTTAATGCATGGCAGTATGGCTTTATACGTGGCAGCAGCTGAGTGGTTGCATGTCATTAACCTTTGTAGACAACCTTAGTAGCCGTATGGTGCACAATGTAGAATCAGAGTTGTTGTACGATTACATACAAAAGGGATATCCGTTCTGACAGTTCATACGAAGACGTGCAAGGGAGGTAAGACAATAGTAACATGCAGGGAGACTTCATGATCAGCTGTCGTTGAGTCAGATCTTTATCAGCGAATGATAAAGTTCAGCGATTGCTGAAGTCTTCTACTTGATACTTCACGTTGAGTGGACAAATCTTGGCTTCGCTGATATCCGCATCAGTTCATTAGTAGACTTGTCACTGGTTCTTGAACTTGATCTTCGACTTCAACGTAGAACATATGTTGACGTGAAACTTGTCTTCGGGGATCATAAGTAAACAAACTAAACTATCAGCGATCATCAATAGAACTGAACAGGCTCAGAGCTATATGATGATGAACAGTGTTCGCTGAATATCTAATCTAAAGAGTAAGAGTTCCTATCAGCGGTACTGTAAAGTCTTAGTACTTCTCAGCGATAGTGAAACTCTAATATATATCATTTACTTACAATTTTTGTAGAATCCAGATCCGTGCAACAATAATGAAATCGAAAATATCAAACAATGAAAGAGAATGATTTCAACTGGTCATCCCTGTATTATGCTTTCAGAGAGAATATTACAATGAGTTTAGAAAGCTAAAAGGATGATTAACCTATTTTTTAGGCTAATACAACATTATATACCTCGGGCCCGTGGTTAACAAGCCCACGGCCCGTTCACTATGGACTAACTTTAAACAATTACAATTCAAACCCTTTAATTTAAAATCAACATAAATTCTACCCTAACAATCTCCCCCTTTGATTTGAAGTTCGAGTTCGCGCTCGATCTCTTGCCAGTTGAATACGTATCGTTTGCGCAACGCGAAGTGAACCTCGAAAAATCTGATGGCGCGGCGGTAGTCGAGACGTTCTTCAACCATATCCAAAGCAGTCTGAGCAGTTCTTTCATTCAAATTGGGTACATTACCTTTGGATTTTCGGATTCGTGCTTGATGATCTTCCGAAGAGCGTCTTGAACTTTGAGCAGTGTGCCGTCGCAAAATCGATCTACCTGACTGAACCTCATAAACTTCTTTTCTTTCTGAGCGTTGAGGAAGACGATCCCAAATTCTGGTTGAAGCAGCATTGCATTCTCGGGATACATTGACAGTTCAGGAGCTTTCAGATTCGGTTTGAGCAGATTTACCTTCTTCGCTCGGTTCTCGATTGCCATTTGAAAGTCCGTAAGATAAGAGATCATAATAGAACGGACGAGGAATCGACGAACCGCTTCGAGCGCCTTTGTTACAGCAAGCGGTCGGATGGTTCTGGTGCGAAGGTCTCTCAGAATAACCAGGAGGTCGAACAGATGGAGGTGCTTAAAGTCAGCTTCAGAAAAAATCCATTCTTTTCCGTCTTCACGTCGAACAGTGAACACGGGAAAGACGATCTTCATAATTCGGTTTGACTGAATCTTTAGCACCTCTGAAATTTTATGTTTGGTTCGAACCTGGTCTCTCGGGAGACACCGCTTCATGGCTTCTACGTATCGGAGTTGGCGTGCTGGATCAGGACTGTAGATGCCAAGACAGAAGGTCGGCTCAATCGGGCGAATTATGTGTACAAACAGCTTCTTCAGAGATTCCTCCAGATGAGGAATGAGGACCTTGATCTTCTCCCGACGGTTTTGTTGCTGAGGATGGGGAGGAAGATCAGGAGTTGTCGTTTGCTGAGGAGATGTCGGGATTTCTGCATTTGAGCTTTCGGGTTGATTTGAAGTCGTAGTGGGTTGAGTCGAGTGAACGGGAGGCATACCATAGAAATTCTGAAGCAGAAACTGCTCGTAATCAACGTTGTCGTCTTCATCAGTGGGAAACACCAAGTTTACCTCGAAGTTTACGGCTCTAGCAGCTTGTTCGTACCATGCGTCTTCGGTTTCCGGGTTGGTTTCACATGCTGGATCAATCATGGTGAGCATTGGCATGTCTGATGGTTCTTGTGCGACCAATTCCTGTGTTGTACCCTCGGGCTTTTCAACCGTTGCTGTTGAAATATCCATGTCGATGACCATTTGTGCTAATGGCAACTCGGCTTCGGGTGTTGCTGTTGAAGTTGCCGCAGTTGGGGGTTCCTGTTGAACCACTGTTGTAGTTTCGACAGTCACGATCTGGACGGTCTCGGTTTGGCATAGACGCTTCTCCCCCTCACGGTGATCAGGATCATCCTGGTCATCGTGCTTGCGTTTGAGACCGCCGGCTTGACTCTTACAAGTGTCTTCTAGTGAGCGGACCCTCTCAGACAGCGTGGCAAGCGCTTTGTTGTAGTCGTTGAGGGTCGAGTCAATGGCGTTAAGGCGTGAGGTGATGGACGAAGATGGAGCAGTGACCTGGGATCGAAGAACTGAGATCAGGTCTGCTTCGGTAGATGCGGTTGTGTCGGATTCCTGGAGCAGTTGGGCTAAGAGCATCGTCTTCAGAGTGTCCACCGAATAAGTAGCTTGCGGTTGAGTCGGTGGAGGAACAGAGGCGGTTTCAGTGTCTACGAGGTGGCCCTTTTCTTTGATAGCACGCATCGATTTGGCAAGTTCAGCGGCTACATGTTCCTGCATTTGTTGCTCCATAACCTGTCGAGCAGTCTCAAGGGTGCTGTCCAGAGACCCTTTTGACACAAAGTCGGGTAAAATAACACCGGGCTCACTTAGAATACCCGTTGAGGCATCTACCGTAGAGGTAGAGCCACCTACGTTCACAGATGGCGTGATATTAACTGTGGTAGGATTTCCGTCCAATCCTCGTGTTCCGGAAGTCGGAGACACTATAGACGTTCCGGTCGGGTCACTAAGAGCCGCGACTTGGTGTTGTTCCGCATCAAGTGTCCTAGGCGAAGAATGTTCAGTAACAATTGGCTCTAGACTCGATGGTGCACGCAAAGAAGTCGAGACCGGGGGCTGCTGGTCTCTTATTTCAACACCTTGACCCTCCGAATGATGGTCCGGTGGAAGTTGTGCTGAATCCCCGTGTAAGACTGAAACACCCGTCTTTTGAGAGACGGATGAGTGGCTATGGGGGTCGTGCAATTGCTCCGCTAGGTCCACGGAGTCTGTTTCAATACCCCGTCCCAACGGATGAGACGGGATAGTAGATGTGGTGACCTGGATATCACTCGGCTGGGGTCGCTCTTGAGCCTCGTTATCTTTACGGCTCGATCTTTCCTGGTTCAACTTTGAACGCAGTTCTCTCCGTCTTGCATGATCTAACCCCTCTACGTTTTCTCCCTCAGATGTCCTAGTGATAGGTCTGGTTCCAGTATGTGGAGGTGATTCAAGTGGGATGCCAACGGTAAAATCAGGGTTGGGTCCGATACCGTGAGGTATTTGTCTCAGGCGTATGTTTCGGTCGGTATCGGAGTCCGTGGAGTCAGATTCCACGTCTTCAACATCATGAGATGGTGACGGGGGTTCGGTGATATAAGGCTCGGTCGAGTGATGTAGAATTGGTCTGGAGGATTGACCGGCTTGGGCTGAGCTGGAACCGGGTCGCGATTCCACTGCACCACCTACTCTCGGTCCCCTTCCTCTCACAACTAACATTCCCCGCCCGACAGCACCCGCTTGTCGGGCCCTTCCTCCTCTCTTCCTAGGACCCTCACGTCCCTCAGGTACCCAAATTTGTTTAGGTACCCAAATTTGTTCTGCAAAACAAGATTAGGGACGTTTAGGTACCCAAATTTGTTTGGGTCCTTGGGGGTTAGAGTTGGCACTACCTGGGGAAATTTTCTTTGACACAGCCTTCCCTTTAGGTGCAGATTTCACACCGTTGGAGGGAACTGGTTTTGGCACTTGTTTCCTCTTGGGTGCAGAATGTACACCTTTTGGAGGAACAAATTGTTGGGCAGATTTCCACCTTGGTGCCGGTTTAACCTGAGTAGGAGCAGCCCGTGTAGGAATGGGTCGGGTCTCCCGCTGTGGATTAACCGTTTGATTGAAACCCCATTTTAAATGATGTTGTTGCCTTTTATTTTGGGGTTTGCGCTTATGGAATAGGTTTTCGACAAAGTAAGGCGCATACCAAGCATTATTATGAATGTCATCAAAATCATTCCAACCACAATTAAAACAACATAAACAATCATGCGATAACTGAATCAATTGATGAAGAGAGTTAACTTTAACAGGAAAAGAAACATCAAAATGGTTCCAATTATTCCAAGCATTATTGTCTTTGTCTATTCTAGAAATGAAAACAGGTGGGGAAGACTTTGACGCATCCTTCCTGACAGAATCCCTCGTTAGCCACTTTGGTTTTTCTTTATTAGCTCGACCATGTTTATCTGAAACAGCAGGGACAGAATGATCAGTGACTTTTGAGGAAACAGGTGTCTTAGTGGTCGATTGTTCGGTCTTTTGCTTCGACTGTGATTGTTTTTGAACATTTGAAGCATTTTTAAGAATCTTGTTCACAACCGGAGTCTTTGATTGTGAAAGTCGCCCTTTAGAAAGTTGACCGGACGATTAACCACTGGAGACAAAAAATTAGGTTGACTTGGAGGACAAGTAGGGCTCGTAGTTAATGGTCCAGTTGTTTGCCTTGGCTGTGATTGCCTTTTGGAAATGGGTTTCGATTTTGGTTTAGACTGAGAAATCTTGATCACAGCTGAGGCCTTTGTTTGAGAACTGCTATCCTTTAAAGAAGTAACCGGATCATCAGTCACAGGGGATAGAAAATCAGTGTGACTCGAAAGAGGTTTGTCAAAGGGAAAAAAATCAAACTCTTCATCACAGTTACCTTCGGAGTTCATGTATGCTGAGAAATCTATCATGTGAGTATCAGGAACGAAAGCAGGTGGGGAAGGCGAGGAACACTTTGTGTTTGTGTGCTTAGGGGAACTTGGTGCGGAAGCGTTTGAAAAATCAGAGTTTAAATTCCTTTGAGCACATGCGTCTTGAGAGACGTTACTTTCTTGATTAGAGACATTTCCAATGAAAGCTTTACACGAGGATGTGTCAGATAGGTTAGAAGAAAAATCAGGGGAATTCTGCTTTTGAGCTTGGAGAAGGTTAATCTGTTCTTGTAGTTGACAGTTTCTCATGTGCTCTTTCATCGTTTCTCTTGTCATTTCAGACAGTTTCGAATAGAGCGTATTGATTTCCCACTGAAATTTTTCCTTTTCCTCACTTGACACACCATCGGTTTTCTCAGATTTGAGTTTCTCAAGATCCTTAATTAAGTCTTTCTTCTCATTTTGAAAAACCGACCTTTCCTTTTTGAGTGACTCCTCCAACTCGACTATCTCTGCTTCCAAGATGAGAGGGGGAACATAGAGTTTGAACTCATCCGTCTCAGTCTTGGTTGCAGGTGCTACTTCCTCATCCTTCTTGGAGGAATCCGTGGGTGTAGCTACCTTGTAGGGGTCGAAGTAGTCATTGGAAAGGTACTTTTTGTTCTTTTGATACGAGTAGTTTAATGGTTCATAACAAAATGGAAGTTGAATTCCTCGTTTGTGTGTGCGTTTATGTTCCTCGGTTTCCTCCTCCTTTTCTGGTTCAAGAGGACCAGTCAATTGAATTGCGTACTCTGGATACTTTTTATCTAACCCAAAACAAGCAAAATCATACAAGGTGGGTGTATGCCATCTTCCTTTTTTCAAATAATGTGGGTTATCATATCCGATTCCCCATTCTTTGTTAAAATACGTGAACTCTTTGGGTTTGTTCAAAAAAATGGTTTGATCAGTTTGACCCCGTTTGTGGAGTTTGGTTTCTAGATCTAGAATTTTAGCCACGTACTCCTTGTGTTGAATTTGAATAGAAGAGCATTGATAAGTAATATCTTCTTTCTCATTCAAGCACTGATCAAACTGACGTTGAAGATCAGATAATCTGGCCCTTAAGTATTTAGGTGCTAATGAAAGATTTTTGCATTTGTCTTTTAGATTAGCATTTTCAGACTTATATTTCTCAGTTAATTTCATTTGAACATTAAGCTTTTCAGTTATTGAACTAATTTCAAGCTTTTGTTCTGCATTCGTGGCCATGAGGGAGTTTGCCTTTTCAGTGATGGTTTGCAATTGAAGTATGAAGTTTTGTAGGCAAGAGTCACATACCTGATTTGTTTTTGTCTTGTCTTCATCAGTAGACGATTGATATCCCATGAAAGCATCAGCACCTTCATAATCGTCCTCATCATCAGATCTCCCTAGCCAGTACTCATTTTCAGCGAACATTACCTCTCCAGCCTCTTTCTGTCTGGCCAGTGCAAGTTTGGCCTCATAATAGTGAGAGTTCTTCATTGTGGGTTGACGGCAGTCTTTAGCGAAGTGACCGAGTTTCCCTCAGTTGTAGCATTTCACAGGTTCATCTCTCTTCTTGCGGTCACTTTTCTCTGTCTTCTCCTTCTTCTCAGATCTATCTTGCTCTTCTACCTTCTTCTTTCCTTCATACCGATCCTTATAGTCGTGACGCTTATTGGAGGCGGTGGAGAAGCGTTGACTATTGGAGGACGGCTTCTTGTAGAACTTTTGTTGTTGAAAGGATTTAGTCAGAATGGCAATAGCTTTCATTAATTCCGATGCTTCATCATCATCATCGTCACCGTCTTTCTCGTCCTCAGATTCTGACTCGGAAGAACTATGCTGTGGACCGCGTCTGGATTGGCTTCTTGAAGATTTCCACATTTTGGAAGTCATGAGGGCAATAGGATCCGCAGATTGTTTTGGCTCATTCTTCTTCTCTCCCAAAAGCTCATTTACTTCATCTTCATCTTGGAGAAGTGTCTCATATAGTTCATTGATGCTGATGTTCTCTATCAAGTTGTTGTGTTTGACATGAGAAGCATACACTTTCCATTCAGGTAGCAAGTTGTTGAGGAACTTTAGTGCGTTCTCAGTATTGGAACGAACAATTTTATTCTTGTTCAGTTCATTGAGAAGTAGACAAAAACGTTCATAGGTCTGGGTAAGGGATTCACCGTTACGCTGCTTGAACCTATCGAACTTGGTTATCGCACTATTTATCTTAAGCTGATTTCCTACAACACTCCCTCGCATCATTTTGGCTACTTGGTCCCACATGCCCTTAGCCGTGTCTTTGTAACTGTCTATGGCAGTGTAGATAGAATTAGGAAGGGCTTGTATAAGATATCTCTTTGCATGTTTTTCTCCTTCAGTCATGCCTCTTTCAAATTCTGTCATCTCAGCAAGAGTTTTCTTCTCACGTCGAGCTTCTGTAGTTGCAGTTGCAGCTATTACCTTCATCGGTGCGTCAATCGGGCCATTATCCAGGGCTCCCTTGATGTACTCATAGTTGTCCTTGGACTCTATGAAGATCATAAACCTATCTCGCCATTGGCTGTACTCGTTCGGGTAGAGACATGGTGGCTTGGTGTCCGTGCCAATTGCGAGAGCATCACGAGAAGTAGACATCTTCGGTTGCAACGGAGTGATCGTCAGACGTGTAGATTGATTCAAAGTGTAAAACCTAACGCAAGGCACTAAGAGTGGAGTCCTAACGCAGGTTCTATGAGTGGTCAGACAATAACTTAGCTTACTGGAAAGAAATCCAAATAAGTGATCTGATCTGGAAGTGTCCGGACCAAAATTATGAAAAACAGTTCAAAATTGCAGAGTTGTCCGGATAGGTAAGAGAGTCCGGATAACTTGAGTTGTCCGGATAACCAAGGTTACCGGATGGACTAAAGATACCGGATAGAATCAACAGGATAAACAAAGTTTACCGGATGCAATAGATTCCGGAAAGTATGAGATTTCCGGGTACTTTGAAGTTTCCGGAAACTTTGAGGTGTCCGGATACTATGAAGATTCCGGGTAAACGAGGATTTCCGGATAAAATGAATTCCAGATACTTTGAATTATCCGGAACAAAATTACCCGGAAAGATTGAGATTAAAGGAGAACTTACCCGGATGACTGACTTACCCGGATGATGGACTTGTCCGGAAGAATTGAACTAGTCCGGATGGAACCACAATCGTCCGGACACCTTGATCTGTCCGGAAAACGCGACTGTTTTATCCGGACACCGCGGCTGTTTTGCTAAAATCGATCGAAAACTCAGCTGGGGTTACTCTAATGTGTTCCTGAAAGGTTAGAAACAATACCAAGCACAAAACAACACTAATCCAATCGATTTTGGAGCAACACGAACACGTTTTGATGATAAAAATTCGATTTTTGATTAAGAACACTATCAAAAACTTTTGAACTTATTTTGCTAAAATGACCAACCAAACGAACGAATTAGGGTGTGAAAATTTGCAGAATTACTTATAATTATGATGCTAACACAACCCAACAAGCAAAATTGAACAATTTACGCAGAATCACAGATTTGAAAAATCAAGAAAAGTCAGACGTGGAAAAGTCAAACTAACCAGAAATCAATGAATTAGACTTTGAATCGAATCTGTCTGTCTGCTCTGATACCAATTGTAGAATCCAGATCCGTGCAACAATAATGAAATTGAAAATATCAAACAATGAAAGAGAATGATTTCAACTGTTCATCCCTGTATTATGCTTTCAGAGAGAATATTACAATGAGTTTAGAAAGCTAAAAGGATGATTAACCTATTTTTCTAGGCTAATACAACATTATATACCTCGGGCCCGTGGTTAACAAGCCCACGGCCCGTTCACTATGGACTAACTTTAAACAATTACAATTCAAACCCTTGAACTTAAAATCAACATAAATTCTACCCTAACAATTTTCACTAAGTGTTTAAGAGAGTGTCATTATCAAATCACTGAGGGTTTGGATCAACATGTATACCATACGTCGAATAACAATAAATTTACAATGTCTATCATAGTTTTGCTTAGTTAAAGGCTTTTTTAATGGGACAATAACATTTTCATTAATAGGTATTCTACATATAGTAACATCACCTCTCTTGATAATATCCCGAATAACAAAATTTCATCTATTTATATGTTTGGAACACTAGTAAGATATAGGTAGCTTGGCTTGTCGGGTATAGCTTCCTTGTCGCCGCACGACTACTTTTAAGACTGCCACTGCTAGGAAGAACATTGTATTCGGAAATGAAACTTTTTAACTAATCTTCTTCTTTACCTGTATCTAATGCCGTGGTGGTGTTCTTTCTATTGGAGCTCATCTAAAATGCTTTGATAAAAATTCACAAATCCCGATTCCAGAAGAAAAACTTTAGAAAGCAAGATTTCTGAAGTATTCATTTGGATAGCCTCTTTAAAAGTCCCCTTTTCACGGATGTCTTCATGCCTTCTGATTTGCATACAATTCCCAATTCTATGTCTTCAATTATAGTGCATCCGGCAATGTATGTCTTCAATTACAGTGCATTAGGTAATGTATGTCTTCAAATCTATGCCATCGATTGGTTGTTAGAATTCAGAAGTCTTTGCCCTGAAAGAGATAACAAGGCTTGAGGGCTTTTAAAGGAGAGATTGAATACAAGCACACATTTTCACTTTTTAACTCTTATTGATTAGTTAACAATCAACCAAAGATTTCAATTTTTTTTGCGGAGATGAGGTAAAACCTAATCTAAACAATCTATACTTTACAACTTGAGATAACCCAAAGAATCTAACACATAGTCCACAAAGTCTCTCTTGAAAACTTACACGCATAATGATAGTTCTTGAAAACGTGCTCAAAGAAGGAGCTATACACTAGTATTTATACTAAGTGCATTTAATGTGTTGTGATAGTACATGCCATATGTCATTGAGAAAGAGGATGGTAGGAAATGCTTGTCCTTTCTTTGGGCAAATATTAGTCTCTAGTGAACAGTGTAGCCATGCATGAAAGGAGAAAATAAAGCATAAGTCGTACTATACCTTTTTTCACGTAGTTGTGTGGGTTGTCTTTTGCATATTTAGAGAGATAGAGAAGCTTGATAACAAACTTTTGATTTAGCGAGCTGGGAAATGCTAAAATCTTCTTGAGTGACTTTGCTATGCTTCTCCCTTGATCAGAGCTATTAGATATAGATAGGGAGATCGTTAAAAGCCGCTTCAGCCCTTTCGATCTTTATCTTCAACTATGTCTTCGACTTAGCATGAAGCTTCTAGAGACGATTTAGTCTTGATCTTAGTATCACTAGTTTAGATGATGTCTTCAAGTAGAGAAAAGTTTGTGATAGTCTAACCGAGCTACATATTCCTCACTGATAAACATTTAGTAAACATTGAGGAATACGAGCGATGAATATTATAAAAAAGAAAATACTAAGTGTTTAAAGGAGTCATCATCAATACACTTAGGAGGATCAACATTCAACATCTATTTGATGATAACAAAGCAATCAGATTGATACACTAAGGAGGCGTTTGGTTCATAGAATGAAATATGGTGGAATTGAAATCCATCGAAAGAATTTGACTTTAAAGGAATTGGAATGGAATTTGATGGAATTTGACCATGCTTTTGATTGAAAGGAATGGGAATGGAATTGTTAGCCCTAAATTATGTTCTTGTAAAAAGTATTGTAAAAGAAGACAAGTCCTTAGGCCAAAAGGACTTCTGCATGAAGAAAGTCCGTTGATCTAGAGGATGCTCTACACATGTTCCTGCATACAGAGGAACCAAACCTGAAGATCATCATTGGACAACCAGAGCCTAGAGCCTCTCTAGTTAAGCCAACCTCTATATCTTCAACTCTAGAATTAAACAAGTCGTATTCAACCACTCAAAGCCTACCACGTCACTTGAAGCGGAATCTTCTTATTGGCTACGAGTTTGACTTTCCTACTATTCTGCTATTAATAGCAGATCTTATTTGTTAGGATAGTACGCCTGAAATATTACACACACTTTTCACCTTTGATATCACATACTGTATTAGAGAGAGAAAGAGAGTGAGTCTGAGAGAAGTTTTCACTGACAAGTACGTGTTCTTGGTGTGTTCATCCTGTACTTCTCAAATTCAATTCAATTGTAACACCCTAAAAATCAGGGCAAATTTAAACCTGAATTAAAAGGGTTTACATAACTAATATCCATAAATAAACATTCTTAACAAGTGAAAATAGTGACTAGAGTCAATTTACATCAACTTGTCGTCACCATAAACTCTTCACTCATCCCATTACTTCCCTGAGCTCATACCTGGTAAGAAAATATAATTTGAAACGATTCGGCTAACACCTAGTGAGAACATTCAATTTCAAAATAATACTTTTAAAATCAATGTAAACAAGGTTTATCAAACTTGACTTACACTCGTTCTTGCCATACTCGTACTCATCTCATAATAACAAAATCATACTCAATCCCATGAGTATGACTATCATTCAAAAAGCCATAACACCATATTCAATAGACTACTACGAATCATCACGGATTCTAGTTTATCGATCAAGCCTAAAGACTTACATTCAATCACCATACCTTCTCCTTGGAATAGAAGCAAAAATAGCACTTATATATTGCCTATTTCTAATCCGCCGAAAGCAAAGGAAAATAACCCTTACACTTTGTCTAATTCATGTTTCCACATCTCAAATACGAATAGCAACTATACTTTGCCTATTCCCTCATTTATACATGAATAACAATTCTATGTTACCTATTTATTCATTTCTAGTCAACGAAATATAAATACGACTAACACTAAGTCAGTCATGATATCACATTCAAGAGCCCACTACGAATCTCCACAGATTCTAGATCATTGCTCATATCAAGAAATTACAATTAGTGATGTGCCTATTTCTTGAAGTGGAAGTAGGAATTACCATCCAGTGCCCGGCCTATCCCTTATCTTCCCATAGAAATCGGGAATTACGATTAGCGCCCCGCCTATTCCACGATTTCTCATCATAAAACGAAATGGGATTTACCATTAAGCGTCCGGTCTAATCCTCATTTCAACCAACGGGAATTACCATTAAGAGCCCGGTCTATTCCACGTTTATTACAACATAACACAAAATGGGAATTACCTTTAGAGGCCGACCTATTCCACATTTATCCAAATCACGTGAATTACGATTAGCGCCACACCTATTCCACGTGATTACAAAACACTAGTGCCTATGGATCCACTACACTTATTCGTACTAATGCAGGTTATTAATTAATATAGATTCCTCATATCATTCAGTATGAGCAAATCACATTTCTACCACATAGATTCCTCATATCATTCAGTATGAGCAAATCACATTTCTACCACATAGATTCCTCATATCATTCAGTATGAGCAAATCCTATTTAATATGTCAACTCTTCATAACATAAGTCCAACAATTAATATCATCACTCACGTTTCCTTGATATCAATCTATGTACCCAATTGCCCATTAGAACAAATAGTTAAAGCTTGTATAATCGTCCATCCAATACTCATTCAGTAAACATCTCTTTATAAAATATACCTTACCGTAATTTAAATACGTTATAAAAAGGGTAAGGTAAGAATGAACTCACCTGATAGCAATAGCATCACTCTTACTTTACTTCTTAAACTCGTAAGGAATTCCGTCACCAAACTTCACAAAGTCTGAAATACCCAAATACAGATAGTATTTATATCAATCTACTAAATAGGACTCTTAAAAGACTAAGAATCCTAAATAACCAAATTTCTCGACACTTATCGCAACCCACTAATTGCGATAACACTTGTCGCAATCTACCACTTATGACACAATACTTGTCGCAACCCATTGTTACCATATCCCCTACTTATCGCAACCAACTGTTGCGACATGCACTTTATCGCAACCAACTGTTGCGATACTATCACTCTTGTCGCAACCCAAAGTTGCGACATTCATAACTATCGCAACTAACTGTTGCGGTGTTCATAAATGTCTCAACTAACTGGAAACGTAACTTAATCCAGAATTTATACTTTTAAGCCATAATAAATTCTACAAAAGTGAAGATATGCTTAATATTACTGTTAGAAGAGATTTATGACCTCAGAATCTTCATAACTTTCAAAATCATTATAATCCAATTCTAAACCATTAGAAAGCTATATAAACATAATAGAACCAATTATTGTGAAGAACATACCTTGATTATCACCAAATGGAACTCTCAATTTCCTTGATAAAATCAGCTTTCTTCTTCTCTTCTTCTTGCTGTCGTACGATACACACACATACACAAAAAGATCCAAATGAAATATCTAACTCCTTTTGGTCTCTCTTTCTCTCTCCCTCTTTCACCGTGACACACACACACACATAAGACCCAACAGTTACCAAAATGAGACACCTACCCCTCTTTTAGATAAAAAAAGTGGTGGTGGTGACTTATTTTCAACCTTTCACAACTTTAGTCCCTCAATTGTCATCTATTGACAATTTACACCCTTCAACTTATAAATTAAAATTAAAGCTTACCCCTTGACTTATAATTCCAATAAAACCAATAACGTAACTTACTCGGGGATAAACTCTAAAATTAATCTATCAATAAAACTTAATCGTAACACTTTATAAAAATCTGGGTGTTACAATACTCCCCAACTTGAAAATGATTTCGTCCTCGAAATCAAAGCTAGATATAGATGAGGATATTCGTTCTACATATCCTCTTTTTGTTTCTCAAGCCACCTTAAAACTTCTATAATGTTTCCATAGTGATACCTTCACCATTTCTCGCTCCCAAACTTGGAAACAACATAAAATTCTAATGATCTCCTTTGATTAATAGTCAAAGCTCTACTCGTTCAGTTTCTATTTCTTGATTGGAATATAAAATCAAAGTTCCCAGTAAACTTATCTTTAAAACGCGATCACCTCCAATTGTCAAAACAAATAGAAACAAGTATGCTTACATAACAATATATTCATAATAACAGTAGCTAATTGAAATTATGAACGTACTATACATAAGAATCCTTGTTACTATCCTTACACTTCTTAACTCCTGTATTTCCATCGACTCTTAAGACCATCTTGTCTTAGTACTTCTACCCATATCTCACAAATCATATCTTAATTCATCTCAGCTTAAGTCTAGGTATCTCACTAGCATACCTAGTTCACTTAAACTAATGCTCTGATACCATATTCTAACACCCTAAAAATCAGGGCAAATTTAAACCTGAATTAGAAGGGTTTACATAACTAATATCCATAAATAAACATTCTTAACAAGTGAAAAGAGTGACTATAGTCAATTTACATCAACTTGTCGTCACCATAAACTCTTCACTCATCCCATTACTTCCCTAAGCTCATACCTGGTAAGAAAATATAATTTGAAACGATTAGGCTAACGCCTAGTGAGAACATTCAGTTTCAAAATAATACTTTTAAAATCAATGTAAACAAGGTTTATCAAACTTGACTTACACTCGTTCTTACCATACTCGTACTCATCTCATAATAACAAAATCATACTCAATCCCATGAGTATGACTATCTTTCAAAAAGCCATAACACCATATTCAATAGCCTACTATGAATCATCACGGATTCTAGTTTATCGATCAAGCCTAAAGACTTAAATTCAATCACCATACCTTCTCCTTGGAATAGAAGCAGAAATAGCACTTATATATTGCCTATTTCTAATCCGCCGAAAGCAAAGGAAAACAACCCTTACACTTCGTCTAATTCATGTTTCCACATCTCAAATACGAATAGCAACTATACTTTGCCTATTCCCTCATTTATACATGAATAACAATTCTATGTTACATATTCATTCATTTCTAGTCAACGGAATATAAATATGACTAACACTAAGTCAGTCATGATATCACATTCAAGAGCCCACTACGAATCTCCACAGATTCTAGATCATTGCTCATATAAAGAAATTACAATTAGTGCCATGCCTATTTCTTGAAGTGGATGTAGGAATTACCATTCAGTGCCCGACCTATCCCTTATCTTCACATAGAAATCGGGAATTACGATTAGCGCCCCGCCTATTCCATGATTTCTCATCATAAAACGAAATGGGATTTACCATTAAGCGCCCGATCTAATCCTCATTTTAACCAATGGGAATTACCATTAAGAGCCCGGTCTATTCCACATTTATTACAACATAACACAAAATGGGAATTACCTTTAGAGCCCGACCTATTCCACATTTATCCAAATCACAGGAATTACGATTAGCGCCACGCCTATTCCACGTGATTACAAAACACTAGTGCCTATGGATCCACTACACTTATTCGTACTCATGCAGGTTATTAATTAATATAGATTCCTCATATCATTCAGTATGAGCAAATCACATTTCTACCACATAGATTCCTCATATCATTCAGTATGAGCAAATCACATTTCTACCACATAGATTCCTCATATCATTCAGTATGAGCAAATCCTATTTAATATGTCAACTCTTCATAACATAAGTCCAACAATTAATATCATCACTCACGTTTCCTTGATATCAATCTATGTACCTAATTGCCCATTAGAACAAATAGTTAAAGCTTGTATAATCGTCCATCCAATACTCATTCAGTAAACATCTCTTTATAAAATATACCTTACTGTAATAACCTGTAACATCCCAAAAATTACAAGGAAATTTAAAATTTTTAAAACCATTCATTTCATTATAATCAAACCAAGAGTTAACGAATCACGTTACAATAAGGAATAACATCGTTAATTAAAATCGTCAACCAAGTTTAAGCAGCGGAAAAGTATATAAATCCATCCCCATTTATTAAAAATCAAACCAAACTATCTTCGCCTTGCGCCCGTGTGTACTATCACGCTCGACTGCTACTCGCACTTGAAATCATAAGAATTTGGGAAGGGGTAAGCACGAAGCTTAGTGAATTCAATCCTTACATAGGATCACAATTATATCGGCATCACCTTTAACATACCAGCACATACATTTCTTGGAACATCCATCAAGAAAACATATCACAAATAATAATAAACATTATGCTCCTTGGAACCACCATCAAGAAGACATAATCACAAATAATAATAAACATTATGCTCCTTGGAACCACCATCAAGAAGACATAATCACAAATAATAATAAACATTATGCTCTTTGGAACCACCATCAAGAAGACATAATCACAAATAATAATAAACATTATGCTCCTTGGAACCACCATCAAAAAGACATAATCACAAATAATAATAAACATTATGCTCCTTGGAACCACCATCAAGAAGACATAATCACAAATAATAATAAACATTATGCTCCTTGGAACCACCATCAAGAAGACATAATCACAAATAATAATAAACATTATGCTCCTTGGAACCACCATCAAGAAGACATAATCACAAATAATAATAAACATTATGCTCCTTGGAACCACCATCAAGAAGACATAATCACAATAATAATAAACATTATGCTCCTTGGAACCACCATCAAGAAGACATAATCACAAATAACAATAAACATTATGCTCCTTGGAACCACCATCAAGAAGACATAATCACACCATGTTAAACTAAAACACACACTCCTTGGAACCACCATCAAGGAGCGGCCTCAAGCTTCTTGGAACAACCCTCAAGAAGATATAAAATAAACATTATGCTACTTGGAACCACCATCAAGAAGCACATCAAACACAATCTAATATATACACACAAATACATAAGTATTCCATACCACAACCATATCAACAAACAATCATAATCATCACATACAACCATAGCAACACAGATATAATCCCCATCCTATATAGTGAGAGAACTCACCTCGAACGCAAACTTATAGCCTTAACCGCAACGCGAACCGGCCAACACCCAATCACCTTTTTACACCTAAACAAACGTTAACAATTATCAAAATGACGCCCCCAAACCAAGGCCACGACTACTAGCTTTAAAACGCATAATTTCCAGTTTTTACTCTCAACACGCAGGTCTGTTCGGGATCTGTTTAACCCCTCAAAAACTGATTATACCAGATATATTTTGCCATAAACACAAAGTCCCATGTCTTAGGGTTCCAGGGACATATCGCACGCGCTCTAACGATTTTTCTACAATTTATTATGGATTTTACAAAACCAACCCGCTGCACAGCGAAAAACAGTACCTTTCAGTACAAAACAGCAGTTTGACACTAGCTATGGTCCGAACTGGTTTTTCCGCAAAACATAAGAAACTTACTAGGCTCAGAATGGGAGATTTTGGCACTGGTTTCACCCCAATACGACGTTCCTATGAAAATCTATGGCTTTCCCAAAACAGTGGCAGAAACTGTGACTTTTAAAACGGGACACGAACTGACACATCCGGACCTGCTGTATAAACAGCCAATTTACGCCTAGCTAGAGGCCGGATCGGACTTCCGCTAAAACACAAAAAGTGTGCCCGGCACAGAATGTGAACCGTGGGCACCGGATTCGCCTAAATCCGAGCTACGACGGAAAAGTTATGGCCGTCGCAAAACAGTGGCAGACAAACGTTTTTACATGAAATGACAAATATTGTTTATAAACCCATTAAGACATAGCTTAACCCAAACAGACCCGGACAGCGTACAAGCTTACTGGAAAGGGCTGTACTACGCTGGACAACCACCGAGCACCACCCACTTCCGCCTCCGGCAGCGGTGATGGTTGGCGGCGGCGACGAGGGTTACGGTAACACCCTCCGGCGAGACCTCCCAACGTCACCCACTCCCGACTCCTCCGCAACTGCACACCCGCACACACCCACACACCCATACGCACCCCCTGCCGCCACCACAGCGGAGTGCAGCGGCGGCCCCACCGCCGGCAGCCGTGGCTGCGGCGGTGGTGCCACGGTTTGCGGCGGTTTTTGACAAATAACAAACGAAAGGTTTACGAACTACCTCGACGCAACGTTTTCTCGTCCTCTAATCCGACCGAACTCGCCGGCGATCACCTTCTTCCTCCTCTCTCCTCGTCGCCGGCAGCACCCTCTTTCTCTCTCTCGGCTTCTCTCTTTCCCTCTCTCTCTTCGATTTCTCTCTCTCTCTCTTCTCGGCCGAAAACAACAACCACAAGGGGGGGGGGGGGAAGGGGATAGCCGTAGGGTTTTGTTTATGTTCCTTGTTTCTCCTTTGCTTCAAGTTCACGACACCACAAACATAAAAAAGAAAACATGGATTTGGTTTATGAAAGCATGGGCCAAAAACTTATGCAAGTTTTGGCCCTTGACACAAATGGCCCCTCAACTAAAAGCCTTCTCGCAACTAATCGAAATTCTGACATTTTAACGATTAGGTCCAACTCGACTAACCTCGTTAACAGAAACCACATTAAATCAAACTTAAAAGAAAAGAATTAATACTAATAAATTACATACCGGGATACGGCCTTTACAACTCTCCCCCACTTGGATTAGACTTCGTCCTCGAAGTCTCTGTCTACGAATAACTCCGGATAGTTCTCCCTCATCTCAACCTCAGGTTCCTAAGTCCACTTGAAATCCCTTCTAAAACTTCTCGAATACTTTTCTAACTAACGTACTCCTTCTAGGACACTGGGATTATGATCGGCATAACACCCCAACAATTGGAATCATTCCTAGCCAAGCGACTTCGGTTGTCCCCTAACCTTAGATATTCCATACATCCCGAGTCAAATCTCAAGCTCTAACCATTCTAAACTTGCCCACCAATATACCCTTCTGGAGACTCGGATCCGATCATTCCTACCATTAACCGTCGATTAATTCCTACGAGTTCTAATAGACTCCCAAAACTTACCTTACACGCATCGTCAAACCAGTAAATTTATAATCACCCACGAAGGTCATTCCCCCACAACCATTCATCACAAGTAGGCATCTCAGGGTTACTACTACCATTACCCGCCCTAGGAAACCTAGTTACACCGTAACAAGATATACCTTAACGCCTACTTCCCAGGTACGTCTCAAGTCCCGGGACATCGGAACTACCTCTCAGGTAAGTGCCCAAGACTGTATCCTCTTAGTGCCTACTGGAAAGTCAAAGTCATAACACATGGATACCGGGGTCCCACCCCGAGATACCCAACCGACCGTTACCAACGTCTGACTGACCTGACCAAGGATTTAATGCAAACAGTCTACCAACAACATGCCTATCCCAGAATGACTCACTCACCCATCATGTAACTACGCAACGTGCAATAAGTGCAAAACTGTGCAACAAATCAACCCATCAACAAAACTTCACATCGAGCCATTAAAAAACGTGCAATTGACCCATGACTATCTCAAAGTCAAAACCGAGCAAAATGCTCCACGCTTGCTAGACCCATAAGTCGGTCAAAAACGCGTTTAAATAAAGTTTAAGCAAGCAATACTCTTAAATAACATTAGTCCCAAACTCGGCACGGGTTAAACAAAAGAGTTTTTCAAAAGGACTCACACCCTTAAAATTCTCAAAATGACACATAACACTTATAAGCGCACTTCCCAAATGGTTTACAAAATCATTTACAAAATGTTTTCAACTTCAAGACTTTTCATTTCAAAAAGACCGTAAGCAATAAAACTACTATTAACAGGTCGGTAGTTACGCAAAAATGGACACGCTCGTCCCACATATGAAAATCATGTTGAAAATCATTTCATTGCAGCTTAGTTAACTCACAAAACGTAAGCGAAATAAATAATTTCTTTGAAAATGAACCTTCACGGTTCTAGTATGAATTGACTCATGACATGCATTTAAAGTAACCGCTCGACCTTACACCGGGTGCGACAAAAGTGTGCACATAATTTCAAAATCAGTTCCACGACATTTGACCCCAAAATTCCTCTTTTTCCAACATAAAATGTCGTGGCACAGGGTTCACAAACAAATCTTACGTGCGTCGGCTAGTCATACAAAACGATGAAACGGTTTACAAATATACTTTTGTTAAAACACAACTGTTTCGTGTAAGTTTCAAACATAAAAATAAAAACCAATCTGTTTTCATCATTTGAAAATATCGACTAAAACCTCATAAAATCTCAAAAGGTGGGGTTCTTTAAATTGATTTCCAAGATTTCCCCAAATGGTTACATAAACAAATAAGATATGCACCTCGTGAAATTAAACCCACATGACTCAACATGCCATAAAACATAACTTATTTTAACCAACTCACTCAAAAAGCTTTATACAGACATCGTGGAATGTAACTTTCCGTCTCAACTCTAACATATGTGGAGGAGTTCCAATGTTAAAGTCACAAGCCGTAGTCACTTGTCCAACATTTTAAACACCACAAAACACGGATATCATCTTACCCGAAAGAACCGTTGGAAAAATAACGAGATGAGACAAATTCTAACAAAGTTTGCACTCCCGTGATAAAACGATTTCATACACTTTCAAAACCATATTTCAAAATCTTGTGTGTGCTGAACATTTCCCAAAATTCCAAAACACCATCCAATAAATGATTTGAAACACAAGAATTTGTTGATGCAATCTACTTCAAAATCAAACTTTGTGCATGACTCAATCAGCATCCGACGTCTCGACTCATACCCCTCCAAAACTCTCTGATCCACAAACATCATCCGGACATTTACACCTCTTAGGCAAGTTGGAAAATTACGTCAAATAATCCCTACGATTTTTCCTCAAATCAAAGTCGGCTCTATAAGCCTATGATTCTAGCACAATCATCCACCTTGACCCGAAACAAACATTATCCTTATCATCACTCCAAGTGATTAATACTGGAATCGTCCTTTTTATTCCAACGACGACTAATTTATAACCTTCGTCACTACCCCAACGATCATCCCATCAAAGCAAAACAAGTACACGCCTGTACTAGTAGGTTTACTATAGTCGTTCCTCCTTGTGATGGCTATTCTGGGTAGATATTTTAACGAGTTATTAGTACATAATAACTCACCCTACCACGCTCACGCTCGACTCCTTGGATTCCTCGCGACTTTCCCCGACTCGAACATTGATCCTGTGCTTCCAGTAGTAGGAGCTCTACTACTACCATCTACACCTATCACTGTCCGCTCCGAGTCCCATCCCGAGTATCCAAGTAGTTGCTCGCCCAAACAAAAACCATACATGTATGTCCATACTGATGCATATACACACTCTTCCTATCTCCCTAGGAATAAACATAATACCCCACTACCCTTGCTAGGGCGGAACCCCCACTAACCCTGACGAGTCGCCTCGTGAACGCACAGTCGTATACAGTGGAAACCAGATAGACATTCGAATATAAGATTCTATCCTACAACGGTTGGACTCAAACAAGAGCTGCGCAATAGAACTAAATCCAACATTCTAAGGCTATTCGGTTCCTACCGCATACAACCTATAGTGCATCCGCTTAATCAACCTATCAAAGTTAGCATAAGTTCCTAATAGCATGTAACAACCATACAATACATTGTATTAAGCACCAAGCAATCTAGCATACATACTCATATGTTCTAGAAAGCAATTTTGCAAACGTACTCATATGTAAACGCTATTCCCAGCTCACTAGGAATTTCATCTCATCCCACTACCCTTGCTACAACGGAATCCCTGTTAGCCATAACGAGTTGCCTCGCGAATACACAGTCGCATGCAGCGTGAATCAAATAGACATTCGAATACAAGATTCTATCCTAGAACGGTTGGACTCAAACAAGAGCTGCGCAATAGAACTAAATCAAATATTCTAAGGCTATATGATTCTTACTGCATACAACCTATAGGGCCTTCACTTAACAACCTACTATAACTAGCATTGATTCCTACCAGCAAGCAGTCATCATACAGTACAGTGTAAACAACATAGGCAATCTAGCATGCATACCATATGCCTAGAAAGCAATAAATACACTAAGTACCGTACCTTCCCAAATAGCGTCGGCTGACTGTACACACTGCGCCCTCGATCACCGTTTCCCAACGGGTTTTCCATTTCCCTTTATTCTAAAAGATTTTTGTAAAAGAATTTAAAACTTCATAGCCGCAACTTGAGACCAAACACACCGAGATGTGTCTGATTCACTCAAGCTGTGCTCTGATACCAAGTTGTAACATCCCAAAAATTACAAGGAAATTTAAAATTTTTAAAACCATTCATTTCATTATAATCAAACCAAGAGTTAACGAGTCACGTTACAATAAGGAATAACATCGTTAATTAAAATCGTCAACCAAGTTTAAGCAGCGGAAAAGTATATAAATCCATCCCCATTTATTAAAAATCAAACCAAACTATCTTCGCCTTGCGCCCGTGTGTACTGTCACGCTCGACTGCTACTCGCACCTGAAATCATAAGAATTTGGGAAGGGGTAAGCACAAAGCTTAGTGAATTCAATCCTTACATAGGATCGCAATTATATCGGCATCACCTTTAACATACCAGCACATACATTTCTTGGAACATCCATCAAGAAAACATATCACAAATAATAATAAACATTATGCTCCTTGGAACCACCATCAAGAAGACATAATCACAAATAATAATAAACATTATGCTCCTTGGAACCACCATCAAGAAGACATAATCACAAATAATAATAAACATTATGCTCCTTGGAACCACCATCAAGAAGACATAATCACAAATAATAATAAACATTATGCTCCTTGGAACCACCATCAAGAAGACATAATCACAAATAATAATAAACATTATGCTCCTTGGAACCACCATCAAGAAGACATAATCACAAATAATAATAAACATTATGCTCCTTGGAACCACCATCAAGAAGACATAATCACAAATAATAATAAACATTATGCTCCTTGGAACCACCATCAAGAAGACATAATCACAAATAATAATAAACATTAAGCTCCTTGGAACCACCATCAAGAAGACATAATCACGCCATGTTAAACTAAAACACACACTCCTTGGAACCACCATCAAGGAGCGGCCTCAAGCTTCTTGGAACAACCCTCAAGAAGATATAAAATAAACATTATGCTACTTGGAACCACCATCAAGAAGCAAATCAAACACAATCTAATATATACACACAAATACATAAGTATTCCATACCACAACCATATCAACAAACAATCATAATCATCACATACAACCATAGCAACACAGATATAATCTCCATCCTATATAGTGAGAGAACTCACCTCGAACGCAAACTTATAGCCTTAACCGCAACGCGAACCGGCCAACACCCAATCACCTTTTTCCACCTAAACAAACGTTAACAATTTTCAAAATGACGCCCCCAAACCAAGGCCACGACTACTAGCTTTAAAACGCATAATTTCCAGTTTTTACTCTCAAAACGCAGGTCTGTTCGGGACCTGTTTAACCCCTCAAAAACTGATTAAACCAGAAATATTTTTCGATAAACACAAATTCCCATGTCTTAGGGTTCCAGGGACATATCGCACGCGCTCTAACGATTTTTCTACAATTTATTATGGATTTTACAAAACCAACCTGCTGCACAGCGAAAAACAGTACCTTTCAGTACAAAACAGCAGTTTGACACTAGCTATATTCCGAACTGGTTTTTCCGTAAAACATAAGAAACTTACTAGACTCAGAATGGGAGATTTTGGCACTGGTTTCACCCCAATACGACGTTCCTATGAAAAGTTATGGCTTTCCCAAAACAGTGGCAGAAACTGTGACTTTTAAAACGGGACACGAACTGACACATCCGGACCTGCTGTATAAACAGCCAATTTACGCCTAGCTAGAGGCCGGATCGGACTTCCGCTAAAACACAAAAAGTGTGCCCGTCACAGAATGTGAACCGTGGGCACCGGATTCGCCTCAATCCGAGCTACGACAGAAAAGTTATGGCCGTCGCAAAACAGTGGCAGACAAACGTTTTCACATGAAATGACAAATATTGTTTATAAACCCATTAAGACATAGCTTAACCCAAACAGACCCGAACAGCCTACAAGCTTACTGGAAAGGGCTGTACTACGCTGGACAACCACCGAGCACCACCCACTTCCGCCTCCGGCAGCGGTGATGGTTGGCGGCGGCGACGAGGGTTACGGTAACACCCTCCGGCGAGACCTCCCAACGTCACCCACTCCCGACTCCTCCGCAACTGCACACCCGCACACACCCACACACCCATACGCACCCCCTGCCGCCACCACAGCGGCGTGCAGCGGCGGCCCCACCGCCGGCAGCCGTGGCTATGGCGGTGGTGGTGGCGGTTTGCGGCGGTTTTTGACAAATAACAAACGAAAGGTTTACGAACTACCTCGACGCAATGTTTTCTCGTCCTCTAATACGACCGAACTCGCCGGCGATCACCTTCTTCCTCCTCTCTCCTCGTCGCCGGCAGCACCCTCTTTCTCTCTCTCGACTTCTCTCTTTCCCTCTCTCTCTCTTCGATTTCTCTCTCTCTCTCTTCTCGGCAGAAAACAACAACCACAAAGGGGGGGGGGGGGGAGGGGATAGCCGTAGAGTTTTGTTTATGTTCCTTGTTTCTCCTTTGCTTCAAGTTCACGACACCACAAACATAAAAAAGAAAACATGGATTTGGTTTATGAAAGCATGGGCCAAAAACTTATGCAAGTTTTGGCCCTTGACACAAATGGCCCCTCAACTAAAAGCCTTCTCGCAACTAATCGAAATTCCGACATTTTAACGATTAGGTGCAACTCGACTAACCCCGTTAACGGAAACCACATTAAATCAAACTTAAAAGAAAAGAATTAATACTAATAAATTACATACCGGGATACGGGCTTTACATAACCAGGTATGTTATTGATCTAATTAAATCCTTATTATTATGGTTTAAGTAGTTTTATAAGTTAAGGGGTAAGTTTTAATTCTTTTATGGAAGTTTAGGGGTATGTTTTGCCAAATAAGAAAACTATAGGGTTTGTTTGGTCTTTTAGCCAAACCCTTGCAACACCACCGCTTTTATTCAATTAGGAGGAGGTGTCCTCTCTTTAGACATCATTAGCAAAAATATCAAAACAAAGTGTGTGTGTGTGTTTGTTGTTGTCGTTAAAGACCAAGAGAGAAAGAGAGAGAGAGAACCATGAAGGAGAAGAAGGAGAAGAAGGAGAAGTAATCAAGATAGTAAGCTGGAATTAGAGGGTTCAAGCTTGTGAAATCAAAGGTATGTTTTAGTTAAAATTGCTATCTTTATGTGTATTAAGTTTATATGAAATTAGAGATGGGTTTTGATGATTTATGGAGGTTTTGGGAAATCTGAATATATGAGTATGTTCAGTTTATAGTCTTAAACATATCTGCATATTTACAGCAACACGCATAGCTTAAAAGATTAGATTTATGGGTTAAGTATGAACTCAGTTGGTTGAGACATGTATGTATGTCGCAGTAGTTG
This sequence comes from Saussurea involucrata, assembly GCA_033807775.1. Taxonomy (NCBI): domain Eukaryota; kingdom Viridiplantae; phylum Streptophyta; class Magnoliopsida; order Asterales; family Asteraceae; genus Saussurea; species Saussurea involucrata. The sequence goes on from CM066315.1 coordinate 99,979,307, forward strand.
GTTGCGACATTGATGAGTTTTGCGACATTCATGAGTATCGCAACCTTGGGTTGCGACATGCTTTTGATATCGCAATGGTCAGTTGCGACTTGTGTTGTATCGCAATAGTTGGTTGCGACATGATGTATATCGCAACAGTTGGTTGCGATATGCTACTGTGTCGCAGTAGTTAGTTGCGACATGAGCATTGTGTTGCGATATGGGGTTATCGCAGTAGTTGATTGCGATATGAGTCGAGGATTTTGGAGATTTTAGAGATTTTAGTCTTTAAAAGAACTATTTGTATTTATGTGGTACAGATTCTGTGAAATTGGGCTGAAAGAATTGGAGTGCTTGGTAATAGCTTGGAAGGATTTTTGGTGATAAGCAAAACAGGAGAGTTTTACTTAAAAATGTTTTGAACTGGAATACATATATGTGTGTATTGGATATGTGATTGATGATGTGTTTATATGCTTATGTTGGAAATATAATACGTTGAAATGTATATTATATTTACATGAGTATTACACGAGAGTATATTGGCCGGGCTTAAGACCGGTGGTGTTGGCTGTAATACTCGTACGACGGTGTTGGCTGTAATTGTCGTACAGCGGAGTTAATTTATTAGTTGGCTTGCAACCAACTAATATGGCCATGGGAATGAGGAAGGAAAGTACACGAAGTGTGAGTTCTAATTGATATCTGTGATTGTGTTATGTGTATGGGATTTATGTAAATGGTTTCAAACTAACCGGGATTTTCTCACTTAGACCATTAGGTCTAACCCTCATTTTGTTTTAAAATATGTATTTCAGGTAGTGAAGCAAACAAAGACAAGTGATAGGAAAGATCTAGGAATTTCTTTTGAAAGAACCATGAAGCATTTTGTATCTATCATGTTTAGTAGTTATTATGTAAAAAGTTTGTACTGAAAGACTTATTTTGTTAAGCTAAGGGACCGTAAATGAAATATGATGTATCTTTGTGGTGAAATTATGTTATGAAATATGTGTTATTTGTATGTTTGGGAATCCGGGTTGTTACAGATGGTATTAGAGCCCTAGTTTAAGGGATTTAGGTATTCGTATCTGTACCTAGACTTAAACTGCATGTGAAGTAGGATGTCCCTATTATTTTAGAACCTTGGGATGAATGAGTATAAAAGGTAGAAGGAACATCATGTAAGGTAATTTCATCTTACACCTGGCCAGTGTAATTGTGATCTTACAAGTACATGTTTGAACTGGAATACCTTGTTATATGGGGTATGTGCTTATGTGTATATTAACCTTGTCTGAATCAACAGAATGGCAAGTGGTACTAGACAAACGAATCGGGAAGGAGGAGGAAATCCGAATAGAACAAATCCAACAGCCGGAGGAAGGGGAAGAGGGGGAGAAAGAGGTAGGGGCAGAACAAGCGGCAGAGTTCAGCCGCGAGGTACTGAATTTGTAACAAGGGATGATTTGGCAGCCGAAATGGGAAGATTACAAGCGAGTATCCAAGCCATATTTAATCGAACTCGTGATACTGAAACAGAAAGACCAGATCCTACTCATGAAGACGAAATGCCTATTACTCCTACTGTTGTACCAGTAATGAAAAAGTGTGATTATAAAATGTTTCTCAGTTGTAAGCCTCCGACCTACTCAGGAGACCAAGATCCAGTGAAAGCTATGAGATGGCTGAAGGAAATAGAAGCTATCTTCAAGACTAGTAAGTGCGTGGAAGAGGATAGGGTACTTTATGGAACCGCAATGTTGAAAGGCGATGCTTTATACTGGTGGGAAGCTCATATTTTTTCAGGAGGTTCTGACATATATTCTACCTTCTCTTGGGAAGAATTCGTTATAGCTTTCAGGAAACAGTTCTGCCCTCATGCAGCAGTCAAACAATTGGAGGAAGAGTTTATGAACTTGCAGCAAGGAAATTTATCTGTTCGGGACTACACAGCTCGTTTTCTGGAAAAATCTCGTTTTGCAGAGTATTATGTTGCCACGGAGGCCATGAAGATTGAAATGTTTATCTTTGGGGTGAATGCAGAAGTCAGAAGTTTTGTAATTGCTAAAGGACCAGAAACCTTCTCCACCGCAGTAGATGCCGCGGAAACCGTGGAGCAGGATAAAGGAAGAAATACTAGCGATAAAGGTGCAGGAAAAAGGAAGTGGGAAGGACCACAGTATGATCCGAAAAAGTCCAGGTTTCAGAGGTTTGATAACCGTATGCCTTTCAGAACAGCGGAGAGACCTTGTCCGAAGTGTAACCGTATCCACCAAGGAAATTGTCAAGTAGATTCTCGGATTTGTTATAGGTGTGGGAAGACCGGACATGTTGCTAAAGACTGTCGAGTAACGCGGTTTTGTTTCTCGTGTAATTCTCCGGATCACATACAGTCTGATTATGCGAGGGGAATAATACAGCAAGGGGGTACGTCAGGGAAACCAGCGATTGTCAGACCAGTAGTACCAAGAATAGAACCACCAAGAACAAGAGGTCGTTCACTTCAGATGACAGCAAAAGAAGCGGAGGAAACTCCGGATGTGGTTACATGTACATTTTTAATAAACTCTACACGTGCTAAGGTGTTATTTGACTACGGTGCAAACCGATCGTTCATATCTCCTTTATTTGCTGCTTATATGCATTTAAAGCCTAAAGTGTTAGATCATGCTTTAATGGTAGATACTGCAAATGATAATCAAGTGTCGGTTAAAGAAGTATTTGATAGCTGTGTGATAAATATAGAAGGGTGTGGAGTACCGATACAATTATTTCCTATAGCTTTGATCGAGTTCGATGTGGTAGTGGGGATGGATTGGTTAGCTGAGAATCAAGCTAACATAGTTTGCGATAAGAAGTTAATAAATGTTGTCTTACCTGAGAAGGGGTTGGTAGTGATTTATGGTGATCGTAGAAATCATCAGTCTTGCCTAATATCTATGTTAAAAGCATGTAAGTGTGTCAGTAAAGGTTGCCCGAGTTACTTAGCTTATATGATAGATACTAAGCTAGAGAAGAGCAAGTTGGAAGATATTCCAATTGTTAGTGAATTTCCAGAAGTTTTCCCCGAAGACTTTAATAGTCTTCCGCCCGTTAGACAAGTAGAGTTTGGTATAGATCTGATCCCTGGAGCCGCTCTTGTAGCCCGTGCACCTTCAGAAATGAAAGAAATGATGACACAACTACAAGACCTATCCGATAAAGGCTTCATCAGACCCAGTTCTTCACCGTAGGGTGCACCAGTTTTGTTTGTGAAAAAGAAGGATGGTTCGATGAGAATGTGTATTGACTATCGGGAACTGAATAAGCGTACGATCAAGAACAAGTATCCGCTTCCTAGAATTGATGACCTCTTCGATCAATTAGTTGGAGCTTGTTATTTCTCCAAAATTGATCTAAGATCTGGTTATCATCAGCTGAAGGTTAACGAAGAAGACATTTTGAAAACTGCTTTTCGCACAAGGTACGGTCACTATGAATTCTTAGTAATGCCGTTTGGACTGACGAATGCTCCAGCTGCCTTTATGGATTTAATGAATCGGGTATGTAAGCCATATCTCGATAAATTTGTTATTGTATTTATTGATGATATCCTTATCTATTCCCGATCCAAAGAAGAGCACGCGCAACATCTTCATTTGATTCTGGAGCTATTGAAGAAAGAAAAGTTGTATGCTAAATTTTCTAAATGTGAATTCTGGTTACGAGAAGTTCAGTTTCTGGGGCATGTAGTTTCCGAGAAAGGCATTCAAGTTGATCCGATGAAAGTGGAAGCGATTGAAAAGTGGGAACCGCCGAGAACGCCAACCGAAGTACGTAGTTTTCTAGGTTTAGCCGGATACTATCGGAAGTTTATAAAAGACTTCTCTCGTATCGCGATGCCTTTGACTAAGCTGACTCGGAAGAATCTAAAGTTTGAATGGAAAGCAGAACAGGATGAAGCATTCCGGATATTGAAAGAGAAACTGTGCAGCGCGCCGATTTTGTCATTACCTGAAGGTTCCGAGGACTTTGTTGTTTACAGTGATGCTTCCAAACTGGGATTGGGATGTGTACTTATGCAGCGTGGTAAAGTGATTGCTTATGCTTCTCGCCAACTAAAAGATCATGAAATACAGTATCCGACCCGCGACATGGAACTTGAAGTAGTTGTTTTCGCGTTGAAGATACGAAGACATTATCTTTACGGCTCTAAATGTCAAATTTTTACCGATCACAAGAGTCTCCAACATCTTTTTGATCAGAAGGAATTAAATATGAGGCAAAGAAGATGGTTAGAACTGGTGAATGATTACGACTGTGAAATTCTATATCATCCGAGAAAGGCAAATGTGGTAGCTGATGCACTAAGTCGTCAAGAAAGGAGTGGAACAATAAAAGCCATAGCATTACGAGCTGAACTTCTACCTAACATCTTTGACAAATTACAGAAGTGTCAAGTAGAAGCCTATCAAGAAGAACATTTGAAATCAGAACGGTTAGTGGGGATATCAGCATTGCTTGTAAAAGATGATCGTGGGTTATTGTGTCTGGGGAACAGAATTTGGGTGCCTTGTTTGGGTGGTTTACGTGACCGGGTACTTCAAGAAGCTCATCAGTCTCGATTCTCTATTCATCCAGGTATGAATAAGATGTATAAAGATCTGAAGCAATTTTATTGGTGGCCGGGAATAAAAAGAAGCATTGCTCAGCACGTGGAAAGTTGTACTACTTGTAAGAAGGTAAAGATTGAACATCAAAAGCCGTTTGGTCAGTTACAACGTCTGGAAATACCGATGTGGAAATGGGATCAGATCACTACTGATTTTATTACAAAGCTACCCAGAAATCCGAAAGGATTTGATGCTATTTGGGTAATCGTTGACAGATTAACAAAGTCTGCTCACTTCCTACCAATAAAAGAAACTGATTCGATGGAACGATTAGCCAAGTTGTATATAGACGAAATAGTAACTCGACATGGAGTTCCAATCTCGATTATTTCTGATCAAAATAGTCGTTTTACTTCAAGATTTTGGAGGAGTTTTCAAAAAGAAATGGGGACACAGATAAAGTTAAGTACAACATATCATCCTCAAACTGACGGTCAGAGTGAAAGAACAATCCAGACTTTAGAAGATATGCTACGGGCTTGCATTGTTGACTTTGGGGGATCGTGGGATAAGCATTTGCCGTTGATTGAATTTTCCTACAACAACAGTTACCATTCCAGCATACAAGCGGCACCGTTTGAAGTTCTGTATGGTAGAAAATGCCGAACGCCTTTATGTTGGAACGAAGTGGGAGAGAAACAGTTAGCGGGGCCATATATAGTTCAGTTAACCGCGGATTAGGTTACTCAGATTCGGGAAAGATTGAAAGTGGCTCAAGACAGACAGAAAAGCTATGCTGACCGACGCCGAAAACCGTTAGAATTCCAAGTTGGAGATTTCGTAATGTTAAAAGTCTCACCTTGGAAATGAGTCATACGATTTGGCAAGCAAGGTAAACTCAGTCCAAGGTACATCGGGCCGTTTGCAATCATAGAAAGGATCGGTGAAGTAGCCTACAGGTTGGATCTTCCGCCAGAGTTAAGCAGGATTCACAACGCGTTTCACGTATCGAATTTTTGAAAGTGTTTGGGTACGCTAGATCAGGCCGTTTCTCTACCAGATATACAAGTTGATGAAAACCTGAATTATGTGGAAGAACCGGAAGCCATTGTTGACCATAAACTTAAAGTGTTGTGAAACAAAGAAATCAAACAAGTAAAGGTTCAGTGGAGACATCATAGGGGTCAGGATGCTACTTGGGAATCAGAGTCAGAAATGAGAACCAAATACCCTCATCTTTTTGCTTAACTGAATTCCGGGACGGAATTCTTTTAAGGGGGAGATGTTGTAATAACCATGTATGTTATTGGTCTAATTAAATCCTTATTATTATGATTTAAGTAGTTTTATAAGTTAAGGGGTAAGTTTTAATTCTTTTATGGAAGTTTAGGGGTATGTTTTGCCAAATAAGAAAACTATAGGGTTTGTTTGGTCTTTTAGCCAAACCCATGCAACACCACCGCTTTTATTCAATTACGAGGAGGTGTCCTCTCTTTAGACATCATTAGCAAAAATATCAAAACAAAGTGTATGTGTGTGTGTGTTGTAGTCGTTAAAGACCAAGAGAGAAAGAGAGAGAGAGAACCGTGAAGGAGAAGAAGGAGAAGTAATCAAGATAGTAAGCTGGAATTAGAGGGTTCAAGCTTGTGAAATCAAAGGTATGTTTTAGTTAAAATTGCTATCTTTATGTGTATTAAGTTTATATGAGATTAGAGATGGGTTTTGATGATTTATGGAGGTTTTGGGAAATCTGAATATATGAGTATGTTCAGTTTATAGTCTTAAACATATCTGCATATTTACAGCAACATGCATAGCTTAAAAGATTAGATTTCTGGGTTAAGTATGAACTCAGTTGGTTGAGACATGTATGTATGTCGCAGTAGTTGGTTGCGACATTGATGAGTTTTGCGACATTCATGAGTATCGCAACCTTGGGTTGCGACATGCTCTTGATATCGCAATGGTCAGTTGCGACTTGTGTTGTATCGCAATAGTTGGTTGCGACATGATGTATATCGCAACAGTTGGTTGCGATATGCTACTGTGTCGCAGTAGTTAGTTGTGACATGAGCATTGTGTTGCGATATGGGGTTATCGCAGTAGTTGATTGCGATATGAGTCGAGGATTTTGGAGATTTTAGAGATTTTAGTCTTTAAAAGAAATATTTGTATTTATGTGGTACAGATTCTGTGAAATTGGGCTGAAAGAATTGGAGTGCTTGGTAATAGCTTGGAAGGATTTTTGGTGATAAGCAAAACATGTGAGTTTTACTTAAAAACGTTTTAAACTGGAATACATATATGTGTGTATTGGATACGTGATTGATGATGTGTTTATATGCTTATGTTGGAAATATAATACGTTGAAATGTATATTATATTTACATGAGTATTACACGAGAGTATATTGGCCAGGCTTAGGACCGGTGGTGTTGGCTGTAATACTCGTACGACGGTGTTGGCTGTAATTGTCGTACAGCGAAGTTAATTTATTAGTTGGCTTGCAACCAACTAATATGGCCATGGGAATGAGGAAGGAAAGTACACTAAGTGTGAGTTCTAATTGATATCCGTGATTGTGTTATGTGTATGGGATTTATGTAAATGGTTTCAAACTAACCGGGATTTTCTCACTTAGACCATTAGTTCTAACCCTCATTTTGTTTTAAATATGTATTTCAGGTAGTGAAGCAAACAAAGACCAGTGATAGGAAAGATCTAGGAATTTCTTTTGAAAGAACCATGAAGCATTTTGTATCTATCATATTTAGTAGTTATTATGTAAAAAGTTTGTACTGAAAGACTTATTTTGTTAAGCTAAGGGACCGTAAATGAAATATGATGTATCTTCGTGGTGAAATTATGTTATGAAATATGTGTTATTTGTATGTTTGGGAATCCGGGTTGTTACACTTACCGTAATTTAAATACGTTATAAAAAGGGTAAGGTAAGATTGAACTCAGTTGATAGCAATAGCATCACTCTTACTTTACATCTTAAACTCGTAAGGAATTCCGTCACCAAACTTCACAAAGTCTGAAATACCCAAATACAGATAGTATTTATATCAATCTACTAAATAGGACTCTTAAAAGACTAAGAATCCTAAATAACCAAATTTCTCGACACTTATCGCAACCCACTAATTGCGATAACACTTGTCGCAATCTACCACTTGTGACACAGTACTTGTCGCAACCCATTATTGCGATATCCCCTACTTATCGCAACCAACTGTTGCGATATGCATCTTATCGCAACCAACTCTTGCGACATGCAACTTATCGCAACCTACTGTTGCGATACTATCACTCTTGTCGCAACCCAAAGTTGCGACATTCATAACTATCGCAACTAACTGCTGCGGTGTTCATAAATGTCTCAACTAACTGAAAACGTAACTTAATCCAAAATTTATACTTTTAATCCATAATAAATTCTACAAAAGTGCAGATATGCTTAATATTACTGTTAGAAGAGATTTATGACCTCAGAATCTTCATAACTTTCAAAATCATTATAATCCAATTCTAAACCATTAGAAAGCTATATAAACTTAATAGAACCAATTATTGTGAGCAACATACCTTGATTATCACAAAATGGAACTCTCAATTTCCTTGATAAAATCATCTTTCTTCTTCTCTTCTTCTTGCTGTCGTACGATACACACACATACACAAAAAGAACCAAATGAAATATCTAACTCCTTTTGGTCTCTCTTTCTCTCTCTCTCTCTCTTTCACCGTGACTCACACACACACATAAGACCCAAAAGTTACCAAAATGAGACACCTGCCCCTCTTTTAGATAAAAAAAAAAACGGTGGTGGTGACTTATTTTCAACCTTTGACAACTCTAGTCCCTCAATTGTCATCTATTGACAATTTACACCCTTCAACTTATAAATTAAAATTAAAGCTTACCCCTTAACTTATATTTCCAATAAAACCAATAACGTAACTTACTCGGGGATAAACTCTAAAATTAATCTATCAATAAAACTTAATCGTAACACTTTATAAAAATTGTGGTGTTACATCAATATATGGCTATGATGACGTTGGTGACTACAATTGTTTGTTTTCCATATCTCATCTAGTTTATTATGTTTCTACCTTGATCAAGTTATTTATGCTTCCGCTATTAATATGTTTACTTGATCATTATCGAATGAGTTAAATCTGGCACAACATTTGGTATCAGAGTTGGATTGATTCATCCAAATCAATTCGATCAACTCTGTTTTGTCGATTTCTCATTTGGGTAGTTTTTGCTTGCGATTTCGCTATTCATTTTGATAATCTATGTTTTTCACAGTTTTTGACAAGTTCATTTGCCTGTGTGATTAGAGATTAATCATAGTCTAGAAAGTAAATCTATGTATGGTTATAAATCTAGAAAGTTTCTCTTCAAGATTAAGCAAGGTCTCACGATCGTTTAATCTCTAAATCCCTCAAATAAATTTATGTCATTCATACTCTGTTTTTTTTTGTGAAAAATGGCAAACTAGAATGTTGCAGGTCTCACAATCATTTAATATCTAAATCCCTCAAATTAATTTATGTCATTCATACTCTGTTTTTCTGTAAAAAATGGCTTGCTCTGTACTGCTGGAACTCAAACTAAACCTCCAACTCTTCTGAGAGATGAATATCCTCAATGAAAGATCCGTATGGTTAATTTCTTTCAGGGTAATGACATAGAACTATATAAATCTGTGCTTAATGGTCCTTATATTCCGATGGTTAAAGTACCTAGTGTACCTTCCACAGCTGACATGGTGAGATTCCTTCTAGCACCATACCCAAGGATCCTGGATGCTGATCGAGCATATAGATGGAAGTCAGTGAGAAGGCTAAAAGACTACTGATAATAGCCATTCCAAATGACATTTTCCAGTCATTAGATGCTTGTGAAACTGCTCAAGAACTGTGACAAGAGCTTGAGAAACAACTTGAAGGAGGTACTATGTAAGATCCCACATTGGTTGGGGAGGGGAACAAAGGTTGCCTTATAAGAGGAACTTGATACCTCCCTTATCAGACGCGTTTTAAAACCGTGAGTCCGGGTGTGTGGACAAAGCGGTCAATATTTGGTACGGTTGGCCTGGGATGTTACAGATGGTATCAGAGCCGGGAACCGGACTGGTGTGCCAGCGAGGACGCTGGACTCCCAAGGGGGGTGGATTGTAAGATCCCACATTGGTTGGGGAGGGGAACAAAGGTTGCCTTATAAGAGGAACTTGATACCTCCCTTATCAGACGCGTTTTAAAACCGTCAGTCCGGGTGTGTGGACAAAGCGGACAATATTTGGTACGGTTGGCCTGGGATGTTACATACTACGACTCAAAATAATCGTCAAACTCGATGCTTGAATGACTACTATGGCTTTGTTGCTCGTTGTAGAAGAGACTCCGCAACAAGCCTATGATCGATTCAACACCCTTACCAATCGATGCAGAGAGTATGGTATTTTTAGAACTCAAGAAGAAAACAACGTCCTGTTTCTCAAGAGCCTCAATGAAGAATGGCTACAACTTTCTGTGTCTCTGCAATCAAACCAGGATCTGGAAGGTTGGTCAGAATATATTGAAGATAAAAGAGATGAAGATAAGTCAAAGCTTAAAGTCAAAGTCAATGAAGAAAGTCAAAGTATGGAGCTTTTCTTGTATTTTGCATGCTTTGTAGTGTGAGTATAAATACTTCTTGTAATGTCTTTGTAATAGAGAGTTGCTTAAAGAGTGCTTATAGAGAGTGAGATATTTCATTGTATTGAAAGGGTTCTAGAGAGAGAATCTAGAAAGAGAAAGGGTTCTACATTCATGATACGTCATTTCCTCTGAAGATCAATACAATATGATGTGGTGATTACATTGTTATCTGAATCTATTGGGATCATAATTGGTATCAGAGCAGAAATCAGAAGATTTGAAGACTTTTTTTTGAAGATTTTTGCAAAATTTTCAGATTTCTTAGAGATGGTGAAGAACACAAATGGGTTTTGAATTTTTTGGTGTTCTTTTGATGAGTTTTTGATTGCAAAGTGTTTCTGCATCATCATAAACAAGTTTTTCATAGATTTCATCTTCCAATTTCATCAAGATTCCAACAATTCGTAAAATTTTTGAGTTTTTGGAAAAAGTGGTATGTGAAAAATTTGGAGTTTGATTTTGCAAATTGTTGTTGTTTTGATCCGTTTTTGTGCAAATTCTTTCAATAATACATGTTTTAGACATGAAACAATCAAAGATTTCAAGTTTTCATTCATAAATTTGTGTTTTTATATTTTTATTTTCTTAAGTGTTCTTGAGCAAAAAGTTTCGAATTTAGGATTTTAATCCATTTTTGTTGTAGGAATAATATCAAAAGTTGTTTGGGTTTTGTTTTGATCCTAAATTAAAAAGTCTAACAATTGTTTGTGAGGTTGTCTAACTTGCAGGTTACTCAGAAAGAAGAAGTCAACATAGCTTCTTCGGTCAAACATATCAAGCTTTGTGATGGTCCACGTGTAATGTATTTTGACAAAGAAATAAAATCTTCGCCACATGGAGTATCATTTGAAACAAAGGAAGTCGTGAAATTGTTTTTTGTCCACGTGGATAACTGTGGTCAACATTTACCGTGACTATCAATTTTGTTTATGGTTTAAGCGATAACCATTCGAGTTGCTAGGTGATAAATTTTGTATCGCCCATCTCCTTACCAAGTTAGGCGATAGGCGACAAGGAATCAGGGGACAAGGTCAAGGAAGATTGAAAGTCAAATATACCGGCGATAAACTCTTGGTAGACCCGAGCGATATAATTCAGGCGATAAAACTCTACCTTTTTTAGGCGACAACATGGCAACATTTTTTTGGCGATAATTTTTTAGTGAGCGATTAAAGTCAAATGATTTAGGCGATAAAAATAGTCCACCACTTCGACCGACAACATTGTTTGACAAATATTTTTTACAACCATATTTCTTTATGAAATCTTTTGTTGAGCAACAACATAAATTTGGTGATATCGTTTTATTCACGACAATTTGTTTTTCCTGCAACGCTTATAATCTTATATGCTTTTTTTCACTAATAAATTCTTCTTGTTTAATTATTTCTTCTCGTTTAATTTGCAGGTTGCCGATTAAAGTTTAATCTTTCCGCGTTAATTTTTTAGATTTAATATTTTTTGGGAAAAAAATTTATAATTTGTTTTTCAGATTTTATTTTTGAAAATTTCCTGACTTTAATTGTGTTTCGAAAGTTAATTTTTGATCGAATCGTTCAATAATTTTCAAATCATATCACAAGAGTTCCTATATGTCCAGGTTTTTTGGACATGTGTATACAAGCCAAACCCTCTCTTGAGCTTGAGAAAATCAAACAACAAAAGAAAACGTCCTCTCAAAATTTAACAAGTTCAAAGACTTCAAAACCCTTAAGGCCTATTAAAGAAAAACTAACATGGCAACAGGAGGGTAAATGGGCTGAAAATAACAAATCTTTTTCTTCTGTGACAGTGAAACCAGCAGAAGTTCACCACAGAAGGGGTCCACAGAAGGCTACTCTCAACAGAGGATTTTGCAAACAACAATCTAGCCTACATAGGTCTTCTTGTAATAGGAAGTCAAATGTTAGGATAGAATGTAATGTCTCTGTGCCCCCATTTAATGTTTTCAATGAAAAGTTCAAGCAAATCTCTTCGCACATTCATTATTGTCATTGCTTTGATCTCATGCATCAATTAAGCCAACACTTCTCAAGTCCACACTGTTTCCTCTCTGCACCCAAAAATAATACTAAATTTAAGGGTAAGATGAAACAAAATGGTTTTTCAAAAGAAGCTAAAACCAAACCCAAGAATGCTAAGGCAAACTTGAAGACCCCTAACAAAGCTGGACCCATTTGGATATGGGTACCTAAAACTCTCTGATTGTCTTGCAGAAGCAGTATGTGCCAATCTGGTATCTTGACTCTGGATGCTCACGACACATGACTGGCGACAGAGGTCTACTATCCTCCTACAAAGATAAATTCGATGGAGGATCTGTGACCTTTGGTGACAACAAGAAGGGGTACATAAAAGGCTACAGAGTCATCAAGAAGGAAAACATAACCGTATGCAAAGTTGCATATGTGGATGGCCTTAAGCACAATCTTCTCAGTGTTAGCCAACTCTGCGATACGGGTTTCGACGTAATGTTCAAAACAACCTTCTGCTCTCTACAAGGTGAGGACACAGGAGTTGAACTTCTGCGAGCCGAACGAAGAGGCGATCTTTACCTCATGAACTTCTGTGCCAAGAACAAGGAAGACAAGCTCTGCCTTGTTGCCAGTAAAAGCGAAGAAGCCTGGTTATGGCATAACAGGTTCTGCCACCTAAACTGTTGGAACCCAGATACAACAAGTAACAATAATAATAGCAATAATCTTTGTATATTGACTAATAAAGAGATGAGTTTACAATATAGGAATTAAGAACAACTCTCTCTTGAAGCTTTCTCTCTCTCAGTAAACGTATGAAAGTAAAATGAGACTAGGAGGCTTAACCTAAAATTCTCTCTCAAACAAGACTTTATAACCAATACAACAATTGGTTATTTACAATTTTAGCCCTTGACACTCAACAAATACAAATAAGTCCTTGACACTATTTCTTTATAAAACATTCATATAAATTAGGGGATAATTAAAGCTAACAATCTCCCCCTAATGTTTTATAAAGAAAGCATCATTTTGTAGTCTCCCCCTTGCTTTCTTTAGAGGCGTTAGTGTGTTGTAATACCCCGGGTAAGTTCGTTAGTTAAACCCTCTTTTTGCTAAATTATTTAACTCTATAATTGATGTTTAGGGTAAAATGAGATGAATTTATAAGTTTAAGGGTATAATATTTAGTAATGAAAAGTGTAGGGGCTGAAGTAGTAAATTTGGTTAATAATATCTGAATTAGGGTCCAGATATTTTTATTATTCAGCAATCAAGAGTGTGTAGTGTGTGTTTTGGAGACTAAAAGAATAAAAGAAGAAAAGAAGGGTAAGGCTTCAAATTTGATCCATTGGAAGTGTTTGAGGTATGTTTTCTTTACATATTATGGGTATAATTGATAGCTGAATGTTTCTATCGGAGTAGAATAGTTAGAATTACATCTGGTAATGAATCAGCGGATTTCTGGGTAGAAATAGGGCAAACCGACAGTAGTGTCCGGACACAGTAAGAAGGTGTCCGGGTAATTTTCTTGGTGGTATCCGGATGGTGTTCTAAAGGTGTCCGGACGGTTTCCTTATCCGGGTAAGTTTCCTTTTCCTATGTTTTCCGGATAGAATTGGATACCGGATAGTATCCGGATTACTTTGGTGTCCGGATGACGTCCGGATTGTATAGGTTGTCCGGAAAAGTCATGTTGTCTGGAAAAGTCATGCTGTCCGGAAAAGTGGTGTTGTCCGGATAAACTGTGGTTTCCGGATACTTTAGCTGTTTGACCAATTTTGTGATTTCGGATACTTTTGAGAGTTCGGATATAGTTTCCAAATGTATTTTGAGTTAAGTTGTTCCGAAAAATTCCTGGGGGCCGCCCCCAGACCCCGCAGGGGCGTTGCCCCTTGACCCCATCCGCTAACCGGGTAGCGGAACCCCCGTGTTAAGTCGCCGTAGGGGAACAATTGAGGATAAGAGTTTGATAGGTTAATTAGGATTCTCAGTTGCTAAAGAGTCTCATGTGTTCTATATGGTAAAGAGATATTGTATCTGATTGTTACAGATTTTGTGAATCCTGAGTAAAGGACTGAATCTGTGGAAAAGGCTTGGAAGCATTTTGTTAAGCTAACAGGTGAGTTTTTCTTCAAAATGTTTTTAAACTGGAATACATATACATGTAGATTGAAAAGGGTGATAGATAATGTGATTAGGTGTTCATAAATGACAATATGATATATTGAGATATATATTGTATTTATATGTGCATTACACTACACGATTATATGTTAGCCGAAATTATGGTCGGCGGTGTTTGTTGTAGTTGTTGTACAGCGGTGTTGTTGGCTCGCAACCAACTGATATGACCAGGGGAAATGAGAATGAGAATGAGGATGAATTGAACACAGTGCACGAGTCTTGATTGGTATTTAATTACGTATGATATATATGTGTTTATATAAAAGATTTCATATAAATGGATTTTATAATGATTGTGAAAGGACAGGGGTTTTCTCACTTAGACCGCTAGGTCTAACCCTCATTTTGTTTTAAAATATGTATTCCAGGTCGTGGATCGAGTAAGGACAAGTAGGAATGGTAATCGATGGATAGCTTTTGGAAGAAGTGTGTTTTTGAAGATTATGGCATGTTTTACAGTCATGTCTTGTTATTAGTTGTAATGTATTTAGCAAAAGAAAAGTTTGTAATGAAATTATGTATTTTGTTTATGACTAAAAGACCGAAGTTGTAATGTGATGTATCTTAGTTAAATAACGACGTTATGAAATTTATGCTATATGAACTATGTTTGGGATTGCGGGTCGTTACATGTGTCAATTTTCAAGTCTTGTAAGAGTCTTCTTTTCCTGATCTTCTACAATGTCAGTTGCTTCAATTCCTTCTTTAACTCCCCCTTGATCGTTGCATACTCCCCCTTGACTGTTGCTTTACCTTTTTGATCTCGGTTGTCTCCCAAAGATTAAACTCAAACAATCAGAGAACGATTTGTTGTGCGGAAGCTTGTATAACCAGTTTGAGTAATAACCGATGGTAGATAACAACTAGGAGATGAAGAGTAGCGAACACATTCAGCTCATGAGAATCTCATTAAAGAATAAGTAACCGGGGGTAATCATCTAACACAAAAGCACATAGCAACTGTTATCACAACAATTAAAATAATTGTGTGGCCTATGTTCAGAGTTGACAAATATGAAGCTCTGATAGGACTTCCAGTTATCATAGAAGTAAAATTATAAAAATTAAACTTCTCAAACTGTTCTGGCAATATCACATAGATATGCATGTGGAATCACAAAGATTCGTGATATTGTGTGGAAGAAAAATAGAATATTATCTATTAGGC
Source organism: Saussurea involucrata (assembly GCA_033807775.1). Taxonomy (NCBI): domain Eukaryota; kingdom Viridiplantae; phylum Streptophyta; class Magnoliopsida; order Asterales; family Asteraceae; genus Saussurea; species Saussurea involucrata. The sequence goes on from CM066315.1 coordinate 99,994,930, forward strand.
TCAAAAGTGTGTAAACTTGTTTGGACATAACAGGTTTCCACAAACTCAATGTGCATGAATGAAGTGTGAAGGTGGGGCAAATTTCCTTCTTTTCAATATCCAACCTTCCAAATAAAGATCAGATATCATATATGCTGCTTCCCCGTGGAAAAGTGAAGCATTTCCCTGTTGAGAAGGAAATAAGTAGCTAGTGGGGTTAAGACAAGAGTTGGCATGGGCTCACTGCCTGTTTCAATGATAATCACCAAAGAATCATGATAAATCAGTAACGTGGCTTGCCCGGCTCTAAAAAAGTTAGTGCAAAGTTATATAATTCTTTTGACTCTGTTCTCACACTCTCTTTCTTTTTATCATGTAGCTCACATCTAACCAAACTCTCTTTTCAATTTTTACCTCTTAAGCACAATGAGAAAAACTCAGATGAGTTATCTCCCCCACTCTTTGATGTAGACCCTTCACCTCTCAAACAATCAAGGTTTACTTCTTAGGTAGGAAACACAGGTTTAAGTGATCCATAGAAGTACTATAAAGCTCACACAATGATCCCATGAAATTGTTGTCCTAAAGATTGTATTGTTCCACACACTGACTATTTTTAGTCTCCGAAAAGCATTTAAAATCCAACTTCTATATCAGAAAAAGCATTTAGCACCTAGAAGTGGTTTGACCATTTTAGAAAGGTTTTATCATTTTAAAGTTAGTGTTGATCCAAACCCTCAGTGATTTGATAATGACCCTCTCTTAAATACTTAGTGAAAATTGTAAGTAAACAATATGTATCAGAGTTTCACTATCGCTGATAAGTACTAAGATCTTACAGTACCGCTGATAGGAACTCTCGCTCTTTAGATTAAACATTCAGCGAACACTGTTCACCATAATGCTCTGAGTCTGTTCAGTCCTTATGGTGATCGCTGATAAGTTAGTTGTTTACTTATGATCTCTGAAGACAAGTTTCACGTCAACATAGGTTCTACCCTGAAGTCAAAGATCAATCTCAAGAACCAGCGAAAAGTCTCCTAATGAACTGATGCGGATCAACGAAGACTCAGATTTGTCCACTCAACGTGAAGTATCGAGTACAAGACTTCAGCTATCGCTGAACTTTATCATTCGCAGATAAACAATGGTAAAGCGCTGAATCAACGAAAAGCTGATCATGAAGTCCTCCGTTCAACGTACTTTTGTCTTAACCACCCTTGCACGACTCCGTACGATATGTCAGAAAAGAACCTCCTTATTGTCTGAAATCGTACAACCACTATGATACTCCACTGTTCAAACATGCGGCTACTAAGGTTGTCTACAAAGGTCTATGACATGCAACCAATCAGCTGCTACCACGTGTAAAGTGTAAACTGCCATGCATTAAATGCATGCAGTATATAAGAAGGACCCCTACTTCATTTTTGAAGCACTTGCTAACTCTGGACAAGTCATCTTTCTTATCTTGAGATAGGTTATTATTAGTAATTTCCTTCTTTTTCTTAGTGCACGAAACTTAGTGTTCCAACTTGTATAGATTTAAGTTTATCCTTAATCTTGTTCCGCAACAAGCTGTAAATTGTTAATGATTTATCAATAAACAATTTAGAAAAGTAAAATCTGTGTGTTTGGATTCAACCCCCCCTTCTACAAACTTGTATAGCCCTTCGGGACCAACAAGTGGTATCAGAGCAAATTTGTTTAATCTCATAAACAAGATCTAATCTATACTAAGATTTCTCTTCCTTGCTATTTCTGAAAATGGCTACCAACACAAACACAAACTATATTGACAATGGTTCTCTTGCAAAACCCCCTAGATTCTCCAGAGATAATTTTAATCTATGGAAAAATAGGATGATTCTCTTCTTAGAAGGTGTAGACCCTACTATGCCTTATTATCTTGAAAACGGCCCATATATTCCTGTAAGAATTGATGCTGCAGTTCCAACCGCTGAGAATAGACCTGCAATTCCAGAAAGGCTGATTCCTAAAGAAATTCATTTGTGGACTGACGAAGATAAGAAGAAAGTGGCTATCGACACCAAAGCCAGATCCATACTCTCCATGGCTCTTCCTGACGAAGTCTACCATTCCGTCATGAACCTGAAAACCTCAAAAGCTATGTGGGACACAATCTGTGTTCAGTATGAAGGTACTTCTGAAGTCCAGGACTCTCGAAAGATCAACCTGGTAAGACACTATGAAAGTTTCATTTGTGGTAAGAATAAAAATCTCTCTAAAGTACACCAACGTTTTAACTGTTTAATAATAGATCTAAAAACTGTTGGTAAGGAATATTCTAACTTTGAAGTGCTGACAAAGTTTTTAGAATGTTTACCTGAAACCTGGGACAGTTATTCTATGTGTCTCAAGCTGTCAAAGGATCTAAAATCAATGACCCTTTCTACCTTGTATGGCACGATGCTGAATCATGAGCAATCGAGTCATCTTAAGAAGAATCTTGTAAAAGATTCCAAAAGCACCCCTGTTGCTTTAATCGCAGAGTAACCTTCCACTCAGCGACCCTCGGTCACTATCACTGAGTTGGAAAGTAACTCTGAAAGGTCATCAGATTCTGACTCTTCAGATAATGATGAATCTTTGGCTCTCCTCACTAAAAATTTCAAGAGATTCGCCAAAAAGAAAATGTTCAGAAAGAATAAACCTCTTTCCATTACCGATAAGACAAGATCATCAGCTCCTGTTGATAAGGCTACTGCTACTTGTTTTAACTGCGAAAAGATAGGACATTTCGCTAACGAGTGCATGTCTAAGAAAGTTTCGAGAAACTCAGCGTTTCCCAAGAAATCCTTGATTCCCAGGAATAAAGATGACAAATATGCCAAGCTGAAAGAAAAGTATGTGAAGCTGAAAAACTTTAAGAAGAAAGGCAAATGCCTGATGGCTAACTATGATTGGGCTGCCTCTGATGAAGAAGAATCATCATCTGACTCTGAAGATGATGAAGCCAATCTGTGTCTTATGGCCAAGATTGAAGATGAGGAAGAAAGTTCAGACATTCCCTCTACTTCAACCTCTGTAACTCAGGTATCACCTTCCTTCTTTACCATTATTGCAAATATTGATGAAGCTGATAGTCTTCGAAAGATCGATCTCTTGACTAGAAGTTTATATGAAGCCATGAATGGCAAAACTGTAGTTGAAAATCAAAACCTTGATCTCGCTGAACAGCTTAAAAATTGTCACCTTCAAATAGAAAAGCTTTCTAAAATTGAAGAAGATTTTAAAGATCAAGTGCACTTAAATCAGCTAGTCAAAATCGAGCGCGAAGAAGCTATCGCTGCATTAAGAGCTGAAAAAGCTACTGTTGAAGGATGGTGTAATTCTTCAACAAAGATCACTGAGATAATTAAGTCTCAGATTCCCCTGAGTGATAAACGTGGTCTTGGTTACAAAGCCGATCTAACAAACCACTGATCGTTCCATGCTCTTATTTGGAACTTTCGTATCCTCAGTCGCTGATACTTCATCCTCTCCGTGTTCCTCTTCTAGACCGCCTATCCCTGAGGAAATTTCTACCTCTTCAAAAGGTAAATAGAAAATGGTTTATCCAAAACCTACCTCTGTCTTTAAAGATAAAGGTAAAGGAATTGCTTTTAACCAAAATCCTCATAAGGGTACCCTAGTACCTAAGCTGAATGCTTCTAAAGCTTTAGTGATTCATCCCGCTGGATCAAGGAATCAGATCTCTGGATCTACTCAGCATGGATCTATTCAGCGATCTACTCCTAGAATCAGAGTGGATGTCTCTGGTAAGAAATCCGAAGAACTGAATGTTCCTCCCATTTCAAAAGCCAATAGCTTATTTGGTGCTGGTCCTTCTAATTCAAAATCAAAAGCTCAGCATTCAAATGGTCCTAGAACTACTTTTAGTTATAGGAAATGTTATCACTGTGGACTTACTGATCATATTGCTAGGGGTATTACAACACACTAACGCCTCTAAAGAAAGCAATGGGGAGACTACAAGATGATGCTTTCTTTATAAAACATTAGGGGGAGATTGTTAGCTTTAATTATCCCCTAATTTATATGAATGTTTTATAAAGAAATAGTGTCAAGGGCTTATTTGTATTTGTTGAGTGTCAAGGGCTAAAATTGTAAATAACCAATTGTTGTATTGGTTATAAAGTCTTGTTTAAGAGAGAATTTTAGGTTAAGCCTCCTAGTCTCATTTTACTTTCATACGTTTACTGAGAGAGAGAAAGCTTCAAGAGAGAGTTGTTCTTAATTCCTATATTGTAAACTCTTCTCTTTATTAGTCAATATACAAAGATTATTGCTATTATTATTGTTACTTGTTGTATCTGGGTTCCAACAGTTTAGGTGGCAGAACCTGTTATGCCATAACCAGGCTTCTTCGCTTTTACTGGCAACAAGGCAGAGCTTGTCTTCCTTGTTCGTGGCACAGAAGTTCATGAGGTAAAGATCGCCTCTTCATTCGGCTCGCAGAAGTTCGACTCATGTGTCCTCACCTTGTAGAGAGCAGAAGGTTGTTTTGAACATTACGTCGAAACCCGTATCGCAGAGTTGGCTAACACTGAGAAGATTGTGCTTAAGGCCATCAACATATGCAACTTTGCATATGGTTATGTTTTCCATCTTGATGACTCCGTAGCCTTTTATGTACCCCTTCTTGTTGTCACCAAAGGTCAAAGATCCTCCATCGAATTTATCTTTGTAGGAGGATAGTAGACCTCTGTCGCCAGTCATGTGTCGCGAGCATCCGGAGTCAAGATACCAGATTGGCACATACTTCTTCTGCAAGACAATCAGAGAGTTTTTGGTACCCATATCCAAATGGGTCCAGCTTTGTTAGGGTTCTTCAAGTTTGCCTTAGCATTCTTGGGTTTGGTTTTAGCTTATTTTGAAGAACCATTTTGTTTCATCTTACCCTTGAATTTAGTATTCTTTTTGGGTGCAGAGAGGAAACAGTGTGGACTTGAGAAGTGTTGGCTTAATTGATGCATGAGATCAAAGCAATGACAATAATGAATGTGCGAAGAGATTTTCTTGAACTTTTCATTGAAAACATTAAATGGGGGCACAGAGGCATTACATTCTATCATAACATTTGACTTCCTATTACAAGAAGACCTATGTAGGCTAGATTGTTGTTTGCAAAATCCTCTATTGAGAGTAGCCTTCTGTGGACCCCTTCTGTGGTGAACTTCTGCAGGTTTCACTGTCACAGAAGAAAAAGATTTGTTATTTTCAGCCCATTTACCCTTCTGTTGCCATGTTAGTTTTTCTTTAATAGGCCTTAAGGGCTTTGAAGTCTTTGAACCTGTTGAATTTTGAGAGGACGTTTTCTTTTGTTGTTTTATTTTCTCAAGCTCAATAGAGGTTTTGGCTTGTATACACATGTCCAAAAAACCTGGACAGATAGGAACTCTTGTGATTTCCTCCTTGGGAGAAATAGTTCTATTAAGAACTCCAGAGGGTAGTTTAAAATCCTCTGAGTCACAAGGTACTATCTCTGACTTAGAGTCAGTCTCAGATTCGTCAGAGGATGAATCGTTCTCATATACAGAGGTTGAGTCACTTAGTTCTCTTTCGACAGAGGCTGGACTTTCAGAGCATGTGCCATACTCGCTTTCTTCCTTTCTTTCAGGGATATCTTCTAAGTCAACATAAGTTTTCATCGAGGTTTCATTAGAGAGATTTTGGCCATTATTGAGAGTACTAGAGCATTCATAAAAGTTGTTTTCACCGATTTCCAATAATTCCTTTTCAGAAATATGAGTCAGTTTTTCCTCTGTTGAAGCAGGCAAGAACTCAGGTGCCTCTGCCGATAGTTTCTTCTCATAATCTATAGTGCAGACAAAGGCAACTTGGGATTGAGTCTCGGGTTCACCAAACTTAAAGATACCTATCTGATCTTGAGTTTTCAGATATTTCTTAGGTTTGGAGGCTCTTTTGACAGAGGCTGATGATGGTAGATCTGGGTTTTCAAACCACACATTTACCATCTTCAGAGGTTTCCTTATGTGAGGTTCACCAGAGACTTTTCGCCTTTTGCTTACATAGAGTAAATTTGGAAAACCGGGTTTTCTTGTACTTCCAATATGAAATAGAGATGACAGAGACTTATTTCTTTTGTTTCCGGTGTATGGATCTATATCACAGAAGCCAATTCCCCGTCTCCCTATTTGTGTGTTAATTTTCTCGTACGCATTCTGTGCATCATGATATTTCTTAATTAACGTATCTCTTCTGAGTAAATGTTGCAGAGGACTTCTCTTTCCTTTTGAAAATAATTTTTAAGAGCTAGAATATTCATTCTGTCGCTCTCAATGTCCATTAGTTATTTAGATTTTGCTTTTAAGGCAGAGTTAAGTTCAGAAATCTTTTCTTTCAAAGGATTTAGGTGTTTTTTCCAATTTGTTTCAATTTCTTCCTTTTCTTGAAAGATTTTAGCCTTTTCTTGAGTGAGAAGTCTAGCTTCTCTTTCAAAGAAGGTAAGCTTCTTCTGAACACTTTCACAGGTCTTTTTAAGTTCTGTGTATTCAATGTTCAGTTTAAGCAAATAAGCTTCTGCTTGATTAGAGTAACAGTCAGAAGTGGACACCTCACTATCGGAGTCGGATGAGCTGACCTCTGCCATGCCACAGAACAAGGCGTTCTTCTTTTCTCCTTCGTCAGAGGATGTATCTGACTGCCAGTTCTCTTGATTCACCATTAGTGACTTCTGAGCATAATATTCCGCTTTCTTTTTGTAGAAAGCAGAGTCCCTCTGAGGGCGGTTTGGTTTGCTCCTGCAGTCATTGGCATAGTGATCCTAATGACCCCTGAACTGGTGCCATTTCCATACGACGAACCATTGGCGTCCCCGTTGAAAGGGATAAAATATGGTTGCGACCCATTTTGAAATGGCTGCGACCCATTCTGAAATGGCTGCGATCCATTCTAAAACGACTGCGATCCATTTTGCATGGGCGGCGGCCTTATATACCGAGGAGGAACCGTCCCGGACTGGGGATTTGGGTTGAACATCCCCGGGTGATGGTTATGCATGAATGGACCAGGCTGCTGATCTGCATGAATGGACCTGGTCTTGGATTACGGACGAATGGAGCCGAACCAGGGTTATGGACGAATGGAGCGGTTCCGGGGTTCTGACCGAACGATCCTTGACCTGGATTCTGGATGAATGGTCTTGGACCGTTCTGCGGTCCGAAGGGATTCCTCAACCGCGCGATTTCCCCAGCTGCTCTTCGACTCTGCTCAGCCATGGCATTGATTTGATTTCTCGCAACTTCCAGCTCCTGGTACATCTAGGCAATGACATGCTTTTGATTTCCAGGGGCTGCCATTTTCCTGAAACAGAAAACAGAGGAAACTACAAGAAACCGTTAGTAAAATGCACATTTGTCGAATATTTTCTATAGATGACGTCCCACGGATGGCGCCAAACTGTTAATGCCAAAAATAGTCCAAAAGGATAACTTAAGGTTGATTGTGGAATTTAACAACCACAGAAAGGAATCTTTCAACAAAGCGTACGACAAAGGTGAAAAACATAAGTGAGACAGAGATTTTGGTGACGCGGGAAAAACCTCAACGAGGAAAAAACCCGCGGACGACTGTGGAAGTCGTCGCTGCACTATGGTCGCAAAACAGGGGAGATATCCTTATGTTTCGGGTGTCGATCGTACAATGATTACAATACAGATGAAAGGAAATACTTTAAATGTAAAGTATCAAGTGTTTTGAATATGAAAACAATGTGCGTCGTGTGTAAAAACTGTGTGTCGTGTGTCGAGAGCGATTCTTCGAGAGAGAGAGTTCTTTGCGTTGTGTGTTCTTCAGAGTTCAGATGATTGTGTGATGCAATGCCCCTCCCCCGAAATGTTGATAGAGCCTTTGCTTTTATAGTCTTCGGGTGCATTAATCGACTTCATAAATGCTTTTGGTAACTGCTGTAATGGACGTTGTCTTTATTGCTATTAATTGCCTTCGTCGGTTATAGCCGTTGGTCATCAATGTAATTGATTCCTGCATTAATCACTAAAAAAACGTAACAGTAATATCGTACATTAGTCGGTCGAGGTCGCAAGGTTCCATGCGACAGTCGTGTGAATTAGGCGACGTTATGGTCGAGTGTCGTGAGGTGAATAACTTTTCGATTTTACCTTTGATCAGGGGATAAAGTACCATAAATTTGCCTTGCTATGAAAGAGTGTAATAAATGTTTCCTTACCTTGGTCGTGGTCGAGACTAGTGAATTTTTACCCAAACCGATACCAGTTCTGCAAGCCTCTGCCATCAAAACTGCTTACATATGCCCTAGATGAAGACCTTAGGACAGCTTACATACGCGATCACCGGACTCCAAAACCGAGTCCTATGACACCCCCGCGTCTAGGAGCCCCCATAGGAGCCAAAGTTGTGGATTGGATGAGCGCAGAAGAGTGGGAAAGAGCTCTAGCAAAGCATGAGCATAAACAAGAAAAAATCCGACTTCAGAGAAGCAAGGGTTAAACTTTTGCACCTCCAAGCAAAACCACATAGCCACCCTCCAAATCACAGAAGGCTTCCAAAGCCAAGAAAGCAACCGAAGGAACCTCTGCTAGTGTAGAACAAACCCAACCACCACAAACAGAAGCAACTGTGGTTGGATCCTCTGCACCCCTCCTCCAAAAGAAAAGAAGAGAAAAACCCAAACTTCTGAGGAGGGAGCCCCAAAACCCAAAAGAAAGAAAACCAAGAAGCCCAAATCCCCTCTGAAGAGCATCGCAGAGGAAGCAGAAACCGCAACAACAATCCAAGAACAACCTCTGCAAACCCCCACTCCTATTCAGTACACAGAGCCAAAAGAATTTGCTGCGTTTCTGGAAGAAACCGAGATGGCCAATACCTTGGACACTTCTGGGTGGACCTCAGAAGCCATCCCAGAGTGGACCATTACCAACCCAGACGTTATTGTGACGGAAGTTGACTCAGATCTGGAGGAAAATGACAGAACCCATACGGGTAATCAAGATGAAACCCCAGAAGGTCGAAGGAACTCTGACCTGTTTGCATCTCCTCCAAGCTATGACCCAGAACTTGATCTCACAGAGGAAATGGAGGAAACAGATGACACTTGGGTGGACATAGAATCTAAGTTAGTATCCATGTCTTAGGTTGCATGACAGAGGAAGAAAGCCGAAAAGATGTCGAAGAAGGTAGAGGCACACAACCATCGCCCCCTCCCAGTGCAACCCACATTGCTGACTCTGCTAGTCTAGTGGCGCAAAGAGTTATTGAACAAGAGCCGCACGCCTCGAACCTATCCCCATTAAACCGGACATAGGAACCTCTTTCCACCTCTGTGCCAATCACAGCCGGGGAAACCATACAGAGGGAGTCCTCTCAAAAGGACTCTCCTCTTATTCGTGATCCTTCGCCACTGATCACACCCGACATACCTACAGAGGAATTCGTTTCCTCTGACACACACACTACAATAGGACCCAAAAGCTCTTCAGAGGAGCTTAGAAAGCACACAGACGCAGGAACTCTAGACAAGTCCCCTAGTCAACTCAAGGATACTTCTTTCCCCACCTCTTGAGTGGATCAGAACAAGGTCCTTGACAGAACTACTGTAGAGTTTGAGGCCTTAAAAACCTCTGCTCGAGGATCAGAAGGAAGTCCTTCCGTTCTCAACATAAAAACAGGAACGAAAGAAGGCGTCCAAGGAACACGGACTCACTCTGGGGAAGAATGTATTCCCCCAGAGGTTACACATGGTTCACAAGTCACAAAGGATGAGCTCCAAACCTTTGTCACCACTGTGACCAACTCATTGACAGAGTTGCAAAGCTCTGTCAAGATCCTAGCAGAATCTACAAAGAAGGCTATAGAGGAACTGACCACCAAAGTTGAGAACCTGTCAACATAGGTGAAAAATGCGAGCGCTTCAATGAAACCCTCTGCTACTACTTCAGCAACAACACCCTCTGCACCAGAAGCAAGCTCGACCTCTGCACTCGAAGCCTTTGTCACTCTTCTCACAATGCAGATCAAAAATGCACGAAGAGTGGCCAAGACCCTCTTTTCCCAAACCCTTGCATCTACGGGCCTCACAGCAGAAGATCTCAAAAGGCCATAGAACAAGTCCAAGAACATACCACAAAGGAAACTCAAGCCATGAAGCCCTCCGACTACATGACCAGAGCTCAACTAACAGATCTTGGCCAGGGTATTTTGAACGAGATGAGAGAGTTCATCAAGGCATTCACCACTGCGAATGCCAACTATGTAAAGGACTTCCAGAACAGTATGGGAAAGCTACGGTTCAAATCAGAGGTAGAAGTTGCCTATCTACTGGGCATCTGTGATGACCTCTGCGCAAAGATGATAGCTGCAGAGGCAAGCCAACCAAAGAAACCATCCTCCACATGCCGAGCAGAAGGAACTTCGGACAGAAGATAGGATGAGTCTGACGATGATTCAGATGGTTCGTCAGATCATCCTGAGGGGGAGAAGAAGACAGAGACAACCATCAGAGGTCTGCCAGCACCACCACTTGTCGTTAAACCCATAGCACAAGTTTCACCTACCAACCAAGAAACCCAACCACCCAAATCAAAAGAACAGAAAACCACAGAGGAAATACCCACCTTTGTGGAAACAAATCAACCTTCTGAAAACATGCCCTCACCTAAACCGAAGACAACAACAGAGAAGATCCAGATCCTCTCCTCTTCAAATTCTGAAGTTGACCTACCCTCCCCAACACCAAAACCAAGAACAGAGGAAACAAAACTACCATCTCCTACACCTACAACAGAAGTACAACCCAAACCAACACCCAGAACAAAAACCTTAACTAAAAAACAACGAAAATATATGAGCAAAACCGCAGAAGAACCCCCAACCAAAACCAAAACCCCATCTCCAACAAAACCAACTGCAGAGACACCCCCAACAAAGACCTCAAAAGCTAAACGGACAAAACCAACAGATGCATCTCAACAAATCAACAGAGGAATCACAACCTAAGGCAAATGACAAAGGAAAGTCCATACTCGTAGAGGAACCCAAGCCCAAGAAGCAGAAACCTCAAATCGCAGAGAAATTGCTAAAGAGCTCTTTCGATGCATTCGTAACTCCAAAACCAGAAGAGGAAGACTAGGCTTACACATCTCCTCTGTTAGCCAAACTTGTTCTAGACCCCAAGGCAAAGCCAACAGAAGACAAAGTGGCCAAAATGATCAGCGACTTGGAAGCTTTGCGCAAACCCATGCCTCCACCCTCTGTTCCTCAACGGCAAATGGAAGTGGTTGTGTACAAGTACCTCTACAGCCGAGCCGTCAATGATCCTCTGCCACCTCCTATTCTGAAACGTGACCTACTTAAGCAGATAAGGGAAGACTTCTACAGAGATAAAGCCAAACCTGTCCATCAAGTCTTCTCAAACTCAAAGATCACACAAGTCATCTACTACAAGCTCTCACACACCAAAGGCGGACAATTCCACTACAACCTCTACCATTTCAAAAGGGCGGACAGATTTGAGAACAAGTTCTCAGATGTAGATCTAAGAAACCTCAGCCCCTATGATCTACCAGAACTTCTAAGCTGGGCCAGGAAGAACTTCTGTCACATGCTTGAGATCCAGAGGGCATACGAAGAAATCAAAAGGGCCATGAGGGAGAAGCTTATGCTCTACAGCATGACAGACTTCCAAGTGGGACTTGATCTTGGAGTGAAGAAGATAAGTCTCCCACCTACAGAAGACCAATGCCCCTCCTCTGCTGACATCAAACCGAACACCATCATCTGCAGTCCAAAGGTCGGGTATGTCTTTCGTGATCCTGCTGGAAAATTGAAGTTATTCTTGGAGGTAGATTGCCATAAGTATGCAACGAAGACTCTGCTCAAGTCCAGGTCCAATCTTTTGGAACACAGAGGATCTGAATTCATGAACCTCACCTTCGCAAAGACTAATTGAGGTCATTGATTCGGTCATCAGCTTTAGAGACCTCTGCATCAACATGTTCCGTGAACTCAGAGATGGAGGACTCACCAAGTCAATCAATGACTACCCAAATGCAAGAGTCTGACCTCTGCAACTATCCTACTTTTGTCTACTTTTCAAACTTTGTAATTCATTTAAAATCATGTAAATGCCTCTAGCATAATAGTAATGAAAAGTAAATTTCTTACAGAGGTCAAATGTTTCACCTCTTGTTGTTCTTAGCTTAGAAAACATGCAACTTTCAATTTTTTTATTTTTCAATACTTAGGGGGAGATTGTTAGCTCTAACTTATGTTCTAAGAAGTATTGAAAAATAGGCTAAGTGAAGATCATCGACAGAGCCTCTGCCAGACACCAAGAGCAACCTTCTGTTAGAACGTTCACCTGAAGACCTTTAGAGGACAACGCCACAGAGCCTCTGTCACCATTGACAGAGCCTCTATGGTATGAAGACTTAGAAGACTCAGCGATTGAAGAACAAAAACAAAGACAAGCGTGCCTCTCACGTGCCTCTGCTATACGAAGATTCTGAAGATCAATCGTACAAGGCGTGCCCTGCCACTTTCCACGTGTCATCCTCTTAAGGGCCGCAACTTTTGCAGAAGGCGGCGCACTAAAACAACTTGTACCAGATTCAGTCCCACGACCTTGTCTCTTGTACCTTAGTACTTCTTGTCTACAATTTGTCCCCTGTAAAGTAGTATAAATAGAAGGACTCTACCATACCTTTTCTGGTAACTTTTGCACTACACACACACACACACACATACCAGATTAGAGCTTATTATCTTATATTACACACACTTACGGTGTTCTTGGTGTTCTTAAAAGAATCAATTGAAGATGAATCATTGAGCTAAACTCTTATTTTATTATCGTTTCACTTGCTTGATTATGTGTGTGTTATCTACCGAACTTACTTCTCTTTAGTTCCGTCAAAACGCTTCCGCATATATTTCTGTTTAAACTATTGAAATAAATATCATTATTGAGTCTTATTGTGGGATCACCAATTTAGACTTGTGGGCGTCTTCAAAAGTAACTCTCGGTTTCCCCCAATCTTTGGCACCCAAATACGACCTTGAAATAACTTGACTCCACGACTAACTTCAGTCAGTTGGAGACGTTGCTTAACCATGACTTCCTCTTTCAGATTATCTTCTAATAATGCTTCTGCTTGCTCCACTTTGATTCTTTCAATCAGACTCGACGTCACATCAATCCTGGCGTTAGTCGTTTTCAAACATCCATTGTATTCTTTCCTACTCAAGGCATCAGCCACTACATTTGCTTTACCAGGGTGGTAATGCAATTCACAATCATAATCCTTAAGTAGTTCTAACCAACGCCGTTGCCTCATATTCAACTCTTTCTGATCAAAGACATTATTCAAACTCGTATGATCAGTGAAAAGAGTATACCTCGTTCCATATAAGTAATGTCGCCACAACTTCAAAGCAAACACGACTACTGCCAATTCTAAATCATGGGTAGGATAATTCTTTTCATGCTCCTTGAGTTGTCTTGATGCATAAGCAATCACTTTGCAAAGTTGCATCAATACACACCCCAAACCCATCTTTGACGCATCACTATATACCACCAAGTCTTTTGTCCCTTCCGGTAATGCAAGAACATGTGCTTCACATAATTTCTTTTGTAAAGTTCTAAAGGCTGACTCTTGCTTTTTAGTCCATACAAACTTTACATTCTTTCGTGTCAGAATTGTCAAAACAGAAGCGATTTTAGAGAAATCTGTTATAAACCTCCGGTAATAGCCTGCCAAACCCAAGAACTCCGTATCTCCGATGCGTTTTTCAGTGTCTCCCAATTCATCATCGCTTCTATCTTTGCCGGATCCACTTTGACTCTTTCAGAGGTAATCACATGACCATGAAAGTGTACCTCTTTTAACCAAAATTCACACTTTGAAAATTTTGCATACAATTTCTCCTTTCTCAAACATCTAAGACTTCACGAAGGTGATATTCGTGATCGACTTCTTTCTTTGAATAAACCAGTATGTCATCAATGAAAATGATAACCGACTTGTCTAAGAATGGTCGACACACCATGTTCATTAAATCCATGAACACCGCAAGGGCGTTTGTCAACCTAAAAGGCATCACAAAAAATTCATAATGCCCATACCTTGTTCTAAATGCCGTCTTGGGAACATCTTCATCCCTTACGCGTACTTGGTGATATCCCGACCTCAAATCAATCTTTGAAAAGCATCCCACGCCTTGGAGTTTGTCGAATAAGTCATCAATCCTTGGGAGCAGATACTTATTCTTAATGGTTACTTTATTTAATTCCCTGTAGTCGATGCACATTCTCATAGTGCCATCCTTTTTCCTGACAAATAACACCGGAGCTCCCTAAGGTGAAGAACTTGGCCTAACAAATCCCTTTTCGAGAAGTTCTTGCAGTTGAGAAATCATCTCTTTCATTTCAGCCGATGCTAAACGGTACGATGCACGTGCTACCGGTGCCGCTCCGGGAACAAGATCAATGACTCTACTTGTCGTTCTGGTGGTAAGCCTAGAAGATCATCGGGGAACACATCTTGAAATTCACGTACTACCCTTATATCTTCCGCTCGCTTCTTTTCTACTTTAGCATCCAAAACATATGCTAGATAGGATGAACTTCCTTTTACTAGACACTTACGCGCTTTGGCAATAGAAATCAACGGAACCTCCCCTTTTCTCTTTTCCCCATAGATGAATACAACATCATTTTCGGGCATAGGGATCCGAATTAATTTCTTGGCATAAAGAATTTCTGCTTGATTGTTCGTAAACCAATCCATACCAATGACTATATCAAACCCCCCAATTTCCATCAAAATCAAATCAATCGGGAATTCCTTCCCTTCTATCATAATTGTACAACTTTCAAGTTTTTCTCGAACTAAGACTCGCCCCCCGTTAGCTATTTCAACTACTAAGGCATCTTCCAAGGTAGTGACAGGCATAGCTAACTTTTGACAAAACAATTTCGATATAAAAGACAGGTTGGCACCATAGTCAAATAATACTCGTGCAGGAATAGAATTAATAAGAAAAGTACCAGAAACCACATCCTTTGATTCTTTTGCTTCTTCCGCCGTCATATGAAATGCCCTAACCATTGGTATTGGAGTATTCGACTTCCTTTCTTAATTTCCACTCTTCCTTAATTTTGGGTAGTCTCTTCGTTAGTGACCAGGCTGTTTACATTCAAAACAGGTTGGCCCTTGGATGGGACAGTTCCCCATAGTGTGACCACTCTTACCACATTTGTAACATTCTGGTGGAGTCACTCGACATGGACCAAAATGTTTGCTTCTGCATTTCTGGCAGCAGTTCGGTTCTCGTCGAGGCTCAAAACGAGTATTCTTGACAAACGGCTTAGATCTCTGAGAAGATTCTGACCGACCTTCCCATTTTATTTTCTCCCCTACTTGTGTTTTCTCCTCTTTGTCTTTGACATAAACTTCTTCTATTATCTTAGCTTCCTCAATCGTTTCCCTCAGTGTCAAAGATTTGGAATTCTGGACTCTTGACGTCATATCCGCCGGCAGACCCTTCAAATAAGCCTTTATCTTTTCTTTTTCAGTTGGGGCTACATGCCCCACCAAATTCAAGTTCACCAAGAATACGCGAGTGTACTCCCGTACTGAAGAAGTACCCTTCTTAAGAGTTCGAAACTCTTATTCAATAGGATCCATTTCGTTCTCGTTGCAGTGTTCTTCTAGAATCTTCCTTTTAAACGATTCCCAGGTCATGGCTGCCAAAACTGGAGCCGTCACTGTGGATGTCACGATGTTCCACCAGGTTAGAGCATTTCCTCGTAACATTTAAGATCCGAATCTGACCTTTGAATCTTCATCACACTCACAAGCTCTAAATGCTTGTTCCATCTCTCTAATCCAATTCATACATGCAATTGGATTATTTGATCCAGCAAACTCTGGTGGCTTTCAGCTCAAAACGTCTTGTAGGAACAAACTTTCTCCATCCTCCTGTTAACATTTTGCACCAGATTAACAGGCAGATTTTTAGTACCAGTACCCAACTTCGGTCTTTGTGACTCGCCATTTCTGTCATTAAACATTTTCATAAACATCTGCTGTTGTTGAGTCAGTGCATTATTCATGACTCGCATCATGTTCTCCATCATGCAGGAATCCATTGTGGATTCCTTCGTCACCGGGTTGGAAGTACCGATATTCGTTCTATGTGTTTCACATCCTCCTTCTCCCATAATGGATGGTCTTGGTGGACTTACCCTAGTTCCACCCATTCCGTGTTGATTCTCCACCCATTCATTTGCCGCCCTCTATTCTGAAGAAGTTGGAGATCTGGTTGGTGTATTCACCATCGTATTCTGAACAACACATAAAAATAACCATAAGAAATGGCTATAGACTCTCAAACACAAGAAACGTACTTTAACAATCATTAATCACCATAACAATTTAAAAACAAGTATGCTTACGTAACAATACATTCATAATAACAGCAGCTAATTGAAAATATGAACATACTATACATAAGAATCCTCGTTACCATCATCACAATTTTTAATTCACGTATTTCCGTCGACTCTAAGACTATCCCGTCTGTAATACCCCGGATAAGTTCGTTAGTTAAAATCTCCTTTCCGTTAAATAAAGTTAACTTTAAAGTTAGATGTTTAGGGTATGTTTGGATAAATTATAAGTTTAGGGGTGTTTGGGTCATTATTGAGAAGTTCAAGGTTTAAAATGAAAATAGGTTGATATTACCCCTTTAGGAGTTCAGATATGTCACAACTCAGAAATATCTAAACTAAGGTGTGTGTGTGTGTGTGTTCTTGGAGCTAAGAAGAAGAAAGAAAGAGCTTTGTGGTTAAGACTTCAATTGGTATGCTTGGAAGTGAATCTGAGGTATGTCTCTTTGTATTTTATGTTTGTAATTGCTTTTAGATAGTTCCTATCGGAGTAGAAACATCTCAAACACTTCTGTTAATGATTCAGTCGATTTCTGGGTGAAAATGGGATAAACAGTCAGAGGTGTCCGGATAATATGAAGGTATCCGGGTAGTTTCTTGGGTGGTGTCCGGGTAGTTTATTGATAGTGTCCGGATGATTTGTTTGAGAGTTTCCGGGTGATTTAGAGTCCGGATGGCATCCGGATTCCTCGTGTTGTCCGGATTAGTCGTGCTGTCCGGATTACTGAGGTTGTCCGGAAAAGTCTTGTTGTCCGGAAAAGTGGTGTTGTCCGGGTTGTTTGGGTTGTCCGGATAACTTGGCTGTTTGGGTAAATTTTGATGATAAAAGTTATGTAGATGTATCTAGAGTCCATAACCTGCTAGTAAGTCTTATACATGAGTTGGTAAGAAGATATTTGTATGTAAATGGTTTCAGATTCTGAGAATTTTGGATAAAGGATCGGATAGCTCGGAGAAAGGTTTGGAAGCATATTGTAAGCATTCAGGTGAGTTTTGCTTTAAACGTTTTCAACTGGAATACATATATGTGTTTATATATGTATGTGAGTATGTGTATATATATATGAGATGATTATGTGGTAGGAATATGTTTATGTGTATATAAATGACAATATGATGTAATGAGGTATATATTGTATTTATATAAGCTTTGCACTACACGAGTGCACTTGTTGCCGGGTTCCGGTGAGCGGATCGGTGTGTTGTCGGGTTCCGGTGAGCGGACAGGTGTGTTGCCGGGTTCCGGTGAGCGGACCGGTGTATTGCCGGGTTCCGGTGTGCGGACCGGTGATGTGTCATAGTTGTTGTACGGCGTTGATTTATTAGTTGGCTTGCTACCAACTAATATGGCCATTTGTGGAGGAATAAGGTGAATGAGATGTACACGATGCACGAGTCTGGATTGGTATTTAAATACGTGTGGTATGTTTATATTTTACGAAAGAATTACCAAAGGTTTATCTAAACTATTTTGATACAAAGGATTTACAAAAAAAAGGTTTTATAATGATTTTGGAAAGGATCGGGATTAACTCACTAGACCCGTTTGGTCTAACCCTCATTTTGTTTTCAAAAATATGTTTTCCAGGTTAAGGATCGGCAAAGGAAAGGATTAAGTGTAAGGAGCTTTTGATCGGCGTTGATTAGGAAGCTTAATGTATTTTGTAGTTTCGAGACCGAAGGGACCGTTTGTGGTTTATTTTGTATCTTTTATTACGAATGTAATGAAGTTATGCAATGTATGTTATTTGAAGCATGTTTGGGAAACCGGGTTGTTACAAATGGTATCAGAGCCCTAGTTTAAGGGATTTAGGTATTTGTACCCGTACCTAGACTTAAACTGCATGTGAAGTAGGATGTCCTTATTATTTTAGAACCTTGGGATGTTAAGTATAAAAAGGTAGAAGGAACATCATGTAAGGTATGTTCAAATTACACCTGGCCAGTGTAAGCGGGAACTTACAAGTACATGTTGAACCGGAATATCTTGTTATATTGGGTATGTGCTTACGTGTATATTAACCTTGTCGAATCAACAGAGTGGCAAGCCGGACTCGACGTATGGATAGAGATGAAGACAGGTATATTTATATAAACTCTACACGTGCTAAAGTGCTATTTGACTTCGGTGCAAACCGAATTAATTGTGTTTTCGTTCTTTTGTTGCTTAATTGCATTAGAAAAGAGCTTGATAGTTGTGTTGGCGATATAGATGTGTGTGGAGTGCCTATTAAGTTATTCTCGATAATCTTGTTAGAATTTGAGGTAGTAGTAAGCATAGGAGGATGTTGGAACTTGATCTTGTTAAAACTTTGATTAGGTGATGATAAGGGATCCTCGATAATTTGGTACGAGAAGATAAAAGTTGATATATTGGAATAAGTGAGGTTATGATGAAAGTAAGGAATTGTTAGGGGATTGATTTAAAGTTTTCGATTTTTGCAAATTTGATTGGAGATGTAAAGAAAGAGTTGCAGCATGGTTGTAGTCATCTTCTTCAAAGTCTGATTTCTTCTTCTTTTCTTCTCTTTATTGATTAGGCAAGTTTATGGCTAGGGATTTGATAATCCTATCGTTGGATGAGTTTTAATCCCTAAGAAAGAAGGCAAATGATTTTGGGATTGATTCCCTATGAATTTTGATCAAATCAGTAAGAAGCTTCATCATAATTGTTTGATAATCTTCATTTTTCCATGGATTGAGTTTTTGAGCTTTGGAGTGATAGATTTGATGGGTTTTATGTCGTTTAAAATGATGATTATTGGTTCTTAATGTTTAGAGTATCTAAAATATCGATTTGGGGGCCTTAGAACTGATTTGGGAATGTTTTGGGGATGTAATTAGATAGTTAACACCATTTTTGGTGGCGATCATTTTAGGTGTTCGGTTTGAACTAAAGTGTATCCCGGAGCGTGTCGAAGTGCTAAGGCTAAGGTGAGTTCCCTTGCCTTCTTTGTGTGAATGAAAGGTTTTACGAAAGGTTTTCATAATTGATATTGGTTACGAGCATGTTGATCAGATTAAATTATTTGAAAGGTTTTATATTATGTGATATGAAAACATGTATTAAAGCATGCGTGTTGTTTATATGTTCAATTCTACGTAATTGTTGATTGCATGTTGTTGTGATGTTGTTATGTGTGGAGACGGGTTGCACAGTGGAGAATAATTGTGAATGTCGTACCTGGTTTAATAAGGTGATGAAAAGTTGAGACCACTGTGCAATACCCTTATGTGGAGTCGAGATTTTGAATTTGGAATGTCGGTATGATAGTAGTTTGAACTATTGCTTGGTTATGTAAGAATGGTTTTATTTACAGTAAGATTTGAAAGGGGTCGAAGTGAATCCTTGTGGTGGAATGGTAATAAGTAGCATTGTGTTACTTGATGTAATATTATCGGCGATGGGTCTGAGTACTGGATAGGTTGAAAAAAAAAATTGATTTTCACTATGAAAAGTCTTGTGTTTTTCCTCAAGTGAGAACGGTGGGGGTATAAGTTGGTTATGAAGCTTTGGATGAAGTGAGTTCTGTTAGGAGGTATGATGGGTGTGCTTAATTATTGTTGTTCTAATTTGTTAGTGTGTGAAGTGTGATGGCTTGAGTGTAAAGATTAGTAGCAGTATGTAGAACGTGATGAATTGTGTGTGGAAGGTAACGATAGTGCGTAAAGTCTTGACCTAGTCATGAAGGCGACAGTTTAGTATGCTATGTAGATTATACTTAATGTGATTGTTGACGCTATCAAGAAAGGTATTGTTTAAATGTGTGGGGTAATGTGGATAAGATGGTGGCAGTTTATAATTAGTGAATGTGCGAGGTGTAGTAGTGATGAATTTCGTGAGATTAAGTGGTGGATTTGTGAGGATATGGAGTGAGTATAAGTGGAAACCTCTGCTCGGAATTTTGTTTGTAAGTTGTGTGAAGGTGTCAAAAGTATGTGGGGAGAGGTATGGATGTTGAGGTGGTATGTAGTAGTATTTTTCAAGAATAAGAGAATGGAGTGGCAGTAGATGGTTAGCTAAAGAATAGAGTATTACCGTTTGAGAAATGGAAAATGTGAAGTTATTTTGAACATTGAGTGTGATTTCGGATTGACTCGATTAAGTTTCTGATATGAGGTATGGTGAAGTTGTTAGTAAAGTATAGTAGTTGTTGAAATTGGGTACGTGCGATTGATTTGGAGGTGAAAGAAAGCTAGCTCATAGGATCCATTAAGAGTGAGTACCTTCTAGTGTGCTATCCTTGGAGAAAACGTGTTTTATGTTGAGAAGAGAGTGGGAGAAAGTAGTCGAATGTAATGATCAGAGTGAAGGACCATTGGATAGGACATGATAGTAGTTACCCTCGTTTATTGCTTAACCGAATTCCGGGACGGAATTCTTTTAAGGGGGAGATAATGTAATACCCCGGATAAGTTCGTTAGTTAAAATCTCCTTTCCGTTAAATAAAGTTAACTTTAAAGTTAGATGTTTAGGGTATGTTTGGATAAATTATAAGTTTAGGGGTGTTTGGGTCATTATTGAGAAGTTCAAGGTTTAAAATGAAAATAGGTTGATATTACCCTATTAGGAGTTCAGATATGTCACAACTCAGAAATATCTAAACTAAGGTGTGTGTGTGTGTGTGTGTGTTCTTGGAGCTAAGAAGAAGAAAGAAAGAGCTTTGTGGTTAAGACTTCAATTGGTATGCTTGGAAGTGAATCTGAGGTATGTCTCTTTGTATTTTATGTTTGTAATTGCTTTTAGATAGTTCTTATCGGAGTAGAAACATCTCAAACACTTCTGTTAATGATTTAGTCGATTTCTGGGTGAAAATGGGATAAACAGTCAGAGGTGTCCGGATAATATGAAGGTATCCGGGTAGTTTCTTGGGTGGTGTCCGGGTAGTTTATTGATAGTGTCCGGATGATTTGTTTGAGAGTTTCCGGGTGATTTAGAGTCCGGATGGCATCCGGATTCCTCGTGTTGTCCGGATTAGTCGTGCTGTCCGGATTACTGAGGTTGTCAGGTAAAGTCTTGTTGTCCGAAAAAGTGGTGTTGTCCGGGTTGTTTGGGTTGTCCGGATAACTTGGCTGTTTGGGTAAATTTTGAGGATAAAAGTTATGTAGATGTATCTAGAGTCCATAACCTGCTAGTAAGTCTTATACATGAGTTGGTAAGAAGATATTTGTATGTAAATGGTTTCAGATTCTGAGAATTTTGGATAAAGGATCGGATAGCTCGGAGAAAGGTTTGGAAGAATATTGTAAGCATTCAGGTGAGTTTTGCTTTAAACGTTTTCAACTGGAATACATATATGTGTTTATATATGTATGTGAGTATGTGTATATATATATGAGATGATTATGTGGTAGGAATATGTTTATGTGTATATAAATGACAATATGATGTAATGAGGTATATATTGTATTTATATAAGCTTTGCACTACACGAGTGCACTTGTTGTCGGGTTCTGGTGAGCGGATCGGTGTGTTGCCGGGTTCCGGTGAGCGGACAGGTGTGTTGCCGGGTTCTGGTGAGCGGACCGGTGTATTGCCGGGTTCCGGTGTGCGGACCGGTGATGTGTCGTAGTTGTTGTACGGCGTTGATTTATTAGTTGGCTTGCTACCAACTAATATGGCCATTTGTGGAGGAATAAGGTGAATGAGATGTACACGATGCACGAGTCTGGATTGGTATTTAAATACGTGTGGTATGTTTATATTTTACGAAAGAATTACCAAAGGTTTATCTAAACTATTTTGATACAAAGGATTTACAAAAAAAAAGGTTTTATAATGATTTTGGAAAGGATCGGGATTAACTCACTAGACCCGTTTGGTCTAACCCTCATTTTGTTTTCAAAAATATGTTTTCCAGGTTAAGGATCGGCAAAGGAAATGATTAAGTGTAAGGAGCTTTTGATGGGCGTTGATTAGGAAGCTTAATGTATTTTGTAGTTTCGAGACCGAAGGGACCGTTTGTGGTTTATTTTGTATCTTTTATTATGAATGTAATGAAGTTATGCAATGTATGTTATTTGAAGCATGTTTGGGAAACCGGGTTGTTACTAATGGTATCAGAGCCCTAGTTTAAGGGATTTAGGTATTTGTACCCGTACCTAGACTTAAACTGCATGTGAAGTAGGATGTCCTTATTATTTTAGAACCTTGGGATGTTAAGTATAAAAAGGTAGAAGGAACATCATGTAAGGTATGTTCAAATTACACCTGGCCAGTGTAAGCGGGAACTTACAAGTACATGTTGAACCGGAATATCTTGTTATATTGGGTATGTGCTTACGTGTATATTAACCTTGTCGAATCAACAGAGTGGCAAGCCGGACTCGACGTATGGATAGAGATGAAGACAGGTATATTTATATAAACTCTACACGTGCTAAAGTGCTATTTGACTTCGGTGCAAACCGAATTAATTGTGTTTTCGTTCTTTTGTTGCTTAATTGCATTAGAAAAGAGCTTGATAGTTGTGTTGGCGATATAGATGTGTGTGGAGTGCCTATTAAGTTATTCTCGATAATCTTGTTAGAATTTGAGGTAGTAGTAAGCATAAGAGGATGTTGGAACTTGATCTTGTTAAAACTTTGATTAGGTGATGATAAGGGATCCTCGATAATTTGGTACGAGAAGATAAAAGTTGATATATTGGAATAAGTGAGGTTATGATGAAAGTAAGGAATTGTTAGGGGATTGATTTAAAGTTTTCGATTTTTGCAAATTCGATTGGAGATGTAAAGAAAGAGTTGCAGCATGGTTGTAGTCATCTTCTTCAAAGTCTGATTTCTTCTTCTTTTCTTCTCTTTATTGATTAGGCAAGTTTATGGCTAGGGATTTGATAATCCTATCGTTGGATGAGTTTTAATCCCTAAGAAAGAAGGCAAATGATTTTGGGATTGATTCCCTATGAATTTTGATCAAATCAGTAAGAAGCTTCATCATAATTGTTTGATAATCTTCATTTTTCCATGGATTGAGTTTTTGAGCTTTGGAGTGATAGATTTGATGGGTTTTATGTCGTTTAAAATGATGATTATTGGTTCTTAATGTTTAGAGTATCTAAAATATCGATTTGGGGGCCTTAGAACTGATTTGGGAATGTTTTGGGGATGTAATTAGATAGTTAACACCATTTTTGGTGGCGATCATTTTGGGTGTTCGGTTTGAACTAAAGTGTATCCCGGAGCGTGTCGAAGTGCTAAGGCTAAGGTGAGTTCCCTTGCCTTCTTTGTGTGAATGAAAGGTTTTACGAAAGGTTTTCATAATTGATATTGGTTACGAGCATGTTGATCAGATTAAATTATTTGAAAGGTTTTATATTATGTGATATGAAAACATGTATTAAAGCATGCGTGTTGTTTATATGTTCAATTCTACGTAATTGTTGATTGCATGCTGTTGTGATGTTGTTATGTGTGGAGACGGGTTGCACAGTGGAGAATAATTGTGAATGTCGTACCTGGTTTAATAAGGTGATGAAAAGTTGAGACCACTGTGCAATACCCTTATGTGGAGTCGAGATTTTGAATTTGGAATGTCGGTATGATAGTAGTTTGAACTATTGCTTGGTTATGTAAGAATGGTTTTATTTACAGTAAGATTTGAAAGGGGTCGAAGTGAATCCTTGTGGTGGAATGGTAATAAGTAGCATTGTGTTACTTGATGTAATATTATCGGCGATGGGTCTGAGTACTGGATAGGTTGAAAAAAAAATTGATTTTCACTATGAAAAGTCTTGTGTTTTTCCTCAAGTGAGAACGGTGGGGGTATAAGTTGGTTATGAAGCTTTGGATGAAGTGGGTTCTGTTAGGAGGTATGATGGGTGTGCTTAATTATTGTTGTTCTAATTTGTTAGTGTGTGAAGTGTGATGGCTTGAGTGTAAAGATTAGTAGCAGTATGTAGAACGTGATGAATTGTGTGTGGAAGGTAACGATAGTGCGTAAAGTCTTGACCTAGTCATGAAGGCGACAGTTTAGTATGCTATGTAGATTATACTTAATGTGATTGTTGACGCTATCAAGAAAGGTATTGTTTAAATGTGTGGGGTAATGTGGATAAGATGGTGGCAGTTTATAATTAGTGAATGTGCGAGGTGTAGTAGTGATGAATTTCGTGAGATTAAGTGGTGGATTTGTGATGATATGGAGTGAGTATAAGTGGAAACCTCTGCTCGGAATTTTGTTTGTAAGTTGTGTGAAGGTGTCAAAAGTATGTGGGGAGAGGTATGGATGTTGAGGTGGTATGTAGTAGTATTATTCAAGAATAAGAGAATGGAGTGGCAGTAGATGGTTAGCTAAAGAATAGAGTATTACCGTTTGAGAAATGGAAAATGTGAAGTTATTTTGAGCATTGAGTGTGATTTCGGATTGACTCGATTAAGTTTCTGATATGAGGTATGGTGAAGTTGTTAGTAAAGTATAGTAGTTGTTGAAATTGGGTACGTGCGATTGATTTGGAGGTGAAAGAAAGCTAGCTCATAGGATCCATTAAGAGTGAGTACCTTCTAGTGTGCTATCCTTGGAGAAAACGTGTTTTATGTTGAGAAGAGAGTGGGAGAAAGTAGTCGAATGTAATGATCAGAGTGAAGGACCATTGGATAGGACATGATAGTAGTTACCCTCGTTTATTGCTTAACCGAATTCCGGGACGGAATTCTTTTAAGGGGGAGATAATGTAATACCCCGGATAAGTTCGTTAGTTAAAATCTCCTTTCCGTTAAATAAAGTTAACTTTAAAGTTAGATGTTTAGGGTATGTTTGGATAAATTATAAGTTTAGGGGTGTTTGGGTCATTATTGAGAAGTTCAAGGTTTAAAATGAAAATAGGTTGATATTACCCCTTTAGGAGTTCAGATATGTCACAACTCAGAAATATCTAAACTAAGGCGTGTGTGTGTGTGTGTTCTTGGAGCTAAGAAGAAGAAAGAAAGAGCTTTGTGGTTAAGACTTCAATTGGTATGCTTGGAAGTGAATCTGAGGTATGTCTCTTTGTATTTTATGTTTGTAATTGCTTTTAGATAGTTCCTATCGGAGTAGAAACATCTCAAACACTTCTGTTAATGATTCAGTCGATTTCTGGGTGAAAATGGGATAAACGTTTTCAGGTGAGTTTTGCTTTAAACGTTTTCAACTAGAATACATACATGTGTTTATATATGTATGTGAGTATGTGTATATATATATGAGATGATTATGTGGTAGGAATATGTTTATGTGTATATAAATGACAATATGATGTAATGAGGTATATATTGTATTTATATAAGCTTTGCACTACACGAGTGCACTTGTTGTCGGGTTCCGGTGAGCGGATCGGTGTGTTGCCGGGTTCCGGTGAGCGGACAGGTGTGTTGCCGGGTTCCGGTGAGCGGACCGGTGTATTGCCGGGTTCTGGTGTGCGGACCGGTGATGTGTCGTAGTTGTTGTACGGCGTTGATTTATTAGTTGGCTTGCTACCAACTAATATGGCCATTTGTGGAGGAATAAGGTGAATGAGATGTACACGATGCACGAGTCTGGATTGGTATTTAAATACGTGTGGTATGTTTATATTTTACGAAAGAATTACCAACGGTTTATCTAAACTATTTTGATACAAAGGATTTACAAAAAAAAGGTTTTATAATGATTTTGGAAAGGATCGGGATTAACTCACTAGACCCGTTTGGTCTAACCCTCATTTTGTTTTCAAAAATATGTTTTCCAGGTTAAGGATCGGCAAAGGAAAGGATTAGGTGTAAGGAGCTTTTGATGGGCGTTGATTAGGAAGCTTAATGTATTTTGTAGTTTCGAGACCGAAGGGACCGTTTGTGGTTTATTTTGTATCTTTTATTATGAATGTAATGAAGTTATGCAATGTATGTTATTTGAAGCATGTTTGGGAAACCGGGTTGTTACACCGTCTTAGTACTTCTACCCAATCTCACAATTCATATCTTAATCATCCCAGCTTAAGTCTAGGTATCTCACGATCATACCTAGTTCACTTAAACTACAACTCTGATACCAAATTGAAACACCCTAATAACCATAATATATTTCCTTAACATTTATCAGAGTCTACCAAAACATCTTCCAAAACATTCATACTGTAATACCTCGGGTAAGTTCGTTAGTTAAAACCCTTTTCGTTAAGAATTTTTAACTCTAAAATTGATATTTAGGGTGAGTTTAGGTGATTTTATAAGTTTAGGGGTGTTTAGATTAATTAATAAGTTAAAAAGGTATTTTGGTCATTATTGAATAGGTTAGGGTCTAATTGGTAAAATTTGGTTGATAATATCTCTTAGACTCCAGATATTATCATAACCCAGAAATCAATGTGTGCAAGTGTGTGTGTTTGGTGAGAAAAAGAAGAAGAAAGAAAAGGAAGGGTTAAGGCTTCATTTGGAGTACTTGGAAGTAAAATTAAGGTATGTTTATGTTATGTTTTATGTTCATAATGGTAAATAGATTGTTTCTATCGGTTTGGAATCAATAAAATTGAACTGGTATAAACCTTAGTTGAATTCTGGGTAAAAATAGGGATGAACAGCAGCAGTTTCCGGACACCATGAATGTGTTTGGGAAATTTCTTTAGTAGTGTCTGGTAGTCCCTTTCGGTGGTGTCCGGACGAATTCATTATCCGGGTAAGTCAATTATTTTAATAGTTTCTGAATAAAATAAGATACCGGATGGTATCCGGGTTACCTTAGTTCTCGGGTGTTGTCCGGATTATTATGTCGTCCGAAAAAGTGATGTTGTCCGGAAAAGTCATGCTGTCCGGAAAAGTGGTGTTGTCCGGATAACTTATGGTATCCAGATACTTTTGCTGTTTGGTCATTTTTGAGAGTTTTGATGCTATCGAGTATCCAGTAACCTGTATTTTGTTAACCCTTAGATAGGGAATGAATGAGAACTGACTATTCTGTGGTCTTGACTTGAGTACGGGTTTGGGGGCAACATTTGAGGATTTGAGTTCTTTAGAGTTCTTAGCCTTAGTAAGACTTATGTGTTTTATGTGGTAAAGAGATATCCGTATCTATTTGTTACAGATCCTGTAAATTCTGGGTAAAGGACTGAACATGTTTAGAAGGCTTGGAAACGTGTTGATAAGCAATCAGGTGAGTTTTACTTCAAAACGTTTTCAACTGGAATACATATATGTGTGTATTGGATATGTGATAAATGGGGTGACTATGTTTATATGTGAATTATAATATGTTGAGATATTGTAATTACGTGAGTATTATATTATGTTATAATACGTTGGTCGGGCATAGGACCGGTGTGTTGGCTGTAGTTGTTGTAGAGTGTTGATTGGCTGTAGTTGTTGTACAGCGTTGTTTATTAGTTGGTTTGCAACCAACTAATATGGCCATGGGAAGGAGACAGAGAATAACGTGATGAGTGAGTTATGATTGATAATTGTGTTTGTATTATGTGAATGTTGGTGTGCAAAGGATTTTCAAGGAAACAAGGATTTTCTCACTTAGACCATTAGGTCTAACCCTCATTTTTGTTTTAAATATGTATTCCAGGTCGAGGATCAAGTAAGAGCAAATTAGAAGGTTAAACCGAGAATAGCTTTTGAGGGGACTATGTAGTGAAGACTATGTTGTGTTTGGTAGATGTAGCATGTTGTTAGTAATGATGTAAATTACTATGTAAACGTTGTAATGATGTACTGAAGGTTTGTAAAAGACTAAGGGACCGTATTTGTTATGTAATGTATCTCTTGTTTTAACGACGTTATGCAATGTATGCTATTTGAACTATGTATGGGATTACGGGTCGTTACAGATGGTATCAGAGCCATAGTTTAAGGGATTTAGGTATTAGTATCTGTACCTAGACTTAAACTGCATGTGAAGTAGGATGTCCCTGTTATTGTAGAACCTTGGGATGTTAAATATAAAAAGGTAGAAGGAACATCATGTAAGGTAATTTCATTATTACACATGGCCAGTGTAATTGTGATCTTACAGGTACATCTTTGAACTGGAATACCTTGTTATATGGGGTATGTACTTATGTGTATATTAACCTTATTTGAATTAACAGAATGGCAAGTGGTACGAGACAAACAAATCGGGAAGGAGGAGGAAACCCGAATAGAACCAATCCAACAGCCGGAGGAAGGGGAAGAGGGGGGAGAAAGAGGCAGAGGCAGAACTGGGAGCAGAGTTCAGGTGCGTGGTACGGAGTTTGTTACGAGAGACGACTTAGCGGCCGAAAAGGGAAGATTATAGGCAAATATCCAGGCTATGTTTAACCAGACTCATAATACTGAAACAGAAAGACCAGATCCTTCACATGAAGAAGAGATGCCTATTACTCCTACCGTTGTACCAGTAATGAAAAAGTGTGATTATAAAATGTTTCTCAGTTGTAAGCCTCCGACCTATTCAGGAGACTGGGATCCAGTGAAAGCTATGCGATGGCTGAAGGAAATAGAAGCTATCTTCAAGACTAGTAAGTGCGTGGAAGAGGATAGGGTACTTTATGGAGCCGCAATGTTGAAAGGTGACGCTTTATACTGGTGGGAAGCTCATATTTCTTCGGGAGGTTCTGACATATAGTCTACCTTCTCGTGGGAAGAATTTGTTTTAGCTTTCAGGAAGCAGTTCTGTCCTCATGCAGCGGTTAAACAACTAGAGGGGGAGTTTATGAACTTGCAACAAGGAAATTTATCTGTTCGGGACTACACTGCTCGTTTTCTGGAAAAATATCGTTTTGCAGAATATTATGTTGCCACGGAGGCCATGAAGATTGAAAGGTTTATCTTCGGGTTGAATGCAGAAGTCAGGAGTTTGGTAATTGCTAAAGGACCCGAAACTTTCTCCGCTGCAGTAGATGCCGCCGAAACCGTGGAACAGGATAAAGGAAGAAATACTAGCGACAAAGGTACAGGAAAAAGGAAGTGGGAAGGACCACATCACGATCCAAAGAAGTCCAGGTTTCAGAGATACGATAACCGTCCACCTTTCCGACCAACGGAAAGATCTTGTCTAAAATGCAACCGTGTCCACCAAGGGAATTGTCAGGGTGACTTGCGGGTCTGTTATAGGTGTGGGAAGACTTGGCATGTTGTTAAGGATTGTCATGTCACGCGGTTCTGTTTTTCATGTAATTCTCCGGATCACATACAGTCCGATTGTCCGAGGGGAAGGATACAACAAGGGGGTACGTCAGGGAAACCAGCGGTTGTCAGACCGGTAGTACCAAGACTAGAGCCACCAAGAACAAGAGGCCGTGCCTTCCAGATGACAGAGCAAGAGGCAGATGAGACTCCCGATGTGGTTACAGGTACATTCTTAATAAATTCTACACGTGCTAAAGTGTTATTTGATTCCGGTGCAAACCGATCGTTTGTGTCTCCTTTATTTGCTGCTCATATGCATTTAAAGCCCAAAGTGTTAGATCGTGTTTTAATGGTAGATACTGCAAATGATAATCAAGTGTCGGTTAAAAAAGTCTTTGATAGCTGTGTGATAAATATAGAAGGGTGTGGAGTACCGATACAATTATTTCCTATAGCTTTGATCGACTTCAATGTGGTAGTGGGAATGGATTGGTTAGCCGAGAATCATGCTAGTATAGTTTGCGATAAGAAGTTGATAAATGTTGTTTTACCTGAGAAAGGACCAGTAGTGATTTATGGTGATCGTAGAAATCATCAGTCTTGCCTTATCTCCTTGTTGAAAGCTCGTAAGTGTACCAATAAAGGTTGTTCAAGTTACTTAGCTTATGTGATAGATGTTAAGCTAGAAAAGAATAAGCTGGGAGATATTCCGGTTGTTCGTGAATTTCCGGAAGTTTTTCCAGAAGATCTGACTAGCCTTCCGCCCGTCAGACAAGTAGAGTTTGGAATAGATTTGATTCCTGGAGCCGCTCCTGTTGCCCGTGCACCGTATCGTTTGGCACCTCCCGAGATGAAAGAGATGATGACTCAACTGCAGGATCTTTCGGATAAAGGCTTCATCAGACCCAGTTCTTCGCCGTGTGGAGCACCGGTTCTGTTTGTGAAAAAGAAGGATGGTTCGATGAGAATGTGTATAGATTACCGAGAGCTGAATAAGCGCACGATCAAGAACAAGTATCCGCTTCCTAGAATTGATGACATCTTTGATCAACTAGTTGGAGCTTGCTATTTCTCAAAGATTGATCTGAGATCTGGTTATCATCAACTGAAGGTTAAAGAAGAAGACGTTCTGAAAACTGCTTTTCGCATGCGGTATGGTCACTATGAATTCTTAGTAATGCCTTTTGGATTGACGAACGCTCCAGTTACTTTTATGGATCTAATGAACCGAGTATTTAAGCCATATCTAGATAAATTCGTTATTGTGTTTATCGATGATATCCTTATCTACTCCCGGTCCAAAGAAGAGCACGCTCAACATCTTCGTCTGATTCTGGAATTACTAAAGAAAGAGAAGTTGTATGCTAAATTTTCGAAATGTGAATTCTGGCTACGGGAAGTTCAGTTTATGGGGCATGTAGTTTCCGAGAAAGGTATCCAAGTTGATCCGATGAAAGTGGAAGCGATTGAAAAGTGGGAACCACCGAGAACACCAACCGAAGTACGAAGTTTTCTAGGTTTAGCCGGGTATTATCGAAAGTTTGTAAAAGACTTCTCTCGTATCGCGACGCCTTTGACTAAGCTGACTCGAAAGAATCTAAAGTTTGAATGGAAAGCAAAACAGGATGAAGTATTCAGGGTATTGAAAGAGAAACTTTGCAGTGCGCCGATTCTGTCACTACCGGAAGGTTCTGAAGACTTTGTTGTTTATAGTGATGCTTCCAAACTGGGATTGGGGTGTGTACTAATGCAGCGTGGAAAGGTTATACATTATGCTTCTCGTCAGTTAAAAGATCATGAGTGACAGTATCCTACACACGACATGGAATTGGCAGCAGTTGTTTTCGCGTTGAAGATTTGGAGACATTATCTTTACGGCTCTAAATGTCAAATTTATACCGATCATAAGAGTCTCCAACATCTTTTTGATTAGAAGGAATTAAATATGAGGCAAAGAAGATGGCTAGAATTGGTGAATGATTATGACTGTGAAATCCTTTATCATCCGGGAAAGGCGAACGTGGTAGCTGATGCACTGAGTCGTCAAGAAAGAAGTGGAACAATAAAAGCTATTGTATTACGAGCTGAGCTTCTACCTAACATTTTTTATGAACTGAATAAGTGTCAAGTAGAAGCCTATCAGCAAGAATATCTGAAATCAGAACGGTTAGTGGGGTTATCAGCATTGCTAGTGAAAAATGATCGTGGGTTATTGTGTCTGGGGAACAGAATATGGGTGCCTCGTTTGGGTGGTTTACGTGATCGGGTACTAGAAGAAGCTCATCAATCTCGATTCTCTATTCATCCAGGTACGAACAAGATGTATAAAGATCTGAAACAGTTTTATTGGTGGCCGGGAATAAAAAGAAGCATTGCTCAGTATGTGGAAGGTTGTACTACTTCTAAGAAGGTAAAGATTGAACATCAGAAGCCGTTCGGTCAATTACAGCGTTTAGAAATACCTATGGGGAAAAGGGATCAGATTACGACAGATTTCATCACAAAGCTACCAAGGACTCCGAAAGGGTTTGATACTATTTGGGTGATCATTGACAGGTTGACCAAGTCTCACTTCCTACCAATAAAGGAAACCTATTCGTTGGAAAGATTAGCCAAACTGTATATCAACGAAATAGTAACACGACATGGAGTTCCAATTTCGATTATCTCTGATCGTGACAGCCGTTTTACCTCAAGATTCTGGAGAAGTTTCCAAAAGGAAATGGGAACGCAGATAAAGTTAAGTACAATGTATCATCCTCAAACTGATGGTCAGAGTGAACGAATGATTCAGACTTTAGAGGACATGCTCCGGGCTTGCATTGTTGACTTTGGAGGATCGTGGGATAAGAACTTACCACTGATAGAATTTGCCTACAACAACAGTTATCACTCCAGCATACAAGCGGCACCGTTTGAAGTTCTGTATGGTAGGAAATGTCGAACGCCTCTGTGTTGGAACGAAGTGGGAGAGAAATAGTTAGCAGGGCCAGATATAGTCCAGTTGACCGCGGATAAGGTTACTCAGATTCAGGTTGGAGATTTTGTGATGTTAAAAGTCTCACCTTGGAAAGGAGTCATTCGATTTGGAAAGCAAGGTAAACTTAGTCCAAGGTACATCGAGCCGTTTGCAATTACAGAAAGAATTGGTGAAGTAGCCTACAGGTTGGATCTTCCGCCAGAGTTAAGCAGGATTCATAACGCGTTTCATGTTTCAAATTTTCGGAAGTGTTTGGTTACGCCAGACCAGGCCGTCTCTCTACCAGATATACAAGTGGATGAAAAGCTGAATTATGTGGAGGAACCGGAAGCCATAGTTGACCACAAAGTTAAAGTGTTGCGGAATAAAGAGATCAGACAAGTGAAAGTTCAGTGGAGACATCATAGAGGGCAGGATGCTACTTGGGAATCGGAATCCGAAATGAGAACCAAATATCCTCACCTTTTTGCCTAATCGAATTCCGGGACGGAATTCTTTTGAGGGGGAGATGATGTAATACCCCGGGTAAGTTTGTTAGTTAAAACCCTTTTTGTTAGGAATTGTTAACTCTATAATTGATATTTAGGGTGAGTTTAGGTGAATTTATAAGTTTAGGGGTGTTTAGATTAATTAATAAGTTAAAAAGGTATTTTGGTCATTATTGAATAGGTTAGGGTCTAATTGGTAAAATTTGGTTGATAATATCTCTTAGACTTCAGATATTATCATAACCCAGAAATCAGTGTGTGCAAGTGTGTGTGTTTGGAGAGAAAAAGAAGAAGAAAGAAAAGGAAGGGTTAAGGCTTCATTTGGAGTACTTGGAAGTAAAATTAAGGTATGTTTCTGTTATGTTTTATGTTCATAATGGTTAATAGATTGTTTCTATCGGTTTGGAATCAACAAAATCGAACTGGTATAAACCTTAGTTGAATTCTAGGTAAAAATAGGGATGAACAGCAGTAGTTTCCGGACACCATGAATGTGTCCGGGTAATTTCTTTAGTAGTGTCCGGTAGTCCCTTTCGGTGGTGTCCGGAGGAATTCAATATCCGGGTAAGTCAATTATTTTCATAGTTTCCGAATAAAATAAGATACCGGATGGTATCCGGATTACCTTAGTTCCCGGGTGTTGTCCGGATTATTATGTCGTCCGGAAAAGTGATGTTGTCCGGAAAAGTCATGTTGTCCGGAAAAGTGGTGTTGTCCGGATAACTTATGGTATCCGGATTCTTTTGCTGTCTGGTCATTTTTGAGAGTTTAGATGCTGTCGAGTTTCCAGTAACCTGTATTTTGTTAACCCTTAGATATGGAATGAATGAGAACTGACTATTCTGTGGTCTTGACTTGAGTACGGGTTTGGGGGCAACATTTGAGGATTTGAGTTCTTTAGAGTTCTTAGCCTTAGTAAGACTTATGTGTTTTATGTGGTAAAGAGAGATCCGTATCTATTTGTTACAGATCCTATAAAATATGGGTAAAGGACTGAACCTGTTTAGAAGGCTTGGAAACGTGTTGATAAGCAATCAGGTGAGTTTTACTTAAAAACGTTTTCAACTGGAATACATATATGTGTGTATTGGATATGTGATAAATGGGGTGACTATGTTTATATGTGAATTATAATATGTTGAGATATTGTAATTACGTGAGTATTATATTATGTTATAATACGTTGGCCGGGCATAGGACCGGTGTGTTGGCTGTAGTTGTTGTACAGTGTTGATTGGCTGTAGTTGTTGTACAGCGTTGTTTATTAGTTGGCTTGCAACCAACTAATATGGCCATGGGAAGGAGACAGAGAATTACGTGATGAGTGAGTTATGATTGATAGTTGTGTTTGTATTATGTGAATGTT
The DNA here is from genome assembly GCA_033807775.1 of Saussurea involucrata. NCBI lineage: Eukaryota > Viridiplantae > Streptophyta > Magnoliopsida > Asterales > Asteraceae > Saussurea > Saussurea involucrata. The sequence goes on from CM066315.1 coordinate 100,029,282, forward strand.
GGTGTGCAAAGGATTTTCAAGGAAACAGGGATTTTCTCACTTAGACCATTAGGTCTAACCCTCATTTTTGTTTTAAATATGTATTCCAGGTCGAGGATCAAGTAAGAGCAAATAAGAAGGTTAAACCGAGAATAGCTTTTGAGGGGACTATGTAGTGAAGACTATGTTGTGTTTGGTAGATGTAGCATGTTGTTAGTAATGATGTAAATTACTATGTAAACGTTGTAATGATGTACTGAAGGTTTGTAAAAGACTAAGGGACCATATTTGTTATGTAATGTATCTCTTGTTTTAACGACGTTATGCAATGTATGCTATTTTAACTACGTATGGGATTACGGGTCGTTACACATACATAAATGGAGAATTAGTGACAAAGTCTATAGATACAACTGATTATCATAAACAACCGACTAATCTAATTATAACCAACAAAATCAGATTATATAGGTTGTCTAAAATATCTCCAAAATAACCCTATTCCCCTAAATTCTCCATAGCGTCTCCAAAATACAGTTCTGGTACTCCTTGATACTCATCCCTTCGTATCCCTCCCCGAGCTAGTACCTGGTAAGAAAATTTAATTTGAAAAAATTAGGTTTACGCCTAGTGAGAACATCCAATTTTCAAATTAAAAACATTATAAGATTTGAAAACCAAACTGTTAACAAAGCATATAAATTAACCTGATATCAATCTTTCTTACCATACACATAACATCTTTCGATGACGGGAATCATACCCGATTCCATGAGTATGACAAACACTAAGTAAGTCATAGCATCATGTTCAAGAGCGCCACTACGAATCACCACAGATTCTAGATCATTCCTCATGTTCAAGAAATTGCAATTAAGCCATGCCTATTTCTTGATGTGGAAGTAGGGATTACAATTAAGCCATGCCTATCCCTTATCTCCCAATAGAAATCGGGAATTACGATTAGCGCCTGACCTATTCCTCATTTCAATTCAACGGGAATTACGATTAGCCCACGCCTATTCCACGTTTATCACATCATAACCACTAACTGGGAATTACCATTAGAGCCAGACCTATTCCTCATTTATCAAATCCATAGGAATTACGATTTGGCCACGCCTATTCCACGTGTTCACATAATACTAGTGCCTATGGATCCATTACACTTACTAACATACGTGCATATCAACTCAAACACATAACAACTCGTATCATACTCTCAATCGAGTTATAATTATGTTCGTACTGTTAAAATCAGAATATGATTTGTATTTATAAAACATTTGTACAATACAACTTTGCATAGAAATATACAGGAAAACTTGTCCGGTAAACTAAACTGGAACCAAGTCCGATAAACAGTCCGGAATCATATCCATAAATCAAATCCGGAACATCTATCCGGAAACATCCGGAAAATCAAAGAATCTGGTAACATCCGGAAAAAGTATCCGGACTCCAAGTCCGGAACCATCCGGGAATCACATCCGGGAACCAATTCGGAAAACCATCCGGTATCCAGAAGTATCCGGTATCCGGTAAATCCATCCGGACAACGATCTGGAATTCGGAACATTCCGGTATCCGAAATCCGGAAAATCTACCGGAATCCGGAACAATCCGGATTATTCATCTTCCGGATTCGTCAAATGTTTAACCTATTTCAATCTTTTTCTACCCAGATTTTTAGAATCGATTTGTATCCATTTTTCAAAGATAACAATAAGCTTAATAAACTATTTCAATACACAGATAGATTTTATTAAGTTAAAAAAAGCATATGAACTCACCTGAAGATAGAAATCGAATACAGAGTCTGTAAAGCAAATTCAACCAGCGGATCCATTTTCAAACCTATTTCACCAACAGTTCAGTAACCCAACTGATAAGTATAACGCTCTATGAATACTAAATCTTAAGGAATCGAATTGTAGAAATCAATTGGGTTTCTTACTGAGCAAAATCACTTCTTTGCTTGCGACCGACTGCCATAACCAAGAATTGAGATATTCTCAAGTCTAAACCGACTCTTCCAATTTATACACATACAACTATCCACAAATGACAAAATCCACCCCAAAGTTTCATAATTCACAAAACTTAAAAACTTTGGCCAAATACACTTTATACCCTTCCATATCAAAATATAACATAACTTTGGTCATGGAAATTGAAGGTGCAGATTTGAAAAGATTTACTCTGAAGATTTAGTGTTGATTGAAGATTTAAAAGACAAAGCTTCTGAAGTTTGTGAAGATCATGAAGATTTTATTCCAAAGACTAGTGTCTGCTTGAAAGGGGATATTCTTCATTTTCATGATTTTTTTGCTTAAACTGTTGACAAACTTTGTTCATCTTAATAAAGAGAGTTTACTAAAGACAAAGTCAAGTTGAAGTGCAGATTGAGAACCTTGACACAACAAGTTGTGATCTCAAATACAAAGGGGGAGATTGTTAGAGCAAACTGTATTGTACGTGAGATCACAATATATTGAAGATACGAATATGAAGATGAAGTCAAAGTCAAAGATATCAACACTGAAAGTTAATGTTAGCTTAATTGTTGTTTACTTACTTGTAATCTGTTAGATATAAATACTCCTTATAATGTCTTTGTAATAGTTAGTTTAAAATAGTGAAGAGAGTTTACATATGTCATTGTATTAAGAGAGTTCTAGAGAGAGAATCTTGAGGGAGAAAGTGTTCTATATTCACATATATGTAATTTCTCTATAACCAATACAATATTTGTTTGTGAGATTGTTGTTACCTTCATCTACTGGGATCTCAATGTGTATGGCCCATTAGCAACACAAGTTGTGAAAATAAAGCCTCTGGTTGGTGGACCGTTGACTTTGGTATTGCAGCTACAAAAAATCCTATCAAGTAAACCAAAGATCATCAACCAAAAAATAGAGGCAGAAATGGCAGTTCCAGAGGATAGAGTAAATAAGAGGTTAAAAGGTTCTTATGGCAGAAAGTGATGGTGAGAAAACAAAGTATGATACTGATGAAGAGGATAGTCAAAGCACAATTGATCAATCTTTGGATCTTATTGTTGGGTTACGGGATCTCAAGCACATCGGAAAATAAAATCGTAACCTTTCAAGGATCCATAGAAACCAGAATAAATCGGGTGTTTGGAAATTATACCTTACATTTAACGCGACTTTGAATCACACAAACAAAGCTTGATGCATCCACGCTATCCATGCGAACAATTCAAATCCTTTGCCTTCTCGTGATGCTAGTAATAGTTTCAAAACTTAGAAAGAAAAGGGATCATATGGTTGTAGTTGATTTTTTGCAAGACTACCTCTCTTTTTTTACTTGCATAAAATGTCACACATTTTATGGTTATGACAAGCATGACATGAAAGCACCACCATCCCTACACCTTATTTGAGTGTAAGAGTATCCATGGACCATCGTCACCTTTTAAAGACCATACCTAGCCATCTTTATTTATGTCCAACATAATTAATATATGATTTTATTTAATTTAATTAAATAAATACAAATCATATATAATAATTAAACTTTTTAATTATTAAAACTTATTTTTCGAATATGTTCAAAGCGTGTGACCCAACGGGTTCTCTACATGTTGGTAATAAATATAAATTTGTATTTATAGTTATAAACAATGAGCGGTATCTAGCAATACGCCACCGCCACCGACGGAATTTGTGATACAACAAATTATCGGTTTGTAGTCAATTTTAGTTTCTCGATATGTCAAATCTCTAGTTTCTTGATTCCATAATATACTAATAAAAAGAGAAAATGATATCTCACATCAATTATCTGAGCATTCATGCATTTCCTTGGAATATATTTATCAAGGCGCCCAGAGACATAATTCCCATCATAAAGGAGGGACAAATCCTATCTCGATACATGCTAGTTTCTACCGTGTAATGTATAACATACCCAACTATCATTCTGTCACCCAATTACGGAATGATTAGAATAAATGTCAAAGTACATCACTCACACATAAGAAACTCCATGCTCGCAAGTCAAAGAATTACATGTACATTGACCACATGAGATACACTTATGACACTCACATGACATCCAATGCAGTGTTCTCATAGCGAGTCACGTCTGATACACAAATCTCCATTTTGTACCCATATGCAGATTCGATATCTCTATATGAATCCCTACATATGCTAGTCATTATCATATTACTTTAACCTTAAACCCGAAATAATATTTAACTAAGGGCATTTAGAATACATTATTATAAGGTTATTTATTATGAATAATTAAAACACAGAATATAATATAGACATAATAAAATGAGCAACACCTTTTTATTTATTTATTAATTTCCGGAAACAAAACTCAAAATTACAATCATCGTATGATTGGATTTTGGGTATTCACTAACAATATCCCACTTGCATTAAAGCCAATCGTCCATGCATTGTATTCCAATGGATCTATAGTGGCCACCATGCTTCTGCTGTGTTAACGGCTTGGTTAGTGGATCAACAACATTGCTATTAGTTGACACTATACTTATACTAACATCGCCTCTTTCAATAATCTCTCTAATGAGATGATATCTTTTAATAATATGTTTGGATCTTTGATGAGATCTAGGTTCCTTGGCTTGTGCTATAACTCTATTGTTGTCGCAAAACAACTCTACATGACTATCACTACTAGGTACAATTCCAAGTTGAGAAATAAATTTCTTGATCCAAACGACTTCTTTGGCTGCATATGATGTTGTGGTATACTCAGCTTCTGTTGTAAAGTCAACTACTATTGCTTGTTTGGAACTCTTCCAACTCACAACACCACCATTGAGGCAAAACATAAAACCTGATTGCGATCGAAAATCATATTTATTCATTTGGAAACTTGCATCAATGTAACCCTTTACACTCAACTCTTCTTCATCGTCGTATACCAAGAATGAATCCTTTGTTCTTCTTAAGTATTTTAGGATATTCTTGACGGTAATCCAGTGACCATCACTTGGATTGGATTGGTACATATCATGGCATACATGATAGATCCAATTGCTGAAGCATATGGAATCTTTCTCATTAGATCACTCTCTTGATATGTAGTAGGGCACTGCGTCTTAGAAAGTGATATGCCATGAGACATAGGTAAGAACCCTTTCTTTCTATCAGACATGTTGAACCGTTTCAACACCTTGTCTATATATGTACTATGACTAAAGCCAAGTAATTTCCATGATCTATCTATATAGATCCAAACGCCTAACACATAAGCAGCTTCACCCAAGTCTTCCATTGAAAAACATTTTCCTAACAAAGCCTTTACAGACTCAAGCGTTGGAATATCATTCCTAATGAGTAGTATGTCATCTACGTAAAATAAAAGAAACGATATGATGCTTCCACTAACCTTTTTGTAGACACAAGGTTCATCCTCATTTTTTAGAAACCAAACTTATTGATTGCATCATCAAAACGATGATTCCAACTCCTTGAACCTTGCTTCAATCCATAAATAGATCGTCGCAACTTGCATACCTTATGAGATTTTTCAGGAGCGACAAAACCCTTCGGGTTGTATCATATATACGTCCTCAAGTAACTTTTCGTTAAGGAAAGCTGTTTTGACATCCATTTGCCAAATCTTGTAATCGTGATATGTTGCAATGACTAGTAAAATTCTAATACCAACATTGGAGAGAAAGTTTCATCATAATCAACACCTTGAATTTGTTTGAAACCTTTTGCAACCAATCGTGCTTTATAGGTAATCACATTACCATCCATGTTGGTATTTTTCTTGAAAACTCATTTTCACCCTATAGGTCATACCTCGTTGGGTGGCTCAACTAAGTTCCAGACATGGTTTTCGTACATGGAGTCCATTTCTATTCTCATAGCATCTAGCCATTGTTTTGGAGTCGGTGCTTGTCATAACATCTTGGTAACTAGTGGGCTCATCATCCATGAGAAAAAGGAAGTTTCCATAAGTTAGATTAAAATGTCAACCCATCAAAAGGCTTAAAAGTATTCTCACACGGTCCCTCGTCTATATATACACACACATATGGGTAGTTCAAATGAAAACCACAGTTTCATTGTGAACATGAGGACTAATCTTGGCGATTATTCAAATTTTATAACACTAATCAATGGTTAAAATATAATAAGGTTGATTGAGAAGTGATTAGGGGAAAAATGGAAGCTTGAATTCACACAGGATAACCCCAAGGGGTTGTGGGTTTTTTTCTACAAATTGGGGCCCTTCCGTCACCACCCTCATGTGGATGGTCTACATGGTTCATAACTACTCCTCTTACTACAGGGCACTTACCTGGCCAACGCTTAGATGCGACTCTACCCAAACTTTTCTGGTTCACCCCAACATTCCCCACTTGAGACCCCCTTTGTGAGGAGGCACCCCTTCTCCCGAGTTACAAGGATATTTTTGCCGAGTTCCTTAGAGAGAGTTGTCTCACGCCCCTAGGTATTCTCTACCGACCCACATATGTCGGTTTCGGGTACATTCACGCCTACCTTCTTTGATTTTTTATTTATTTTTTAGTTAAAAAACTTTTACCTTCTTAATTTTAAACTAAATTATCTTAAAGATAACTAATATTTGAATCAAACAAATTATATCAGAAAACCGAGCATTTCATTCTCTTTGATATGGCATCCAACTCGATATAACTTTTTTTGTTTTTACCGTTTTCTATGTAAAATGATATATCTGTGTAATATTCATCATTAATATTTATGCACGTTCATATGTTTACAACAACTCCTTAATATTCATCTATTAGTATGATATTCAACATAAATATACAACTTAGTATAACATTCATCATGAATAGTTATGTATTTTTACGTGTATTCAACAAGTCTTTAGTATTCATACATCAGTATGACATTCATCATTAATATACATTTTTACTATAACATTCATCATGTATACATATTATTCATGATGAATATTTATATATGTCACGTTTATACAACAATATTTCGACATTCATACATTAGTATGATATTTATCATAACTTCCGCATTGACAGGGCGGTGCTCTGACCGATTGAACTACAATCCCAGGAAAATGAGGTGTACAACCTCCAATTTTTTTTTCTTCATTCGAACTATTGACTTTCTCCGTATTGTAACAGAAACACGAATGATATAGTATATTATATTCTAATAATTATATATATTTTTAAATGCAGTAGAGAAGACTCATAGTGGGCTAATTCATGAATTGAACATTCTTCATGAACATATATACTATTCATCATGAATATTTATGTATATTTTACATTTTCACTATAACATTCATCATGAATATATATATATATATATATATAGGCTGGGTATCAAATTTGGCTTCATGAATCTATATTTTGGCTTCATGAATATAAAATTTGGCTTCATGAATATATAATTTGGCTTTATGAATCTATATTTTTCGGTGGAGCCCTAAAATTCCCTTATAAATATAAAAAAAAAAAGTTATGGAGCCAAATTTTATATTCATGAAGCCAAAATATAGATTCATGAAGCCAAATTAAAAAAATTTCAAATTCATGAAGGTAGATTGAGTTTGTACGGGTTTGTACAAACTATTTGGTTTGTACCCGATACCACCCCTATATATATATATATATATATTCATCATATATATTTATGTATGATCACATATATACACGAACTCTCTAGTATTTATATTAGTATGATATTTATCATAAATATATTTTCATCATGCAGATACATATTATTCATCATGCATATACATATTATATATCATGAATATACTACAGTTTCAACTCTACATACTCTATTTTTTTTCTTTTTTTTTCTTTATTAGGTTTGATCTGGATGAGTTCCCGATTCTTCTCGATAGATTTTTCGATGCATCTCGATAAAAATTAAAAATCGTAGGTTATGGTTTACACAAACAATCATTCAATAAATTAATCAATAAGTTGTCAATCGATCTTGATGAAAAATGGAAGTATTAGGTTATGATTTTAACACACAAGCACACCCTAAGTCAATGGATGGGTTCTTGATTAGTCTCGATTGGTGTCGATCGGTCTCGATGGGTTCTCGATCGATCTCAATGTGCTCTTGATTGGTCTTAGTGGGTTTCCGATCCATCTCGATAAAAACTAAAAGTAATATGTTATGATTTTACACGCACAAACAAATAATAAGTGTTTGCGCATGATGTACAAACTTTCAATTCATTCCTAGATAAATAAGAAATGTTACCTTTCAGATAACTTTTAGAACAACTTTTTAAATAAGCTCACCATACCCAATTCTTCTTCTACTTCTCCATGACAAAACCATACCCACAATACGACCATGCCCTTTCTTCTACCTATTCACGTCAAAGACCATACCTTCAGTACTTCTTCTTCTACCTGCACGATTTTTTTTCATATTGCATATAAATCAAGGGTATGGGTTCAGAGTTAAATCATTTCTCCTTCCCTTATCCGATTTTGATCGTGTCCAATCTCAAATTGGGCATACACTTTTCTCTAGTTCGATTTCAAATTTCTTTTAGTCTCAATGGAAGTCAAAATGGAGATAAAATGGATTTCATTTCTTGGTCTAGCATTCTTTCATTGTTACCAAAAAATCAACTTCCCTTGGAAACCGATCCTATCGTTTCTATTCAGGAAGCCAACGAAAGTCACTATCATGGTTACCGTATAGCGATAATTAGGTACATGTTTTGTACTCCTTCCCTTTAAATTAGATATGTTTTAGGGTTTCTAATCTCAATCTTTGATGCCCCAATATATGAACAAATAATCTTGGTCAAATCGATACATTAGGTTTAAATGTTTTCTTACACCACTATAATTTTACTTACCAAATGGCATCTAAGTGATTTATTGGCTTAACAAAGGTTACTGTGCATATTGGCATTGCATTTGAATAATTTTCCTGTTGATCGTAATGCATCACTTCTTACATATTGACCACATATTTGACTTTGATCATCAATCCCTTTGGCAAATGAGGCTGTAGTAGTTTTGAAAGATGTTGACATAAGTTTTTTTTCTGGGTTTGTTGTGCATTTCCCTAAATTTCTTTACTTCATATGGCATTTTAAGAGCATATGTTCTACCATTAGCAACCATATAGAACTTTGAGAGCGCAACAAGAGAGGAGGAAGAAAAAGCAAACAAGCAGAAGATTCTCAAGTCAACCAAACCTATAAATAAATAAGGTTAGAATGCACCTCTAACCTCTGTATGTTTTCTATAAACTGAAAATCTTATGTTTTTTTTTCATTTCCTGATTATTATAATCATAAGTTTCACTAGGTCCAAAATTATACTAGCATGAGTAGGACCAATGTTCAAATTTTTAATAGTAGGAAGATGTTCTCTACAACCATTAGAGAAATGTTAATTGATCATACACTAGGATTTTCTCTACATATATAAGCATGCAAATGATTATTTTCTTAATTAATACTTACATAGTTAAACTAGAGATAATATCACCAACCGTTTTAACTATAAAGCATGTTGAACCTCCATTTGTCAGTATAGGAGTAAATCAACTGTTTATGTGAAAATTTAAAACTGTGACTGTGATGGTTGGAGAAGACAAATTTATCAGGATCCCTCTTTGTTTCAAGCAAATACACCCAATCAAACACAAGCATTCTGCAATTACTATTGCTATGTCATTGGCAGGGTAGAGTACATGTTGGATATTTCACAAAGGCACCCTTCTGCACAATATTCTTGATATGCGACATAGTCTCCATATCCTATTTATGTTTAGAATATAGGTTGTTACCATCTACGGGGGTGTGGTTTAGAGCTCTGTTGGAAAATTAATAAGGTGCAAAGAGGTAGATGTTGAGAGTTTTTTTAAAGAATGAAAACTCACGTTCCCTCTTAATTATTGAGGGAGTGATATGAATTATATTTATAATCATGGTTTTACAAGATGATTAGGAAATTAAACCTAGTTGGGTTTGTATCACAACTCTAAAAACCTAGATTTATAGCTAAACAATAATGCCTCTATCCTATCTTGAGTAGAAGTGCTATTACCCCCTTCAAGCGGGACGTGGGTTCTTGGAACTACGCAAAACTTGGATCTAAAGAGAAGGAATAAAGATTTCGGTAAGCTCTTGGTGAAGAGATCGGCAACGTTTATTTTATTTGGGATGAACTTTGTAGATAGATGGCCTTGTTGTACTAACTCCCGAATGAAATGGTAGTCGACGGAAATGTGGCGAGCCCTTTTGTGCGCAACCGGATTTTGACTGATAAATAATGCACTCTTGTTGTCACAAAATAAGGTTGGTGGTTTTACAAATTGTACTCGTAGTTCACTAAGAAGATGAGTGAGCCATACGGTATCGGAAGCGGTGTTGGCGAGTGCTCGGTATTCCGATTCACAACTTGATCGAGCAACCGTGCCTTGCTTCTTCGAGCTCCACGTGATTAGGTTTAGGCCAAGAAAAATGGCATACCCGGAGGTTGATCGCCAAGTGTCGAGACATCCTCCCCAGTTGGCATTGGAAAAGGAGGACAATGTGTATGAGGGGGAGTGATTGAAGGTGAGTCCGGACGTGATTGTTCCTTTAACATCCGGGTAGTTTCAAGCCGTTGAGAAAAGTGTTTTTGATGTCAAGTTGACATAGTTTCCACTTTTGCATGATGATGATTCTTAGGATTAGACGAACGGTGGCAACTTTGAGTACGAGACTAAACGTATTCGTAAAGTCTAAGTCGGGTACTTGTGTAAAACCTTGTGCAACAAGCCTCCCTTTTAGTCTTTCTATTGATTCGTCGGCATTGAACTTGGTTCAAAAGACCCATTTCGAGCCAACGATGTTAGTATCTGGAGGCCGTGGGACGAGCTCCCATGTATTGTTTGATTTTAAGGCATGTATTTCTTCATCCATGGCAATAATACATGCTGGATTTTTGGCATCCGATTTGTACCCTTTTGTAACCGAGGTGGCTAAGAGAGCGGGAAGAAGACTTTTTTGATGTTCGACCACAAAAGTTAGGTACTTGGGTTTAATAATTTCGGATTTTGCTTGTGTTTGCATGGGGTGAGTGGGGGTGTGGGGGGAGGGTATGATCATTTGCATGGTAGGTGGTGGGGCCGTAGGGGTGGTAGCATTGGAGGGGGGGGGGGGGTTCGTATTTGTGGTTGTGGGTGATGGCATCGATGATGGGTATAGGTGAGGATATTGGTTGTGTGTGAGTGGGTAGTTTAGGAGGACATATGATGCGTGGCTTGGTTGGGACGTGAAGTGAGTGTATGGTGTGGTGTTTCGGTTGTCTCGGTTTGAGGGTCGAGGACGGTGGAAAGGTCTAAGCTATCAAGGTTGACGGGGTTAGTATTTTTAGCGAAAGGAAAATGGTGCTTGTCAAATTTTGCATGGCGAGATATGTAAACTCAAGTTGTGGCGTTATCAATGCACAAGTACCCTTTATACATCGAACTATAACCCAAGAAGATGCATGGCCGAGTTTGGGGTTCCAATTTATTGTTGTTGTAGTCGCGTAAACACGGAAAAACTTGACACCCATATGGTCGAAAAATCGCATAATTTGGAACGGTTTTAAAAAAGCACCTCATAGGGTGACTTGTTTTGCAGTACGGTAGTGGGTATTCTATTAATGATTTAGGTAGCCGATGCAAAAGCCGTGAACCAATATTTTGGTGGAACCTTGGAGTGACAAAGCATGGCTAGTCTTGTTTCGGTGATGTGTCGATGTTTACGTTCCGCTCGACCGTTCTGTGGTGGAGTGTAAGGACAAGATAACCGATGGAGTATCCCTTTGGTAGCCAAAAATTGTTGGATTTATGGCTTGTAAATTCCAAACCGCCATCACTATGAAATATTTTTATATTTTTATCAAGTTGGTTTGTGACCAAAGTATGAAACTTTAGAAAGATGTCAAAAGTTTGAGACTTGATGTGCATGGGAAAGAACCACGTAAATGGGAGTGATCACCGATAAAAATTATATAATATCGATATCCTTTCGTAGAGGTGACGGAGGCCGGTCCCCAAATGTCGCAATAGATGATCTATAAAGGTTTCGTTGCACGTTTGTGATCAACAGGAAAAGGTAATTGTGACTTTTTGTCAATTGACATGGCTCACGTATAGTAGGATTTGGTCAAATTGAAGATACGGCTAATCTACCTTGTTTGTTTAGAATAGCGATTACATCATTATTTACATGTCCCAAGCGGAACTGCCACAAGTGAAAAGATCCTTTAAGAAACGGTTGATTTAGATCGGATAAAAGTACCGAATCAATTTGGTGTAATCGGTATAGACCACCATCATGTTTCCCGGTTGCGATTGGTGTTTCGTCCCTCCATTTCTAAACAACAAAGGACTTATCAGAAAACGGAATATCTACCAAAAAATTATGTGTGAGGCGACTGATAGAAAGAAGATTCCCAGTTAATTTAGGAACAACCAATATGTCGCGTAAAATAATAGATGGTGTTATGTGATGGTGACCGATGTGAGTGATCGGAAGTGATTGACTGGTTCCTACTATTACTGTATGGTTACCTTGATATGGTGTTGCGTTGTGGAGGTTTCCAGCAGTGGGTGTCATGTGTGCGGATGCCCCGTAATCCATATACCAATCTGAAATATTGGGATTCGAGGAGGCGGTAAAGGCTTCGGCAAGATTGGCGATACCTTCACTAGTGCGTCATTGAAGCACGCAATCATGACATTGATTTGCTTTGTAGCTGCTACGTCCACACAATTGGCATCATGGAATATATGTGGAACATCGACCACCTCTACCGTGATGATTTGCGAAATTATTGTTGGATCGAGAAGATGAACCTCGATAAGATCCTTGACCGCGATAAGAAGCTGAGGCTGTGAATTCGGCTTGAGTAGGAGGCGATGGAAGCAAGGATTTGCAAAACATTTCATGGGCTTCGGATCGATGTATGAGGTCCGTGAATAGAGGGATCGGGGTTAATGCCATTTAAGCCGTTGAGAAATTAGTGAAATTGGCTCCAAGATCACGTAGAAACCTTTAAGATTTGAAAGATTCATTGATGGGCTTACCAATAGAAGGGAGTTGATAACAAATATGCTTGAAATTCCTTGCATACTCTCGAACCGGATTTGTTCCTTTTGTGAGGTTTTGAAGGTCGGCATGGAGGCTTAGTTCTCGGGTTTCCGAGGAGTGGCTAAAGGTGGCTTCAAGAGCCTTCCATGCTTTGGTAGCGGTAGTGGTTATGTTAGCTCCGTTTCAAAATGTAAAAGTATTGAAAAAGATCCAAGGACAAAGTCACAGAAGACCTCTACCAAGAACCTCTCCGCACAAGCTCCAAGCCTCTGTCGTTGCTCTTTTTGTAGAAACCAAGATTCAATCTTACAATCAATTAAGAACAATCAAACAGTAAATGATAGAGAATTGGATCCAAAAGTATTGTATTCGATTAAGAACAGATTACAAATCTAAAGAGAGAATCTCTCAAACATTACAAAAGTGAATACAAAGATATGCGGGAAAGTTAGTTAGCAAAACAGTGCTAACACCTATATATATTGAAAGGAAATGCTAAAGCTACAGTACATATACATGAAAGTCTAATAGGAATATTACACGTGCCCTATTTAACTAACAAAATACAAAGGAAAGTATCCTGTCATAAGTTCTGAACATGTTGTTCAGAACTTCTGAACAATCTTCTGACTAAGCATATCAGAACTTCCTTTAAAGCACTTGGACTTTTTCAACTTCATCTTCATAAGTTCTGAGTCTCCTACTCAAAATTCTGATCCTTCTGTTCAGACTTTCATACTTTTAATCTTTTCGAGACTTCTCAGCCAAAGCTTCTGAGTCTTCTTACTCAGAACTCTGAGTCTTCTATCCAGAACCAATACTTGTAACTTTTGACAAAACTTCAGATCTAACAATCTCCCCCTTTTTGTCAAACAGTCATGTACTTATCAACATTAAACTCTTTCAAAGCAGGTACAATCTTTAAAAGAATTACATTTCTCAGATTAAGTCTTCTTTCAATCTTTTCTACGATCTATTGTATTTCTTCAACTTGAGAACCTTTTGTTAACTTTTTCTCCAAGCTATGTTTGATGAATCTCAGAGTTCCAGAACAATATTTTGCCACTTCAGCTGGTCTGAAGAAAACACCCAACTCTGGATTTCTTCAACTTGAGAACCTCTTTTCTGTCATTTCTCAAGAAAACACCCAACTCTGGATATCTTACAACACTTCCACTCTTCAGAAGATTCAACTGTTCATGACCATTGTTTGGCTTTGAAAGATATACGCATGGTCTTTGTATATACAAAGCAATCTGAAAATCTGTATATGCATACCATCCCAGAATGTAAAACATAGCATCTCTTACTACAGCCAATGCTCATCTCTCCTTCTTATGTTTACTACAGTCTTTATTTGACAAAAGACTATACAGCCTGTAGAAATCTGTCACTGAGATCTTGTCAAAATTTGCCCCAGTAAAGTAGTAGACTCTTCCATCTTCTCTCAATAAATCAATAGGTCTCACTGTCTTTATAATTCTTTGAATTCTCTGAATATTAAGAGCTCTGGCCAACTCACTATGCATCCGCCTTATCAAGACCTCATTCAACCTTCTTTCTTCCATCTCAGAATTAAGAAGCTCAATTCTGGCATAAGGTACAATTTCTGTACAAGTGTTCACTTCAGATCTTTCAATCAAACGTTCCTCAGAAATATCTGCCATACTGATCTCACAACCTTCTTCAGAAGAATCTGTCATTACTTCTTCTGTCATAGCATTCTGATCTGTCATTACTGTCTCATCTGATCCAAAAATACTTGTTGACTTGACCTTCTGAACTTCCATGACAACATCAACATCTGTTATAACATTTTCATCTGTCCCAACCTCAACATCTGCCATAAGAACTTCAATTTCATCAGAATTTACCTCCATTTCAGTATTCAAATCCAGTTCCTCTGTTTTATCAGTGACACTTTCAGAAGAGTTTTCTTTTACCACTTTATCAGTTTCCATATCATCTTCAGAATGTGAACTTATTGTGTGAATACTTATTTCCTTTTGAACCTCTGCTGATTTTTCAACAATTGCTGATTCTTCAAAAACAACCTTTTCTGAGTTCTGAACATCTGCATCTGCTAACTCCATATCTGCAAACTCAAAATCTGTCACTCCAATATCTGCTGACTTTTCAATATTTTCAAACCAACCAGTGCTTTGTTTTTCTAACTCAGTACTTATCTTTTGCCATTTATCCCCCTTTTGGTGATCATGAGGATCATTATCATCAAACTTTCTTTTGAACTGAGTTGATTCTGATTCAGGTTCTGCAACAGACAAAGGCATGATGGCTAAGGGCTGTGAAACACTGGCCAGATTAGAACTGATTACTTTCACAACAGAAGTCTGTAAATCCTTCATATTCTTCAGAAGAATCTGTCATATTATCCTTGATCTCCTTTTTGTGAGATTCTAAGGACTCTTTCATTTCATCCACTTTTTGTTCAACAGACTTTGCTTTGCCTTCCAACAGAAATTTGAGACCCTTTACCTCATTTTTCAAAGATTCAACAGTATTCTCCAATTTCTCAACTTTCTCCCCCAACACTTGATTTTGTTTCTGAATCTTTTCAAATTCAGAAGGTTCTAACAGTGAACATGGATCAACAAATGACCTAGTTTTCAAGTGTTCAGAGAACTCTTGGCCTGTAGGTGCCACAGAGACACCATGTACCACAAAGGCACTGTGTAATGAAGCTTTTGAGATGTTCACTTCACCAGGACTTCCATCCAATCCTTGACAACCAATAATAGGAATGTCTATGGATGTTGATACAGGAATATAAAATTCCTGTGATGTGCTAGTGTGAAAAGGATTTTCAGGCTCAATTTGGATATTACTGTGCAATCCAGAGTCAAAGTGTTGAAAAATAGGTTGGGATTTATCACCTCCCTCCAAATGAGTTTGGGATGGTTCCCTTGTTTGTTTTGAAACAGCAGCATGTTGAAATGCTTCTGAGTGGCTAGGGATGGGTTGTTCAAGTTCCACCATGGGCTCCATGGTGTTTTCTTCAATGTTGGTCACCAAGGGTTGTGAACCAACAGTAGATGTGGCTGCCCGGATTAAGTTGGCTGGATCAGAATTATCTCTTTCTGTTTCAAATTCTGTTAGCATTCTCTCATTCTCACCACTCTCTTTCTGTTTTTCACGTTCATTTCTAACCAAGCTCTCTGAATTTTCCATCTCTATTCTCTCAGAATGTTCTCCCCCTCTCTATTTTGAATAGGCCCCTCACCTCTCAACTCAGGTTGTTCCTCATGGGTAGGGGCTTGAGGTTGTCAAGTCCCATTGAGGTGCAATAAGCTTTTAATATCTCACTCTCCCTTGGAATGTATTGCCTAAGTGACCTTGGAAGAGGTATGTGATTTGGAAAATTTTCAAGTTTCAGAATAGAAATCATTTTACCCATATAGAAGATTGGTCCATGCTCCTCATTTGATCTTCTTGAAATATTTCTGTCTTGATCCATTGCATGCCAAATTACCAACTGCCAATACCTCTGATATGGTATGTATGTAAGTACCTTATCCCTTGTTCTCTTTTCTTTTGCCTTCTGATTCCTCTCAAAAGTGTTCTTCATATCTTCCCATAGAATAGAAGTATAGTCATAATGCCTATTCTTCACTAATCCATGAAAGATCTGCAAAATCTGCTTTGAACCTTGATCTAGTGAGTTGTTCTTCCCAGAAAGACATTTGTTGATTATATTGAAAAAACATGCCCAGATTGGTGGCAATTTGTTCCTTCTGAACAAGCTTAGAGTCTTCAACTCTTCATTATACCCTAATCTTCTAATTTCAGCCAATAATTCCTATGTTAATGGAGAATCTTCAAAATCTAATCTTCCCTGTAAATCATCCTTTTCTGGTAGCCTCAACATTGTTCTCATAAACTGTATATTCAGAGTTACAGTGACTCCCCCTATTTCAGATACAAAATTGTTACCTTGTAACTCCAAATGCTTCCACCATTGTTGGATATACTGAACAGGAACCGATTTTTTTCATTGTAAACCATTTCTTAAAAGGATGGTATTTCAGTAACTCTATGATTATCCTATGTTCTTTCTTGAACCTAGTTTCATCAAGTATTAACACACAGTTGTTTTCAATCAACTGCAAATATTCACTCCCAGGAACAATCCTCTCACCAGTATTAGATCTTCCAGACATGACTGACCTAACTGCACTCTGTTCGTGTTGAATGTTTTCATTTCGCCCATCTACATCACCTTCAGATTCAACCATATGTTCATCCCCTGCTTCTTCTTCAACATTTTCTAGTACAAAGTTTTCTCCTATTGCCCCTTCTTCTACAGCTCTATTTTCAGGCCTCTGTACTTCGTCATCATCTGAATCTGATTCCATCAATGGTTTTGATGAATGTAATGAGATGGCTCTACTTCTTCTTGAACCTGACATGATCGTAGTGCGGAATTTTGAAAGAAAACAAGATCAAAGAACTCAGGAATTGTGCGTTTCTTACTTTTCGCTCTTGGAATTCAAATAAAATTTGAAAGAGGGATTTTAAGGTCTATTTAAAATCCGCGAAGCTGAAAGGTTTTAACGGAGAGAAGTTACTTTTTGTCAGAGTTATAGCGAATTCAAACACTGTGAAATGCCACAGAAGATATTAAAAAGAAACGTGGCAAGTTCAAAGAATAAGAAGCTGACACGTGTTATTGGATAGAAATTAATACAAGTTAAAAGTTCTGAATAACACCCTCAGAGTTCTGAGAATGCATACTCAGAAGTTCTGAGTACACAGTTTAGAAGAAATTCCCTTAGAACCAAAATTCATTTAAAATCAACTTCTGATTATATAAAAACAATTAATCATCCAAAAGTAGTTTGAACAGATAGAAAATTATTTTATCATCAAAATTTTGTCCTTCTTTTGATGATTTGAAATTTCTGAAAGCATTTAAAATCTAACATCTGATCATGAAAAATATTTTAAGGGTTCAGAAGTTGTTTGAACAAGTGAAAAAGGTTTATCATTGAAAGCTTGTTCCCCTTAGAATGATTAGTGATGAGAAGTGAATATACAAGCCTTATAAGTACCTCAAAACGATATCTGCATGATTTCAATGCTCCCCCTTGACTTTAGCATATACTCAAACACATATTATAAGGAATATGAAAAAAAACCAGAAAGATCTTAACAACATATTGAAATATTTGTAATTTTCAGAAATGTGTTCTGAAAGGTAGTCAGAAGTTCTGATTAACCTATTCAGAATTAAAGAATTTGAAGTTAGATTTCTGAAGTATTGACTCAGAAGTTCTGAACTCAAGACTCAGAAGTTCTGAACTAAAGAGTCAGAATTCTGATTAAGAGAGTCAGAGTTCTGAGAACACTACTCAGAAAATCTTACTTAGACAAATTTTCATATCTGAAAACTAACAAATCTGTTCAATTAGTCAAATTAAGCATTCCTATTTTACATATGAGAAAAGTGAACCTTTTATGATCAAGAGGCTTTGTGAACAAGTCAGCCAATTGATACTTTGTATGCACTAAGTGCATTTCAATTGTTCCCTTTTCTACATAGTCCTTAATAAAATGATATCTTACATCAATATGCCTGGTCTTTGAGTGCTGGACATGATTCTGAGTTATTGCAATGGCACTTTCTGAATCACAATATATGGGAATTTTGTTGAGTTGATATCCATAGTCTATGAGTTGTGTTCTCATCCACAAGGTTTGAGAACAACAAGCAGCAGCAGCTACATACTCTGCTTCAGCAGTGGATGTGGACACACAATTTTGCTTCTTTGAAGCCCAACTCACTATCTTGTCTCCCAGAAAATGACAAGCACCAAAAGTACTTTTCCTGTCCAATCTACTTCCTGCATGATCAGCATCAGTGAAAGCAGTTAGTTTGAAATCAGTTTCTTTCGGACACCAAACACCCAAATCAGGTGAACCTTTAAGATATCTTAAGATCCTTTTAACAGCTAGCATATGAGATTCTTTTGGATTAGATTGAAATCTAGCATAGAAGCATGTAGCAAACATGATATCTGGTCTACTTGCAGTCAGATAAAGTATAGAACCAATCATGCCTCTATAAACCTTGATATCTGCTGAAACTCCCGAGAGATCAGCATCTAACTTGACATTTGTTTCCATTGGTGTTCTCATAGAAGCACAATCAGACATTTTAAACTTCTTTAAAATATCTTTTACATATTTCCCTTGATTTATGAAAATTCCATTTGACAATTGTTTTACTTGAAGACCAAGGAAAAAGTTCAATTCTCCCATCATGCTCATTTCAAATTCTGATTCCATGACTTTTGAGAATTCAGTACATAATTCTGCACTTGTAGAACCAAATATGATATCATCTACATATATCTGAATTAAGATCAAATCATCACCCTTTTTCTTTAGAAACAGAGTAGTGTCAATTTTACCTTTCTTGAAGCCATATTTTAATAAGTGTTGAGTTAGAGTGTCATACCAGGCTCTTGGTGCTTGTTTCACACCATACAAGGCTTTATCTAAAACATAAACATGATCTGGAAATTCAGGGTCAACAAAACCTTCTGGTTGATAGACATAAACCTCTTCATTAAGTATACCATTCAGAAAAGCTGATTTGACATCCATTTGGTACACTTTGAAGTTCTTATGTGCAACTTATGCCAAGAATATCCTGATTGCTTCTATTCTTGCCGCAGGTGCAAATGTCTCGTCATAATCTATTCCTTCTTGTTGAGAATATCCCTTTGCAACCAATCTAGCCTTATTTCTGACCACAACACCTGACTCATCTTTCTTGTTTCTGAATACCCATTTTGTTCGAATAATAGATTTTCCTTCAGGTTTTGGAACAAGTCTCCAAACTTTGTTTCTTTCAAACTGTAGCAATTCATCTTGCATTGCTAAAATCCAATCTGGATCCTCTAGGGATTCATTGGCTTTCTTAGGTTCAATCACACTCAAAAATCCTGCAAACATTGCCTCATTTGCTGTTGCTGATTTGGTTTGTACTCCCACTGATGGATCTCCTATCACTTGATGAATAGGATGGTATTTTGTCCATTTATTTGAACTAGGAAGTACATCAATCTCTGAAAAGTTGTTGTTTGTATCATTCCCATCAATAATAGCTTGTAATTCTGAACTGTCCCCTTGTTCTGGTACTTGTTGAGGTGAAACATCCAAGTTTGGATTCTGAGTAGTAGAGTCAGAATTCTGAATAACTTGTTCAGAGTTCTGAGTACTCTGACCAGAAGTCTGTGTACCTTGACCAGAAGTCTGATTAGCTTATCCAGAATTCTGAGTTCTAGGCTCAGAAGTTTCATTACTTGTGTTGATCAAAGTTGGACATTCCTCAGATGGGCCAGCATCAGAAATTACTGTTGTTTGAACCACTTCTGAGGTTCCCTTTTTCATTTCTTGAACCATTTTAGGATTTTTAAAATCTGCATATGATTCAGAAGTTAGTTCCAGAAATACATCCTTAAACAATAAATTGAGTTCTGAACAGTTAGGATTAGAAGCTCTTTCAGAAGTCATTGTTGTCTTATCCTGTTTGAGTTCTGAACTGTTTTGTTCAGAAGTCTTCATTCTTGACTCATCAAATGTTACATTTATGCTTTCCATTATCCTCTTGGTTCTTCTGTTGTAGAGTTCTGTTCTGTGTAAAACAAATGTTAATTAAATCTTTTATTAAATAAAGTTCTGTTCTGTGTAAAACAAGCAGTGGCTATTGCTTCAGCCCATAGGAAGGTTGGAAGATTTGAATAAGCCAACATGGTTCTTGCAGCTTCAACTACAGTTCCGTTCTTCCTTTCAACAACACAATTTTGTTGAGGAGTTTTGACAGCTGAAAAGTTATGAGAAATCCCCAGGCTTTGCAAAAAGTTATGAAGAGTCTCATTTCTGAACTCTGTCCCATTGTCTCTTCTGATTTTTTGGACTGGAAGTCGTAAGAATACTTGAATTCTTTTGATGAAATTAATCAGTGTTGTAGCAGCCTCTGGATTTGCTCTAAAGAATTCAACCCATGTGTACCTGGAATATTCATCCACAATAACAAGCATATATTTCTTTCCTCCCATTGATTGAACTGAAATAGGATCACACAGATCTGTATGTAGCATCTCTAATGGTGACTTGCATGAAGAATCCATTTTGATTTTGTGAGAACTCTTCTTCATCTTGCCCATTTCACATGCTGAACATAATGATTCTTTCTCAAATTTGATCTTTGGTAATCCTTTAACCAACTTTTTGCTAACTAGATTGTTCAATTCCTTAAAATTTAGATGAGAACATCTTCTGTGCCATAGCCAAACTTCATTTGCAGTGGCATTTGAGAGTAGACACACTGGAGTTAATGCCACAATTTTAGAAAAATTGACCACAAATAAATCCATATGTCTTTTGGCCCAGAATACCTTTATGTCCTTCTCAGTCAGAATTAAGCAACCTGTAATACTGAACTTGATTTGACAGAAGTTATCCAAAAACTGACTTATGCTGAATAGATTGTGTTGTAAACCTTCCACATAGAAAACTTTCTGAATAGTCAAATCTCCCTTTGTTAAATCCCCATAACCTCTAACCTGTCCTTTACTGTTGTTTCCAAAGTTAACTGCTCCTTCAACCTTTTCTGTGAAATTAGTTAGAGAAGACTTATGTCCTGTCATGGAAAATAACAGAGCTTGACTTTCCATAAACTCCGATTTAACAAAAGTTCCTTTGACTTTCCATTCAAAATCTTCTTTTAAGCACCACTTTCCTTGTACTTTTATGAAGTCAGAATATTTTCTGTTCACAAAATTGTTTCTTTTCTTTTTGAAAACTTTTGGTTGGGACTGAGAAACATTTTCAGTTTTCTTTTCATTAGTTTGAAACATATTTTCTTTCTTCTTTTCTTTTGAATTAGATTGAGAAATGTTTTCAATCTTCTTTCCTTTTATCTGAGTTTGAGGAATCAAAACATTTTTCTTTTCTGAATTCTGATATGTTTTGTTTATATAAGAAACAGATGTTATTAAAATTGGACTTTTCTGAGATGATTGAAATGAATGACTACCAAATTGAACCCATATGAGATTCTTTCTTGCAAGAGACAATAGATCTGAAACATAAGTCTTTTCACTTTTATTGCAAGTTTTCAGATTACAATTGCATTTCATACAAGAACTATTGACTTTAGGTTCAGAAGTAGTATTCAATCCAATCTCCTCAGAAACTCTTTTCAGATCATCTTTCCTTTTGCTTTCCTCTTTTTCTGAAACATTCAATTTCACAGAATTAGCAGATGATTTGGATGATTCACCATTTTCAAATGTACTTGATTCATCAAAGAATTTCTTATCTTCTTTTAAGGCATGAATCTTGAAAAGATCATATTCAGCCTTTAATCTCATCATGCTCTGTTATTTTCTGGACATAAGTGTTGTTTTCTTTTAAAACTTGGTCCAGTTTAAAATCAACTTCACAATAATCATTTTCAAGATCATCAAAAGTTTTTCTTAAGTCCTCAAGTTCTTGACTAACAAGTTTAAATCTCTTTTCAAGTTCTGAAAAACTTTCTAAAGCGAATTGAGAATTTTCAGTTGACTCAGAATTCTGACCTTCAGACTCAAAGTTCTGACTAATAGAGTCAGAATTCTGACTAGAAGACTCAGACTTCTGACTGACTGTTTCAGAAACCTTACTTGTATCAAATATACTTTCAATGTCAGGGTATGAAAATTTTGGTTGTTTATTTTTATAACTGACATTTAAAGAATCATATTTGAATTTAGCATCATTATATTCTGGTTTCTCTTCGGTTGGTTTTGAAATTTCTTTCTTAACCTTGTCTTCTGAATCTCCTGACTTCTCAATTTTTGGTTCAGAAATTGTTTCTTTTGCTTTTACAGGACTTGATTTTTGTAAACTATCTGAACTTGTTATAGAGCTAGCAGGTATCACAAAAATTTCAACAATCTCTGGGATTTTTGGTTTAGGAACCTGTAATTTATCAAAATCATAAAGATTTGTTGGAGCTCTTTTTAAAACATCATTTTCTTCCAAACCTAAACCCATTTTTGGATTATAGAATCTTGTGTCTTTAACATTGCTAGTGAGAAGATTCAAGGTTTGTTGAGTTTGACCTCTTTTCAGATTAAGGTCTTCCAACTCTTTGATTTTTGTGTACAAATTCTTTCTTTCCTCGAGTAACATATCATATTTAATTTGTAAATCAACCTTTTCATCTTTTATTTCTGAAAATTGAGTTTTTAATTCAGAAATATTCTTTAAAAGATCATAATTCTCATTTTTGACTTTTTATTTCTCAACTCTAGATTCTTCAAACTGTTCTTTAATTATCTATTTTTCTGTTCTGAACTTGTTAACCATAATTCTTTCACCTTTTATTTGAGTTTAACAAATTCAGAATTCATATCATAATTCTTTCACCTTTTATTTGTTTTCTGAACTTGTTAGTGTGTGTAGTGTGTTCGGTTTAGAGAGAGAGAAGGAAATCGAGAGAGGGATTAAGGGAAAGAAGAAAAAGAAAATCCAGAGTTTGCTGCTGTGATTTAAGGACCAAACTGAAGTAAGCAAGGTAACAAATCCATCTTTGTATGTGTTTTAATTTCTTAAAAGTGTTCTTGAGTTTGCTAGTTAAGTTTTTAGGTGGGTTTTGTTAAAAATGGATGTTTTGGGAAATCTAAGCTTAAGGTTAGGTTATGTTCATAGTCTTAAACATATCTGCACCTTTACAGCAGCATGCATAGCTTAAAAGTACGATTTCTGGGTTTTTAGGATGAACAGTAATTTTTCAGGTTTTCGCAACAGTGGGTTGCGAGTTCTGAGGTTTTCGCAACAGTAGGTTGCGAGTTCTGAGGTTTTCGCAACAGTAGGTTGCGAGTTCTGAGGTTTTCGCAACAGTGGGTTGCGAGTTCTGAGGTTTTCGCAACAGTAGGTTGCGAGTTCTTTGGTTTTCGCAACTGTGGGTTGCGAAAAGTGAGGAATTCGCAAGCTGTGGGTTGCGAAAAGTGTTAAAATACAGATTTATTAATGAGGTGTATTCTTGTTAATTAACTATTTCAGATAGTAAAATTCAAAGATAAAAGTGGGACTTGTTGAAGAGATTTTTGGAGAACTTTTGGAAAAGCATTCAGGTGAGTTTTATTTAAAAACGTTTTTCAACTGGAATACATATATATGTGATTTATATCTATATGAAATGGATATGTATGGATTGAGAATGTGATACATAATGTGATTATGTGTTTTTATTGAAATGTTTATATACATGATGGTATACTGTAATTATATGAGTATTCTGCGAGAATACGGGGCCGGGATCCGAGGTGCGGACCGATGTGTTGCCGGGTTCCGGTAAGCGGACAGGCGTGTTTACTATAGATGTTGTACAGCAGAGTAAATTGAGTAGTTGGCTTGCAACCACTAGTTTGGCCAATTGTGAAGGAATAAGGGGGAATGAGTGGATACGAAACGCAAGTCTTGGTTGGTATTTAATTACGTGTAATATATGTGTGTTTGTATAAAAAGGTTTTATTTAATTGGATTCTTGGCAAGTTTCAACTGACAGGGATTTTCTCACTGGACCATTAGGTCTAACCCTCATCATTTCTGTTTTAAAAATATGTATTCCAGGTTGAGGATCGTTCGTTAGCAAAGGGAAGAATTAATGTGTAAGGCGGGGTTAATAGCTGACAAGGATTAGGAACTGAATATGTGTTATGTTGTATCGTTTCGAGACTGCTGGGACCGTACGTGATTTGTTTGGTAATTTCTTTTTATGAATGTAACGATGTGATGCAATATATGTTATTTGAAACATGTTTGGGAAACCGGGTTGTTACAGATGGTATCAGAGCCCTAGTTTAAGGGATTTAGGTATTAGTATATGTACCTAGACTTAAACTGCATGTGAAGTAGGATGTCCCTATTTTTTTTAGAACCTTGGGATATTAAGTATAACAAAGTAGAAGGAACATCATGTAAGGTAAATTCGAGTTACACCTGGCCAGTGTAATTGTGAACTTACAGTTGCATGATTGGACTGGAATACCTTACTATATGGGGTATGTGCCTATGTGTATATTAACCTTGTTGAAATCTACAGAGTGGCAAGTCGGTCTCGACGTATGGATAGAGACAAAGACAGGTATATTTATATAAACTCTACACGTGCTAAAGTGCTATTTGACTTCGGTACAAACTGATTAATTGTGTTTTCAATCTTTTGTTGCTTATATGCGTTAGAAAAGAATTTGATAATTGTATTGGTAATATAGATAGGAGTGGAGTGCCTATTAAGTTATTTTTGATAATGTTGTCGGAATTTGAGGTAGTAGTAAGTATAGGATGGTGTTGGAACTTGATTTTTGTTAAAATTGTCGATTAGGTAATGATAAGTGATCCTCGGTAATTCGGTATATATTGGAATAAGTAGTTATGATGAAAGAAGAGATTGTCGAGTGATTGATTTAAAGTTTCCGTTTGTTAACAAGTTTTATATTAAGGATATATGAATTAATTTCGACAAGGCTTAGTAAGAGTGTAGGTTTGGAAGCATTTGGTGTGAAAAGAGGTTGGTTCTAATTTAGTAAGAGTGTAACAAATATTTTGGATGATATCGAATTTAGTATGCTTATTCATTATGATATTGCTTGGGATAAATTTAAGTGAGAAATCAGGGATAATTGAACTAGAAAGTGAAGATTGTTTTTGGGAGTGATTAGTAAGGAAAAGCTATTAGTGATCAAGGTGATAACCCGTTATCATATGTGTTTGGATTTGAAAGATTTATCAAGGTGGTAGTAAAATTTATTGTATGAGAACGAAAGTGGATGGTAGTTTAAATTGGAATGAATGATCTAACACTTGCAATTGTTTACATTTTTTTTTCAAATTGAAGGTGCATGTTAGAATTTTGGAAAGTTATTGCGAAAGTGTAGAATGTGGCGTTATGTATAATTCAGTATTTCAAACGCTAGGTTATGCCTCCAAATGTTAAAGTTTATGTTATGAATATAATTTTAAACGTGTTAAATGATTTGTGATATATAAAAATATATATGTATATATATATATATATATATATATATATACTTTGTGCTGAAAGAGGCACGGTGAAATATTGTACGTGGAAAGAGGCACGATGACATATTTTGTGGTGAAAGAGGCACGAGGTGAAATAAAGATGTACTGATTTTGTTATAAAGATGTTTTTATGGTTGTTATATTTTGGGGATGGGTGTATAGTGTAGATCCAATTTGTTTATTATCGTTTTGAAAGAATATGTTAACGATATTTGAAAAATGAAAAAGTGTGTGGTTGTTTCGGGCAATGGATGTGATTTCAGATTAACTCGGTTAAATTCCTGATATGAGGTGTGGTGAAATTATTGGTTAAGTATAGTAATTGTGGGAATTGGGTGTGTGCGATGGGTTTGGAGGTGAAAGAAAGCTAGCTCATAGGATCGGTCTAGAGTAAGCACCTCCTGGTGAGCTATCCTTGGGGAAACGTATTTTATGTTGAGGAAAGAATAGAAGAAAATAGTCGAATGTAATGATCGGGGTGACCATGGGATAGGACGTGGTAGTAGTATGAGAGTGATGTTGTGGCAAGTGTGGAAATCAATTGTAATCTAAGGTTCGGGGTCGGTGTAATTAATGCAAGAAAGTGTTGTCTGTCTTAGATATATTTTGGATTAGAGAAGTGACGGTAGAGTTGGGGATGACCTATGGAGAAAAGTACAACTACGGGTTAAGGTGATACTCCAAGTTGATTTTGTAATCTATTGGGGAGTAGAATGTCGTTATTTTTTTGAGTGTTGGATTGTTGGGACATTTTAGAGACGGTGATCGAAGGCGCAGTGTGTACAGTCAGCCGAGGCTAAGGGAAAAGGTAGAGAACTTAGTGTAATTTATTTCTTTCTAGAACATATGAGTATGTATGCTAGATTGCCTGGTGCTTATTACACTTTGTTGCATGACTATTACTTGCCAGTAGGAATTTATGCTAGTCCTGATAGGTTGTTAAGTGACTGCCTTATAAGTGGTATACAGTAGGAACTAAATAGCCTTAGAATATTTGATTTAGTTCTATTGCGCAGCTCTTGTTTGAGTCTAACCGTAGTGGGATAGAATCTTTATTTCGAATGTCTATCTTATTTCACACTGTATGCGACTGTGCATTCGCGAGGCGACTCGTCATGACTAGTGGAGATTCCGTCATAGCAAGGGTAGTAGGATGAGGTGAACCTGGAGTCTGGATTTGTGAATGATATTGGTATGATTGATCTGGGATATTATACCTTGTTTGTATCACGCGGGTTTTCCTCTTGGAGTAAGAGTTGTTGTAGTTAGGAGGGTACTAAATTGTTGGTATGCGCCTTGGTATTGAAGGGTTACGCATAATGAGAGTTCATTCAGCCTTTCTCGTGTCGATTCTGCGAAAGGGCTTAGCCGAAGCAAGTAAGGTTGTACCGTTAGAAAACACCGGATTGGATCAAAGGTGGAATGATGTGGGGGAAGCGTTGGCGATAGTGGGTCGCAAGGTTAGAAAACTAGGTTGCTGATAACCTGGACTTAACTGAAAGAGAATATGCATACTATGATAATAAAGTATAAGAAATTGATGCTTGAGAGTTTGCTGGATATAGAAAAATGGTTCAATGGGTTGGATGTTTACCTAATACTTCCCATGGATTGGAGAATTTAAGTTGAAAAAGGGATTTATATTAAGTGTTATGATTAGTGGGAAGAAAGCAATGATCAATAAATATTTTGATGGTCGTGTGATGAACTTTCTTTATGGAGTTGTTTAAGATAAAGAGTTGTTTTAAACTTGGTGCTGGACTTTGCATGTTAAGTCGTTAATGAGTTATATGATTAGTGACATGAAATTTTTAACGGAGTTGTGATGAACTCTTTTCGGCTTAGTTTTGTAGTGAAATTATTATATGATGATTTGGTAATTATTTTAGTTGGGTAAGGTGAGACCGGTGTTGATAAATTTCAAATTGCGGAGTGGTTTAAGTGAAACAAATGTCTAAAGATTTGTGTTAGTATTTTTGTGCTAAGTTGGAGATGTAAGGAATTGATGTGATAGCGAGTTTGTTATTTTATTAAGGAATGAATTGGTATTGATATTTGGATGGAAGTCGGTATGAGTTATGGTGGTGAGGTTAAAAATAGTATTAGCGTGGTAAATGTCCCGAGTAAGCATATAATGTTCTGTTATTTGGATTAGATTCATATGAGTATAAGTTATTTCTTTCTAAGAGATAAGTGAATTTTCGAGTTAATTTGAACCTTCGTAAGATTTGATTATTGAGTGTGTATCGTTGTTTTAGAGGGGCGGATTTCTTGTGAGAATTAAAACTCTTGATGTTTTGGGTTGAAATATTGAAGTGGGAACAAATGGTAAACTAGAAGCAGTAAAGCGGTGGGTCTAGTAAAAAGTCCTTTGAGGGTTCCGTAAACACTTTGATGTGTTCATAGAATTTGATATCTTTTCAACAGTAGTTACCCTAGTTCGTTGCTTGAGTGAATTCCGGGACGGAATTCTTTTAAGGGGGAGATGTTGTAATAACTAGGTATTTTATTTATTTATTTTATAAGTCTTTAATTTTAATAATTTTTGGAATTAGAAGTTAAGGGATAAGTTTTATTTTATTTGGAAGTTTAGGGGTATTTATTGCCAAGTGAGATAAGTTTAGGGTTTGTTTGGTCTTTTATCCAAACCTATTTAGCCAAAACCGACTTCCTATTTTAGTAAGGATAGGTGTCCATATTTCAATTAAGAGAAAATATCCCAAGTGTTAGTGTGTGTAGTGTGTTCGGTTTAGAGAGAGAGAGAAGGAAATCGAGAGAGAGATTAAGGGAAAGAAGAAGGAGGAAATCCAGAGTTTGCTGCTGTGATTTAAGGACCAAACTGAAGTATGCAAGGTAACAAATCCATCTTTGTATGTGTTTTAATTTCTTAAAAGTGTTCTTGAGTTTGCTAGTTAAGTTTTTAGGTGGGTTTTGTTAAAAATGGATGTTTTGGGAAATCTAAGCTTAAGGTTAGGTTATGTTCATAGTCTTAAACACATCTGCACCTTTACAGCAGCATGCATAGCTTAAAAGTACGATTTCTGGGTTTTTAGGATGAACAGTAATTTTTCAGGTTTTCGCAACAGTGGGTTGCGAGTTCTGAGGTTTTCGCAACAGTAGGTTGCGATTTCTGAGGTTTTCGCAACAGTGGGTTGCGAGTTCTGAGGTTTTCGCAACAGTGGGTTGCGAGTTCTGAGGTTTTCGCAACAGTGGGTTGCGAGTTCTGAGGTTTTCGCAACAGTAGGTTGCGAGTTCTTTGGTTTTCGCAACAGTGGGTTGCGAAAAGTGAGGAATTCGCAAGCTGTGGGTTGCGAAAAGTGTTAAAATACAGATTATTAATGAGGTGTATTCTTGTTAATTAACTATTTCAGATAGTAAAATTCAAAGATAAAAGTGGGACTTGTTGAAGAGTTTTTGGAGAACTTTTGGAAAAGCATTCAGGTGAGTTTTATTTAAAAACGTTTTTCAACTGGAATACATATATATGTGATTTATATCTATATGAAATGAATATGTATGGATTGAGAATGTGATACATAATGTGATTATGTGTTTTTATTGAAATGTTTATATACATGATGGTATACTGTAATTATATGAGTATTCTGCGAGAATACGGGGCCGGGATCCGAGGTGCGGACCGATGTGTTGCCGGGTTCCGGTAAGCGGACAGGCGTGTTTGCTGTAGATGTTGTACAGCAGAGTAAATTGACTAGTTGGCTTGCAACCACTAGTTTGGCCAATTGTGGAGGAATAAGGGGGAATGAGTGGATACGAAACGCAAGTCTTGGTTGGTATTTAATTACGTGTAATATATGTGTGTTTGTATAAAAAGGTTTTATTTAATTGGATTCTTGGCAAGTTTCAACTGACAGGGATTTTCTCACTGGACCATTAGGTCTAACCCTCATCATTTCTGTTTTAAAAATATGTATTCCAGGTTGAGGATCGTTCGTTAGCAAAGGGAAGAATTAATGTGTAAGGCGGGGTTAATAGCTGACAAGGATTAGGAACTGAATATGTGTTATGTTGTATCGTTTCGAGACTGCTGGTACCGTACGTGATTTGTTTGGTGTTTTTTTTTATGAATGTAACGATGTGATGCAATATATGTTATTTGAAGCATGTTTGGGAAACCGGGTTGTTACACTTTTAGATTCCTTCGCTTTGAATCTTTCTTAAGCATTGATACTTTGGTTCAGTTTGGCCTGAATTGATTTATCAGTACCAAGCATTTGCTTCTCTAGTTCATCCCACATTTCTTTAGCTGAAGTTCCACTATCAATTCTATTGAAAACTTCATTTGGAACAACCAAAGTCATTAGAGTGACAACTCTTTTGTCAATTGGATGTCTCTGTTTCTGTGCTTCTGTGTATTGAGAAAAAAATTTCTTCACCCTTGTAGCAGGAATCTCTGGTGTTGTATCTGTTGCAGGTGTAGCTTGAACATCTACATAAACTTCTATTGGACCTTCTCGAATATAAATCATAAGATTCTCATCGATATTATCCAAGAATTGAATCATACGAATCTTCCATTGCTGGTATTCCTCGGGAATAAGAACAGGAGGTTTTGTTTCAGATCCCATAGAGAGAAATTCTTTCAAAGACATGATTGTAAGATAATTCAATAGAAAGACAAATCGAATTTCTTGAACAATAGTAGAACAAATTTAAGAATTACTAAGAATTCAAGAATTACAAGTAGCAGGGGAATCAATTGACGAATTGATCAAGAAATCTTCAAGAATGTGATCAAGAAACCCTCAAGAACACGATCTTGAACGAATTTGTTTGTTGATTGGCTCTGATACCAATTGTAGAAACCAGGATTCAATCTGTTGATCCAAACCCTCAGTGATTTGATAATGACCCTCTCTTAAACACTTAGTAAAAATTGTAAGTAAACAATATGTATCAGAGTTTCACTATCGCTGATAAGTACTAAGACTTTACAGTACCGCTGATAGGAACTCTCGTTCTTTATATTAAACATTTAGCGAACACTGTTCACCATAATGCTCTGAGCCTGTTCAGTCCTTACGGTGATCGCTGATAAGTTAGTTGTTTACTTATGATCCCTGAAGACAAGTTTCACGTCAACATAGGTTCTACGCTGAAGTCGAAGATCAAGCTCAAGAACTAGCGACAAGTGTCCTAATGAACTGATGCGGATCAACGAAGACTCAGATTTATCCACTCAACGTGAAGTATCAAGTACAAGACTTCAGCTATCGTTGAACTTTATCATTCGCTGATACAGAATGATAAAGCTCTGATTCAACGAAAGCTGATCATGAAGTCCTCCGTACAAAGTACTTTTGTCTTAACCACCATTGCATGACTCCGTACGATATGTCAGAAAAGAACCTCCTTATTGTCTAAAATCGTACAACCACTCTGATATTACATTGTTCAAACATGCGGCTACTAAGGTTGTCTACTAAAGTCAGACCCAACAACCAATGAGCTGCTGCCACGTGTAAAGTATAAACTGCCATGCATTAAATGCATGCAGTATATAAGAAGAAGACCTCACTTCATTTTGAAGTACTCGTAAACTCTGGTCGAGTCATCCTTCTTGTTGGTCCCGAAGGGCTATACAAGTTTGTAGAAGGGGGGGGGGGGGTTGAATACAAACACACAAGTTTTACTTTTCTAAATTGTTTATTGATAAATCATTAACAATTTATAGCTTGTTGTGGAAACAGGATTAAGGATAAACCTAAATCTAAACAAGTTGGAACACTAAGTTTCTTGCACTAAGAAAGAAAGGGAAATTACTAATAATAACCTATCTCAAGATAAGAAGGATGAACTTGTCCAGAGTTAGCAAGTTACTTCAAAATGAAGTGAGTTCATCTTCTTATATACTGCATGCATTTAATGCATCGCAGTTTATACTTTACACGTGGCAGCAGCTGATTGGTTGCATGTCAGTGACCTTTGTTGACAACCTTAGTAGCCGCATGTTTGAACAGTGTAGTATCAGAGTGGTTGTACGATTTCAGACAATAAGGAGGTTCTTTTTCTGACATATCGTACGGAGTCGTGCAAGGGTGGTTTAGACAAAAGTACTTTGTACGGAGGACTTCATGATCAGCTTTTCGTTGATTCAGCGATCTATCATTCTTTATCAGCGAATGATAGAGTTCAGCGATAGCTAAAGTCTTGTACTTGATACTTCACGTTGAGTGGACAAATCTGAGTCTTCGCTGATCCGCATCAGTTCATTAGGAGACTTGTCGTGGGTTCTTGAGCTTGATCTTCGACTTCAGCGTAGAACCTATGTTAACGTGAAACTTGTTTTCAGGGATCATAAGTAAACAACTAACTTATCAATGATCACCATAAGTACTGAACAGACTCAGAGTATTATGGTGAACAGTTTCGCTGAATGTTTAATCTAAAGAGCGAGAGTTCCTATCAGCGGTACTGTGAGATCTTAGTACTAATCAGCGATAGTGAAACTCTGATACATATTGTTTACTTACAATTTTCACTAAGTGTATAAGAGAGGGTCATTATCAAATCACTGAGGGTTTGGATCAACAATCTCCCCCTATTTGATTATGACATAGCAACAGAGAAATTTGCTATTTAATGAAAACATAAGGATAAAAAGAACTCATAAAATATTTGTCCCTTTTACTGTTTTCTGGGATCTTTTCTGTACTGATGGAGTAAAGTACGTTCGCTGAAATTTTTCTTTAAACTTTGTAAAGATTACAGAGGGAAGTGGAAAAATTACAAGTACAGCGAATAAAATTACAAGTACAAAAGATATAGACAGATAAGGATAGAAAGAATTACAAGGCGATCCTATCCGTCAAAAGGTTCTTCCTTGATGAGAAGTTCATCGAGGGTCTTTGATGTGGGAATCATCCAATCAGGGACATCTACTCCTTGATTCTTTTTCTTTAGAGCTTCTTCAAAAATCAAGGGCTTTAGGTGTCTACCTTTAATGTCACGTCTGACTTCACTCCAGAATATGAGATCTCTGAGTTGTTCGATGGGAGCGATGTGGAGCTCAGAGATACGTTGAAAGTGATGATTTCCATAGTAGTCTAGAAAGAATATACCATAGGGATCACTTACAACTGTGCCAGGAATGAAAGTTTCTCCAGGTGGAAGGGAGGTGTCAAGTGCTGAGAGATCAGCATCAGGGCCAAGAACTTCAGCAAGAGAGAAACCAATACTTGTTTCATTCCGTATAGGAGGACCTGAGTCTGAGAAATTCTTTTCCTTAGCAGAGACTTTTCTTTGTTAAGGATGAAGAAGAGTAGAAGGAGGAATATCCACAACAGAAGAAACCAGGTCGATCTGTTTGTTTAAGATCTTCTCGACATGGCTTTTGAACTTTGAGCGCGATCCCTGAATGGCTAATTTCGTTTCTAACCATTCAGAGAGACCAAACTTTTCTAAGGTAGCAGCATAAAAGGTTTGCTTGGTTTTGTCTTCTCTGTAGACATCCACTTCAACAACAGGAACGTCTGCGTACAGTCTTCCTCTGATGTTTACTTTGATGATTTTGGATGGTCTAGATCGATAGGTCAGCATTTGTTTAGCCCATTCCAAAGTCATATAAGAGACCTTAGTCTTTTCTCTAACGATCTTTGGAGCATCATCCCATAGCTAACGTTGAACATCAATGGGAGCTCTTTTCAGCTTGGGGTCTTTTACTGATCGTTGAGTAAGCTGGATGGCATATTCTCTGTCTTTTTCTTCAGCTTCCCTTCTTTCAGCGATTAGGCGTTCAGCTCTGAGGTGTTCATTGTATTCCTTTTGGGAAATTTTGAACTTTGGAGGAACGGAAGGAAGTTGATCACGCTTCAGAATTATTCGCTGATCTTCGAGTCTCCTGATCATTTCATCTCTCTTTTCTTGATCCTCTTCACTTAGCTTTTGAGGAGCCAAGGAAGGTCTGTTTTTGTGAGAGAGCATCTGTTCTTCAGGTTCATCAGTCTCAGAGATCAAATCCAAGACTGGGATTATTTCTTCAGCGTTGAAAGCTGGGATTATTGTTGGTGAAGTCGCAGCTGTAGGAACTTCAGCGATATCCTCAAACAGGGGAGAGGACTAGCTGAAACACAGCGATCTTACAAGTAAGAACATTGGGTAGAATAGAGATAGATAAAGAATGGGATAGTGTATGGAGGTTTTAGTGAGTGTAGAGCTGATAAAGTGTATAGAGGATGGATGTGGAGTAAGGAAGAGGTTAATATACCTGACAAACCGGATTTTTAAGCAAGATCATCAGATTTTCATCTTCAGCGACACTTTTTCCTTTGCCCTTGTCAGCTTCAGATGCTGATGGCTTTGTCTTTGTCTGCTCCCCTGTAGGTTCATTTATCAGAATGCCTTTAAGAGCTTTAGTTCTCTGAGCAGGCTTGACGATAAAAGAGTCATCATCATCGTCATCTTCATCTTCATCATCATCATTCTTTGGAGAAGAGGATGGTTCATCATCAGATAAGTCGATGGCTTCTTCATCTTCAGCTTCAGACTCATTTTCCTCAGCTTCTTCTTCGAGTTGCTCCCCCTCAGATACAGAGGTAAGCTTCTCGGTTCCCTCAGAGTGTTCATCTCCCTGAGGTCCAGCGGTTGATTCGTCTTGAATTGTCTTCTCACCTTCTTTAGTAAAGGTGAGGTCTTCAGTCTTCTCTCCCCTGATAGATTCATCATGGGAAAGGTCTTCAGCGCTCTTGGAGAGGTCTTCAGCTCTCTTCTCCCCCTCTTTTTCATGATGAGGTCGGGAGGAATGTGACGATTCAGCAGTTTGTGTGGTTTCCCTGTCTTCTTGGCCAGGGATCCCCACACAGATTTCAATCGCTGATAATCTGTTTTCTAGACCAGAAATACCAGGATTGATTTTCACGAGTTCAGCACGATCCGCCGTAGTAAAAGATGTAGGTGCAGGGGCAGGTGCAGGGGCGGTCGTGTTGGTCAGGATCTGCTGCAACAATGTCTGAATAGAAGTGATGTTATTCTTCATCGTATTGACATCGGTCTTCACAGAACTCATGTCAGTTTTTACTGAACTGACATCAGCCTTTACAGCAGACATATTACCTTCCAGAATGCCAACGAATGTCTTCAGCGTTGTTACTTCGCTGGACATGGTGTCAACTGATTTCTTGATGTCGAGGTAGTCTGTGTAGATACCAGAGAGAACTTTGGCAAAGTCGGTGAGTGATTTATCAACCTTCTCCAAGTCAGCTTTGGAGGCATTCTTTTCGACGACAGTTGTCAGCTTTGTAAGATTCTCTCCAGCGTTTGATACCGCTGAAGAGTTGTCGGAAAGAGTAGTAGTGAGACCTGTCAGCATCGTCGAAATTGTCTTCAGAGAGGCGTTGATGTCTCTCAAATTAGGACCTGTAACATATAAGAACTTGTGAACAAAGGAAAGCTCAGAAGTTTGGGGTTTAGTCACAGTATATAGGGGTTGGTGTATACCTGCAGGAGGATTGGTAAATTCATCAAAATATCAGGTTCCTGAGTAAAGTTCCATGTCGTCAGCTAAAGTGCGTGGACGTATGGTCGTCTCTGCAGGTCCTATGCCCATCACTCCTTGAAGAGTATTATCTTTAGCTTTTGGAGGAATGACAGGTGCTTCGGTGATAACTGGAGAGTCCAAATGAGTAGAGGGAGGAGCGAAGGATAAGAATGGAGGTTGGTTACTAAGTTCAGCTTTGGATTCGCTGAGAATCACTTCATCAGTCTTTTGAGAGACGGAAGGAGGTAGGGTAGATTCCAAGTTTGTAACCTCAGCGTTTAGAGACGCTGAAGTCGGGATAGATTGGGTGGCTTTTTCAGCTGTGGCAGAGCGTACCACTGAACTTTCCTTCAGCCCATCAAGAGGAGCTGAGGAGTCTTTAGCAAAAGATTGCTGGGGTTGCTCCTTGGTTTTCTTAGTTCTTTTGGAACCAAGTTGTGTTTCAGAGGGTTTCCTTTTAAGGGAAGGAATGGAGGTTGCATCTGGGGTATCAGCGGTGGGTTTGTTCGTTGAAGGAGCTGCAGAAGTAGAAGAAGTAGGGTTTAGAAGAGTTAACAGAGAAGAAAGACGTACCTCATTTTCCACCGGCTTGAAGTCGAGAATCTTAGGGCCGACCTGAGAGAGTTTCAGGTCACCCTCTGTTGGGTAGCTATCTTTCAGGCCTCTTTGGAATACGACGCTGATGAATCGAGGATAGGGAACCCATGGAGATCTGTCAGCGACGGAGTCCACTCGGAGTACTAGGTCATCATAGATAATCGATGCTCAGTCTATATGTAGACCTTTCAGCAATGCATATCCCATTGCTTGCTGAGGCTTTGCGGCTTGGTCAGAGGAGCCGGTCTTGGCAGTCATGCGGCTGATCAAATGAGAGAAGATAAATTCATCTCGCTGGGCATTTTAGACTTTTTGATAAGGGTCATCTTTTTCTCGGGCTTCATACCCCTTCCAGTTTCCCATACATATCCCATTGCATCGAAGAATGCAATGATGGCTTCCCTGTCTGAGTTTTTCTTGGGGTCAGGGAGAGGAACAAAAGGTTTTTCTTTGGTGGCCAAGGGAAGGTTCAGGGCTTTGCGGATAATGGCAGGTGTAATCTTCATAGTGCCATATTCAATATCGCAGAGGATGCAGTCAATTGTTTTTAGGGGTCTTTTGCTGAAGGTAGCTGAGAGTGTCTGGCAGAGTACCAGAATTGGGATAGCAAAAGCTGATGTGCAGGAGGTGTTATGGTCAGGGCTGTGGATATGCAACAATTCTTCAGGAATTTCACAGCATCATCTAGATGTGTGACTTGCTTTCGAGGAGGAAACTCGAGAAACGCATAGAGGTTATTTACTTTAGTCTAATCCAGTTTGTCAAGAGATAACTTGACCTGAGGAGCCTTGAGGATTTCCACTTCGTCAGTAGTATCATCAGCAGTAGTGTTCTTAGCGATGGTGTTCTTGGGAATGTCAGAAGATGCCATTTTCTGTATTATCAGTTCAACCAAAGATTAACAAATAAGAATAATCTTAATGTGGAAAGATTTTCCAATAAGATGGTTCGAATTTTGTCCATTTCATTCAGACAAAATGTCTTAATGAAGATTTGGGTTTTTCTTGTTTTTGAAAAACGAAATGCAAACCCAAAAGAAATCTTGTTTTCCAGGTTCTTTTAAAGATTGGGATTCTGGAGAAACGTATGAAAAACAAGTTTAAGATTTTCCGTTTTAAACTTGAAGAACAACCATGAAAGGTTGTGTTCATAAAACCATGAAAGAAATGATTTTATTTTAAAAAGGTTCTTTTGTTTGATCTTGTGAAAACAAAGAGAAGATCATTAACAAGTTTGAAGAGACAGGTAAAATAAAAGAATTATTAACCTGGTTCGTTGAAGAAGATGAAGTTCTTAAGTTCTTGAAAAACTTGAGAGCACAAATGCAACAGTAAATTCTTTTTCTTAGAGCTTCTTCAAAAATCAAGGGCTTCAGGTGTCTAGCTTTAATGTCACGTCTGACTTCACTCCAGAATATGAGATCTCTGAGTTGTTCGATGGGAGCGATGTGGAGCTCAGAGATACGTTGAAAGTGATGATTTCCATAGTAGTCTAGAAAGAATATACCATAGGGATCACTTACAACTGTGCCAGGAATGAAAGTTTCTCTAGGTGGTAGGGAGGTGTCAAGTGCTGAGAGATCAGCATCAGGGCCAAGAACTTCAGCAAGAGAGAAACCAATACTTGTTTCATTCCGTATAGGAGGACCTGAGTCTGAGAAATTCTTTTCCTTAGCAGAGACTTTTCTTTGTTGAGGAGGAAGAAGAGTAGAAGGAGGAATATCCACAGCAGAAGAAACCAGGTCGATCTGTTTGTTTAAGATCTTCTCGACATGGCTTTTGAACTTTGAGCGCGATCCCTGAATGGCTAATTTCGTTTCTAACCATTCAGAGAGACCAAACTTTTCTAAGGTAGCAGCATAGAAGGTTTGCTTGGTTTTGTCTTCTCTGTAGACATCCACTTCAACAACAGGAACGTCTGCGTACAGTCTTCCTCTGATGTTTACATTGATGATTTTGGATGGTCTAGATCGATAGGTCAGCATTTGTTTAGCCCATTCCAAAGTCATATAAGAGACCTTAGTCTTTTCTCTAACGATCTTTGGAGCATCATCCCATAGCTGATGTTGAACATCAATGGGAGCTCTTTTCAGCTTGGGGTCTTTTACTGATCGTTGAGTAAGCTGGATGGCATATTCTCTGTCTTTTTCTTCAGCTTCCCTTCTTTCAGCGATTAGGCGTTCAGCTCTGAGGTGTTCATTGTATTCCTTTTGGGAAATTTTGAACTTTGGAGGAACGGAAGGAAGTTGATCACGCTTCAGAATTATTCGCTGATCTTCGAGTCTCCTGATCATTTCATCTCTCTTTTCTTGATCCTCTTCACTTAGCTTTTGAGGAGCCAAGGAAGGTCTGTTTTTGTGAGAGAGCATCTGTTCTTCAGGTTCATCAGTCTCAAAGATCAAATCCAAGACTAGGATTATTTCTTCAGCGTTGAAAGCTGGGATTATTGTTGGTGAAGTCGCAGCTGTAGGAACTTCAGCGATATCCTCAAACAGAGGAGAGGACTAGCTGAAACACAGCGATCTTACAAGTAAGAACATTGGGTAGAACAGAGATAGATAAAGAATGGGATAGTGTATGGAGGTTTTAGTGAGTGTAGAGCTGATAAAGTGTATAGAGGAGGGATGTGGAGTAAGGAAGAGGTTAATGTACCTGACAAACCGGCTTTTTAAGCAAGATCATCAGATTTTCATCTTCAACGACACTTTTTCCTTTGCCCTTGTCAGCTTCAGATGCTGATGGCTTTGTCTTTGTCCGCTCCCCTGTAGGTTCATTTATCAGAATCCCTTTAAGAGCTTTAGTTCTCTGAGCAGGCTTGACGATAAAAGAGTCATCATCATCGTCATCTTCATCATCATCATTCTTTGGAGAAGAGGATGGTTCATCTTCAGATAAGTCGATGGCTTCTTCATCTTCAGCTTCAGACTCATTTTCTTCAGCTTCTTCTTCGAGTTGCTCCCCCTCAGATACAGAGGTAAGCTTCTCGGTTCCCTCAGAGTGTTCATCTCCCTGAGGTCCAGCGGTTGATTCGTCTTGAATTGTCTTCTCACCTTCTTTAGTAAAGGTGAGGTCTTCAGTCTTCTCTCCCCTGATAGATTCATCATGGGAAAGGTCTTCAGCGCTCTTGGAGATGTCTTCAGCTCTCTTCTCCCCCTCTTTTTCATGATGAGGTGGGGAGGAATGTGACGATTCAGCGGTTTGTGTGGTTTCCCTGTCTTCTTGGCCAGGGATCCCCACACAGATTTCAATCGCTGATAATCTGTTTTCTAGACCAGAAATAACAGGATTGATTTTCACGAGTTCAGCACGATCCGTCGTAGTAAAAGATGTAGGTGCAGGGGCAGGTGCAGGGGCGGTCGTGTTGGTCAGGATCTGCTGCAACAATGTCTGAATAGAAGTGATGTCATTCTTCATCGTATTGACATCGGTCTTCACAGAACTCATGTCAGTTTTTACTGAACTGACATCAGCCTTTACAGCAGACATATTACCTTCGAGAATGCCAACCGATGTCTTCAGCGTTGTTACTTCGCTGGACTTTGGCAAAGTCGGTGAGTGATTTATCAACCTTCTCCAAGTCAGCTTTGGAGGCATTCTTTTTGACGACAGTTGTCAGCTTTGTAAGATTCTCTCCAGCGTTTGATACCGCTGAAGAGTTGTCGGAAAGAGTAGTAGTGAGACCTGTCAGCATCGTCGAAATTGTCTTCAGAGAGGCGTTGATGTCTCTCAAATTAGGACCTGTAACATATAAGAACTTGTGAACAAAGGAAAGCTCAGAAGTTTGGGGTTTAGTCACAGTGTATAGGGGTTGGTGTATACCTGCAGGAGGATTGGTAAATTCATCAAAATATCGGGTTCCTGAGTAAAGTTCCATGTCGTCAGCTAAAGTGCGTGGACGTATGGTCATCTCTGCAGGTCCTATGCCCATCACTCCTTGAAGAGTATTATCTTTAGCTTCTGGAGAATTGACATGTGCTTCGGTGATAACTGGAGAGTCCAAATGAGTAGAGGGAGGAGCGAAGGATAAGAATGGAGGTTGGTTACTAAGTTCAGCTTTGGATTCGCTGAGAATCACTTCATCAGTCTTTTGAGAGACGGAAGGAGGTTGGGTAGATTCCAAGTTTGTAACCTCAGCGTTTAGAGACGCTGAAGTTGGGATAGATTGGGTGGCTTGTTCAGCTGTGGCAGAGCGTACCACTGAACTTTCCTTCAGCACATCAAGAGGAGCTGAGGAGTCTTTAGAAAAAGATTGTTGGGGTTGCTCCTTGGTTTTCTTAGTTCTTTTGGAACCAAGTTGTGTTTCAGAGGGTTTCCTTTTAAGGGAAGGAATGGAGGTTGCATATGGGGTATCAGCGGTGGGTTTGTTCGTTGAAGGAGCTGCAGAAGTAGAAGAAGTAGGGTTTAGAAGAGTTAACAGAGAAGAAAG
The DNA here is from genome assembly GCA_033807775.1 of Saussurea involucrata. Classification (NCBI taxonomy): domain Eukaryota; kingdom Viridiplantae; phylum Streptophyta; class Magnoliopsida; order Asterales; family Asteraceae; genus Saussurea; species Saussurea involucrata. The sequence goes on from CM066315.1 coordinate 100,069,963, forward strand.
ACGTACCTCATTTTCCACCGGCTTGAAGTCGAGAATCTTAGGGCCGACCTGAGAGAGTTTCAGGTCACCCTCTGTTGGGTAGCTATCTTTCAGGCCTCTTTGGAATACGACGCTGATGAATCGAGGATAGGGAACCTATGGAGATCTGTCAGCGACGGAGTCCACTCGGAGTACTAGGTCATCATAGATAATCGATGCCCAGTCTATATGTAGACCTTTCAGCAATGCATATCCCATTGCTTGCTGAGGCTTTGCGGCTTGGTCAGAGGAGCCGGTCTTGGCAGTCATGCGGCTGATCAAATGAGCGAAGATGAAATTCATCTCGCTGGGCATTTTAGACTTTTTGATAAGGGTCATCTTTTTCTCGGGCTTCATGTCCCTTCCAGTTTCCCATACATATCCCATTGCATCGAAGAATGCAATGATGGCTTCCCTGTCTGAGTTTTTCTTGGGGTCAGGGAGAGGAACAAAAGGTTTTTCTTTGGTGGCCAAGGGAAGGTTCAGGGCTTTGCGAATAATGGCAGGTGTAATCTTCATAGTGCCATATTCAATATCGCAGAGGATGCAGTCAATTGTTTTTAGGGGTCTTTTGCTGAAGGTAGCTGAGAGTGTCTGGCAGAGTACCAGAATTGGGATAGCAAAAGATGATGTGCAGGAGGTGTTATGGTCAGGGCTGTGGATATGCAACAATTCTTCAGGAATTTCACAGCATCATCTAGATGTGTGACTTGCTTTCGAGGAGGAAACTCGAGAAACGCATAGAGGTTATTTACTTTAGTCTAATCCAGTTTGTCAAGAGAGAACTTGACCTGAGGAACCTTGAGGATTTCCACTTCGTCAGTAGTATCATCAGCAGCAGTGTTCTTAGCGATGGTGTTCTTGGGAATGTCAGAAGATGCCATTTTCTGTATTATCAGTTCAACCAAAGATTAACAAATAAGAATAATCTTAATGTGTGGTTCGAATTTTGTCCATTTCATTCAGGCAAAATGTCTTAATGAAGATTTGGGTTTTTCTTGTTTTTGAAAAACGAAATGCAAACCCAAAAGAAATCTTGTTTTCCAGGTTCTTTTAAAGATTGGGATTCTGGAGAAATGTATGAAGAACAAGTTTAAGATTTTCCGTTTTAAACTTGAAGAACAACCATGAAAGGTTGTGTTCATAAAACCATGAAAGAAATGATTTTATTTTAAAAAGGTTCTTTTGTTTGATCTTGTGAAAACAAAGAGAAGATCATTAACAAGTTTGAAGAGACAGGTAAAATAAAAGAATTATTAACCTGGTTCGTTGAAGAAGATGAAGTTCTTAAGTTCTTGAAAAACTTGAGAGCACAAATGCAACAGTACTTTTTTTTCTTAACTTGGAGAAGAAGTTCGCGTAAAAGAAAAATGTAAACCCAGAATGAGTTTCTATAGAGATTTGAGAGAGAGAAAATCTTGAGCAGGAAAAGATTTTCATCATGACACGGACACGTGTTTGCATTTGATTGGCGATTAAACGAAACGTGCAAACGTGTGTCAGAAAGAAGAACGTGTCAGGGCTTATCCGTTGTAATGACGTCACAACTGTCCTTTCACATTCTTGGATGTCTCTGAGGTTTTGAAAACTCAGGGACACTTTTGAAAATATGAAGCACTGAATAGAAATATCAGTTGGTTTTAGAAATTTCAAAGTATCGCTGATAAGGAAGAGATATTCAGCGATGTAATTTATTTTGAAATCTTGCATTTACATGCGATTTGTCAGAGAGAGAAAACATACCTTGATATCAGCGAATCAAGTTTATTCAGAGAGAGAATGATAGAATAGGTTATACAAGCTGATTTTATCCTATTGCTGATCAAATGTGAATCACTGAAGATTTTACTCTTCAAAGTTCAGCATTTCAAGCTCGCTGATGAGAAAGTTGAACATTGTCTCATCAAGAGGTTTGGTGAATAGATCAGCTAACTGATAGTCAGTTGGGATAAAGTGAAGTTCTATATCACCATTCATCACATGATCTCTGATAAAGTGATACCTGATTTCGATGTGTTTTGTCTTTGAGTGTAGCACTGGATTGTTTGCTATAGCGATGGCACTTGTGCTGTCGCGATAGATTGGAATATTTGAGAGCTGAAGGTCATAGTCCAGTAGTTGATTTCTCATCCACAAGACCTGAGAACAACAACTTCCAGCAGCTACATACTCAGCTTCCGCTGTGGAGGTGGACACTGAGTTTTTCTTTTTACTTGTCCAACTTATCAGCTTTCCACCCAGGAGCTGACATCCTCCTGTGGTGCTTTTCATATCCATTTTGCAACCTGCAAAATCACTATCTGAATAGGCGATTAGATCGAATCCTGAGTCTTTGGGATACCAAAGACCTAGATTCGTTGTACCCTTAAGGTATCGAAAAATTCGCTTTACAGCTTTCATATGAGATATCTTAGGTTCAGCTTGATATCGTGCACACAAACATGTTGCATACATAATATCGGGTCTGCTAGTTGTAAGATACAAGAGAGAGCCGATCATCCACGGTACAACGTGACATTAACAGGAACTCCTTTTAAATCATTGTCTAGTGTCAGCGGTGGTGCCATAGGGGTTTTCATAGCTGAACTTTCAGTTAAGTCGAATTTCTTTAGCATATCTTTAACATACTTTCCCTGATTAATGAAAGTTCCTTTTTCATTTTGCTTTATCTGAAGACCAAGGAAATATGTTAGTTCACCCATCATGCTCATTTTATACTCATCTTTCATTCTATCAGCGAAACGAGTACAAAGATCAGGGTTAGTAGAGCCAAATATAATATCATCAACATATATTTGAACAAGAATGACGTGACCTTTTACTTTCCTGAAAAATAGAGTTTTGTCGATTTTACCTCGCTCAAATTATTCAATATGGAGATAAGTAGAAAGAGTGTCATACCATGCGCGTGGAGCTTGCTTTAAGCCATAAAGTGCCTTATCCAGTTTCTAAACATAACCTGGACGCTTAGGATCTGAGAATCCTGGAGGTTGTTCCACATAGACTTCTTCATTCAGCTTTCCATTTAGAAACGCTGACTTAACATCCATCTGATATACTTTGAAGTCTTTGTGTACAGCGTATGCTAAGAATAGACGAATAGATTCTAGTCTTGCTACTGGAGCAAATGTTTCGTCATAATCTATGCCTTCCTCTTGTCTGTATCCCTGAGCAACAAGACGAGCCTTGTTGCGGGTAACAGTTCCATGTTCGTCCAACTTGTTTCGATAAACCCATTTAGTGCCTATCACTGTTTTGTCAGTTGGTCTTCGAACAAGTTTCCAAACTTTGTTTCTTTCGAATTCAGTCAGCTCTTCTTGCATGGCGCTGACCCAGTTTGGATCTTTGAGAGCATCATCTACTTTCTTTGGTTCGGTCAGAGAAATAAAGTTAACAAATAAACAAATATTACATGCACTTCATCGAGTCTGAACACCAGCGTTTGGATCACCAAGAATTTGATCAATTGGGTGATTTACAGTCCATCGCTGAGTCGGAGCGTGAGACGCTGACTCAACCTGAACTGAAGGAGCTGAAGATGAAGCTTCAGCGACGTCTGGAGTATCATCCAAGAGAGGAATGGGTGCAGTTGTCATTATATTCACTGATTGCTGAAAAGTAGATGGAATGTCTGAGACATTGGGTTCAGAAGCAGGTATAGTGTTTATAAGAACAGCTGAGACCCATGATGTTTCAGCTTCACTATTCTGCATATTTGGAATGATAGTAGGACCATCATCTTCAACTGTGTGAGCACGAGGAGTGGGAATATCTTCTGAATCACCAATATGAGAAAACATCCATTGATTCAGTTCTTCAGTATCAGCGGACGGTTTAGAGTTCACTGAACGGGATTCGTCAAACGTGACGTGAATTGTTTCTTCAACAGTTTGTCTTCTTCGATTAAAGACTCTGAAGGCTTTGGAGACTGAGGAGTATCCAAGAAAGATTCCATCATCAGCCTTAGGATCAAACTTTCCAAGGGCATCTCTGTTGTTCAGTATGAAACACTGACATCCAAAGATGTGAAGAAAGCTGATTGAAGGCTTTCTCCCATGAAAAAGTTCATAGGATGTTTTATTGAATCTTTTGACTATCAGCGACCTCTTTTGCGTAAAACAAGCGGTGTTGACAGCTTTTGCCCAAAACTGAGTAGGCAGGTGAGAATCGCTGAGCATTGAACGTGCAGCTTCAATAATTGTTCTATTTCTTCTTTCAGCGACTCCATTTTGTTGCGGTGTTCTCACTGAAGAAAAGTTGTGAGAAATACCCTTACTCTCAAAGAAGGAATCAAGAGAACTGTTTTTGAATTCAGTCCCATGATCACTCCTTATTGAGCGAACGGTCAAATTATTCAGGGTTTCCATCTTTCGAACAAAGGTGATGAGTTCTTCAGGGGTGTCGCTCTTAGAACGGAGAAACATAACCCATGTACAACGAGAGAATTCATCAACTATGACCAGTGTATATTTCTTTCCAGCGATGGATTGTTTGTTAACAGGGCCAAACAAATCCATATGGAGTAGTTGTAGAGGAGATGACACTGAGGAGACTTGCTTTGACTTAAATCTTGCTTTTGTCTACTTCCCTTTTTCACACGCTGAACATAAAGACTCTTTGGCATATGAGTGCTGAGGTAGACCAGTAACTAACTCTTTTGAAGAAAGAGTGTTCAGTGTCTTGAAATTCAGATGAGAGAGCCTCTTATGCCATTGCCAGTTGACATCAGATGAGGCTTTTGAGAAGAAGCAGGAGTTCTCAGTGGTTGTTGAGTCCATGTTTATTACATACACATTTTCCAAACGATAACCGCTGAGAGCTATCTTCTCCTTTTTGTCAGTGACAAAGCAGGATTCCTTGGTAAAGATTACCTTGTTATCCTTGTCGCAAAGCTGACTGATGCTTAAAAGATTATGTTTCAGCCCTTCAACATATGCGACTCTTCTGAAGGTGGTTGTACCATTAGAGAGTACACCAAACCCTCGGGTATGTCCTTTTTCATTTCCACCGAAGGTCAAAGAGGGACCCTTCTCTTCCTTGAATTCAGCGAGCAGGCTTTTCTTTCCAGTCATGTGTCTAGAGCATCCGCTATCGAGATATCAGATACCCTTCTTAACCTGCATCACAAAGGAAGATTAGTTTTTCTTGGGTATCCACTTAACCATGTGTACACGTTTGTCAGTGGAAGTAGTTGGAATGGAAGGTTCAGCAATCTTCGCAGCATTTGAAGATTCAGCTTTGTCCCTCTGGAGTTCTTAACAGAACTGTTCCTCCGAAGGAGAAAATCACAAGAGTTCCTATTTGTCCAGATTTTTTGGACATGTGTATACAAGCCAAAACCTCTCTTGAGCTTGAGAAAATCAAACAACAAAAGAAAACGTCCTCTCAAGATGCAACAAGTTCAAAGATTTCAAAACCCTTAAGACATATTAAAGAAAAACAAACATGGCAACAGAAGGGTAAATGGGCTGAAAATAACAAATCTTTTTCTTCTGTGACAGTGAAACCTGCAGAAGTTCACCACAGAAGGGGTCCATAGAAGGCTGCTCTCAACAAAGGATTTTGCAAACAACAATCTAGCCTATATAGGTCTTCTTGTAATAGGAAGTCAAATGTTAGGATAGAATGTAATGCCTCTGTGCCCCCATTTAATGATTTCAATGAAAAGTTCAAGCAAATCTCTTCGCACATTCATTATTGTCATTGTTTTGAACTGATGTATAAATTAAACCAACACTTCTCAAGTCCACACTGTTTCCTCTCCACATCCAAAAAGAATACTAAATTCGAGGGTAAGAAGAAACAAAACGGTTCTTCAAAAGAAGCTAAAACCAAACCCAAGAATGCTAAGGAAAACTTGAAGACCCCTAACAAAGCTTGACCCATTTAGATATGGGTACCTAAAACTCTCTAATTGTCTTGTAGAAGCAGTATGTGCCAATCTGGTATCTTGACTCCGGATGCTCGAGGCACATGACTAGCGACAGAGGTCTACTATCCTCCTACAAAGATAAACTCGATGGAGGATCTGTGACCTTTGGTGACAACAAGAAGGGGTATATAAAAGTCTACAGAGTCATCAAGAAGGAAAACATAACCGTATGCAAAGTTGCATATGTGGATGGCCTTAAGCACAATCTTCTCAGTGTTAGCCAACTTTGCGATACGAGTTTTGACGTAATGTTCAAAAGAGCCTTCTGCTCTCTACAAGGTGAGGACACAGGAGTCGAACTTCTGCGAGCCGAACGAAGAGGCAATCTTTACCTCATGAACTTCTGTGCCAAGAACAAGGAAGACAAGATCTGCCTTGTTGCTTGTAAAAGCGAAGAAGCCTGGTTATGGCATAACAGGTTCAGCCACCTAAACTTTCATACTCTAGATAAGCTTGTTAAACTTGATCTAGTCAAAGGTCTGCCAAATGTTAAATTTAATAAAGATCATTTGTTCTCTGCGTGCGAAATGGGAAAACTCAAAAGAGCTTTCCATAAAGGCAAACCTGATGTATCTTGCCCTAGGCCTCTGTACATGCTTCATGTTGACCTCTGTGGTCCAATCGCTACACAGAACCTAGGTGGCAAGAAATATATACTTGTCTTGATCGATGAATATTCAAGATTTACATGAGTAGAATTTGTCAAAAAGAAATAAGATGTTCCAAACATTCTGATAAATTTAATGAAAAGAATCCAAGTTCTGTATGGGCAGAAGCAGTATCAACCGCTTGCTACACCCAAAATCGATCAACCATTGTAAAGAGGCACACCAAGACACCGTATCATTTGATCAACAAAAGACGACCAAACATCAAGTTCTTTCGTGTATTTGGATGCAAGTGCTTTGTCTTAAATGATAGAGAAGCAAGAGGAATGTTTGAGGTGAAAGCAGATGAAGGCAAGTTCATTGGATACTCTGCCACCTCTAAGGCATACAAAGTTTATCTTCCGCGGTCTCGATCCATTGTAGAAAGCATCAATGTGTCTTTTGACGATTCATTTCAGAAGACTTCTGAACAAATCAGTTCAGAACTCGGTCTAAAGTAGGAATCCTCTGGCATCTAAAAAACAAGAGAATAAGACTTAAATCATCTATTTGAAGAGATGTTCCATGATGATATTAATCCCTCCGCTGGAGCTGTCAGTGCCTCTGGAGAACCATCTTCTGCCAACCAGAATGAATCAGGTATCTCTCTAACTGGTCCATTAAACACTTCATCATATTCTGTGAATCATACAGATGCACGTGCTGAGGGGGAGAAAACAGAAGATGATACAACTAAGGATTCAACTACAGAGGCTCCTGAAATACCTTCTCCAGCGACTACAGAGGAATCAATACCAGAAGAAAACAAAGACTCAGTCTCTACTTCCTCAGAGGAACAAATTCCAACTCTCATTCCAATCCTCCCACAAGCTGAAGAACCAAACATAAGCACAGAAGTACCATCAACAACAGAGGTTGCACCAGAACCACAGTATGCAACCACATAGGTTAATCTTGATGACTCAAATGACCATCTTCCAAGAACAACACAGTGGACGAAAAGCCATCCTCCAAGCCTTATAATCGGTGACCCTTCTGAAAAGGTCAAAACAAGATCAGCCACTGCTAATTTTTGTTTCTTTACAAATTTTATAAGTGTGATCGAGCAAAAAAAAATCTCTGAAGCCCTAGATGATCCAAACTGGGTAGATGCTATGCAAGAAGAGCTTCTACAGTTTGAGAGAAACAAGGTATGGACCCTATTACCTCTGCCACGAGGGAAACAAGCCATAGGGACAAAATGGGTCTTCAGACACAAGAAGGACGAGGATGGGGTGGTCATTAGAAACAAAGCAAGATTGGTGGCCAAGGGATATCGCCAAGAAGAAGGCATTGATTACGATGAAACTTTTGCCCGTGTTGCACGGCTCGAAGCAATAAGGATCTTCTTAGCCTTCGCAGCCCACAGAGGTTTCAAAGACTTTCAGATGGATGTAAAATCTGCCGTTCTGAATGGTGAAATCCAAGAAGAAGTATACGTCCAACAACCACCAGGGTTTGAAAGTTCCAAGTACCCAAAATATATCTATTATCTCGACAAAGCTCTGTATGGACTGAAACAGGCTCCAAGAGTATGGTACGAACGACTTTCAACTTTTCTTCTCAATAATGATTACGACAGAGGTACGACAAATACTACTTTGTTTTACAAAAGAAAAGGTGATGAGATTCTGCGTGTACAGATTTATGTGGATGACATTATTTTCGGGTCTACAAATGCACAACAGTGCAAAGATTTTGAAAAACTCATGCAGTGTGAGTTTGAAATGAGTATGATGGGAGAATTAACCTTCTTCCTAGGACTCCAAGTAAAACAATCATCAGAAAGAATTTTTATAAATCAAGCTAAATATGTCTCTGACATACTTTCAAAATACAGTCTCTCTGATGCCTCTGTAATGAAGACCCCAATGGCCATTGGAAATAAATTATTCTCAGATCCAAATGGCACATCTGTAGAATGCAAACTCTATAGAGGTATGATTGGGTCCCTCTTATACTTAACCACAAGTAGTCGTGACATAATGTATGCCACATGCCTCTGTGCAAGATATCAAGCTAACCCAAAGGAATCCCACTATATTGCTGTAAAGAGGATCTTCAGATACCTTAAAGGGACCAAAAATCTTGGACTCTGGTATCCGAAGAATCTGGCTTTGGTCTTAAGGCATACACGGATTCAGATTATGGAGGATGCAAGCTTGATCGAAAGAGCACCTCTGGGAGTTGTCAATTCCTGGGTGGTAAACTAGTCAGCTGGACTTCGAAGAAGCAGAATTGTGTGTCTACATCTACAACAGAAGCGGAATATGTTGCTGCTGCTAGCTGTTGCTCTCAAGTTCTGTGGATGAAAACTCAGCTCAAGAACTATGGGTACAACATATACAAGATTCCCATCCTCTGTGATTCTGTGAAATCCCAGATCTCTAGCAATAAGATATGAATGTAGTGAGAGAGAATCTAGAGAGCAAATATGTCATCCATGTATTGAGCTCAAAGGATTACAAAAGGTTTCTAAAAGATTACTAAAGCTTTCTAAAGTGTTACTAACAAATGGTCTAGACAAGCCTATTTATACCCATAACATACAAGGTATAAAGGCATTCACAATACTGTATAGACTCATACAGTACATTGACTTTTACAGTAAATCTTGAATACAACAATGCTCTAACAATCTCCCCCTTTGGATTCAAGATTTAAAAAAATATGACAGCAGTCTTCAGCTCTTTGTAAAGTCAATCTTCTCAAACAGACACTCTATCAAACCATCTTCAAATAGCTTTATCTCCACTAGTTCACGGCGAACTATATGTTTTGACACTCTTTAAGAACTCAGCTTTGAAGAATCTTCAGACAAACATGAAAAGTCATTGTCTTTTTTTTTTTGAAAAATCAACCTTCTTCAATACAATCTTCAACAGATTGTCTTCAAGTCTTGAACATGGATTTCATATCTTTATATAGAACCATCAATTCGGAACAAGATAAATCAGAAACGATTAGAGTTTGGATCAGAAAGATGTGAAACCATCCACATTGTTGAACTTTTAGGTGTAAGCGCATTCCGATAACCACTCAGAACTAAGATAACCAAATTCAGCAACATTTGGACTTCACATGATCCTTCTCCCCAATCTTCAGTCTTTGTTCACGAATCTTTGACTTGAAATATCTTTGATTTGAAAATTCTTTGACATGAAATTGAAATTAAACTTTTCTCCCCCTTTTTCGATGATGGTGAGCATCGAAAACCATTTTCAATTTCAGTCGTGTCTTTGAGTATTGCTAACAATCTCCTCCTTACAGAATAACCTTGCTCCCCCTCAAAATAAGAATTCTGGAGCAATTTATTTTCTCCCCCTGAAAGTATGCATATATTTCAATAACGTACAGTATTTGAAATTGTAGCACAAATTTTAAAACAAATTTACACAAGGAAAATAACATTCATTGAATTTTATTTTATAACTACAAACATTTGATCATTTGAAAACTTTACAAAAGAAATTCAACTTAATGAAATTTAACAGATTTTTCAATCAAATGAAATCAAATGCATGTGTTTGGATTCAAGAACAAGTCATCATTGTATATCAAGTTAAAAAATGTTCAGTTTCAACCCCTTTATTAAATCTATTTGGTGTGCTAGCATGGGAAATATGATTAGCTTCAAGCATATGCAATTCTAAAACATATAAGAATATTTTGCTCTACTCACACTATTTGTCCAAAATCAGAATTTTCACAAATTTACGGGTTTATCGCGACTTTGTATTTTCCCAAGTTTCAAGAGATGTGTGCTCATTGGCATCTTTTCTTTTGTGCTCATTGGCATCTTTTGATTTGTGCACATTGGCATCTTTTGATTTTGTGCTCATTGGCATCTTTTGATCAAAAAGTTTAGTAAGAATAAGATACACCGTTAAACATGACTTTCTATCTGGTTCTATAGCAGGATTTGGGTCAGCAGATCCCAGACCAGTTGGCCTTAGGTGCTAGGTGTCAAGCACCCCTTTGAACTTAATTGTATAAAACTTTCAAAACAAGTTTCTGACTTTGAGAAAGTTTTATTTTTAGAAAAAGACAAGCTCGAAAGCAATCTCTTCCAATCTTGTACAGCACTAAAAAACAAAGCATGTCGATATTCGTTATCACTTTCTGAAGCATCATGTTGAACATGGCACAATCGAAATGCACTTTGTGTCCACTGAATACCAGCTTGCAGACTTATTCACCAAGGCACTAGATGAGAAAAGATTCATTTTCTTGGTGTGTAAGTTGGGAGTGATAAACATGAGTTGAATACTCTGTAAGTAAGATTTGATCTTCTTGTAAATATGTATATATATTTAAACTCTTCTGTATGTAAATTCTTAATCATCAAAAGTTCTATAGAGCTTCGGTGGGATTGCTCAGAGCCTCTGACAATCACCACATAACCTCTGATGAGCTTGACCTATGTTCTGTGCACTACTTATCTCATTTGATCCAAGCATAGGTCAAGGGGGAGCAGAAGGAGACCTTGAACTGATCTACATAGGTTGATCATTCAAGGGGGAGCCAAAGAAGAGATATGATCAACCATATCTACAGAAGTCAGGTATTTTTGCCAAACAAAGGAGAACAATTTTCTAGGACACAAATTTCAAAATACGTCCTAGAAACACTGTTTAAGACATTCCAAAAAATAAATGATCAAAAAGATTTTCGAGCCTTCCGTTATGTGAAATTTAAGGTCATAGAGCTTTTGCTGAGCTCAACAGAGCCTCTGTAAGCCGGATCCTCTAGAACTGCAAATTTCATACGTAAACTATGTCGATGAACCTTAAATTTCTTCTTTAAGAATTTGTACGTACAAATGCACACACAAGGATATTGGAAGAAAGTCTTATGGGCAAAGAGCTCACTCCACCACAGAGTCTCTGTCGCCCAACCCAGACAATCAAAGAAAGTATGTCTCACACAAAATCTTTTTCAAAACAGTTTTCTAGGACACAAATTTCCAAATATGTTCTAAAAACAATGTTTAAAACAATTAAAACATTGGATGATCAAAATATTTCATGAATCTTTAGTTATGAGAAATTTTCACTCATAGAGCCTCTGTTGGCTTTGACAGAGCCTTAAAGCCTCTGTGAATGCAAATTTTGCACTAAAGTTCTATCGATCCTCACCAGTGACTTTTCAAACATTTTTGTTAAAGGTGCAAGCACAGAGGAGACAAAGGTAGGTTTCAGACACTTTACTCTTTATGGAAATTCTGTAAAAGGGAGTTATTTACCGCGAGTGACAGACCCCACACATAAGAAATACCCACGCGCCAAGCATTAATGGGCCGCGCACGACGTCTAATCGTGCTCTGATACATTTGACATGGCAGATTTTCATTGGACGTGCGTGCCACTCGTTTCTTCTGAAACTTGCGCCGCGCTGTAAAACTCAAGTGCGGACCCCAAATGTTTATTGAATTCCCTTTTACCATGGAATTCTATCCGTTTCTACCCTCACTATAAAACCTCGTTCCCATTCTCTCTTATAAACGTTTACGAACTTACTCTCTTCATCTTCTCCGGCGAACCTTGCAATAACCTGGAACTACCATTTTTTACTCTCTTTCTTCAAGATTAATCCAATGGCTTCAACCTCCAATGCTCCGATAAACTCCCCATCTCATTCTGAGAACTCCCAAAACCAAGAAATAGCCGGAAACCTACAACAGGATAACTCCGGCGACACATCAGACTTTGCTCCAATAACCCATCTTCTAAACTTCATCGCACATGAACACTTTGAAAGTGTTCTTCCCTTAAAACCCAATAACTACTACCTGGTTCCCTCAAAAACCGCTTTTGGGGAAGCACATGACATCCTTCTTCACATTTTGGAAAACCATTACCTTTACCCCCTATTAACCAAAACTGTCGATAAAATCCCTGCCAGATACCACAATCAATTCTGGCAAAGTAGCAGATTTGACCCCGAAGATAGACAGATCAAGGGCTACATCTCAAAACCAGACAAATCCGAGCACCTTGAACTCAAGTTCAACAGAACTATGTTCTCACTTGAGTTCAGTCTACCCACAAGAGGTCTTCTAGGGATAAAGGCATAAACAAGGAACCTACAGACACCGAGCTCTGCATGTTTGTTGAAATGTTGGGGTACAACACAACCCTAAGAAAAAAAAATGATTTCAGAAGAAATCGATTACCCCCTCTGTGGAACATGCTTTTCTCCATCCTAAATCGGTGCCTAACTGGAAAAGTGGGTAGTCCAGACCAATGACAGATGAAGAATGGGCAGTGGCCTTGGCTAAGCATCAACAAGTACAAGAGAAGTTTCATGCTCAACGAAACTCTATTCTCTCCTCTGCTTCCGAGAGCAAATCCTCTGCCACCACTCCCAAGAAGAAGAAGAAAGCCCACAAGAAACGGAAAGCTACAGAGGGCACTTCAACCAGTGCTGCTGAAGCTCAAAAATTCCCTCCTCTTGCAACAGAAGTTGGATCCTCTGCACCTCCCTCTCCTCCAAAAGACAAAAAGAAGAGAAAACATAAGTCTTCTGAGGAAGGTGCCCCCAAACCAAAGAAAAAAAGGAGCAAGAAGAAGTCCAAGAAATCCCACACTCCTCTGCAATCCATAGCAGAGGAAGCTGATATGCTCGAAGAAACCCAAGACCAACCTCTGCAATCACCTTCACCCATCAATTATGCAGAAGATCAGGGTGATTTTTCTGTCTACCTCCAACAACACGGGATTGCACACTCTTTAGACCCTTCTAGATGGACTGCAGAAGCCCTATCTCATCATTCAACAGAAGCACCAGACTTCAGAATCTCTTCTGGCTTAGAAGATGATGACCAAACCCTACAGAATAATTAGTCTAAGACTCCAGAAGTTCTACAGAACCCCATCACCCAACCCGGATTTGATGTGCTCAGAGCAAGACAAAAGGATCTGGCTAAGGCTACCACCAAATCCCCACCAGTCTTAGTCTCAGAGGATTCAGAGGATATGGTGAAACTGATGAAGAGGAAGACGACCAGTTAAAAGAAGGTCTTTATCACCCTCACGCACAAGCTTTAATTGGCTCTCATCCAATGTACGACTCCTTAGTCACTGGGGCAGAAGACGCTACAGAAGTTAGGGTACAAGCAGCGGGTCGTAGGACAGAGAAAGAGGCTGAGACAATAGATGGGGATGAAGTGATAGGATGCCCAACAGAGAAAGAATCCAGAACTTATGCCTGGAATAGCAGAGGAACAAAACCCCAACCAACTCCCTGTGCAACCCACATTTCTATTACCGCCAGTCTAGTGGCAGAAGGTAATATTGAACAAGAGCCGCACAACTCGAACCAACCCCAAACTGATCGGGCAGAGAAAATTCCTTCCACCTCGGTGCCACTAATAGCCGGGGAAACCATTCCAGGGAAGTCCTCTCAAAAGGACTTACCCTTAGTTCGTGATCCATCGCCCCTGATCACAACAAAAATCCCTACAGAGGAATTCGTTTCCTCTGGCACGCACACACACTTAGGTCCAACAGGCTCTTCAGAGGAGCTTAGAGTGCACAAGGACGGAGAGACTCTAGAAAAGTCTCCGAGTCAACTTAAGGATACTCCTGTACCCACCTCTGGAGTGGATCAGAAAAATGTCCTTAACAGAACCTCTATAGAATCTGAGGCTGATAAAGCCTCTGCTCAAGGATTAGAGGGAAATCCTTCCGTCCTCAACATCCAAACAGGGACGAAAGAAGGTGTCCAAGGAACAGGGACTAACTCTAGGGACGAATGTGTTCCCCCAGAGGTTATACCAAGTCCACATGTATCAAAGGATGAGTTCCAAACCCTTGTCACCTCTGTGGACACCACATTGAAAGAGATGAAAAGCTCTTTTGATTCTTTTGCAGATACAAATTCCAGGGCCATTACTGATCTGAACACCAAAATAGACAATTTGTCCACAGAGGTGCAAAATGCCCTAGCCCAGATGAAGTCAACTGCTACAACCTCTGCCACCTCTACTGCTGTTAACTTCGAGAAAGCTACTACCTCGGCCTTCCAAAGCTCTGTTAAAGCCCTACTTGAACAACTGCAGACAGCTCAAACGCCAACTTCTGCGGGCCTTACACCAGAAGATCTGAAGAAGGCCCTCGAGCAAGTTCAGGAGCAAACTACAAGGGAGACTCTGGCCATGAAACCCTCTGACTACATGACCAGAGCTCAGCTCACAGAAATCGGCCAAGGGGTAATCAACCAGGTCACAGAGCTCATCACAGCCTTCACTACAGCCAACGCAAATTATGTGAAAGACTTCAGAAAAAGGGTCCGAAAAATGCGCTTCAACACAAAAGCAGAGGTCCATACACTCCTTGGCCTATGCGATGATCTATGCGCAAAGATGATAGATGCAGGTGCAATACCGCCCAAAAAGACAGAAGCTTTATGCAGAGCAGAGGGTACGACAGATAAGGGTCAGAATGTCTCTGATGATTCATCAGATCATCCTGAGGGGGAGAAACAAAGGGAGAAAGCTAAACAAAGGGAGAAAGCTGCAAGCAAAGGTGTACCAGCTCCGCAGGTATCCGCAGAACCTCTAAACCAAGTTCCCCAAACTCAAACTCAAGGAGGAAACCAACAACAGACCACAGAGGCAACAACCACTTCTGTGGAAATACTCTCTGAAGAAACCCCAATCATAACCCAGGTACCTGAAACCAATTAAGATCAACAACAGAAGACCACAGAGGCAACACCCACCTCTGTGGAAACATCTTTTGTATTCGGAGAAGATATCCCAACCCGTGAAGAATTCCAAATCCTAACATCATCCGAAGAAGATCAACCATCCCAATCAGCAGAGGAACTCCATACCCAAACACCAAAAACACCAGAAGAACCAAATCTCCCATCCCCAACACCAGATGCCGAAAAGACAAAACTCCCATCTCCCACACCCAAAACCCGAACCAAAACCATTGCTCACAAAAGAAAACATCTGAGCAAAACCACAGAAGCCTCACCAACCAAGTCCTCAGAAGAACAAGTTCCAAAACCAACAGAGGCAATCCCTATAAATCCAAAAGAGGCAATCCCATCTCTACAAGAACATCTTCAGCCGAAGGCAAAAGACAAAGGCAAAGGGATAATGACAGAGGAACCCAAGAAGAAGAAGCCCAAGCATCAACCAGCAGAAAAATTGATGAAGAGCTCTTTCGATGCATAAGTGACACCAAAGCCAGAACAAGAAGACTGGGCTTTCGGTGTTACCCCTCTGTCAAATATACCTGTTCTAGATCCGAAGGCAAAAGTCACAGAGGATCGAGTGGCCCAAATCAAAGAGCGAATGGATGCTCTGCGCAGACCCATGCCTCCACCCGGTGTACATCCACAACAAATGGAAGAAGTGGTGTACATATATCTGTACAACAGAAGTGCCAGAGATATTCTGCCAGCAACCATTCAAGATCCCCACTTCCATGCTGACCTCGAGAACACCTTCACAAGAACAACACCCAAGCCAAAACATCAAGTCTTCTCAGAGTCTAAAATCGACAAGGTCATATACTGTAAATTTTCTCAAACCAGAACCACTCCTAAGGTTTCCTATAACATCTATAAGGTCAAAAGGGAGGACAAAACTATGACCCAATTCTCAGATGCTGATCTGAGAAATCTAAGTCCCTACGACTTACCCGACCTTCTCAAATGGACGAAAGAGAACTTCACAACAAATGCACATGGAAGGGCATACAGGGTGATAAGGAAAGCCATGCGTGAGAAACTTCTGCTATACAGCCTTGTCGACTTCCAATTAGGACGAGATCTTGGAGTAAGAAACCTAAATCTCCATCCACCAGAAAATGACTGCCCATCATCTGCCATACCAAACTCGATCATTAAATCTCCAAGAGTTGGGTTGGTCTATCAAGATCCTGCTGGGAAGTCAAGACTGTTCGTAGAGATGGACTGTCAGAATTATGCAACAAATACTTTGACAAAGTTCGGAGCAAGACTCGTGGAGCATAAAGGAACGGAGCTCATGAATCAAGCTCTCGCAGATAGACTGATAGAGGTCATCGACCAAGTAATCAACTTCAGAACCCTCTGCATCAGTTTCTATCAAGAGCTTAGAGAACTAGGATTCAACAACAGAAGTTTCAACGACTTTAAAGACGCCAACGTCTGATATCCTCTACCAACCTCTGCAAATCTTTCCTTTCATAATGTAATCCAATGTAAGTGCCTCTGGCATAATTCTGTATGAAAGAAATGTAAAATCTTATGAGGTATTTTATTTCACCTCTTGTCATGTACTTAGCCTAGACAACCTTGCATTTTTCAATTTTTTATTTTTCAGTGGGAGATTGTTAGCTCTAATCTTTCTGTTTATAGAAGTATTGAAAAACAGGCTAAGTATAGAAGTCTTTGACAGAGGCTCTTCCGAGTCACCGAGAAGACTGAAGCATAGAAGTCTTCGACAGAGGCTCTGACCGAGTAACCGAGGAGACCGAAGTAAGAGAATCGCCAGAAAACTCTTCAATGCGGACAAGGCCACAGAGCCTCTGTCATACTTGACAGAGCTTCTGTGGTATACAAGGACAATCATGCTTCTCACGATTTCTGCTGTACGAAGATCCTGAAGATCATTCGTACAAGGCGTAACCTGACAACTCCACGTGTCAAACTCTGATGGGTCTTAGCCTTAGTAGAAGCCGGCGCATTTAATTAACAGTGTACCTGCAACAATATCTAAATAGTGTCTTTGTACCTTTAGTCCTTGTTGTCCAGAACTTGTCCCCTTTAGAAGTAGTATAAATAGAAGACTCATGTTGAGTTCTTCTATTAAGCTTTGCACGATACACACACCATTAGAGCAGATTTCTTGTATAACTTTCGGTGTTTTTGGTGCTTTATTTATATCAATACACAGTGGGTTATTGAGCTAATTATCTAAGTTATTTCTACTTTATTTATATTTGATATTGTGTGTCTTCTACCTTATTATATCTTTTAGTTCGTTAAAACGCTTCCGCATTATATCTTGTTTGAACTATTAGATAGAATCATCATTGTTAAGCAAAACAGGAACCAACAAACTTTATTTCTCTGATTGAACCAAAGAAAACAGATGATGCCCTTAGAGATCCAAACTGGGTCAGCGCTATGCAAGAAGAGCTGACTGAATTCGAAAGAAACAAAGTTTGGAAGCTCGTTCCTAGACCATCCGACAAGTCAGTGATAGGCACTACATGGGTCTATCGAAACAAGTTGGATGAACATGGAACTGTAACCCGCAACAAGGCTAGACTTGTTTCTTAGGGATACAGACAAGAGGAAGGTATAGATTACGATGAAACCTTTGCTCCAGTGGCAAGACTAGAAGCCATTCATTTATTCCTAGCTTACGCAGTACACAGAGACTTCAAAGTTTATCAGATGGATGTTAAGTCAGCGGTTCTTAATGGAAAGATGAATGAAGAAGTCTACGTGGAACAACCTCCAGGATTCTCAGATCCTAAGCATCCAGGTTATGTTTATAAACAAGATAAGGCAATTTATGGCTTAAAGCAAGCTCCTAATGCATGGTATGACACTCTCTCCTCTTATCTCCAAATCGAAAAATTTGAGCGATGTAAAATAGATAAAACTTTGTTTTTCAGGAAAGTAAAAGGTCATATTATTCTTATTCAAATATATGTCGATGATATTATATTTGGTTCCACTAACCCTGACCTTTGTACACGTTTCGCTGATAGAATGAAAGTTGAATATAAAATGAGTATGATGGGTGAACTAACATATTTCCTTGGTCTTCAAATCAAACAGAATGAAAAAGGATCTTTCATTCATCAGGGAAAGTATGTTAAAGATATGCTGAAGAAATTTGATTTAACTTAGAGTTCAGCTATGAAAACCCCCATGGCACCACCGCTGACCCTAAACAAGGATCCTTCCGGAAAGCCTGTTAATGTCACGATGTACCGTGGGATGATCGGCTCTCTCCTATATCTTACAGCTAGCCGACCTGATATTATGTATGCAACCTGTTTGTGTGCACGATATCAAGCTGAGACTAAGGAATCTCACTTGATCGCTGTAAAGCGGATCTTTCGTTACCTTAAGGGTACTCCTAACCTAGGTCTTTGGTATCCCAAATACTCAGGGTTTATTCTAATCGCCTATTCAGATAGTGATTTTGCAGGTTGCAAATTGGATAGGAAAAGCACCACAGGAGGATGTCAGCTCCTGGGTGGAAAGCTGGTGAGTTGGACAAGGAAAAAGCCAAACTCAGTGTCCACCTCAACTGCTGAAGCTGAGTACGTAGCCGCTGGAAGCTGTTGTTCTCGGGTCTTGTGGATGAGAAATCAACTACTGGACTATGACCTTCAGCTCTCGAAGATTCCAATTTATTGCGACAACACAAGTTCCATCGCTATAGCAAATAATCCAGTGCTACACTCAAAGACCAAACACATCGAAATCAGGTATCATTTTATCAGAGATCATGTGATGAATGGTGATATAGAACTTCATTTTATCCCAACTGACTTTCAGTTAGCTGGTCTGTTTACCAACCGTCTTGATGAGACAAGATTCAACTTTCTCATCAGCGAACTTGGAATGCTGAACTTAGAAGAGAAAAATCTTCAGCGGTTCACATTTGAGCAGGGATAAAACAAACTTGTATAACCCCTATATATCACCTTCTCTCTGAACAAAAATTGATTCGCTGATATCAAGGTATGTTCTCTCTTACTCGCTGACGTTCGCCTTGAACTAAGAGATTTCAAGACAAATTGTATCGCTGAATATCTCTTCCTTTCAGCGATATTTTGAAATTTTTTAAACTAAACTAATATTTCTAATCAGTGCTTCATGTTTTTATAAATGTCCCTGGGCTTTTAAAAACCTCAGAGACATCCAAAAATATGAAAGGACGTTTATGACGTCATCACAACGGATAAGTCATGGCACGTTTTCTCTGACACGTTCGCCCGTTTCGACTTCCTTGTCCAATCAAATTCAAGAGACGTGTCCGTGGCATCTTGAAAAACTTTCCCGCTCATAGTTTTTCTCTCTCCACTCTCACTATATAAACCTTTTGCGTTTATATTTTTACCTTTACGCGAACATCATCTCCTTCAAGCAAGAATTCTCTATTGCATTCAAACTTGTTTTCTTCAAGATCTGTTCATCTTCTTCAACAATATAAAGGTTAATATTCTTGTTATTTTCCTTGCATAAACTTGTTTTCGATCTTATTTTTGTTTTCAAAAGATCAAACAATAGAACTTTCTTAAAATTAAATCATTTTCTCTTCATGATTTTATGAACATAATCTGGAAACAGATTGTTCTTCAAAGTTTAATCTAAAAATCTTAAACTTTGACATCTTAATATGTTTTTCCAGAATCCCTTCTTTAAAAGGAAACTGGAAAACATGACATTCACTAGTATTTTTAATTTTTATTGTCAAAACTAGAAAAACCCTAATTTCTATTCTTTTTCTAAATAGAAATTACAAAATCCTAAAAATCCTTATTTTGGATATTTTATCCATTCTAAGAATTTCTATTCATATTCTTATCTCTTATATTATATAAACAGAAATGACATCTTCTACTGAAGCTCAGACTCCCACTGCTTCTTCAAAGACTACACTCACCCCTGCTTCTCAAGTTCGTTTCAAACACGAGCAGATCAACTTTCAGGGCAACAACCCTTATGCCATCTTCAACTTTCCTCGGAGAAAGCATATCACCCACTTAGACGACGCTGTGAATTTTCTCAATACTTGCCCTCTCTCCACAGCTCTGACCGTCACTCCTCCAGTCAATAAACACCTACTTGCTCAGTTCTGGTGGACTGCAAGACGTGCTATGATCACCTCCACCAAAGACCCCAAAAAGGAAATAGAAGTCATCCTTTTTGACACTGACCATGGTACCTCCAAGATCACGCCTGGTACTATCAGGCATGCCCCTAAACTCCCCGCAGCCACAAAAGAAATACGCTTTGTCCCTCTACCAAATCCCAAAAACCCATTGACAGAGACACCATCATGTTGGTGACTCAGGGAGAGATGAACTCCCTAAGACGAAGCTGACTGCTATCAAGAAGTCCAAGATGCCAAGCGAGATGAACTTCATCTTCGCACACCTGATAAGCTGCATGACAACTAAAGTTGGTTCTTCTGACCAAGCCTCTCAACCCCAGTAGGCTATGGGATATTCACTGCTGCAAGGCCTGCACATCGACTGGGCGAAAATCGTTTTTGATGACATGATTCAGAGAGTCGAGGAATCCAAAAGACAGAAGACCGTTCCTTATCCTCGATTTATCAGCGCTCTCTTCTTACAGGGACTCGGGGACAAAACCCGAAGGTGGGCGACTTGAAGCTCTCACAGGTTGGCACCAAGATCCTAGAGTTCACCCCATGCCAAATGAGGTACGTCTTTCTACTATCTTATCTATTCTCAATCCCCCAACTTCGTCTACTTCTGTGGCTACCTCAGTGGTAATCCCAACTGCTGATACCCATGTTGCATCCTCCACTCCTTCTAAGAAAAGGAAACACTCTTCTACCTCACTTGATTCTCAAAGGATCAAGAAAACCAAGGAGCAACCCCCCAAGCCTTCACAGGTTGAAGACTCTACAACCTTTCTATACAAGAGCCGTGGGATAGTTCCGTGGTACGCTCTGCCACAGCTGATAAAGCCACCCTTTCCATAGCAACTTCAGCGTCTCTAAACGCTAAGGTTATAGACTTGGATCTGAACCCCCCTCCTTCAGACTCCCTAAGGACTGAAGAAGTCATTTTTAGCGAATCCAACGCTGAACCCCTTACCTAATCCCTCTTCTAAACCTTCGTTCCTCCCACCATTTCTTTGGACACTCCACCTGTTTTCCCGCCATTCTCTGCAACCAACGTCATCCTCCACGATACATCAGCTGCAACCTTACAGGGGATGATGCATCAAAATATAGGATATGCAGGCACTTCTATGCGCCAAGGCACTCTGGAAGGCAACATGGAACACTACTCAGGTTATCGAAGTTTCGAGGACTTCACCAACACGCCTACAGGTATACACAAAACCATACACACTCCTCTCTTAAAATCCCCAACTTCTGAGGTTTCCTTTGTTCATAAGTTATTAACTATTGCAGGTCCTAATTTGGGAGATATCAACACCTCCCTGAAAGACATGGTGATAAAGGTGGACTCTTTCACCACCACTCTCTCTGCTAACTCTTCAGCGGTTACAAACGTTGGATATGCTCTAAAGACGCTGACCACCGAGGTCGGAAAGAAAGCCTCCAGTACTGATCTGGAAAAGGTGGAAAGTCGCATTGGAAGCTTTTCTACTACTCTCGCTGAAAACTCTACCTCCATCAACAATCTCAACTTCTCCAACAACACCCTCTTTACAAATTTCACCACCCTGTCCAATGAAGTCCCATCATTGAAGACAGAGGTTGGAACTCTTAAGGGAGAGGTCTCCACGGTCAAGACTGAGGTTGGCACTATCAAAGACCTCTTTCAGCAAACCCTCAACCGCCTGAATGCTGCTACATGTGCTCCTTCACATTTTACTATGGTGGATCGATAGGATCTTCAAAGAATCACTCCTGCTATATCTGGCCTAGAAGACAGATTATGTAGGATTGAAACCTGTGTTGGGCTCTCTGGCCTAGAAGACAGGGACCCAATGTACACTGCTGCTGCTACTGAAATTTCGGTTAACTACCCCACTCATCATGTGGAAGAGGGGGAGAAAAATGAAGAAGGTCTTCCCCATAATGCTAAGGGGGAGACAACTTAAAGAACTGTTGTTGCTGCTACAACCGAGAAACCTTAGGGAGTTGAAAACCCTGAGGGAACCGAGAAACCTCCCCCTAATTTTGAGGGGGGGCAACTCGATGAGCACCTAGAAGCTGAAGCTGATGTCACCGAACCCTATACTGAAGAGGTGGAATCTGAAGAAGAAGCTGAAGATGATAAAGACGTCGACATCGCTGACGACAAACCATCAGCATCACCTAGTCATGGTGATGATGATGACGATGATGATGATTTCGACTTCTTTGTCCAGCCAAAGAAAGCCCCAGCTCCAAAAGGGGTTATGAAAAATGAACCATCAGGGGAGACGACAAAGAAAAAACCTGCAGCAACCGATGCTGACAAAGGCAAAAACAAAGGCCTGGCTACAGAAGACAATCTGACTATCCTCCAAAGAAAGCCAGTTTGTCAGGTACAATATCTTTTCTTCTCTTACACTGCATCCATCCTCTATCCCTTCTCAACCTCAGTTCTCCTATCCATAAAACCTCTCTACACTTAAACCCTATTCTTTTCTCTATCTTTTTCTTCCCAGATGATCTTACTTAAACGATCGCTGCATTTCAGCTAGTCCTCTCCCCTGCTTGAGGATCCAACTGAAGTTCCTCTGGCTGCAACTACAACAATAAATCCATCACCTATCGTTGAAGAAATAATCCCAGTCTTGGATTTCACCGAGACTAATGAACCTGAAGAACATCTGCTCTCTCACAAAAATAGACCTTTCTTAGCTCCTCAAACGCTAAGTGAAGAGGAACTGAAAAGAAGAGAGGCAATGATGAAGAAGCTTGATGATCCGCGAATCATCCTTCCTCGATACGAAATCAATCCTCCTAAATTCAGACTATCAAGAAAGGAATACGCCGAACATCTCAAGGCTGAAAAACAACTCGGCAATCGAAGGAAAGATGAAGAACAAGATAAAGCCTACGCCATCCAGCTTGTCCAACAATCGGTGAAAGATCCTGATCTGAAGAAAACTCCCATTGATGTCCAATGTCAATTGTGGGAAGACGCCCAGAAGATCATCGAAGAAAAGACCAAGGTATCTAACTCTACCTTGGAATGGTGCAAAGAAAAACTGCCCTTTCGATATCGGGCTGCCCGAATCAACAAGGTGAACATCAGGGGAAGAACGCCAATAAAAGTTCCAGTCGTTGAAGTCGACTTATTCAGAGAAAATGGTACCAAGGAAACCATCTACGCCTCTTCAATCAAGAAGTACGGTCTCTCGGAGTGGTTGGAGATGCGAATAGCCATTCAGCGATCTCACTCACAGTTTAAGGGCCATGTCTAGAAAATGATCAATAAACAGATCGACTTGGTTTCATCTGTTGTGGATATTCCTCCTCCCCCTAATCCAGCTCAACGAAGAAGGGCCTCTGCAAAGAAAAAGATAATACCATCAGACTCAGGTCCTCCTATCCGAAATGAAACCGGTATTGGCTTCTCACGTGCTGAAGTACTTGGTCCTGAACCTGACCTCTCAGCGCTCGATACCTCCCTACCCCCTGGTGAACGCTTCATCCCTGGAAAAGTCTTAAGCAAACCTTATGGTATCTTCTTTCATGACTATGATGAACGAGAACGCTTTCAACGCATTTCTGAGCTACCCATCACTCCTATCGAACATCTTAGAGATCTTATCTTGTTGGTCCCGAAGGCCTATACAAATTTGTAGAAGGGGGGGGGGGGTTGAATACAAACACACAGATTTTACTTTTCTAAATTGTTTATTGATAAATCATTAACAATTTACAGCTTGTTGCGGAAACAAGATTAAGGATAAACCTAAATCTAAACAAGTTGGAACACTAAGGTTTCTTGCACTAAGAGAGAAAAAGAAATTACTAATAATAACCTATCTTGAGATAAGAGATTGAACTTGTCCAGAGTTAGCAATTTACTTCAAATGAAGTGGGTTCATCTATTTATATACTGCATGCATTTAATGCAAGTTAGTATACACTTTACACGTGTCATCAGCTGGTTGGTTGCATGTCATTGACCTTTGTTGACAACCTTAGTAGCCGCATGGATGAACAGTGTAGTATCAGAGTGGTTGTACGATTTCAGACAGTCGGAGGTTCTTTTCTGACATTTCGTACGGAGTCGTGCAAGGGTGGTTAAGACAAAAGTACTTTGTACGGAGGACTTCATGATCAACTTTCGTTGATTCAGAGCATTATCATTATCTATTCAGCGAATGATAAAGTTCAGCGATAGCTGAAGTCTTGTACTTGATACTTCACGTTGAGTGGACAAATCTGAGTCTTCGCTGATCCGCATCAGTTCATTAGGAGACTTGTCGCTGGTTCTTGAGCTTGATCTTCGACTTCAGCGTAGAACATTTGTTGACGTGAAACTTGTCTTCAGGGTCATAAGTAAACAACTAACTTATCAGCGATCATCATAATGACTGAACAGACTCAGAGCATTAATGGTGAACAGTGTTCGCTGAATGTTTAATTTAAAGAGCGAGAGTTCCTATCAGCGGTACTGTAAGATCTTAGTACTTATCAGCGATAGTGAAACTCTGATACATATTGTTTACTTACAATTACCACTAAGTATATAAGAGAGGGTCATTATCAAATCACTGAGGGTTTGGATCAACAATCTCCCCCTATTTGATTATGACATAGCAACAAAGAAAATTGATATTTAATGAAAACATAAGGATAAAAAGAACTCATAAAATATTTGTCCCTTTTACTGTTTTCTGGGATCTTTTCAGTACTGATGGAGTAAAGTACATACGCTGAAATCTTTCTTTAAAACTTTGAATCAGGTTATAAAGAGAAATGGAAAGATTACAAGTACAAGCGAAATAAATTACAAGTACAAAAGAATAACTTATACAATAGAGAAATAGGCGATCATATCAGTTTGTAAAGGGTTCTTCCTTAATGAAAAGTTCATCAAGGGTCATTGATGTGGTGGGAATCATCCAGTCAGGAACGGTTACACCCTGTTTTCTTTTGATCAATGCTTCTTCAAAAATCAAGGGTTTCAGATGTCGTGCCTGAGGGTCATTCCTGAAATCACCAGTAGATGAGATCTCTCAGCTGTTCGATGGGAGTGATGTGAAGTTTAGAGATGCGTTGAAAATGATTTCCACCATCGTAGTCATGGAAAAATATCCCGTAGGGTTCGCTTATGACTTTGCCAGGGATGAAAGTCTCACCAGGAGGAAGAGATGTGTCAAGCATGGAAAGATCAGGATCAGGACCAAGGACTTCAGCACGTGAAAAACCAATACCTGTTTCATTTCGTATGACAGGGCCATCAATTGAAGATTTAGATTTCTTCTTCTTTGTTGAGGCCTTTCTTTTCTAACTTTCGAGAGGAGGAGGAGGAGGAGGAATATCCACACAGGAGTAGACTAAGTCGATTTGTTTGTTGATCAGCTTTTCAACATGTTCCTTGTACTTCGACTGAGACTTCTGGATGGCTAATCTGATCTCCAACCATTCAGAGAGACCGTACTTCGTTATGGCTTCAGCATAGAATTTTTCGTACTTCTTATCTTCTCTGAATATCTCGACTTCAGCGATTGAAACAAGGGTTGTTCTTCCAGAGATGAATACCTTGTTGATTTTGGCAGGAGAGAGTCTATAGTTGACCTTTTCTTTGCACCAGGCTAAAGTGGACTGAGACACAGTTCTCTTTTCTTCAGTTATCTTCTTGGCGTCTTCCCAGAGCTGACGTTGAACTTCAATAGGAACTATTTTCAGCTTGGGGTCTTTCACTGATCGTTTAGAAAGATGGATGGCGTATTCTCTGTCCTTTTCTTCAGCTTCCTTTCTTTCAGCGATTAATCTTTCAGCTCTGAGGTAATCCTTGTATTCCTTTTGGGAAATTCTGAACTTTGGAGGAACTGAAGGAAGTTGATCACGCCTCAGTATGATTCGCTGATCCTCGAATTGCTTTATTATCTCTTCTCTTCTTTTCTGATCCTCTTCACTTAGCTTTTGAGGAGCTAAGGAAGGTCTGCGTCTGTGCGAGAGTAGCTGTTCTTCAGGTTCATCAGTCTCGGAGATTAAATCTAAGACTGAGATTATTTCTTCAGCAGTAGCTGGTATTATTGGTGAAGTCGCAGTTGTGGAACCTTCAGCGATATCCTCAAACAGGGGAGAGGACTAGCTGAAACACATCGATCTTACAAGTAAGAACTTGGGTAGAATCAGAGAGAGAAAATTTGTTCAAGTGTATAGGCTTGGGTAGTAGAACTGATAGTGTATGATAGAGGAGGGATGGAGTGAGAGATGTTTAGTGTACCTGACAAACCGGCTTTTCAAGCAAGATCGTCATATTGTCATCTTCAGCGACGCTTTTGCCTTTGCCTTTCTCAGCTCCAGAGGCTGAGGGCTTTGTCTTTGTCCGCTCCCCTGAAGGTTCATTTATCGAGATTCCCTTAAGAACTTTGATCCTCGGAGCAGGTTTGACGATAAAGAAGTCATCGTCATATTCGTCATCATCATCACCATTCTTTGGAGAAGAGGATGGTTCATCATCAGGGATGTCGACGGCTTCATCATCTTCTGCTTCGGATTCGGTTTTATCAGCTTCTTCTTCGAGTTGCTCCCCCTCAGATACAGAGGCGAGCTTCTCGGTTTCCTCAGGGTTTTCATCTCCCTGAGGTCCAGCGGTCTCGGTTTCCTCAGGGTTTTCATCTCCCTGAGGTCCAGCGGTGGTTCCTTCAGCATCCTTCTTCTCTCCCCTGATAGATTCATCATCGGAAAGGTCTTCAGCACTCATGGAGAGATCTTCAGCGCCCTTCTCCCCCTCTTTCTCATGATAAGTGGGGGAGGAATGGGTTGACTCAGCAGCTTTGGCAGGTTCTCTGTCTTCTTGGTCAGAGATACCTATACAGCCTTCAATCTTTGCTATTCTGTCTTGATGGCCAGAAATAGCAGGATTGATCTTCTCCAGCTCAGTGCGATCCACCGCTGTGAAATTGTCAGATGCAGGGACAGGGGCAGGGGCAGGAGTATTAGCTTTGTGTAGCAGCTGCTCGATCATCGTTTTCATCGAACCAACATCGTTCTTTACAGACCCTAAGTTAGTCTTTATAGTAGACATATCTCCCTCTAGTTGTCCAACCGATGTCTTCAGCGTTGTGACCTCGCTGGACATGGATGAAACTGAATTTTTGAGAGAGGTGTAGTCTGTGGAGATGTCAGCGAGCACCTTGGCGAAGTTGCTGAGAGTTTTATCAACCTGCTTCATGTCATCTGTGGAGGCCTTCTTCTCCACCACTGTTGTCAGCTTTATAAGATTATCTCCAGCGTTTGTTACAGCTGTAGAGTTATTTGAAAGAGTAGTGGTGAGACTTGTCAGCTTTGTCTCCACGGACTTCAGAGAGGCGTTGATATCTCCCAAATTAGGACCTGTAACATATAAGAACTTGTGAACAGAGGAAAGCTCATAAGTTTGGGGTTTAGGGACCGTGTATATGGGTTGGTGTGTACCTGCAGGAGGATTGGTGAATTCATCAAAATCACGGGTTCCTGAGTAAAGTTCCATATCGTCAGCTAAAGTGCGTTGACGTATGGTCATCTCTGCAGGTCCTGTGCCTATCACTCCTTGAAGAGTATTTTCGTTAACTTCTGGAGGAATGACAGGTGCTTCAGTGATAATTGGAGTAGAGTCCAAATGAGTGGAGGGAGGAGCGAAGGATAAGAATGGAGGTTGGGTTCTGAGTTCAGCGTTGGATTCGCTGAAAATCACTTCATCAGTCTTTTGAGAGACTGAAGGAGGTTGGGTAGGTTCCAAGTTTGTAACCCAGCGTTTAGAGACGCTGAAGTTGGGATGGAATGGATGGGTTGTTCAGGTGTGGCAGAGCGTACCACTGAACGTTCCTTCAACTCTGCAGAAAGAGCTGAGGAGTCTTCAGCATGAGATTGTTGGGGTTGCTCCTTTTCTTAGAAGGAGAGGATTTTGTGGCCAGGGTATCAGCGATGGGTATTGTCGCTGAAGGAGCCACAGAAGTAGAAGAAGAAGGGTTGAGAAGAGTTAAAAGGGTAGAAAGACGTACCTCATTTTCAACGGGTTTGAAGTCAAGTACCTTAGGGCCAACCTGAGAGAGTTTCAGGTCGCCCTCTTGCGGGTAGCTGTCCTTCAGGCCATATTAGAAGATGGCGCTGATGAATCGGGGGTAAGGAACCCATGGAGGTCTGTCAGCGGCAGAGTCTACTCTTTGCACCAAGTCATCATAGATAAGAGATGCCCAGTCAATGTGTAGACCTTTCAGCAGAGCGTATCCCATTGCTTGCTGAGGTTGAGCGGCTTGGTCAGAGGAGCCGGTCTTGGCAGTCATGCATCTGATTAAGTGAGCGAAGATGAAGTTCATCTCGCTGGGCATTTTCGACTTCTTTAGCAGGGTCAGCTTCTTCTCGGGCTTCTTGTCTCTGCCAATTTCCCATACATATCCCATTGCATCGAAAAATGCAATAAGAGCTTCTTTGTCAGCGAGTTTCTTATGGGCAGTGAAAGGAACAAAAGGCTTTTCTTTTGTAGCGTTGGGAAAGTTCAGAGCTTTGTGAATGATGGCAGGTGTGATCTTTATCGTGCCATACTCAGTATCGCTGAGGATACAATCAATTGTTTTGGAGGGATCTTTGGCGGATGGTAACTGAGAATGTCTGGCAGAGTACCAGAACTGGGATAGTAGTAGCTGACTTGCAGGAGGTGAGATGGTCAGGGCTGTTGAAATGCAGCAATTCTTTAGGAAATTCACAGCATCTTTCAGATGTGTGACTTGCTTTCGAGGAGGAAACTCGAGAAGCGCAGAAAGGTTGTTCGTTTTGGTCCAATCTAGTTGTTCCAGAGTGAACTTAACCTGAGGAGCCTTGATAATTTCTACTTCCTCAGAATCAGCGGAGATGTTCTTAGCGGTAGCAGGAATGTCAGACGATGCCATTTCTCTGTATTATCAGTTCAACCAAAGATGTTAACAAATAAAAATAATCTTAATGTGGAAAGATTTTCCATTAAGATGGTTCAAATTTTATCCATTTCATTCAGACACAAATGTCTTAATGAAGATTAGGGTTTTTCTTGATTTTAAGAAACGAAATGTAAAACCCATTTATTCTTGTTATCCAGTTTTCTATGAAGAAATAGATTCTGGAAACGAATGAAGAACAAGTTTAAGATTTTTGCATTTAAACATGAAGAACAACCATGAAATGGTTGTGTTTCATAAAACCATGAAAAAAATGATTTCATTTTTAAGAAGTTCTTTTGTTTGATCTTGTTAAAACAAGGAAAAGATCAGAAACAAGTTATACGCATTCGGTAATAAATAAGAACATATTAACCTTGATGTTTGATGAAGAAGATGATGAACAGTTCTTGAAGTTTTAGAAAGCACAAATGCAATAGTGAATTCTTTCTTGCGGAGGAAGATTGTTCGCGTAAAGGAAGATATAAACCACGAGTTTGTTTATATAGAGAGATTAGAGAGAGAAAATCTTGAGCGGGAAAAGATTTTCATCATGACACGGACACGTGTTTGCATTTGATTGGAGGTTTGAACGAGACGTGCAAACATGTGTCAGAAAGAGAAACGTGTCGGGGTTTATCCGTTGCAATGATGTCACAACTGTCCTTTCATATTCTTTTAGGATGTCTCTGAGGTTTTGAAAGCTCAGGGACTCTTTTACAAACATGAAGCACTGAATGAAAATATCAGTGATGGTTTTAAGAATTTTCAAAATATCGCTGTTAAGGAAGAGATATTCAGCGATGCATTCTGTTTTGAAATCTTGCATTTTCATGCGATTGTCAGAGAGAGAAAACATACCTTGATATCAAGTTAACCAAGTTTTATTCAGAGAGAAGATGATTGAATAGGTTATACGAGTTGATTTTATCCTATCGCCGATCAATGTGAACCGTTGAGGATTTTACCCTTCAAAGTTCAGCATTCCAAGCTCGCTGATGAGAAAGTTGAATCTTGTCTCATCAAGAGGCTTGGTAAATAAATCAGCTAACTGATAATCAGTTGGGATAAAATGAAGTTCAATATCACCATTCATCACATGATCTCTGATAAAATGATATCTGATTTCTATGTGTTTGGTCTTTGAATGTAGTACTGGATTGTTTGCTATAGCGATGGCACTTGTGCTGTCGCAATAGATTGGAATTTTGGAGAGTTGAAGATCATAGTCTAGTAGCTGATTTCTCATCCACAAGACTTGAGAACAGCAGCTTCCAGCAGCTACATATTCAGCTTCAGCTGTGGAAGTGTATATTGAATTTTGCTTTTTACTTGTCCAACTTACCAGCTTTCCACCCAGGAACTGACATCCTCCTGTGGTGCTCTTCCTATCCAATTTGCAACCTGAAAAATCACTATCTGAATAGGCGGTTAGATCGAATCCTGAATCTTTGGGATACCAAAGACCTAGGTTCGCTGTACCCTTAAGGTATCGAAAGATTCGCTTTACAGCTTTCATATGAGATAGCATAGGTTCAGCTTGATATCGTGCACACAAACATGTTGCATACATAATATCGGGTCGGCTAGCTGTAAGATACAAGAGAGAGCCGATCATCCCACGGTACAACGTGACATTAACATGTATTCCCTTTGAATCTTTGCTATTCTGTCTTGATGGCCAGAAATAGCAGGATTGATCTTCTCCAGCTCAGTGCGATCCACCGCTGTGAAATTGTCAGATGCAGGGACAGGGGTAGGGGCAGGAGTATTAGCTTTGTGTAGCAGCTGCTCGATCATCGTTTTCATCGAACCAACATCGGTCTTTACAGACCCTAAGTTAGTCTTTATAGTAGACATATCTCCCTCTAGTTGTCCAACCGATGTCTTCAGCGTTGTGACCTCGCTGGACATGGATGAAACTGAATTTTTGAGAGAGGTGTAGTCTGTGGAGATGTCAGCGAGCACCTTGGCGAAGTCGCTGAGAGTTTTATCAACCTGCTTCATGTCATCTGTGGAGGCCTTCTTCTCCACCACTGTTGTCAGCTTTATAAGATTATCTCCAGCGTTTGTTACAGCTGTAGAGTTATTTGAAAGAGTAGTGGTGAGACTTGTCAGCTTTGTCTCCACGGACTTCAGAGAGGCGTTGATATCTCCCAAATTAGGACCTGTAACATATAAGAACTTGTGAACAGAGGAAAGCTCATAAGTTTGGGGTTTAGGGACCGTGTATATGGGTTGGTGTGTACCTGTAGGAGGATTGGTGAATTCATCAAAATCACGGGTTCCTGAGTAAAGTTCCATATCGTCAGCTAAAGTGCGTTGACGTATGGTCATCTCTGCAGGTCCTGTGCCTATCACTCCTTGAAGAGTATTTTCGTTAACTTCTGGAGGAATGACAGGTGCTTCAGTGATAATTGGAGTAGAGTCCAAATGAGTGGAGGGAGGAGCGAAGGATAAGAATGGAGGTTGGGTTCTGAGTTCAGCGTTGGATTCGCTGAAAATCACTTCATCAGTCTTTTGAGAGACTGAAGGAGGTTGGGTAGGTTCCAAGTTTGTAACCCAGCGTTTAGAGACGCTGAAGTTGGGATGGAATGGATGGGTTGTTCAGGTGTGGCAGAGCGTACAACTGAACGTTCCTTCAACTCTGCAGAAAGAGCTGAGGAGTCTTCAGCATGAGATTGTTGGGGTTGCTCCTTTTCTTAGAAGGAGAGGATTTTGTGGCCAGGGTATCAGCGATGGGTATTGTCGCTGAAGGAGCCACAGAAGTAGAAGAAGAAGGGTTGAGAAGAGTTAAAAGGGTAGAAAGACGTACCTCATTTTCAACGGGTTTGAAGTCAAGTACCTTAGGGCCAACCTGAGAGAGTTTCAGGTCGCCCTCTTGCGGGTAGCTGTCCTTCAGGCCATATTAGAAGATGGCGCTGATGAATCGGGGGTAAGGAACCCATGGAGGTCTGTCAGCGGCAGAGTCTACTCTTTGCACCAAGTCATCATAGATAAGAGATGCCCAGTCAATGTGTAGACCTTTCAGCAGAGCGTATCCCATTGCTTGCTGAGGTTGAGCGGCTTGGTCAGAGGAGCCGGTCTTGGCAGTCATGCATCTGATTAAGTGAGCGAAGATGAAGTTCATCTCGCTGGGCATTTTCGACTTCTTTAGCAGGGTCAGCTTCTTCTCGGACTTCTTGTCTCTGCCAATTTCCCATACATATCCCATTGCATCGAAAAATGCAATAAGAGCTTCTTTGTCAGCGAGTTTCTTATGGTCAGTGAAAGGAACAAAAGGCTTTTCTTTTGTAGCGTTGGGAAAGTTCAGAGCTTTGCGAATGATGGCAGGTGTGATCTTTATCGTGCCATACTCAGTATCGCTGAGGATACAATCAATTGTTTTGGAGGGATCTTTGGCGGATGGTAACTGAGAATGTCTGGCAGAGTACCAGAACTGGGATAGTAGTAGCTGACTTGCAGGAGGTGAGATGGTCAGGGCTGTTGAAATGCAGCAATTCTTTAGGAAATTCACAGCATCTTTCAGATGTGTGACTTGCTTTCGAGGAGGAAACTCGAGAAGCGCAGAAAGGTTGTTCGTTTTGGTCCAATCTAGTTGTTCCAGAGTGAACTTAACCTGAGGAGCCTTGATAATTTCTACTTCCTCAGAATCAGCGGAGATGTTCTCAGCGGTAGCAGGAATGTCAGACGATGCCATTTCTCTGTATTATCAGTTCAACCAAAGATGTTAACAAATAAAAATAATCTTAATGTGGAAAGATTTTCCATTAAGATGGTTCAAATTTTATCCATTTCATTCAGACACAAATGTCTTAATGAAGATTAGGGTTTTTCTTGATTTTAAGAAACGAAATGTAAAACCCATTTATTCTTGTTATCCGGTTTTCTATGAAGAAATAGATTCTGGAAACGAATGAAGAACAAGTTTAAGATTTTTGCATTTAAACATGAAGAACAACCATGAAATGGTTGTGTTTCATAAAACCATGAAAAAAAATGATTTCATTTTTAAGAAGTTCTTTTGTTTGATCTTGTTAAAACAAGGAAAAGATCAGAAACAAGTTATACGCATTCGGTAATAAATAAGAACATATTAACCTTGATGTTTGATGAAGAAGATGATGAACAGTTCTTGAAGTTTTAGAAAGCACAAATGCAATAGTGAATTCTTTCTTGCGGAGGAAGATTGTTCGCGTAAAGGAAGATATAAACCACGAGTTTGTTTATATAGAGAGATTAGAGAGAGAAAATCTTGAGCGGGAAAAGATTTTCATCATGACACGGACACGTGTTTGCATTTGATTGGAGGTTTGAACGAGACGTGCAAACATGTGTCAGAAAGAGAAACGTGCCGGGGTTTATCCGTTGCAATGATGTCACAACTGTCCTTTCATATTCTTTTAGGATGTCTCTGAGGTTTTGAAAGCTCAGGGACTCTTTTACAAACATGAAGCACTGAATGAAAATATCAGTGATGGTTTTAAGAATTTTCAAAATATCGCTGTTAAGGAAGAGATATTCAGCGATGCATTCTGTTTTGAAATCTTGCATTTTCATGCGACTGTCAGAGAGAGAAAACATACCTTGATATCAAGTTAACCAAGTTTTATTCAGAGAGAAGATGATTGAATAGGTTATACGAGTTGATTTTATCCTATCGCCGATCAATGTGAACCGTTGAGGATTTTACCCTTCAAAGTTCAGCATTCCAAGCTCGCTGATGAGAAAGTTGAATCTTGTCTCATCAAGAGGCTTGGTAAATAAATCAGCTAACTGATAATCAGTTGGGATAAAATGAAGTTCAATATCACCATTCATCACATGATCTCTGATAAAATGATATCTGATTTCTATGTGTTTGGTCTTTGAATGTAGTACTGGATTGTTTGCTATAGCGATGGCACTTGTGCTGTCGCAATAGATTGGAATTTTGGAGAGCTGAAGATCATAGTCTAGTAGCTGATTTCTCATCCACAAGACTTGAGAACAACAGCTTCCAGCAGCTACATATTCAGCTTCAGCTGTGGAAGTGTATATTGAATTTTGCTTTTTACTTGTCCAACTTACCAGCTTTCCACCCAGGAACTGACATCCTCCTGTGGTGCTTTTCCTATCCAATTTGCAACCTGAAAAATCACTATCTGAATAGGCGGTTAGATCGAATCCTGAATCTTTGGGATACCAAAGACCTAGGTTCGCTGTACCCTTAAGGTATCGAAAGATTCGCTTTACAACTTTCATATGAGATAGCATAGGTTCAGCTTGATATCGTGCACACAAACATGTTGCATACATAATATCGGGTCGGCTAGCTGTAAGATACAAGAGAGAGCCGATCATCCCACGGTACAGCGTGACATTAACATGTATTCCCTTTGAATCCTTGTCAAGTGTCAGCGGTGGTGCCATAGGGTTTTCATAGCTGAACTATGAGTTAAATCAAATTTCTTCAGCATATCTTTAACATACTTTCCCTGATTAATAAAAGTTCCTTTTTCAGTTTGCTTAATCTGAAGACCAAGGAAATATGTTAGTTCACCCATCATGCTCATTTTATACTCATCATTCATTCTATCAGCGAAACGAGTACAAAGCTCAGGGTTAGTAGAACCAAATATAATGTCATCAACATATATTTGAACTAGAATGATATGACCTTTCACTTTTCTAAAAAATAGAGTTTTGTCAATCTTACCTCGCTCAAATTTTTCAATATGGAGATAAGTAGAAATAGTGTCATACCATGCACGAGGAGCTTGCTTCAAGCCATAAAGTGCCTTATCTAGTTTATAAACATTACCTGGACGCTTAGAAACTGAGAATCCTGGAGGTTGTTCCACATACACTTCCTCATTCAGCTTTCCATTCAGAAACGCTGACTTAACATCCATCTGATGTACTTTGAAGTTTTTGTGTACAGCATATGCTAAGAATAGACGAATAGATTCAAGTCTTGCTACTGGAGCAAATGTTTCGTCATAATCTATACCTTCCTCTTGTCTGTATCCCTGAGCAACAAGACGAGCTTTGTTGCGGGTTACAGTACCATGTTCGTCCAACTTGTTTCGATAGACCCATTTAGTGCCTATTACTGTTTTATCAGTTGGTCTCCGAACAAGTTTCCAAACTTTGTTTCTTTCGAATTCAGTCAGCTTTTCTTGCATGGCGCTGACCCAGTTTGGATCTTTGAGGGCATCATCTATTTTCTTTGGTTAAGTTAGAGAAATAAAGTTAACAAATAAACAAATATTACCTGCACTTCGTCGAGTTTGAACACCAGCGTTTGGATCACCAAGAATTTGATCAATTGGGTGATTTATGGTCCATCGCTGAGCCGGAGCATAAGTTGCTGACTCATCTTGAACTGGAGGAGCTGAAGATGAGGCTTCAGCTACTTCTGGAGTTTCAACTAAGAGAGGAATACTTGCATTTGTCATTTCATTTACTGATTGCTGAGAGATAGATGGAATGTCTGAGGCATTTGGTTCAGCGGTAGGTATATCGTTTATAGGAACAGCTGAGACCCATGATGTTTCAGCTTCACTATTCTGCATGTTTGGAATGATAGGAGGACTATCATCTTCTACTTGATGAGCATGATGAGTGGGAATATCTTCTGAATCACCAAGATGAGAAAACATCCATTGATTCAGTTCTTCAGTATCAGCGGACGGTTTAGAGTTCGCTGAACGGGATTCGTCAAACGTGACGTGAATAGTTTCTTCCACAGTTTGTTTTCTACGATTGAAGACTCTGAAGGCTTTGGAAACTGAGGAGTATCCAAGACAGATTCCATCATCAGCCTTAGGATCAAACTTTCCAAGAGCATCTCTGTTGTTCAGTATGAAACACTGACATCCAAAGATGTGAAGAAAGCTGATTGAAGGCTTTCTCCCATGAAAGAGTTCATAGGATGTCTTTTTGAATCTTTTAACTATCAGCGACCTGTTTTGCGTAAAACAAGCAGTGTTGACAGCTTCTACCCAAAACTGAGTAGGCAGGTGAGAATCGCTGAGCATTGAACGTGCAGCTTCAATAATTGTTCTATTTCTTCTTTCAGCGACTCCATTTTGTTGCGGTGTTCTCACTGAAGAGAAGTTGTGAGAAATACCCTTACTCTCAAGGAAGGAATCAAGAGAACTGTTTTTGAATTCAGTCCTATGATCACTCCTTATTGAGCGAACGGTCAGATTGTTCAGGGTTTCCATCTTCCGAACAAAGGTGATGAGTTCTTCAGGGGTGTCACTCTTAGAACGGAGAAACATTACCCAACTGAAGCGAGAGAATTCATCAACTATGACCAGCGTATATTTCTTTCCAGCGATGGATTGTTTGTTAACAGGGCCAAACAAATCCATATGGAGTAGTTGTAGAGGAGATGACACTGATGAAACTTGCTTTGATTTAAAGCTTGCTTTAGTCTGCTTCCCTTTTTCACACGCTGAACATAAAGACTCTTTGGCGTATGAATGCTGAGGTAGACCAGTTACTAACTCTTTTGAAGAAAGAGTGTTCAGTGTCTTGAAATTTAGATGAGATAGCCTCTTATGCCATATCCAGTTGACATCAGATGAGGCCTTTGAGAAGAAACAGGAGTTCTCAGTGGTTGGCCCGTTCGAGGACAACCTGTCTTAAATGCTATTTTGACAAGTGTCCCATGCATTTAATGCATATGGGAGTATTTATGGAAGAAGACCCTCTCATTGAAAGGTGACGCTCTTTGAAGAACTCACTCTGTGTGAAGGAAAAAATTCGGCAGACTTATTTCTCTCTCAAAATCTTCATAGCTTTGTCTTAGTGTTCTAAGTTGTGAAAAGTTTCTTTGTATACTCTGTGTAAGATTGTTAGGATAGATTTTAATATGTTCTTTTATGCAACAATCTAAAGTTTTCTATGTGTAATTCTTGATTTTATATCAATAAAGAATTAAATTAAGTAAATTTTTTGTATATTTTATTCACCCCCCCCCCCTTCTACAATACTTGCTATTGTTTGCTATCTCATAGTTGGGACCAACAAGTGGTATCAGATCATGTCAATTAACTTAATATACTTGATCTGTAATGGAATTATCTTCCTCTTTGAACAATGTTTCTTCTTAAAGCTTTCTTGCTGGATCATACGACAATGGCTCCATAGCCAAACCACCTAAGTTCAATCCCAATAACTTCCTCTGTGGAAAATTCGTATGATGCTCTTCTTAGAATGGGTTGATAGCAGATATCCTACTATTCTAAGTGAAGGATCCTTTGTTCCTAGAGTCTGGTATCATTATAATGCTCAAAAGGAAAATAAAAGAGACGATGCTAATGATTCTTCTGAGGAAGAAAGAACAACAACTACTGGGAGATATATTGTCAAAGCTCCAAGTAAATACAATGATGAATACAAACGTCTTGTCTCGCTTGACACTAAAGTCAGAGCCATCATTGCCCTCTTACTGCCTGCTGAAGTTTACCACTCTCTTGTGAACTTTCCCACTGCTAAGGAAATGTGGTCTACTTTGTGAATTCTTTATGAAGGCACATCTAAAGTCAAAAAGAGAAGAAAGATTGCTCTAGTTAGAAAATATGAAGTTTTCTATTATGAGAAAGGAGAATCTATTTCAGACTGTTATAACCATTTTAACAGTCTTCTTAATGATCTTAAACTTTGTTGTCGCATTTATGACCATGAGGAAGTCCTATGCAAGTATATGTATTGTCTTTCTGACTTTTGGGAAAACATACGTACTAGAATAAAAACAACCAATGTTAGGGTACAAAATGTATTGAATAGAAGTTCAGGAACTAAAATGTAAATACCCTAAAAGGGTATAAATAGTTTCTCAAACCTTATGACTAGGGTTAATGTTTGTTTAGCCTTACACGACTATTGTAAAAACTCTTTCTATTGTTCATGCAATCAATATATCCGACGTGTCGTAAATTCATTGATTTCTATTGATTGTTGATACAAATTGCACTAATCTGGGATCCACAAATTGTATCAGAGCTATAATCAGAGGCGACACGATACATGGTTGCTGCTAGAGCTTCAGATGCATCAGTGTGACGTTGATCATCATCAAGAGTACTACCATAGTCACTCTTGATGGACCAAGAGTCAGCCACAACGGAAATGTCGTCATCGAAGATCAGATCGGCGGTGGATGGACAAGTTATGGACAAATTTTGAATACTGGTCATACCTGGAAGAAGAGGAATTGATGGACAAATTTTGAAGAATCAACCGCAACGGAACGGTCGTCATCTTAATTTTTTGTTTTTCTATAAAACGGTTACTGCTCAATCCATACGATCTTCTGACTCTGCACGCTTATTGCCTCAACCACTCTGATCGATATAAAACTGCCAGAACTGCAAGAGTTGAAGTCATGCTAGCAATGGAAGAGCATGTGAATCTCAGAACCCAAATCGACTTTCAGCATGGAATCGATTTCGATCTGGAGAAATTGAGTATTGGGCCTCCAAATGAGAGCCTTGTGGGTTTTGAAAACTATCCTACAGGATCACTTTCAGCCAATCCAGAGGCATTTATTTGTCGACAGAAAGGTGTTAAGAAAGCAATCAGATCAGAAGAAGCCCACAAGTACTCCACTCAATCACTGAAGTATCTGAGGAAGATTATCCAAGATAGGCCTCCAAGCTCTAAGTGTCCACAAGAAGTCATCAATAGTTTTGTAAGAGATCTTACTCTTACTCTAGAATTCAGGGATTTAATTATGAGATTTGACAGAATTCTTAGAGGAAACTATTATGACTAGTTTACTATCTTTCTCTGCTTTGTATAGTAATCATATTTTTGTAACTAGTAAAAGGCTTTAACAGAGGATGACTTTCTCCTCTTTGTCTTCAATTTTTGCTTAATCTTTGTAATCATAGCATAGTTTGAATTTTCAATACTTAGGGGGAGATTGTTAGCCTCAAGTACGACTTTGTAAAAGTATTGAAAATATCACAAGTGTGACAACCGTCAAATTCGCGTTCACGTTAGAACTGAACTAAACATATCAAATACTGATACTATATGTCGCACTGTCCAATTTTAGCAGTCAACCCGGTACAGTAGGAAAAAATGAGAATTTTTGCCTAAAACCCCTCAAATTAGGGAATTATCCATATATCTCATAAAATGCCAACCAAAAATATCTTAAATACATACATATATATATATATATATATATATATATATATATAAACCATACTAAAATAATACTAGTAAAGTTAACTAGTAACCTTACAACTAACTAAATTATTGTGTTAAATAATTCAAACAATTAAAATAAAAATAAAATTTAAACAGAAATAAAAGACACAATTATTTTATACAAAACCACACTCCACACTCTCTCTCTCCCTTCTCCAACCCCCCCCCCCGTATCATCCCTCATTATCATCCCTCTCTCTTTTCTCCCTACAATTTCTCTCTTTATTCCTCACTAAAACACACCCAAAGTCCAGCCATTTTCACTCAAGAACATCAAGTGTTCAAGTCTTCACAAAGGTAAAAATAACATGTAGTGCAAAGCCTACACCTTTCTTTGTTATTGTTCTTTCATTTTATTTAGATTCCTTCTTCTACACTAGTTGCATGTTGTTTTACTTTATCAATATCTTTGGATCATGATGTTTGGGAGCTTCATCACCATAACATCTTGAATGTTACTAAAAAGGGGATGAATCCGTGACCAAACCCATGTTAAGACCAAAGAAGGACTTTTACAATGTTCTAACAAACATGCATGTGTTCTTCATCAAAACCAACCCTTTAATCCCTAAGAAATTTTATGAACTACTCTTTAAATCCACTAAAAATATGTTTGAACTAACATGCATGAGCTAAAAATTCACTATTATAAGTTGCATGAAGGTGTTATTGTCATAAACACCCAAAAACCATCAAAAATAACCATTTTCAAGTATTTGCCAAAAAGGAGTTTTATAAATAAATTGCATAAATTCTTGTTTTGACAGCATGCTGCCAGATTTTTCTTCTCTCTTGGAAAAGCCATATCTCACTCAATAATACTCCAAATTAAGTGATTCGTTTTCTGGAGTTCACTTTTATGAGTTATGAATCAAACCCAACTGGAATCATTTAAAAATATTAAGATGTCGACCTTCAAACATTTTTCACAAAGACAGTGCGCAAACATCAATGTTCTCTGTCGCAGTTTACGTCAAGAATTATTTTATGAACTTAAACCACTCTAAAAATCATGAATTTTATGTCAAACGTTTCGTAACACATTTAACAAACTGGTCATAAAATATCATGACCTAAATGTCCCTGGAAGTTATCCAAAAACGAACCGAAAGTGACTACATATTCTGGACAGCAACTGACTATATTCTATTATAGCTATAAGCTAACTCTTGAACCCGTTTCATCATTCTTGTGATGAAATTGTGGAATATGTATATATACTATATGATTATGCATTTTACTATAGCTAAAAGCTAACTCTTGAACCCGTTTCATCATCTATATGATGAAATTGTGGAATATACCTTTATATATTACGAATACACATTTTATATACTCTAACTCCTAACATCATATATATTATACATATGACTCCTAGTTATAGACCCTTTTCGTCACTCGTTATGACGAAATTGCGGTAATCTCAAATTATCATATGTAATGTTATAGATATTAACTACTAATATCGACGAACTTATTATAACATACAAACTTAATCTCAACAAAGGCATTTTATGTTGATTTGGATAATTACACGATACCAAGGACTAAGGTTTAGAATATATAATCTTACTAGTGTCCTTGCATTCGTAGGATCGACGTAGGATCGCGTTACGGATCGCATTACGCACCACTTGGGAACAACTACGTTTATCACAGTGAGTTTTCACAGCCCCTTTTTACTATTTTATACATTTTGGGGTGGAAAGCATGTTACAAATTCTATTTCACATCATTATTTGGTTACTGAAATACTACAAATATTTGATGATCTATGGCACGTGTGCACATGTTAAAGATTCCGAGTTACTCTATCGCACAAAAGTCCCCAACTTGTTTTTATATTACCTATTTAACTCACGAGTGTGAGGAATGGTAATTATGGATAACGTTATTTGGTTGACCGCCCACTTACTGTGATGTGAGTGCATAATTACTACAGTGCCATGTTGACGATAGAACATGATGAACGGGGCAAACTAATACTATGGTCAGGAGGTTTGGGTAATAGCTCAGTATGCTACCTCTGAGGCAACACACTTATATACCTTGAGCAAAACAGAACGCAAAAACGGAACTTTTACAACCGAGAGTTGTACTACAATCATTTGAAAGCACGAATGCTATCAACTTGCATTAAAACTTTTAGTGCATACGCAAACTTGTGAACTCACCAACTATTTTATAGTTGACACTCTCCTTTACATGCTTTTCAGGAAACATCAAGTAAGGATGAGTTCTAGAAGGCACTACACTTAGCTGCATCCAACTTTATTTCATCATGTCAAGTCTCGTTTTGCTTTGGACAATTTGTATTTCACAAACATGTTGTATTTTGTAACCTTGATGATATGATGATTGTGTGTTGTCTTCTACCTTGTGCTTTTGAAACATTAAACTGTGACATCCCGTGTTTCCGATTTAACGGGGTGTGACAGAAGTGGTATCAGAGCCGAAGGTTATAGAGAATACTGGTCTTTCATTTAAAAAATCCAACTATAACCAAAGTCCAAAACTGACATGAAAATAACTAAACCTACTACTAGTATAACTAAGTCTAGAATGGCATTAACAGACTTTAATTAAACATAGCCTGATCACCTATGTTCGATTAAGGAAGGTTAATGCGAGACTAGAAATGGTTATAGTCGGAGTATGTCGATTTTACTTACACTCTCTATAAGCATGCTTAGTGCATAGACATTGTATAGGATAGACATATCACTTATGCGGTTAGTTACTAAGTACACTTTTGCTTCAGTTTCACTATGTCATCTTCGTCACCATCCTACACTCCTAAATCGTACTCGGCCGATGTATCGGGATACGTCACCGGGCGACCACAAGTTAACCCACCCGACAACCGAGAAGAAGAGGATTACAGTAGTACGGAATCGGAACCCGAAGTGTCCAGCGAGCGAGACCCCTATGATAGACCTAGAGTATCACCAACCATGGTTTTACCCCGACCCACTCCAGTGATTGTTCAACCACATCCCGGAGGACTTCGCGTTAGACAAACGGCCAGGAAGAATGTTCCAATCCCAAGGAGAGTCACGCTATCAACATCTCGTCCGGAGGCACCAGAGCCATCAAGAGTGGTCACCGGAGTGCCGATTGGGCGAATGGCCGAACTGACCTTGGCGAGAGATCAACATATCAGGGCAATGACAACCGAATTGCATGGGTGTCAAGTTAGGGTAACCCATCAAGCTCAAGTCTTAACGGAACTTGTAGAGATAACACACCAACTGGCCGTCGTATCAACTCAAGCTCGGGATGGCGCAAGGATGGCTAGAGAAATGGCAACAAGGGCTCAAGCGGCAAGCTTGGTAGTGGGAATGGTGTTGTTGTTACTGATGTTCTTGCTTGTGATCGGGGCATACTTGGGATAGTGCGGATATGAAGGCGGATGGATTGTAGCGTGTGGGAGGATCTTTTGAAAAACACCTTTAATTGCTTGTCATTTTAACTCACGTATTTCTAAGTTGTATTTCCATTTAAACAATGTGATACCGGTGTACGATAAACACCGGAAATTTTGTAAATTTCGGCATTTAATGGAGACCCATTGGGGGAAATTTTAGCCAATCAATCTATTTACCTTGTACTTAACTTTACCGTTTCAAAAATTCGAATATATTTATAAACCTTTGGAAAATATGAGTTCGAGAATTTGTACAAATTTTAACCAAAACGATTTTTGCAAATGTGTTTTAGAATCATGCATCGACTATAAAGAATTGAACAAGTTGACAATCAAGAATCGATATCCTCTCCCTCGAATAGATGATTTATTCGACCAATTGCAAGGTGCAACATATTTCTCAAAGATTGATCTTCGATCAGGTTATCATCAGTTAAGTGTCCGTGAGGAGGACATTACTAAGACAACTTTTAGGACACGTTATGGACACTACGAGTTGTTTGTTATGCCTTTCGGTTTAACCAATGCACCAGCTGTGTTCATGGATTTAATGAATAGGATATGCCGACCCTACCTTGACAAGTTTGTGATCGTGTTCATAGATGACATTTTGATCTACTCCCGAAGTAAAGAGGATAACGAGCAACATTTGAGAGTAATTCTAGAACTTCTTATGGAACAGAAACTGTACGCCAAATTCTCTAAGTGCGAATTTTGGATTAGAGAAGTACACTTTCTTGGTCACGTGATTGGAGAAAAAGGAATCCACGTGGATCCGGCTAAGGTAGAAGCTGTTAAAATATGGGAAACTCCAAAGACACCGACATAAATTCGTCAATTTCTGGGTTTGGCAGGATATTATAGGCGATTCATCGAGAACTTCTAAAAAATTGCTAAACCACTCACAACACTGACCCAAATGATAGTGAATTCATTTGGGGAGAACCATAAGAAGAGGCGTTCCAGCTATTGAAGAAAACGTTGTGCAATGCACCAATTCTGGTGTTACCGGATGGAACAGAAAATCTTGTGGTGTATTGTGACGTGTCGCATCAAGGTTTAGGTTGTGTATTGATGCAAAGGGACAAAGTTATAGCGACAACTAAAAGTTCATGAGAAGAACTATACCACGCACGACTTGGAGCTCGGAGCCGTAGTATTCGC
This sequence comes from Saussurea involucrata, assembly GCA_033807775.1. Classification (NCBI taxonomy): domain Eukaryota; kingdom Viridiplantae; phylum Streptophyta; class Magnoliopsida; order Asterales; family Asteraceae; genus Saussurea; species Saussurea involucrata. The sequence continues at coordinate 100,114,124 of CM066315.1, forward strand.
TTTAAAGATTTGGAGACATTATTTGTACGGCACTAAGTGCACCATCTTCACCGATCATAAAAGTCTTCAGCATATTCTAGACCAGAAAATGATCAACATAAGACAAAGAAGGTGGGTAGAGTTACTCAGTGATTACGATTGTGATATTCGTTATCATCCAGGTAAGGCTAATGTAGTGGCTGATGCCCTGAGTAGGAAGGAAAGGACAAAACCTTCACGTGTACGAGCAATGTGAGTGCTTGTACAAACAAGTTTAAAGACTCAAATTCTTGAAGCGCAGACCGAAGCAATGAGAACGGAAAACTTGAAGGACGAAACTCTTCACGGCATAGAAAGCAGATTTGAAACTAAGGTTGATGGAGTACGTTATCTGAAGGACAGAGTTTGGATTCCAAAAGCTAGCAAAGTACGGGAGACAATCCTAAATGAAGCCCACAAGTCACGATATTTAATTCATCCTGGTGCGGATAAGATGTATAAGGATTTAAGGGAATATTATTGGTGGCCAGAAATGAAGAAGGATATTGCCCTATACGTAGGAAAATGTGTAACTTGCTCAAAAGTCAAGGTTGTACATCAGAAACCATCTGGTTTGCTACAACAACCAGAGATTCACCAGTGGAAATGGGAACAAATAACCGTGGATTTCATAACCAAATTGCCGAGGACTGCCAAAGGGCACGACTCGATTTGGGTTATAGTAGACCCATTCACGAAATCGGCACATTTCTTACCGATTCGAGAAGATTATAAGAGGGAAAAGTTGGCTCAGATATACATCAAGGAAATTGTTACGCGACATGGACTCCCGATTTCCATCATATCAGATAGAGATAGCCGTTTCACATCCCGGTTTTGGCAGTCACTTCAAAGAGCATTGGGGACACAATTGAATTTAAGTACTGCCTATCATCCCCAAACAGACGGCCAAAGCGAGCGAACCATTCAAACATTGGAAGACATGCTTCGAGCATGTGTAATAGATTTCGAAGGAAGTTGGGATAACCATTTACCGTTAGTCTAGTTTTCCTACAACAATAGCTATCACACCAGTATTAAGTGTGCGCCATATGAAGCACTGTATGGACCCAAGTGTCGATCACCCCTTTTGTTGGTTGGAGATTGGAGATAGACAGTTGTCTAGTCCAGACATTTTACAAGAAACCACCGACAAAATTGAAATCATCAGGGATAGACTTAAAGCAGCTCAAGATTGTCAAAAGAGCTATGCGGACAATCGTAGGAAGCCTTTAGAGTTTCAGATTGGAAATAGAGTCTTTCTAAAAGTATCCCCTTGGAAGGGAACCGTCCGATTTGGAAAACAAGGAAAGTTGAACCCTCGATATGTTGGACCATTTAAAACCACCGAAAGAATTGGACCAGTAGCATACAGACTGGAGTTGCCAACAGAACTAAGTGCTATTCATGACACGTTTCATGTGTCAAACTTGAAGAAATGTCTAGCCAATGAGGTGATAACCGTGCCTCTGAAAGAAGTCAAAATCAATGATAAGCTGCACATCATAGAAAAACCAATTGAAATACTTGACCGAGAGGTCAAGCGTCTTAAGCAAAGTAATATTCCATTGGTGAAAGTCCACTGGAACACAAGGCGTGGACCTGAGTACACATGGGAACGGGAGGAGTACATCAAACATAAGTATCCTCACTTATTTGCTAAACAACCGGTTATAGACGAAAGTTCTTGAATTTCGGGACGAAATTCTTTTAACCGGGGGAGACTGTGACAACCGTCAAATTCGCGTTCAGGTTAGAACTGCACTAAACATATCAGATACTGATACTATATGTCGCACTGTCCAATTTTAGCAGTCAACCCGGTACAGTAGGAAAAATTGAGAATTTTTGCCTAAAACCCCTCAAATTAGGGAATTGTCCATATATCTCATAAAATGCCAACCAAAAATATCTTAAATACATACATATATATATATATATAAACCATACTAAAATAATACTAGTAAAGTTAACTAGTAACCTTACAACTAACTAAATGATTGTGTTAAATAATTCAAACAATTAAAATAAAAATAAAATTTAAAAAGAAATAAAAGACACAGTTATTTTATACAAAACCACACTCCAAACTCTCTCTCTCCCCTCTCCAAAACCGCCCCCCCCCCCATATATACCCCCTCACTCTCCCAAAATTTGCTACTCTCTCATTATCATCCCTCTCTCTTTTCTCCCAACAATTTCTCTCTTTATTTCTCTCTTTATTCCTCACCAAAACACACCCAAAGTCCAGCCATTTTCACTCAAGAACATCAAGTGTTCAAGTCTTCACAAAGGTAAAAATAACATGTAGTGCAAAGCCTACACCTTTCTTTGTTATTCTTCTTTCATTTTATTTAGATTCCTTCTTCTACACTAGTTGCATGTTGTTTTACTTTATCAATATCTTTGGATCTTGATGTTTGGGAGCTTCAGCACCATAACATCTTGAATGTTACTAAAAAGGGGATGAATCCATGACCAAACCCATGTTAAGACCAAAGAAGGACTTTTACAATGTTCTAACAAACATGCATGTGTTCTTCATCAAAACCAACCCTCTAATCTCTAAGAAATTTTATGAACTACTCTTTAAATCCACTAAAAATATGTTTGAACTAACATGCATGAGCTAAAAATTCACTATTATAAGTTGCATGAAGGTGTTCTTGTCATAAACACCCAAGAACCATAAAAAATAACCATTTTCAAGTATTTGCCAAAAAGGAGTTTTATAAATAAATTGCATGTATTTTAAATGGCTGAGAAATATAATTTTAAACTGAAAATATATGTATGGGGATGTGTCAAATCGGATTTCATGCAAAAAGAATAAGAATATTGGTAAAAGACAAAAAGGAGTTCACATGCATAAAGTCTTGTTTTGACAGCATGCTGCCAGATTTTTCTTCTCTCTTTGAAAAGCCATATCTCACTCAATAATACTCCAAATTAAGTGATTCTTTTTATGGAGTTCACTTTTATGAGTTATGAATCAAACCCAACTAGAATCAATGAAAAATATTAAGATTTCGACCTTCAAACATTTTTCACAAAGACAGTGCGCAAACAGAAATGTTCTCTGTCGCAGTTTACGTCAAGAATTATTTTATGAACTTAAACCACTCTAAAAATCATGAATTTTATGTCAAAAGTTTCGTAACACATTTAACAAACTGGTTATAAAATATCATGAGCTAAATGTCCCTGGAAGTTATCCAAAAACGAACCGAAAGTGACTACATATTCTGGACAGCAACTGACTATATTCTATTATAGCTATAAGCTAACTCTTGAACCCGTTTCATCATCCTTGTGATGAAATTGTGGAATATGTATATATACTATATGATTATGCATTTTACTATAGCTAAAATCTAACTCTTGAACCCGTTTCATCATCTATATGATTAAATTGTGGAATATACCTTTATATATTACGAATACACATTTTATGTACTCTAACTCCTAACATCATATATATTATATATATGACTCCTAGTTATAGACCCTTTTCGTCACTCGTTATGACGAAATTGCGGTAATCTCAAATTATCATATGTAATGTTATAGATATTAACTACTAATATCGACGAACTTATTATAACATATAAACTTAATATCAACAAAGGCATTTTATGTTGATTTGGATAATTACACGATACCAAGGACTAAGGTTTAGAACATAGAATCTTACTAGTGTCCTTACATTCGTAGGATCGACGTAGGATCGCGTTACGGATCGCATTACGCACCACTTGGGAACAACTACGTTTATCACAGTGAGTTTTCACAGCACCTTTTTACTATTTTATACATTTTGGGTTGGAAAGCATGCTACAAATTCTATTTCACATCATTATTTTGTTACTGAAATACTACAAATATTTGATGCTCTATGGTACGTGTGCACATGTTAAAGATTATGAGTTACGTTATCGCACAAAAGTCCCCAACTTGTTTTTACATTACCTATTTAACTCACGAGTGTGAGCCATGGTAATTATGGATAACGTTATTTGGTTGACCGCCCACTTACTGTGATGTGAGTGCATAATTACTACAGTGCCATGTTGACGATAGAACATGATGAACGGGGCAAACTAATACTATGGTCAGGAGGTTTGGGTAATGGCTCAGTATGCTACCTCTGAGGCAACACACTTATATACATTGAGCAAAACAGAACGCAAAAACGGAACTTTTACAACCGAGAGTTGTACTACAATCTTTTGAAAGCGCAAATGCTATCAACTTGCATTAAAACTTTTAGTGCATACGCAAACCTGTGAACTCACCAACTATTTTATAGTTGACACTCTCATTTACATGCTTTTCAGGAAACATCAAGTAAGGATGAGTTCTAGAAGGCACTACACTTAGCTGCATCCAACTTTATTTCATCATGTCAAGTCTCGTTTTGCTTTGGACAATTTGTATTTCACAAACATGTTGTATTTTGTAACCTTGATGATATGATGATTGTGTGTTGTCTTCTACCTTGTGCTTTTGAAACATTAAACTGTGACATCCCGTGTTTCCTCTTTAGCGGGGTGTGACAACAAGTCAGTAGAACGTCAGAGAACAGGACACCAGCGATCAAGCTGAAGACTTAGCAGAAGAACAAAAAGAAGACCATCAGAGATCATCAAAGCTCTGGCAGAAGACCTCTAATAACACATCAGAGAACAAGATTGCCAGAAGACCTCCAAAGATCTGGTAGAAGACCTCTGGTGAATGAAGACCTCTGTAAAGCCGAAGTCTCATAGAAATATCCAAGTGATAGACAAGTGTCCGCACTTTCCATGTCAGCCCTAAAAGGACGAATACATGCTTTCCACATGTCATCATAGGGTTTGATTGTACATTGTTTATTACTTTATTAGGCTATAAATAGAACGTTAGTGGAACACACAAATTGTCGAGAATTGTAAGGATCGTTGCTAGAATTGTGAGAACACTATCACTTCACAATTCCATTCCACTACTAGTGTACGATCAGTAGCCTGAGAGATTTTAGATACACACACAAGAAAGTGTTCTTGGTGTTATTCAAATATTCAATATACGAGCAGTTTGTTATTCATTATTGTTATCTATTATTGTTCATCATATTGTTATTCTCTCATGTTTTATGCTACTCACAATCACTTATACATAAACAGCTTTATAATGCTTCCGCTATCTTTGATCTTGCTGTTTATATGAGACAAGGTGAATTTAGGAACCTACACCTACCATCCTCAAATGGATGGTCATATGAAAGAGCTATTCAAACTCTTGAAAATATATTGCGATCGTTTGTCATAGACTTCAGAGGGAATTGGGACTCACACCTACGCTTAGTATAGTTTTCTTATAATAATATCCATCATTCTAGCATCGACATGTCCCCATTCGAAGCTTTTTATAGCTGTTAATGTAGGACTCCGGTGTATTGGCATGAAGCGGGAGATAAATATTTCACTGGACAGTAAATTGTGCAAGACACGATGGATAAGGTAAAGAACATTCGAGAACGCTTAAAAGCGGCCCAAGATCGATAGAAGAGCTATCTACGTAGGTGCTTCTCCAAAGAAGAGAGCATTATTCCATTGGCAGCAATTCGGGTAGACAATGAAAATCGTTGTGTGGAGGAACCGGAGGCCATCTTGGATAGAAAAACGAACTTCGCCACAAGGAGGTAACCATGGTTAAGGTTCAATGGAGACATCATCGAGGTGCGAACGTCATGTGGGAAGCCGAAGAGAACATGAAGAAGCTATATCCCCATTTGTACGCCTAAGGACGGAACTTCGAGAATGGAATCTATTCCAAGGTGGGGAGGATTGTAACACCCGCAACTTTAAGGTAATATGAGTTTTTCTTATATTAACTTCTATTTGGGTAATTTCTTGTTGAGAGGATACTTTGGGTTACGGTTTGTATCGAACTATTGGTCCCATTCGTACGTTCTATTGACATCGTGAAAGAGTTTGATTCAGCCGCGAGGGAGACCTGAGCGACAATGACAGCGACTACGCCATGGGGCAAATTCACATATCAATGTAACAGAGAAAGGGGTAGCTACGATACAACCCCGACGAGTTGGACCGTTTACTGTGACATTGGCATAATCGCCTGTCATAGTCGTAAGAAAAGGACAGAAGGTGAGGTGTCCTCGACTCGAAAAAATAAAAGCAGGTTCGAGGTCGATTAACTTTTTCAAAGTCGGGGTTCGAGTTCGAGTTTGAATACTTTTTCAATCTTTGAGGTTGAGCTCGATGCTCGTTTATGAGCTCGAATTCGAGATCGATTAACTCGTTTACTTACTCAAGCTCGATGATTTTTATATTTTTGATTATATTATTTGTAAACATATTCATACGTTTTCGAAAAAATGTATGCTTGATGGCTCGAATGGCTCGACTCGGCTTGACTCTCATAAATTTTAATCGAGCTTTCGAATGAGTCGAGTCGAACATTGGTGTTATGGAGTTTGACTCAATTAGTTAAGTGAGCTTTGTTTTGTGTTCGAGATCAACTCGAGCTCGATAATTATTAAGCTCGAGCTCGATATAAACGAGAATGATGCTTATATAAACTAGATCGATAACCACATTTTTGTTTTTGGAAATTTTTATTTGTCCCAACTTTTGGGTGTTACAGGTTCAAACGAGAATGATACATATTTAAGAGAATAAGAAAATGGTCGAATCACATGTAATCTATATTAACATCACAAGCAAAATCACATGTGATTTACGCGACATTGCTAGAGAATAAGAAAATGGTCAAATCACATATGATTTTATGCTAACATCACATGCAAAACCACATGTGATTTACGCGACTTTGTCGTGCGACCGGAAGACGTCACCAAAGTCTTCTGCACAACTTTTTTGGCCATTAATGTAAAATCATATGTGATTTTGCCGTTTTCATATTCTATATATATATATAGGGTTAGGTTCCGGTGAGAAGTACCAAATTTGGTGAGAAATGGTTATCAACGGTTGGATGAGAAATGGATGAACATTGGGATGAGATGCACCGAGATGCACCGGATCAATTCCCGTTTAAGCCGCAATTCATGGGACGGTATTTGATTAAAAGTGATCGACGGTTTAAAATAAATTCTCACACTTCTCATCAAAATGACACTTCTCGCGGGATCCCATGCTTATATATATATATATATATATAGGGTTGAATGTTGTATTATTCATCTTGAATGTTGTATTATTCATCATGAATAGTACATGAACATTCATCTTTGTTTTTCATACAAAATGTGGACACCCGGTGACATGTCTCACACTCTCTTTTGTCCCCTAGTTCACAGGAAAAAAAACATGGTTCGCAATTGAACTTTTCCCTGTATATATAGGGGTAGGTTCAAATTAAAACCACATTTTCATTGTGAACATGAGGACCAATCTTGGCCATTGATCAAAATTTAGAAAACTAAGCAATAGTTAAAACATAATATGGTTAACTAAGAAGTGATTAGGGTCAAAAATTTAAGTTTGAATCAATGCCTACCTTATTTGACTTTTCATTTTTATTTTTAATTAAAAAACTTTTACCTCCTTAAAGTTTAAAATAATTTATCCAAAAAATTACTAATATTGTAATGAAACAAATTACATAAAAAACGAGTATTGCATGCTCCTCGATGTGATATGCATCTCCATATGTTTTTTTCTTTCGTTCTAACCGTTTTTACATGAAATGTTATATGTGTAATACCCCGGGTAAGTTTGTTAGTTAAATTCTTTTCCGTTAAATTTAGTTAACTTTAAAATAGGATGTTTAGGGTAAGTTTAGGTTAATTTGTAAGTTAAGGGTGTTTTTGTCATTAATGAATAGTTTATGTCCAAATTGGTAAAATTAGGCTTTTGATATTATCACCTTAGACTCCAGATATTATCACAACTCAAAAAAATATCAGTGTGTGTAGTGTGTGTGTTTTGAGACCAAAAGAAGAAAAAGAAGAAGATTAAGGCTAAGGCTTCAAATTGGATTGTTGGAAGGGAAATTGAGGTATGTTTCTTTGCATTTTATGTTTGTAATTGCTAGTAGATAGTTTCCATCGGAGTAGAATCATCAATTTCATAACTGGTAGTAATTTCTGTCGAATCTGGGTAGAAAAAGGGTAAACCGACAGAGGTTTCCGGACACAGTTTGAATGTGTCCGGTAGTCTTTTTGGTGGTGTCCGGTAGTCTTGTTGATAGTGTCCGGTAGTTCCTTTCGATGGTATCCGGACGAGTCGATTATCCAGCAAGTTCTCTTTTCTATGGTTTCCGGATGAATTAGATACCGGATGGCATCCGGATTACTTTGGTGTCCGGATGATGTCCGGATTGTTGATGCTGTCCGGGATGTTTTGTTGTCCGAATTGGTCTTGTTGTCCGGAAAGTTCATGTTGTCCGGATAGTTCTTGGTATCCGAAAACATTGGTTGTTTGGTCACTTTTGAGGATAAGAGTTAGATAGATTTATCTAGAGTTCTTAGCCTGTTAGTAAGTCTTATGAGTTCTTTTGGTAAAGAGATATTTGTATGCAAATTGTTTCAGATTCTGAGAATTTTGGGTAAAAGATTGGATAGCTCGGAGAAAAGCTTGGAAGGGTTTTTGATAAGCAACCAGGTGAGTTTTTACTTCAAACTGTTTTCAAACTGGAATATATATATATATATATATATGAGATGAATATGTGGTAGGAATGTGACGACGTGTTTATAAATAAAGTATGATAGATTGAGGTGTATATTATATTTATTTATATAAGCATTACACTACACGAGAGCACGTTGACTGGGCTTAGGACCGGTGGAGTTTTGGCTGTACGGAGGGACAGCGGTGTTGGCTGTAATTTTAGTACAGCGGAGTAAACTGATTAGTTGGGTCGCAACCAATTAATATGGCCAAGGGAAATGAGGAGAGGTACACAGTACACGAGTCTTGCTTGGTATTTAATTACTTGTTGTATATTTGTGTTTTACAAAAGGATTACTAAACTGACAGGGATTATCTCACTAGACCGTTTGGTCTAACCCTCATTTTGTTTTCAAAAATATGTATTCCAGATCGAGAAACTTTTAATAGCAAAGGGAAGGATAAAGTGTAGGATGCAGTTGATAGATGACGAAGATTATGAAATGCTTATGTTTTGTATTGTATAGTTTTGAGACTATGGGACCGTACGTGAATTATTATGTATCTTTTGTTATGAATGTAACGACGTTATGTATAACATGTTAATTGATGTATATTATGTATGTTTTGGGATACCGGGTCGTTACAATATGTGTTGAATATTCATGTACATTCATATGTTTACAACAATTCTTTAACATTCATCTATTAATATCATATTCATCATGAATATACAACTTAGTTTAACATTCATCATAAATAGTCATGTATTTTCAAGTGTATCTTCAATATTCATACATCACTATGACATTCATCATTAAGATACATTTTTACTATTACATTCATCATGAATATAAATATTATTCATATGAATATTTATATATGTTTATGTATATACAACAACATTTCAACATTCATATATCAGTATGATATTCGTCATGAATATACATGCTCACTATTACATCCAACATGAATATATATATCTATATATATATACACTATTTATCATGAATATATATTATTCATCATGAATATTTATGTATGACCATGTGTATACAATAACTCTCTAGTATTTATATTAGTATGATATTTATTATAAATATTAATTTTCACCATAATATTCATCATGCATATAAATCTTATGCATCATGCATATACATATTATTCATCATTAATATAGTACAATTTCAACTCTACATACTCTATTTTTCTTTATTGGATTATCGATTGTTCTCGGCCACTTTCCCTATTTGTCTCGATAGATTTCCCGATCCATCTCGCTAAAAGTTATAAGTGGTAGGTTATGGTTATACACAAACAAACACACAATAAAATAATCAATAGGTTTTCAATCGGTCTCGATTAAAAATGAAGGTGTTAGGTTATGATTTTAACACACAACCACACACTAAGTAAATGGATGGATTGTTTATTAGTCTCGATGGGTTCTTGATTAGCCTGGATTGCTGTCGATCGATCCTGATGGATACTCGATCGATCTCGATGTGTTCTTGACTGGTCTCGATGGGTTCCCGGTCCGTCTCGATAAAAACAATAAAGGTGGTTAGGTATGGTTTATAACACATAAACACACACCAAGTCAGTGAATGGATTCTCAACCTTTCTCGATAGGTTCTCGATCAGTCTTGATGAGTTCTTGATTGGTCTTGATGGGTGTTGTATTATGGTGATGAAGAACGTGGTGCCTAGGTGATGAAGAGTTATAGAATTACAGTGTCGAGTTGTTGTACACACTTGAACGTACATAAATATTCATAATGAATATAACACATATATAGCATTTTACGTAAAAAAATGGTTAAAATGAAAAAACAAACTAAATCAAGATTGATGTCATATCGAAAAGCATGAAATTCTTGTTTTATTGATGTATTTTGTTTGATTAAAATATTAGTAATTTTTAAGATAATTTATTTTAAACTTTAAAGGGGTAATTTTTTTTAATAATAAATAAAAATATTAAGTCAAGTAAGGTAGACATGGGATTGAATTAACTTCTTTTTACCCCTAATCACCTTAATTAATAATTTTAATTAAAAACTATATTTGATATGAGTTCTTGGATCAACAGAAATGGAGGGTCGCGATCAGTCCTCATGTTCACAATGAAAATAGAGTTTGCAATTGAACTTTCTTTATATATATATATATATATATATATATATATATATATATATATATATATATATATATGAAAGCTTGGTTGAGAACTTCATTTACAGTTGTGAACCATAGAACCACCGCAAACGTGTCGTATTTCCATATTCATAGTCAATGATGGACATAAATTGTTGATCCAAACCCTCAGTGATTTGATAATGACCCTTTAAGAAACACTTAGTGAAAATTGTAAGTAGACAATATGTCTTAGTGTTTCACTATCGCTGATAAGTACTATGTCTCTACAGTACCGCTGATAGGAAACTCATGCTCTTTGATTTGTACATTCAGCGTTACTGTTCATCGATAAAGCTCTGAGCCTGTTCAGTCTTATTGATGATCGCTGATAATGTTAGTTGTTACTTATGATCCCTGAAGACAAGTTTCACGTCAACAAATGTTCTACGCTGAAGTCGAAGATCAAGCCAAATAACCAGTGACAAGTCTACTAATGAACTGATGCGGATATCATCAAATCCAAGATTTGTCCACTCAACGTGAAGTTTCAAGTAGAAGACTTCAGCGATCGCTGAGCTTTGTCACTCGCTGATAAAGTACTGTTCAACGAACGCTGATCATGAAGTCTTCCTCTACAAGTTACTTTTGTCTTTCCCTTTGCACGCCTCCGTACGAAAATGTCAGAATAGGACATCCCTTTTGTCCAGAATCGTACAACCAACTCTGATTCTACACTGTTCATCATGCGGCTACTAGGTTGTCTACAAAGGTCAAAACCATGCAACCAATCAGCTGCTGCCACGTGTAAAGTTGTATTGTTGTGCATTAAATGCATGCAGAATATAAGAAGAACCCTACTTCATAAATGAAGTGCTCGACCATCTTCTTCTCTTTACTATCTTTGTGTTAGAATATTAGTCTTTAATATTCTTATCTCCTTTCTGTCTTAATTCTAGTGCAAGAAACTTAGTGTTCTCATAACTTGTTTAGATTAGGTTTAATCCTTAATCTTGTTCCGCAACAAGTTGTAAATTGTTTGATAAATATCAATAAACAATTTAGAAAGTAAAAATCTGTGTGTTTGTATTCAATCCCCCTTCTACAAACTTGTATAACCCTTTCGGGACCAACAAGTGGTATCAGAGCAGATTGTTTAATCTAATAAACAATATCTTGCTTATACTAATCTTTTCTCTTCCTTGCTATTTCTCAAAATGGCTACCAACACAAACACAAACTATATTGACAATGGTTCTCTTGCAAAACCCCCTATATTTTCCAGAGATAACTTTAATCTGTGAAAAAATAGGATGATACTCTTCTTAGAAGGTGTAGACCCTACTATGCCTTATTACATCAAAAATGGCCCATATATTCCTGTTAAAATTGACCCTGAAGTTCAAGGCACTACTACTAGAGCTGCCATTCCTGAAAGAGTTGTGCCTAAGGAACCTCACAACTGGTCTGATGAAGATAAGAAGAAAGTGGCTATCAACACTAAAGCCAGATCTATCCTCTCTATTAGGGGTGTACAAAAAACCGTCAACCCGCGAAACCCGCCCAACCCAACCCGCTAACAACCCAATTAAACCCATCCCGTCAACCCACTAAACCGCCAACCCGCCAAACCGCCAACCCGCCAAACCGCTAATTAAGAGGGTTGAAATTGGGTTAACATAACTCAACCCAACCCAAACCGCCAACCCGCCGCTAATATATATTATTTCGATAAATTATATATATATATATATATCGATGTTTTAAATGACGTGACACATGGCGACGAGGTCAAAGCTCAAGCCTTACGAGTTACAACGGCATATACACACACATATATATATATATATACACACATTGTGTGTTATGTATTAAATAATACCGTAGAACAAGATAAATTCATGTAAACTAATAAATCAATAAAAAAATTGATACCAAATATATAGAGCATACAGAAAATGATATCATTGTTCACGTTCGACTCGTCGTGTACGAGAATGAGAGTAAGTATTTAACAATTTAGGGTTTTTAGTTTTTAGGTTTCCTTATTATGAGTATTTAAGTCTTACGTTCCATGAACAATTATAATTTATTCTTCAAGTTATATATACTAAAAACAATCTTACACCTTAAAAAATAATGCGTCAACGCATCGTAACGTGCCATAACGCGTTACAAAGCAAGTCAACCCTTAGAGTGGAGCCATATTGGTTAACGTGGCGGCGAACCTAAGCCTTGACGCCATAACGCGTCGTAACGAGGCCATAACGACTTATTTAGAACCATATATATATATATAATATTTACAACCATTATAGTTTACAACCATTATAATTTACAACTCATAAATATTATACTTATATTAGTATAACTGTGGAAAAGATAATGCTTATCATAGTAATAGAATTGACAAGTTATTTGTGATATCACTTAAGATAACGAGATGTCATTTAAAAAAGAGAAATGTCGAAAAGTCGTGGCTAACCCGCCAACCCAACCCGCCCTAACCCGCCCTAACCCGCAAGGGTTGGGTTGGGTTGGGTTACACTTTCTAATGGGTTGGGTTGGGTTGAGAATTTTCAAACCGCCATGATTAGGTTGGGTTGTAAAAACGTCAAAAACCGCCCAACCCAACCCGCGTACACCCCTACTCTCTATGGCTCTTTCTGACGAAGTCTACCATTCCGTCATGAACCTAAAAACCTCCAAAGCCATGTGGGACACAATCTGTGTTCAATATGAAGGAACGTCTGAAGTCCAGGACACACGTAAGATCAACCTGGTAAGACAATATGAAAGCTTCATTTTTGGTAAGAATGAATCTCTCTCTGAAGTACATCAGCGGTTTAACTGTTTAATTATAGATCTGAAAACCGTTGGTAAGGACTATTCTAACTTTGAAATTCTGACAAAGTTCTTAGAATGTTTACCTGAAAGCTGGGACAGTTATTCAATGTGTCTCAAGCTATCAAAGGATCTAAAATCTATGACTCTTTCTACCTTATATGGCACTATGCTCAATCATGAGCAGTCGTGTCATCTTAAGAAGAATCTTGTACAAGATTCCAAAAGCACACCTGTTGCTTTAATCTCAGAGTCACCTCCCAGTCAGCGATCTACTATCACTGTCACTGAGTTGGAAACTAACTCTGAATGCTCATCAGATGTTGGCTCTTCAGATCTTGATGAATCTATGGCTCTCCTATCTAATAAGTTCAGGAGATTATCCAAAAAGAAAATTTTCAGAAAGAACAACCCCCTCATACTCACTGACAAGCCTATATCATCAACCCCTGTTGATAAGGCTACTGCTACATGCTATAACTATGAAAAGATAGGAGATTTTGCTAGCGAGTGTAGGCCAAAGAAAGTTTCTAGACCCTCAGCTTTCTCCAAGAAATCCTCTAAACCAAGGGCTAGAGATGACAAGTATCAAAAGCTGAAAGATAAGTACGCAAAGCTGAAAAGCTTTAAGAAGAAAGGCAAAGGCCTGATAGCTGACTTTGATTGGGCTGCCTCTGATGAAGTAGAATCATCTGATTCTAAAGATGATGATGAGGACAATCTCTGCCTCATGGCTAAAATCGAAGAAGAGGAAGAACAAACTGAAATTCCCTCTGCTTCATCCTCTACATCTAAGGTATCACCTTCCTTCTTTACACATATTACAGATATTGATGAAGGTGATAGTCTTCGTAAAATCGATCTCCTGACTATGACTTTATATGATGCCATGAATAGAAAAGCTTTCTAAACCTTGAATAAGATTTAAACCTTCAAATAGAAAAGCTTTCTAAACTTGAAGAAGATTTAAAAGATCAGGTTCATATAAATCAACTAGTCAAAATCGAGCGTGAAGAAGCTATCGCTGCTTTAAAAGCTGAAAAAGCTACTGTTGAAGGATGGTGTAAATCCTCAACAACGATCATTGAGATAATCAATTCTCAGATTCCTCTGAGTGACAAACGTGGTCTTGTTTACAAAGCTGACGCTGATGAACCACCCACTGATCATTCCATGCTTAAGTTTGGAATGTTTGTGTCCTCTATCCCTGACACTTCCTCATCTCAGTGTTCCTCTTCAAAAGCTCCCATCCCCGAGGAAAAACCTACCTTAACTTCTAAAGGTAAGGGCAAAGAAAAAGTTTTCAACCAAAAACCTCAGAAGGGTACCTTTGTACCTAAGCTGAATGCTTTCAAAGCTTCAGTGACTTATCCCTCTATTTCTAAGAACAAGATTCCTGGATTCATTAAGCGATCTACTCCTTGAATCAGAGTGGATATTATTGGTAAGAAATCCGAAGAACTGATTGTTCCTCCTATTTCCAATCCCAAAGGTATACTCGGTGCTGGCCCTGCTCATTTAAAATTAACGGGTAAGCATGCAAATGGTCCTAAAGCTACTTTTAGCTATAAGAAATGTTATCACTATGGACTTACCGATCACATTTCTAGTAAGTGCCCCACAACCACCTGTTAGAGTATTGTTGTATTCAAGATTTACTGTAAAGTCAATGTACTATATTAGTTAGCTTTGCCTTTATACCTTGTATGTTATGGGTATAAATAGGCATGTCTAGTTCTTAGTTAGATAGAAAACTAGAACCTTTTGTGAACTTCTTGATCATTTGTCATTTACACTTTAGAGATCAATATATGGATGACAAGTTCTCTCTAGATTCTCTCTCTACATCATTCTTGATTTCTTGCTAGATTTGGGATTTCACATTTGGTATCAGAGCTAAACAGAAGATTCAAGCAGATCGAAGACCAAATTGAAGATTTTTTACACTAAGCCTGAAGAATTCGGATTGGGTGTTCATTATTGTTCATCTGAACACTTATCATTAAGACATAGATTTTTTCTAAATTTTGATTTTTTTGGATCAAATTTTTGCATCACTGAACTCGAAATCGATTACTGATCATCTTTAATTCTTGGATCAACATCAAAAACTGCACAGAATCATCTGATTTGATCGATTTTTTGGTTTTTGTTCGAAAACCCAAAATTCACTGTTTTGGATCAAAAGTTGTTTAAATCGATCAAATTACGAGTTGTGATCAACAAGAAAAGTGTGCGGATTTCAATTTCGAACAAATCGATACAAGTTTCATCTCATTTGATCAAGAATTGAAAGAGTTATGGCAGATTAAGTGATTTTAATGTTCGAAGTGCAGAATTCGGATCATTCTTGGTGAATTCGGATCATTCATACACAATTCGGATCATTCAAAGGGAATTCGGAGTGTTCTTGGAATCACAAGTATAGAATTCGATTCAAGAAGCATTTGAATTGAGTTGAATTCGAACCCTTATGGATTCGAATTGAGTTGAATTCGAACCCTTATCGATTCGAATTGAGTTGAATTCGAACCCTGTTAGATTCGAATTGAGAAGTTGTGGATTCATCTGAGTTGGTTTAATTTTCCAAGTAAAGAATTCGAACCAAGTTAAGTCCGAATTTAGTGAATTCGAACCCAGTTAAGTCCGAATTGGGTGAATTCGAATCCTTCTTCATCCGAATTCATTGAATTCGAATCCTTCTACATCCGAGTTTTTTGAGAAAATTTTTTATTCCGAAATTTTTTCTATAGTGTATTTCATACACTTTAAGAGCTTTTCAAGAAAATTTTATATAAAATTTTTTCTGCTTGATTTTCTGAACGATCAATCTTCTAGCATTCTTCAAGATGTCTGACATAGAGAATTTAAGTGGGAGAATATGGTATCAGTTAGGAAAAGATAGAAAATGGACTCTTCCTGAAGCTAAAGATGAGATCAAGCGTCTTGAAGGTTTTCTTTCTAGATACATAAGACACTAATGAAGATGCAAGAAAAAAATACAAAGCTCATGTCTGAGAAAGCTTTATTAGAAGACAAAGTCTCTTCTCTTGAGTCCGAACTGAAAGTTTTGAATGACAAGATTGTAGTGCTTGAAGTCACTCAAGAGAAAAATAAGACACTTGAGATCACAACTCATCAAGATAACATAAAGGAGCTTCAAGGGAGTATAAAAGAATTAGAAGAAGAAAATGCTGATTTGAAGAGACACATTTTTGACATTTCTTCTTCAAATGAAAAATCTATTTTGAAAGAACAAAATGCTGAACTTACTAAAAGAATTATTGATCTTGAACTTTATATTGCAGACCTTGAAACAAAGAAAGACAACTCAAGTCTGCACAATCAAATCGAGAAACTTCAAGAGAAAGTAACAACTATTCAAAGAGAAAATGCTGATATGAAGAGTGAGAAAGACAAGAGTGAAAAGGGGAACTCATATTTACGAAATCAAATAAAAAGAGTTCAAGAAAAGACAACAACGTTGGAAAGTGAAAACGTTGAATTGAAGAAGAAGCTTTCTGAACGTGAAGGAGTGTCACCTTCTTCAAAGAAAGTTCTTAATGAAAAGGAAATAATTGAACTAAAATATATAAAACTTTTGAAACAAATCTCCGATTTTGAGAAAGTTTTATATCTTGAAAAAGAGAAGCAAGAGAAAGAAAGAAATGAATTTGAAACAGAACGCAAATCTTTTAAGATTAAAAGTTCTGAGCTTTCCGTGAAAATCTCTGAATTAGAAAATGTTTTGGAAAAGGAAAGAAAAGATTTCACAGAAAAGAAAAATCTCTTTGAAAAGGAAAGTAAAAACCCTTAAAAAGAAAAATATGGAAATTTTCAAAGAGATTACTAATAAAAGAAATTTTTTGGAAAAAGATTTTGAATCGGAACGCAAACATTTTGAAGATGCGATTCTTAATCTTACCAAAAGATTATCTGGTTTATCAGCGGATATTATGAAGGATCAATTGATAAAATCTGATCTCCAAAAGAAATTTGATCTAATTTCTAAAGAGAAAAATGTTTTGATAAACAAAGTTAAGGAACTTGAAGACATCATTTTTAAATTTGATGTCTCAAAGCAGGTAAGTCCTGAAAGTATCTTTCAGACTCCATTTGTTAATTCAAATGATTCTGAATGCTCTTTTAAAACTGCTTCAAGTTCGAGTTTTAAAAACATTCCTTCTAAACATATTAATAGATCAACTGGTTTCTCAAAAGATCAGATTCGTTCAACAAATCTCTTCTATAATCCTCTGTTTGATAAATCAGATAATAAAACAAAAGTGCCTAAAGATAATACTTCCAAACCTGAATAAGTTCCAGTCTTCAAGAGGGTGAAGATGGAATGGAGAGTAAAAGGCACAACAGTTCCAAAGAAAGATGTGCCAAAATCATCTGTATCCACATCAAATGCAAAGAAGAACAATGCGCCAAAAGGTAAATCTTATGCTAAATCTAATCCTATTCATTCCGTAAATCATCTGATTAGGTTGGCACATAAGAAAATCTGTTGTTCTTACTGTGGTTCAAATGATTTTGTGCATAAAGATTATACTTCTTATTGGTACAGTACTTATAGTATTCCTTCAAAGAGATCTACACCTGACCCACTAGGACCCAAGTGCCATTGGGTACCAAAATCAGCTTAATCTGTTTTGTAGGTTCTTCATGTGTTGTACTGATTTGTAGATGCATACCACACACATGACTGAAAACAGAAGAGAAGCGGTGTATTTTTTTGAAGAATATTTGTACCATTAAGGGGGAGACAAAAGAATAATGGTTTCTAAACATATCAGTTTAGGACCCGCACTTAAAAGAGACTTTAGTTTCTGAATACATCAATTCAGGACCCGTGCTTCAATGTTTTTGGCTTTTGAATATATCAGTTCAAAACCCGTGCTTCAACGACTATGGCTTCTGAACAATTCAGTTCAGGACCCGTACTTCAAAGACTAAGACTTCTAAACAAAACAGTTTAGAACTCACACTTCTCAGGTGATATCTTTAACTGTTACATCTTTCTGTTTCAAGGAACGTGGTAAAAGGTAACATTGGATTATATTTTGTTTCTACCACTTTGAAAACTTGAATCTATACAAATTTAATTCAATGAGATAAAATTTTCAATTTTCATTCAATGAATTAAATGTGTGCTAAAAGATGATTTTACAAGTATTTTTGTATTATCTGAGTTAGATTTGTTTCAACTTTCACCTCTGAAATAAATCGAAAGGTCAGCAAAACATGAATGAAATTATGCTGAATGCTCAAAGTTATGTGAATCTGGACTTATATAGAATATAATGCTCAAAAAGCCTATTTATCAGAATGATGAATGGAAACGAAAATATGGGGGAAGCACTATGTTTAAGAACCAAGTGATTGAGATATCATTCATATTTTGTGATGGAAATCCGAACTTATATAGAATATCATTTAGTTTGAAAGTTTGTACATGTGGCCTTTCTGGTTTGGGAGAGTAAGTCCTAAGGGGTGCTCGACACCTAGTCCCTAAGATCTACTGGTCTGGGATCGGCTGACCCAAATCCTGCAATAGAACCAGATAGAAAGCCATGTTCTACTGGTACAAATGAGTTTAAGATATATCGATGTGACCTTTCTGGTTTGGGAAATTAAGTTCTAAGGGGTGCTCGACACCTTGCACCTAAGGCCAACTGGTCTGGGATCTGCTAACCCAAATCCTGCTATAGAACCAGATAGAAAGTCATGTTTAACGGTGTATCTTATTCTTACTAAACTTTTTGATTAAAAGATGCCAATGTGCACAAAATCAAAAGATGCCAATGTGCACAAAATCAAAAGATGCCAATGTGCACAATATTAAAAGATGCCAATGAGCACACATCTCTTGAAACTTGGGGAAAATACAAAGTCGCGATAAACCTGTAAATTTGTGAAAATTCTGATTTTGGACAAATAGTGTGAGTAGAGCAAAGTATTCTTATATGTTTTAGAATTGCATATGCTTGAAGCTAATCATATTTCGCATGCTAGCACACCAAATAGATTTAATAAAGGGGTTGAAACTGAACATTTTTAACTTGATATACAATGATGACTTGTTCTTGAATCCAAACACATGCATTTGATTTCATTTGATTGAAAAATGTGTTAAATTTCATTAAGTTGAATTTCTTTTGTAAAGTTTTCAAATGATCAAATGTTTGTAGTTATAAAATGAAATTCAATGAATTTTATTTTCCTTGTGTAAATTTGTTTTAAAATTTGTGCTACAATTTCAAATACTGTACGTTATTGAAATATATGCATACTTTCA
Organism: Saussurea involucrata; assembly: GCA_033807775.1. NCBI lineage: Eukaryota > Viridiplantae > Streptophyta > Magnoliopsida > Asterales > Asteraceae > Saussurea > Saussurea involucrata. Next base: position 100,134,062 of record CM066315.1, read on the forward strand.
GGGGGAGAAAATAAATTGCTCCAGAATTCTTATTTTGAGGGGGAGCAAGGTTATTCTGTAAGGAGGAGATTGTTAGCAATACTCAAAAACACGACTGAAATTGAAAATGGTTTTCGATGATTATGATGCTCACCATCATCGAAAAAGGGGGAGAAAAGTTTAATTTCAATTTCATGTCAAAGAGCTTTCAAATCAAAGATATTTCAAGTCCAAGATTCGTGAACAAAGACTAAAGATTAGGGGGAGAAGGATCATGTGAAGTCCAAATGTTGCTGAATTTGGTTATCTTAGTTCTGAGTGGTTCTCGGAATGCGCTTACACCGAATTTGGCTATCTTAGTTCTGAGTGGTTCTCGGAATGCGCTTACACCTAAAAGTTCAACAATGTGGATGGTTTCACATCTTTCTGATCCAAACTCTAATCGTTTCTGATTTATCTTGTTTCGAATTGATGGTTCTATATAAAGATATGAAATCCATGTTCAAGACATGAAGACAATCTGTTGAAGATTGTATTGAAGAAGGTTGACTTTTCAAAGAAAAAGACAATGACTTTTCATGTTTGTCTGAAGATTCTTCAAAGCTGAGTTCTTAAAGAGTGTCAAAGCATATAGTTCGCCGTGAACTAGTGGAGATAAAGCTATTTGAAGATGGTTTGATAGAGTGTCTGTTTGAGAAGATTGACTTTACAAAGAGCTGAAGACTGTTGTCATATTTTTTAAATCTTGAATCCAAAGGGGGAGATTGTTAGAGCATTGTTGTATTCAAGATTTACTGTAAAGTCAATGTACTGTATTAGTTAGCTTTGCCTTTATACCTTGTATGTTATGGGTATAAATAGGCATGTCTAGTTCTTAGTTAGATAGAAAACTAGAACCTTTTGTGAACTTCTTGATCATTTGTCATTTACACTTTAGAGATCAATATATGGATGACAAGTTCTCTCTAGATTCTCTCTCTACATCATTCTTGATTTCTTGCTAGATTTGGGATTTCACACCACCAAAGCTGAAAAGTTAGCTAAGGTGAAGATCAATGCCCCCAAGGCAAAGAAGACCACTGAGGTTATGAAAATAACCAAAGTGAAGACTAGTTCTGAAGCTGAATCTTCAAATGCTGCGAAGATTGCTGAACCTTCCACTTCCTCTACCACCACTGACAAGTGTGGACCCATGGTTAAATGGGTGCCCAAGTCAAACTAATCTTCCTTTGTTTGCAGGTTAAGAAGGGTATCTGGTATCTTGATAGCGGATGCTCTAGACACATGACTGGAAAGAAAAGTCTGCTCACTGAATACAAGGAAGAGAAGGGTCCCTCAGTGACCTTCGGTGGAAACGTAAAAGGCCATACCCGAGGGTTTGGTGTACTCTCTAATGGTACAACAACCTTGAGAAGAGTCGCATATGTTGAAGGACTGAAGTATAATCTTCTAAGCATCAGTCAACTATGTGACAAAGATAACAAGGTTATTTTCACTAAGGAATCCCGCTTTGTCACCGACAAAAAGGAGAAGATAGCTCTCAGTGGTTATCGTATGGAAAATGTTTATGTGATTAACATGGACTCTACAACCACTGAGAACTCCTGTTTCTTCTCAAAAGCCTCATCTGATGCCAACTGGCTATGGCATAAGAGGCTCTCTCATCTCAACTTCAAGACATTGAATACTCTTTCTTCAAAAGAGTTAGTCACTAGTCTTCCTCAACATTCATATGCTAAGGAATCTCTATGTTCAGCGTGTGAGAAAGGGAAACAAACCAAAGCAAGCTTCAAATATAAGCAAGTTTCCTAAGTGTCATCTCCTCTTCAACTTCTCCACATGGATTTTTTTGGTCCTGTCAACAAACAATCCCTCGCTGGAAATAAATATACACTAGTCATAGTTGATGAATTCTCTGCTATACCTGGGTTATGATTCTCTGTTCTAAGAGTGACACCCCTGATGAACTCATCACTTTCGTCAGGAAAATGGAAGTTCTGAATAATATGACCGTTCGCTCAATAAGGAGTGATCATGGGACTGAATTCAAAAATAGTTCCCTTATTCCTTCTTTGAAAGTAAGGGTATTTCTCACAACTTTTCTTCTGTGAGAACACCACAACAAAATGGAGTCGCTGAAAGAAGAAATCTAACGATCATCGAAGCTGCACGTTCAATGCTCAGCGATTCTCATCTACCTACTCAGTTGTGGGCATAAGCTGTCAACACTGCTTGTTTTACTCAAAAAAGGTCGCTGATAGTCAAAAGATTCAAGAAGATAGCCCACGAACTTTCCCATGGGAGAAAGTCTTCAGTTAGCTTTCTTCACATCTTTGGTTGTCAGTGTTTCCTACTGAACAACAGGGATGCCCTAGGAAAGTTTGATCCTAAGGCTGATGATGGAATATTTCTTGGATTTTCTTCAGTCTCCAAAGCCTTCAAGGTCTTCAATCGAAGAAGACAAACTGTAGAAGAAACCATCCACGTTACTTTTGACGAATCTCGTTCAGCGAACTCAAGACCTTCTGCTGATACAGTAGAAATGAATCAATGGATGTTTTCTCATCTTGGTGATTCCGAAGCTTCTCCTATCCCTCAAGTTAATACTCCTACCGCTGACGATGATCCTACTATCATCTCAGGCATGCAGACAAGTGAAGATGAATCTTCATGGGTTTCAGTTCTTCCTCTCACCGCTATGCCTGCTTCTGAACCATCTACCTCAGATATACCATCTACTTCTCAGCAATCAGTAAATAAAATGACACCTGAACCTCTTCCTCTCTTGCCTGAAATACCAGAAGTTGTTGAAGCCTCTTCTTCAGCTCCTCTAGAAGTTCAGATTGAGTCAGCGAATCATGCTCCGGCTCAACGATGGACTATAAATCACCCCATTGATCAGATTCTTGGTGATCCAAACGCTGGTGTTCAGACTCAACGAAGTGCATAAGAGGCTCTCCCATCTCAACTTCAAGACACTGGATACTCTTTCTTCTAAAGAGTTAGTCACGGGTCTACCTCAACACTCATACGCCAAGGAGTCCTTATGCTCAGCGTGTGAGAATGGGAAACAGACTAAAGCAAGCTTTAAATCTAAGCAAGTTTCCTCAGTATCATCTCCTCTACAACTTCTCCATATGGATTTGTTTGGCCCTATTAACAAACAATCCATCGCTGGAAAGAAATACACATTGGTCATAGTTGATGAATTCTCTTGCAATACATGGGTTATGTTACTTATTTCCAAGAGTGACACCTCTGAAGAACTCATCACTTTTGTCAGGAAAATGGAAGTCCTGAACAACATGACCGTTCGCTCAATAAGGAGTGATCATAGGACTGAATTCAAAAACAGTTCTCTTGATTCCTTCTTTGAAAGTAAGGGTATTTCCCATAACTTTTCATCAGTGAGAACACCGCAACAAAATGGAGTCGCTGAAAGAAGAAATCAAACTATTATTGAAGTTGCACGATCAATGCTCAGCGATTCTCATCTACCTACTCACTTTTAGGCAGAAGCTATCAACACTGCTTGTTTTACTCAAAACAGGTTGCTGATAGTCAAAAGATTCAAGAAAACAGCCTATGAACTATTCCATGGGAGAAAGGCTTCAATTAGCTTTCTTCACATCTTTGGATGTCAGTGTTTCATACTGAACAACAGAGATTCCCTTGGAAAGTTTGATCCTAAGGCCGATGATGGAATCTTTCTTGGATATTCTTCAGTCTCCAAAGCCTTCAGAGTCTTCAATCGAAGAAGACAAACTGTTGAAGAAACTATCCACGTCACTTTTGACGAATCCCGTTCAGCGAACTCTAGACCTTCTGCTGACACTGAAGAACTGAATCAATGGATGTTCACTCATCTTCGTGATTCAGAAGATGCTCCTACTCCTCCATCTCATACTCATCCCGCTGAAGATGATGATCTTACTGTCATCCCAAGCATGCAGACTAGTGAAGTTGAAACATCATGGGTCTCAGCTGTTCCTATTAACACTATGCCTGCTTCTGAACCTTCTATCTCAGATATACCATCTACTTCTCAGCAATCAGCGAATGAAATGACATCTGAACCTCTTCCTCTCTTGGCTGATATACCAGAAGTTGTTGAAGCCTCATCTTCAGCTCCTCCAGAAGTTCATATTGAGCCATCAACTTATGCTCCGACTCAGCGATGGACTATAAATCACCCTATTGATCAAATTCTTGGTGATCCAAGCGCTGGTGTTCAAACTCGACGAAGTGCAGGTAATATTTGTTTATTTGTTAACTTTGTTAACTCTAATCTTTCTGTTTATAGAAGTATTGAAAAATAGGCCAAGTATAGAAGTCTTCGACAGAGGCTCTGCCGAGTCACCAAGAAGACCGAAGAATAGAAGTCTTCGACAGAGGCTCTGACCGAGTAACTGAGGAGACTGAAGTAAAAGAATTGCCAGAAAACTCTTCAATGCGGACAAGGCCACAAAGCCTCTCTCATACTTGAATGAGCTTCTGTGGTATACAAGGACAATCGTGCTTCTCACGATTTCTGCTGTACGAAGATCCTGAAGATCATTCATACAAGGCGTGACCTGACAACTCCACGTGTCAAACTCTGATGGGTCTTAGCCTTAGTAGAAGTCGGCGCATTTAATTAACGTTGTACCTGCAACAGTACCTGAATAGTGTCTTTGTACCTTCAGTCCTTGTTGTCCAGAACTTGTCCCCTTTAGAAGTAGTATAAATAGAAGACTCGTGTTGAGTTCTTCTATTAAGCTTTGCACGATACACACACCATTAGTGCAGATTTCTTGTATAACTTTCGGTGTTCTTGGTGTTTTATTTTTATCAATATACGGTGGGTTATTGAGCTAATTATCTAAGTTATTTCCACTTTATATATATTTGATATTGTGTGTCTTCTACCTTATTATATCTTTTAGTTCGTTAAAACGCTTCCGCATTATATCTTGTTTGAACTATTAGATAGAATCATCATTGTTAAGCAAAACAGGAACCAACAATTGGTATCAGATCGGTTCTTGATTTTCTATATCAAGAGATCCTCACTTACAATGATTTTTGGTAGAAACTTGGACTTTTAACCTATTTTTCATATCTTTCAAAACAACATCTGTTTTTCTGCCATTCTCGACCTGTTTCGACTTTGGTAAACTTACAGAATCTGTTTCTTCGGTTAAATATCCATTTTAGTGCATTGTTTAAAGGTTTTAAAGCTTATAAAAACCATTAGAAACATCTACTTCATTCTCTGAAGGTTTACTGTTCATACCCTATTTTCATGATTTCTCAAACCCTTTTAAAATGACAAACACAAACAACTTTTTCACCACTGGTTCTTTAACCAAGCCACCCACACTACTCAGAGATGAGTACCCTCAATGGAAGATACGAATGATTCACTTCTTCGAGGGTACTGACAAAGAACTTGTCTACTATATCAACAATCCTCCTTTCGTACCAATAATCACAGTACCCCGTGTACCTGGCACAGACGACACTCAAGAAATCCCTGCTCACGATAAACCAAAGACCAAGGACAAGTGGTCAGATCCTGATTGGGCAAAATATGAAGTTGCTCCGAAGACTAAGAGACTTCTGATCATGGCCATACCCAATGACCTTTTCCAATCCCTAGATGCGTGTGAATCTGCATAGGATCTGTGGAAGGAACTGGAAAAACAACTGGAGGGTGGGGCCAAAACTCCGAAGAACCGCAGAGCCCAATGCATCAACGATTACTACACATTCAAAGCTCCGCCGACAGAATCTCTACAGTCAACATATGATCGGTTCAACTCTCTAATCAACAAATGCAAGAAGTTCGGAATCCACATAACTTTTGAGGAGAACAATGTCATGTTCCTAAAGAATCTCAATGAAGAATGGCTCCAGTTGTCTATGTCTCTGCAAACAAATCAGGACTTAGACTCCTGGACTCTGTCAGATCTCTATGGAACACTGGCAGCCCAAGAGCCTCAGATTGCACAAGCAAAAGCTCAAATCAGTGCACCTCTTGCGCTAGTTAGTAAGGCTACAGAAGCAAAAGAGAAGCCGAAGAAGGAGAAAGCTGTGGAAGAAAAGAAGGAGAAGAAGAAGAAAATCTTGATCGTTGATAGTGAAGAGGAGGATGTGGTGGAAGAAGAGGAGGCAACTATGGCCTCTATAGCTAAATTGTTAGCTCTTTTAAAAAGAGAATTCAGCAGAGGATATCAGAAGAAGTCTGGTAATGAACGTTATGGAAGAGATGATTGTGGAAGAGAAGGGTCAAATGACAAGAACGACAGATGTGTTAACCAACAGAGGTCGAATGACAGGAATGACAGAGGTGGTGACTGACTGAGGACAGAAGACAAATCTGGCAACGCTCCACAGAACCAAGGATGTTACAACCGTGGTAAGCCAGGCCACTACGCCAATGAATGCAGGAGCAAATCAAACCGCCCTCAAAGGGATTCTGCTTTCTACAAAAAGAAAGCAGAATATTATGCTCAGAAGTTACTCATGGTGAATCAAGAAAACTGGCAGTCAGATACATCCTCTGACGAAGGAGAAAAGAAGAACGCCCTGTTCTGTGGCTTGGCAAAGGTCAGCTCCGACTCCGATAGTGAGGTATCCACTCCTGACTCTTACACTAATCATGCAGAAGCTGATTTGCTTAAACTAAACATTGAACACACAGAACATAAAAAGACCTGCGAAAGTGTTCAGAAGAAGCTTACCTTCTTTGAGAGAGAAGCTAGACTTCTCACTCAAGAAAAGGCTAAAATCTTTCAAGAAAAGGAAGAAATTGAAACAAACTGGAACAACCACCTAAATCCTTTGAAAGAAAAGATTTCTGAACTTAACTCAGCCTTAAAAGCAAAAACTAAAGAACTTATGGACGTTGAGTGCGACAGAATGAATATCCTAGCTCTTAAACATTATTTTCAAAAGGAAAGATAAGTCTTCTGTCAAGACTTGCTAAGAAGAGATCTGTTAATTAAGAAATATCAAGATGCACAGAAAGTGTACGAGAAAATTAATACACAAATAGGGAGACGGGGAATTGGCTTCTGTGATATAGATCCATACACCGGAATCAAAAGAAACAAGTCGCTGTCGTCTCTATTTCATATTGGAAGTACAAGAAAACCCGGTTTTCCAAATTTACTCTTTGTAAGCAAAAGGCGAAAAGTCTCTGGTGAACCTCACAGAAGGAAACCTCTGAAGATGGTAAATGTGTGGTTTGAAAACACAGATCTACCATCATCAGCCTCTATCAAAAGTGCTTCCAAACCTAAGAAATATCTGAAAACACAAGATCAGATAGGATTCTTTAAGTTTGGTGAACCCGAGACTCAATCCCAGGTTGCCTTTGTATGCACTATAGATTCTGAAAAGAAACTATCGGCAGAGGCACCTGAGTTCTTGCCCACTTCAACAGAAGAAAAACTAACTCATATTTCTGAAAAGGAATTATTGCAAATCGGCGAAAACAACTTTTATGAATGCCCCAGTACTTTCAATAATGTCCAAAATCTCTCTGAGGAAACCTCGATGAAAACTTCTATTGACTTAGAAGATATCCCTGAAAGAAAAGAAGAAAGCGAGTATGGCACATGCTCTGAAAGTCCAGCCTCTGTCGAAAGAGAACTAAGTGACTCAACCTCTGTATATGAGGACGATTCATCCTCTGACGAATCTGAGACTGAATCTATGTCAGAGATAGTACCTTGTGACACAGAGGACTTTAAACTACCCTCTGGAGTTCTTAACAGAACTGTTCCTCCAAAGGAGAAAATCACAAGAGTTCCTATCTGTCCAGATTTTTTGGACATGTGTATACAAGCCAAAACCTCTCTTGAGCTTGAGAAAATCAAACAACAAAAGAAAACGTCCTCTCAAGATGCAACAAGTTCAAAGATTTCAAAACCCTTAAGACCGATTAAAAAAAACAAACATGGCAACAGAAGGGTAAATGGGCTGAAAATAACAAATCTTTTTCTTCTGTGACAGTGAAACCTGCAAAAGTTCACCACAGAAGGGGTCCACAGAAGGCTGCTCTCAACAAATGATTTTGCAAACAACAATCTAGCCTATATAGGTCATCTTGTAATAGGAAGTCAAATGTTAGGATAGAATGTAATGCCTCTGTGCCCCCATTTAATGTTTTCAATGAAAAGTTCAAGAAAATCTCTTCGCACATTCATTATTGTCATTGTTTTGAACTGATGCATAAACTAAACCAACACTTCTCACGTCCACACTGTTTCCTCTCCACACCCAAAAAGAATACTAAATTCGAGGGTAAGAAGAAACAAAACGGTTCTTCAAAAGAAGCTAAAACCAAACCCAAGAATGCTAAGGCAAACTTGAAGACCCCTAACAAAGCTGGACCCATTTAGATATGGGTACCTAAAACTCTCTGATTGTCTTGTAGAAGCAGTATGTGCCAATCTGGTATCTTGACTCCGGATGCTCGAGGCACATGACTGGCGACAGAGGTCTACTATCCTCCTACAAAGATAAACTCGATGGAGGATCTGTGACCTTTGGTGACAACAAGAAGGGGTATATAAAAGGCTACAGAGTCATCAAGAAGGAAAACATAACCGTATGCAAAGTTGCATATGTGGATGGCCTTAAGCACAATCTTCTCAGTGTTAGCCAACTCTGCGATACGGGTTTTGACGTAATGTTCAAAAGAGCCTTCTGCTCTCTACAAGGTGAGGACACAGGAGTCGAACTTCTGCGAGCCGAACGAAGAGGCAATCTTTACCTCATGAACTTTTGTGCCAAGAACAAGGAAGACAAGATATGCCTTGTTGCTTGTAAAAGCGAAGAAGCCTGGTTATGGCATAACAGGTTCTGCCACCTAAACTTTCATACTCTAGATAAGCTTGTTTAACTTGATCTAGTCAAAGGTCTGCCAAATGTTAAATTTAATAAAGATCATTTGTGCTCTGCGTGCGAAATGGGAAAACTCAAAAGAGCTTTCCATAAAGGCAAAACGGATATATCGTGCCCTAGGCCTCTGTACATGCTTCATGTTGACCTCTGTGGTCCAATCGCTACACAGAACCTAGGTGGAAAGAAATATATACTTGTCTTGATCGATGAATATTCAAGATTTACATGAGTAGAATTTGTCAGAAAGAAATCAGATGTTCCAAACATTCTGATAAATTTAATGAAAAGAATCCAAGTTCTGTATGAGTGCAGGATTCAGAAACTAAGAAGCGGCAATGGCACAGAATTCAAAAACTCTGTCATTGAAGCCTATCTTATAGAAGAAGGCATATCACAGAACTTCTCTACTGCACGCACCCCACAACAGAATGGCGTGGTTGAACGAAAGAACCGCTCGCTTGTGGAGGCTGCAAGAACTTTGCTGACAGCATCTGGATTACCAATGTCTTTTTGGGCAGAAGCAGTATCAACCGCTTGCTACACCCAAAATCGATCAACCATTGTAAAGAGACACATCAAGACACCGTATCATTTGATTAACAAAAGACGACCAAACATCAAGTTCTTTCATGTATTTGGATGCAAGTGCTTTGTCTTAAATGTTAGAGAAGCAAGAGGAATGTTTGAGGTGAAAACAGATGAAGGCAAGTTCATTGGATACTCTGCCACCTCTAAGGCATACAAAGTTTATCTTCTGCGGTCTCGATCCATTGTAGAAAGCATCAATATGTCTTTTGACGATTCCTTTCAGAACACTTCTGAACAAATCAGTTCAGAACTCGGTCTAAAGTAGGAATCCTCTGGCATCTCAAAAACAAGAGAATAAGACTTAAATCATCTATTTGAAGAGATGTTCCATGATGACATTAATCCCTCTGCTGGAGCTGTCAGTGCCTCTAGAGAACCATCTTCTGCCAACCAGACTGAATCAGGTATCTCTCTAACTGGTCCATTAAATAATTCATCATCTTCTGTGAATCATACAGATGCACGTGCTGAGGGGGAGCAAACAGAAGATGATACAACTAAGGATTCAACTACAGAGGCTCCAGAAATACCTTCTCCAACGACTACAGAGGAATCAATACCAGAGGAAAACGAAGACTCAGACTCTACTTCCTCAGAGGAACAAATTCCAACTCTCATTCCAATCCTCCCACAAGTTGAAGAACCAAGCATAAGCACAAAAGTACCATCAAAAACAGAGGTTGCACCAGAACCGCAGTATGCAACCACATAGGTTAATCTTGATTACTCAAATGACCATCTTCCAAGAACAACACAGTGGACGAAAAGCCATCCTCCAAGCCTTATAATCGGTGACCCTTCTGAAAAGGTCCAAACAAGATCAGCCACTGCTAATTTTTGTTTCTTTACAAATTTTATCAGCGTGATCGAGCAAAAAAAATCTCTGAAGCCCTAGATGATCCAAACTGGGTAGATGCTATGCAAGAAGAGCTTATATAGTTTGAGAGAAACAAGGTATGGACCCTATTACCTCTGCCATGAGGGAAACAAGCCATAGGGACAAAATGGGTCTTCAGACACAAGAAGGACGAGGTTGGGGTGGTCATTAGAAACAAAGAAAGATTGGTGGCCAAGGGATATCGCCAAGAAGAAGGCATTGATTACGATGAAACTTTTGCCCCTGTTGCACGGCTTGAAGCAATAAGGATCTTCTTAGCCTTCGCAGCCCAAAGAGGTTTCAAAGTCTTTTAGATGGATGTAAAATTTGCCGTTCTGAATGGTGAAATCCAAGAAGAAGTATACGTCCAACAACCACCAGGGTTTGAAAGTTCCAAGTACCCAAAATATGTCTATTATCTCGACAAAGCTCTGTATGGACTGAAACAGGCTCCAAGAGCATGGTACGAACGGATTTCAACTTTTCTTCTCAATAATGATTACGACAGAGGTACGACAGATACTACTTTGTTTTACAAAAGAAAAGGTGATGAGATTCTGCTTGTACAGATTTATGTGGATGACATTATTTTTGGGTCTACAAATGCACAACAGTGCAAAGATTTTGAAAAACTCATGCAGAGTGAGTTTGAAATGAGTATGATGGGAGAATTAACCTTCTTCCTAGGACTCCAAGTAAAACAATCATCAGAAAGAATTTTTATAAATCAAGATAAATATGTCTCTGACATACTTTCAAAATACAATCTCTCTGATGCCTCGGTAATGAAGACCCCAATGGCCACTGGAAATAAATTATTCTCAGATCCAAATGGCATATCTGTAGAATGCAAACTCTATAGAGGTATGATTGGGTCCCTCTTATACTTAACCACAAGTATACCTGACATAATGTATGCCACATGCCTCTGTGCAAGATATCAAGCTAACCCAAACGAATCCCACTATATTGCTGTAAAGAGGATCTTCAGATACCTTAAAGGGACCAAAAATATTGGACTCTGGTATCCGAAGAACTCTGGTTTTGGTCTTAAGGCATACACAGATTCAGATTATGGTGGATGCAAGCTTGATCGAAAGAGCACCTCTGGGAGTTGTCAATTCCTGGGTGGTAAACTAGTCAGCTGGACTTCGAAGAAGCAGAATTGTGTGTCTACATCTACAGCAGAAGTGGAATATGTTGCTGCTGCTAGCTGTTGCTCTCAAGTTCTGTGGATGAAAACTCAGCTCAAGGACTATGGGTACAACATATACAAGATTCCCATCCTCTGTGATTCCAAAAGTGCCATAGCAATCTCTGCCAATCCTGCACAACACTAAAATCAAAGCATATCGATATTCGTTATTAATTTCTGAAGCATCATGTTGAACATGGCACAATCAAAATGCACTTTGTGTCCACTGAATACCAGCTTGCAGACTTATTCACCAAGGCACTAGATGAGAAAAGATTCATTTTCTTGGTGTGTAAGTTGGGAATGATAAACATGAGTTGAATACTCTGTAAGTAAGATTTGATCTTCTTGTAAATATGTATATATATTTAAACTCTTCTGTATGTAAATTCTTAATCATCAAAAGTTCTATAGAGCTTCGGTGGGATTGCTCAGAGCCTCTGACAATCACCACATAACCTCTGATGAGCTTGACCTATGTTCTGTGCACTACTTATCTCATTTGATCCTAGCATAGGTCAAGGGGGAGTAGAAGGAGACCTTGAACTGATCTACAGAGGTTGATCATTCAAGGAGGGGCCAAAGAAGAGATATGATCAATCATATCTACAGAAGTCAGGTATTTTTGCCGAACAAAGGAGAACCAAAGGTGAGTAACTCGTACAAATCCTTTTTGAAAACAATTTTCTAGGACACAAATTTCAAAATACGTCCTAGAAACAATGTTTAAGACATTCCAAACAAGAAATGATCAAAAATATTTTCGAGCCTTCCGTTATGTGAAATTTAAGGTCATAGAGCATTTGCTGAGCTCCACAGAGCCTCTGTAAGCCAGATCCTCTAGAACTGCAAATTTCATACGTAAACTATGTCGATCAACCTTAAATGTCTTCTTTAAGAATTTGTACGTACAAATGCACACACAAGGATATTGGAAGAAAGTCTTATGGGCAAAGAGCTCACTCCACCACAGAGTCTCTGTCGCCCAACCCAGACAATGAAAGAATGTATGTCTCGCACAAAATATTTTTCAAAATAGTTTTCTAGGACACAAATTTCCAAATATGTTCTAAAAACAATGTTTAAAACAATTAAAAGATTGGATGATCAAAATATTTCATGAATCTTTAGTTATGAGAAATTTTCATGTAAGTCCAGAATTTACTCTTACAATCAATACAACAATGTATGAAACAGTAATTGAGAAGTAATATGATCAAGCCCAATTGTATTCAATGAAGAACATAATTACAGATCTTAGAGAGAGAGAATCTCAAAGATTACAAAAAGAGAATACAAATATATTCGGGAAAATCAGTTAGCAATGTAGTGCTAACTACTATATATACTGCAACGGAAATATTAAAGCGACAGTACAAATATGAATGACTAATAGGAACAATACATGTGTCCTAATTAGTTAACTAAACACTAAGGAAAGTATCTAGTTATAAGTTCTGAACAGGTAGTTCAGAACTTCTGAACGTTCTTCTGACAAGGCTTCTCAGAACTTCTAGCTCTACTTCTGACTCTTCTTCTCAGAATTCTGACTCTTCTTCTCAAACTTTCAAAGAGATCCTTCTGAGCCTTCTTAGTCAGAACTCTGACCCTTCATATCAGAACATCTGAGTCTTCTCATAAGACCTTTAACACTTAGTTTATTGACAAAACTCAGATCTAACATTTCACTCATAGAGCCTCTGCTGGCTTTGACAGAGCCTTAAAGCCTATGTGAATGCAAATTTTGCACTAAAGTTCTATCGATCCTCTCCAATGACTTTTCAAACATTTTTGGTAAAGGTGCAAGCACAGAGGAGACAAAGGTAGGTTTCAGAATCACAGAGCTCACTCCACTACAGAGCCTCTGTTGATTCTGACACTTTACTTTTTATGGAAATTCTGTAAAAGGGAGTTATTTACCGCGAGTGACAGACCCCACACAGAAGAAATGCCCACGCGCCAAGCATTAATGGGCTGCGCACGACGTCTAATCGTGCTCTGACACATTTTACGTGGCAGATTTTCATTGGACGTGCGCGCCACTCGTTTCTTCTGAAACTTGCGCCGCGCTGTAAAACTCAAGTGCGGACCCCAAATGTTTATTGAATTCACTTTTACCATGGAATTCTATCCGTTTCTACCCTCACTATAAAACCCCGTTCCCATTCTCTCTTCTAAACGTTTACGAACTTACTCTCTTCATCTTCTCCGGCGAACCTTGCAATAACCTGCAACTACCATTTTTTACTCTCTTTCTTCAAGATTAATCCAATGGCTTCAACCTCTAATGCTCTGGTGAACTCCCCATCTCATTCTGAGAACTCCCAAAACCAAGAAATAGTCGGAAACCTACAACAGGATAACTCCGGCGACACAGCAGATTTTGCTCCAACAACCCATCTTCTAAACTTCATCGCACATGAACACTTTGAAAGTGTTCTTCCCTTAAAACCTAATAACTACTACCTGGTTCCCTCAAAAACCGCTTTTGGGGAAGCACATGCCATCCTTCTTCACATTTTGGAAAACCATTACCTTTACCCCCTATTAACCAAAACTGTCGATAGAAGCAGCGGGCCGTAGGACAGAGAAAGAGGCTGAGACAATAGATGGGGATGAAGTGATACGATGTCCAACAGAGAAAGAATCCAGAACTTATGCCTGGAATAGCAGAGGAACAAAACCCCAACCAACTCCCAGTGCAACCCACATTTCTATTACCGCCAGTCTAGTGGCAGAAGGTAATGTTGAATAATCTGAGTCTTCTCATCAGACCTTTAACACTTACTTTATTGACAAAACTCAGATCTAACAATCTCCCCCTTTTTGTCAAATAAACTGATACTTTGCATCATCCAAATCTTTCAAGGCAGGAGCAATCTTTTGTAAGAGCACATTACTTTGATTAAGCCTTTTGTCGATCTTGACAATAATTTCTTGAATAGTTTCAATCTGCTGAGTCATCATTTCCTGAGTTATGTTGCATTGATTTATTTTCAACATCTTTTTCTCCAAATTATGCTTGATGAATCTCAAAGTTCCAGAGCAGTATTTTGCAGTCTCCTTTGCTCTGAAGAAGATCTTTTCACTCTTGTTTTTCAAAAAGACTCCCAAATCTGGATATTTAAGAACACTTCCAGTTTTTAACAACTTTTTCTGATCATGACCTGTGTTCGGTTTTGCCAGATAAACACATGGCCTTTGCAAATACAGAGCTATTTGAAAATCTGTATAACCATGCCATCTTAGGATGTAAAACATAGCTTCAATTACCACACTTCTTGCCTTCCTTTCAGTCTTATCTTTGACTGATTCCTTGAAGCACAGCATACAATGTAATCTGTAGAAATCCACTACTGATAGCTTTTCAAAATCTACATCAGTGAAATAGTATACTTTGCCATCTTCTCTCAAAACTTCAAAAGACAAGTATTCCATCTTTCTGAATTGTTTAACTTTTAATTCTCTGATCCCTGTGATTAAGAAGTCTGAATATACATCCTGTTTTGATTTCCCAAGACACCTTGATTTCTCTGCCAACCAGATCTGACTCTCCTTTGGTCTATCATAATATACATTCAGAAATTGTATCTCTTTAGGCTTGAAAAACTCAGGTAGATCAAACTCAAGAAAGTATCCATTCAAATCAATTGACATCTCATCTTCTTTTGATTCAGATTGTTCAGCTTGATCAAGACTTGTTATTTGCACATTCTGAAGAGTTGTGTCCTGAACTTCTTCAACTTCATCTGAAAGGATTTCATTCACTTCATACTCAGCAGGAAACACAAAGTCATTGTGCAGCATTCTTTTAGGATTAACCTCTGATAATAACCATTCACCACAGCTTCTGATTTTTCTTCTGAGATTTAATCTTCTTTCCACAGAGTTTACACATTTTTTCTTTAGATTTTCTCTTTCAGTAGCAACATTAACTTTCATTTCAGTTAGTAACCAACTCAAAGTTGCATCACTATACTTCACCAATTCCTTCAGTTTGAATATTTCAAGTCTTCCTTGAACTGGATATGCAAACCCTTCAGTTTCCATTTCTTCATTTATAAATCCCTTCACATATACACCAAACCCTGAAATCATTGCTGGACATTTCAAGTTGCATTTCTCTTTTCTTCCTTCAATTGCCAATTGAAAATCATACATGTACATATTTCTGACATAAATCCCCAGAATTCTTCTGCACTCAATCTCTATCAAGGTTTATTCAGTACTGGCAAAGAACTTAACTAGAAAGATCTGATCATCAAGAGTTAATCTGTGAAAATCAAAACTTGACATGGAAACCTTTGTACTTCTTTCTTTCAGCACTTCCAATCTAACAAACATCAGACCATTGAATTCTTCTGGTTTAAACATCAACACTTTCTCAATCCTCTTCTGAATGTGTAGTCTTGAATCAGGAATTCTGAATCTGTTTGAGGCTTCTGTATAAATCATCTGAGATCTGTTATCCATGAAGCCATTAATGTTGCTCTCTAATAGCTCATAATCTCCTTCTGTGTGATAGAGATTCTCATATATTTCCTCAGGAAAAATGTCATCATGAAATTGTCTAGCAAGTGGTACATCACTCAACTCCAGGATAAAATCACATACAGGCTCCTCCAAAATTTGCAAGCTAATCTTAGGAATCTCAATTGGTTTTCTGAATATATACTCAGAAGGCATAAAGTAATCTTCCACTCTCTCATATTCTTCTTCTGTATTCATCTCATCAGCATAGTTAAATCGAAACTCATGTTTAAATTTCTGAGAATAATCAACAGTTCTATCTTCTTCTCCCAATAAATCAATAGGACTTATCAGTTTTACACTTTGTTGAATATTTTGGACATTAAGTGCTCTGACTAACTCATTTTGCATCCTTCTGATCAAATTCATATTTAATCTTCTTTCTTCTGATTCAGAATCCATCACACTATCTTTATCATAAAGAACAATATCTGTACAAGTGTTGTCAACAATTAAACTTTCCACTGTTTCCTCTGACCTCAACACAGGTTCCTCAATTGCTTCAGTTTCATCAGAATTGATTTCCATCTCTGTGTCTAAATTCAATTATTCAGTTTTATCTGAATCACCACCATCTATGCTTTCCACCTCCATTTCCTCTGTATCTGAACTATCAATATGAACTATCTGAGTTTATGTATTCTTTGTACTGACTAAGTGCATATCTGCTATTTCAAAATCCTCTATGCAAATGTCATCATCAGAACTCAACCTTTGCCTTTTCTCCCCCTTTTGATGATCATGAGGTTCATTATCATCAAACTTTCTTTTAGAGTTCTGACCAGATACACCTTCAGGTTCAGCTACTGCAAGTGGAACAAGATCAAGAGGTTTTGAAGTAGAAGCTATAGATACACTCAGTGCTTTCAATACAGATTCCGACATACTCTGCATTTGTTTCAACAGATCTTTTTGAAATTCAGACATTATATCCTTGATCTCCTTTTCATGAGCTTCCAAGGATGCCTTCACAGTATCTATTTTAGTTTCAACAGATTTCAATTTACCCTCCAACATATCTTTTAATCCTGTCACCTCAGCATTCAAATCATCCACCTTTTTCTCCAATTTTTCAACCTTTTCCCCCATCACCTTGTTTTGATTCTGAATCTTTTCAAATTCAGAATGGTCTAACTGTGAACCTGAACCAACAGATGGTCCAGTTTTCATGTGCCCAGAGGGCTCATGGCCTGTAGATAACACAAAGTCATCTTGTACAACAAATGCACGTTTGAATGAGGTATTTGTAATGTTCACCTCACCAGGACTTCCATCCAATCCTCGACACCCAATATTAGGTATGTCTATGAATGTTGTGTCAGGAATACGAAATTCCTGATTTGTGCCAGTGTTAGAAGGAATTTCAGGCTCAAATTGAATAGGACTGTGATATTCAGACTCAATGTGTTGAAAAATAGGTTGGGATTTATCACCTCCCTCCAAATGAGTTTGGGATGGGTCCCCTGAGTTATGTGAAACAGTTTCATGTTGAAATACTTCTGAGTGGGTATGGATGGGTTGTTCAAGATCCACCACTAGGTCCATGGTGTTTGTTTCAATATTGGACACCAAGAAATGTGAACCAACAGCAGTTGTGGTTACCTGGTTAAGATTAGCTGGTTCAGAGGCATCTCTTTCTGTTTGAACCTCTGTTGACAATATCTCATCCTCACCACCCTCATTCTGTTTTTCCTCACTTGTTCTAACCAAGCTCTCAGAATTTTGCCCCTCATTTCTCTCAGAATGTTCACCCATTTGAACATCCTCCCCCTCTCTTACTGGACTAGACCCCTCACCTCTCTTCTCTGGTTGGTCCTCATGGGTAGGGATTTGAGGTATTTCAATTCCCATTGAGGTGCAATATGCTTTTAAAATCTCACTCTCCCTTGGTATGTAATTCCTAAGTGATTTTGGTAACAGTTTATGATTAGGATAATTCTCAAGTTTGGTTATAGAAGACATCTTACCCAAATAGAAAGTAGGACCATGCTGTTCATTTGATCTTCTTGAAATGGTTCTGTTTTCTTGCATTGCATACCAAATTACAATCTGCCAATACCTTATGTAAGGTATGTATGCCAAAGGAGTATCCTTTGTCTTCTTTTGAATGGCTTTCTGATTTTTCTCAAAAGTATTCTTCATGTCTTCCCAAAGTATAGCAGTATAATCATAATGCCTATTCCTCACTAAACCCTGAAAGATCTGAAGAATCTGTTTTGAACCTTGATCTGCTGAGCTATTTTTCCCTGACAAACACTTATTCACCACATGAAAGAAACAAGCCCAAATAGGTGGCAATTTGTTCCTTCTGAACAAACTAAGGGTTCTCAATCCTTCATTATATCCTAATCTCATAAACTCTACAATTAACTCCTCTGTTAATGGTGAGTCTTCAAAATCTGTCCTTCTTTGTACATCATCTTTCTCTGGAAGATTCAGCATTTCTCTTAGTGCAGCGATTGATAAGGTAATTGTGACTACTCCAATTTCGGATACAAACTTGTTGTCTTCTAACCTAAGATGTTTCCACCATTGTTGAATATACTGAACAGGAACTGTTTTGTTTCTTGTAAACCACTTTCTGTAAGGATGATATTTGAATAACTCCATGATGATTCTGTGTTCAGGCTTAAATCTACTTTCCTCAAATAACAAAACACAATTGTTTTCTGATAATTTCAACCATTATCCTTCAGGAACAACCCTTTCCACTAAGATTGGTCTATTCGACATAATCGACCCTGCAGCACTCTGTTCATGTTCAACATTTATATTTACCTCATCTGCATTTCCTTCTGATTCAGCCATTTGTTCATCTTCTTCATTTATTTCATCATCCCTTATTGCTTCTTCCTCAACAGCTCTATTTTGTACTTCATCATTATCCGAATCAGATGAATCCATCAAAGACTTACTAGAATGTAGAGAAATTTGACCACTTCTTCGAAATCCAGACATGATTTAAGAAGAAAACAAACTCAAAGAACTCTGGATTGATTCGTATCTCACTTTTCGCTCTGGAATTTGAAAGAATTGGAAATAGGAATTTTATGACCTATTTAAAATTCGCGAAGCTGAAAGGTTTGATGGAAAAGCGAAATCAATGTTATAACGGAGTCAACACATTTGAAATGCCACAGAGGATTTAAATGAAATGCGTGGCATAATCAACCAAATATGAAGCTGACACGTGTTATTGGATAGAATATTGACTCAAGTCAAAGCTCTGAATAATACGCTCAGAAGATTTGACTTTCCTTTATCAGATATCTGATTGTTCTACTCAGAGTTCTGATCCCATTATTCAGAAGAATTTTACCTTGTAACAAATTTATTTAAAATCAACTTCTGACAGATGTAAAACTTTTGGTTATTCAGAAGAGGTTTGAACAGATAGAAACACATTTTATCATAAGAATTCTGTTCATAGAATGATGATTTAAAAAAAATCATTTAAACTCTTATATCTAAATATGAAAATGTTTGAAATTCAGATATAGTTTGAACAAGATAAAGTTTTATCATTAAAAAGCTTGTTCTTCTTAGAATGATTAGAGATAAGAAATGACAACAATCCTTTTAAGCATTATGAAATAATTTCCAGAAGATATTGATGCTCCCCCTTGACTTTAGCATGTATTTGACCAAATATGATACATAAAGATGAGATAAAAAGATAATAGAAAAGACATAATCCGCACATTTGAAGTATTTGTTTTTCTCAAAAAAAAAATCTTGAAAGTTAGATTTCTGAAGTATTGATTCAGAATCTCTGACTTTAAGACTCAGAAGGTCTGAACTCTAGACTCAGAATTTCTAAACTCAAGATTCAGAAGTTCTGAACTTAAGACTCAGAAGTTCTGATCTCAAGATTCAGAAGTTCTGATCTCAAGACTCAGATGTTCTGAACTTAAGAGTCAGAGTTTCTGAACTTAAGACTCAGAGTTCTGAATACACTACTCAGACAATTTTACTTAGAAACATTTATCATTTTTTCAGAAACACAAATATTTTCAATTGGTCAGATTAAGCATTCCTATTTTACATATGAGAAAAGAGAACCTTTTGTGATCAAGTGGCTTTGTGAACAAGTCAGCCAATTGATACTTTGTATGCACAAAGTGCATCTCTATAGTTCCTTTTTCCACGTAGACTTTTATAAAATGATACCTCACATCTATGTGTTTAGTCTTTGAATGTTGAACAGGATTCTGAGTAATAGCAATTGCACTTTCTGAGTCACAATAGATGGGAATTTTGTTGAGCTGATATCCATAATCCATGAGTTGTGTTCTCATCCACAAAGTTTGAGAGCATGAAGCAGCAGCAGCAACATACTCTGCCTCAGCAGTTGAAGTAGACACACAATTCTGTTTCTTTGATGCCCAACTCACTATCTTATCCCCCAAAAAATGACAAGCACCAGAAGTACTTTTTCTGTCCAACCTACTTCCTGCATGATCAACATCAGTGAAAGCAGTTAATTTGAAATCAGTTTCTTTTGGATACCATAAACCTAGATTAGGTGATCCTTTGAGATATCTTAAAATCCTTTAGACATCCAACATATGTGATTCTTTTGGGTTAGATTGAAATCTAGCACATAAACAAGTAGAAAACATAATATCTGGTCTACTTGCAGTCAGATAAAGTAATGATCCAATCATGCCTCTATAGAGTTTGGTATCTACTGAAACTCCTTTGAGATCAGCATCTAACTTTATGTTTGTTGCCATTGGAGTTCTCATAGAAGCACAATCAGACATTTTGAACTTTTTCAGAATATCTCTGACATATTTTCCTTGATTTATAGAAATACCCTTTGGTAATTGTTTGACTTGAAGACCAAGGAAAAAATTCAGCTCACCCATCATGCTCATTTCAAATTCAGATGACATGATTTTAGAAAAGTTATCACATAATTCTAGACTGGTAGAACCAAATATTATGTCATCAACATAAATCTGAATAAGAATTAAATCATCACCTTGTTTCTTTAAAAACAAAGTTGTGTCAATCTTACCTTTCTTGAAACCTGAAGCTAACAAGTGTTGAGTAAGAGTGTCAAACCAGGAAATTCTGGATCAACAAAACCTTCAGGTTGATGAACATACACCTCTTCATTAAGTTTGCCATTTAAAAAGGCTGATTTGACGTCCATTTGATACACCTTGAAATTTTTGTGTGCAGCATAGGCCAAAAATATTATGATTGCCTCTATTCTTGCCACTGGTGCAAATGTCTCATCATAATCAATTCCCTCTTGTTGGCAGTATCCCTTAGCAACCAATCTTGCCTTGTTTCTGATAACAACACCCGACTCATCCTTTTTGTTTCTGAATACCCATTTAGTTCTAATAATAGATTTACCTTCAGGCTTTGGAATGAGTCTCCAAACTTTATTTCTTTCAAATTGGAGCAATCCCTCTTGCATTGCTGAAATCCAATCTGGATCCTCTAGGGCTTCATTAGCTTTCTTTGGTTCAATCACACTTAAGAAACCAGCAAACATTGCTTCATTTGCTGTAGCTGATCTGGTCTTTACTCCTGCTGATGGATCACCTATTACTTGATGAATAGGATGATTTTTAGTCCATTTATTTTCACTAGGAAGCACATCAATCTCTGAAAAGTTATTGTTTGTATCATTCTCATCAATAATTGCTTGTAATTCTGAGCTGTCCCCTTGTTCTGATACATGTATAGGAGATGTATCCAAGTTTGGATTCTGAGCAGTGAAGTCAGAATTCTGAGTGGCTTGTTCAGAGTTCTGAACACAAGGATCAGAATTCTGAGTACAAGGTTCAGAATTTTCACCACTTGTATTTATCAGATTTGGACATTCTTCAGATGGACCTTTATCAGAAATTACAGTTGATTGAACTATTTCTGGAGTTCTATTTTTCATCTCTTTTACCATCTTTGGGTTTTCATATTCTGCATAAGAATCAGAAATTAGTTCTAGAAAAGCATCCTTAAACAATAAATTGAGTTATGAACAAATAGGATTAGAGTTTGTATCAAAAGTCATTTTTGTCTTATTCTGCATGAGTTCTGAACTGTCTTGTTCAGAAGTCTTCATTCTGGCTTCATCAAATGTTACATTGATGCTTTCCATCATTCTCTTGGTTCTTCTATTGTAGATTCTGAATGCTTTGGAAGTTAGTGAATAACCAATAAAGTATCCTTCATCTGCTTTTTTATCAAATTTGGCAAGATTTTCTCTGTCTTTAAGAACATAGCATCTGCAACCAAAAACATGAAAGAATTTGATTAATGGTTTTCTTTTATTTATCAGTTCATAAGCAGTCTTATTTAATCTTTTATTGATTAAAGTTCTGTTCTGTGTAAAGCAAGCAGTTGCAATTGCTTCAGCCCATAGGAAGGTTGGAAGATTTGAATAAGCCAGCATGGTTCTTGCAGCTTCAACTAGAGTTCTGTTTTTCCTTTCAACAACACCATTTTGTTGAGGAGTTCTGACAGCAAAGAAATTATGAGAAATCCCAGAACTTTCTAAAAAATTCTGAAGTGTCTCATTTCTGAACTCTGTTCCATTATCACTTCTGATTTTCTGAACTAGAAGTTGTAAGAGAACTTGAATTCTTTTGATAAAGTTTATCAATGTAGTAGCAACTTCTGACTTAGCTCTCAAGAACTCAACCCATGTGTATCTGGAATATTCATCAACAATTACAAGCATGTATTTCTTTCCTCCCATAGATTGAACTGAAATTGGACCACAAAGATCAGTATGAATCATTTCTAATGGTGCTTTGCAAGATGAGTCCATTTTTAATATGTGAGAACTCTTTTTCATCTTGCCCATTTCACAAGCTGAGCATAATGATTCTTTTTCAAATTTAATCTTTGGTAGACCTTTAACCAGATGTTTTGCCACAAGATTATTGAGATCTTTGAAATTTAGATGAGAACATCTTCTGTGCCATAGCCAGCATTCATTTGCAGTTGAATTTGATAAAAGACAAACAGGATTTAATGTTTGTAATTTTGAAAAGTTAACCACAAATAAATCCATATGTCTTTTGGCCCAGAAGACTTTAACATCCTTTTCAGTTAAAATCATGCAACCTGTTATTTGGAACTTGATTTGACAAAGACTGTCTAAAAACTGACTTATGCTGAAAATATTATGTTGTAATCCTTCAACATAAAAAACTTTTTGAATTGTCAGATCTCCTTTTGTTAAATCCCCATAACCTTTAACTTGACCTTTGCTGTTATTTCCAAAGTTTACTGCTCTTCCAGCCTTTTCTGTGAAGTTTGATAGAAAAGACTTCTGACCTGTCATGTGTCTTGAAACTCCTGAATCTAAAAACCACACATGACACCCCTGCAACAACAGTCAGTTAGTTTTAGGTACCCATTTTGGAATGGGTCCTTCTTTGTTAGCTTTGTCATTTGATTTAACAAAAGTGCCTTTTACTTTCCATTCAAAATCTTTCTTTAAACACCATTTGCCTTGCACTTTTATGAAGTCAGAACATTTTCTGTTCACAAATTTATTCAATTTCTTCTTGAAAGGTGTAACTTTTGATTTTGCAAAGTTTTCAACTTTCTTTTCCTTCACATTTCTCACTTTCTCATACTTTGTTTTGACTTTAACTTGATGATTCACTTCTTTTATCTTTTCTTTTCTCTGAGTTTGAGGAACAGAATCATTCTTCTTTTCTGTATTCTGAATATCTTTTCTTATGAATGAAACAGATGTTATTGTGATTGGACATTTCTGAGAATATTGAAAAGAATTACTTTCACATTGAACACAAGTCAGATTTTTATTTGCAAGTAACAACAAATCTGTACCATAAGTCCTTTCATTTTTATTTCTATTTTTCAAAGTACATGTACATTTATTACAGAAACTATGAGCTTTTGGTACAGAATCAGAATTCAATTCAGTCTTCTCAGGAACTCTTTTCAGATCATCTTTCCTTTTGCTTTCCTCTTTTTCTGGAAAATTCAACTTATGTTTGTTAGAAAATGAATTAGATGATTCACCTTTTTCATATGTACTTGATTCATTAAAGAATTTATCATTTTCTTTTAGAGCATTAATCTTGAACAGATCATATTCAGCTTTCAGTTTCTCAAGCTCTGTTATTTTCTGAATAAAAATATTCTTTTCTTTTAAAGCATTTTTAAGATCAAAATCCAAATCACATAAGTCATTTTCAAGTTCATCATAAGCTTTCCTTAAGTCCTCAAGTTCTTGACTTACAAGATTAAATCTCTTTTCAAGTTCTAGAAAGTCTTCTGACTTTGTTTCAGAATTTTCAGTTGACTCAGAATTCTGACTTTTTGAATCAGAATTCTGATTAGTAGACTCAGATTTCTGACCTTCAGAATCAGAAGACTGATTAGAACAATCAGAATTCTGATTAGAAGACTCAGATTTCTGACTTACTATTTCAGAAACCTTATTAGTATCAAATATACTTTCTATGTCAGAATAAGAAAAACTTTGTTGTTTATTTTTGTAGCTGACATTTAAAGAGTCATATTTGAATTTGGTATCATTGTATTTTGGTTTCTCTTCTTTTGGTTTAGAAATTTCTTTCTTAACTTTTTCTTCTGAAACATCTGATTTTTCTGTTTTTAACTCAGAAACTATCTCTTTGGGCTTTTTAGAACTTGATTTCTGTAAGTTGTCAGAACTTGTGATGGAACTTGCAGGTCTTATAAAGACTTCAACAACTTCTGGAGTTTTTGGTTTGGGAACATGAAGCTTATCAAAATCATACAAGTTTACTGGAGCTCTTTTTAAAACAACATTTTCTTCCAATCCCAATCCCTTCTTTGGATTATAAAATCTTGTATCTTTTACATTGCTTGTAAGAAGATTTAATGTTTGCTGTGTCTGACCACTTTTCAAGTTAAGATCTTCTAATTCTTTGATTTGGTGTATAAATTCTTTCTTTCCTCAAATAGCATATTAAACTTTATTTGTAAATCACCCTTTTCATCCTTAACTTTTGAAAGCTCAATTTTTAATTCAGAAAGATTTTTCATCAACTCAGAATTTTCAGTTTTAATTTTCAGTTTCTCAATCTCAGATTCCTCAAATTGTTCTTTTATTACTTCTTTTTCAATTCTGAATTTGTTAACTAAATTTCTTTCTCCTTTAATTTGTTTTCTTAGTTTAACAAATTCAATTTTCATTTCACCAATCTGTGTCATTAAGTCTATTTCAAGTGCAGAATGTATCTCAGTAGATGACTCAGAATCAACATCTTCAAAGTTAGATTCATCCTCATTCTTCATCTTTGCCATATAACTTTGCATCTGTGAAAAGTTTATGCAGTCATCTTCATCTGACGTGTAGTACAACCAGTTTTCTTGTTCAGCTAACAATGCCACTTTATCATCTCTTTTCTTCGCCAGCTGAGCCTTTTTGGTATAGTACTCATAATCTTACACAATTTTCACTTTGCAATCCTTTGCAAAGTGGCCAGACTTTCCACACTTGAAGCACAGATTCTTCTCTTTTCTTTCTTCCTTCTCTTCTCTATTTTCTTCCCTTCTTTCTTCCTTCTTTTCATACTTACTTTCTCCTCTCTCTTCTCTTTTCTTGAAATCTGAATTTCCCTGCTCTTTCCTGAACTTGCCCTGATATTTTCCTTTTCCATACCTCTTGTTGAAAGTATTAGTCAACAAGGCCAACTTTTCAGCAATCATTTTGATATCCTCATCTTCTTCTGATCCCTCTTCCTTATCAGACTCTTCCAGACTTGGTATCTCAGATAGATATGCTGCCTTCTTGGGTGTTTTCACTCTTTTGGACTTTGACAAAAAAGCTAATTGTTCTGCAACATTTTTCTTTTCTTCAACCACAATCTTAACAGAGTCCTCATGCTGATCAAGAACACAAAATAGATCATTTAGATCTTCTTCACACATATCCTTATTCATTTGTAGACTTATAGCAAATGATGACCATTCAGAGTTTAGACTGTTCAGAAATTTGTAATTAATTTCTGACTTTGTCTTTTTCAGTCCATTCCTTCTCAAATCTTTTAGTATAGTACAGAATTTACTATATGTCTGAGTTAAGCTTTCAGATTCTTTAGCCTTGAACCTTTCATAAGCATTTATGCTTTGATTTAACTTGGCTTGTATCGATCTGACAGTTCCTAACATTTGTCTTTCCAGTTCATCCCACATTTCCTTGGCTGATGAACCACTATCAATTCTGTTAAGAACTTCATTCGGAACTGCAAGTGTCATCAATGTGATTGCTCTTTTGTCTATTGTATGCCTACTTTTCTGTTCTGCTGTGTATTGAGAATAGTTCTTCTTCACCCTTGTTGCCGGAATTTCTGGAGTTGTTTCTGTTTCAGGAGTTTCTTCCACATCAATGTAGACTTCGATAGGACCTTCTCGAATAGAGACCATTAGATTCTCATCTATGTTGTCCAAGAATTGGATCATTCGTATTTTCCATTGCTGGTACTCTTCAGGAATTAGAACAGGTGGCTTTGTTTCAGATCCCATAGCGAGATATTCTTTAGAAGACATGATTGTAAGAATTTTCAACAGAGAGACAAATTTGAATTTCTTGATCGAAAGACAATCAATTAATTCAAGAATTGCCAAGAATTCAAGAATTAGAACTAGCAGCGGAATCGATTTTCGAACGAATCAAGAATTCTTCAAGAAATTGATCAATAAACCTTCGCGATCACGATGTTGAACAAATTTGTTTGTTGAGTGGCTCTGATACCAATTGTAAGTCCAGAATTTACTCTTACAATCAATACAACAATGTATGAAACAATAATTGAGAAGTAATATGATCAAGCCCAATTGTATTCAATGAAGAACAGAATTACAGATCTTAGAGAGAGAGAATCTCAAAGATTACAAAAAGAGAATACAAATATATTCGGGAAAATCAGTTAGCAATGTAGTGCTAACTACTATATATACTGCAACGGAAATATTAAAGCTTCAGTACAAATATGAATGACTAATAGGAACAATACACGTGTCCTAATTAGTTAACTAAACACTAAGGAATGTATCTAGTTATAAGTTCTGAACAGGTAGTTCAGAACTTCTGAACGTTCTTCTGACAAGGCTTCTTAGAACTTCTAGCTCTACTTCTGACTCTTCTTCTCAGACTTATGACTCTTCTTCTCAAACTTTCAAAGCGATCCTTCTGAGCCTTCTTAGTCAGAACTCTGACCCTTCATATCAGAACATCTGAGTCTTCTCATCAGACCTTTAACACTTAGTTTATTGACAAAACTCAGATCTAACATTTCACTCATAGAGCCTCTGCTGGCTTTGACAGAGCCTTAAAGCCTATGTGAATGCAAATTTTTCACTAAAGTTCTATCGATCCTCTCCAATGACTTTTCAAACATTTTTGGTAAAGGTGCAAGCACAGAGGAGACAAAGGTAGGTTTCAGAATCACAGAGCTCACTCCACTACAGAGCCTTTGTTGATTCTGACACTTTACTTTTTATGGAAATTATGTAAAAGGGAGTTATTTACCGCGAGTGACAGACCCCACATAGAAGAAATGCCCATGCGCCAAGCATTAATGGGCCGCGCACGACGTCTAATCGTGCTCTGACACATTTGACGTGGCAGATTTTCATTGGACGTGCGCGCCACTCGTTTCTTCTGAAACTTGCGTTGCGCTGTAAAACTCAAGTGCGGACCCCAAATGTTTATTGAATTCACTTTTACCATGGAATTCTATCCGTTTCTACCCTCACTATAAAACCCCGTTCCCATTCTCTCTTCTAAACGTTTACGAACTTACTCTCTTCATCTTCTCCGGCGAACCTAGCAATAACCTGCAACTACCATTTTTTACTCTCTTTCTTCAAGATTAATCCAATGGCTTCAACCTCTAATGCTCTGGTGAACTCCCCATCTCATTCTGAGAACTCCCAAAACCAAGAAATAGCCGGAAACCTACAACAGGATAACTCCGGCGACACAGCAGACTTTGCTCCAACAACCCATCTTCTAAACTTCATCGCACATGAACACTTTGAAAGTGTTCTTCCCTTAAAACCTAATAACTACTACCTGGTTCCCTCAAAAACCGCTTTTGGGGAAGCACATGCCATCCTTCTTCACATTTTGGAAAACCATTACCTTTACCCCCTATTAACCAAAACTGTCGATAGAAGCAGCGGGCCGTAGGACAAAGAAAGAGGCTGAGACAATAGATGGGGATGAAGTGATACAATGTCCAACAGAGAAAGAATCCAGAACTCATGCCTGGAATAGCAGAGGAACAAAACCCCAACCAACTCCCAGTGCAACCCACATTTCTATTACCGCCAGTCTAGTGGCAGAAGGTAATGTTGAACAAGAGCCGCACAACTCGAACCAACCCCAAACTGACCGGGCAGAGAAAATTCCTTCCACCTCGGTGCCACTAATAGCCGGGGAAACCATTCCACGGAGTCCTCTCAAAAGGACTTACCCTTAGTTCATGATCCATCACCCCTGATCACAACAGAAATCCCTACAGAGGAATTCGTTTTCTCTGACACACACACACACACTTAGGTCCAACAGGCTCTTTAGAGGAGCTTAGAGTGCACAAGGATGAAGTGACTCTAGACAAGTCTCCGAGTCAACTTAAGGATACTCCTGTACCCACCTCTGGAGTGGATCTGAACAATGTCCTTAACAGAACCTCTATAGAGTCTGAGGCTGATAAAGCCTCTGCTCAAGGATTAGAGGGAAATCCTTCCGTCCTCAACATCCAAACAGGGACGAAAGAAGGTGTCCAAGGAACAGGTACTAACTCTAGGGACGAATGTGTTCCCTCAGAGGTTACACCAAGTCCACATGTATCAAAGGATGAGTTCCAAACCCTTGTCACCTCTGTGGACACCACATTGAAAGAGTTGAAAAGCTCTTTTGATTCTTTTGCAGATACAAATTCCAGGGCCATTACTGATCTGAACACCAAAAAAGACAATTTGTCCACAGAGGTGCAAAATGCCCTAGCCCAGATGAAGTCAACTGCTACAACCTCTGCCACCTCTACTGCTGTTAACTTCGAGAAAGCTACTACCTCGGACTTCCAAAGCTCTGTGAAAGCCCTACCTGAATAACTGCAGACAGCTCAAACGCCAACTTCTGCGGGCCTTACACCAGAAGATCTGAAGAAGGCCCTCGAGCAAGTTCAGGAGCAAACCACAAGGGAAACTCTGGCCATGAAACCCTCTGACTACATGACCAGAGCTCAGCTCACAGAAATCGACCAAGGGGTAATCAACCAGGTCACAGAGCTCATCACATCCTTCACTGCAGCCAACGCAAATTATGTGAAAGACTTCAGAAAAAGCGTCGGAAAAATGCGCTTCAACACAGAAGCAGAGGTCCATACACTCCTTGGCCTATGCGATGATCTATGCGCAAAGATGATAGATGCAGGTGCAATACCGCCCAAAAAGACAGAAGCTTCATGCAGAGCAGAGGGTACGACAGATAAGGGTCAGGATGACTCTGATGATTCATCAGATCATCCTGAGGGGGAGAAACAAACGGAGAAAGCTGCAAGCAAAGGTCTACCAGCTCCGCAGGTATCCGCAGAACCTCTAAACCAAGTTCCCCAAACTCAAACTCAAGGAGGAAACCAACAACAGACCACAGAGGCAACAACCACCTCTGTGGAAATACTCTCTGAAGAAACCCCAATCATAACCCAGGTACCTGAAACCAATCAAGATCAACAACAGAAGACCATAGAGGCAACACCCACCTCTGTGGAAACATCTTTTGTATCTGGAGAAGATATCCCAACCTGTGAAGAATTCCAAATCCTAACATCCTCCGAAGAAGATCAACCATCCCCATCACCAGAGGAACTCCATACCCAAACACCAAAAACACCAGAAGAACCAAATCTCCCATCCCGAACACCAGAAGCCAAAAAGACAAACCTTCCATCTCCCACACCCAAAACCCGAACCAAAACCATTGCTCACAAAAGAAAACATCTGAGCAAAACCACAGAAGCCTCACCAACCAAGTCCTCAGAAGAACAAGTTCCAAAACCAACTGAGGTAATCCCTATAAATCCAAAAGAGGCAATCGCATCTCTACAAGAAGATCTACAGCCGAAGGCAAAAGACAAAGGCAAAGGGATAATGACAGAGGAACCCAAGAAGAAGAAGCCCAAGCATCAACCAGCAGAAAAATTGATGAAGAGCTCTTTCAATGCATAAGTGACACCAAAGCCAGAACAAGAAGACTGGGCTTTCGGTGTTACCCCTCTGTCAAATATACTTGTTCTAGATCCGAAGGCAAAAGTCACAGAGGATCGAGTGGCCCAAATCAAGGAGCAAATGGATGCTCTGCGCAGACCCATGCCTCCACCCGGTGTACCTCCACAACAAATGGAAGAAGTGGTGTACAGATATCTGTACAACAGAAGTGCCAGAGATATTCTGCCAGCAACCATTCAAGATCCCCACTTCCATGCTGACCTCGAGAACACCTTCACAAGAACAACACCCAAGCCAAAACATCAAGTCTTCTCAGAGTCCAAAATCGACAAGGTCATATACTATAAGTTTTCTCAAACTAGAACCACTCCTAAGGTTTCCTATAACATCTATAAGGTCAAAAGGGAGGACAGAACTGTGACCCAATTCTCAGATGCTGATATGAGAAATCTAAGTCCCTACGACCTACCCGACCTTCTCAAATGAACGAAAGAGAACTTCACAACAAATGCACATCGAAGGGCATACAGGGTGATAAGGAAAGCCATGCGTGAGAAACTTATGCTATACAGCCTTGTCGACTTCCAATTAGGACGAGATCTTGGAGTAAGAAACCTAAATCTCCATCCACCAGAAAATGACTGCTCATCCTCTGCAATACCAAACTCGATCATTACATCTCCAAGAGTTGGGTTGGTCTATCAAGATCCTGCTGGGAAGTCAAGGTTGTTCGTAGAGATGGACTGTCAGAATTATGCAACAAATACTTTGACAGAGTTCAGAGCAAGCCTCGTAGAGCATAGAGGAACGGAGCTCATGAATCAAGCTCTTGCATATAGACTGATAGAGGTCATCGACCAAGTAATCAACTTCAGAACCCTCTGCATCAGTTTCTATCAAGAGCTTAGAGAACTAGGATTCGACAACAGAAGTTTCAACGATTTCAAAGACGCCAACGTCTGATATCCTCTACCAACCTCTGTAAATCTTTCCTTTCATAATTTCTCAAAGCAGGTAAGTCCTGAAAGTATCTTTCAGACTCCATTTGTTAATTCAAATGATTCTGAATGCTCTTTTAAAACTTCTTCAAGTTCGAGTTTTAAAAACATTCCTTCTAAACATATTAATAGATCAACTGGTTTCTCAAAAGATCAGATTCGTTCAACAAATCTCTTCTATAATCCTCTGTTTGATAAATCAGATAATAAAACAAAAGTGCCTAAAGATAATACTTCCAAACCTGAATAAGTTCCAGTCTTCAAGAGGGTGAAGATGGAATGGAGAGTAAAAGGCACAACAGTTCCAAAGAAAGATGTGCCAAAATCATCTGTATCCACATCAAATGCAAAGAAGAACAATGCGCCAAAAGGTAAATCTTATGCTAAATCTAATCCTATTCATTCCGTAAATCATCTGATTAGGTTGGCACATAAGAAAATCTGTTGTTCTTACTGTGGTTCAAATGATTTTGTGCATAAAGATTATACTTCTTATTGGTACGGTACTTATAGTATTCCTTCAAAGAGATCTACACCTGACCCACTAGGACCTAAGTGCCATTGGGTACCAAAATCAGCTTAATCTGTTTTGTAGGTTCTTCATGTGTTGTACTGATTTGTAGATGCATACCACATACATGACTGAAAACAGAAGAGAAGCGGTGTATTTTTTTTGAAGAATATTTGTACCATTAAGGGGGAGACAAAAGAATAATGGTTTCTAAACATATTAGTTTAGGACCCGCACTTAAAAGAGACTTTGGTTTCTGAATACATCAATTCAGGACCCATGCTTCAACGTTTTTGGCTTTTGAATATATCAGTTCAAAACCCGTGCTTCAACGACTATGGCTTCTGAACAATTCAGTTCAGGACCCGTACTTCAAAGACTAAGACTTCTAAACAAATCAGTTTAGAACCCACACTTCTCAGGTGATATCTTTAACTGTTACATCTTTCTGTTTCAAGGAACGTTGTAAAAGGTAACATTGGATTATATTTTGTTTCTACCACTTTGAAAACTTGAATCTTTACAAATTTAATTCAATGAGATAAAATTTTCAATTTTCATTCAATGAATTAAATGTGTGCTAAAAGATGATTTTACAAGTATTTTTGTATTATCTGAGTTAGATTTGTTTCAATTTTCACCTCTGAAATAAATCGAAAGGTCAGCAAAACATGAATGAAATTATGCTGAATGCTCAAAGTTATGTGAATCTGGACTTATATAGAATATAATGCTCAAAAATCCTATTTATCAGAATGATGAATGGAAACGAAAATATGGGGGAAGCACTATGTTTAAGAACCAAGTGATTGAGATATCATTCATATTTTGTGATGGAAATTCGAACTTATATAGAATATCATTTAGTTTGAAAGTTTGTACCTGTGGCCTTTCTGGTTTGGGAGAGTAAGTCCTAAGGGGTGCTCGACACCTAGTCCCTAAGATCTACTGGTCTGGGATCGGCTGACCCAAATCCTGCAATAGAACCAGATAGAAAGCCATGTTCTACTGGTACAAATGAGTTTAAGATATATCGATGTGGCCTTTCTGGTTTGGGAAATTAAGTTCTAAGGGGTGCTCGACACCTAGCACCTAAGGCCAACTGGTCTGGGATCTGCTAACCCAAATCCTGCTATAGAACCAGATAGAAAGTCATGTTTAACGGTGTATCTTATTCTTACTAAACTTTTTGATTAAAAGATGCCAATGTGCACAAAATCAAAAGATGCCAATGTGCACAAAATCAAAAGATGCCAATGTGCACAATATTAAAAGATGCCAATGAGCACACATCTCTTGAAACTTGGGGAAAATACAAAGTCGCGATAAACCTGTAAATTTGTGAAAATTCTGATTTTGGACAAATAGTGTGAGTAGAGCAAAGTATTCTTATATGTTTTAGAATTGCATATGCTTGAAGCTAATGATATT
Organism: Saussurea involucrata; assembly: GCA_033807775.1. Classification (NCBI taxonomy): domain Eukaryota; kingdom Viridiplantae; phylum Streptophyta; class Magnoliopsida; order Asterales; family Asteraceae; genus Saussurea; species Saussurea involucrata. The sequence goes on from CM066315.1 coordinate 100,167,289, forward strand.
TCGCATGCTAGCACACCAAATAGATTTAATAAAGGGGTTGAAACTGAACATTTTTAACTTGATATACAATGATGACTTGTTCTTGAATCCAAACACATGCATTTGATTTCATTTGATTGAAAAATGTGTTAAATTTCATTAAGTTGAATTTCATTTGTAAAGTTTTCAAATGATCAAATGTTTGTAGTTATAAAATGAAATTCAATGAATTTTATTTTCCTTGTGTAAATTTGTTTTAAAATTTGTGCTACAATTTCAAATACTGTACGTTATTGAAATATATGCATACTTTCAGGGGGAGAAAATAAATTGCTCTAGAATTCTTATTTTGAGGGGGAGCAAGGTTATTCTGTAAGGAGGAGATTGTTAGCAATACTCAAAAACACGACTGAAATTGAAAATGGTTTTCGATGATTATGATGCTCACCATCATCGAAAAAGGGGGAGAAAAGTTTAATTTCAATTTCATGTCAAAGAGCTTTCAAATCAAATATATTTCAAGTCCAAGATTCGTGAACAAAGACTGAAGATTAGGGGGAGAAGGATCATGTGAAGTCCAAATGTTGCTGAATTTGGTTATCTTAGTTCTGAGTGGTTCTCGGAATGCGCTTACACCAAATTTGGTTATCTTAGTTCTGAGTGGTTCTCGGAATGCGATTACACCTAAAAGTTCAACAATGTGGATGGTTTCACATCTTTCTGATCCAAACTCTAATCGTTTCTGATTTATCTTGTTCCGAATTGATGGTTCTATATAAAGATATGAAATCTATGTTCAAGACTTGAAGACAATCTGTTGAAGATTGTATTGAAGAAGGTTGACTTTTCAAAGAAAAAGACAATGACTTTTCATGTTTGTCTGAAGATTCTTCAAAGCTGAGTTCTTAAAGAGTGTCAAAGCATATAGTTCGCCGTGAAATAGTGGAGATAAAGCTATTTGAAGATGGTTTGATAGAGTGTCTGTTTGAGAAGATTGACTTTACAAAGAGCTGAAGACTGTTGTCATATTTTTTAAATCTTGAATCCAAAGGGGGAGATTGTTAGAGCATTGTTGTATTCAAGATTTACTGTAAAGTCAATGTACTATATTAGTTAGCTTTGCCTTTATACCTTGTATGTTATGGGTATAAATAGGCATGTCTAGTTCTTAGTTAGATAGAAAACTAGAACCTTTTGTGAACTTCTTGATCATTTGTCATTTACACTTTAGAGATCAATATATGGATGACAAGTTCTCTCTAGATTCTCTCTCTACATCATTCTTGATTTCTTGCTAGATTTGGGATTTCACACCACCAAAGCTGAAAAGTTAGCTAAGGTGAAGATCAATGCCCCCAAGGCAAAGAAGACCACTGAGGTTATGAAATTAACCAAAGTGAAGACTAGTTCTGAAGCTGAATCTTCAAATGCTGCGAAGATTGCTGAACCTTCCACTTCCTCTACCACCACTGACAAGTGTGGACCCATGGTTAAATGGGTGCCCAAGTCAAACTAATCTTCCTTTGTTTGCAGGTTAAGAAGGGTATCTGGTATCTTGATAGCGGATGCTCTAGACACATGACTGGAAAGAAAAGTCTGCTCACTGAATACAAGGAAGAGAAGGGTCCCTCAGTGACCTTTGGTGGAAACGTAAAAGGCCATACCCGAGGGTTTGGTGTACTCTCTAATGGTACAACAACCTTGAGAAGAGTCGCATATGTTGAAGGACTGAAGTATAATCTTCTAAGCATCAGTCAACTATGTGACAAAGATAACAAGGTGATTTTCACTAAGGAATCCCGCTTTGTCACCGACAAAAAGGAGAAGATAGCTCTCAGTGGTTATCGTATGGAAAATGTTTATGTGATTAACATGGACTCTACAACCACTGAGAACTCCTGTTTCTTCTCAAAAGCCTCATCTGATGCCAACTGGCTATGGCATAAGAGGCTCTCTCATCTCAACTTCAAGACATTGAATACTCTTTCTTCAAAAGAGTTAGTCACTAGTCTTCCTCAACATTCATATGCTAAGGAATCTCTATGTTCAGCGTGTGAGAAAGGGAAACAAACCAAAGCAAGCTTCAAATCTAAGCAAGTTTCCTAAGTGTCATCTCCTCTTCAACTTCTCCACATGGATTTTTTTGGTCCTGTCAACGAACAATCCCTCGCTGGAAATAAATATACACTAGTCATAGTTGATGAATTCTCTGCTATACCTGGGTTATGATTCTCTGTTCTAAGAGTGACACCCCTGATGAACTCATCACTTTCGTCAGAAAAAAGGAAGTTCTGAATAATATGACCGTTCGCTCAATAAGGAGTGATCATGGGACTGAATTCAAAAATAGTTCCCTTATTCCTTATTTGAAAGTAAGGGTATTTCTCACAACTTTTCTTCTGTGAGAACACCACAACAAAATGGAGTCGCTGAAAGAAGAAATCTAACGATCATAGAAGCTGCACGTTCAATGCTCAGCGATTCTCATCTACCTACTCAGTTGTGGGCATAAGCTGTCAACACTGCTTGTTTTACTCAAAAAAGGTCGCTGATAGTCAAAAGATTCAAGAAGATAGCCCACGAACTTTCCCATGGGAGAAAGTCTTCAATTAGCTTTCTTTACATCTTTGGTTGTCAGTGTTTCCTACTGAACAACAGGGATGCCCCAGGAAAGTTTGATCCTAAGGCTGATGATGGAATATTTCTTGGATATTCTTCAGTCTCCAAAGCCTTCAAGGTCTTCAATCGAAGAAGACAAACTGTAGAAGAAACCATCCACGTTACTTTTGACGAATCTCGTTCAGCGAACTCAAGACCTTCTGCTGATACAGTAGAAATGAATCAATGGATGTTTTCTCATCTTGGTGATTCCGAAGCTTCTCCTATCCCTCAAGTTAATACTCCTACCGCTGACGATGATCCTACTATCATCTCAGGCATGCAGACAAGTGAAGATGAATCTTCATGGGTTTCAGTTCTTCCTCTCACCGCTATGCCTGCTTCTGAACCATCTACCTCAGATATACCATCTAGTTCTCAGCAATCAGTAAATGAAATGACACCTGAACCTCTTCCTCTCTTGCCTGAAATACCAGAAGTTGTTGAAGCCTCTTCTTCAGCTCCTCTAGAAGTTCAGATTGAGGTAGTGAATCATGCTCCGGCTCAGTGATGGACTATAAATCACCCCATTGATCAGATTCTTGGTGATCCAAACGCTGGTGTTCAGACTCAACGAAGTGCATAAGAGGCTCTCCCATCTCAACTTCAAGACACTGGATACTCTTTCTTCTAAAGAGTTAGTCACGGGTCTACCTCAACACTCATACGCCAAGGAGTCCTTATGCTCAGCGTGTGAGAATGGGAAACAGACTAAAGCAAGCTTTAAATCTAAGCAAGTTTCCTCAGTATCATCTCCTCTACAACTTCTCCATATGGATTTGTTTGGCCCTATTAACAAACAATCCATCGCTGGAAAGAAATACACATTGGTCATAGTTGATGAATTCTCTTGCAATACATGGGTTATGTTACTTATTTCCAAGAGTGACACCCCTGAAGAACTCATCACTTTTGTCAGGAAAATGGAAGTCCTGAATAACATGACCGTTCGCTCAATAAGGAGTGATCATAGGACTGAATTCAAAAACAGTTCTCTTGATTCCTTCTTTGAAAGTAAGGGTATTTCCCATAACTTTTCATCAGTGAGAACACTGCAACAAAATGGAGTCGCTGAAAGAAGAAATCAAACTATTATTGAAGTTGCACGATCAATGCTCAGCGATTCTCATCTACCTACTCACTTTTAGGCAGAAGCTATCAACACTGCTTGTTTTACTCAAAACAGGTTGCTGATAGTCAAAAGATTCAAGAAAACAGCCTGTGAACTATTCCATGGGAGAAAGGCTTCAATTAGCTTTCTTCACATCTTTGGATGTCAGTGTTTCATACTGAACAACAGAGATTCCCTTGGAAAGTTTGATCCTAAGGCTGATGATGGAATCTTTCTTGGATATTCTTAAGTCTCCAAAGCCTTCAGAGTCTTCAATCGAAGAAGACAAACTGTTGAAGAAACTATCCACGTCACTTTTGACGAATCCCGTTCAGCGAACTCTAGACCTTCTGCTGACACTGAAGAACTGAATCAATGGATGTTCACTCATCTTCGTGATTCAGAAGATGCTCCTACTCCTCCATCTCATACTCATCCCGCTGAAGATGATGATCTTACTGTCATCCCAAGCATGCAGACTAGTGAAGTTGAAACATCATGGGTCTCAGCTGTTCCTATTAACACTATGCCTGCTTCTGAACCTTATATCTCAGATATACCATCTACTTCTCAGCAATCAGCGAATGAAATGACATCTGAACCTCTTCCTCTCTTGGCTGATATACCAGAAGTTGTTGAAGCCTCATCTTCAGCTCCTCCAGAAGTTCATATTGAGCCATCAACTTATGCTCCGACTCAGCGATGGACTATAAATCACCCTATTGATCAAATTCTTGGTGATCCAAGCGCTGGTGTTCAAACTCGACGAAGTGCAGGTAATATTTGTTTATTTGTTAACTTTGTTAACTCTAATCTTTCTGTTTATAGAAGTATTGAAAAATAGGCCAAGTATAGAAGTCTTCGACAGAGGCTCTGCCGAGTCACCAAGAAGACCGAAGAATAGAAGTCTTCGACAGAGGCTCTGACCGAGTAACTGAGGAGACTGAAGTAAAAGAATTGCCAGAAAACTCTTCAATGCGGACAAGGCCACAGAGCCTCTCTCATACTTGAATGAGCTTCTGTGGTATACAAGGACAATCGTGCTTCTCACGATTTCTGCTGTACGAAGATCCTGAAGATCGTTCATACAAGGCGTGACCTGACAACTCCACGTGTCAAACTCTGATGGGTCTTAGCCTTAGTAGAAGCCGGCGCATTTAATTAACGTTGTACCTGCAACAGTACCTGAATAGTGTCTTTGTACCTTCAGTCCTTGTTGTCCAGAACTTGTCCCCTTTAGAAGTAGTATAAATAGAAGACTCATGTTGAGTTCTTCTATTAAGCTTTGCACGATACACACACCATTAGAGCAGATTTCTTGTATAACTTTCGGTGTTCTTGGTGTTTTATTTTTATCAATATACAGTGGGTTATTGAGCTAATTATCTAAGTTATTTCCACTTTATATATATTTGATATTGTGTGTCTTCTACCTTATTATATCTTTTAGTTCGTTAAAACGCTTCCGCATTATATCTTGTTTGAACTATTAGATAGAATCATCATTGTTAAGCAAAACAGGAACCAACAATTGGTATCAGATCGGTTCTTGATTTTCTATATCAAGAGATCCTCACTTACAATGATTTTTGGTAGAAACTTGGACTTTTAACCTATTTTTCATATCTTTCAAAACAACATCTGTTTTTCTGCCATTCTCGACCTGTTTCGACTTTGGTAAACTTACAGAATCTGTTTCTTCGGTTAAATCTCCATTTTAGTGCATTGTTTAAAGGTTTTAAAGCTTATATAAACCATTAGAAACATCTACTTCATTCTCTGAAGGTTTACTGTTCATACCCTATTTTCATGATTTCTCAAACCCTTTTAAAATGACAAACACAAACAACTTCATCACCACTGGTTCTTTAACCAAGCCACCCACACTACTCAGAGATGAGTACCCTCAATGGAAGATACGAATGATTCACTTCTTCGAGGGTACTAACAAAGAACTTGTCTACTATATCAACAATCCTCCTTTCGTACCAATAATCACAGTACCCCGTGTACCTGGCACAGACGACACTCCAGAAATCCCTGCTCACGATAAACCAAAGACCAAGGACAAGTGGTCAGATCCTGATTGGGCAAAATATGAAGTTGCTCAGAAGACTAAGAGACTTCTGATCATGGCCATACCCAATGACCTTTTCCAATCCCTAGATGCGTGTGAATCTGCATAGGATCTGTGGAAGGAACTGGAAAAACAACTGGAGGGTGGGGCCAAAACTCCGAAGAACCGCAAAGCCCAATGCATCAACGAGTACTACACATTCAAAGCTCCGCCGACAGAATCTCTACAGTCAACATATGATCGGTTCAACTCTCTAATCAACAAATGCAAGAAGTTCGGATTCCACATAACTTTTGAGGAGAACAATGTCATGTTCCTAAAGAGTCTCAATGAAGAATGGCTCCAGTTGTCTATGTCTCTGCAAACAAATCAGGACTTAGACTCCTGGACTCTGTCAGATCTCTATGGAACACTGGCAGCCCAAGAGCCTCAGATTGCACAAGCAAAAGCTCAAATCAGTGCACCTCTTGCGCTAGTTAGTAAGGCTACAGAAGCAAAAGAGAAGCCGAAGAAGGAGAAAGCTGTGGAAGAAAAGAAGGAGAAGAAGAAGAAAATCTTGATCGTTGATAGTGAAGAGGAGGATGTGGTGGAAGAAGAGGAGGCAACTATGGCCTCTATAGCTAAATCGTTAGCTCTTTTAAAAAGAGAATTCAGCAGAGGATATCAGAAGAAGTCTGGTAATGAACGTTATGGAAGAGATGATCGTGGAAGAGAAGGGTCAAATGACAAGAACGACAGATGTGTTAACCAACAGAGGTCGAATGACAGGAATGACAGAGGTGGTGACCGACTGAGGACAAAAGACAAATCTGGCAACGCTCCACAGAACCAAGGATGTTACAACCGTGGTAAGCCAGGCCACTACGCCAATGAATGCAGGAGCAAATCAAACCGCCCTCAAAGGGATTCTGCTTTCTACAAAAAGAAAGCAGAATATTATGCTCAGAAGTCACTCATGGTGAATCAAGAAAACTGGCAGTCAGATACATCCTCTGACGAAGGAGAAAAGAAGAACGCCCTGTTCTGTGGCTTGGCAAAGGTCAGCTCCGACTCCGATAGTGAGGTATCCACTTCTGACTCTTACACTAATCATGCAGAAGCTGATTTGCTTAAACTAAACATTGAACACACAGAACATAAAAAGACCTGCGAAAGTGTTCAGAAGAAGCTTACCTTCTTTGAGAGAGAAGCTAGACTTCTCACTCAAGAAAAGGCTAAAATCTTTCAAGAAAAGGAAGAAATTGAAACAAACTGGAACAACCACCTAAATCCTTTGAAAGAAAAGATTTATGAACTTAACTCAGCCTTAAAAGCAAAAACTAAAGAACTTATGGACGTTGAGTGCGACAGAATGAATATCCTAGCTCTTAAACATTATTTTCAAAAGGAAAGAGAAGTCTTCTGTCAAGACTTGCTAAGAAGAGATCTGTTAATTAAGAAATATCAAGATGCACAGAAAGTGTATGAGATAATTAATACACAAATAGGGAGACGGGGAATTGGCTTATGTGATATAGATCCATACACCGGAAACAAAAGAAACAAGTCGCTGTCGTCTCTATTTCATATTGGAAGTACAAGAAAACCCGGTTTTCCAAATTTACTCTTTGTAAGCAAAAGGCGAAATGTCTCTGGTGAACCTCACAGAAGGAAACCTTTGAAGATGGTAAATGTGTGGTTTGAAAACACAGATCTACCATCATCAGCCTCTATCAAAAGAGCTTCCAAACCTAAGAAATATCTGAAAACACAAGATTAGATAGGATTCTTTAAGTTTGGTGAACCCGAGACTCAATCCCAGGCTGCCTTTGTATGCACTATAGATTCTGAAAAGAAACTATCGGCAGAGGGACCTGAGTTCTTGCCCACTTCAACAGAAGAAAAACTAACTCATATTTCTGAAAAGGAATTATTGCAAATCGGCGAAAACAACTTTTATGAATGCCCCAGTACTTTCAATAATGTCCAAAATCTCTCTGAGGAAACCTCGATGAAAACTTCTGTTGACTTAGAAGATATCCCTGAAAGAAAAGAAGAAAGCGAGTATGGCACATGCTCTGAAAGTCCAGCCTCTGTCGAAAGAGAACTAAGTGACTCAACCTCTGTATATGAGGACGATTCATCCTCTGACGAATCTGAGACTGACTCTATGTCAGAGATAGTACCTTGTGACACAGAGGACTTTAAACTACCCTCTGGAGTTCTTAACAGAACTGTTCCTCCAAAGGAGAAAATCACAAGAGTTCCTATCTGTCCAGATTTTTTGGACATGTGTATACAAGCCAAAACCTCTCTTGAGCTTGAGAAAATCAAACAACAATAGAAAACGTCCTCTCAAGATGCAACAAGTTCAAAGATTTCAAAACCCTTAAGACCGATTAAAAAAAACAAACATGGCAACAGAAGGGTAAATGGGCTGAAAATAACAAATCTTTTTCTTCTGTGACAGTGAAACCTGCAGAAGTTCACCACAGAAGGGGTCCACAGAAGGCTGCTCTCAACAAATGATTTGGCAAACAACAATCTAGCCTATATAGGTCATCTTGTAATAGGAAGTCAAATGTTAGGATAGAATGTAATGCCTTTGTGCCCCCATTTAATGTTTTCAATGAAAAGTTCAAGAAAATCTCTTCGCACATTCATTATTGTCATTGTTTTGAACTGATAAATAAACTAAACCAACACTTCTCACGTCCACACTGTTTCCTCTCCACACCCAAAAAGAATACTAAATTCGAGGGTAAGAAGAAACAAAACGGTTCTTCAAAAGAAGCTAAAACCAAACCCAAGAATGCTAAGGCAAACTTGAAGACCCCTAACAAAGCTGGACCCATTTAGATATGGGTACCTAAAACTCTCTGATTGTCTTGTAGAAGCAGTATGTGCCAATCTGGTATCTTGACTCCGGATGCTCGAGGCACATGACTGGCGACAGAGGTCTACTATCCTCCTACAAAGACAAACTCGATGGAGGATCTGTGACCTTTGGTGACAACAAGAAGGGGTATATAAAAGGCTACAGAGTCATCAAGAAGGAAAACATAACCGTATGCAAAGTTGCATATGTGGATGGCCTTAAGCACAATCTTCTCAGTGTTAGCCAACTCTGCGATACGGGTTTTGACGTAATGTTCAAAAGAGCCTTCTGCTCTCTACAAGGTGAGGACAGAGGAGTCGAACTTCTGCGAGCCTAACGAAGAGGCAATCTTTACCTCATGAACTTTTGTGCCAAGAACAAGGAAGACAAGATCTGCCTTGTTGCTTGTAAAAGCGAAGAAGCCTGGTTATGGCATAACAGGTTCTGCCACCTAAACTTTCATACTCTAGATAAGCTTGTTAAACTTGATCTAGTCAAAGGTCTACCAAATGTTAAATTTAATAAAGATCATTTGTGCTCTGCGTGCGAAATGGGAAAACTCAAAAGAGCTTTCCATAAAGGCAAAACGGATATATCGTGCCCTATGCCTCTGTACATGCTTCATGTTGACCTCTGTGGTCCAATCGCTACACAGAACCTAGGTGGCAAGAAATATATACTTGTCTTGATCGATGAATATTCAAGATTTACATGAGTAGAATTTGTCAGAAAGAAATCAGATGTTCCAAACATTCTGATAAATTTAATGAAAAGAATCCAAGTTCTGTATGAGTGCAGGATTCAGAAACTAAGAAGCGACAATGGCACAGAATTCAAAAACTCTGTCATTGAAGCCTATCTTATAGAAGAAGGCATATCACAGAACTTCTCTGCTGCACGCACCCCACAACAGAATGGCGTGGTTGAACGAAAGAACCGCTCGCTTGTGGAGGCTGCAAGAACTATGCTGACAGCATCTGGATTACCAATGTCTTTTTGGGCAGAAGCAGTATCAACCGCTTGCTACACCCAAAATCGATCAACCATTGTAAAGAGACACATCAAGACACCGTATCATTTGATTAACAAAAGACGACCAAACATCAAGTTCTTTCATGTATTTGGATGCAAGTGCTTTGTCTTAAATGATAGAGAAGCAAGAGGAATGTTTGAGGTGAAAGCAGATGAAGGCAAGTTCATTGGATACTCTGCCACCTCTAAGGCATACAAAGTTTATCTTCTGCGGTCTCGATCCATTGTAGAAAGCATCAATATGTCTTTTGACGATTCCTTTCAGAAGACTTCTGAACAAATCAGTTCAGAACTCGGTCTAAAGTAGGAATCCTCTGGCATCTCAAAAACAAGAGAATAAGACTTAAATCATCTATTTGAAGAGATGTTCCATGATGACATTAATCCCTCTGCTGGAGCTGTCAGTGCCTCTAGAGAACCATCTTCTGCCAACCAGACTGAATCAGGTATCTCTCTAACTGGTCCATTAAATACTTCATCATCTTCTGTGAATCATACAGATGCACGTGATGAGGGGGAGCAAACAGAAGATGATACAACTAAGGATTCAACTACAGAGGCTCCTGAAATACCTTCTCCAGCGACTACAGAGGAATCAATACCAGAGGAAAACGAAGACTCCGACTCTACTTCCTCAGAGGAACAAATTCCAACTCTCATTCCAATCCTCCCAAAAGTTGAAGAACCAAGCATAAGCACAAAAGTACCATAAAGAACAGAGGTTGCACCAGAACCGCAGTATGCAACCACATAGGTTAATCTTGATTACTCAAATGACCATCTTCCAAGAACAACACAGTGGACGAAAAGCCATCCTCCAAGCCTTATAATCGGTGACCCTTCTGAAAAGGTCCAAACAAGATCAGCCACTGCTAATTTTTGTTTCTTTACAAATTTTATCAGCGTGATCGAGCAAAAAAATCTCTGAAGCCCTAGATGATCCAAACTGGGTAGATGCTATGCAAGAAGAGCTTCTATAGTTTGAGAGAAACAAGGTATGGACCCTATTACCTCTGCCACGAGGGAAACAAGCCATAGGGACAAAATGGGTCTTCAGACACAAGAAGGACGAGGTTGGGGTGGTCATTAGAAACAAAGCAAGATTGGTGGCCAAGGGATATCGCCAAGAAGAAGGCATTGATTACGATGAAACTTTTGCCCCTGTTGCACGGCTTGAAGCAATAAGGATCTTCTTAGCCTTCGCAGCCCACAGAGGTTTCAAAGTCTTTTAGATGGATGTAAAATTTGCCGTTCTGAATGGTGAAATCCAAGAAGAAGTATACGTCCAACAACCACCAGGGTTTGAAAGTTCCAAGTACCCAAAATATGTCTATTATCTCGACAAAGCTCTGTATGGACTGAAACAGGCTCCAAGAGCATGGTACGAACGGCTTTCAACTTTTCTTCTCAATAATGATTACGACAGAGGTACGACAGATACTACTTTGTTTTACAAAAGAAAAGGTGATGAGATTCTGCTTGTACAGATTTATGTGGATGACATTATTTTTGGGTCTACAAATGCACAACAGTGCAAAGATTTTGAAAAACTCATGCAGAGTGAGTTTGAAAATGAGTATGATGGGAGAATTAACCTTCTTCCTAGGACTCCAAGTAAAACAATCATCAGAAAGAATTTTTATAAATCAAGCTAAATATGTCTCTGACATACTTTCAAAATACAGTCTCTCTGATGCCTCGGTAATGAAGACCCCAATGGCCACTGGAAATAAATTATTCTCAGATCCAAATGGCATATCTGTAGAATGCAAACTCTATAGAGGTATGATTGGGTCCCTCTTATACTTAACCACAAGTAGACCTGACATAATGTATGCCACATGCCTCTGTGCAAGATATCAAGATAACCCAAACGAATCCCACTATATTGCTGTAAAGAGGATCTTCAGATACCTTAAAGGGACCAAAAATATTGGACTCTGGTATCCGAAGAACTCTGGTTTTGGTCTTAAGGCATACACAGATTCAGATTATGGAGGATGCAAGCTTGATCGAAAGAGCACCTCTGGGAGTTGTCAATTCCTGGGTGGTAAACTAGTCAGCTGGACTTCGAAGAAGCAGAATTGTGTGTCTACATCTACAGCAGAAGTGGAATATGTTGCTGCTGCTAGCTGTTGCTCTCAAGTTCTGTGGATGAAAACTCAGCTCAAGGACTATGGGTACAACATATACAAGATTCCCATCCTCTGTGATTCCAAAAGTGCCATAGCAATCTCTGCCAATCCTGTACAACACTAAAATCAAAGCATATCGATATTCGTTATTAATTTCTGAAGCATCATGTTGAACATGGCACAATCGAAATGCACTTTGTGTCCACTGAATACCAGCTTGCAGACTTAATCACCAAGGCACTAGATGAGAAAAGATTCATTTTCTTGGTGTGTAAGTTGGGAATGATAAACATGAGTTGAATACTCTGTAAGTAAGATTTGATCTTCTTGTAAATATGTATATATATTTAAACTCTTCTGTATGTAAATTCTTAATCATCAAAAGTTCTATAGAGCTTCGGGGGGATTGCTCAGAGCCTCTGACAATCACCACATAACCTCTGATGAGCTTGACCTATGTTCTGTGCACTACTTATCTCATTTGATCCTAGCATAGGTCAAGGGGGAGCAGAAGGAGACCTTGAACTGATCTACAGAGGTTGATCATTCAAGGGGGAGCCAAAGAAGAGATATGATCAATCATATCTACAGAAGTCCGGTATTTTTGCCGAACAAAGGAGAACCAAAGGTGAGTAACTCGTACAAATCCTTTTTGAAAACAATTTTCTAGGACACAAATTTCAAAATACGTCCTAGAAACAATGTTTAAGACATTCCAAACAAGAAATGATCAAAAAGATTTTCGAGCCTTCCGTTATGTGAAATTTAAGGTCATAGAGCATTTGCTGAGCTCCACAGAGCCTCTGTAAGCCAGATCCTCTAGAACTGCAAATTTCATACGTAAACTATGTCGATCAACCTTAAATGTCTTCTTTAAGAATTTGTACGTACAAATGCACACACAAGGATATTGGAAGAAAGTCTTATGGGCAAAGAGCTCACTCCACCACAGAGTCTCTGTCGCCCAACCCAGACAATGAAAGAATGTATGTCTCGCACAAAATCTTTTTCAAAACAGTTTTCTAGGACACAAATTTCCAAATATGTTCTAAAAACAATGTTTAAAACAATTAAAACATTGGATGATCAAAATATTTCATGAATCTTTAGTTATGAGAAATTTTCATGTAAGTCCAGAATTTACTCTTACAATCAATACAACAATGTATGAAACAGTAATTGAGAAGTAATATGATCAAGCCCAATTGTATTCAATGAAGAACATAATTACAGATCTTAGAGAGAGAGAATCTCAAAGATTACAAAAAGAGAATACAAATATATTCGGGAAAATCAGTTAGCAATGTAGTGCTAACTACTATATATACTGCAACGGAAATATTAAAGCTACAGTACAAATATGAATGACTAATAGGAACAATACATGTGTCCTAATTAGTTAACTAAACACTAAGGAAAGTATCTAGTTATAAGTTCTGAACAGGTAGTTCAGAACTTCTGAACGTTCTTCTGACAAGGCTTCTCAGAACTTCTAGCTCTACTTCTGACTCTTCTTCTCAGACTTCTGACTCTTCTTCTCAAACTTTCAAAGCGATCCTTCTGAGCCTTCTTAGTCAGAACTCTGACCCTTCATATCAGAACATTTGAGTCTTCTCATCAGACCTTTAACACTTAGTTTATTGACAAAACTCAGATCTAACATTTCACTCATAGAGCCTCTGCTGGCTTTGACAGAGCCTTAAAGCCTATGTGAATGCAAATTTTGCACTAAAGTTCTATCGATCCTCTCCAATGACTTTTCAAACATTTTTGGTAAAGGTGCAAGCACAGAGGAGACAAAGGTAGGTTTCAGAATCACAGAGCTCACTCCACTACAGAGCCTCTGTTGATTCTGACACTTTACTTTTTATGGAAATTCTGTAAAAGGGAGTTATTTACCGCGAGTGACAGACCCCACACAGAAGAAATGCCCACGCGCCAAGCATTAATGGGCCGCGCACGACGTCTAATCGTGCTCTGACACATTTTACGTGGCAGATTTTCATTGGACGTGCGCGCCACTCGTTTCTTCTGAAACTTGCGCCGTGCTGTAAAACTCAAGTGCGGACCCCAAATGTTTATTGAATTCACTTTTACCATGGAATTATATCCGTTTCTACCCTCACTATAAAACCCCGTTCCCATTCTCTCTTCTAAACGTTTACGAACTTACTCTCTTCATCTTCTCCGGCGAACCTTGCAATAACCTGCAACTACCATTTTTTACACTCTTTCTTCAAGATGGCTTCAACCTCTAATGCTCTGGTGAACTCCCCATCTAATTCTGAGAACTCCCAAAACCAAGAAATAGTCGGAAACCTACAACAGGATAACTCCGGCGACACAGCAGATTTTGCTCCAACAACCCATCTTCTAAACTTCATCGCACATGAACACTTTGAAAGTGTTCTTCCCTTAAAACCTAATAACTACTACCTGGTTCCCTCAAAAACCGCTTTTGGGGAAGCACATGCCATCCTTCTTCACATTTTGGAAAACCATTACCTTTACCCCCTATTAACCAAAACTGTCGATAGAAGCAGCGGGCCGTAGGACAGAGAAAGAGGCTGAGACAATAGATGGGGATGAAGTGATACGATGTCCAACAGAGAAAGAATCCAGAACTTATGCCTGGAATAGCAGAGGAACAAAACCCCAACCAACTCCCAGTGCAACCCACATTTCTATTACCGCCAGTCTAGTGGCAGAAGGTAATGTTGAATAATCTGAGTCTTCTCATCAGACCTTTAACACTTACTTTATTGACAAAACTCAGATCTAACAATCTCCCCCTTTTTGTCAAATAAACTGATACTTTGCATCATCCAAATCTTTCAAGGCAGGAGCAATCTTCTGTAAGAGCACATTTCTTTGATTAAGCCTTTTGTCGATCTTGACAATAATTTCTTGAATAGTTTCAATCTGCTGAGTCATCATTTCCTGAGTTATGTTGCATTGCTTTATTTTCAACATCTTTTTCTCCAAATTATGCTTGATGAATCTCAAAGTTCCAGAGCAGTATTTTGCAGTCTCCTTTGCTCTGAAGAAGATCTTTTCACTCTTGTTTTTCAAAAAGACTCCCAAATCTGGATATTTAAGAACACTTCCAGTTTTTAACAACTTTTTCTGATCATGATCTGTGTTGGGTTTTGCCAGATAAACACATGGCCTTTGCAAATACAGAGCTATTTGAAAATCTGTATAACCATGCCATCTTAGGATGTAAAACATAGCTTCAATTACCACACTTCTTGCCTTCCTTTCAGTCTTATCTTTGCTTGATTCCTTGAAGCATAGCATACAATGTAATCTGTAGAAATCCACTACTGATAGCTTTTCAAAATCTACATCAGTGAAATAGTATACTTTGCCATCTTCTCTCAAAACTTCAAAAGACAAGTATTCCATCTTTCTGAATTGTTTAACTTTTAATTCTCTGATCCCTGTGATTAAGAAGTCTGAATATACAGCCTGTTTTGATTTCCCAAGACACCTTGATTTCTCTGCCAACCAGATCTGACTCTCCTTTGGTCTATCATAATATACATTCAGAAATTGTATCTCTTTAGGCTTGAAAAACTCAGGTAGATCAAACTCAAGAAAGTATCCATTCAAATCAATTGACATCTCATCTTCTTTTGATTCAGATTGTTCAGCTTGATCAAGACTTGTTATTTGCACATTCTGAAGAGTTGTGTCCTGAACTTCTTCAACTTCATCTGAAAGGATTTCATTCACTTCATACTCAGCAGGAAACACAAAGTCATTGTGCAACATTCTTTTAGGATTAACCTCTGATAATAACCATTCACCACAGCTTCTGACTTTCTTCTGAGATTTAATCTTCTTTCCACAGAGTTTACACATTTTTTCTTTAGATTTTCTCTTTCAGTAGCAACATTAACTTTCATTTCAGTTAGTAACCAACTCAAAGTTGCATCACTATACTTCACCAATTCCTCCAGTTTGAATATTTCAAGTCTTCCTTGAACTGGATATGCAAACCCTTCAGTTTCCATTTCTTCATTTATAAATCCCTTCACATATACACCAAACCCTGAAATCATTGCTGGACATTTCAAGTTGCATTTCTCTTTTCTTCCTTCAATTGCCAATTGAAAATCATACATGTACATATTTCTGACATAAATCCCCAGAATTCTTCTGCACTCAATCTCTATCAAGGTTTATTCAGTACTGGAAAAGAACTTAACTAGAAAGATCTGATCATCAAGAGTTAATCTGTGAAAATCAAAACTTGACATGGAAACCTTTGTACTTCTTTCTTTCAGCACTTCCAATCTAACAAACATCAGACCATTGAATTCTTCTGGTTTAAACATCAACACTTTCTCAATCCTCTTCTGAATGTGTAGTCTTGAATCAGGAATTCTGAATCTGTTTGAGGCTTCTGTATAAATCATCTGAGATCTGTTATCCATGAAGCCATTAATATTGCTCTCTAATAGCTCATAATCTTCTTCTGTGTGATAGAGATTCTCATATATTTCCTCAGGAAAAATGTCATCATGAAATTGTCTAGCAAGTGGTACATCACTCAACTCCAGGATAAAATCACATACAGGCTCCTCCAAAATTTGCAAGCTAATCTTAGGAATCTCAATTGGTTTTATGAATATATACTCAGAAGGCATAAAGTAATCTTCCACTCTCTCATATTCTTCTTCTGTATTCATCTCATCAGCATAGTTAAATCGAAACTCATGTTTAAATTTCTGAGAATAATCAACAGTTCTATCTTCTTCTCCCAATAAATCAATAGGACTTATCAGTTTTACACTTTGTTGAATATTTTGGACATTAAGTGCTCTGACTAACTCATTTTGCATCCTTCTGATCAAATTCATATTTAATCTTCTTTCTTCTGATTCAGAATCCATCACACTATCTTTATCATAAAGAACAATATCTGTACAAGTGTTGTCAACAATTAAACTTTCCACTGTTTCCTCTGACCTCAACACAGGTTCCTCAATTGCTTCAGTTTCATCAGAATTGATTTCCATCTCTGTGTCTAAATTCAATTCTTCAGTTTTATCTGAATCACCACCATCTATGCTTTCCACCTCCATTTCCTCTGTATCTGAACTATCAATCTGAACTATCTGAGTTTCTGTATTCTTTGTACTGACTAAGTGCATATCTTCTATTTCAAAATCCTCTATGCAAATGTCATCATCAGAACTCAACCTTTGCCTTTTCTCCCCCTTTTGATGATCATGAGGTTCATTATCATCAAACTTTCTTTTAGAGTTCTGACCAGATACACCTTCAGGTTCAGCTACTGCAAGTGGAACAAGATCAAGAGGTTTTGAAGTAGAAGCTATAGATACACTCAGTGCTTTCAATACAGATTCCGGCATACTCTGCATTTGTTTCAACAGATCTTTTTGAAATTCAGACATTATATCCTTGATCTCCTTTTCATGAGCTTCCAAGGATGCCTTCACAGTATCTATTTTAGTTTCAACAGATTTCAATTTACCCTCCAACATATCTTTTAATCCTGTCACCTCAGCATTCAAATCATCCACCTTTTTCTCCAATTTTTCAACCTTTTCCCCCATCACCTTGTTTTGATTCTGAATCTTTTCAAATTCAGAATGGTCTAACTGTGAACCTGAACCAACACGCAACAGTAGGTTGCGAGTTCTGAGGTTTTCGCAACAGTAGGTTGCGAGTTCTGAGGTTTTCGCAACAGTGGGTTGCGAGTTCTGAGGTTTTCGCAACAGTGGGTTGCGAGTTCTGAGGTTTTCGCAACAGTAGGTTGCGAGTTCTTTGGTTTTCGCAACAGTGGGTTGCGAAAAGTGAGGAATTCGCAAGCTGTGGGTTGCGAAAAGTGTTAAAATACAGATTTATTAATGAGGTGTATTCTTGTTAATTAACTATTTCAGATAGTAAAATTCAAAGATAAAAGTGGGACTTGTTGAAGAGATTTTTGGAGAACTTTTGGAAAAGCATTCAGGTGAGTTTTATTTAAAAACGTTTTACAACTGGAATACATATATATGTGATTTATATCTATATGAAATGGATATGTATGGATTGAGAATGTGATACATAATGTGATTATGTGTTTTTATTGAAATGTTTATATACATGATGGTATACTGTAATTATATGAGTATTCTGCGAGAATACGGGGCCGGGATCCGAGGTGCGGACCGATGTGTTGCCGGGTTCCGGTAAGCGGACAGGCGTGTTTGCTGTAGATGTTGTACAGCAGAGTAAATTGACTAGTTGGCTTGCAACCACTAGTTTGGCCAATTGTGGAGGAATAAGGGGGAATGAGTGGATACGAAACGCAAGTCTTGGTTGGTATTTAATTACGTGTAATATATGTGTGTTTGTATAAAAAGGTTTTATTTAATTGGATTCTTGGCAAGTTTCAACTGACAGGGATTTTCTCACTGGACCATTAGGTCTAACCCTCATCATTTCTGTTTTAAAAATATGTATTCCAGGTTGAGGATCGTTCGTTAGCAAAGGGAAGAATTAATGTGTAAGGTGGGGTTAATAGCTGACAAGGATTAGGAACTGAATATGTGTTATGTTGTATCGTTTCGAGACTGCTGGTACCGTACGTGATTTGTTTGGTGTTTTTTTTATGAATGTAACGATGTGATGCAATATATGTTATTTGAAACATGTTTGGGAAACCGGGTTGTTACACTTTCAGATTCCTTTGCTTTGAATCTTTCTTAAGCATTGATACTTTGGTTCAGTTTGGCCTGAATTGATTTATCAGTACCAAGCATTTGCTTCTCTAGTTCATCCCACATTTCTTTAGCTGAAGTTCCACTATCAATTCTATTGAAAACTTCATTTGGAACAACCAAAGTCATTAGAGTGACAACTCTTTTGTCAATTGGATGTCTCTGTTTCTGTGCTTCTGTGTATTGAGAAAAAAATTTCTTCACCCTTGTAGCAGGAATCTCTGGTGTTGTATCTGTTGCAGGTGTAGCTTGAACATCTACATAAACTTCTATTGGACCTTCTCGAATAGAAATCATAAGATTCTCATCGATATTATCCAAGAATTGAATCATACGAATCTTCCATTGCTGGTATTCCTCGGGAATAAGAACAGGAGGTTTTGTTTCAGATCCCATAGAGAGAAATTCTTTCAAAGACATGATTGTAAGATAATTCAATAGAAAGACAAATCGAATTTCTTGAACAATAGTAGAACAAATTTAAGAATTACTAAGAATTCAAGAATTACAAGTAGCAGGGGAATCAATTGACGAATTGATCAAGAAATCTTCAAGAATGTGATCAAGAAACCCTCAAGAACACGATCTTGAACGAATTTGTTTGTTGATTGGCTCTGATACCAATTGTAGAAACCAGGATTCAATCTGTTGATCCAAACCCTCAGTGATTTGATAATGACCCTCTCTTAAACACTTAGTAAAAATTGTAAGTAAACAATATGTATCAGAGTTTCACTATCGCTGATAAGTACTAAGACTTTACAGTACCGCTGATAGGAACTCTCGTTCTTTAGAATAAACATTTAGCGAACACTGTTCACCATAATGCTCTGAGCCTGTTCAGTCCTTACGGTGATCGCTGATAAGTTAGTTGTTTACTTATGATCCCTGAAGACAAGTTTCACGTCAACATAGGTTCTACGCTGAAGTCGAAGATCAAGCTCAAGAACCAGCGACAAGTGTCCTAATGAACTGATGCGGATCAACGAAGACTCAGATTTATCCACTCAACGTGAAGTATCAAGTACAAGACTTCAGCTATCGCTGAACTTTATCATTCGCTGATACAGAATGATAAAGCTCTGATTCAACGAAAGCTGATCATGAAGTCCTCCGTACAAAGTACTTTTGTCTTAACCACCATTGCATGACTCCGTACGATATGTCAGAAAAGAACCTCCGTATTGTCTAAAATCGTACAACCACTCTGATACTACATTGTTCAAACATGCGGCTACTAAGGTTGTCTACTAAAGTCAGACCCAACAACCAATGAGCTGCTGCCACGTGTAAAGTATAAACTGCCATGCATTAAATGCATGCAGTATATAAGAAGAAGACCTCACTTCATTTTGAAGTACTCGTAAACTCTGGTCGAGTCATCCTTCTTGTTGGTCCCGAAGGGCTATACAAGTTTGTAGAAGGGGGGGGGGGGGGGTTGAATACAAACACACAAGTTTTACTTTTCTAAATTGTTTATTGATAAATCATTAACAATTTACAGCTTGTTGTGGAAACAGGATTAAGGATAAACCTAAATCTAAACAAGTTGGAACACTAAGTTTCTTGCACTAAGAAAGAAAGGGAAATTACTAATAATAACCTATCTCAAGATAAGAAGGATGAACTTGTCCAGAGTTAGCAAGTTACTTCAAAATGAAGTGAGTTCATCTTCTTATATACTGCATGCATTTAATGCATCGCAGTTTATACTTTACACGTGGCAGCAGCTGATTGGTTGCATGTCAGTGACCTTTGTTGACAACCTTAGTAGCCGCATGTTTGAACAGTGTAGTATCAGAGTGGTTGTACGATTTCAGACAATAAGGAGGTTCTTTTTCTGACATATCGTACGGAGTCGTGCAAGGGTGGTTTAGACAAAAGTACTTTGTACGGAGGACTTCATGATCAGCTTTTCGTTGATTCAGCGATCTATCATTCTTTATCAGCGAATGATAGAGTTCAGCGATAGCTAAAGTCTTGTACTTGATACTTCACGTTGAGTGGACAAATCTGAGTATTCGCTGATCCGCATCAGTTCATTAGGAGACTTGTCGTGGGTTCTTGAGCTTGATCTTCGACTTCAGCGTAGAACCTATGTTAACGTGAAACTTGTTTTCAGGGATCATAAGTAAACAACTAACTTATCAATGATCACCATAAGTACTGAACAGACTCAGAGTATTATGGTGAACAGTTTCGCTGAATGTTTAATCTAAAGAGCAAGAGTTCCTATCAGCGGTACTGTGAGATCTTAGTACTAATCAGCGATAGTGAAACTCTGATACATATTGTTTACTTACAATTTTCACTAAGTGTATAAGAGAGGGACATTATCAAATCACTGAGGGTTTGGATCAACAATCTCCCCCTATTTGATTATGACATAGCAACAGAGAAATTTGCTATTTAATGAAAACATAAGGATAAAAAGAACTCATAAAATATTTGTCCCTTTTACTGTTTTCTGGGATCTTTTCTGTACTGATGGAGTAAAGTACGTTCGCTGAAATTTTTCTTTAAACTTTGTAAAGATTACAGAGGGAAGTGGAAAAATTACAAGTACAACGAATAAAATTACAAGTACAAAAGATATAGACAGATAAGGATAGAAAGAATTACAAGGCGATCCTATCCGTCAAAAGGTTCTTCCTTGATGAGAAGTTCATCGAGGGTCTTTGATGTGGGAATCATCCAATCAGGGACATCTACTCCTTGATTCTTTTTCTTTAGAGCTTCTTCAAAAATCAAGGGCTTTAGGTGTCTACCTTTAATGTCACGTCTGACTTCACTCCAGAATATGAGATCTCTGAGTTGTTCGATGGGAGCGATGTGGAGCTCAGAGATACGTTGAAAGTGATGATTTCCATAGTAGTCTAGAAAGAATATACCATAGGGATCACTTACAACTGTGCCAGGAATGAAAGTTTCTCCAGGTGGAAGGGAGGTGTCAAGTGCTGAGAGATCAGCATCAGGGCCAAGAACTTCAGCAAGAGAGAAACCAATACTTGTTTCATTCCGTATAGGAGGACTTGAGTCTGAGAAATTCTTTTCCTTAGCATAGACTTTTCTTTGTTAAGGAGGAAGAAGAGTAGAAGGAGGAATATCCACAACAGAAGAAACCAGGTCGATCTGTTTGTTTAAGATCTTCTCGACATGGCTTTTGAACTTTGAGCGCGATCCCTGAATGGCTAATTTCGTTTCTAACCATTCAGAGAGACCAAACTTTTCTAAGGTAGCAGCATAAAAGGTTTGCTTGGTTTTGTCTTCTCTGTAGACATCCACTTCAACAACAGGAACGTCTGCGTACAGTCTTCCTCTGATGTTTACTTTGATGATTTTGGATGGTCTAGATCGATAGGTCAGCATTTGTTTAGCCCATTCCAAAGTCATATAAGAGACCTTAGTCTTTTCTCTAACGATCTTTGGAGCATCATCCCATAGCTAACGTTGAACATCAATGGGAGCTCTTTTCAGCTTGGGGTCTTTTACTGATCGTTGAGTAAGCTAGATGGCATATTCTCTGTCTTTTTCTTCAGCTTCCCTTCTTTCAGCGATTAGGCGTTCAGCTCTGAGGTGTTCATTGTATTCCTTTTGGGAAATTTTGAACTTTGGAGGAACGGAAGGAAGTTGATCACGCTTCAGAATTATTCGCTGATCTTCGAGTCTCCTGATCATTTCATCTCTCTTTTCTTGATCCTCTTCACTTAGCTTTTGAGGAGCCAAGGAAGGTCTGTTTTTGTGAGAGAGCATCTTTTCTTCAGGTTCATCAGTCTCAGAGATCAAATCCAAGACTGGGATTATTTCTTCAGCGTTGAAAGCTGGGATTATTGTTGGTGAAGTCGCAGCTGTAGGAACTTCAGCGATATCCTCAAACAGGGGAGAGGACTAGCTGAAACACAGCGATCTTACAAGTAAGAACATTGGGTAGAATAGAGATAGATAAAGAATGGGATAGTGTATGGAGGTTTTAGTGAGTGTAGAGCTGATAAAGTGTATAGAGGAGGGATGTGGAGTAAGGAAGAGGTTAATGTACCTGACAAACCGGATTTTTAAGCAAGATCATCAGATTTTCATCTTCAGCGACACTTTTTCCTTTGCCCTTGTCAGCTTCAGATGCTGATGGCTTTGTCTTTGTCTGCTCCCCTGTAGGTTCATTTATCAGAATGCCTTTAAGAGCTTTAGTTCTCTGAGCAGGCTTGACGATAAAAGAGTCATCATCATCGTCATCTTCATCATCATCATTCTTTGGAGAAGAGGATGGTTCATCATCAGATAAGTCGATGGCTTCTTCATCTTCAGCTTCAGACTCATTTTCCTCAGCTTCTTCTTCGAGTTGCTCCCCCTCAGATACAGAGGTAACCTTCTCGGTTCCCTCAGAGTGTTCATCTCCCTGAGGTCCAGCGGCTGATTCGTCTTGAATTGTCTTCTCACCTTCTTCAGTAAAGGTGAGGTCTTCAGTCTTCTCTCCCCTGATAGATTCATCATGGGAAAGGTCTTCAGCGCTCTTGGAGAGGTCTTCAGCTCTCTTCTCCCCCTCTTTTTCATGATGGGGTGGGGAGGAATGTGACGATTCAGCAGTTTGTGTGGTTTCCCTGTCTTCTTGGCCAGGGATCCCCACACAGATTTCAATCGCTGATAATCTGTTTTCTAGACCAGAAATACCAGGATTGATTTTCACGAGTTCAGCACGATCCGCCGTAGTAAAAGATGTAGGTGCAGGGGCAGGTGCAGGGGCGGTCGTGTTGGTCAGGATCTGCTGCAACAATGTCTGAATAGAAGTGATGTCATTCTTCATCGTATTGACATCGGTCTTCACAGAACTCATGTCAGTTTTTACTGAACTGACATCAGCCTTTACAGCAGACATATTACCTTCGAGAATGCCAACGAATGTCTTCAGCGTTGTTACTTCGCTGGACATGGTGTCAACTGATTTCTTGATGTCGAGGTAGTCTGTGTAGATATCAGAGAGAACTTTGGCAAAGTCGGTGAGTGATTTATCAACCTTCTCCAAGTCAGCTTTGGAGGCATTCTTTTCGACGACAGTTGTCAGCTTTGTAAGATTCTCTCCAGCGTTTGATACCGCTGAAGAGTTGTCGGAAAGAGTAGTAGTGAGACCTGTCAGCATCGTCGAAATTGTCTTCAGAGAGGCGTTGATGTCTCTCAAATTAGGACCTGTAACATATAAGAACTTGTGAACAAAGGAAAGCTCAGAAGTTTGGGGTTTAGTCACAGTGTATAGGGGTTGGTGTATACCTGCAGGAGGATTGGTAAATTCATCAAAATATCGGGTTCCTGAGTAAAGTTCCATGTCGTCAGCTAAAGTGCGTGGACGTATGGTCATCTCTGCAGGTCCTATGCCCATCACTCCTTGAAGAGTATTATCTTTAGCTTCTGGAGAATTGACATGTGCTTCGGTGATAACTGGAGAGTCCAAATGAGTAGAGGGAGGAGCGAAGGATAAGAATGGAGGTTGGTTACTAAGTTCAGCTTTGGATTCGCTGAGAATCACTTCATCAGTCTTTTGAGAAACGGAAGGAGGTTGGGTAGATTCCAAGTTTGTAACCTCAGCGTTTAGAGACGCTGAAGTTGGGATAGATTGGGTGGCTTGTTCAGCTGTGGCAGAGCGTACCACTGAACTTTCCTTCAGCCCATCAAGAGGAGCTGAGGAGTCTTTAGCAAAAGATTGCTGGGGTTGCTCCTTGGTTTTCTTAGTTCTTTTGGAACCAAGTTGTTTTTCAGAGGGTTTCCTTTTAAGGGAAGGAATGGAGGTTGCATATGGGGTATCAGCGGTGGGTTTGTTCGTTGAAGGAGCTGCAGAAGTAGAAGAAGTAGGGTTTAGAAGAGTTAACAGAGAAGAAAGACGTACCTCATTTTCCACCGTCTTGAAGTCTAGAATCTTAGGGCCGACCTGAGAGAGTTTCAGGTCACCCTCTGTTGGGTAGCTATCTTTCAGGCCTCTTTGGAATACGACGCTGATGAATCGAGGATAGGGAACCCATGGAGATCTGTCAGCGACGGAGTCCACTCGGAGTACTAGGTCATCATAGATAATCGATGCCCAGTCTATATGTAGACCTTTCAGCAATGCATATCCCATTGCTTGCTGAGGCTTTGCGGCTTGGTCAGAGGAGCCGGTCTTGGCAGTCATGCGGCTGATCAAATGAGCGAAGATGAAATTCATCTCGCTGGGCATTTTAGACTTTTTGATAAGGGTCATCTTTTTCTCGGGCTTCATGTCCCTTCCATTTTCCCATACATATCCCATTGCATCGAAGAATGCAATGATGGCTTCCCTGTCTGAGTTTTTCTTGGGGTCAGGGAGAGGAACAAAAGGTTTTTCTTTGGTGGCCAAGGGAAGGTTCAGGGCTTTGCGAATAATGGCAGGTGTAATCTTCATAGTGCCATATTCAATATCGCAGAGGATGCAGTCAATTGTTTTTAGGGGTCTTTTGCTGAAGGTAGCTGAGAGTGTCTGGCAGAGTACCAGAATTGGGATAGCAAAAGCTGATGTGCAGGAGGTATTATGGTCAGGGCTGTGGATATGCAACAATTCTTCAGGAATTTCACAGCATCATCTAGATGTGTGACTTGCTTTCGAGGAGGAAACTCGAGAAACGCATAGAGGTTATTTACTTTAGTCTAATCCAGTTTGTCAAGAGAGAACTTGACCTGAGGAGCCTTGAGGATTTCCACTTCGTCAGTAGTATCATCAGCAGCAGTGTTCTTAGCGATAGTGTTCTTGGGAATGTCAGAAGATGCCATTTTCTGTATTATCAGTTCAACCAAAGATTAACAAATAAGAATAATCTTAATGTGTGGTTCGAATTTTGTCCATTTCATTCAGACAAAATGTCTTAATGAAGATTAGGGTTTTTCTTGTTTTTGAAAAACGAAATGCAAACCCAAAAGAAATCTTGTTTTCCAGGTTCTTTTAAAGATTGGGATTCTGGAGAAATGTATGAAGAACAAGTTTAAGATTTTCCGTTTTAAACTTGAAGAACAACCATGAAAGGTTGTGTTCATAAAACCATGAAAGAAATGATTTTATTTTAAAAAGGTTCTTTTGTTTGATCTTGTGAAAACAAAGAGAAGATCATTAACAAGTTTGAAGAGACAGGTAAAATAAAAGAATTATTAACCTGGTTCGTTGAAGAAGATGAAGTTCTTAAGTTCTTGAAAAACTTGAGAGCACAAATGCAACAGTAATTTTTTTTTCTTAACTTGGAGAAGAAGTTCGCGTAAAAGAAAAATGTAAACCCAGAATGAGTTTATATAGAGATTTGAGAGAGAGAAAATCTTGAGCAGGAAAAGATTTTCATCATGACACGGACACGTGTTTGCATTTGATTGGCGATTAAACGAAACGTGCAAACGTGTGTCAGAAAGAAGAACGTGTCTGGGCTTATCCGTTGTAATGACGTCACAACTGTCCTTTCACATTCTTGGATGTCTCTGAGGTTTTGAAAACTCAGGGACACTTTTGAAAATATGAAGCACTGAATAGAAATATCAGTTGGTTTTAGAAATTTCAAAGTATCGCTGATAAGGAAGAGATATTCAGCGATGTAATTTATTTTGAAATCTTGCATTTACATGCGATTTGTCAGAGAGAGAAAACATACCTTGATATCAGCGAATCAAGTTTATTCAGAGAGAGAATGATAGAATAGGTTATACAAGCTGATTTTATCCTATTGCTGATCAAATGTGAATCACTGAAGATTTTACTCTTCAAAGTTCAGCATTTCAAGCTCGCTGATGAGAAAGTTGAACCTTGTCTCATCAAGAGGTTTGGTGAATAGATCAGCTAACTGATAGTCAGTTGGGATAAAGTGATGTTCTATATCACCATTCATCACATGATCTCTGATAAAGTGATACCTGATTTCGATGTGTTTTGTCTTTGAGTGTAGCACTGGATTGTTTGCTATAGCGATGGCACTTGTGCTGTCGCGATAGATTGGAATATTTGAGAGCTGAAGGTCATAGTCCAGTAGTTGATTTCTCATCCACAAGACCTGAGAACAACAACTTCCAGCAGCTACATACTCAGCTTCCGCTGTGGAGGTGGACACTGAGTTTTGCTTTTTACTTGTCCAACTTATCAGCTTTCCACCTACGAGCTGACATCCTCCTGTGGTGCTTTTCCTATCCATTTTGCAACCTGCAAAATCACTATCTGAATAGGCGATTAGATCGAATCCTGAGTCTTTGGGATACCAAAGACCTAGATTCGTTGTACCCTTAAGGTATCGAAAAATTCGCTTTACAGCTTTCATATGAGATATCTTAGGTTCAGCTTGATATCGTGCACACAAACATGTTGCATACATAATATCGGGTCGGCTAGCTGTAAGGTACAAGAGAGAGCCGATCATCCCACGGTACAGCGTGACATTAACAGGAACTCCTTTTAAATCATTGTCTAGTGTCAGCGGTGGTGCCATAGGGGTTTTCATAGCTGAACTTTCAGTTAAGTCGAATTTCTTTAGCATATCTTTAACATACTTTCCCTGATTAATGAAAGTTCCTTTTTCATTTTGCTTTATCTGAAGACCAAGGAAATATGTTAGTTCACCCATCATGCTCATTTTATACTCATCTTTCATTCTATCAGCGAAACGAGTACAAAGATCAGGGTTAGTAGAGCCAAATATAATATCATCAACATATATTTGAACAAGAATGACGTGACCTTTTACTTTCCTGAAAAATAGAGTTTTGTCGATTTTACCTCGCTCAAATTATTCAATATGGAGATAAGTAGAAAGAGTGTCATGCCATGCGCGTGGAGCTTGCTTTAAGCCATAAAGTGCCTTATCCAGTTTCTAAACATAACCTGGACGCTTAGGATCTGAGAATCCTGGAGGTTGTTCCACATAGACTTCTTCATTCAGCTTTCCATTTACAAACGCTGACTTAACATCCATCTGATATACTTTGAAGTCTTTGTGTACAGCGTATGCTAAGAATAGACGAATAGATTCTAGTCTTGCTACTGGAGCAAATGTTTCGTCATAATCTATGCCTTCCTCTTGTCTGTATCCCTGAGCAACAAGACGAGCCTTGTTGCGGGTAACAGTTTCATGTTCGTCCAGCTTGTTTCGATAAACCCATTTAGTGCCTATCACTGTTTTGTCAGTTGGTCTTCGAACAAGTTTCCAAACTTTGTTTCTTTCGAATTCAGTCAGCTCTTCTTGCATGGCGCTGACCCAGTTTGTATCTTTGAGGGCATCATCTACATTCTTTGGTTCAGCCAGAGAAATAAAGTTAACAAATAAACAAATATTACCTGCACTTCATCGAGTCTGAACACCAGCGTTTGGATCACCAAGAATTTGATCAATTGGGTGATTTACAGTCCATCGCTGAGTCGGAGCGTGAGACGCTGACTCAACCTGAACTGAAGGAGCTGAAGATGAAGCTTCAGCGACGTCTGGAGTATCATCCAAGAGAGGAATGTGTGCAGTTGTCATTATATTCACCGATTGCTGAAAAGTAGATGGAATGTCTGAGACATTGGGTTCAGAAGCAGGTATAGTGTTTATAAGAACAGCTGAGACCCATGATGTTTCAGCTTCACTATTCTGCATATTTGGAATGATAGTAGGACCATCATCTTCAACTGTGTGAGCACGAGGAGTGGGAATATCTTCTGATTCACCAATATGAGAAAACATCCATTGATTCAGTTCTTCAGTATCAGCGGACGGTTTAGAGTTCACTGAACGGGATTCGTCAAACGTGACGTGAATTGTTTCTTCAACAGTTTGTCTTCTTCGATTAAAGACTCTGAAGGCTTTGGAGAATGAGGAGTATCCAAGAAAGATTCCATCATCAGCCTTAGGATCAAACTTTCCAAGGGCATCTCTGTTGTTCAGTATGAAACACTGACATCCAAAGATGTGAAGAAAGCTGATTGAAGGCTTTCTCCCATGAAAAAGTTCATAGGATGTTTTATTGAATCTTTTGACTATCAGCGACCTGTTTTGCGTAAAACAAGCGGTGTTGACAGCTTTTGCCCAAAACTGAGTAGGTAGGTGAGAATCGTTGAGCATTGAACGTGCAGCTTCAATAATTGTTCTATTTCTTCTTTCAGCGACTCCATTTTGTTGCGGTGTTCTCACTGAAGAAAAGTTGTGAGAAATACCCTTACTCTCAAAGAAGGAATCAAGAGAACTGTTTTTGAATTCAGTCCCATGATCACTCCTTATTGAGCGAACGGTCAAATTATTCAGGGTTTCCATCTTTCGAACAAAGGTGATGAGTTCTTCAGGGGTGTCGCTCTTAGAACGGAGAAACATAACCCGTGTATAACGAGAGAATTCATCAACTATGACCAGTGTATATTTCTTTCCAGCGATGAATTATTTGTTAACAGGGCCAAACAAATCCATATGGAGTAGTTGTAGAGGAGATGACACTGAGGAGACTTGCTTTGACTTAAAGCTTGCTTTTGTCTGCTTCCCTTTTTCACACGCTGAACATAAATACTCTTTGGCATATGAGTGCTGAGGTAGACCAGTAACTAACTCTTTTGAAGAAAGAGTGTTCAGTGTCTTGAAATTCAGATGAGAGAGCCTCTTATGCCATTGCCAGTTGACATCAGATGAGGCTTTTGAGAAGAAACAGGAGTTCTCAGTGGTTGTTGAGTCCATGTTTATTACATACACATTTTCCAAACGATAACCGCTGAGAGCTATCTTCTCCTTTTTGTCAGTGACAAAGCAGGATTCCTTGGTAAAGATTACCTTGTTATCCTTGTCGCAAAGCTGACTGATGCTTAAAAGATTATGTTTCAGCCCTTCAACATATGCGACTCTTCTGAAGGTGGTTGTACCATTAGAGAGTACACCAAACCCTCGGGTATGTCCTTTTCCATTTCCACCGAAAGTCATAGAGGGACCCTTCTCTTCCTTGAATTCAGCGAGCAGGCTTTTCTTTCCAGTCATGTGTCTAGAGCATCCGCTATCGAGATACCAGATACCCTTCTTAACCTGCATCACAAAGGAAGATTAGTTTTTCTTGGGTATCCACTTAACCATGTGTACACGTTTGTCAGTGGAAGAAATTGGAATGGAAGGTTCAGCAATCTTCGCAGCATTTGAAGATTCAGCTTTGTCCCTCTGGAGTTCTTAACAGAACTGTTCCTCCGAAGGAGAAAATCACAAGAGTTCCTATCTGTCCAGATTTTTTGGACATGTGTATACAAGCCAAAACCTCTCTTGAGCTTGAGAAAATTAAACAACAAAAGAAAACGTCCTCTCAAGATGCAACAAGTTCAAAGATTTCAAAACCCTTAAGACATATTTAAGAAAAACAAACATGGCAACAGAAGGGTAAATGGGATGAAAATAACAAATCTTTTTCTTCTGTGACAGTGAAACCTGCAGAAGTTCACCACAGAAGGGGTCCATAGAAGGCTGCTCTCAACAAAGGATTTTGCAAACAACAATCTAGCCTATATAGGTCTTCTTGTAATAGGAAGTCAAATGTTAGGATAGAATGTAATGCCTCCGTGCCCCCATTTAATGTTTTCAATGAAAAGTTCAAGCAAATCTCTTCGCACATTCATTATTGTCATTGTTTTGAACTGATGTATAAATTAAACCAACACTTCTCAAGTCCACACTGTTTCCTCTCCACATCCAAAAAGAATACTAAATTCGAGGGTAAGAAGAAACAAAACGGTTCTTCAAAAGAAGCTAAAACCAAACCCAAGAATGCTAAGGCAAACTTGAAGACCCCTAACAAAGCTTGACCCATTTAGATATGGGTACCTAAAACTCTCTAATTGTCTTGTAGAAGCAGTATGTGCCAATCTGGTATCTTGACTCCGGATGCTCGAGGCACATGACTAGCGACAGAGGTCTACTATCCTCCTACAAAGATAAACTCGATGGAGGATCTGTGACCTTTGGTGACAACAAGAAGGGGTATATAAAAGTCTACAGAGTCATCAAGAAGGAAAACGTAACCGTATGCAAAGTTGCATATGTGGATGGCCTTAAGCACAATCTTCTCAGTGTTAGCCAACTTTGCGATACGAGTTTTGACGTAATGTTCAAAAGAGCCTTCTGCTCTCTACAAGGTGAGGACACAGGAGTCGAACTTCTGCGAGCCGAACGAAGAGGCAATCTTTACCTCATGAACTTCTGTGCCAAGAACAAGGAAGACAAGATCTGCCTTGTTGCTTGTAAAAGCGAAGAAGCCTGGTTATGGCATAACAGGTTCAGCCACCTAAACTTTCATACTCTAGATAAGCTTGTTAAACTTGATCTAGTCAAAGGTCTGCCAAATGTTAAATTTAATAAAGATCATTTGTTCTCTGCGTGCGAAATGGGAAAACTCAAAAGAGCTTTCCATAAAGGCAAACCTGATGTATCTTGCCCTAGGCCTCTGTACATGCTTCATGTTGACCTCTATGGTCCAATCGCTACACAGAACCTAGGTGGCAAGAAATATATACTTGTCTTGATCGATGAATATTCAAGATTTACATGAGTAGAATTTGTCAGAAAGAAATAAGATGTTCCAAACATTCTGATAAATTTAATGAAAAGAATCCAAGTTCTGTATGGGCAGAAGCAGTATCAACCGCTTGCTACACCCAAAATCGATCAACCATTGTAAAGAGGCACACCAAGACACCGTATCATTTGATCAACAAAAGACGACCAAACATCAAGTTCTTTCATGTATTTGGATGCAAGTGCTTTGTCTTAAATGATAGAGAAGCAAGAGGAATGTTTGAGGTGAAAGCAGATGAAGGCAAGTTCATTGGATACTCTGCCACCTCTAAGGCATACAAAGTTTATCTTCCGCGGTCTCGATCCATTGTAGAAAGCATCAATGTGTCTTTTGACGATTCCTTTCAGAAGACTTCTGAACAAATCTGTTCAGAACTCGGTCTAAAGTAGGAATCCTCTGGCATCTAAAAAACAAGAGAATAAGACTTAAATCATCTATTTGAAGAGATGTTCCATGATGATATTAATCCCTCCGCTGGAGCTGTCAGTGCCTCTGGAGAACCATCTTCTGCCAACCAGAATGAATCAGGTATCTCTAACTGGTCCATTAAACACTTCATCATATTCTGTGAATCATACAGATGCACGTGCTGAGGGGGAGAAAACAGAAGATGATATAACTAAGGATTCAACTACAGAGGCTCCTGAAATACCTTCTCCAGCGACTACAGAGGAATCAATACCAGAGGAAAACGAAGACTCAGTCTCTACTTACTCAGAGGAACAAATTCCAACTCTCATTCCAATCCTCCCACAAGCTGAAGAACCAAACATAAGCACAGAAGTACCATCAACAACAGAGGTTGCACCAGAACCACAGTATGCAACCACAGAGGTTAATCTTGATGACTCAAATGACCATCTTCTAAGAACAACACAGTGGACGAAAAGCCATCCTCCAAGCCTTATAATCGGTGACCCTTCTGAAAAGGTCAAAACAAGATCAGCCACTGCTAATTTTTGTTTCTTTACAAATTTTATAAGTGTGATCGAGCAAAAAAAAATCTCTGAAGCCCTAGATGATCCAAACTGGGTAGATGCTATGCAAGAAGAGCTTCTACAGTTTGAGAGAAACAAGGTATGGACCCTATTACCTCTGCCACGAGGGAAACAAGCCATAGGGACAAAATGGGTCTTCAGACACAAGAAGGACGAGGATGGGGTGGTCATTAGAAACAAAGCAAGATTGGTGGCCAAGGGATATCGCCAAGAAGAAGGCATTGATTACGATGAAACTTTTGCCCGTGTTGCACGGCTCGAAGCAATAAGGATCTTCTTAGCCTTCGCAGCCCACAGAGGTTTCAAAGACTTTCAGATGGATGTAAAATCTGCCGTTCTGAATGGTGAAATCCAAGAAAAAGTATACGTCCAACAACCACCAGGGTTTGAAAGTTCCAAGTACCCAAAATATATCTATTATCTCGACAAAGCTCTGTATGGACTGAAACAGGCTCCAAGAGTATGGTACGAACGACTTTCAACTTTTCTTCTCAATAATGATTACGACAGAGGTACGACAAATACTACTTTGTTTTACAAAAGAAAAGGTGATGAGATTCTGCGTGTACAGATTTATGTGGATGACATTATTTTCGGGTCTACAAATGCACAACAGTGCAAAGATTTTGAAAAACTCATGCAGTGTGAGTTTGAAATGAGTATGATGGGAGAAATAACCTTCTTCCTAGGACTCCAAGTAAAACAATCATCAGAAAGAATTTTTATAAATCAAGCTAAATATGTCTCTGACATACTTTCAAAATACAGTCTCTTTGATGCCTATGTAATGAAGACCCCAATGGCCATTGGAAATAAATTATTCTCAGATCCAAATGGCACATCTGTAGAATGCAAACTCTATAGAGGTATGATTGGGTCCCTCCTATACTTAACCACAAGTAGTCGTGACATAATGTATGCCACATGCCTCTGTGCAAGATATCAAGCTAACCCAAAGGAATCCCACTATATTGCTGTAAAGAGGATCTTCAGATACCTTAAAGGGACCAAAAATCTTGGACTCTGGTATCCGAAGAATCTGGCTTTGGTCTTAAGGCATACACGGATTCAGATTATGGAGGATGCAAGCTTGATCGAAAGAGCACCTCTGGGAGTTGTCAATTCCTGGGTGGTAAACTAGTCAGCTGGACTTCGAAGAAGCAGAATTGTGTGTCTACATCTACAGCAGAAGCGGAATATGTTGTTGCTGCTAGCTGTTGCTCTCAAGTTCTGTGGATGAAAACTCAGCTCAAGAACTATGGGTACAACATATACAAGATTCCCATCCTCTGTGATTCCAAAAGTGCCATAGCAATCTCTGCCAATCCTGTACATCACTAAAAAACAAAGCATGTCGATATTCGTTATCACTTTCTGAAGCATCATGTTGAACATGGCACAATCGAAATGCACTTTGTGTCCATTGAATACCAGCTTGCAGACTTATTCACCAAGGCACTAGATGAGAAAAGATTCATTTTCTTGGTGTGTAAGTTGGGAGTGATAAACATGAGTTGAATACTCTGTAAGTAAGATTTGATCTTCTTGTAAATATGTATATATATTTAAACTCTTCTGTATGTAAATTCTTAATCATCAAAAGTTCTATAGAGCTTCGGTGGGATTGCTCAGAGCCTCTGACAATCACCACATAACCTCTGATGAGCTTGACCTATGTTCTATGCACTACTTATCTCATTTGATCCAAGCATAGGTCAAGGGGGAGCAGAAGGAGACCTTGAACTGATCTACATAGGTTGATCATTCAAGGGGGAGCCAAAGAAGAGATATGATCAACCATATCTACAGAAGTCAGGTATTTTTGCCAAACAAAGGAGAACCAAAGGCGAGTAACTCGTACAAATCCTTTTTGAAAACAATTTTCTAGGACACAAATTTCAAAATACGTCCTAGAAACACTGTTTAAGACATTCCAAAAAATAAATGATCAAAAAGATTTTCGAGCCTTCCGTTATGTGAAATTTAAGGTCATAGAGCTTTTGCTGAGCTCAACAGAGCCTCTGTAAGCCGGATCCTCTAGAACTGCAAATTTCATACGTAAACTATGTCGATGAACCTTAAATTTCTTCTTTAAGAATTTGTACGTACAAATGCACACACAAGGATATTGGAAGAAAGTCTTATGGGCAAAGAGCTCACTCCACCACAGAGTCTCTGTCGCCCAACCCAGACAATCAAAGAAAGTATGTCTCACACAAAATCTTTTTCAAAACAGTTTTCTAGGACACAAATTTCCAAATATGTTCTAAAAACAATGTTTAAAACAATTAAAACATTGGATGATCAAAATATTTCATGAATCTTTAGTTATGAGAAATTTTCACTCATAGAGCCTCTGCTGGCTTTGACAGAGCCTTAAAGCCTCTGTGAATGCAAATTTTGCACTAAAGTTCTATCGATCCTCTCCAGTGACTTTTCAAACATTTTTGTTAAAGGTGCAAGAACAGAGGAGACAAAGGTAGGTTTCAGACACTTTACTCTTTATGGAAATTCTGTAAAAGGGAGTTATTTACCGCGAGTGACAGACCCCACACAGAAGAAATACCCACGCGCCAAGCATTAATGGGCCGCGCACGACGTCTAATCGTGCTCTGACACATTTGACGTGGCAGATTTTCATTGGACGTGCGTGCCACTCGTTTCTTCTAAAACTTGCGCCGCGCTGTAAAACTCAAGTGCGGACCCCAAATGTTTATTGAATTCCCTTTTACCATGGAATTCTATCCGTTTCTACCCTCACTATAAAACCTCGTTCCCATTCTCTCTTCTAAACGTTTACGAACTTACTCTCTTCATCTTCTCCGGCGAACCTTGCAATAACCTGGAACTACCATTTTTTACTCTCTTTCTTCAAGATTAATCCAATGGCTTCAACCTCCAATGCTCCGGTAAACTCCCCATCTCATTCTGAGAACTCCCAAAACCAAGAAATAGCCGGAAACCTACAACAGGATAACTCCGGCGACACATCAGACTTTGCTCCAATAACCCATCTTCTAAACTTCATCGCACATGAACACTTTGAAAGTGTTCTTCCCTTAAAACCCAATAACTACTACCTGGTTCCCTCAAAAACCGCTTTTGGGGAAGCACATGACATCCTTCTTCACATTTTGGAAAACCATTACCTTTACCCCCTATTAACCAAAACTGTCGATAAAATCCCTGCCAGATACCACAATCAATTCTGGCAAAGTAGCAGATTTGATCCTGAAGATAGACAGATCAAGGGCTACATCTCAAAACCAGACAAATCCGAGCACCTTGAACTCAAGTTCAACAGAACTATGTTCTCACTTGAGTTCAGTCTACCCACAAGAGGTCTTCTATGGGTAAAGGCATAAACAAGGAACCTACAGACACCGAGCTCTGCATGTTTGTTGAAATGTTGGGGTACAACACAACCCTAAGAAAAAGAAATGATTTCAGAAGAAATCGATTACCCCCTCTGTGGAACATGCTTTTCTCCATCCTAAATCGGTGCCTAACTGGAAAAGTGGGTAGTCCAGACCAATGACAGATGAAGAATGGGCAGTGGCCTTGGCTAAGCATCAACAAGTACAAGAGAAGTTTCATGCTCAACGAAACTCTATTCTCTCCTCTGCTTCCGAGAGCAAATCCTCTGCCACCACTCCCAAGAAGAAGAAGAAAGCCCACAAGAAACGGAAAGCTACAGAGGGCACTTCAACCAGTGCTGCTGAAGCTCAAAAATTCCCTCCTCTTGCAACAGAAGTTGGATCCTCTGCACCTCCCTCTCCTCCAAAAGACAAAAAGAAGAGAAAACATAAGTCTTCTGAGGAAGGTGCCCCCAAACCAAAGAAAAAAAGGAGCAAGAAGAAGTCCAAGAAATCCCACACTCCTCTGCAATCCATAGCAGAGGAAGCTGATATGCTCGAAGAAACCCAAGACCAACCTCTGCAATCACCTTCACCCATCAATTATGCAGAAGATCAGGGTGATTTTTCTGTCTTCCTCCAACAACACGGGATTGCACACTCTTTAGACCCTTCTAGATGGACTGCAGAAGCCCTATCTCATCATTCAACAGAAGCACCAGACTTCAGAATCTCTTCTGGCTTAGATGATGATGACCAAACCCTACAGAATAATTAGTCTAAGACTCCAGAAGTTCTACAGAACCCCATCACCCAACCCGGATTTGATGTGCTCAGAGCAAGACAAAAGGATCTGGCTAAGGCTACCACCAAATCCCCACCAGTCTTAGTCTCAGAGGATTCAGAGGATATGGTGAAACTGATGAAGAGGAAGACGACCAGTTAAAAGAAGGTCTTTATCACCCTCACGCACAAGCTTTAATTGGCTCTCATCCAATGTACGACTCCTTAGTCACTGGGGCAGAAGACGCTACAGAAGTTAGGGTACAAGCAGCGGGTCGTAGGACAGAGAAAGAGGCTGAGACAATAGATGGGGATGAAGTGATAGGATGCCCAACAGAGAAAGAATCCAGAACTTATGCCTGGAATAGCAGAGGAACAAAACCCCAACCAACTCCCTGTGCAACCCACATTTCTATTACCGCCAGTCTAGTGGCAGAAGGTAATATTGAACAAGAGTCGCACAACTCGAACCAACCCCAAACTGATCGGGCAGAGAAAATTCCTTCCACCTCGGTGCCACTAATAGCCGGGGAAACCATTCCAGGGAAGTCCTCTCAAAAGGACTTACCCTTAGTTCGTGATCCATCGCCCCTGATCACAACAAAAATCCCTACAGAGGAATTCGTTTCCTCTGGCACGCACACACACTTAGGTCCAACAGGCTCTTCAGAGGAGCTTAGAGTGCACAAGGACGGAGAGACTCTAGAAAAGTCTCCGAGTCAACTTAAGGATACTCCTGTACCCACCTCTGGAGTGGATCAGAAAAATGTCCTTAACATAACCTCTATAGAGTCTGAGGCTGATAAAGCCTATGCTCAAGGATTAGAGGGAAATCCTTCCGTCCTCAACATCCAAACATGGACGAAAGAAGGTGTCCAAGGAACAGGAACCAACTCTAGGGACGAATGTGTTCCCCCAGAGGTTACACCAAGTCCACATGTATCAAAGGATGAGTTCCAAACCCTTGTCACCTCTGTGGACACCACATTGAAAGAGTTGAAAAGCTCTTTTGATTCTTTTGCAGATACAAATTCCAGGGCCATTACTGATCTGAACACCAAAATAGACAATTTGTCCACAGAGGTGCAAAATGCCCTAGCCCAGATGAAGTCAACTGCTACAACCTCTGCCACCTCTACTACTGTTAACTTCGAGAAAGCTACTACCTCGGCCTTCCAAAGCTCTGTTAAAGCCCTACTTGAACAACTGCAGACAGCTCAAACGCCAACTTCTGCGGGCCTTACACCAGAAGATCTGAAGAAGGCCCTCGAGCAAGTTCAGGAGCAAACTACAAGGGAGACTCTGGCCATGAAACCCTCTGACTACATGACCAGAGCTCAGCTCACAGAAATCGGCCAAGGGGTAATCAACCAGGTCACAGAGCTCATCACAGCCTTCACTACAGCCAACGCAAATTATGTGAAAGACTTCAGAAAAAGGGTCCGAAAAATGCGCTTCAACACAAAAGCAGAGGTCCATACACTCCTTGGCCTATGCGATGATCTATGCGCAAAGATGATAGATGCAGGTGCAATACCGCCCAAAAAGACAGAAGCTTTATGCAGAGCAGAGGGTACGACAGATAAGGGTCAGAATGTCTCTGATGATTCATCAGATCATCCTGAGGGGGAGAAACAAAGGGAGAAAGCTAAACAAAGGGAGAAAGCTGCAAGCAAAGGTCTACCAGCTCCGCAGGTATCCGCAGAACCTCTAAACCAAGTTCCCCAAACTCAAACTCAAGGAGGAAACCAACAACAGACCACAGAGGCAACAACCACTTCTGTGGAAATACTCTCTGAAGAAACCCCAATCATAACCCAGGTACCTGAAACCAATTAAGATCAACAACAGAAGACCACAGAGGCAACACCCACCTCTGTGGAAACATCTTTTGTATTCGGAGAAGATATCCCAACCCGTGAAGAATTCCAAATCCTAACATCATCCGAAGAAGATCAACCATCCCAATCAGCAGAGGAACTCCATACCCAAACACCAAAAACACCAGAAGAACCAAATCTCCCATCCCCAACACCAGATGCCGAAAAGGCAAAACTCCCATCTCCCACACCCAAAACCCGAACCAAAACCATTGCTCACAAAAGAAAACATCTGAGCAAAACCACAGAAGCCTCACCAACCAAGTCCTCAGAAGAACAAGTTCCAAAACCAACAGAGGCAATCCCTATAAATCCAAAAGAGGTAATCCCATATCTACAAGAACATCTTCAGCCGAAGGCAAAAGACAAAGGCAAAGGGATAATGACAGAGGAACCCAAGAAGAAGAAGCCCAAGCATCAACCAGCAGAAAAATTGATGAAGAGCTCTTTCGATGCATAAGTGACACCAAAGCCAGAACAAGAGGACTGGGCTTTCGGTGTTACCCCTCTGTCAAATATACCTGTTCTAGATCCGAAGGCAAAAGTCACAGAGGATCGAGTGGCCCAAATCAAAGAGCGAATGGATGCTCTGCGCAGACCAATGCCTCCACCCGGTGTACATCCACAACAAATGGAAGAAGTGGTGTACATATATCTGTACAACAGAAGTGCCAGAGATATTCTGCCAGCAACCATTCAAGATCCCCACTTCCATGCTGACCTCGAGAACACCTTCACAAGAACAACACCCAAGCCAAAACATCAAGTCTTCTCAGAGTCTAAAATCGACAAGGTCATATACTGTAAGTTTTCTCAAACCAGAACCACTCCTAAGGTTTCCTATAACATCTATAAGGTCAAAAGGGAGGACAAAACTGTGACCCAATTCTCAGATGCTGATCTGAGAAATCTAAGTCCCTACGACCTACCCGACCTTCTCAAATGGACGAAAGAGAACTTCACAACAAATGCACATGGAAGGGCATACAGGGTGATAAGGAAAGCCATGCGTGAGAAACTTCTGCTATACAGCCTTGTCGACTTCCAATTAGGACGAGATCTTGGAGTAAGAAACCTAAATCTCCATCCACCAGAAAATGACTGCCCATCCTCTGCCATACCAAACTCGATCATTATGCAACAAATAGAGATGGACTGTCAGAATTATGCAACAAATACTTCTGATAGAGATGGACTATCAAGATCCTGCTGGGAAGTCAAGACTGTTCGTAGAGATGGACTGTCGGAATTATGCAACAAATACTTTGACAGAGTTCGGAGCAAGACTCGTGGAGCATAAAGGAACGGAGCTCATGAATCAAGCTCTCGCAGATAGACTGATAAAGGTCATCGACCAAGTAATCAACTTCAGAACCCTCTGCATCAGTTTCTATCAAGAGCTTAGAGAACTAGGATTCAACAACAGAAGTTTCAACGACTTTAAAGACGCCAACGTCTGATATCCTCTACCAACCTCTGCAAATCTTTCCTTTCATAATGTAATCCAATGTAAGTGCCTCTGGCATAATTCTGTATGAAAGAAATGTAAAATCTTATGAGGTATTTTATTTCACCTCTTGTCATGTACTTAGCCTAGAAAACCTTGCATTTTTCAATTTTTTATTTTTCAGTGGGAGATTGTTAGCTCTAATCTTTCTGTTTATAGAAGTATTGAAAAACAGGCTAAGTATAGAAGTCTTTGACAGAGGCTCTGCCGAGTCACCGAGAAGACTGAAGCATAGAAGTCTTCGACAGAGGCTCTGACCGAGTAACCGAGGAGACCGAAGTAAGAGAATCGCCAGAAAACTCTTCAATGCGGACAAGGCCACAGAGCCTCTGTCATACTTGACAGAGCTTCTGTGGTATACAAGGACAATCATGCTTCTCACGATTTCTGCTGTACGAAGATCCTGAAGATCATTCGTACAAGGCGTAACCTGACAACTCCACGTGTCAAACTCTGATGGGTCTTAGCCTTAGTAGAAGCCGGCGCATTTAATTAACAGTGTACCTGCAACAATATCTAAATAGTGTCTTTGTACCTTTAGTCCTTGTTGTCCAGAACTTGTCCCCTTTAGAAGTAGTATAAATAGAAGACTCATGTTGAGTTCTTCTATTAAGCTTTGCACGATACACACACCATTAGAGCAGATTTCTTGTATAACTTTCAGTGTTTTTGGTGCTTTATTTATATCAATATACAGTGGGTTATTGAGCTAATTATCTAAGTTATTTCCACTTTATTTATATTTGATATTGTGTGTCTTCTACCTTATTATATCTTTTAGTTCGTTAAAACGCTTCCACATTATATCTTGTTTGAACTATTAGATAGAATGATCATTGTTAAGCAAAACAGGAACCAACAAACTTTATTTCTCTGATTGAACCAAAGAAAACAGATGATGCCCTTAGAGATCCAAACTGGGTCAGCGCTATGCAAGAAGAGCTGACTGAATTCGAAAGAAACAAAGTTTGGAAGCTCGTTCCTAGACCATCCGACAAGTCAGTGATAGGCACTACATGGGTCTATCGAAACAAGTTGGATGAACATGGAACTGTAACCCGTAACAAGGCTAGACTTGTTTCTCAGGGATACAGACAAGAGGAAGGTATAGATTATGATGAAACCTTTGCTCCTGTGGCAAGACTAGAAGCCATTCATTTATTCCTAGCTTACGCAGTACACAGAGACTTCAAAGTTTATCAGATGGATGTTAAGTCAGCGGTTCTTAATGGAAAGATGAATGAAGAAGTCTACGTGGAACAACCTCCAGGATTCTCAGATCCTAAGCATCCAGGTTATGTTTATAAACAAGATAAGGCAATTTATGGCTTAAAGCAAGCTCCTAATGCATGGTATGACACTCTCTCCTCTTATCTCCAAATCGAAAAATTTGAGAGATGTAAAATAGATAAAACTTTGTTTTTCAGGAAAGTAAAAGGTCATATTATTCTTATTCAAATATATGTCGATGATATTATATTTGGTTCCACTAACCCTGACCTTTGTACACGTTTCGCTGATAGAATGAAAGTTGAATATAAAATGAGTATGATGGGTGAACTAACATATTTCCTTGGTCTTCAAATCAAACAGAATGAAAAAGGAACTTTCATTCATCAGGGAAAGTATGTTAAAGATATGCTGAAGAAATTTGATTTAACTTAGAGTTCAGCTATGAAAACCCCCATGGCACCACCGCTGACCCTAAACAAGGATCCTTCCGGAAAGCCTGTTAATGTTACGATGTACCGTGGGATGATCGGCTCTCTCCTATATCTTACAGCTAGCCGACCTGATATTATGTATGCAACCTGTTTGTGTGCAAGATATCAAGCTGAGACTAAGGAATCTCACTTGATCGCTGTAAAGCGGATCTTTCGTTACCTTAAGGGCACTCCTAACCTAGGTCTTTGGTATCCCAAAGACTCAGGGTTTAATCTAATCGCCTATTCAGATAGTGATTTTGCAGGTTGCAAATTGGATAGGAAAAGCACCACAGGAGGATGTCAGCTCCTGGGTGGAAAGTTGGTGAGTTGGACAAGGAAAAAGCCAAACTCAGTGTCCACCTCAACTGCTGAAGCTGAGTACGTAGCCGCTGGAAGCTGTTGTTCTCGGGTCTTGTGGATGAGAAATCAACTACTGGACTATGACCTTCAGCTCTCGAAGATTCCAATTTATTGCGACAACACAAGTTCCATCGCTATAGCAAATAATCCAGTGCTACACTCAAAGACCAAACACATCGAAATCAGGTATCATTTTATCAGAGATCATGTGATGAATGGTGATATAGAACTTCATTTTATCCCAACTGACTTTCAGTTAGCTGGTCTGTTTACCAACCGTCTTGATGAGACAAGATTCAACTTTCTCATCAGCGAACTTGGAATGCTGAACTTAGAAGAGAAAAATCTTCAGCGGTTCACATTTGAGCAGGGATAAAACAAACTTGTATAACCCCTATATATCACCTTCTCTCTGAACAAAAATTGATTCGCTGATATCAAGGTATGTTCTCTCTTACTCGCTGACGTTCGCCTTGAACTAAAAGATTTCAAGACAAATTGTATCGCTGAATATCTCTTCCTTTCAGCGATATTTTGAAAATTTTTAAACTAAACTGATATTTCTAATCAGTGCTTCATGTTTTTATAAATGTCCCTGGGCTTTTAAAAACCTCAGAGACATCCAAAAATATGAAAGGACGTTTATGATGTCATCACAACGGATAAGTCATGGCACGTTTTCTCTGACACGTTCGCCCGTTTCGACTTCCTTGTCCAATCAAATTCAAGGGACGTGTCCGTGGCATCTTGAAAAACTTTCCCGCTCATAGTTTTTCTCTCTCTACTCTCACTATATAAACCTTTTGCGTTTATATTTTTACCTTTACGCGAACATCATCTCCTTCAAGCAAGAATTCTCTATTGCATTCAAACTTGTTTTCTTCAAGATCTGTTCATCTTCTTCAACAATATAAAGGTTAATATTCTTGTTATTTTCCTTGCATAAACTTGTTTTCGATCTTATTTTTGTTTTCAAAAGATCAAACAATAGAACTTTCTTAAAATTAAATCATTTTCTCTTCATGATTTTATGAACATAATCTGGAAACAGATTGTTCTTCAAAGTTTAATCTAAAAATCTTAAACTTTGACATCTTAATATGTTTTTCCAGAATCCCTTCTTTAAAAGGAAACTGGAAAACATGACATTCACTAGTATTTTTAATTTTTATTGTCAAAACTAGAAAAACCCTAATTTCTATTCTTTTTCTAAATAGAAATTACAAAATCCTAAAAATCCTTATTTTGGATATTTTATCCATTCTAAGAATTTCTATTCATATTCTTATCTCTTATATTATATAAACAGAAATGACATCTTCTACTGAAGCTCAGACTCCCACTGCTTCTTCAAAGACTACACTCACCCCTGCTTCTCAAGTTCGTTTCAAACACGAGCAGATCAACTTTCAGGGCAACAACCCTTATGCCATCTTCAACTTTCCTCGGAGAAAACATATCACCCACTTAGACGACGCTGTGAATTTTCTCAATACTTGCCCTCTCTCCACAGCTCTGACCGTCACTCCTCCAGTCAATAAACACCTACTTGCTCAGTTCTGGTGGACTGCAAGACGTGCTATGATCACCTCCACCAAAGACCCCAAAAAGGAAATAGAAGTCATCCTTTTTGACACTGACCATGGTACCTCCAAGATCACGCCTGGTACTATCAAGCATGCCCCTAAACT
This sequence comes from Saussurea involucrata, assembly GCA_033807775.1. Classification (NCBI taxonomy): domain Eukaryota; kingdom Viridiplantae; phylum Streptophyta; class Magnoliopsida; order Asterales; family Asteraceae; genus Saussurea; species Saussurea involucrata. The sequence goes on from CM066315.1 coordinate 100,210,693, forward strand.
CCCCGCAGCCACAAAAGAAATACGCTTTGTCCCTCTACCAAATCCCAAAAACCCATTGACAGAGACACCATCATGTTGGTGACTCAGGGAGAGATGAACTCCCTAAGACGAAGCTGACTGCTATCAAGAAGTCCAAGATGCCAAGCGAGATGAACTTCATCTTCGCACACCTGATAAGCTGCATGACAACTAAAGTTGGTTCTTCTGACCAAGCCTCTCAACCCCAGTAGGCTATGGGATATTCACTGCTGCAAGGCCTGCACATCGACTGGGCGAAAATCGTTTTTGATGACATGATTCAGAGAGTCGAGGAATCCAAAAGACAGAAGACCGTTCCTTATCCTCGATTTATCAGCGCTCTCTTCTTACAGGGACTCGGGGACAAAGCCCGAAGGTGGGCGACTTGAAGCTCTCACAGGTTGGCACCAAGATCCTAGAGTTCACCCCATGCCAAATGAGGTACGTCTTTCTACTATCTTATCTATTCTCAATCCCCCAACTTCGTCTACTTCTGTGGCTACCTCAGTGGTAATCCCAACTGCTGATACTCATGTTGCATCCTCCACTCCTTCTAAGAAAAGGAAACACTCTTCTACCTCACTTGATTCTCAAAGGATCAAGAAAACCAAGGAGCAACCCCCCAAGCCTTCACAGGTTGAAGACTCTACGACCTTTCTATACAAGAGCCGTGGGATAGTTCCGTGGTACGCTCTGCCACAGCTGATAAAGCCACCCTTTCCATAGCAACTTCAGCGTCTCTAAACGCTAAGGTTATAGACTTGGATCTGAACCCCCCTCCTTCAGACTCCCTAAGGACTGAAGAAGTCATTTTTAGCGAATCCAACGCTGAACCCCTTACCTAATCCCTCTTCTAAACCTTCGTTCCTCCCACCATTTCTTTGGACACTCCACCTGTTTTCCCGCCATTCTCTGCAACCAACGTCATCCTCCACGATACATCAGCTGCAACCTTACAGGGGATGATGCATCAAAATATAGGATATGCAGGCACTTCTATGCGCCAAGGCACTCTGGAAGGCGACATGGAACACTACTCAGGTTATCGAAGTTTCGAGGACTTCACCAACACGCCTACAGGTATACACAAAACCATACACACTCCTCTCTTAAAATCCCCAACTTCTGAGGTTTCCTTTGTTCATAAGTTATTAACTATTGCAGGTCCTAATTTGGGAGATATCAACACCTCCCTGAAAGACATGGTGATAAAGGTGGACTCTTTCACCACCACTCTCTCTGCTAACTCTTCAGCGGTTACAAACGTTGGATATGCTCTAAAGACGCTGACCACCGAGGTCGGAAAGAAAGCCTCCAGTACTGATCTGGAAAAGGTGGAAAGTCGCATTGGAAGCTTTTCTACTACTCTCGCTGAAAACTCTACCTCCATCAACAATCTCAACTTCACCAACAACACCCTCTTTACAAATTTCACCACCCTGTCCAATGAAGTCCCATCATTGAAGACAGAGGTTGGAACTCTTAAGGGAGAGGTCTCCACGGTCAAGACTGAGGTTGGCACTATCAAAGACCTCTTTCAGCAAACCCTCAACCGCCTGAATGCTGCTACATGTGCTCCTTCACATTTTACTCTGGTGGATCGATAGGATCTTCAAAGAATCACTCCTGCTATATCTGGCCTAGAAGACAGATTATGTAGGATTGAAACCTGTGTTGGGCTCTCTGGCCTAGAAGACAGGGACCCAATGTACACTGATGCTGCTACTGAAATTTCGGTTAACTACCCCACTCATCATGTGGAAGAGGGGGAGAAAAATGAAGAAGGTCTTCCCCATAATGCTAAGGGGAGACAACTTAAAGAACTGTTGTTGCTGCTACAACCGAGAAACCTTAGGGAGTTGAAAACCCTGAGGGAACCGAGAAACCTCCCCCTAATTTTGAGGGGGGGCAACTCGATGAGCACCTAGAAGCTGAAGCTGATGTCACCGAACCCTATACTGAAGAGGTGGAATCTGAAGAAGAAGCTGAAGATGATAAAGACGTCGACATGGCTGACGACAAACCATCAGCATCACCTAGTCATGGTGATGATGATGACGACGATGATGATTTCGACTTCTTTGTCCAGCCAAAGAAAGCCCCAGCTCCAAAAGGGATTATGAAAAATGAACCATCAGGGGAGACGACAAAGAAAAAACCTGCAGCAACCGATGCTGACAAAGGCAAAAACAAAGGCCTGGCTACAGAAGGCAATCTGACTATCCTCCAAAGAAAGCCAGTTTGTCAGGTACAATATCTTTTCTTCTCTTACACTGCATCCCTCCTCTATCCCTTCTCAACCTCAGTTCTCCTATCCATAAAACCTCTCTACACTTAAACCCTATTCTTTTCTCTATCTTTTTCTTCCCAGATGATCTTACTTAAACGATCGCTGCATTTCAGCTAGTCCTCTCCCCTGCTTGAGGATCCAACTGAAGTTCCTCTGGCTGCAACTACAACAATAAATCCATCACCTATCGTTGAAGAATTAATCCCAGTCTTGGATTTCACCGAGACTAATGAACCTGAAGAACATCTGCTCTCTCACAAAAATAGACCTTTCTTAGCTCCTCAAACGCTAAGTGAAGAGGAACTGAAAAGAAGAGAGGCAATGATGAAGAAGCTTGATGATCCGCGAATCATCCTTCCTCGATACGAAATCAATCCTCCTAAATTCAGACTATCAAGAAAGGAATACTCCGAACATCTCAAGGCTGAAAAACAACTCGGCAATCGAAGGAAAGATGAAGAACAAGATAAAGCCTACGCCATCCAGCTTGTCCAACAATCGGTGAAGGATCCTGATCTGAAGAAAACTCCCATTGATGTCCAATGTCAATTGTGGGAAGACGCCTAGAAGATCATCGAAGAAAAGACCAAGGTATCTAACTCTACCTTGGAATGGTGCAAAGAAAAACTGCCCTTTCGATATCGGGCTGCCCGAATCAACAAGGTGAACATCAGGGGAAGAACGCCAATAAAAGTTCCAGTCGTTGAAGTCGACTTATTCAGAGAAAATGGTACCAAGGAAACCATCTACGCCTCTTCAATCAAGAAGTACGGTCTCTCGGAGTGGTTGGAGATGCGAATAGCCATTCAGCGATCTCACTCACAGTTTAAGAGCCATGTCGAGAAAATGATCAATCAACAGATCGACTTGGTTTCATCTGTTGTGGATATTCCTCCTCCCCCTAATCCAGCTCAACGAAGAAGGGCCTCTGCAAAGAAAAAGATAATACCATCAGACTCAGGTCCTCCTATCCGAAATGAAACCGGTATTGGCTTCTCACGTGCTGAAGTACTTGGTCCTGAACCTGACCTCTCAGCGCTCGATACCTCCCTACCCCCTGGTGAACGCTTCATCCCTGGAAAAGTCTTAAGCAAACCTTATGGTATCTTCTTTCATGACTATGATGAACGAGAACGCTTTCAACGCATTTCTGAGCTACCCATCACTCCTATCGAACATCTTAGAGATCTTATCTTGTTGGTCCCGAAGGCCTATACAAGTTTGTAGAAGGGGGGGGGGGTTGAATACAAACACACAGATTTTACTTTTCTAAATTGTTTATTGATAAATCATTAACAATTTACAGCTTGTTGCGGAAACAAGATTAAGGATAAACCTAAATCTAAACAAGTTGGAACACTAAGGTTTCTTGCACTAAGAGAGATAAAGAAATTACTAATAATAACCTATCTTGAGATAAGAGATTGAACTTGTCCAGAGTTAGCAATTTATTTCAAATGAAGTGGGTTCATCTATTTATATACTGCATGCATTTAATGCAAGTTAGTATACACTTTACACGTGTCATCAGCTGGTTGGTTGCATGTCATTCACCTTTTGACAACCTTAGTAACCGCATGGATGAACAGTGTAGTATCAGAGTGGTTGTACGATTTCAGACAGTCGGAGGTTCTTTTCTGACATTTCGTACGGAGTCGTGCAAGGGTGGTTAAGACAAAAGTACTTTGTACGGAGGACTTCATGATCAACTTTCGTTGATTCAGAGCATTATCATTATCTATTCAGCGAATGATAAAGTTCAGCGATAGCTGAAGTCTTGTACTTGATACTTCACGTTGAGTGGACAAATCTGAGTCTTCGCTGATCCGCATCAGTTCATTAGGAGACTTGTCGCTGGTTCTTGAGCTTGATCTTCGACTTCAGCGTAGAACCTTTGTTGACGTGAAACTTCTCTTCAGGGTCATAAGTAAACAACTAACTTATCAGCGATCATCATAATGACTGAACAGACTCAGAGCATTAATGGTGAACAGTGTTCGCTGAATGTTTAATTTAAAGAGCGAGAGTTCCTATCAGCGGTACTGTAAGATCTTAGTACTTATCAGCGATAGTGAAACTCTGAGACATATTGTTTACTTACAATTATCACTAAGTATATAAGAGAGGGTCATTATCAAATCACTGAGGGTTTGGATCAACAATCTCCCCCTATTTGATTATGACATAGCAACAAAGAAAATTGATATTTAATGAAAACATAAGGATAAAAAGAACTCATAAAATATTTGTCCCTTTTACTGTTTTCTGGGATCTTTTCAGTACTGATGGAGTAAAATACATACGCTGAAATCTTTCTTTAAAACTTTGAATCAGGTTACAAAGAGAAATGGAAAGATTACAAGTACAAGCGAAATAAATTACAAGTACAAAAGAATAGCTGTTACAATAGAGAAATAGGCGATCATATCAGTTTGTAAAGGGTTCTTCCTTAATGAAAAGTTCATCAAGGGTCATTGATGTGGTGGGAATCATCCAGTCAGGAACGGTTACACCCTGTTTTCTTTTGATCAACGCTTCTTCAAAAATCAAGGGTTTCAGATGTCGTGCCTGAGGGTCATTCCTGAAATCACACCAGTAGATGAGATCTCTCAGCTGTTCGATGGGAGTGATGTGAAGTTTAGAGATGCGTTGAAAATGATTTCCACCATCGTAGTCATGGAAAAATATCCCGTAGGGTTCGCTTATGACTTTGCCAGGGATGAAAGTCTCACCAGGAGGAAGAGATGTGTCAAGCATGGAAAGATCAGGATCAGGACCAAGGACTTCAGCACGTGAAAAACCAATACCTGTTTCATTTCGTATGACAGGGCCATCAATTGAAGATTTAGATTTCTTCTTCTTTGTTGAGGCCTTTCTTTTCTGACTTTCGAGAGGAGGAGGAGGAGGAGGAATATCCACACAGGAGTAGACTAAGTCGATTTGTTTGTTGATCAGCTTTTCAACATGTTCCTTGTACTTCGACTGAGACTTCTGGATGGCTAACCTGATCTCCAACCATTCAGAGAGACCGTACTTCGTTATGGCTTCAGCATAGAATTTTTCGTACTTCTTATCTTCTCTGAATATCTCGACTTCAGCGATTGAAACAAGGGTTGTTCTTCCAGAGATGAATACCTTGTTGATTTTGGCAGGAGAAAGTCTATAGTTGACCTTTTCTTTGCACCAGGCTAAAGTGGACTGAGACACAGTTCTCTTTTCTTCAGTTATCTTCTTGGCGTCTTCCCAGAGCTGACGTTGAACTTCAATAGGAACTATTTTCAGCTTGGGGTCTTTCACTGATCGTTTAGAAAGATGGATGGCGTATTCTCTGTCCTTTTCTTCAGCTTCCTTTCTTTCAGCGATTAATCTTTCAGCTCTGAGGTGATCCTTGTATTCCTTTTGGGAAATTCTGAACTTTGGAGGAACTGAAGGAAGTTGATCACGCCTCAGTATGATTCGCTGATCCTCGAATTGCTTTATTATCTCTTCTCTTCTTTTCTGATCCTCTTCACTTAGCTTTTGAGGAGCTAAGGAAGGTCTGCGTCTGTGCGAGAGTAGCTGTTCTTCAGGTTCATCAGTCTCGGAGATTAAATCTAAGACTGAGATTATTTCTTCAGCAGTAGCTGGTATTATTGGTGAAGTCGCAGTTGTGGAACCTTCAGCGATATCCTCAAACAGGGGAGAGGACTAGCTGAAACACAACGATCTTACAAGTAAGAACTTGGGTAGAATCAGAGAGAGAAAATTTGTTCAAGTGTATAGGCTTGGGTAGTAGAACTGATAGTGTATGATAGAGGAGGGATGGAGTGAGAGATGTTTAGTGTACCTGACAAACCGGCTTTTCAAGCAAGATCGTCAGATTGTCATCTTCAGCGACGCTTTTGCCTTTGCCTTTCTCAGCTCCAGAGGCTGAGGGCTTTGTCTTTGTCCGCTCCCCTGAAGGTTCATTTATCGAGATTCCCTTAAGAACTTTGATCCTCGGAGCAGGTTTGACGATAAAGAAGTCATCGTCATATTCGTCATCATCATCACCATTCTTTGGAGAAGAGGATGGTTCATCATCAGGGATGTCGACGACTTCATCATCTTCTGCTTCGGATTCGGTTTTATCAGCTTCTTCTTCGAGTTGCTCCCCCTCAGATACAGAGGCGAGCTTCTCGGTTTCCTCAGGGTTTTCATCTTCCTGAGGTCCAGCGGTCTCAGTTTCCTCAGGGTTTTCATCTCCCTGAGGTCCAGCGGTGGTTCCTTCAGCATCCTTCTTCTCTCCCCTGATAGATTCATCATCAGAAAGGTCTTCAGCACTCTTGGAGAGATCTTCAGCGCCCTTCTCCCCCTCTTTCTCATGATAAGTGGGGGAGGAATGGGTTAACTCAGCAGCTTTGGCAGGTTCTCTGTCTTCTTGGTCAGAGATACCTATACAGCCATCAATCTTTGCTATTCTGTCTTGAAGGCCAGAAATAGCAGGATTGATCTTCTCCAGCTCAGTGCGATCCACCGCTGTGAAATTGTCAGATGCAGGGACAGGGGCAGGGGCAGGAGTATTAGCTTTGTGTAGCAGCTGCTCGATCATCGTTTTCATCGAACCAACATCGTTCTTTACAGAGCCTAAGTTAGTCTTTATAGTAGACATATCTCCCTCTAGTTGTCCAACCGATGTCTTCAGCGTTGTGACCTCGCTGGACATGGATGAAACTGAATTTTTGAGAGAGGTGTAGTCTGTGGAGATGTCAGCGAGCACCTTGGCGAAGTCGCTGAGAGTTTTATCAACCTGCTTCATGTCATCTGTGGAGGCCTTCTTCTCCACCACTGTTGTCAGCTTTATAAGATTATCTCCAGCGTTTGTTACAGCTGTAGAGTTATTTGAAAGAGTAGTGGTGAGACTTGTCAGCTTTGTCTCCACGGACTTCAGAGAGGCGTTGATATCTCCCAAATTAGGACCTGTAACATATAAGAACTTGTGAACAGATGAAAGCCTATAAGTTTGGGGTTTAGGGACCGTGTATATGGGTTGGTGTGTACCTGCAGGAGGATTGGTGAATTCATCAAAATCACGGGTTCCTGAGTAAAGTTCCATATCTTCAGCTAAAGTGCGTTGACGTATGGTCATCTATGCAGGTCCTGTGCCTATCACTCCTTGAAGAGTATTTTCGTTAACTTCTGGAGGAATGACAGGTGCTTCAGTGATAATTGGAGTAGAGTCCAAATGAGTGGAGGGAGGAGCGAAGGATAAGAATGGAGGTTGGGTTCTGAGTTCAGCGTTGGATTCGCTGAAAATCACTTCATCAGTCTTTTGAGAGACTGAAGGAGGTTGGGTAGGTTCCAAGTTTGTAACCCAGCGTTTAGAGACGCTGAAGTTGGGATGGAATGGATGGGTTGTTCAGGTGTGGCAGAGCGTACCACTGAACGTTCCTTCAACTCTGCAGAAAGAGCTGAGGAGTCTTCAGCATGAGATTGTTGGGGTTGCTCCTTTTCTTAGAAGGAGAGGATTTTGTGGCCAGGGTATCAGCGATGGGTATTGTCGCTGAAGGAGCCACAGAAGTAGAAGAAGAAGGGTTGAGAAGAGTTAAAAGGGTAGAAAGACGTACCTCATTTTCAACGGGTTTGAAGTCAAGTACCTTAGGGCCAACCTGAGAGAGTTTCAGGTCGCCCTCTTGCGGGTAGCTGTCCTTCAGGCCATATTGGAAGATGGCGCTGATGAATCGGGGGTAAGGAACCCATGGAGGTCTGTCAGCGGCAGAGTCTACTTTTTGCACCAAGTCATCATAGATAAGAGATGCCCAGTCAATGTGTAGACCTTTCAGCAGAGCGTATCCCATTGCTTGCTGAGGTTGAGCGGCTTGGTCAGAGGTGCCGGTCTTGGCAGTCATGCAGCTGATTAAGTGAGCGAAGATGAAGTTCATCTCGCTGGGCATTTTCGACTTCTTTAGCAGGGTCAGCTTCTTCTCGGGCTTCTTGTATCTGCCAATTTCCCATACATATCCCATTGCATCGAAAAATGCAATAAGAGCTTCTTTGTCAGCGAGTTTCTTATGGTCAGTGAAAGGAACAAAAGGCTTTTCTTTTGTAGCGTTGGGAAAGTTCAGAGCTTTGCGAATGTTGGCAGGTGTGATCTTTATCGTGCCATACTCAGTATCGCTGAGGATACAATCAATTGTTTTGGAGGGATCTTTGGCGGATGGTAACTGAGAATGTCTGGCAGAGTACCAGAACTGGGATAGTAGTAGCTGACTTGCAGGAGGTGAGATGGTCAGGGCTGTTGAAATGCATCAATTCTTTAGGAAATTCACAGCATCTTTCAGATGTGTGACTTGCTTTCGAGGAGGAAACTCGAGAAGCGCAGAAAGGTTGTTCGTTTTGGTCCAATATAGTTGTTCCAGAGTGAACTTAACCTGAGGAGCCTTGATAATTTCTACTTCCTCAGAATCAGCGGAGATGTTCTCAGCGGTAGCAGGAATGTCAGACGATGCCATTTCTCTGTATTATCAGTTCAACCAAAGATGTTAACAAATAAAAATAATCTTAATGTGGAAAGATTTTCCAATAAGATGGTTCAAATTTTATCCATTTCATTCAGACACAAATGTCTTAATGAAGATTAGGGTTTTTCTTGATTTTAAGAAACGAAATGTAAAACCCATTTATTCTTGTTATCCAGTTTTCTATGAAGAAATAGATTCTGGAAACGAATGAAGAACAAGTTTAAGATTTTTGCATTTAAACATGAAGAACAACCATGAAATGGTTGTGTTTCATAAAACCATGAAAAAAAATGATTTCATTTTTAAGAAGTTCTTTTGTTTGATCTTGTTAAAACAAGGAAAAGATCGGAAACAAGTTATACGCATTCGGTAATAAATAAGAACATATTAACCTTGATGTTTGATGAAGAAGATGATGAACAGTTCTTGAAGTTTTAGAAAGCACAAATGCAATAGTGAATTCTTTCTTGCGGAGGAAGATTGTTCGCGTAAAGGAAGATATAAACCACGAGTTTGTTTATATAGAGAGATTAGAGAGAGAAAATCTTGAGCGGGAAAATATTTTCATCATGACACGAACACGTGTTTGCATTTGATTGGAGGTTTGAACGAGACGTGCAAACGTGTGTCAGAAAGAGAAACGTTCCGGGGTTTATCCGTTGCAATGATGTCACAACTGTCCTTTCATATTCTTTTAGGATGTCTCTGAGGTTTTGAAAGCTCAGGGACTCTTTTACAAACATGAAGCACTGAATGAAAATATCAGTGATGGTTTTAAGAATTTTCAAAATATCGCTGTTAAGGAAGAGATATTCAGCGATGCATTCTGTTTTGAAATCTTGCATTTTCATGCGATTATCAGAGAGAGAAAACATACCTTGATATCAAGTTAACCAAGTTTTATTCAGAGAGAAGATGATTGAATAGGTTATACGAGTTGATTTTATCCTATCGCTGATCAATGTGAACCGTTGAGGATTTTACCCTTCAAAGTTCAGCATTCCAAGCTCGCTAATGAGAAAGTTGAATCTTGTCTCATCAAGAGGCTTGGTAAATAAATCAGCTAACTGATAATCAGTTGGGATAAATTTGAAGTTCAATATCACCATTCATCACATGATCTCTGATAAAATGATATCTGATTTCTATGTGTTTGGTCTTTGAATGTTGTACTGGATTGTTTGCTATAGCGATGGCACTTGTGCTGTCGCAATAGATTGGAATTTTGGAGAGCTGAAGATCATAGTCTAGTAGCTGATTTCTCATCCACAAGACTTGAGAACAACAGCTTCCAGCAGCTACATATTCAGCTTCAGCTGTGGAAGTGTATATTGAATTTTGCTTTTTACTTGTCCAACTTACCAGCTTTCCACCCAGGAACTGACATCCTCCTGTGGTGCTTTTCCTATCCAATTTGCAACCTGCAAAATCACTATTTGAATAGGCGGTTAGATCGAATCCTGAATCTTTGGGATACCAAAGACCTAGGTTCGCTGTACCCTTAAGGTATCGAAAGATTCGCTTTACAGCTTTCATATGAGATAGCATAGGTTCAGCTTGATATCGTGCACACAAACATGTTGCATACATAATATCGGGTCGGCTAGCTGTAAGATACAAGAGAGAGCCGATCATCCCACGGTACAGCGTGACATTAACATGTATTCCCTTTGAATCCTTGTCAAGTGTCAGCGGTGGTGCCATAGGGGTTTTCATAGCTGAACTATGAGTTAAATCAAATTTCTTCAGCATATCTTTAACATACTTTCCCTGATTAATAAAAGTTCCTTTTTCAGTTTGCTTAATCTGAAGACCAAGGAAATATGTTAGTTCACCCATCATGCTCATTTTATACTCATCTTTCATTCTATCAGCGAAACGAGTACAAAGCTCAGGGTTAGTAGAACCAAATATAATGTCATCAACATATATTTGAACTAGAATGATATGACCTTTCACTTTTCTAAAAAATAGAGTTTTGTCAATCTTACCTCGCTCAAATTTTTCAATATGGAGATAAGTAGAAATAGTGTCATACCATGCACGAGGAGCTTGCTTCAAGCCATAAAGTGCCTTATCTAGTTTATAAACATTACCTGGACGCTTAGAAACTGAGAATCCTGGAGGTTGTTCCACATACACTTCCTCATTCAGCTTTCCATTCAGAAACGCTGACTTAACATCCATCTGATGTACTTTGAAGTTTTTGTGTACAGCATATGCTAAGAATAGACGAATAGATTCAAGTCTTGCTACTGGAGCAAATGTTTCGTCATAATCTATACCTTCCTCTTGTCTGTATCCCTGAGCAACAAGACGAGCTTTGTTGCGGGTTACAGTACCATGTTCGTCCAACTTGTTTCGATAGACCCATTTAGTGCCTATTACTGTTTTATCAGTTGGTCTCCGAACAAGTTTCCAAACATTGTTTCTTTCGAATTCAGTCAGCTTTTCTTGCATGGCGCTGACCCAGTTTGGATCTTTGAGGGCATCATCTATTTTCTTTGGTTCAGTTAGAGAAATAAAGTTAACAAATAAACAAATATTACCTGCACTTCGTCGAGTTTGAACACCAGCGTTTGGATCACCAAGAATTTGATCAATTTGGTGATTTATGGTCCATCGCTGAGCCGAAGCATAAGTTGCTGACTCATCTTGAACTGGAGGAGCTGAAGATGAGGCTTCAGCTACTTCTGGAGTTTCAACTAAGAGAGGAATACTTGCATTTGTCATTTCATTTACTGATTGCTGAGAGATAGATGGAATGTCTGAGGCATTTGGTTCAGCGGTAGGTATATCGTTTATAGGAGCAGCTGAGACCCATGATGTTTCAGCTTCACTATTCTGCATGTTTGGAATGATAGGAGGACTATCATCTTCTACTTGATGAGCATGAGGAGTGGGAATATCTCCTGAATCACCAAGATGAGAAAACATCCATTGATTCAGTTCTTCAGTATTAGCGGACGGTTTAGAGTTCGCTGAACGGGATTCGTCAAACGTGACGTGAATAGTTTCTTCTACAGTTTGTTTTCTACGATTGAAGACTCTGAAGGCTTTGGAAACTGAGGAGTATCCAAGACAGATTCCATCATCAGCCTTAGGATCAAACTTTCCAAGAGCATCTCTGTTGTTCAGTATGAAACGCTGACATCTAAAGATGTGAAGAAAGCTGATTGAAGGCTTTCTCCCATGAAAGAGTTCATAGGCTGTCTTTTTGAATCTTTTAACTATCAGCGACCTGTTTTGCGTAAAACAAGCAGTGTTGACAGCTTCTACCCAAAACTGAGTAGGCAGGTGAGAATCGCTGAGCATTGAACGTGCAGCTTCAATAATTGTTCTATTTCTTCTTTCAGCGACTCCATTTTGTTGCGGTGTTCTCACTGAAGAGAAGTTGTGAGAAATACCCTTACTCTCAAGATAGGAATCAAGAGAACTGTTTTTGAATTCAGTCCTATGATCACTCCTTATTGAGCGAACGGTCAGATTGTTCAGGGTTTCCATCTTCCGAACAAAGGTGATGAGTTCTTCAGGGGTGTCACTCTTAGAACGGAGAAACGTTACCCAAGTGAAGCGAGAGAATTCATCAACTATGACCAGCGTATATTTCTTTCCAGCGATGGATTGTTTGTTAACAGGGCCAAACAAATCCATATGGAGTAGTTGTAGAGGAGATGACACTGATGAAACTTGCTTTGATTTAAAGCTTGCTTTGGTCTGCTTCCCTTTTTCACACGCTGAACATAAAGACTCTTTGGCGTATGAATGCTGAGGTAGACCAGTTACTAACTCTTTTGAAGAAAGAGTGTTCAGTGTCTTGAAATTTAGATGAGATAGCCTCTTATGCCATATCCAGTTGACATCAGATGAGGCCTTTGAGAAGAAACAGGAGTTCTCAGTGGTTGGCCCGTTCGAGGACAACCTGTCTTCAATGCTATTTTGACAAGTGTCCCATGCATTTAATGCATATGGGAGTATTTATGGAAGAAGACCCTCTCATTGAAAGGTGACGCTCTTTGAAGAACTCACTCTGTGTGAAGGAAAAAATTCGGCAGACTTATTTCTCTCTCAAAATCTTCATAGCTTTGTCTTAGTGTTCTAAGTTGTGAAAAGTTTCTTTGTATACTCTGTGTAAGATTGTTAGGATAGATTTTAATATGTTCTTTTATGCAACAATCTAAAGTTTTCTATGTGTAATTCTTGATTTTATATCAATAAAGAATTAAATTAAGTAAATTTTTTGTATATTTTATTCACCCCCCCCCCTTTCTACAATACTTGCTATTGTTTGCTATCTCATAGTTGGGACCAACAAGTGGTATCAGATCATGTCAATTAACTTAATATACTTGATCTGTAATGGAATTATCTTCCTCTTTGAACAATGTTTCTTCTTAAAGCTTTCTTGCTGGATCATACGACAATGGCTCCATAGCCAAACCACCTAAGTTCAATCCCAATAACTTCCTCTGTGGAAAATTCGTATGATGCTCTTCTTAGAATGGGTTGATAGCAGATATCCTACTATTCTAAGTGAAGGATCCTTTGTTCCTAGAGTCTGGTATCCTTATAATGCTCAAAAGGAAAATAAAAGAGACGATGCTAATGATTCTTCTGAGGAAGAAAGAACAACAACTACTGGGAGATATATTGTCAAAGCTCCAAGTAAATACAATGATGAATACAAACGTCTTGTCTCGCTTGACACTAAAGTCAGAGCCATCATTGCCCTCTTACTGCCTGCTGAAGTTTACCACTCTCTTGTGAACTTTCCCACTGCTAAGGAAATGTGGTCTACTTTGTGAATTCTTTATGAAGGCACATCTAAAGTCAAAAAGAGAAGAAAGATTGCTCTAGTTAGAAAATATGAAGTTTTCTATTATGAGAAAGGAGAATCTATTTCAGACTGTTATAACCATTTTAACAGTCTTCTTAATGATCTTAAACTTTGTTGTCGCATTTATGACCATGAGGAAGTCCTATGCAAGTATATGTATTGTCTTTCTGACTTTTGGGAAAACATACGTACTAGAATAAAAACAACCAATGTTAGGGTACAAAATGTATTGAATAGAAGTTCAGGAACTAAAATGTAAATACCCTAAAAGGGTATAAATAGTTTCTCAAACCTTATGACTAGGGTTAATGTTTGTTTAGCCTTACACGACTATTGTAAAAACTCTTTCTATTGTTCATGCAATCAATATATCCGACGTGTCGTAAATTCATTGATTTCTATTGATTGTTGATACAAATTGCACTAATCTGGGATCCACAAATTGTATCAGAGCTATAATCAGAGGCGGCACGATACATGGTTGCTGCTAGAGCTTCAGATGCATCAGTGTGACGTTGATCATCATCAAGAGTACTACCATAGTCACTCTTGATGGACCAAGAGTCAGCCACAACGGAACGGTCGTCATCGAAGATCAGATCGGCGGTGGATGGACAAGTTATGGACAAATTTTGAATACTGGTCATACCTGGAAGAAGAGGAATTGATGGAAAATTTTTGAAGAATCAACCGCAACGGAACGGTCGTCATCTTAATTTTTTGTTTTTCTATAAAACGGTTATGTGTTCTTCAAGGAATTTGGATATTTGATTTCGTGATCTATGGTTAAATATGAGTGTTTCATTCTCTCATAGTTATTCCTAAAAGAATTCTGACACCATACAAGATCATCAACAATCGGATTATGAACATCAAGTACTTTCATGCCTTCGGATGCACCTGCTTTGTGTTGAACGACAAGAATTATCTCGGAAAATTCAGCCCCAAGGAGGAAAAATGAGTCTTCATTGGCTACTCTTCTCAAGCAAAGGCCTTCAGAGACTACAAGAAACACACCAAGACCATCATCGAGAGTGTACACGCGACTTTTGACGAAACAATGGACTTGGCTTCTGAACACATCAATTCATAACCCGCTTTAACTGGAGTGTTAGCTTCTGAACGTACTCATTCAGGATCTACACAAGCTTCAGCTAGTCCTCTCCCCTACTTGACGATCCAACTAAAGTTCCATCCACTACATCAACAATAAATCCAGCTCCTATCGCTGAAGAAATAATCCCAGTCTTGGATCTCCCTGAGACTGATGAACCTTAAGAACAGTTGCTCTCTCACAAAAACAGACATTCCTTAGCTCCTCAAATGCTAAGTGAAGAAGACCTGATGAAGAGAGAAGCCATGATCAAACAGCTTGAAGATCAACGAATCATCCTTACTCGAGACAAAATCCCTGCTCCTAAGTTGAGACTTTCAAGGAAAGAATACACTGATCATCTCAAGGATGAAAAACAAGTCGCCGATCGAAGGAAAGCTGAAGAACAAGATAAGGCATACGCCATCCAGCTTGTCCAACAATCGGTGAAGGATCCTGATCTGAAGAGAACTCCCATTGAAGTCCAACGTCAATTATGGGAAGACGCTCAGAAGATCATTGAAGAAAAGACCAAGGTATCTGATTCTACCATGGAATGGTGCAAAGAAAGACTGCACTATCGATCTAAGCCACCTAGAATAAACAAAGTGAACATCAGGGGAAGAACGACCATAGGCGTTCCTGTCGTTGAAGTTGACATATTCAGAGAAGATGGTACCAAGCAAACCATCTATGCTGCTACGATCAAGAAGTACGGTCTCTCTGAATGGTTGGAGATGCGAATAGCCATTCAGTGATCTCGCTCACAACATAAAAGCCATGTCGAGAAAATTATAAATTCTCAGATCGACTTGGATTCTTCTGCTGTGGATGTTAGCTTCAATCTTCCTAATCATAGAAGTATTTAGAAGTAGTGAAAAATAGGCTAAGTATAGAAAAGCCTCTCACAGAGGCTCTGCCACTTCTTCCAGAAGATCAAGTCCAGAAAGCCACAGAAGCTACAGAGGTAATCACAGAACCTCTGTAGTGCGCAAGAAGAAGATCAACTCGGAAACAAGTGGACTGCTCCACAGAAGGTCAGACCATAGAACCTCTGTAA
The DNA here is from genome assembly GCA_033807775.1 of Saussurea involucrata. Taxonomy (NCBI): domain Eukaryota; kingdom Viridiplantae; phylum Streptophyta; class Magnoliopsida; order Asterales; family Asteraceae; genus Saussurea; species Saussurea involucrata. Next base: position 100,226,470 of record CM066315.1, read on the forward strand.
TGCCTTACAGAGCCTCTGTGGTCTGATATGAAGACTTGGAAGATATTACTGGATACGTTCATCAACTTGCATGGAAAAGTACTGTCAAAACACGTGTCAAGCTCTGAGTGGACTCAATAGGGCATGGTACAAAATAGACGTCTGCGCCATTTAATGCATTTACCAATAGTACATCTGCTCCATTAAATGCGCATGGCTCAAACAACTGTTCACACCATCCAGTTCACTATTCATGCCGTAAAAGGAACAGTGACCTTCTTCATAGTCTTCTAAGAGTAGTATAAAAGGAAGTCTCATGTTGAGATCTTCCTAAGAACAAATACACAAGGAATCACTAATACTCTCAAACGTTATTGTCGAATATCTGAGTGTTATATTCTCACACACACCAACAGTTCTTAATCTGTTCTTCGTGTTCTTATTATATATTGAATAACTGTAACTGTTCAAGAAATCCTTTTTATTCCTTACTGTTTTCTTTATATATGTGCGTTCTAATATCTATCAAACATATCTGTTAGTTTAATACGCTTCCGCATCAAACTCTAAACTCAACTAATAGACTGTTAATCTTGATTAAGTGAATCTGGGTTCCAACAATTGGTATCAGAGCCTCTCTTGATTTTCAATATCAAGTGATCCACTTATCAGGATTCGTGATAGATATTATTGTGTCTGGAAACTGCTTAAACTCAGAAAATCTTCAAGTTCATAGAAGTAACTCTTTAGTCATACTTTCCTTCTAAAATCTTCAAAAATGACAAATACAAATAATTTCTTTACTACTGGTTCTCTCACTAAACCTCCTAGTCTCCTTCGAGATGAGTATCCTCAGTGGAAAAAAAGAATGGTCCATTTTTTCGAGGGCACTGAAAAAAATCAAGTACAATATCTGTACAATCCTCCTCCTATTCCCATGACAGTAGTACCTCGTATACCTGCTACTGCTGAATCTGCCGAAATCCCCGAACATCAAAAACCAAAGCCAAAAGGGGAGTGGTCAACCGAAGATAAAGCAGAAGATGAAGTTGCTCAGAAAACCAAGAGGACATTGATTATGGCAATACCCAACGAACTCTTTCAATCCTTGGATTCATGTGAAACAGCGCATGATCTGTGGAAAGAACTGGAAAGACAGTTGGAAGGAGGTGCTAAAACACAAAAAAACCGAAGAGCACAGTACATCAATGAATATCATGCATTCAGAGCCTCTTCAACAGAATCTCTGCAAACAACATACGACAGATTCAACTCTCTAATCAACAAGTGCAGAAAATCAGGCATTGACAGAACTTCTGAAGAAAACAATGTCATGTTTTTAAAAAGTCTAAATGAAGAATGGCTCCAGCTGTCTATGTCCCTACAGACAAATCAGGATCTAGACACCTGGACTCTCTCTGATCTTTACGTAACATTAGCCGCACAAGAACCTCAGATAGCACAGGCTAAAACACTAACCATTGTACCATATGCATTAGTTAGTAAAACTAAAGAAGATGCACAGAGACCAAGAAATGAAAAAGCCACAGAGGAGAAGAAGAAGGAGAAGAAGAAGATGGTGATAATAGACAGTGAAGAAGAAGAGCAAGCAGAAAAAGAAATAACTCTTGCGTCACTAGCTAAATCTTTAGCTCTATTGACAAAAGAGTTCAGAGGAAACAGAAGAGGTTCCGGAAATGAAAGATATGATAGAGAAAACAGAAGAGATGACAGAAGAGAAGAAGAATCGAGTGGCCGACAGAGGTCAAGTGAAAGACATTACAGAGGAAATGACCGACAGAGGTCAGATGACTCGGTAAGCCACACACAGCAAGAATGCTACAAATGCGGCAAACCTGGTCACTATGCAAATGAATGTAGATCAGAGAAAGGCGGAGACCTACAGAAGTCCAATGATCGAACAGGAAACACTCCTCAAGGATGTTTTAACTGCGGCAAACCAGGCCATTTTGCGAATGAATGCAGAAGCAGATCAAATTGCCCACAGAGGGACTCTGCTTTCTACAAAAAGAAAGCCAAGTATTATGCTCAAAAATCCTTAATGGCAAAAGGACATTCTGAGGAGAACACAGAAGACTTCCAGTCAGACTCTACTTCTGACGATGAACATACCGCCAATGCCCTCTTCTGTGGCATGGCAGAAGTCGACTCCTGCACTGACTCTAAGGTATCTACTTCAAATTCCAACTCTTGTATTACCTCTGTAGATGATAATACACTTAGAATTAACATTGAATTAATTGAACTGAAAGAGATAAATCAAATTATTCAGAAAAGACTCACCTTCAATGAGAGAGAAGTACGGCTTCTCACTCAAGAAAAAGCAAAGATTTTTGAGGAAAAAGAGAGAATAGAAAAGAATTGGAACAAAACTCTAGATCCTTTAAAAAACAAATTTCTGAATTAACCAATACTTTAAAAGATAAAACAAAAGAACTTTCAGTTTCAAGGAGCGAAACTACTGACATAAGAGCTCTTAAAGAATACTTTCAAAGAGAAAGAGAGGTATTATGGCAAGATTTACTCAGAAGAGAAGTTTTGATTAAAAACTATAAAGATGCACAGAAAGTTTATGAAAAAGTAAACTCACAAATAGGAAGACGAGGTATAGGGTATGATGATATCACCCTAGGTGTTGAAGGCAAAAGAAACAAACCTCTGTCCTCTTTATTTGTGATTGGAAAAACGAACAAACCAGATTTTCCAAATCTAATCTCTGTAAGCAAAAGGGCGAAAATCTCTGTGGATCCTTACTTGAAGAAACATAAGAAGATGATTAACGTGTGGTTTGAAAACACAGACTCATCATCTTCAACCTCTGTCAATAGAGGTATCAAACCAAAGAAATATCTGAAAACACAAGATCAGATTGGTATCTTCAAGTTTGGTAAACCAGAGACCCAAACACAGGTTGCTTTTGTCTGTTTGATAAACGTTGAAAAGAAATTATCAGCAGAAGCTCCTGAGTTTAAACCCATTTTTTCAGAAGAAAACTTTAAAAATTTAATTGAAAAAGAAATTTTGGAAATATGGAAATCAAGCGTTTTAGAAAATTTCTGTACATCTTCTATAGATAAAACTCTCACTGAAGAAATCTTATTAGAAACCTCTGCAATCTATGAAAACTATTCTACAGAGGAAGAAAGCTCGTACGATACATGCTCAGAAAATCCAGCCTCTATTGAAAGAATTGACTCAACCTCTGTATACGAGGACGATTCATCCCCTGACAACTCAGAGACTGATTTCAAATCAGGGATAATTCACTGTGACACAGAGGATGTCAAATTCTCCTCTGAAGTTCCTCACAGAACTATTTCTCCAAAAGAGAAACTCACAGAGATTCCAATCTGCCAATATTTTCTAAAATTGAATCTACATATCAAAACCTCTGCTGAGCTTAAAATGTTACAGAAGACCTCTATTGATCCTATAAGTTCTAGATTTTCAAAACCCAAGGTTAATAAATCTTTTTCTTCTGTGACAGTGATGAAAGAAGTTCACCACAGAAGCAACCAACAGAAGGCAGGTCCTAAACAGAGCTTTTGCAAACAACATTCGAGTATTCATAGATCTTCTAGTAATAGGAAATCTAATGTAAAGAAAGAATGTAATGCCTCTGTGGCTGAGTTTAAAAAGTTCAATGAAAAGTTCAAGCAAATTACATCTCATATTCAATACTGTCATTGCTTTGATCTTATGTCTAAACTTAATAATCATTTTTCAAGTCAAATTTGTTTACTCTCTACGACAATTCAAAAGTCAAATCCCACAAAGAAACAATCTGACTCTTCTGCAGAGAACAAAATGTATTTCAAGAATGCCAAGGCAAACTTGAAAAACTCTAACAATATTGGACCCATATGGATATGGGTACCTAAATCTCTGTGATTGTCCTGCAGAAGAAGTATGTGCCAATCTGGTATCTAGACTCCGGATGCTCAAGGCACATGACTGGTGACAGAAGTGCACTATCCACGTACAAAGAAACACAAGATGGTGGATCTGTGACTTTTGGAGACAACAAGAAAGGACACATAAAAGGCTATGGAGTCATAAGGAAAGAAGACGTTTCTGTATACAAAGTTGCATATGTGGATGGCCTTAAGCACAACCTACTCAGTGTAAGTCAACTTTGTGATACAGGATTCAATGTGTTGTTCAAAAGAACTTTCTGCTCTCTACAAAGTGAAGAAACAAGTATGGAACTTCTGCGAGCTGAAAGAATAGGTGATCTATATCTAATGAACTTCAACTCAAAGAACAAAGACAAAGTTTGCCTTGTTGCCTGCAAAAGTGAAGAAGCCTGGTTATGGCACAACAGGTTCTGTCACTTGAATTTTCACACATTGGAAAAACTGGTCAAACTTGATCTAGTTAAAGGTTTGCCAAATGTTAAATTCAATAAGGATCATTTATGTTCTGCCTGTGAGATGGGAAAACTCAAAAGAGCTTCCCACAAAGGCAAAACAGATGTATCTTGCACTAGACCTCTGTACATGCTTCATGTCGACCTCTGCGGTCCCATTGCCATACAGAGCCTAGGTGGCAAGAAATACATACTTTTCCTAATTGATGAGTATTCGCGTTTCACATGGGTTGAATTCGTTAGAAAGAAATCAGATGTTCCAAATATATTGATAAATCTAATGAAAAGAATCCAAGTTCTTTATAATTGCAGAATACAGAAGTTAAGAAGTGACAATGGCACAGAATTTAAAAACTCTGTCATTGAAGCCTATCTTTCAACAGAAGGAATATCACAGAACTTCTCTACAGCTCGCACTCCACAACAGAACGGTGTTGTCGAAAGAAAAAATCGAACACTTGTGGAAGCCGCAAGAACTATGATGTCAGCATGCGGATTATCAATGAACTTTTGGGCAGAAGCAATTTCTACTGCGTGTTATACTCAAAATCGATCAACCATTGTGAAAAGACACCTCAAGACGCCTTACGAATTGCTTAACAAACGGCGGCCAAACATCAAATTTTTCCATGTATTCGGATGCAAATGCTTCGTCTTAAACGACAGAGATTCAAGAGGAAAGTTTGATGTAAAAGCAGATGAAGGCAAATTCATTGGATACTCTGCCACTTCCAAAGCCTACAGAACATTCCTTACAAAGTCTCACAAGATTGTAGAAAGCATCAATGTTTCTTTTGATGATTCATTCCAAATGACTTCTGAACAAATCAGTTCAGAACTCGGAATTAAAGGGAAATCCTCTGTCATCTCACAAGCAAAAGAAGACTTGGATCTTCTATTTTTAGAGATGCTCCACGAAAACATTGATCCTTCTATTGGAACAATCAGGGTTTCTGAAGAACCATCCTCTGTCGGACAAAATCCTACAGGTTTGTCTCTAACTGGTCCTAACAATGCTTCATCTTCTTCTGTAAATACTACAGATGCAATTGCCGAAGCAGAAGAAAGTGCAGAAGATGAAACATCAAGGAAAACGACCACAGAAGCTGCACAAACCACAGAAGAACCAATTACAGAGGAAATCGAGGACCAAGACTATACGTCCTCAGAGGAACAAACTCCACCACCACTCGTACCAATCATTCCACAAACGGTAGAATCAACTACAGAGGCACGAAGAACAACAGAGGCTACACAAGAAGAAACACAAGAAGTCTCTAAAGAAAGTCTGAATGACATTGATGATCATCTTCCACGCACAACTCAATGGACAAAAAGCCATCCTCCAAGTTAAATAATCGGAGAACCTTCTGACGCAGTAAAAACAAGGTCTGCCACTGCTAACTTTTGTTTCTTTACAAATTTTATTAGTGTGATAGAACCAAAGAAGATTTCTGAAGCCCTAGATGACCCAAACTGGGTAGACGCCATGCAAGAAGAACTTTTGCAATTTGAGCGTAACAGAGTATGGACTCTAGTACCTCTGCCAAGAGGAAAACAGGCCATTGGGACTAAATGGGTCTACAGAAACAAGAAGGATGAAGATGGAGTGGTCATCAGAAACAAAGCAAGATTAGTAGCAAAGGGATATAGACAAGAAGAAGGCATAGACTACGATGAAACTTTTGCCCCTGTCGCACGGCTCGAAGCAATAAGAATATTCTTAGCCTTCGCAGCCCACAGAGGTTTTAAAGTCTATCAGATGGACGTAAAATCAGCTTTTCTCAACGGTGAAATCCAAGAAGAGGTCTACGTTAATCAGCCACCAGGATTTGAAAGCTCAAAGTTTCCAAGGCATGTATACTACCTTGAAAAAGCTCTATATGGACTGAAACAGGCTCCACGAGCATGGTATGAACGACTTTCTACCTTTCTTCTAGTCAATGGTTACAACAGAGGTACAACAGATACTACCTTATTCTATAAACGCAAAAGTAGTGAGATAATGCTTGTACAAATATACGTAGATGACATAATTTTTGGGTCTACTAATTCAGAAGAGTGTAAAAGATTTGAAAAACTCATGCAGAGTGAGTTTGAAATGAGTATGATGGGAGAATTAACTTTCTTCCTCGGACTCCAAGTCAAACAATCATCAGAGGGAATTTTTATAAATCAAGCTAAATATGTCTCTGACATTCTTTCCAAGTATAGCTTCTCTGATGCCTCTGCAATGAAAACTCCAATGGCCACTGGAAACAAGTTATTCTTAGATTCAGATGGCATCTCTGTAGAATGCACTCTCTACAGAGGCATGATTGGATCTCTGTTATACTTAACAGCAAGCAGACCTGACATTATGCATGCCACATGTCTCTGTGCACGCTATCAAGCTAATCCAAAGAAATCACATTATGATGTCGTAAAGAGAATCTTTAGATACCTAAAAGGGACAAAAAATCTTGGTCTCTGGTATCCACAGAACTCTGGTTTTGGTCTTAAAGCTTATACAGATTCAGACTATGGAGGATGCATGCTAGACAGAAAGAGTACCTCTGGGAGTTGTCAATTCCTAGGTGGTAAACTAGTCAGTTGGACCTCCAAGAAGCAGAATTGTGTTTCCACATCCACAGCAGAAGCTGAATACGTTGCTGCCGCTAGCTGTTGTTCTCAGGTTCTATGGATGAAGACTCAGCTAAAAGACTACGGCCACATTCTGTTCAAAATACCCATCTTCTGCGATTCCAAAAGTGCTATTGCTATCTCTGCCAACCCTGTGCAACACTCAAAAACCAAGCATATCGATATAAGGTATCACTTCTTGAAACATCATGTTGAATACGGTACAATCGAAATGCATTTTGTGCCCACAGAATATCAACTCGCTGACTTATTCACCAAAGCACTAGACGAAAAAAGATTCAACTTCTTGGTGGGTAAGATAGGAATGATTAACATGGTGTGAAAATCCTCAGTAAGTATAGTTTTATCTTCTGTAAATAATAAGTAAATACATTGCTTAAATTATTGTTTTGAAAGATTCTACTTCGATATGTAAATTCTTAACACCTTCAATAGTTCTTGAAACTACAGAGCTTCTGTAAGTCAACTCAGAACCTCTGAAAGACCATGACCTATGTTCTATGCAAAACTTATCATTCTTTGATCCAAGCATAGGTCAAGGGGGAGCAAAAGGAAATTACTTGATCTACAGAGGTGATTAGATCAAGGGGGAGCAGAAGGGAACCCTGAAATGATCTAAAGAGATAAAACTTTCAAGGGAAAACCAAAGAAAAATGTCGATGACTCCATATCGACAAAAGTCAGATATCACTGCCGAGAAAAGAAGAACCAAAAGGTATGTCTCTCGCACAAAAGGTTTTTGGAAAACAATTTTCTAGGACAAGAATTGTCAAATATGTCCTAAATATACTGTGAATAACATCTCAAAAATCAAAAGCTAAAAAAGTTTCACAAAATTCGAATTAGGAGAAATTTAAGGTCATAGAGCTTCTGCTGAGCTCAACAGAGCTTCTGCAGGAAATATGCTCTATGATCACAAATTAACCTTCTGTCGATCTTTTGGAATGTTATCTCGGAAACCAAAAACGCAGACCATGACCTTCTCGAACAAACCATTTTTTTTAAAACAGTTTTCTCGGACACAAACTTTCAAATATGTCCGAAAAAAACATCTCTTAAACCAAATCAAAAATTGGATGATCAAAAATACTAATAAAATTTTTGTTATGAGATTTTTTCTCTCATAGAGCTTCTGCTGGCCCTCACAGAACTTCTGTCAATCTGATTACTTGGGCATCTCTGTAGTAATAATGGTTACTTTTACTGCGAGTGAAACTCATATGGCTAAGAACAACTCCACGCGCCTAGCATTAATGGGCCGCGCACGACGTCCTGTCATCTTCTGACATGGCCTACGTGTCCCATTTTCATTGGGCAAACATGGAACGTTTTTTTTGGTAAGTTGAACCCGCCGCTCAAACTCGAGTGCGGATTCCAAACTTTAATCCATTGCCATATATTTTACCCTTTCGAAGTCTACCGTTTTACCATCCTATAAAAACAAACCTTACCCTCTCATAAAACCTTTTACAAACTCTCATCTTCTTCTCCGGCGATACCCTGCAAAACACTTGCAAATGGCTTCATCTTCTCGAGCTACATCCTCTGAACTCTCTCTGGCGAACTCAACGGAAAACTCCCCTGCTCATTCAGAACATTCTGAAAACCCCAGCCTTGCAAGAGATATTGAACAACAAGATTCCGGGGACTCCGCAGACTTTGCTCCGACGACACACTTGCAAAACTTCATAGCTAAGGATCATTTCGAAGCCACTCTTCCTATCAAATCCAACAACTGCTATTTGGTCCCCTCACCCACTACTTTCGGCGAAGCCCATGCCATACTTCTGAACATCATGGAAAACCATATCCTCTTCCCTCTACTATCAAGAACCCCTAACAGAATTCCAGTCCGTTATTTGAACCAATTTTGGCAAAGCTGCCGATTTGATAAAGACGATTCTCTTATCAAAGGGTACATTTCAAGACCTGATAAATCTGAGCATCTTGAAATCAAGTTCAACAGAACAATGTTCTCACTTGAATTCAACCTACCAACAAGGGGTCTTCTGGGATTGAAAAGTTATGCAGAGCAACCAACAGACGAATAGCTCTGTCGATTCGTGGAAATGCTTGGGTACAACACCCAACTACGGAAGAGAAATGACTTCCGCAGAGGCCGATTACCACCTCTGTGGAACACTTTGTTCTCTATTCTTAACAGATGCCTGACAGGAAAGATAGGGAGTATTGACCAGATCTCACATCAAATCTTGAGCATCATGTATGGGGTTTACTATGATCTTCCACTAGATTATGCGACCATAATGACGCAAGAGATCATAAACACCATCGACAGAAAGAACAACTCGAAAAGGGTCAAAGAGAACGATCCCAACTTTCTACCACCTCTGCAATTCCAAAGAATATTGGGAGTACTGTTCGAACCTCTGCTGCTAATCCAAAATTGGCCAATGGAAGGGCCAACTCCCAAACAGTTCCCGATGAACAAAAATACCCCCACAGATCATGCTGATGGCTACTCACACTGCAGACCTCTGTCAAAGAAACTTCTGCGCTACGCATCGAACATATCCCTTAAGAAAGAGTATATACGCGATCATAGAACTCCAAAACCGAGTCCTATGACACCCCCGCGTTTAGGTGTCCCCCTAGGAACAATGATAGCAAAACCTCTTTCCACTCAAGCAGAAAAGGATCAAAAGTTAGCAAAACACATGGCTATTCAACTCAGCTTCATAGCCAAACGCGCAGAAATAATGGGAAAGAAATCTTCAGCAAAGATCTCTGCTTCTACTCCAAAAGCTAAGAAGAGAAAAACTGCAGAAGGAACATCAACTAGCACTGCAGAAGATAGACCTTCACCTCCCCATGCCACAGAGATTGGCTCCTCTGCTCCTCCCCTTTTCACAAAACAGAAAAAGAAAAGATCCAAATCAACAGAGGAAGGGGCATCAAAACCAAAAAGGAGGAAAACCAAAAAGAAGCATGGTAAATCACTTAAAAAATTGGTTACCATTGCAGAAGAGGCAATCATAGAGGGTGAAACTGCAGAAGAAGAAGATGCAGAAATAGGAATGACAGAAGAAGGATATCAATCACCCTATCAATCTCCAGATAGATTTGCTCACCAGGGAGACCTGAATGATTTCCTACAGAACCCCGAAATTACAAACACCCTTAATACAGCAGGGTGGACGGCACAACCTATCGACCACCACTCTCCAGAAGAACAAGATTTCTTCATTTCTGGCATTGACACACATCTACAAGAAGATGACACAACACCCAGAAATCAACCAGCCGAAACCCCTGTGATTTTACAAAACCCTTTCATTCAAGGATTGGACGTCCACAGAAGAAGTCCAAACCAAGCTTCAGAAGATACAGAACAAACCGAAGCTGAGTGGAATACAACTGAAGTTACAGAGGCAACGGTTGTAGAAGAAACCACAGAAACAGGGATAGAAATCTCAGAGGTAGATTCAGATGAAGAAGAGGCTATCTGGATACGAAAAGGTCTCTATCATCCTCATGTCATGAGATTATACGGATCTCATCACATGTATGACTCCTTGCGCACAGAGAAAGGAACTTCCACAAAACCAGAAGAAGAAACAAGAAAAGATGCCGAAGTTGAAGAAGGCACACAACCAAACCCAACTCCCAGTGCAACCCACATTTCTAACTCCGCAGGTCTAGCTGCAGAAGGAGTTATTGAAAAAGAGCAGCACAGCTCGATCCCAACCCAACCCATCCAGCCAGAGGTTACTCTTTCAACCTCTGTGCCCACAGAAACCGGGGAATCCATTCCTAGGGAGTCTCCTCAAAGAGACTCACCTAATGTTCGTGATCAATCGCCCCAGATCACACAAGAACACCCAACAGAGGAATTTGTTTCCTCTGCCACGCACTTATTAAGACCCACACTTCTTTCAGAGAGAAGTAGAGAGCACAAAGACAAAGAGACTCTAGACAAGTCTCCTAGTCAACAGAAGGATATTCCAATACCCACCTCTGGAGTGGATTTGGACAATGTTCTTCTCAGAACTTCTGTAGGGATTGAAACTCATGTTTCTTCTCAAGGATCAGAAGGAAATCCTTCTATTCTCAATGTACAAACAGGAATGAAAGAAGGCATCCTAGGAACAGGTATTCACTCTGGAGACGAATGTGTTCCTCCAGAGGTTACCACCGGAACACAAGTCAGAAGGGATGAGTTCCAAACCCTTGAGACCTCTGTGAACCAAACCTTGAAAGAGTTGCAAAGCTCTTTCAAATCTTTTGCAGAGACAACATCACTGGCACTGCTAAACCTGAACACCAAAATGGACAACCTGTCCACAGAGGTGAAAACTGCCATCTCACAGATGAAGTCTGCTGCTACCGCATCCACCACTTCTGCCGCAACAACTACTCCTTCTTCGATTGAGAACTCCATCAACAAGTTCCTTGATCAATTGAACAAACAGACTTCAGTGTCAACGGGCATCACTCCTGCAGATCTACAGAAGGTCCTACAAAAAGTTCAAGAAGAAGCCATGCGAAATACCATGCTGATGCAACCCAAAGACTATATGACAAGAGCACAGCTGACAGAGCTTGGGCAGAACGTGATTAATCAAGTGACAGAAGTCATCCTTTCCTTCACCTCTGCCAATGCTAACTTCGTCAAAGATTTCAGAGAAAGTGTAGGAAGGATGAGCTTCAAAATAGAGGCAGAACTAGCAACTCTTCTTGGCCTCTGTGATGATGTCTGCGCGAAACTGATCGCTGCTGGAGCCACAATGCCAAAGAAACCCGATGCTTCCTGCAGAGCAGAGGGTACATCAGACAAGGGTCAGGATGACTCTGATGATGATGACCATCCTGGTCCATCAGATCATCCTGAGGGGGAGAAAACTACAAAGAAAGCTGCAAGCAGAGGACTTACAGGTCCACCAATAGCCGCAGAACCTCTGAGTCAAGCACCTCCAGAACAGACCCGACAACAACAAACTCAACAAACCATAGAGAATACACCCATCTCTGTGGATTCAACCTCTGAAGAACCCAACACTACAGAAGCAGATAAGCAAACCTCAGAGGCAACAACCACCCCTGAGGTAATCATTTTGGAAGAAACAGATGAACCAACCACAGAGAAAACACCCACCTCTGTTGAAACACCCCAAACCATACCCAGAAGAAAGTCGATTGCCACCAAACCAAAAAGAGCAACGACCTCTGCTTCTGACATTCTGAAAAGGATGCACACAACAATGAGTGATCGTATGGTGAAGAGAGAAGAAGAAAGGCACAGGTTCACTTTAGCTTTCAGAATGGCAAGAAGATTTAATGACAACACTTCATCAACAGAAACTGAGCTCACAGAAGAAGTCACCAAACAACCTCCAACAGAGGTTACAGAGCAAGTCAAGCCAACAGAACCATCGCCACAAAAGTCCTCTAAATCACAATCGTCAAAATCCACAGAGGCAACCTCCATCAAACCTACAGAAGTGCAAACCTCAAATCCCACAGAAGCAACAGGTTCTGCCACGACAACAAAAGATAAAGGCAAAGGGATACTGACAGAAGAGCCTAAGAAGAAGAAAACATTGTCAAAGCCAACAGAGAAACTGATGAAGAGTGCGTTTGACGCCTTTCAAACCCCAAAACCCGAAGAAGTTGACTGGGCACATGGATTGAAGCCTCTGTCAGAAATTCCTTTAACTGGTAGAGCTGAAGAAGTTGTTCAACAGATGGAGAGTCTCAGAAGACAAATTCCACGACCTGGTCCAACACATGAAGAAATGGAAGAAGTGGTATACAAATACCTCTACAAACAATCCTTTCAGACAAACTATCCAACAGATCATGTGACAGATCCAAGGATCAGAGAAGAATTTGAGAACATCTTCACGAGAACAAAGCCAAGAGCCAAAGCAGATGTCTTCTCAATTCACAAAATCAAAAAGGTGATCTTCTGCAGATTCTCCTTCACTAGAACCTATCCAAGGGTCAGGTACAATCTTTACAGAGTCAGAAGAGAGAACAATTCAGAATCTACCTTCGCTGATGCTGACTTAAGAAACATCAATCCATACGATCTACCTGACCTTCTGCAATGGACAAAGGACAACTACAACACAGAGGCAAACACCAGAGCCTATCAAGTGTTGAGAAAAGCGATGAGGGAAAAGCTTCTGCTCTACAGCATGATAGATTTCCAGCTGGGAAAGGATCTCGGTCTCAAACATCTAGATCTACGACCACCAGAAGATCGCTGCCCACCAGACGCTGTGCCCAACTCAATCATCAGAGAACCAAGATTTGGGTTAGTATTTCAAAACCCACAACACCAGGTTAAACTTTTTGTACTCATGGATTGTCCGAAGTACGCAACCAGTACTCTGAGCAAATTCAGAGCAAGCCTTGTAAAATACAGAGGTACAGAGAAAATGGATAGAGATGATGCAGATACTTTCATCAAAGAAATAGACTCAACAATCCGCCTAAGAGAACTCTGCATCAGATTCTACAAAGAGATCAGAAAAGTCGGCAGAGACAACAGAAGCTACAACGATTTCAATGATGCCAAAATCTGATTCTCAGACCTCCAATCTCTGCAAAACAAAGTTTTATCTTTCATTGTACTCAAATGTAAAATGCCTCTGGCATATTTCTAAATGAAAGAAATTTCGAGGTATTGTTTAACCTCTGTCTTATCTAACTTAGCCAAACTTAACTCAAGTTCAAATTTTTTATTTTTCACTACTTAGGGGGAGATTGTTAGCTTCAATCTTCCTAATCATAGAAGTATTTAGAAGTAGTGAAAAATAGGCTAAGTATAGAAAAGCCTCTCACAGAGGCTCTGCCACTTCTTCCAGAAGATCAAGTCCAGAAAGCCACAGAAGCTACAGAGGTAATCACAGAACCTCTGTAGTGCGCAAGAAGAAGATCAACTCGGAAACAAGTGGACTGCTCCACAGAAGGTCAGACCATAGAACCTCTGTAATGCCTTACAGAGCCTCTGTGGTCTGCTATGAAGACTTGGAAGATATTACTGGATACGTTCATCAACTTGCATGGAAAAGTACTGTCAAAACACGTGTCAAGCTCTGAGTGGACTCAATAGGGCATGGTACAAAATAGACGTCTGCGCCATTTAATGCATTTACCAATAGTACATTTGCTCCATTAAATGCGCATGGCTCAAACAACTGTTCACACCATCCAGTTCACTATTCATGCCGTAAAAGGAACAGTGACCTTCTTCATAGTCTTCTAAGAGTAGTATAAAAGGAAGTCTCATGTTGAGATCTTCCTAAGAACAAATACACAAGGAATCACTAATACTCTCAAACGTTATTGTCGAATATCTGAGTGTTATATTCTCACACACACCAACAGTTCTTAATCTGTTCTTCGTGTTCTTATTATATATTGAATAACAGTAACTGTTCAAGAAATCCTTTTTATTCCTTACTGTTTTCTTTATATATGTGCGTTCTAATATCTATCAAACATATATGTTAGTTTAATACGCTTCCGCATCAAACTCTAAACTCAACTAATAGACTGTTAATCTTGATTAAGTGAATCTGGGTTCCAACAGTGGATATTCCTCCTCCTCCTACTAATCCAGAAAAACGAAGAAGGGCCTCTGCAAAGATAAATATAATATCTTCAGACTCAGGTCCTATTATCCGGAACGAAATAGGTATTGGCTTCTCATGTGCTGAAGAACTTGGTCCTGAACCTGACCTCTCAGCGCTTGACACCTCCCTGCCTCCTGGTGAACGCTTCATTCCTGGAAAAGTCATAAGCAAACGTATGGTATCTTCTTTCACGACTATGATGGTGGAGAACGCTTTCAACGCATCTCTGAGCTTCCCATCACTCCCATCGAACAACTCAGTGATCTCATCTATTGGTGTGCCTGAAGACGCGGTCTTCAGGCACGATATCTCAAGCCCCTAATCTTTGCTGAAGCAAAGAACAAACGGGATCGTGGAGAAACTGTCCCTGACTGGATAATACCTAAAACAAAGACCCTTGATGAACTTCTCATTAAGGAAGAACCTTATAGCTGATAGGATTGCCTTGTAATTCTTCTTTCTTTATCAGCTTACATCTTTTGTACTTGTAAATTTATTTGCTGTACTTGAAATTTTTCTACTCCCCTCTGTAATCTTTACGAAGTTTAAGGAAAAATTTCAACGAACGTACTTTACTCCATCAATACTTAAAAGATCCCAGAAAACAGTAAAAGGGACAAATATTTTATGAGTTCTTTTATCCTTATGTTTTCATAATTAGAAATTTTCTTTTGTTGCTAAGTCATAATCAAATAGGGGGAGATTGTTGATCCAAACCCTCAGAGATTTGATAATGACCCTTTAAAAACACTTAGTAAAAATTGTAAGTAGACAATATGTATTAGAGTTTCACTATCGCTGATAAGTACTATGTCTTTACAGTACCGCTGATAGGAAACTCATGCTCTTTAGATTAAACGTTTAGTTAAACTGTTCATCAATAAAGCGCTGAGTCTGTTCAGTCTTATTGATGATCGCTGATAGTTTTTGTTGTTTACTTATGACCCCTGAAGACAAGTTTCACGTCAGATATGTTCTACGCTGAAGTCGAAGATCAAGCTCAAGAACAGCGACAAGTCTACTAATGAACTGATGCGGATATCATCGAAGACAAGATTTGCCACTCAATGTGAAGTTACAAGTAGAATACTTCAACGATCGCCGAGCTTTGTCACTCGCTGATAAAGTACTGTTCAGTAATCGCTGATCATGAAGTTTCCTCTACAAGTTACTTTTGTCTTATCTCCCTTGCATGCCTCCGTACGATAATGTCAGAAAGGACATCCCTTTTGTCCAGGATCGTACTACCAACTCTGATTCTACACTGTACATCATGCGGCTACTAAGGATGTCTACAAAGGTAAAACCACGCAACCAATCAGCTGCTGCCACGTGTAAAGTTATACTGCTTTGCATTAAATGCATGCAGTATATAAGAAGAACCCTACTTCAGAAATGAAGTGCTCAGCCATCTTCTTCTTTCTTACTCTGTGTGTTAGAATATTTCTCTTTAATATTCTTATCTTCTTTCTGTCTTAATTCTAGTGCAAGAAACTTAGTGTTTCTCATAACTTGTTTAGATTAGGTTTAATCCTTAATCTTGTTCCGCAACAAGTTGTATCTTGTTTGATAAATATCAATAAACAATTTAGAAAAGTAAAATATGTGTATTTGTATTCAACCCCCCCCCCCCCCCTTCTACAAACTTGTATAACCCTCTCGAGACCAACACAGCCTTTAAAGAGAAAGTTTGATGATAATGATCCTCATGATCATCAAAAGGGGGAGAAAAGACAGAAGGAAAGCACTGAGTTGATAATTGTTCCAACTACTAGTTCTGAAAGACAAAGTTCTGAAAATTAAATGGAATCAGAAGAAGTGGTTATTGAAAATACTTCTGATATGGGTACTGATATGATTCTGATGAATTTTTCTGAAATGGAAATGGTGAATACTTCTGAAGTTGATATTGTCACTACTTCTGAAGTGGATATGGCAGAAAGTTCTGAAATGGATAGGTTGAATACTTGTTCAGATATTGTTACTTACACTGGAGGTAATCTGATTTATGAGTTTGAAGAAAGGAGAATGAACAATATTTTGGTAAGGAGAATGCACTGTGTATTAGTAAATGCTCTTAATGGTCATAATGTTCTCAGATTGTAACGTCCCAAAAATTACAAGGAAATTTAAAATTTTTAAAACATACATATCATTATAAAACAACCATAATTTAGTAATTCACGTCTTAATTGAAATTAACATCGTTGACTCAAACCGTCAACAAAGTTTATGCAGCGGAAAATTACACAATTAAATTCAAAGGGTTCGAAAGTGAAAGTTTAACAATCTTTGATACTCCGCGCTTGATGTGTGTACGGTCACGCCCGACTGCCGCCCGCACCTGAAATAACAACATATTGGGAAAGGGTAAGCTAAACGCTTAGTGAATCCAACCACACACGTAGGTAGCAACCCCACGCATATCGTCCCTATTCGCAAGTAGGTAACATCACCATCACCACGAATATCAAACCACATAATGTTTATTATATAAGCACAAACCTCGGTCCCACCGAGTACACAAAATACATTAATGCAAGCTCAGTCCCACCGAGCCCTCGGTCCCACCGAGTAAAGATTGTTGTACTAGCTTAGTCCCACCAAGCCCTCGGTCCCACCGAGCCCCTCAGTCCCACCGAGGTGTACGCATGCATAAATATTCCACATACGAATTTAACAAATCACAACCAGTTATCACATCCCAACTAGTTCATGTAAGCACATAAATACACGTAATAACACGTAACACAAAAGAACGACATACATGAAATTCCTAACTACGCGGTGAGAGAACTCACCTCAAGGCTAAGCAACGTGCTCACGAATCGCAACACCAACACGGCAATCTTCTTCACTTTCTCCCACCTAAATACGTATAAAAAGTCAAAGGAAAGTCCCGACCCATAACACGTTTACTAGCTTCCAAAAGCCTAAATATTCCAGCTTTTTATTAAAAGTTACGGGTCTGTTCGGGACCTGTTTTACCCCCTTAAAACTGATAAATACAGAAATTAAAATCCATAATTACGGAGTTCTAAGTCTTACGATTTCAGGGACGTATCGCACGCGTCCTAACGATTTTTCTATAATTTACTATGGATTTTACAAAAATGATTCGCAGAACAGCGAACACCCGGACCTTTCAGTACAACATGGCAACTTCGCCCTATCTATGGTCCGAACTGGTCTTTCCGCGAAACAGAGGAAACTTAATAGACTCCGAAACGAAACTTTTGGCACCAGTCCCATCCCAAACCGACATTCCAAGCAAAAGTTATGCGTAAAACAAAACAGGGACAGAAAGCTGGAAGTTTTTCGGACCAGGCTGTATAAACAGCCCCATACGGCCCAGCTACAGGCCTAAACAGACTTTCGGCAAAACACGAAAAACTTTCCTGACTCGATTAGTGAACTTCGGCCACCGATTTCATTTCAATCCGAGCTACGAGTAAAAAGTTACGGCCACGACAAAACAGTGGCAGAAAATCAACATTCACATAAAATGACAAATCACCAAACTTGCGACCACTTTTTCACCTAGCTAGAGGCTGAACCAGTTTTCCGCTAAAACACGGAAAACGTGACCGACCCCGTACTGGAACCGTGGGTACCAATTTCGTCTCAATCGGAGTTATGACGGGAAAGTTATGGCCGTCGCAAAAACAGTGACTGAACAATTATTCACATGAAATGACGATTATAAAGAAAACGACGGTTTTATCGAATCGGCTTAATCGATTAAGTCACGACTTAAAGGGCTCTATGGGCATTAACAGGACACAGCCACGCACCACCCACTGCCACCTCCGGCAGTGGTGGTCGTCGGTGGCGGCCGGCGGCGGTACTTCGACAAAACAACTACAACGAGCCGCAAACCACCGCGAACTCCCTACTCTCTCGATCACCTTACCGCATGCACATATCTTATTCACACCACCACCACCACCACCCGACACCCAGCCACCACAGTGGCGGCGCACGGCGGCGGCGCTGCCGCTGCCCTTTCGCCGGAAACCAAAAACGGAAACAGAAAGTAACGAGAACCATACCTTACAACGACGACCCGCAACCGTGCCTGCAACCCCTTCTTCTCGACCTCTCCGACAAGGGACGTTGACACCGATGGTTCTCCGGCGACCGTGGCGGCGTTTCTCCGGCGACCTCTCTCTCTCGCTTTTCTTCCTCTCTCGGCTTCTCACACTCACGAACACACTCACGGCAAAATGAAAACAATGGAGAAAAGCAAACAAACAACAAAATGGGCTGTTTGTTGGTGCCATATGGAAACCGACGAGAAGAGGAAGAGGGGGGGGGGGGGGGTCGGTCCCCCTTTCCTTGACCGTTCAACACTCCAACAACCTCCATTGTCCACATTTGGTCCCTAGGCTCAACACTTTGACACTTTTGGTCCCTGAATTTCTATAATATTGCAAAAGAGAGTAAGGTTTGCCACACATAACATTCAAGGTCCCCTTTGACAACTTCCGTTAAAGAGACTCACTTTAAAAATAAATACATTAAGAATTTTAAAAATCATACCGGGACACGGGTTTTACAACTCTCCCCCGCTTGAATTAGACTTCGTCCCCGAAGTCTACACCCGCAAACAGCTCCGGATAATTCTCTCGCATCTCCGCTTCAGGTTCCCAAGTCCACTCGAAACCCTTTCGGTGTCTCCATTGAACCTTCACCAAACCAACAACCTTGTTCCGCGAGGTTCTCGTCCTCCTGTCAAGAATAGCAACTGGCTTTTCCACGTAATTAAGCCGCTCATCGATCTGAATATCTTCAAGCGGTACTACTGCAGACTCATCCATCACACACTTCCGCAATTGCGAAACGTGGAAGGTGTTGTGAATCAAGTTCAGTTCCTCCGGTAGCTCCAACCGGTAAGCCACTTTCCCCACGCGGGCGATGATCTGGTAAGGCCCAATATAACGAGGCCCTAGCTTCCCCCGCTTACGAAACCGGATCACCCCTTTCCAGGGTGAAACCTTCAACAATACATAATCACCCACCTGAAACTCCAAGTCGGATCGCCTTTTGTCGGCGTAGCTCTTCTGCCGACTCTGTGCAGTAACCAAACGATCCCGCACCATCTGAATTGTCTCGGTCGTCTTCAACACGATGTCAGTACTCCCTAATACCCGATGCCCAACCTCGCCCCAACAAACGGGCGTCCTGCATTTCCTACCGTACAACAATTCGTATGGCGGCATGCCAATACTAGAGTGGTAGCTGTTGTTATAGGAAAATTCCGCCAAAGGTAGGTACTGATCCCAACTACCTCCAAAATCGATGACACAAGCTCGAAGCATATCCTCGAGGGTCTGAATGGTTCGCTCGCTCTGTTCGTCCGTCTGTGGATGAAAGGCCGTGCTAAAGTGTAACCGTGTACCCATCTCCGATTGGAACTTCTCCCAAAACCGAGAGGTAAAACGAGTATCCCTGTCGGAGACAATCGAAACTGGCACCCCGTGCCTGGCCACGATCTCACGCACAAATACCTCCGCAAGCTTCTCCGCCGAGGAGCTCTCCCTGATGGCCAAGAAATGTGCACTCTTGGTCAGACGGTCAACGATCACCCAAATGGCATCGTTCCCACGGGGAGTCCTTGGGAGTTTCGTTATGAAGTCCATGGTAATCTCTTCCCATTTCCAAACCGGGACCTCCAACGGTTGCAATTTCCCATGAGGTTGTTGATGTTCCGCTTTGACCTTCCGACAGGTCATACATACCTCAACACATCTAGCAACATCCCGCTTCATGCCGGGCCACCAGTAACCTTCGCGCAAGTCCCTGTACATCTTTGTAGCCCCCGGGTGAATCGAGAACTTGGACTTATGCGCCTCATCCATTAGTACCTGCCGGTTCCCACCGATGGATGGAACCCAAACCCTACCATGTCGAGTTAACAACCCCCGACTATCACGAACAAAATTCGGGATTTCCCCCGACACTCTTTCCCGCTTTGCATGTTCCTCCAAGACAGCCACCTCCTGAGCGCTTCCTATCGACTCCAGGATAGGTGTAACCACTGTCAAACGCTGACATAGACCCCTCAATGACTCACCGACCGAATGTCGGCTGAGTGCGTCCGCGACCACGTTCGCTTTACCCGGGTGGTAAAGTATCTCGCAGCCATAATCCTTAACCACATCGAGCCACCTTCGCTGACGCATATTAAGGTTCTGCTGATCCATCAAGTACTTGAGGCTCTTATGGTCAGTGTAGATCGTACACTCGACACCATAGAGACAGTGCCTCCAAATTTTAAGGGCAAACACTACCGCTCCCAACTCCAGGTCGTGAGTCGGGTAGTTCGCCTCATGAGGTTTTAGCTGCCTCGAAGCATAAGCTATGACCTTACCGCGTTGCATGAGCACGGCTCCCAAACCCTGGTGAGAAGCGTCACAATACACCACCAGATCTTCCTTACCCTCGGGCAAAGTCAACACCGGAGCCTCGCATAAACGTCTGCGCAACTCCTCGAAAACCCTTTTCCGCTCCTCACCCCAGCTAAAAGCTGCAGATTTCTTCGTCAAACGGGTCATAGGTAAGGCAATCTTGGAGAAATCCTGAATCAATCTCCGGTAGTACCCTGCTAACCCCAGAAAACTCCGTACTTCAGTGGGAGTCTTCGGCACTTCCCACCGCATCACTGCTGTAATCTCGGCCGGATCGACCATAATACCATTCTGGTTCACGACATGTCCTAGGAATTGGACCTCTCGTAACCAGAACTCGCACTAGGAGAACTTAGCATAAAGTTTCTCCCGCCTCGAAACTTCCAAAATTACTCGCAATTGCATCTCGTGCTCTTCCTTCGACTTCAAACACACAGGAATATCTTCGATGAACGCAATCACCGACCAGGTCAGCATCGAGCTACACACCCTGTTCATAAAGTCCATGAACGTTGATGGTGCATTGGTGAGTCCGAAAAGCATCACCACAAACTCGAAACGGTCATAACGTGTACGAAATGCCGTCTTCTCCGAACCCTCACTCCTCACCCGCATCTGGTGATACCCCGATCTCAAATCAATCTGAGAGAACCACGATGCTCCCTGAAGCTGATCGAACAAGCCATCGATCCTTGGCAGAGGAATACGATTCTTCACCTTAAGCTTATTCAACTCTCGGTAGTCTATACACGTCCGTTAGAACCCGCCCTTCTTTTTCACAAACAAACTCGAGACTCCCAACGGTGAGCAACTCGGTTTAATAAACTCCTTTCGAGAAGTTCCCGCAACTGAGTCGTACGACTCATTCATTTCCGGTGGAGCCAGGCGATACGGTGCCTTAGCCCCCGGAGCAACTCCTGGAATCAAGTCAATGTGGAACTCCACCTGTCGCTCGGGAGGTATCCCCGGTAACTCGTCGGGAAATACGTCAGTAACTCCTGTACAACTGGCACATCTTCCACAGTCTTCTTCTCCTCGTCGACGCGCGTGTCGACCACATACGCCAAAAATCCCTGACCACTGTGCTGCAGGCACCTTCGAGCCCTCGCGGCCGAACGTACCGCTGAGGTCCGTCTGGGCGAGTCGCCCTGAACCAGCAATTCTCCCCCGCTTGGGGTTCTAACTCGCACTTGCTTGCGACGACAACCAATCTCAGCATCAAAATCATCCTACCACTCCATGCTCACAATCCCGCACAACGATCGGAAACAAAACAATAGGAAAATCTCACACTAGAGATTTCCAAAGTGCATCCCCGATACACGTCAGTAACCGTCAAGGTCCTGTCATCAGCCACCTCGACCACCAGTGGACAGCCTAACCGTTCTACAACTCGGCCCAACCCCTCGCTAAGAGCGCGAGACACAATGAATGAGTAGCCCCGCTATCAAACATCAGCACAGCAGGCACTGAGTTTACTAAGAACGTACCTGTCACTACTTTGGGCGTAGCTTGTGCCTCCTCCACTCCCAGTTGATGAACTCTACCTCGAGCCGCCTCCATCACCGCAGCAAGTGAAACGTACTGCGCAGTACTCACGAACTCCCTGATCTCGGTACGTAACATATCCTTGTACCGCGTCATCTTCATGTCCTCAGAAGCATCATGCTAAGAACAGAATAATGCCATTTCCATGAACCCTCGGTTCATCTCCTTTGTAGTCTTTGTAGACTGAGTGAGCTCCAGGAACTCCTTAGCAATCCTATCCATCTCTA
Source organism: Saussurea involucrata (assembly GCA_033807775.1). Lineage (NCBI taxonomy): Eukaryota > Viridiplantae > Streptophyta > Magnoliopsida > Asterales > Asteraceae > Saussurea > Saussurea involucrata. The sequence continues at coordinate 100,249,271 of CM066315.1, forward strand.
CTGGAGATACATACTCTGCACGGAACCGCACAACGAACGCCTCCCAGGTCAACGTAGTGCACTCACTAAGAGTCAAAGCGGTAGCACACCAATCTTTCGCTCCGACTCGAAACAGATTCACCGCGAAGCGAACCTTCAAGTTCTCAGGACAACAAATCCTGCTATTTATGCTCCCGCTCAACTCCTCGGGTTCCCCGTGACTTTCCCCGACTCGAGCACGGATCCTGTGCTTCAGATAGTAGGAGCTCTACTACTACCCTTCACACCTATCCTTACTCGTTTCAAGTCCTGTCCAGGAGTGTCCAAGTAGTTTCTTACCCACAAATAAACACATATGCCCAATCCAGTAAATGCTAAAACTTTTCCTAGCTCCCTAGAAAAGTCATATCACCCCACTACCCTTGCTAGGACGGAAACCCCACTAACCCTGACGAGTTGCCTCGTGAATGCACAGTCGTATACAGTGTAAAACCAGATAGACGTTCGAATAAGAGATTCTATCCTAGAACGGTTGGACTCAAACAAGAGCTGCGCAATAGAACTAAATCCAATATTCTAAGGCTATTCAGTTCCTACTGCATACAACCTAAAGTGCATTCGCTTAACAACCTATCAAAGCTAGCATGAGTTCCTATAAGCAAGTAACAAGCATACAGTACCATACAGTCCACATAAGCAATCTAGCATGCATACACTATGCCTATAAAGTGATAAATACACTAAGTTCCTTACCTTCCCAGTTGGCGTCGGCTGACTGTACACACTGCGCCCACGATCACCGTTTCCCAAACGGGTTTTCTCTTTTCATTTAATTTTAAAAAATTAGTAAAAGAATTTAAAGATCTCTTAGCCGCAACTTGAGACCAAACACACCGAGATGTGCTTGATTCACTCAAGCTGTGCTCTGATACCAAGTTGTAACGTCCCAAAAATTACAAGGAAATTTAAAATTTTTAAAACATACATATCATTATAAAACAACCATAATTTAGTAATTCACGTCTTAATTGAAATTAACATCGTTGACTCAAACCGTCAACAAAGTTTATGCAGCGGAAAATTACACAATTAAATTCAAAGGGTTCGAAAGTGAAAGTTTAACAATCTTTGATACTCCGCGCTTGATGTGTGTACGGTCACGCCCGACTGCCGCCCGCACCTGAAATAACAACATATTGGGAAAGGGTAAGCTAAACGCTTAGTGAATCCAACCACACACGTAGGTAGCAACCCCACGCATATCGTCCCTATTCGCAAGTAGGTAACATCACCATCACCACGAATATCAAACCACATAATGTTTATTATATAAGCACAAACCTCGGTCCCACCGAGTACACAAAATACATTAATGCAAGCTCAGTCCCACCGAGCCCTCGGTCCCACCGAGTAAAGATTGTTGTACTAGCTTAGTCCCACCAAGCCCTCGGTCCCACCGAGCCCCTCAGTCCCACCGAGGTGTACGCATGCATAAATATTCCACATACGAATTTAACAAATCACAACCAGTTATCACATCCCAACTAGTTCATGTAAGCACATAAATACACGTAATAACACGTAACACAAAAGAACGACATACATGAAATTCCTAACTACGCGGTGAGAGAACTCACCTCAAGGCTAAGCAACGTGCTCACGAATCGCAACACCAACACGGCAATCTTCTTCACTTTCTCCCACCTAAATACGTATAAAAAGTCAAAGGAAAGTCCCGACCCATAACACGTTTACTAGCTTCCAAAAGCCTAAATATTCCAGCTTTTTATTAAAAGTTACGGGTCTGTTCGGGACCTGTTTTACCCCCTTAAAACTGATAAATACAGAAATTAAAATCCATAATTACGGAGTTCTAAGTCTTACGATTTCAGGGACGTATCGCACGCGTCCTAACGATTTTTCTATAATTTACTATGGATTTTACAAAAATGATTCGCAGAACAGCGAACACCCGGACCTTTCAGTACAACATGGCAACTTCGCCCTATCTATGGTCCGAACTGGTCTTTCCGCGAAACAGAGGAAACTTAATAGACTCCGAAACGAAACTTTTGGCACCAGTCCCATCCCAAACCGACATTCCAAGCAAAAGTTATGCGTAAAACAAAACAGGGACAGAAAGCTGGAAGTTTTTCGGACCAGGCTGTATAAACAGCCCCATACGGCCCAGCTACAGGCCTAAACAGACTTTCGGCAAAACACGAAAAACTTTCCTGACTCGATTAGTGAACTTCGGCCACCGATTTCATTTCAATCCGAGCTACGAGTAAAAAGTTACGGCCACGACAATACAGTGGCAGAAAATCGACATTCACATAAAATGACAAATCACCAAACTTGCGACCACTTTTTCACCTAGCTAGAGGCTGAACCAGTTTTCCGCTAAAACACGGAAAACGTGACCGACCCCGTACTGGAACCGTGGGTACCAATTTCGTCTCAATCGGAGTTATGACGGGAAAGTTATGGCCGTCGCAAAAACAGTGACTGAACAATTATTCACATGAAATGACGATTATAAAGAAAACGACGGTTTTATCGAATCGGCTTAATCGATTAAGTCACGACTTAAAGGGCTCTATGGGCATTAACAGGACACAGCCACGCACCACCCACTGCCACCTCCGGCAGTGGTGGTCGCCGGTGGCGGCCGGCGGCGGTACTTCGACAAAACAACTACAACGAGCCGCAAACCACCGCGAACTCCCTACTCTCTCGATCACCTTACCGCATGCACATATCTTATTCACACCACCACCACCACCACCCGACACCCAGCCACCACAGTGGCGGCGCACGGCGGCGGCGCTGCCGCTGCCCTTTCGCCGGAAACCAAAAACGGAAACAGAAAGTAACGAGAACCATACCTTACAACGACGACCCGCAACCGTGCCTGCAACCCCTTCTTCTCGACCTCTCCGACAAGGGACGTTGACACCGATGGTTCTCCGGCGACCGTGGCGGCGTTTCTCCGGCGACCTCTCTCTCTCGCTTTTCTTCCTCTCTCGGCTTCTCACACTCACGAACACACTCACGGCAAAATGAAAACAATGGAGAAAAGCAAACAAACAACAAAATGGGCTGTTTGTTGGTGCCATATGGAAACCGACGAGAAGAGGAAGAGGGGGGGGGGGGGTCGGTCCCCCTTTCCTTGACCGTTCAACACTCCAACAACCTCCATTGTCCACATTTGGTCCCTAGGCTCAACACTTTGACACTTTTGGTCCCTGAATTTCTATAATATTGCAAAAGAGAGTAAGGTTTGCCACACATAACATTCAAGGTCCCCTTTGACAACTTCCGTTAAAGAGACTCACTTTAAAAATAAATACATTAAGAATTTTAAAAATCATACCGGGACACGGGTTTTACACAGATGTATCAGAATGGTGATTCCAATTGATATGATGGGTGAAGAGGATAGCACAGTTGGTTATTCAGACAAGTTTGAAGAAGATTTTGAAAAGCATTATTTTGATGAATTATCAATTTCTGAAGAAGATTATGATAAGGTTGAAAACTACTTCATGCCTTTGGAATATGTGTACAGAAGACCAATCATTATTCCAAGACTTGAAATACCAATCTTGGAGGAACCAATATGTGACTTCATTGTGGAACAAGATGATATTCCACTCGCCAGGAACTACTTCTGTGATATCTTTCCTGAAGACAACTATGAGCATCTGTACTACAAAGAAATTGAATATGTTGAGGTTGAGGTTGAGCACTTCATTGATGGTTTTATGGATCAGAAAATGCAAATGGTCTATCTTGAAGCTTCCAATAGATTCAGAAAACCATATGATAGGTTGTTTGTGAAGAAAAGAATTGAGAAAGTTTTAGAGTTTCAGATAGAAGAGTTTGCTGATCTCAAATATGTCAGCATGGAAGTATTGAAGAGACATGGGTTGAGCTTGAATGTAGAAGAATTTTGGGAATCTATGTCAGGAATATGCACTTATATGATTTTCAGTTGGCAATTGAATCAAGAAAGGTCAAGTGCAATCTGAGTTGTCCAATCAGAAAGCCAAAGTATGGGATTTGTATTCATGGTTTTGTAAATGAAGGATTTGGAAATGAAGGTTTTATCTATCTTGCTTCTGATAAGCCTATGTTCTTCAAGTTGAATGATCTTGTGAAGTATAGTGATGCTACATTGGAATGGTTGTTGGTAGATATGGATGTAATTGCCAAGGATGATAAAGCAATATTAAAAGAAAAGTGTATAAGACATATAAAAGAAAGACTGGAACTCAGAACAAAGATCAAAGAATGCAGTTATTGGTTGTTATCATAAGAAAACCCAAAGAAACTCTTACACATTGACTTTGTATTTCCTTCTGAATATGAAGTTAATGGTGTCTATTCTGATGATGTTGATGAACCTATTCCAGAATTATTATCTACTCAAGAAGATGTTCAGATGCAAGATGCTGAACAAGTAGAAGATTCTGAAGCCAATGCAGAACAAATGCCGATTGATCTAAGTGCCTTATTTCTGGAGTATGAGCCGCCAAACTTCTTTGAAACAAGGGATGTTCAATTTTTAAGTGTCTATCATGATTTGCCAGAGTTCTCTCAGAAGTTTCGTGCTGAATTGATAAGATGTGTGGGAAAACAAATAAAGTCTATGGATTTGAGGTCCTGAGAAATATGTGTTAAGAGATTCATGAAGAATGAGTACTATGGATTTGAGGTCCTGAGAGAAGATGGAAAGGTGTATTATTTTTCTGAAGCTGACTTTGGAAAGATCTCAGTATTTGACTTCTACAGTTTGTACAGTCTTCTGGGAAACAAAGATACTAGCAAGTACAAGAAGGAAAGATGGGCATTAGTTGTTGCTAGGGATGCAATGTTCTATACTCTGAGATGGTATGCTTACACAGATTTTGAAGTTGCTTTGCATGTGCATAGACCATGTGTATATCTCTCTAGACCAAATAATGATCACGAGCAGCTAAATGTTTTGAAGAAAGGACATGTTTGTACGTGGCCAGAACAGGGGGTCATCTTCAATAATCATCGAAGTGAAAAGATTTTCTTCAGACTCAGTGAAGTTGCCAAGTACTGCCCTAGAACACTCAGATTTATCAAACACAGTTTACAGAGAAAGCTATCAAGAGGACTCAGTGTTAAAGAAAGACACAAGAGATCATTGAAAAGATTGATAGAAGATTATCTCTGAGAAATGTAATTCTTCTGAAGATTGTGTCTGCCTTGAAAGAGCTCAATGTTGATCAATACAGGGTTGTTTGACAAAAGGGGGAGATTGTTAGATCTAGAGTTTGTCAAAAACCTAAGTGTTGGAAATCTGAATAGAAGACTCAGACTTCTGAGAAAGAAGACTCAGAAGTTCTGATTGGAAAGTATTGTCAAGATGTTACAAGTGTTTATCTGATAAGAAGACTCAGAGTTCTGAGAAGGAGAACTCAGAAGTTCTGAAGAAGATAAAAATGTCAATGTATTACAAGTGTATGTTCTGAGTATGCTTAATCAGAAGAATGTTCAGAAGTTCTGAACATGTGGTTCAGAACTTATGTCTTAGACATTTTCTCTTTTATTCTGTTATACATTAGAACGCGTGTCATTGTTCTATTAGACTGTTATGTATATGTATTGTAGCTTTAGCTTTTCTTAACAATATATATAGCAGTTAGCAGTTGTAAGCTAACTAACTTTCCGAACACTTTCGTATTCAATCTTTGTAATCTTTGAGAGATTCTCTCTCTAGATCTGTAATATGTTCTTCAATGAATACAAAGCATTTGGCATCAATTCTCTATTCTTCAACTGTTTGATTGTGTTCTTGATTGTTTAATTGGTTGTAAGATCAATCCTGGTTTCTACAGGGAGCAAGTCAAAACTTTCAAATCTTCATGACTTGGATTGATAATCAAAAGAACAATTTTTTGGAGAAAGGGAAAACCTATTCTGATGAAAACCTTTTTTGATTATATCTCTAAACTTATACCCAGAATCAGGTCTCTGGAGAATTCACCAGAGCCTTTGACATAAACATCAGAGCTCTGTGATTCCTCTGAGAAACTTCTGTCGTATTAGTTCTCTGTTTATTTTCCTCATCAGAAATAGGATTTGCAAATGATTTTAGGGTAAAGGTGAAACCTCTTGAGAATCTAGGTTTCTTGAAAGAAGGTCTGAGATCACTCAACAAAGGCAAGAATGTGCTAAGAGTTCCAACAGAGCTATGCCATCTCACAGTGCCTTATACTTTCTCTGATATTGGTCATCAGAAATGCGGGTTATTTCTGAGCCTCAACAACATGTCACCCACCAATCTCTAACAGTGACAGTTCCATATCAGAAAAGTTGTCAGACCCAAAATACACATGGCATTTTTTGACTAGGCAGCCAACCATTAGTTGTTCCCACGTTCCACTGTAGAAAACGTTCCACTATCTGACACTTAAGTGCCTACAGTGCCTACAATGGTTATCCCTTCAAAATTCTTCGAGTATAAATACCCATTTGAATCCATATTTCATTCTTTACGCTTTTTTACCCATTGAATATCTGCAAATCCCCTCTCATATTCAAAACCAAAAATATCGTGTTCTTCGAGTTCTTACACCTGCAACAATGGCACAAGAAAACTCCGCATAATCGAGCAGGATTGTTCCTGTTGATACAATCATCATTCAACCCTACGCCTTCACCGATAACAACTACAGGTTCTCTATCAACCCTGCAAACTATGAACCCCTGTATCACATCATTGTCGAGTTCCTTCGACGTTCTGAACTTTTCCTAGCCCTAACCAAAGTCGATGAAAACTTGCCACAACTCTATGTCCAACAATGGTGGACCACTTGCCAGTATATCGAGGAAAGGAAAGGAAACATGGGTAAAGTTGATGTTGGACCAAATGCAGGAGCTGGAACCATTTGTATTCGTCCCAAAACCATTAGAAGAGTCTTTAGCCTTAGAACCCTAAGGAATTAGGAATTCCTACCTATGAGAAAGCACCTGAGCTACCCATACTCCTAAAATTCATCAGATTTCTAGGATACAATGATAACCTGGACAAGCTTGGTACCTTCAAAAGAGGTAAATAACCACCCATTTGGAACTTCATGTTCTCTGCACTCAACAGAACTCTTACCTGCAAAAGTGGCAGTTAGGATCAAACAAGTACAAAATCCTGCAAATCTTGTATTGTGTCTATTTTCATCGATACTTCGATTATGCCACCATTCTCTACAAAGTGCTTCTCATAGTTGTAAACCTCAAGACCAATTCTCTGGCCAAAGGAAAATTAGTGGGAGAAGACAGAAACCTGAAAGCCATTCGATTTCCCAGACTGACAAGCCTAGTCTTCAGAGACGCATTCGATGCTCTCCAGCTCACTCAACAGGGAGCTCCAACTCCAGTCTGGACCATGTCGTCTTTCAGACCAACGATCACTGGTACGTATCCTAACTCTCATAGAGTTCCTGGGACAATGCTCACTCTTATCCATCCCGAACATCTTGCTATTCGCAACTATAGACATACTGCTCAACGTCAAGATCCTGAGGTGAGATCCCCAGCATACTTAGGTTCTGAGCCTACTTTAGATATTCCTATTAGAGAGGCACAAGAAGAAGAAGTTAGACCAGAGGCAAGAGTACTCTTAGAGAGGTCTGCCTCAGAGAATGAAGAAGAGAATGTTGTTCGTGACAGAGCATCCCTAGAGGAGGCTGTCATAGAGGGAGTCAGAGACACTACAGAGGGAAGGGGCTGAGAGATCGACCTCCTCTACTAGCAGTGAAACAGAGCGTGAGATTCTAGAGTTCTCTAACCCTATAGAAACCGGGAGTCCAGTGAGAATAGAAGAAGATGTTCGCAAGAACGCACATGTGTATTTTAGGACACCTTCTCCAACTCCCAGTGGAAGCACTCCATCTATCCATGGTGATATAGATCATATGGATATTGAAACAGAGGTGCACACCTCGAACCCTAACCAGCTAAACCGCTCAGAGGCCACTCTTTATGCCTCTGAGATGCACATATCCGGGGAAGCTATTTTTGGTAATGATGTCTATTCGCCCCAAGACATTGATAGGACCCAACCACACGATGATGCATTTGTGGCTCATCTTACTATGGAGGAACAACTTAGGTCCTTGGGTAACTTCCGTTTTACCCGTAGAGATTGCGTAACTCAGAGGCAATATGAAAGCCTAGTATCACAGGGATTAGATTGCCTAGATTGCAATGTTAATTCCCACGTTTACTTCAATCTCTCAGATTCTGAGGATGAGAGATCTGAAGAAACCAGAACACCCCGAGATGTATCTCCCTTGAGGGAACATCAAGGACAGGGTGGAAGTCCTTCCAGAGACAAAATCAAATCAGCTCTGAAAGAAGGCGCCTCTGAACTCGAGGCTCAATTGGAAACATGTGTTGTTTCCAATGTTCCCATCTCTGATCTCCCTACAAAAACAGAGTTCAAAGGTTTTTTTTATGAGATTAGAACCTCTTTGAATGAGTATAAACTTCTCAACACATGTGTGGAGGAGCAGAGGAGAACTGAAAACATCTCTCTGCAAGATGAGCTCAAAACTGTCAAAACCCAACTTGCAGAGACCACCCACTAAGAAAGTTGAAGAATGGGAGAGAAAGAGCACAGAAGAGAACTAGAAATTAAAAGAAGAAATTTCTGCTCTGAAGACACAACTGGCCGAAAATCACAGGAAAACATCTCCAGAGCCACTCCTTCTATCACTTTGTCAGTGGAAAACATCAGAACTCTAACAGAGGTGATCAACAACTCACTCTCTACCGCAATAAAAAGTTTACCAACTCCATCCACTACACCATCTGGTTCCACACCAGAAGCTGCTGCACCAACTCCTATCTCTGTCAATGTCCCAAGACCCAACGATCGACCAATGACCATTGGCCACATGGGTGACTTCAGAAGAGAAGTTATGAGTCGTGTGATGACCATCTCTGCAAAATTTGTGGGTAAAGCCCAGGTCTCAGAGAAAAATATTAAAGACACTCTGGACACCACAAATTCAATTTTGAAGATCAAGTGGAAGAGGTCCGCTCTGTTGCTGCTGAACTTGAAGACTTTCTAAAGAAGGCGGCTGCTATATTATGAGATGTTGTCGCTACAACAGTGTCTGAGAAGAGAGTTGCAGAAGAATCCTCTGGTGCTAGAGTCTCCAGAAAGCCAAGGTTTGTTGGACCAGACTCTCCAAACACAACCCCATAGCTCTCTGACGATGCCGAGGATGGTAGTATGGATGACGCATAGGCGTCTAGTCAACAAAAGGGGAGAGCATAGACTACGCCTTCAAAGACAAAACTCTTAAGACCCCAGCAGAAACTTCCACCTCTGCAGAAATACCACCAGAAACCATTCTTCTGGATACTCCATCCCAATCCCCAAGGAATGAACCAGAGAGGACAAACCCATCCTCTGCTGAAGAAATACTTAGCCAACCACCCAACCTAAACCATGGTTTCCCAAGACCCACACCAGAATGACATAGTTGAAGCCATGGAAATTTTGACAGAATGGAATACTACAGAGATCCCAACAGAAGGAAACACATCAGAGACAAGGGCTGGTAAAGGAAAAGAGAAAGTATCATAAGAGTCGTCAGCTCATGTACAACAACAACCATCTACCAAACCAGTTCACAATCTACCATCTCTAGAAGAAACCCATGCCTATCTTTATGCTGACAGAGACTTGATTCCAGTCAACGCAGTGGCAATCAATCCATATCTGAATCCAAAGAGGTCAAGCTTGCTGTCAGATGATAGAAGAAGATTTAGAAGGACGAAAACCAACATCTTTCGAAATATAAATACTTCTTTCAGTTTTGAGAGAGTGCTGAGGTTTGAACTAAAGTCGTTTGCCTAAAAAAGAGTACCATATCACATTTACACCGTCGAACTTGAAAATGATGGACAAGAAACCTTCAACGACAACGACCTCGTACTGCTCAATCCATACGATCTTCTGACTCTGCACGCTTATTGCCTCAACCACTCTGATCGATATAAAACTGCCAGAACTGCAAGAGTTGAAGTCATGCTAGCAATGGAAGAGCATGTGAATCTCAGAACCCAAATCGACTTTCAGCATGGAATCGATTTCGATCTGGAGAAATTGAGTATTGGGCCTCCAAATGAGAGCCTTGTGGGTTTTGAAAACTATCCTACAGGATCACTTTCAGCCAATCCAGAGGCATTTATTTGTCGACAGAAAGGTGTTAAGAAAGCAATCAGATCAGAAGAAGCCCACAAGTACTCCACTCAATCACTGAAGTATCTGAGGAAAATTATCCAAGATAGGCCTCCAAGCTCTAAGTGTCCACAAGAAGTCATCAATAGTTTCGTAAGACATCTTACTCTTACTCTAGAATTCAGGGATTTAATTATGAGATTTGACAGAATTCTTAGAGGAAACTATTATGACTAGTTTACTATCTTTCTCTGCTTTGTATAGTAATCATATTTTTGTAACTAGTAAAAGGCTTTAACAGAGGATGACTTTCTCCTCTTTGTCTTCAATTTTTGCTTAATCTCTGTAATCATAGCATAGTTTGAATTTTCAATACTTAGGGGGAGATTGTTAGCCCCAAGTACGACTTTGTAAAAGTATTGAAAATATCACAAGTGTGACAACCGTCAAATTCGCGTTCACGTTAGAACTGAACTAAACATATCAAATACTGATACTATATGTCGCACTGTCCAATTTTAGCAGTCAACCCGGTACAGTAGGAAAAAAATGAGAATTTTTGCCTAAAACCCCTCAAATTAGGGAATTATCCATATATCTCATAAAATGCCAACCAAAAATATCTTAAATACATACATATATATATATATATATATATAAACCATACTAAAATAATACTAGTAAAGTTAACTAGTAACCTTACAACTAACTAAATTATTGTGTTAAATAATTCAAGCAATTAAAATAAAAATAAAATTTAAAAAGAAATAAAAGACACAATTATTTTATACAAAACCACACTCCACACTCTCTCTCTCCCTTCTCCAACCCCCCCCCCCCCCGTATCATCCCTCATTATCATCCCTCTCTCTTTTCTCCCTACAATTTCTCTCTTTATTCCTCACTAAAACACACCCAAAGTCCAGCCATTTTCACTCAAGAACATCAAGTGTTCAAGTCTTCACAAAGGTAAAAATAACATGTAGTGCAAAGCCTACACCTTTCTTTGTTATTGTTCTTTCATTTTATTTAGATTCCTTCAACACTAGTTGCATGTTGTTTTACTTTATCAATATCTTTGGATCATGATGTTTGGGAGCTTCATCACCATAACATCTTGAATGTTACTAAAAAGGGGATGAATCCGTGACCAAACCCATGTTAAGACCAAAGAAGGACTTTTACAATGTTCTAACAAACATGCATGTGTTCTTCATCAAAACCAACCCTTTAATCTCTAAGAAATTTTATGAACTACTCTTTAAATCCACTAAAAATATGTTTGAACTAACATGCATGAGCTAAAAATTCACTATTATAAGTTTCATGAAGGTGTTATTGTCATAAACACCCAAAAACCATCAAAAATAACCATTTTCAAGTATTTGCCAAAAAGGAGTTTTATAAATAAATTGCATAAATTCTTGTTTTGACAGCATGCTGCCAGATTTTTCTTCTCTCTTGGAAAAGCCATATCTCACTCAATAATACTCCAAATTAAGTGATTCGTTTTCTGGAGTTCACTTTTATGAGTTATGAATCAAACCCAACTGGAATCATTTAAAAATATTAAGATGTCGACCTTCAAACATTTTTCACAAAGACAGTGCGCAAACAGCAATGTTCTCTGTCCCAGTTTACGTCAAGAATTATTTTATGAACTTAAACCACTCTAAAAATCATGAATTTTATGTCAAACGTTTCGTAACACATTTAACAAACTGGTCATAAAATATCATGACCTAAATGTCCCTGGAAGTTATCCAAAAACGAACCGAAAGTGACTACATATTCTGGACAGCAACTGACTATATTCTATTATAGCTATAAGCTAACTCTTGAACCCGTTTCATCATTCTTGTGATGAAATTGTGGAATATGTATATATACTATATGATTATGCATTTTACTATAGCTAAAAGCTAACTCTTGAACCCGTTTCATCATCTATATGATGAAATTGTGGAATATACCTTTATATATTACGAATACACATTTTATATACTCTAACTCCTAACATCATATATATTATACATATGACTCCTAGTTATAGACCCTTTTCGTCACTCGTTATGACGAAATTGCGGTAATCTCAAATTATGATATGTAATGTTATAGATATTAACTACTAATATCGACGAACTTATTATAACATACAAACTTAATCTCAACAAAGGCATTTTATGTTGATTTGGATAATTACACGATACCAAGGACTAAGGTTTAGAATATAGAATCTTACTAGTGTCCTTGCATTCGTAGGATCGACGTAGGATCGCGTTACGGATCGCATTACACACCGCTTGGGAACGACTACGTTTATCACAGTGAGTTTTCACAGCCCCTTTTTACTATTTTATACATTTTGGGGTGGAAAGCATGTTACAAATTCTATTTCACATCATTATTTGGTTACTCAAATACTACAAATATTTGATGATCTATGGCACGTGTGCACATGTTAAAGATTCCGAGTTACGCTATTGCACAAAAGTCCCCAACTTGTTTTTATATTACCTATTTAACTCACGAGTGTGAGGAATGGTAATTATGGATAACGTTATTTGGTTGACCGCCCACTTACTGTGATGTGAGTGCATAATTACTACAGTGCCATGTTGACGATAGAACATGATTAACGGGGCAAACTAATACTATGGTCAGGAGGTTTGGGTAATAGCTCAGTATGCTACCTCTGAGGCAACACACTTATATACCTTGAGCAAAACAGAACGCAAAAACGGAACTTTTACAACCGAGAGTTGTACTACAATCATTTGAAAGCGCGAATGCTATCAACTTGCATTAAAACTTTTAGTGCATACGCAAACTTGTGAACTCACCAACTATTTTATAGTTGACACTCTCCTTTACATGCTTTTCAGGAAACATCAAGTAAGGATGAGTTCTAGAAGGCACTACACTTAGCTGCATCCAACTTTATTTCATCATGTCATGTCTCGTTTTGCTTTGGACAATTTGTATTTCACAAACATGTTGTATTTTGTAACCTTGATGATATGATGATTGTGTGTTGTCTATTAACCTTGTGCTTTTGAAACATTAAACTGTGACATCCCGTGTTTCCGATTTAACGGGGTGTGACAGAAGTGGTATCAGAGCCGAAGGTTATAGAGAATACTGGTGTTTCATTTAAAAAATCCAACTATAACCAAAGTCCAAAACTGACATGAAAATAACTAAACCTACTACTAGTATAACTAAGTCTAGAATGGCATTAACAGACTTTAATTAAACATAGCCTGATCACCTATGTTCGATTAAGGAAGGTTAATGCGAGACTAGAAATGGTTATAGTAGGAGTATGTCGATTTTACTTACACTCTCTATAAGCATGCTTAGTGCATAGACATTGTATAGGATAGACATATCACTTATGCGGTTAGTTACTAAGTACACTTTTGCTTCAGTTTCACTATGTCATCTTCGTCACCATCCTACACTCCTAAATCGTACTCGGCCGATGTATCGGGATACGTCACCGGGCGACCACAAGTTAACCCACCCGACAACCGAGAAGAAGAGGATTACAGTAGTACGGAATCGGAACCCGAAGTGTCCAGCGAGCGAGACCCCTATGATAGACCTAGAGTATCACCAACCATGGTTTTACCCCGACCCACTCCAGTGATTGTTCAACCACATCCCGGAGGACTTCGCGTTAGACAAACGGCCAGGAAGAATGTTCCAATCCCAAGGAGAGTCACGCTATCAACATCTCGTCCGGAGGCACCGGAGCCATCAAGAGTGGTCACCGGAGTGCCGATTGGGCGAATGGCCGAACTGACCTTGGCGAGAGATCAACATATCAGGGCAATGACAACCGAATTGCATGGGTGTCAAGTTAGGGTAACCCATCAAGCTCAAGTCTTAACGGAACTTGTAGAGATAACACATCAACTGGCCGTCGTATCAACTCAAGCTCGGGATGGCGCAAGGATGGCTAGAGAAATGGCAACAAGGGCTCAAGCGGCAAGCTTGGTAGTGGGAATGGTGTTGTTGTTACTGATGTTCTTGCTTGTGATCGGGGCATACTTAGGATAGTGCGGATATGAAGGCGGATGGATTGTAGCGTGTGGGAGGATCTTTTGAAAAACACCTCTTTAATTGCTTGTCATTTTAACTCACGTATTTCTAAGTTGTATTTCCATTTAAACAATGTGATACCGGTGTACGATAAACACCGGAAATTTTGTAAATTTCGGCATTTAATGGAGACCCATTGGGGGAAATTTTAGCCAATCAATCTATTTACCTTGTACTTAACTTTACCGTTTCAAAAATTCGAATAAATTTATAAACCTTTGGAAAATATGAGTTCGAGAATTTGTACAAATTTTAACCAAAACGATTTTTGCAAATGTGTTTTAGAATCATGCATCGACTATAAAGAATTGAACAAGTTGACAATCAAGAATCGATATCCTCTCCCTCGAATAGATTATTTATTCGACCAATTGCAAGGTGCAACATATTTCTCAAAGATTGATCTTCGATCAGGTTATCATCAGTTAAGGGTCCGTGAGGAGGACATTACTAAGACAACTTTTAGGACACGTTATGGACACTACGAGTTGTTGGTTATGCCTTTCGGTTTAACCAATGCACCAGCTGTGTTCATGGATTTAATGAATAGGATATGCCGACCCTACCTTGACAAGTTTGTAATCGTGTTCATAGATGACATTTTGATCTACTCCCGAAGTAAAGAGGATAACGAGCAACATTTGAGAGTAATTCTAGAACTTCTTATGGAACAGAAACTGTACGCCAAATTCTCTAAGTGCGAATTTTGGATTAGAGAAGTACACTTTCTTGGTCACGTGATTGGAGAAAAAGGAATCCACGTGGATCCGGCTAAGGTAGAAGCTGTTAAAATATGGGAAACTCCAAAGACACCGACATAAATTCGTCAATTTCTGGGTTTGGCAGGATATTATAGGCGATTCATCGAGAACTTCTAAAAAATTGCTAAACCACTCACAACACTGACCCAAATGATAGTGAATTCATTTGGGGAGAACCATAAGAAGAGGCGTTCCAGCTATTGAAGAAAAAGTTGTGCAATGCACCAATTCTGGTGTTACCGGATGGAACAGAAAATCTTGTGGTGTATTGTGACGTGTCGCATCAAGGTTTAGGTTGTGTATTGATGCAAAGGGACAAAGTTATAGCGACAACTAAAAGTTCATGAGAAGAACTATACCACGCACGACTTGGAGCTCGGAGCCGTAGTATTCGCTTTAAAGATTTGGAGACATTATTTGTACGGCACTAAGTGCACCATCTTCACCGATCATAAAAGTCTTCAGCATATTCTAGACCAGAAAATGCTCAACATAAGACAAAGAAGGTGGGTAGAGTTACTCAGTGATTACGATTGTGATATTCGTTATCATCCAGGTAAGGCTAATGTAGTGGCTGATGCCCTGAGTAGGAAGGAAAGGACAAAACCTCCACGTGTACGAGCAATGTGAGTGCTTGTACAAACAAGTTTAAAGACTCAAATTCTTGAAGCGCAGACCGAAGCATTGAGAACGGAAAACTTGAAGGACGAAACTCTTCACGGCATAGAAAGCAGATTTGAAACTAAGGTTGATGGAGTACGTTATCTGAAGGACAGAGTTTGGATTCCAAAAGCTAGCAAAGTACGGGAGACAATCCTGAATGAAGCCCACAAGTCACGATATTTAATTCATCCTGGTGCGGATAAGATGTATAAGGATTTAAGGGAATATTATTGGTGGCCAGAAATGAAGAAGGATATTGCCCTATACGTAGAAAAATGTGTAACTTGCTCAAAAGTCAAGGTTGTACATCAGAAACCATCTGGTTTGCTACAACAACCAGAGATTCACCAGTGGAAATGGGAACAAATAACCGTGGATTTCATAACCAAATTGCCGAGGACTGCCAAAGGGCACGACTCGATTTGGGTTATAGTAGACCCATTCACGAAATCTGCACATTTCTTACCGATTCGAGAAGATTATAAGATGGAAAAGCTGGCTCAGATATACATCAAGGAAATTGTTACGCGACATGGACTCCCGATTTCCATCATATCAGATAGAGATAGCCGTTTCACATCCCGGTTTTGGCAGTCACTTCAAAGAGCATTGGGGACACAATTGAATTTAAGTACTGCCTATCATCCCCAAACAGACGGCCAAAGCGAGCGAACCATTCAAACATTGGAAGACATGCTTCGAGCATGTGTAATAGATTTCGAAGGAAGTTGGGATAACCATTTACCGTTAGTCTAGTTTTCCTACAACAATAGCTATCACACCAGTATTAAGTGTGCGCCATATGAAGCACTGTATGGACCCAAGTGTCGATCACCCCTTTTGTTGGTTGGAGATTGGAGATAGACAGTTGTCTAGTCCAGACATTTTACAAGAAACCACCGACAAAATTGCAATCATCATGGATAGACTTAAAGCAGCTCAAGATTGTCAAAAGAGCTATGCGGACAATCATAGGAAGCCTTTAGAGTTTCAGATTGGAAATAGAGTCTTTCTAAAAGTATCCCCTTGGAAGGGAACCGTCCGATTTGGAAAACAAGCAAAGTTGAACCCTCGATATGTTGGACCATTTAAAACCACCGAAAGAATTGGACCAGTAGCATACAGACTGGAGTTGCCAACAGAACTAAGTGCTATTCATGACACGTTTCATGTGTCAAACTTGAAGAAATGTCTAGCCAATGAGGTGATAACCGTGCCTCTGAAAGAAGTCAAAATCAATGATAAGCTGCACATCATAGAAAAACCAATTGAAATACTTGACCGAGAGGTCAAGCGTCTTAAGCAAAGTAATATTCCATTGGTGAAAGTCCACTGGAACACAAGGCGTGGACCTGAGTACACATGGGAACGGGAGGAGTACATCAAACATAAGTATCCTCACTTATTTGCTAAACAACCGGTTATAGACGAAAGTTCTTGAATTTCGGGACGAAATTCTTTTAACCGGGGGGGACTGTGACAACCGTCAAATTCGCGTTCAGGTTAGAACTGCACTAAACATATCAGATACTGATACTATATGTCGCACTGTCCAATTTTAGCAGTCAACCCGGTACAGTAGGAAAAATTGAGAATTTTTGCCTAAAACCCCTCAAATTAGGGAATTATCCATATATCTCATAAAATGCCAACCAAAAATATCTTAAATACATACATATATATATATAAACCATACTAAAATAATACTAGTAAAGTTAACTAGTAACCTTACAACTAACTAAATTATTGTGTTAAATAATTCAAACAATTAAAATAAAAATAAAATTTAAAAAGAAATAAAAGACACAGTTATTTTATACAAAACCACACTCCAAACTCTCTCTCTCCCCTCTCCAAAACCGCCCCCCCATATATACCCCCTCACTCTCCCAAAATTTGCTACTCTCTCATTATCATCCCTCTCTCTTTTCTCCCAACAATTTCTCTCTTTATTTCTCTCTTTATTCCTCACTAAAACACACCCAAAGTCCAGCCATTTTCACTCAAGAACATCAAGTGTTCAAGTCGTCACAAAGGTAAAAATAACATGTAGTGCAAAGCCTACACCTTTCTTTGTTATTCTTCTTTCATTTTATTTAGATTCCTTATTCTACACTAGTTGCATGTTGTTTTACTTTATCAATATCTTTGGATCTTGATGTTTGGGAGCTTCATCACCATAACATCTTGAATGTTACTAAAAAGGGGATGAATCCATGACCAAACCCATGTTAAGACCAAAGAAGGACTTTTACAATGTTCTAACAAACATGCATGTGTTCTTCATCAAAACCAACCCTATAATCTCTAAGAAATTTTATGAACTACTCTTTAAATCCACTAAAAATATGTTTGAACTAACATGCATGAGCTAAAAATTCACTATTATAAGTTGCATGAAGGTGTTCTTGTCATAAACACCCAAGAACCATAAAAAATAACCATTTTCAAGTATTTGCCAAAAAGGAGTTTTATAAATAAATTGCATGTATTTTAAATGGCTGAGAAATATAATTTTAAACTGAAAATATATGTATGGGGATGTGTCAAATCGGATTTCATGCAAAAAGAATAAGAATATTGGTAAAAGACAAAAAGGAGTTCACATGCATAAAGTCTTGTTTTGACAGCATGCTGCCAGATTTTTCTTCTCTCTTTGAAAAGCCATATCTCACTCAATAATACTCCAAATTAAGTGATTCTTTTTATGGAGTTCACTTTTATGAGTTATGAATCAAACCCAACTAGAATCAATGAAAAATATTAAGATTTCGACCTTTAAACATTTTTCACAAAGACAGTGCGCAAACAGAAATGTTCTCTGTCGCAGTTTACGTCAAGAATTATTTTATGAACTTAAACCACTCTAAAAATCATGAATTTTATGTCAAAAGTTTCGTAACACATTTAACAAACTGGTTATAAAATATCATGACCTAAATGTCCCTGGAAGTTATCCCAAAACGAACCGAAAGTGACTACATATTCTGGAAAGCAACTGACTATATTCTATTATAGCTATAAGCTAACTCTTGAACCCGTTTCATCATCCTTGTGATGAAATTGTGGAATATGTATATATACTATATGATTATGCATTTTACTATAGCTAAAATCTAACTCTTGAACCCGTTTCATCATCTATATGATTAAATTGTGGAATATACCTTTATATATTACGAATACACATTTTATGTACTCTAACTCCTAACATCATATATATTATATATATGACTGCTAGTTATAGACCCTTTTCGTCACTCGTTATGACGAAATTGCGGTAATCTCAAATTATCATATGTAATGTTATAGATATTAACTACTAATATCGACGAACTTATTATAACATATAAACTTAATATCAACAAAGGCATTTTATGTTGATTTGGATAATTACACGATACCAAGGACTAAGGTTTAGAACATAGAATCTTACTAGTGTCCTTACATTCGTAGGATCGACGTAGGATCGCGTTACGGATCGCATTACGCACCACTTGGGAACAACTACGTTTATCACAGTGAGTTTTCACAGCACCTTTTTACTATTTTATACATTTGGGTTGGAAAGCATGCTACAATTTCTATTTCACATCATTATTTTGTTACTGAAATACTACAAATATTTGATGCTCTATGGTACATGTGCACATGTTAAAGATTATGAGTTACGTTATCGCACAAAAGTCCCCAACTTGTTTTTACATTACCTATTTAACTCACGAGTGTGAGCCATGGTAATTATGGATAACGTTATTTGGTTGACCGCCCACTTACTGTGATGTGAGTGCATAATTACTACAGTGCCATGTTGACGATAGAACATGATGAATGGGGCAAACTAATACTATGGTCAGGAGGTTTGGGTAATGGCTCAGTATGCTACCTCTGAGGCAACACACTTATATACCTTGAGCAAAACAGAACGCAAAAACGGAACTTTTACAACCGAGAGTTGTACTACAATCTTTTGAAAGCGCAAATGCTATCAACTTGCATTAAAACTTTTAGTGCATACGCAAACCTGTGAACTCACCAACTATTTTATAGTTGACACTCTCATTTACATGCTTTTCAGGAAACATCAAGTAAGGATGAGTTCTAGAAGGCACTACACTTAGCTGCATCCAACTTTATTTCATCATGTCAAGTCTCGTTTTGCTTTGGACAATTTGTATTTCACAAACATGTTGTATTTTGTAACCTTGATGATATGATGATTGTGTGTTGTCTTCTACCTTGTGCTTTTGAAACATTAAACTGTGACATCCCGTGTTTCCTCTTTAGCGGGGTGTGACAACAAGTCAGTAGAACGTCAGAGAACAGGACACCAGCGATCAAGCTGAAGACTTAGCAGAAGAACAAAAAGAAGACCATCAGAGATCATCAAAGCTCTGGCAGAAGACCTCTGATAACACATCAGAGAACAAGATTGCCAGAAGACCTCCAGAGATCTGGTAGAAGACCTCTGGTGAATGAAGACCTCTGTAAAGCCGAAGTCTCATAGAAATATCCAAGTGATAGACAAGTGTCCGCACTTTCCATGTCAGCCCTAAAAGGACGAATACATGCTTTCCACATGTCATCATATGGTTTGATTGTACACTGTTTATTACTTTATTAGGCTATAAATAGAACGTTAGTGGAACACACAAATTGTCGAGAATTGTAAGGATCGTTGCTAGAATTATGAGAACACTATCACTTCACAATTCCATTCCACTACTAGTGTACGATCAGTAGCCTGAGAGATTTTAGATACACACACAAGAAAGTGTTCTTGGTGTTATTCAAATATTCAATATACGAGCAGTTTGTTATTCATTATTGTTATCTATTATTGTTCATCATATTGTTATTCTCTCATGTTTTATGCTACTCACAATCACTTATACATAAACAGCTTTATAATGCTTCCGCTATCTTTGATCTTGCTGTTTATATGAGACAAGGTGAATTTAGGAACCTACACCTACCATCCTCAAATGGATGGTCATATGAAAGAGCTATTCAAACTCTTGAAAATATATTGCGATCGTTTGTCATAGACTTCATAGGGAATTGGGACTCACACCTACGCTTAGTATAGTTTTCTTATAATAATATCCATCATTCTAGCATCGACATGTCCCCATTCGAAGCTTTTCATAGCTGTTAATGTAGGACTCCGGTGTATTGGCATGAAGCGGGAGATAAATATTTCACTGGACAGTAAATTGTGCAAGACACGATGGATAAGGTAAAGAACATTCGAGAACGCTTAAAAGCGGCCCAAGATCGATAGAAGAGCTATCTACGTAGGTGCTTCTCCAAAGAAGAGAGCATTATTCCATTGGCAGCAATTCGGGTAGACAATGAAAATCGTTGTGTGGAGGAACCGGAGGCCATCTTGGACAGAAAAATGAACTTCTCCACAAGGAGGTAACCATGGTTAAGGTTCAATGGAGACATCATCGAGGTACGAACGTCATGTGGGAAGCCGAAGAGAACATGAAGAAGCTATATCCCCATTTGTACGCCTAAGGACGGAACTTCGAGAATGGAATCTATTCCAAGGTGGGGAGGATTGTAACACCCGCAACTTTAAGGTAATATGAGTTTTTCTTATATTAACTTCTATTTGGGTAATTTCTTGGTGAGAGGATACTTTGGGTTACGGTTTGTATCGAACTATTGGTCCCATTCGTACGTTCTATTGACATCGTGAAAGAGTTTGATTCAGCCGCGAGGGAGACCTGAGCGACAATGACAGCGACTACGCCATGGGGCAAATTCACATATCAATGTAACAGAGAAAGGGGTAGCTACGATACAACCCCGACGAGTTGGACCGTTTACTGTGACATTGGCATAATCGCCTGTCATAGTCGTAAGAAAAGGACAGAAGGTGAGGTGTCCTCGACTCGAAAAAATAAAAGCAGGTTCGAGGTCGATTAACTTTTTCAAAGTCGGGGTTCGAGTTCGAGTTTGAATACTTTTTCAATCTTTGAGGTTGAGCTCAATGCTCGTTTATGAGCTCGAATTCGAGATCGATTAACTCGTTTACTTACTCAAGCTCGATGATTTTTATATTTTTGATTATATTATTTGTAAACATATTCATACGTTTTCGAAAAAATGTATGCTTGATGGCTCGAATGGCTCGACTCGGTTTGACTCTCATAAATTTTAATCGAGCTTTCGAATGAGTCGAGTCGAACATTGGTGTTATGGAGTTTGACTCAATTAGTTAAGTGAGCTTTGTTTTGTGTTCGAGATCAACTCGAGCTCGATAATTATTAAGCTCGAGCTCGATATAAACGAGAATGATGCTTATATAAACAAGATCGATAACCACATTTTTGTTTTTGGAAATTTTTATTTGTCCCAACTTTTGGGTGTTACAGGTTCAAACGAGAATGATACATATTTAAGAGAATAAGAAAATGGTCGAATCACATGTAATCTATATTAACATCACAAGCAAAATCACATGTGATTTACGCGACATTGCTACAGAATAAGAAAATGGTCGAATCACATATGATTTTATGCTAACATCACATGCAAAACCACATGTGATTTACGCGACTTTGTCGTGCGACCGGAAGACGTCACCAAAGTCTTTTGCACAACTTTTTTGGCCATTAATGTAAAATCATATGTGATTTTTCCGTTTTCATATTCTATATATATATATATAGGGTTAGGTTCCGGTGAGAAGTACCAAATTTGGTGAGAAATGGTTATCAACGGTTGGATGAGAAATGGATGAACATTGGGATGAGATGCACCGAGATGCACCGGATCAATTCCCGTTTAAGCCGCAATTCATGGGACGGTATTTGATTAAAAGTGATCGACGGTTTAAAATAAATTCTCACACTTCTCATCAAAATGACACTTCTCGCGGGATCCCATGCTTATATATATATATATATATATATATATAGGGTTGAATGTTGTATTATTCATCTTGAATGTTGTATTATTCATCATGAATAGTACATGAACATTCATCTTTGTTTTTCATACAAAATGTGGACACCCGGTGACATGTCTCACACTCTCTTTTGTCCCCTAGTTCACAGGAAAAAAAACATGGTTCGCAATTGAACTTTTCCCTGTATATATAGGGGTAGGTTCAAATTAAAACCACATTTTCATTGTGAACATGAGGACCAATCTTGGACATTGATCAAAATTTAGAAAACTAAGCAATAGTTAAAACATAATATGGTTAACTAAGAAGTGATTAGGGTCAAAAATTTAAGTTTGAATCAATGCCTACCTTATTTGACTTTTCATTTTTATTTTTAATTAAAAAACTTTTACCTCCTTAAAGTTTAAAATAATTTATCCTAAAAATTACTAATATTGTAATGAAACAAATTACATAAAAAACGAGTATTGCATGCTCTTCGATGTGATATGCATCTCCATATGTTTTTTTCTTTCGTTCTAACCGTTTTTACATGAAATGTTATATGTGTAATACCCCGGGTAAGTTTGTTAGTTAAATTCTTTTCCGTTAAATTTAGTTAACTTTAAAATAGGATGTTTAGGGTAAGTTTAGGTTAATTTGTAAGTTAAGGGTGTTTTTGTCATTAATGAATAGTTTATGTCCAAATTGGTAAAATTAGGCTTTTGATATTATCACCTTAGACTCCAGATATTATGACAACTCAAAAAAATATCAGTGTGTGTAGTGTGTGTGTTTTGAGACCAAAAGAAGAAAAAGAAGAAGATTAAGGCTAAGGCTTCAAATTGGATTGTTGGAAGGGAAATTGAGGTATGTTTCTTTGCATTTTATGTTTGTAATTGCTAGTAGATAGTTTCCATCGGAGTAGAATCATCAATTTCATAACTGGTAGTAATTTCTGTCGAATTTGGGTAGAAAAAGGGTAAACCGACAGAGGTTTCCGGACACAGTTTGAATGTGTCCGGTAGTCTTTTTGGTGGTGTCCGGTAGTCTTGTTGATAGTGTCCGGTAGTTCCTTTCGATGGTATCCGGACGAGTCGATTATCCGGTAAGTTCTCTTTTCTATGGTTTCCGGATGAATTAGATACCGGATTACTTTGGTGTCCGGATGATGTCCGGATTGTTGATGCTGTCCGGGATGTTTTGTTGTCCGGATTGGTCTTGTTGTCCGGAAAGTTTATGTTGTCCGGATAGTTCTTGGTATCCGAAAACATTGGCTGTTTGGTCACTTTTGAGGATAAGAGTTAGATAGATTTATCTAGAGTTCTTAGCCTGTTAGTAAGTCTTATGAGTTCTTTTGGTAAAGAGATATTTGTATGCAAATTGTTTCAGATTCTGAGAATTTTGGGTAAAAGATTGGATAGCTCGGAGAAAAGCTTGGAAGGGTTTTTGATAAGCAACCAGGTGAGTTTTTACTTCAAACTGTTTTCAAACTGGAATATATATATTTATATATATATATATATATATATATATATATGAGATGAATATGTGGTAGGAATGTGACGACGTGTTTATAAATAAAGTATGATAGATTGAGGTGTATATTATATTTATTTATATAAGCATTACACTACACGAGAGCACGTTGACCGGGCTTAGGACCGGTGGAGTTTTGGCTGTACGGAGGGACAACGGTGTTGGCTGTACTTTTAGTACAGCGGAGTAAACTGATTAGTTGGGTCGCAACCAATTAATATGGCCAAGGGAAATGAGGAGAGGTACACAGTGCACGAGTCTTGCTTGGTATTTAATTACTTGTTGTATATTTGTGTTTTACAAAAGGATTACTAAACTGACAGGGATTATCTCACTAGACCGTTTGGTCTAACCCTCATTTTGTTTTCAAAAATATGTATTCCAGGTCGAGAAACTTTTAATAGCAAAGGGAAGGATAAAGTGTAGGATGCAGTTGATAGCTGACGAAGATTATGAAATGCTTATGTTTTGTATTGTATAGTTTTTAGACTATGGGACCGTACGTGAATTATTATGTATCTTTTGTTATGAATGTAACGACGTTATGTATAACATGTTAATTGATGTATATTATGTATGTTTTGGGATACCGGGTCGTTACAATATGTGTTGAATATTCATGTACATTCATATGTTTACAACAATTCTTTAACATTCATCTATTAATATCATATTCATCATGAATATACAACTTAGTTTAACATTCATCATAAATAGTCATGTATTTTCAAGTGTATCTTCAATATTCATACATCACTATGACATTCATCATTAAGATACATTTTTACTATTACATTCATCATGAATATAAATATTATTCATATGAATATTTATATATGTTTATGTATATACAACAACATTTCAACATTCATATATCAGTATGATATTCGTCATGAATATACATGCTCACTATAACATCCAACATGAATATATATATATATATACACTATTTATCATGAATATATATTATTCATCATGAATATTTATGTATGACCATGTGTATACAATAACTCTCTAGTATTTATATTAGTATGATATTTATTATAAATATTAATTTTCACCATAATATTCATCATGCATATAAATCTTATGCATCATGCATATACATATTATTCATCATTAATATAGTACAATTTCAACTCTACATACTCTATTTTTCTTTATTGGATTATCGATTGTTCTCGGCCACTTTCCCTATTTGTCTCGATAGATTTCCCGATCCATCTCGCTAAAAGTTATAAGTGGTAGGTTATGGTTATACACAAACAAACACACAATAAAATAATCAATAGGTTTTCAATCGGTCTCGATTTAAAATGAAGGTGTTAGGTTATGATTTTAACACACAACCACACACTAAGTAAATGGATGGATTGTTTATTAGTCTCGATGGGTTCTTGATTAGCCTGGATTGCTGTCGATCGATCCTGATGGATACTCGATCGATCTCGATGTGTTCTTGACTGGTCTCGATGGGTTCCCGGTCCGTCTCGATAAAAACAATAAAGGTGGTTAGGTATGGTTTATAACACATAAACACACACCAAGTCAGTGAATGGATTCTCAACCTTTCTCGATAGGTTCTCGATCAGTCTTGATGAGTTCTTGATTGGTCTTGATGGGTGTTGTATTATGGTGATGAAGAACGTGGTGCCTAGGTGATGAAGAGTTATAGAATTACAGTGTCGAGTTGTTGTACACACTTGAACGTATATAAATATTCATAATGAATATAACACATATATAGCATTTTACGTAAAAAATGGTTAAAATGAAAAAACAAACTAAATCAAGATTGATGTCATATCGAAAAGCATGAAATTCTTGTTTTATTGATGTATTTTGTTTGATTAAAATATTAGTAATTTTTAAGATAATTTATTTTAAACTTTAAAGGGGTAATTTTTTTTAATAATAAATAAAAATATTAAGTCAAGTAAGGTAGACATGGGATTGAATTAACTTCTTTTTACCCCTAATCACCTTAATTAATAATTTTAATTAAAAACTATATTTGATATGAGTTCTTGGATCAACAGAAATGGAGAGTCGCGATCAGTCCTCATGTTCACAATGAAAATAGAGTTTGCAATTGAACTTTCTTTATATATATATATATATATATATATGAAAGCTTGGTTGAGAACTTCATTTACAGTTGTGAACCATAGAACCACCGCAAACGTGTCGTATTTCCATATTCATAGTCAATGATGGACATAAATTGTTGATCCAAACCCTCAGTGATTTGATAATGACCCTTTAAGAAACACTTAGTGAAAATTGTAAGTAGACAATATGTATTAGTGTTTCACTATCGCTGATAAGTACTATGTCTCTACAGTACCGCTGATAGGAAACTCATGCTCTTTGATTTGTACATTCAGCGTTACTGTTCATCGATAAAGCTCTGAGCCTGTTCAGTCTTATTGATGATCGCTGATAATGTTAGTTGTTACTTATGATCCCTGAAGACAAGTTTCACGTCAACAAATGTTCTACGCTGAAGTCGAAGATCAAGCCAAATAACCAGTGACAAGTCTACTAATGAACTGATGCGGATATCATCAAATCCAAGATTTGTCCACTCAACGTGAAGTTTCAAGTAGAAGACTTCAGCGATCGCTGAGCTTTGTCACTCGCTGATAAAGTACTGTTCAACGAACGCTGATCATGAAGTCTTCCTCTACAAGTTACTTTTGTCTTTCCCTTTGCACGCCTCCGTACGAAAATGTCAGAATAGGACATCCCTTTTGTCCAGAATCGTACAACCAACTCTGATTCTACACTGTTCATCATGCGGCTACTAGGTTGTCTACAAAGGTCAAAACCATGCAACCAATCAGCTGCTGCCACGTGTAAAGTTGTACTGTTGTGCATTAAATGCATGCAGTATATAAGAAGAACCCTACTTCATAAATGAAGTGCTCGACCATCTTCTTCTCTTTACTATCTTTGTGTTAGAATATTAGTCTTTAATATTCTTATCTCCTTTCTGTCTTAATTCTAGTGCAAGAAACTTAGTGTTCTCATAACTTGTTTAGATTAGGTTTAATCCTTAATCTTGTTCCGCAACAAGTTGTAAATTGTTTGATAAATATCAACAAACAATTTAGAAAGTAAAAATCTGTGTGTTTGTATTCAATCCCCCTTCTACAAACTTGTATAAGCCTTTCGGGACCAACAAGTGGTATCAGAGCAGATTGTTTAATCTAATAAACAATATCTTGCTTATACTAATCTTTTCTCTTCCTTGCTATTTCTCAAAATGGCTACCAACACAAACACAAACTATATTGACAATGGTTCTCTTGCAAAACCCCCTATATTTTCCAGAGATAACTTTAATCTGTGAAAAAATAGGATGATACTCTTCTTAGAAGGTGTAGACCCTACTATGCCTTATTACATCAAAAATGGCCCATATATTCCTGTTAAAATTGACCCTGAAGTTCAAGGCACTACTACTAGAGCTGCCATTCCTGAAAGAGTTGTGCCTAAGGAACCTCACAACTGGTCTGATGAAGATAAGAAGAAAGTGGCTATCAACACTAAAGCCAGATCTATCCTCTCTATTAGGGGTGTACAAAAAACCGTCAACCCGCGAAACCCGCCCAACCCAACCCGCTAACAACCCAATTAAACCCATCCCGTCAACCCGCTAAACCGCCAACCCGCCAAACCGCCAACCCGCCAAACCGCCAACCCGCTAATTAAGAGGGTTGAAATTGGGTTAACATAACTCAACCCAACCCAAACCGCCAACCCGCCGCTAATATATATTATTTCGATAAATTATATATATATATATATCGATGTTTTAAATGACGTGAGACATGGCGACGAGGTCAAAGCTCAAGCCTTTATTAAATAACGGCATATACACACACATATATATATATATACACATTGTGTGTTATGTATTAAATAATACCGTAGAACAAGATAAATTCATGTAAACTAATAAATCAATAAAAAAATTGATACCAAATATATAGAGCATACAGAAAATGATATCATTGTTCACGTTCGACTCGTCGTGTACGAGAATGAGAGTAAGTATTTAACAATTTAGGGTTTTTAGTTTTTAGGTTTCCTTATTATGAGTATTTAAGTCTTACGTTCCATGAACAATTATAATTTATTCTTCAAGTTATATATACTAAAAACAATCTTACACCTTACAAAATAATGCGTCAACGCATCGTAACGTGCCATAACGCGTTACAAAGCAAGTCAACCCTTAGAGTGGAGCCATATGGGTTAACGTGGCGGCGAACCTAAGCCTTGACGCCATAACGCGTCGTAACGAGGCCATAACGAGTTATTTAGAACCATATATATATATAATATTTACAACCATTATAGTTTACAACCATTATAATTTACAACTCATAAATATTATACTTATATTAGTATAACTGTGGAAAAGATAATGCTTATCATAGTAATAGAATTGACAAGTTATTTGTGATATCACTTAAGATAACGAGATGTCATTTAAAAAAGAGAAATGTCGAAAAGTCGTGGCTAACCCGCCAACCCAACCCGCCCTAACCCGCCCTAACCCGCAAGGGTTGGGTTGGGTTGGGTTACACTTTCTAATGGGTTGGGTTGGGTTGAGAATTTTCAAACCTCCATGATTGGGTTGGGTTGTAAAAACGTCAAAAACCGCCCAACCCAACCCGCGTACACCCCTACTCTCTATGGCTCTTTCTGACGAAGTCTACCATTCCGTCATGAACCTAAAAACCTCCAAAGCCATGTGGGACACAATCTGTGTTCAATATGAAGGAACGTCTGAAGTCCAGGACTCACGTAAGATCAACCTGGTAAGACAATATGAAAGCTTCATTTTTGGTAAGAATGAATCTCTCTCTGAAGTACATCAGCGGTTTAACTGTTTAATTATAGATCTGAAAACCGTTGGTAAGGACTATTCTAACTTTGAAATTCAGACAAAGTTCTTAGAATGTTTACCTGAAAGCTGGGACAGTTATTCAATGTGTCTCAAGCTATCAAAGGATCTAAAATCTATGACTCTTTCTACCTTATATGGCACTATGCTCAATCATGAGCAGTCGTGTCATCTTAAGAAGAATCTTGTACAAGATTCCAAAAGCACACCTGTTGCTTTAATCTCAGAGTCACCTCCCAGTCAGCGATCTACTATTATTGTCACTGAGTTGGAAACTAACTCTGAATGCTCATCAGATGTTGGCTCTTCAGATCTTGATGAATCTATGGCTCTCCTATCTAATAAGTTCAGGAGATTGTCCAAAAAGAAAATTTTCAGAAAGAACAACCCCCTCGTACTCACTGACAAGCCTATATCATCAACCCCTGTTGATAAGGCTACTGCTACATGCTATAACTATGAAAAGATAGGAGATTTTGCTAGCGAGTGTAGGCCAAAGAAAGTTTCTAGACCCTCAGCTTTCTCCAAGAAATCCTCTAAACCAAGGGCTAGAGATGACAAGTATCAAAAGCTGAAAGATAAGTACGCAAAGCTGAAAAGCTTTAAGAAGAAAGGCAAAGGCCTGATAGCTGACTTTGATTGGGTTGCCTCTGATGAAGTAGAATCATCTGATTCTAAAGATGATGATGAGGACAATCTCTGCCTCATGGCTAAAATCGAAGAAGAGGAAGAACAAACTGAAATTCCCTCTGCTTCATCCTCTACATCTAAGGTATCACCTTCCTTCTTTACACATATTACAGATATTGATGAAGGTGATAGTCTTCGTAAAATCGATCTCCTGACTATGACTTTATATGATGCCATGAATAGCAAAACTGTTGTTGAAAATCAAAACCTTGATCTCGCTGAACAGCTTAAACCTTCAAATAGAAAAGCTTTCTAACCTTGAAGAAGATTTAAAAGACCAGGTTCATATAAATCAACTAGTCAAAATCGAGCATGAAGAAGCTATCGCTGCTTTAAAAGCTGAAAAAGCTACTGTTGAAGGATGGTGTAAATCCTCAACAACGATCATTGAGATAATCAATTCTCAGATTCCTCTGAGTGACAAACGTGGTCTTGTTTACAAAGCTGACGCTGATGAACCACCCACTGATCATTCCATGCTTAAGTTTGGAATGTTTGTGTCCTCTATCCCTGACACTTCCTCATCTCAGTGTTCCTCTTCAAAAGCTCCCATCCCTGAGGAAAAACCTACCTTAACTTCTAAAGGTAAGGGCAAAGAAAAAGTTTTCAACCAAAAACCTCAGAAGGGTACCTTTGTACCTAAGCTGAATGCTTTCAAAGCTTCAGTGACTTATCCCTCTATTTCTAAGAACAAGATTCCTGGATTCATTAAGCGATCTACTCCTTGAATCAGAGTGGATATTATTGGTAAGAAATCCGAAGAACTGATTGTTCCTCCTATTTCCAATCCCAAAGGTATACTCGGTGCTGGCCCTGCTCATTTAAAATTAACGGGTAAGCATGCAAATGGTCCTAAAGCTACTTTTAGCTATAAGAAATGTTATCACTATGGACTTACCGATCACATTTCTAGTAAGTGCCCCACAGCCACCTGTTAGAGCATTGTTGTATTCAAGATTTACTGTAAAGTCAATGTACTGTATTAGTTAGCTTTGCCTTTATACCTTGTATGTTATGGGTATAAATAGGCATGTCTAGTTCTTAGTTAGATAGAAAACTAGAACCTTTTGTGAACTTCTTGATCATTTGTCATTTACACTTTAGAGATCAATATATGGATGACAAGTTCTCTCTAGATTCTCTCTCTACATCATTCTTGATTTCTTGCTAGATTTGGGATTTCACATTTGGTATCAGAGCTAAACAGAAGATTCAAGCAGATCGAAGACCAAATTGAAGATTTTTTACACTAAGCCTGAAGAATTCGGATTGGGTGTTCATTGTTGTTCATCTGAACACTTATCATTAAGACATAGATTTTTTCTAAATTTTGATTTTTTTGGATCAAATTTTTGCATCACTGAACTCGAAATCGATTACTGATCATCTTTAATTCTTGGATCAACATCAAAAACTGCACAGAATCATCTGATTTGATCGATTTTTTGGTTTTTGTTCGAAAACCCAAAATTCACTGTTTTGGATCAAAAGTTGTTTAAATCGATCAAATTACGGGTTGTGATCAACAAGAAAAGTGTGCGGATTTCAATTTCGAACAAATCGATACAAGTTTCATCTCATTTGACAAGAATTGAAAGAGTTATGGCAGATTAAGTGATTTTAAAGTTCGAAGTGCAGAATTCGGATCATTCTTGGTGAATTCGGATCATTCATACACAATTCGGATCATTCAAAGGGAATTCGGAGTGTTCTTGGCATCACAAGTATAGAATTCGATTCAAGAAGCATTCGAATTGAATTGAATTCGAACCCTTATGGATTCGAATTGAGTTGAATTCGAACCCTTATGGATTCGAATTGAGTTGAATTCGAACCTTGTTAGATTCGAATTGAGAAGTTGTGGATTCATCTGAGTTGGTTTAATTTTCCAAGTAAAGAATTCGAACCAAGTTAAGTCCGAATTTAGTGAATTCGAACCCAGTTAAGTCCGAATTGGGTGAATTTGAATCCTTCTTCATCCGAATTCATTGAATTCGAATCCTTCTACATC
Source organism: Saussurea involucrata (assembly GCA_033807775.1). NCBI lineage: Eukaryota > Viridiplantae > Streptophyta > Magnoliopsida > Asterales > Asteraceae > Saussurea > Saussurea involucrata. The sequence continues at coordinate 100,281,068 of CM066315.1, forward strand.
CGAGTTTTTTGAGAAAATTTTTTATTCCGAAATTTTTTCTATAGTGTATTTCATACACTTTAAGAGCTTTTCAAGAAAAATTTTTATATAAAATTTTTTCTGCTTGATTTTCTGAACGATCAATCTTCTAGCATTCTTCAAGATGTCTGACATAGAGAATTTAAGTGGGAGAATATGGTATCAGTTAGGAAAAGATAGAAAATGGACTCTTCCTGAAGCTAAAGATGAGATCAAGCGTCTTGAAGGTTTTCTTTCTAGATACATAAGACATTCTAATGAAGATGCAAGAAAAAATACAAAGCTCATGTCTGAGAAAGCTTTATTAGAAGACAAAGTCTCTTCTCTTGAGTCCGAACTGAAAGTTTTGAATGTCAAGATTGTAGTGCTTGAAGTCACTCAAGAGAAAAATAAGACACTTGAGATCACAACTCATCAAGATAACATAAAGGAGCTTCAAGGGAGTATAAAAGCATTAGAAGAAGAAAATGCTGATTTGAAGAGACACATTTTTGACATTTCTTCTTCAAATGAAAAATCTATTTTGAAAGAACAAAATGCTGAACTTACTAAAAGAATTATTGATCTTGAACTTTATATTGCATATCTTGAAACAAAGAAAGACAACTCAAGTCTGCACAATCAAATCGAGAAACTTCAAGAGAAAGTAACAACTCTTCAAAGAGAAAATGCTGATATGAAGAGTGAGAAAGACAAGAGTGAAAAGGGGAACTCATATTTACGAAATCAAATAAAAAGAGTTCAAGAAAAGACAACAACGTTGGAAAGTGAAAACGTTGAATTGAAGAAGAAGCTTTCTGAACGTGAAGGAGTGTCACCTTCTTCAAAGAAAGTTCTTAAAGAAAAGGAAATAATTGAACTAAAATATATAAAACTTTTGAAACAAATCTCCGATTTTGAGAAAGTTTTATATCTTGAAAAAGAAAAGCAAGAGAAAGAAAGAAATGAATTTGAAACAGAACGCAAATCTTTTAAGATTAAAAGTTCTGAGCTTTCCGTGAAAATCTCTGAATTAGAAAATGTTTTGGAAAAGGAAAGAAAAGATTTCACAGAAAAGAAAAATCTCTTTGAAAATGAAAGTAAAACCCTTAAAAAGAAAAATATGGAAATTTTCAAAGAGATTACTAATAAAAGAAATTTTTTGGAAATAGATTTTGAATCGGAACGCAAACATTTTGAAGATGCGATTCTTAATCTTACCAAAAGATTATCTGGTTTATCAGCGGATATTATGAAGGATCAATTGATAAAATCTGATCTCCAAAAGAAATTTGATCTAATTTCTAAAGAGAAAAATGTTTTGATAAACAAAGTTAAGGAACTTGAAGACATCATTTTTAAATTTGATGTCTCAAAGCAGGTAAGTCCTGAAAGTATCTTTCAGACTCCATTTGTTAATTCAAATGATTCTGAATGCTCTTTTAAAACTGCTTCAAGTTCGAGTTTTAAAAACATTCCTTCTAAACATATTAATAGATCAACTGGTTTCTCAAAAGATCGGATTCGTTCAACAAATCTCTTCTATAATCCTCTGTTTGATAAATCAGATAATAAAACAAAAGTGCCTAAAGATAATACTTCCAAACCTGAATAAGTTCCAGTCTTCAAGAGGGTGAAGATGGAATGGAGAGTAAAAGGCACAACAGTTCCAAAGAAAGATGTGCCAAAATCATCTGTATCCACATCAAATGCAAAGAAGAACAATGCGCCAAAAGGTAAATCTTATGCTAAATCTAATCCTATTCATTCCGTAAATCATCTGATTAGGTTGGCACATAAGAAAATTTGTTGTTCTTACTGTGGTTCAAATGATTTTGTGCATAAAGATTATACTTCTTATTGGTACAGTACTTATAGTATTCCTTCAAAGAGATCTACACCTGACCCACTAGGACCCAAGTGCCATTGGGTACCAAAATCAGCTTAATCTGTTTTGTAGGTTCTTCATGTGTTGTACTGATTTGTAGATGCATACCACACACATGACTGAAAACAGAAGAGAAGCGGTGTATTTTTTTGAAGAATATTTGTACCATTAAGGGGGAGACAAAAGAATAATGGTTTCTAAACATATCAGTTTAGGACCCGCACTTAAAAGAGACTTTGGTTTCTGAATACATCAATTCAGGACCCGTGCTTCAATGTTTTTGGCTTTTGAATATACCAGTTCAAAACCCGTGCTTCAACGACTATGGCTTCTGAACAATTCAGTTCAGGACCCATACTTCAAAGACTAAGACTTCTAAACAAATCAGTTTAGAACTCACACTTCTCAGGTGATATCTTTAACTGTTACATCTTTCTGTTTCAAGGAACGTGGTAAAAGGTAACATTGGATTATATTTTGTTTCTACCACTTTGAAAACTTGAATCTTTACAAATTTAATTCAATGAGATAAAATTTTCAATTTTCATTCAATGAATTAAATGTGTGCTAAAAGATGATTTTACAAGTATTTTTGTATTATCTGAGTTAGATTTGTTTCAACTTTCACCTCTGAAATAAATCGAAAGGTCAGCAAAACATGAATGAAATTATGCTGAATGCTCAAAGTTATGTGAATCTGGACTTATATAGAATATAATGCTCAAAAAGCCTATTTATCAGAATGATGAATGGAAACGAAAATATGGGGGAAGCACTATGTTTAAGAACCAAGTGATTGAGATATCATTCATATTTTGTGATGGAAATCCGAACTTATATAGAATATCATTTAGTTTGAAAGTTTGTACCTGTGGCCTTTCTGGTTTGGGAGAGTAAGTCTTAAGGGGTGCTCGACACCTAGTCCCTAAGATCTACTGGTCTGGGATCGGCTGACCCAAATCCTGCAATAGAACCAGATAGAAAGCCATGTTCTACTGGTACAAATGAGTTTAAGATATATCGATGTGGCCTTTCTGGTTTGGGAAATTAAGTTCTAAGGGGTGCTCGACACCTAGCACCTAAGGCCAACTGGTCTGGGATCTGCTAACCCAAATCCTGCTATAGAACCAGATAGAAAGTCATGTTTAACGGTGTATCTTATTCTTACTAAACTTTTTGATTAAAAGATGCCAATGTGCACAAAATCAAAAGATACCAATGTGCACAAAATCAAAAGATGCCAATGTGCACAATATTAAAAGATGCCAATGAGCACACATCTCTTGAAACTTGGGGAAAATACAAAGTCGCGATAAACCTGTAAATTTGTGAAAATTCTGATTTTGGACAAATAGTGTGAGTAGAGCAAAGTATTCTTATATGTTTTAGAATTGCATATGCTTGAAGTTAATCATATTTCGCATGCTAGCACACCAAATAGATTTAATAAAGGGGTTGAAACTGAACATTTTTAACTTGATATACAATGATGACTTGTTCTTGAATCCAAACACATGCATTTGATTTCATTTGATTGAAAAATGTGTTAAATTTCATTAAGTTGAATTTCTTTTGTAAAGTTTTCAAATGATCAAATGTTTGTAGTTATAAAATGAAATTCAATGAATTTTATTTTCCTTGTGTAAATTTGTTTTAAAATTTGTGCTACAATTTCAAATACTGTACGTTATTGAAATATATGCATACTTTCAGGGGGAGAAAATAAATTGCTCCAGAATTCTTATTTTGAGGGGGAGCAAGGTTATTCTGTAAGGAGGAGATTGTTAGCAATACTCAAAAACACGACTAAAATTGAAAATGGTTTTCGATGATTATGATGCTCACCATCATCGAAAAAGGGGGAGAAAAGTTTAATTTCAATTGCATGTCAAAGAGCTTTCAAATCAAAGATATTTCGAGTCCAAGATTCGTGAACAAAGACTAAAGATTAGGGGGAGAAGGATCATGCGAAGTCCAAATGTTGCTGAATTTGGTTATCTTAGTTCTGAGTGGTTCTCGGAATGCGCTTACACCGAATTTGGCTATCTTAGTTCTAAGTGGTTCTCGGAATGCGCTTACACCTAAAAGTTCAACAATGTGGATGGTTTCACATCTTTCTGATCCAAACTCTAATCGTTTCTGATTTATCTTGTTCCGAATTGATGGTTCTATATGAAGATATGAAATCCATGTTCAAGACTTGAAGACAATCTGTTGAAGATTGTATTGAAGAAGGTTGACTTTTCAAAGAAAAAGACAATGACTTTTCATGTTTGTCTGAAGATTCTTCAAAGCTGAGTTCTTAAAGAGTGTCAAAGCATATAGTTCGCCGTGAACTAGTGGAGATAAAGCTATTTGAAGATGGTTTGATAGAGTGTCTGTTTGAGAAGATTGACTTTACAAAGAGCTGAAGACTGTTGTCATATTTTTTAAATCTTGAATCCAAGGGGGGAGATTGTTAGAGCATTGTTGTATTCAAGATTTACTGTAAAGTCAATGTACTGTATTAGTTAGCTTTGCCTTTATACCTTGTATGTTATGGGTATAAATAGGCATGTCTAGTTCTTAGTTAGATAGAAAACTAGAACCTTTTGTGAACTTCTTGATCATTTGTCATTTACACTTTAGAGATCAATATATGGATGACAAGTTCTCTCTAGATTCTCTCTCTACATCATTCTTGATTTCTTGCTAGATTTGGGATTTCACACCACCAAAGCTGAAAAGTTAGCTAAGGTGAAGATCAATGCCCCCAAGGCAAAGAAGACCACTGAGGTTATGAAAATAACCAAAGTGAAGACTAGTTCTGAAGCTGAATCTTCAAATGCTGCGAAGATTGTTGAACCTTCCACTTCCTCTACCACCACTGACAAGTGTGGACCCATGGTTAAATGGGTGCCCAAGTCAAACTAATCTTCCTTTGTTTGCAGGTTAAGAAGGGTATCTGGTATCTTGATAGCGGATGCTCTAGACACATGACTGGAAAGAAAAGTCTGCTCACTGAATACAAGGAAGAGAAGGGTCCCTCAGTGACCTTCGGTGGAAACGTAAAAGGCCATACCCGAGGGTTTGGGGTACTCTCTAATGGTACAACAACCTTGAGAAGAGTCGCATATGTTGAAGGACTGAAGTATAATCTTCTAAGCATCAGTCAACTATGTGACAAAGATAACAAGGTGATTTTCACTAAGGAATCCCGCTTTGTCACCGACAAAAAGGAGAAGATAGCTCTCAGTGGTTATCGTATGGAAAATGTTTATGTGATTAACATGGACTCTACAACCACTGAGAACTCCTGTTTCTTCTCAAAAGCCTCATCTGATGCCAACTGGCTATGGCATAAGAGGCTCTCTCATCTCAACTTCAAGACATTGAATACTCTTTCTTCAAAAGAGTTAGTCACTAGTCTTCCTCAACATTCATATGCTAAGGAATCTCTATGTTCAGCGTGTGAGAAAGGGAAACAAACCAAAGCAAGCTTCAAATCTAAGCAAGTTTCCTAAGTGTCATCTCCTCTTCAACTTCTCCACATGGATTTTTTTGGTCCTGTCAACAAACAATCCCTCGCTGGAAATAAATATACACTAGTCATAGTTGATGAATTCTCTGCTATACCTGGGTTATGATTCTCTGTTCTAAGAGTGACACCCCTGATGAACTCATCACTTTCGTCAGGAAAATGGAAGTTCTGAATAATATGACCGTTCGCTCAATAAGGAGTGATCATGGGACTGAATTCAAAAATAGTTCCCTTATTCCTTCTTTGAAAGTAAGGGTATTTCTCACAACTTTTCTTCTGTGAGAACACCACAACAAAATGGAGTCGCTGAAAGAAGAAATCTAACGATCATCGAAGCTGCACGTTCAATGCTCAGCGATTCTCATCTACCTACTCAGTTGTGGGCATAAGCTGTCAACACTGCTTGTTTTACTCAAAAAAGGTCGCTGATAGTCAAAAGATTCAAGAAGATAGCCCACGAACTTTCCCATAGGAGAAAGTCTTCAATTAGCTTTCTTCACATCTTTGGTTGTCAGTGTTTCCTACTGAACAACAGGGATGCCCTAGGAAAGTTTGATCCTAAGGCTGATGATGGAATATTTCTTGGATTTTCTTCAGTCTCCAAAGCCTTCAAGGTCTTCAATCGAAGAAGACAAACTGTAGAAGAAACCATTGTTGGTCCCGAAAGGCTTAAACAAGTTTGTAGAAGGGGGGGGGGGGGGGGGGGTTGAATACAAACACAGTATTTTACTTTTCTAAATTGTTTATTGATAAATCATTAACAATTTACAGCTTGTTGCGGAAACAAGATTAAGGATAAACCTAAATCTAAACAAGTTGGAACACTAAGGTTTTCTTGCACTAAGAAAGATAAGGAGATTACTAATAAAATCCTATCTTGAGAGATTTGAACTTGTCCAGAGTTAGCAAGTTACTTCAAATGAAGTGAGTTCATCTCTTTATATACTGCATGCATTTAATGCAATTCTGTATATACTTTACACGTGTCATCAGCGGATTGGTTGCATGTCATTGACCTTTGTTGACAACCTTAGTAGCCGCATGAATGAACAGTGTAGTATCAGAGTGGTTGTACGATTTCAGATTTTCGGAGGTTCTTTTCTGACATTTCGTACGGTGGCGTGCAAGGGAGGTTAAGACAAAAGTACTTTGTACGGAGGACTTCATGATCAGCTTTCGTTGATTCAGCGATTATCATTTACTATTCAGCAGATGATAAAGTTCAGCGATAGCTGAAGTCTTGTACTTGATACTTCACGTTGAGTGGACAAATCTGAGTCTTCGCTGATCCGCATCAGTTCATTAGGAGACTTGTCGCTGGTTCTTGAGCTTGATCTTCGACTTCAGCGTAGAACCTTTGTTGACGTGAAACTTGTCTTCAGGGATCATAAGTAAACAACTAACTTATCAGCGATCACCATAAGGACTGAACAGACTCAGCGATATGGTGAACAATGTTCGCTGAATGTTTAATCTAAAAGTGCGAGAGTTCCTATCAGCAGTACTGTAAGATCTTAGTACTTATCAGCGATAGTGAAACTCTGATACATATTGTTTACTTACAATTTTCACTAAGTATTTAAGATAGGGTCATTATCAAATCACTGAGGGTTTGGATCAACAATCTCCCCCTATTTGATTATGACATAGCAACAGAGAAAATTGCTATTTAATGAAAACATAAGGATAAAAAGAACTCATAAAATATTTGTCCCTTTTACTGTTTTCTGGGATCTTTTCAGTACTGATGGAGTAAAGTACATTCGCTGAAATCTTTCTTTAAATCTTTGAATCAGGTTACAATATGAATAAGAAAGATTACAAGTACAAGCGAAATAAATTACAAGTACTGAAGGATGACTGATACAATAGAGAAAAATGGTGATTGTTGTCAGCCTTCAAAGGGTTCTTCCTTAATGAGAAGTTCATCAAGGGTTGTCTTTTCAGTTGGAATCATCCAGTCGGGAACCTTTTCTCCTTTATTCTTTAGCTTCAGAGCAGCTTCAAAAATCAAGGGTTTTAGGTGTCGTGCCTGAATGTCTTTTCTGAATTCGCACCAGTAGATGAGATCTTTGAGCTGTTCGATTGGAGTGATTGGAAGCTCAGCGATCCGTTGAAAGCATTTACGTCCGTCGTAGTCAAGAAAGAATATTCCATAAGGATTACTGATGACTTTACCAGGGACGAAAAGTTCACATGGTGGCAAAGAGACATCAAGGGCAGATAGATCAGGATCAGGACCAAGTACTTCAGCGCGAGAGAAACCAATTCCAGTTTCATTTCGTATGACAGGACCTGAGTTTGAATCTTGACGTTTCTTCCTTGGAGAGTCCTTTTTTCTTTTCGGCTTTAGATCAGGAACAGGAGGAATATCCACACAAGAAGATATCAAATCGATCTGTCTGTTTATCAGCTTTTCGAAATGATCCTTGTACTTAGATTTTGATGGTTGGATAGCTAACCTCATCTCCAGCCATTCAGAGAGACCATACCTTTTTACAGTGTCAGCACGAAAGGTTTCAGATGAGTCATCTTCTCTGAACAGTTTGATGTCAACAATAGGTACTCCGATGGAGGTTCTTCCAGAGATGAATACCTTGTTGATCTTCGTTGGACGATATCTGAAGTGGATTTTCTCTTTACACCAGATCAGGGTGGTCTGAGAAACTTCAGCTTTCTTTTCCACGATCTTCTGGGCTTGTTCCCAAAGCTTTCGTTGGATTTGAATGGGAATACGCTTCAGCTTGGGGTCTTTGACAGATTCTTGAGTGAGCTTGATGGCGTATTCTCTGTCTTTATCTTCAGCTTCCTTCCTTTCAGCGATGAGGCGTTCAGCTCTGAGATGATCCTGGTATTCAGCTTTTGAAATTCTGAACTTAGGAGGAACTGAAGGTAGTTGATCGCGCCTTAGGATGATTCGCTGATCCTCGAATCGCTTTATCATTTCTTCTCTCCTCTTTTGATCTTCTTCACTCAACCTTTGAGGAACTGAGGAAGGTCTGTTTCTGTGCGAGAGAGGTTGTTCTTCTGGTTCATCAGTCTCAGAGATTAAATCTAAGACTGGGATTATGTCTTCAGCGGTAGCTGGAATTATTGGTGAAGTCGCAATAGAAGATCTTTCAGCGATATCCTCAAACAGGGGAGAGGACTAGCTGAAAAGCAGCGATCTTACAGATAAGAATTGGGTAGAAGAACTTGGGTAGAAAAGATAGAAAAACAATGTGGATGTGTATGGTGTTTGTGGAATGGATAACTGATTTTTCAGAGATGATCAGGGAAGGAAAAATAAGTTTAGTGTACCTGACAAATCGGCTTTGCAAGTAGGATCGCCAGATTATCATCTTCAGCGATGCCTTTGTCTTTGCTTTTCCCAGCGCCAGAGGCTGAGTGCTTTGTCTTTGTCTTCTCCCCTGAAGGTTCTTTTATTGAAATACCTTTAAGAGCTTTGGTTCGAGGAGCAGGTTTGACAACAAAGAAATCATCGTCATCTTCATCATCATCATCATCGTTCCTTGGAGAGGAGGATGGTTCAGCTTCAGGGATGTCGAAGTCTTCGTCTTCTTCTGCTTCGGATTCCTCAGCATCTTCTTCGAGTTGCTCCCCCTCAGATACAGAGGCGAGGTTCTCGGTTCCCTCAGGGTTTTCATCTCCCTGAGGTCCAGTAATCCGATCTTCATTACCCTCTCCCCTGATAGATTCATCATGGGAAAGGTCTTCAGCGCTCTTATTTTGATCTTCAGCGCTCTTCTCCTGTTCAGCGCTCTTCTCCCCCTCTTTCTCATGATGGGCGGGCGAGGAATGGGTAGACTCAGCATTGGTGTTGTCTCTGTCTTCTGGGCCAGAGACTTTCACACAACCTTCAAGCTTAGCTATTCTGTCTTCTAGGCCAGAAATAGCAGGCGTGATTTTCTTCAGCTCTTGGCGATCCTCTGCGGTGAATGAGTCCAAAACAGGTGCAGGGGCCGGAGCAGGAGCTGGATTATTTGCGTTGTTCACCAGCGTCTCGATCATTGTCTTGACAGAACTAAGATCGGTCTTCACTAAGCCCAAGTCGGTCTTGACCACTGACATATCACCTTCGAGTGTACCAACCGATTTCTTCAGCGTTGTAACCTCGCTGGAAATGGTGGAAACTGATGATTTGAGGTTGGTGTAGTCAGTGTAGATGTCGGAGAGCACTTTGGCAAAGTCGGCGAGAGTTTTATCAAGGTCTTTGATGTCATCAGAGGAGGCCTTCTTGTCCACCACAGTAGTCAGCTTCGTCAGATTCTCTCCAGCGTTTGTTACAGCTGTAGAGTTATTTGATAGACCGATGGTGAGATCCGCAAGTTTCATCTCCATAGACTTCAGAGACTGGTTGATGTCTCCCAAAAAAGGACCTGTAACATATAAGTACTTGTGAACAAAGGAAAGCTCAGAAGTTTCAGGTTTAGTTACAGTGTTTAAGGTGGGATCTGTACCTGCAGGAGCGTTGACGAACTCATCAAAGTTTCGAGTCCCTCCATAGTGTTCCATATCTCCCTCAGAAGTTCCGTGAGGGATGGAGATCTCTGCAGGTCCTTTCTTCGTCATTCGCTGAGAAGCTTCAACGGCTTCTTGAATGATGGCATCTCCAGTTTTGACTGGAGGAGTGTCCAAAGAAGTAGAGGGAGGAGCGAAGGATAAGAATTGGGGTTGGGTTTCAAGTTCAGCGTTGGATTCGCTGAGAAGTACTTCATCAGTCTTTTGAGAGACTGACGAAGGTTGGGTAGATTCCAAAGTTCTAACCTCAGTGTTTAAGGACGCTGAAGTAGGTTTAGAAGGGATGGCTTGAATTGGTGTGGCAGAGCGTACCACGGAACTTTCCTTCAGCTCTTCAGAATGAGCTGAGGAGTCTTCAGCATGCAATTGCTGGGGTTGCTCCTTGGTTTTCTTGATCCTTTTGGAATCAAGAGGGGTAAGAGATTGTTTCCTTTTCTTAGAAGGAATGGATTTTGTGGCCGGGGTATCAGTGATGGGTATTGTCGCTGAAGGAGCCACAGAAAGCGGAGAATTTAGAAGAGTGAGAAGAGTAGAGAGACGTACCTCGTTGGCGACAGGCTTGAAGTCGAGAACTTTAGGGCCAATCTGAGAGAGTTTCAGATCACCCTCTTCAGGATAGCTGTCCTTCAGGCCATATTGAAAGATGGCGCTGATGAATCGCGGGTAAGGAACCCATGCTGGTCGGTCAGCGGCAGAATCAACACGTTGAATGAGGTCTTCATAGATGATGGAGGCCCAGTCAATGTTGAGACCTTTCAGCAGTGCGTAACCCATGGCCTGCTGAGGTTGAGCGGCTTGATCAGAGGATCCGGATTTCGCTGTCATGCAGCTGATCAGGTGAGCGAAGATGAAGTTCATCTCGCTGGGCATCTTGGATTTCTTTATCAGCGTCAGCTTCTTCTCAGGTAGCTTGTCTCTTCCAGTCTCCCAGATGTAACCCATCGCATCAAGGAAAGCAATGATTTCTTCCCTGTCAGCGTGCTTCTTGTGGTCAGGAAATGGAATGAAAGGATTTTCTGAGGTAGCGTTAGGGAATTTCAGAGCTTTGCGGATTATTGCGGGGGTTATCTTGATGGTGCCATACTCAGTATCGCTGAGTATGCAGTCGATGGTTTTAGATGGATCTTTGGCTGAGGGTAGGTTGGTGTGTCTGGCAGAGTACCAGAATTGGGATAATAGACGCTGACTGGCAGGAGGTGTGATTGTCAGTGCTGTGTATATGGGGCTATTCTTCAAAAAATTCACAGCGTCGTCTAGATGGGATACCTGCTTCCGAGGAGGAAACTCGAGAAGCGCTGAAAGGTTGTTTGCCTTTGTCCAGTCTAGTTGATCCAGCTCAAACTTAACCTGAGGAGCTTTAGTGATTTCCAGTTCCTCAGAATCAGTGGAGATGGACTCAGCGGTAACATTCAACTTTGAAGTTGCCATTTCACTGTATTATCAGTTCAACCAAAGATGTTAACAAATAAGAAATATCTTAATGTGGAAAGAGAATTTCCATTAAGATTTCTCGAATTTTGTCCATTTCATTCAGACAAAAAAGTCTTAATGAAGATTAGGGTTTTTCTTGTTTTAAAAAAAAAACGAATATAACACCTATAAGCCTTGTATTCCAGTTTTTAAAAAAAAATGGATACGAAAGAAGAACAAGTTTAAGATTTTAGATTTAAAACTTGAAGAACAACCATGAAATGGTTGTGTTTATAAAACCATGAAAGAAAATGATTTTATTTTTGAGTTCTTTTGTTTGATCTTGTGTAAAACAATGATAAGATCGAAAACAAGTTATTTGCATTTGATAATAGATAAGAACATATTAACCTTGAGTTTGATGAAGAAGATGATGAACGGTTCTTGAAGATTGAGAGCACAAAATGCAACAGTGTTCTTTTCTTGCGGAGAAAGATTGACTCGCATAAAAGACAAATATAAACTTTGAGAGAGTTTATATAGGAAGAGAGTAGAGAGAGAAAAACTTGAGCGGGAAAGTTTTTCATCATGACACGGACACGTGTTTGCATTTGATTGGATAGACAACGAAACGTGCAAACGTGTGTCAGAAAAAGAAACGTGCCTGGTGTTATCCATTGCAATGACGTCACAACTGTCCTTTCACATTCTTTCGTTGTCTCTGAGGTTTTGAAAGAAAAACTCAGGGACTCTTTGGAAAATATGAAGCACTGAATAGAAATATCAGTGAGGGTTTTAAGAATTTTCAAAATATTATTCAGCGATGAAAGAATTTGAAATCTTGCATTTTCATGCGTTTTGTCAGAGAAAACATACCTTGATATCAGTTTAACCCAATTTATTCAGAGAGAAGATGATGAAATGGATTGTACAAGTTTATTTTATCCTGATTAAATGTGAACCGCTGAAGATTTATCCTTCAAAGTTCAGCATTCCAAGCTCGCTGATGAGAAAGTTGAATCTTGTCTCATCAAGAGGTTTGGTAAACAAATCAGCTAACTGATAATCAGTTGGGATAAAATGAAGTTCTATATCACCATTCATCACATGATCTCTGATAAAATGATATCTGATTTCTATGTGTTTTGTCTTTGAGTGTAGCACTGGATTGTTTGCTATAGCGATGGCACTTGTGCTGTCGCAATAGATTGGAATTTTGGAGAGCTGAAGATCATAGTCTAGTAGTTGATTTCTCATCCATAAGACTTGAGAACAGCAGCTTCCAGCGGCTACATACTCAGCTTCAGCTGTGGAAGTGGACACCGAGTTTTGCTTCTTACTTGTCCAACTTACCAGCTTTCCACCCAAGAGCTGACATCCTCCTGTGGTGCTTTTCCTATCCATTTTGCAACCTGCAAAATCACTGTCTGAATAGGCGGTTAGATCGAATCCTGAATCTTTGGGATACCAAAGACCTAGATTCGCTGTACCCTTAAGATATCGAAAGATTCGCTTTACAGCTTTCATATGAGATATCTTAGGTTCATCTTGATATCGTGCGCACAGACATGTTGCAAACATAATATCGGGTCGGCTAGCTGTAAGATACAGTAGTGAGCCGATCATCCCACGGTACAGCGTGACATTGACAGGAACACCCTTTGTGTCCTTATCAAGTATCAGCGGTGGTGCCATAGGGGTTTTCATAGCTGAACTTTCAGTTAAGTCGAATTTTTTCAGCATATCTTTAACATACTTTCCCTGATTTATAAAAGTTCCTTTTTCAGTTTGCTTAATCTGAAGACCAAGGAAATATGTTAGTTCACCCATCATACTCATTTTATACTCATCTTTCATTCTATCAGCGAAACGAGTACAAAGCTCAGGGTTAGTAGAACCAAATATAATGTCATCAACATATATTTGAACTAAAATGATATGACCTTTTATTTTTCTAAAAAACAAAGTTTTGTCAATCTTACCTCTCTCAAATTTTTCATGGTGGAGATACGTAGAAAGAGTGTCATACCATGCACGAGGAGCTTGCTTCAAGCCATAAAGTGCCTTATCCAGCTTATAAACATAACCTGGACGCTTAGGATCTGAGAATCCTGGAGGTTGTTCCACATAAACTTCTTCATTCAGCTTTCCATTTAGAAACGCTGACTTAACATCCATTTGATGTACAGTGAAGTTTTTGTGTACAGCATATGCTAAGAAAAGACGAATAGATTCAAGTCTTGCTACAGGAGCAAAGGTTTCGTCATAATCTATACCTTCCTCTTGTCTGTATCCCTGAGCAACAAGACGAGCTTTGTTGCGAGTTACAGTACCATGTTCGTCCAACTTGTTTCGATAGACCCACTTAGTGCCTATCACTGTTTTGTCAGTTGGTCTCCGAACAAGTTTCCAAACTTTGTTTCTTTCGAATTCAGTCAGCTCTTCTTGCATAGCGCTGACCCAGTTTGGATCTCTGAGGGCATCATCTATTTTCTTTGGTTCAGTTAGAGAAATAAAGTTAACAAATAAACAAATATTACCTGCACTTCTACGAGTCTGAATACCAGCGTTGGGATCACCAAGAATTTGATCGATTGGGTGATTTACAGTCCATCGCTGAGCCGGAGCATGCGTCGCTGACTCAGTCTGAACTGGAGAAACTGAAGATGAGGCTTCAGCTACTTCTGGATAATCAGCTAAGAGAGGAATGCTTGCATTTGTCACTTCATTCACTGATTGCTGAGAAATAGATGGAATTTCTGAGACATTTGGATCAACTGCGGGTATAGTATTTATAGGAACAGCTGAGACCCAAGATGTTTCAGCTTCACTATTCTGCATATTGGGAATGATAGTAGGACCATCATTTTCAGTTGTATGAGTATGAGTAGTGGGAACATCTTCTGAATCACCAAGATGAGAAAACATCCATTGATTCAGTTCTTCTGTATCAGCGTTCGGTTTAGAGTTCGCTGAACGGGATTCGTCAAACGTGACGTGAATAGTTTCTTCTACAGTTTGTCTTCTTCGGTTGAAGACTCTGAAGGCTTTGGAAACTGAGGAGTATCCAAGAAAGATTCCATCATCAGCCTTAGGATCAAACTTTCCAAGGGCATCTCTGTTGTTCAGTATGAAACACTGACAACCAAAGATGTGAAGAAAGCTGATTGAAGGCTTTCTCCCATGAAAAAGTTCATAGGCTGTCTTTTTGAATCTTTTGACTATCAGCGACCTGTTTTGCGTAAAACAAGCCGTGTTGACAGCTTCTGCCCAAAACTGAGTAGGCAGGTGAGAATCGATGAGCATTGAACGTGCAGCTTCAATAATTGTTCTATTTCTTCTTTCAGCGACTCCGTTTTGTTGTGGTGTTCTCACTGACGAAAAGTTATGAGAAATACCCTTGCTCTCAAGGAAGGAATCAAGAGAACTGTTTTTGAATTCAGTTCCATGATCACTCCTTATTGAGCGAACAGTCATATTGTTCAGAGTTTCCATCTTCCGAACAAAGGTGATGAGTTCTTCAGGGGTGTCACTCTTAGAACGGAGAAACATTACCCATGTATAACGAGAGAATTCATCAACTATGACCAGCGTATATTTCTTTCCAGCGATGGATTGTTTGTTAACGGGGCCAAACAAATCCATATGGAGTAGTTGAAGAGGAGATGACACTGAGGAAACTTGCTTTGACTTAAAGCTTGCCTTGGTCTGCTTCCCTTTTTCACACGCTGAACATAAGGATTCTTTGGCGTATGAATGTTGAGGTAGACCAGTGACTAACTCTTTGGATGAAAGAGTATTCAGTGTCTTGAAGTTGAGATGTGAGAGCCTCTTGTGCCATAGCCAGTTGACATCAGAAGATGCCTTTGAGAAGAAACAGGAGTTCTCAGTGGTTGTTGAGTCCATGTTTATAACGTAAACATTTTCCAAACGATAACCGCTGAGAGCTATCTTCTCCTTTTTGTCAGAGACAAAGCAGGATTCCTTGGTGAAAATCACTTTGTTATCCATGTCGCAAAGCTGACTGATGCTCAGAAGATTATGCTTCAGCCCTTCAACATATGCGACTCTTCTGAAGGATGTTGTACCATTTGAAAGTACACCATACCCTCGGGTGTGTCCTTTTCCATTTCCACCGAAAGTCACAGAGGGACCCTTCTCTTCCTTGTATTCAGCGAGCAGGCTTTTCTTTCCAGTCATGTGTCTAGAGCATCCGCTATCGAGATACCAGATACCCTTCTTAACCTGCAATACAAAGGAAGATTAGTTTTGCTTGGGTACCCACTTCACCATGTATACGCGTTTGTCAGTGGAAGTGGTTGGAATGGGTTCAGCAGTCTTCGCAGCATTTGAAGATTCAGCTTTGTCTTTCTTCACTTTGGTCAATTTCTTGACCTCAGCGGTAGGAGTCACCTTGACCTGACTTGCAACTGGTTTGGTCTTCTTTGGTGCTATCTTCACCTTAGCTATCTTATCAGCTTTGGTGGCTGTGGGACACTTACTTGCAATATGATCGGTAAGTCCACAGTGATAACATTTCCTATAACTAAAATTAGTTCTAGGACCACTTGTGTGCTGAGCTTTTAATTTGGAATTAGAAGTGCCAGCACCAAGTACACTATTGGTTTTTGAAATAGGACGAACATTCAGTTCTTCAGATTTCTTACCAAGGACATCTACTCTGAGTCTAGGAGTAGGTCGCTGAACTGATCCAGAGGTCTGATTTCTAGAACCAGATGAATGAATCACTAAGGCTTTGGAAGCATTCAGCTTAGGTACTAAAGTACCCTTCTGAGGATTTTGATAAATTACAATTCCTTTACCTTTATCTTTAGAGACAGAGGTAGGTTTTGAATAAACCATTTTCTCCTTACCTTTTGAGGAGGTAGGAGTTTCCTCAGGGATTGGTGTAATCGACGAGGAGTACTGAGATGAAGAAGTGTCAGCTACTGAGGATACGAACGTTCCAAATTTAAGCATTGAACGTTCAGTGGTTGGTATTGGAGTATCATATTTATAACCCAGACCACGTTTATCACTCAGAGGAATCTGAGCCTTAATTATCTCAGTGATCTTTGTTGAAGAATTACACCATCCTTCAACAGTAGCTTGTTCAGCTTTTAATGCAGCGATAGCTTCCGCTCGTTCAATTTTGACTAGCTGATTTAAATGGACTTGATCTTTAAAATCTTCTTCAAATTTAGAAAGCTTTTCTATTTGAAGGTGGTAATTTTTAAGCTTTTCAGCGAGATCAAGATTTTGGTTTTCAACCACAGCTTTGCCGTTCATGGCTTCGTATAAGCTTCTAGTCAGTAGTTCGATTTTACGGAGACTATCAGCTTCATCAATATTTACAATATTGGTAAAGAAGGAAGGTGATACCTGAATGGCAGATGTTGAAGTGGAGGGAATGTCTGAACTTTCTTCCTCTTCTTCAATCTTGTCCATGAGACATTGATTTGCTTCATCATCTTCAGAATCAGATGATGAGGCTTCTTCATCAGAAGCAGCCCAATCATAGTCAGCCATCAGGCCTTTACCCTTCTTCTTAAAGCTTTTCAGCTTTGCATACTTCTCCTTCAGCTTTTGATACCTGTCATCTCTATACCTGGGGTTAGAGGATTCTTTAGGAAAAGTTGAGATTATCATCCTATCGTTCCATAGATTTAAACTATCTTTGGAGAATTTAGGGGATTGTGCAAAAGAACCATTGTCTACATAGTGAGTGTTTGTGTTTGAGTTGGCCATTTTCAGATAATAGCAAGGAAGAGAAATATCTTAGATTAGATCTTGTTTATGAGATTAAACAAATCTGCTCTGAAACCACTTGTTGGTCCCGAAAGGCTTAAACAAGTTTGTAGAAGGGGGGGGGGGGTTGAATACAAACACACTATTTTACTTTTCTAAATTATTTATTGATAAATCATTAACAATTTACAGCTTGTTGCGGAAACAAGATTAAGGATAAACCTAAATCTAAACAAGTTGGAACACTAAGGTTTTCTTGCACTAAGAAAGATAAGGAGATTACTAATAAAATCCTATCTTGAGAGATTTGAACTTGTCCAGAGTTAGCAAGTTACTTCAAATGAAGTGAGTTCATCTCTTTATATACTGCATGCATTTAATGCAATTCTGTATATACTTTACACGTGTCATCAGCGGATTGGTTGCATGTCATTGACCTTTGTTGACAACCTTAGTAGCCGCATGAATGAACAGTGTAGTATCAGAGTGGTTGTACGATTTCAGATTTTCGGAGGTTCTTTTCTGACATTTCGTACGGTGGCGTGCAAGGGAGGTTAAGACAAAAGTACTTTGTACGGAGGACTTCATGATCAGCTTTCGTTGATTCATCGATTATCATTTACTATTCAGCAGATGATAAAGTTCAGCGATAGCTGAAGTCTTGTACTTGATACTTCACGTTGAGTGGACAAATCTGAGTCTTCGCTGATCCGCATCAGTTCATTAGGAGACTTGTCGCTGGTTCTTGAGCTTGATCTTCGACTTCAGCGTAGAACCTTTGTTGACGTGAAACTTGTCTTCAGGGATCATAAGTAAACAACTAACTTATCAGCGATCACCATAAGGACTGAACAGACTCAGCGATATGGTGAACAGTGTTCGCTGAATGTTTAATCTAAAAGTGCGAGAGTTCCTATCAGCAGTACTGTAAGATCTTAGTACTTATCAGCGATAGTGAAACTCTGATACATATTGTTTACTTACAATTTTCACTAAGTATTTAAGATAGGGTCATTATCAAATCACTGAGGGTTTGGATCAACAACCATCCACGTTACTTTTGACGAATCTCGTTCAGCGAACTCAAGACCTTCTGCTGATACAGTAGAAATGAATCAATGGATGTTTTCTCATCTTGGTGATTCCGAAGCTTCTCCTATACCTCCAGTTAATACTCCTACCGCTGACGATGATCCTACTATCATCTCAGGCATGCAGACAAGTGAAGATGAATCTTCATGGGTTTCAGTTCTTCCTCTCACCGCTATGCCTGCTTCTGAACCATCTACCTCAGATATACCATCTACTTCTCAGCAATCAGTAAATGAAATGACACCTGAACCTCTTCCTCTCTTGCCTGAAATACCAGAAGTTGTTGAAGCCTCTTCTTCAGCTCCTCTAGAAGTTCAGATTGAGTCAGCGAATCATGCTCCGGCTCAGCGATGGACTATAAATCACCCCATTGATCAGATTCTTGGTGATCCAAACGCTGGTGTTCAGACTCAACGAAGTGCATAAGAGGCTCTCCCATCTCAACTTCAAGACACTGGATACTCTTTCTTCTAAAGAGTTAGTCACGGGTCTACCTAAACACTCATACGCCAAGGAGTCCTTATGCTCAGCGTGTGAGAATGGGAAACAGACTAAAGCAAGCTTTAAATCTAAGCAAGTTTCCTCAGTATCATCTCCTCTACAACTTCTCCATATGGATTTGTTTGGCCCTATTAACAAACAATCCATCGCTGGAAAGAAATACACATTGGTCATAGTTGATGAATTCTCTTGCAATACATGGGTTATGTTACTTATTTCCAAGAGTGACACCCCTGAAGAACTCATCACTTTTGTCAGGAAAATGGAAGTCCTGAACAACATGACCGTTCGCTCAATAAGGAGTGATCATAGGACTGAATTCAAAAACAATTCTCTTGATTCCTTCTTTGAAAGTAAGGGTATTTCCCATAACTTTTCATCAGTGAGAACACCGCAACAAAATGGAGTCGCTGAAAGAAGAAATCAAACTATTATTGAAGTTGCACGATCAATGCTCAGCGATTCTCATCTACCTACTCACTTTTAGGCAGAAGCTATCAACACTGATTGTTTTACTCAAAACAAGTTGCTGATAGTCAAAAGATTCAATAAAACAGCCTATGAACTATTCCATGGGAGAAAGGCTTCAATTAGCTTTCTTCACATCTTTGGATGTCAGTGTTTCATACTGAACAACAGAGATTCCCTTGGAAAGTTTGATCCTAAGGCTGATGATGGAATCTTTCTTGGATATTCTTCAGTCTCCAAAGCCTTCAGAGTCTTCAATCGAAGAAGACAAACTGTTGAAGAAACTATCCACGTCACTTTTGACGAATCCCGTTCAGCGAACTCTAGACCTTCTGCTGACACTGAAGAACTGAATCAATGGATGTTCACTCATCTTAGTGATTCAGAAGATGCTCCTACTCCTCCATCTCATACTCATCCCGCTGAAGATGATGATCTTACTGTCATCCCAAGCATGCAGACTAGGGAAGTTGAAACATCATGGGTCTCAGCTGTTCCTATTAACACTATGCCTGCTTCTGAACCTTCTATCTCAGATATACCATCTACTTCTCAGCAATCAGCGAATGAAATGACATCTGAACCTCTTCCTCTCTTGGCTGATATACCAGAAGTTGTTGAAGCCTCATCTTCAGCTCCTCCAGAAGTTCATATTGAGCCATCAACTTATGCTCCGACTCAGCGATGGACTATAAATCACCCTATTGATCAAATTCTTGGTGATCCAAGCGCTGGTGTTCAAACTCGACGAAGTGCAGGTAATATTTGTTTATTTGTTAACTTTGTTAACTCTAATCTTTCTGTTTATAGAAGTATTGAAAAATAGGCCAAGTATAGAAGTCTTCGACAGAGGCTCTGCCGAGTCACCAAGAAGACCGAAGAATAGAAGTCTTCGACAGAGGCTCTGACCGAGTAACTGAGGAGACTGAAGTAAAAGAATTGCCAGAAAACTCTTCAATGCGGACAAGGCCACAGAGCCTCTCTCATACTTGAATGAGCTTCTGTGGTATACAAGGACAATCGTGCTTCTCACGATTTCTGCTGTACGAAGATCCTGAAGATCATTCATACAAGGCGTGACCTGACAACTCCACGTGTCAAACTCTGATGGGTCTTAGCCTTAGTAGAAGCCGGCGCATTTAATTAACGTTGTACCTGCAACAGTACCTGAATAGTGTCTTTGTACCTTTAGTCCTTGTTGTCCAGAACTTGTCCCCTTTAGAAGTAGTATAAATAGAAGACTCATGTTGAGTTCTTCTATTAAGCTTTGCACGATACACACACCATTAGAGCAGATTTCTTGTATAACTTTCGGTGTTCTTGGTGTTTTATTTTTATCAATATACAGTGGGTTATTGAGCTAATTATCTAAGTTATTTCCACTTTATATATATTTGATATTGTGTGTCTTCTACCTTATTATATCTTTTAGTTCGTTAAAACGCTTCCGCATTATATCTTGTTTGAACTATTAGATAGAATCATCATTGTTAAGCAAAACAGGAACCAACAATTGGTATCAGATCGGTTCTTGATTTTCTATATCAAGAGATCCTCACTTACAATGATTTTTGGTAGAAACTTGGACTTTTAACCTATTTTTCATATCTTTCAAAACAACATCTGTTTTTCTGCCATTCTCGACCTGTTTCGACTTTGGTAAACTTACAGAATCTGTTTCTTCGGTTAAATCTCCATTTTAGTGCATTGTTTAAAGGTTTTAAAGCTTATAAAAACCATTAGAAACATCTACTTCATTCTCTGAAGGTTTACTGTTCATACCCCATTTTCATGATTTCTCAAACCCTTTTAAAATGACAAACACAAACAACTTTTTCACCACTGGTTCTTTAACCAAGCCACCCACACTACTCAGAGATGAGTACCCTCAATGGAAGATACGAATGATTCACTTCTTCGAGGGTACTGACAAAGAACTTGTCTACTATATCAACAATCCTCCTTTCGTACCAATAATCACAGTACCCCGTGTACCTGGCACAGACGACACTCCAGAAATCCCTGCTCACGATAAACCAAAGACCAAGGACAAGTGGTCAGATCCTGATTGGGCAAAATATGAAGTTGCTCAGAAGACTAAGAGACTTCTGATCATGGCCATACCCAATGACCTTTTCCAATCCCTAGATGCGTGTGAATCTGCATAGGATCTGTGGAAGGAACTGGAAAAACAACTGGAGGGTGGGGCCAAAACTCCGAAGAACCGCAGAGCCCAATGCATCAACGAGTACTACACATTCAAAGCTCCGCCGACAGAATCTCTACAGTCAACATATGATCGGTTCAACTCTCTAATCAACAAATGCAAGAAGTTCGGAATCCACATAACTTTTGAGGAGAACAATGTCATGTTCCTAAAGAGTCTCAATGAAGAATGGCTCCAGTTGTCTATGTCTCTGCAAACAAATCAGGACTTAGACTCCTGGACTCTGTCAGATCTCTATGGAACACTGGCAGCCCAAGAGCCTCAGATTGCACAAGCAAAAGCTCAAATCAGTGCACCTCTTGCGCTAGTTAGTAAGGCTACAGAAGCAAAAGAGAAGCCGAAGAAGGAGAAAGCTGTGGAAGAAAAGAAGGAGAAGAAGAAGAAAATCTTGATCGTTGATAGTGAAGAGGAGGATGTGGTGGAAGAAGAGGAGGCAACTATGGCCTCTATAGCTAAATCGTTAGCTCTTTTAAAAAGAGAATTCAGCAGAGGATATCAGAAGAAGTCTGGTAATGAACGTTACGGAAGAGATGATCGTGGAAGAGAAGGGTCAAATGACAAGAACGACAGATGTGTTAACCAACAGAGGTCGAATGACAGGAATGACAGAGGTGGTGACCGACTGAGGACAGAAGACAAATCTGGCAACGCTCCACAGAACCAAGGATGTTACAACCGTGGTAAGCCAGGCCACTACGCCAATGAATGCAGGAGCAAATCAAACCGCCCTCAAAGGGATTCTGCTTTCTACAAAAAGAAAGCAGAATATTATGCTCAGAAGTCACTCATGGTGAATCAAGAAAACTGGCAGTCAGATACATCCTCTGACGAAGGAGAAAAGAAGAACGCCCTGTTCTGTGGCTTGGCAAAGGTCAGCTCCGACTCCGATAGTGAGGTATCCACTTCTGACTCTTACACTAATCATGCAGAAGCTGATTTGCTTAAACTAAACATTGAACACACAGAACATAAAAAGACCTGCGAAAGTGTTCAGAAGAAGCTTACCTTCTTTGAGAGAGAAGCTAGACTTCTCACTCAAGAAAAGGCTAAAATTTTTCAAGAAAAGGAAGAAATTGAAACAAACTGGAACAACCACCTAAATCCTTTGAAAGAAAAGATTTCTGAACTTAACTCAGCCTTAAAAGCAAAAACTAAAGAACTTATGGACGTTGAGTGCGACAGAATGAATATCCTAGCTCTTAAACATTATTTTCAAAAGGAAAGAGAAGTCTTCTGTCAAGACATGCTAAGAAGAGATCTGTTAATTAAGAAATATCAAGATGCACAGAAAGTGTACGAGAAAATGAATACACAAATAGGGAGACGGGGAATTGGCTTCTGTGATATAGATCCATACACCGGAATCAAAAGAAACAAGTCGCTGTCGTCTCTATTTCATATTGGAAGTACAAGAAAACCCGGTTTTCCAAATTTACTCTTTGTAAGCAAAAGGCGAAAAGTCTCTGGTGAACCTCACAGAAGGAAACCTCTGAAGATGGTAAATGTGTGGTTTGAAAACACAGATCTACCATCATCAGCCTCTATCAAAAGTGCTTCCAAACCTAAGAAATATCTGAAAACACAAGATCAGATAGGATTCTTTAAGTTTGGTGAACCCGAGACTCAATCCCAGGTTGCCTTTGTATGCACTATAGATTCTGAAAAGAAACTATCGGCAGAGGCACCTGAGTTCTTGCCCACTTCAACAGAAGAAAAACTAACTCATATTTCTGAAAAGGAATTATTGCAAATCGGCGAAAACAACTTTTATGAATGCCCCAGTACTTTCAATAATGTCCAAAATCTCTCTGAGGAAACCTCGATGAAAACTTCTGTTGACTTAGAAGATATCCCTGAAAGAAAAGAAGAAAGCGAGTATGGCACATGCTCTGAAAGTCCAGCCTCTGTCGAAAGAGAACTAAGTGACTCAACCTCTGTATATGAGGACGATTCATCCTCTGACGAATCTGAAACTGACTCTATGTCAGAGATAGTACCTTGTGACACAGAGGACTTTAAACTACCCTCTGGAGTTCTTAACAGAACTGTTCCTCCAAAGGAGAAAATCACAAGAGTTCCTATCTGTCCAGATTTTTTGGACATGTGTATACAAGCCAAAACCTCTCTTGAGCTTGAGAAAATCAAACAACAAAAGAAAACGTCCTCTCAAGATGCAACAAGTTCAAAGATTTCAAAACCCTTAAGACCGATTAAAAAAAACAAACATGGCAACAGAAGGGTAAATGGGCTGAAAATAACAAATCTTTTTCTTCTGTGACAGTGAAACCTGCAGAAGTTCACCACAGAAGGGGTCCACAGAAGGCTGCTCTCAACAAATGATTTTGCAAACAACAATCTAGCCTATATAGGTCATCTTGTAATAGGAAGTCAAATGTTAGGATAGAATGTAATGCCTATGTGCCCCCATTTAATGTTTTCAATGATAAGTTCAAGAAAATCTCTTCGCACATTCATTATTGTCATTGTTTTGAACTGATGCATAAACTAAACCAACACTTCTCACGTCCACACTGTTTCCTCTCCACACCCAAAAAGAATACTAAATTCGAGGGTAAGAAGAAACAAAACGGTTCTTCAAAAGAAGCTAAAACCAAACCCAAGAATGCTAAGGCAAACTTGAAGACCCCTAACAAAGCTGGACCCATTTAGATATGGGTACCTAAAACTCTCTGATTGTCTTGTAGAAGCAGTATGTGCCAATCTGGTATCTTGACTCCAGATGCTCGAGGCACATGACTGGCGACAGAGGTCTACTATCCTCCTACAAAGATAAACTCGATGGAGGATCTGTGACCTTTGGTGACAACAAGAAGGGGTATATAAAAGGCTACAGATTCATCAAGAAGGAAAACATAACCGTATGCAAAGTTGCATATGTGGATGGCCTTAAGCACAATCTTCTCAGTGTTAGCCAACTCTGCGATACGGGTTTTGACGTAATGTTCAAAAGAGCCTTCTGCTCTCTACAAGGTGAGGACACAGGAGTCGAACTTCTGCGAGCCGAACGAAGAGGCAATCTTTACCTCATGAACTTTTGTGCCAAGAACAAGGAAGACAAGATCTGCCTTGTTGCTTGTAAAAGCGAAGAAGCCTGGTTATGGCATAACAGGTTCTGCCACCTAAACTTTCATACTCTAGATAAGCTTGTTAAACTTGATCTAGTCAAAGGTCTGCCAAATGTTAAATTTAATAAAGATCATTTGTGCTCTGCGTGCGAAATGGGAAAACTCAAAAGAGCTTTCCATAAAGGCAAAACGGATATATCGTGCCCTAGGCCTCTGTACATGCTTCATGTTGACCTCTGTGGTCCAATCGCTACACAGAACCTAGGTGGAAAGAAATATATACTTGTCTTGATCGATGAATATTCAAGATTTACATGAGTAGAATTTGTCAGAAAGAAATCAGATGTTCCAAACATTCTAATAAATTTAATGAAAAGAATCCAAGTTCTGTATGAGTGCAGGATTCAGAAACTAAGAAGCGATAATGGCACATAATTCAAAAACTCTGTCATTGAAGCCTATCTTATAGAAGAAGGCATATCACAGAACTTCTCTGCTGCACGCACCCCACAACAGAATGGCGTGGTTGAACGAAAGAACCGCTCGCTTGTGGAGGCTGCAAGAACTATGCTGACAGCATCTGGATTACCAATGTCTTTTTGGGCAGAAGCAGTATCAACCGCTTGCTACACCCAAAATCGATCAACCATTGTAAAGAGACACATCAAGACACCGTATCATTTGATTAACAAAAGACGACCAAACATCAAGTTCTTTCATGTATTTGGATGCAAGTGCTTTGTCTTAAATGTTAGAGAAGCAAGAGGAATGTTTGAGGTGAAAACAGATGAAGGCAAGTTCATTGGATACTCTGCCACCTCTAAGGCATACAAAGTTTATCTTCTGCGGTCTCGATCCATTGTAGAAAGCATCAATATGTCTTTTGACGATTCCTTTCAGAAGACTTCTGAACAAATCAGTTCAGAACTCGGTTTAAAGTAGGAATCCTCTGGCATCTCAAAAACAAGAGAATAAGACTTAAATCATCTATTTGAAGAGATGTTCCATGATGACATTAATCCCTCTGCTGGAGCTGTCAGTGCCTCTAGAGAACCATCTTCTGCCAACCAGACTGAATCAGGTATCTCTCTAACTGGTCCATTAAATACTTCATCATCTTCTGTGAATCATACAGATGCACGTGCTGAGGGGGAGCAAACAGAAGATGATACAACTAAGGATTCAACTACAGAGGCTCCTGAAATACCTTCTCCAGCGACTACAGAGGAATCAATACCAGAGGAAAACGAAGACTCAGACTCTACTTCCTCAGAGGAACAAATTCCAACTCTCATTCCAATCCTCCCACAAGTTGAAGAACCAAGCATAAGCACAAAAGTACCATCAAAAACAGAGGTTGCACCAGAACCGCAGTATGCAACCACATAGGTTAATCTTGATTACTCAAATGACCATCTTCCAAGAACAACACAGTGGACGAAAAGCCATCCTCCAAGCCTTATAATCGGTGACCCTTCTGAAAAGGTCCAAACAAGATCAGCCACTGCTAATTTTTGTTTCTTTACAAATTTTATCAGCGTGATCGAGCAAAAAAAATCTCTAAAGCCCTAGATGATCCAAACTGGGTAGATGCTATGCAAGAAGAGCTTCTATAGTTTGAGAGAAACAAGGTATGGACCCTATTACCTCTGCCATGAGGGAAACAAGCCATAGGGACAAAATGGGTCTTCAGACACAAGAAGGACGAGGTTGGGGTGGTCATTAGAAACAAAGCAAGATTGGTGGCCATGGGATATCGCCAAGAAGAAGGCATTGATTACGATGAAAATTTTGCCCCTATTGCACGGCTTGAAGCAATAAGGATCTTCTTAGCCTTCGCAGCCCACAGAGGTTTCAAAGTCTTTTAGATGGATGTAAAATTTGCCGTTCTGAATGGTGAAATCCAAGAAGAAGTATACGTCCAACAACCACCAGGGTTTGAAAGTTCCAAGTACCCAAAATATGTCTATTATCTCGACAAAGCTCTGTATGGACTGAAACAGGCTCCAAGAGCATGGTACGAACGGATTTCAACTTTTCTTCTCAATAATGATTACGACAGAGGTACGACAGATACTACTTTGTTTTACAAAAGAAAAGGTGATGAGATTCTGCTTGTACAGATTTATGTGGATGACATTATTTTTGGGTCTACAAATGCACAACAGTGCAAAGATTTTGAAAAACTCATGCAGAGTGAGTTTGAAATGAGTATGATGGGAGAATTAACCTTCTTCCTAGGACTCCAAGTAAAACAATCATCAGAAAGAATTTTTATAAATCAAGCTAAATATGTCTCTGACATACTTTCAAAATACAGTCTCTCTGATGCCTCGGTAATGAAGACCCCAATGGCCACTGGAAATAAATTATTCTCAGATCCAAATGGCATATCTGTAGAATGCAAACTCTATAGAGGTATGATTGGGTCCCTCTTATACTTAACCAGAGGTAGACCTCACATAATGTATGCCACATGCCTCTGTGCAAGATATCAAGGTAACCCAAACGAATCCACTATATTGCTGTAAAGAGGATCTTCAGATACCTTAAAGGGACCAAAAATATTGGACTCTGGTATCCGAAGAACTCTGGTTTTGGTCTTAAGGCATACACAGATTCAGATTATGGAGGATGCAAGCTTGATCGAAAGAGCACCTCTGGGAGTTGTCAATTCCTGGGTGGTAAACTAGTCAGCTGGACTTCGAAGAAGCAGAATTGTGTGTCTACATCTACAGCAGAAGTGGAATATGTTGCTGCTGCTAGCTGTTGCTCTCAAGTTCTGTGGATGAAAACTCAGCTCAAGGACTATGGGTACAACATATACAAGATTCCCATCCTCTGTGATTCCAAAAGTGCCATAGCAATCTCTGCCAATCCTGTACAGCACTAAAATCAAAGCATATCGATATTCGTTATTAATTTCTGAAGCATCATGTTGAACATGGCACAATCGAAATGCACTTTGTGTCCACTGAATACCAGCTTGCAGACTTATTCACCAAGGCACTAGATGAGAAAAGATTCATTTTCTTGGTGTGTAAGTTGGGAATGATAAACATGAGTTGAATACTCTGTAAGTAAGATTTGATCTTCTTGTAAATATGTATATATATTTAAACTCTTCTGTATGTAAATTCTTAATCATCAAAAGTTCTATAGAGCTTCGGTGGGATTGCTCAGAGCCTCTGACAATCACCACATAACCTCTGATGAGCTTGACCTATGTTCTGTGCACTACTTATCTCATTTGATCCTAGCATAGGTCAAGGGGGAGCAGAAGGAGACCTTGAACTGATCTACAGAGGTTGATCATTCAAGGGGGGGCCAAAGAAGAGATATGATCAATCATATCTACAGAAGTCAGGTATTTTTGCCGAACAAAGGAGAACCAAAGGTGAGTAACTCGTACAAATCCTTTTTGAAAACAATTTTCTAGGACACAAATTTCAAAATACGTCCTAGAAACAATGTTTAAGACATTCCAAACAACAAATGATCAAAAAGATTTTCGAGCCTTCCGTTATGTGAAATTTAAAGTCATAGAGCATTTGCTGAGCTCCACAGAGCCTCTGTAAGCCAGATCCTCTAGAACTGCAAATTTCATACGTAAACTATGTCGATCAACCTTAACTGTCTTCTTTAAGAATTTGTACGTACAAATGCACACACAAGGATATTGGAAGAAAGTCTTATGGGCAAAGAGCTCACTCCACCACAGAGTCTCTGTCGCCCAACCCAGACAATGAAAGAATGTATGTCTCGTACAAAATCTTTTTCAAAACAGTTTTCTAGGACACAAATTTCCAAATATGTTCTAAAAACAATGTTTAAAACAATTAAAACATTGGATGATCAAAATATTTCATGAATCTTTAGTTATGAGAAATTTTCATGTAAGTCCAGATTTACTCTTACAATCAATACAACAATGTATGAAACAGTAATTGAGAAGTAATATGATCAAGCCCAATTGTATTCAATGAAGAACATAATTACAGATCTTAGAGAGAGAGAATCTCAAAGATTACAAAAAGAGAATACAAATATATTCGGGAAAATCAGTTAGCAATGTAGTGCTAACTACTATATATACTGCAACGGAAATATTAAAGCTACAGTACAAATATGAATGACTAATAGGAACAATACATGTGTCCTAATTAGTTAACTAAACACTAAGGAAAGTATCTAGTTATAAGTTCTGAACAGGTAGTTCAGAACTTCTGAACGTTCTTCTGACAAGGCTTCTCAGAACTTCTAGCTCTACTTCTGACTCTTCTTCTCAGACTTCTGACTCTTCTTCTCAAACTTTCAAAGCGATCCTTCTGAGCCTTCTTAGTCAGAACTCTGACCCTTCATATCAGAACATTTGAGTCTTCTCATCAGACCTTTAACACTTAGTTTATTGACAAAACTCAGATCTAACATTTCACTCATAGAGCCTCTGCTGGCTTTGACAGAGCCTTAAAGCCTATGTGAATGCAAATTTTGCACTAAAGTTCTATCGATCCTCTCCAATGACTTTTCAAACATTTTTGGTAAAGGTGCAAGCACAGAGGAGACAATGGTAGGTTTCAGAATCACAGAGCTCACTCCACTACAGAGCCTCTGTTGATTCTGACACTTTACTTTTTATGGAAATTCTGTAAAAGGGAGTTATTTACCGCGAGTGACAGACCCCACACAGAAGAAATGCCCACGCGCCAAGCATTAATGGGCCGCGCACGACGTCTAATCGTGCTCTGACACATTTTACGTGGCAGATTTTCATTGGACGTGCGCGCCACTCGTTTCTTCTGAAACTTGCGCCGCGCTGTAAAACTCAAGTGCGGACCCCAAATGTTTATTGAATTCACTTTTACCATGGAATTCTATCCGTTTCTACCCTCACTATAAAACCCCGTTCCCATTCTCTCTTCTAAACGTTTACGAACTTACTCTCTTCATCTTCTCCGGCGAACCTTGCAATAACCTGCAACTACCATTTTTTACTCTCTTTCTTCAAGATTAATCCAATGGCTTCAACCTCTAATGCTCTGGTGAACTCCCCATCTCATTCTGAGAACTCCTAAAACCAAGAAATAGTCGGAAACCTACAACAGGATAACGCCGGCGACACATCAGATTTTGCTCCAACAACCCATCTTCTAAACTTCATCGCACATGAACACTTTGAAAGTGTTCTTCCCTTAAAACCTAATAACTACTACCTGGTTCCCTCAAAAACCGCTTTTGGGGAAGCACATGCCATCCTTCTTCACATTTTGGAAAACCATTACCTTTACCCCCTATTAACCAAAACTGTCGATAGAAGCAGCGGGCCGTAGGACAGAGAAAGAGGCTGAGACAATAGATGGGGATGAAGTGATATGATGTCCAACAGAGAAAGAATCCAGAACTTATGCCTGGAATAGCAGAGGAACAAAACCCCAACCAACTCCCAGTGCAACCCACATTTCTATTACCGCCAGTCTAGTGGCAGAAGGTAATGTTGAATAATCTGAGTCTTCTCATCAGACCTTTAACACTTACTTTATTGACAAAACTCAGATCTAACAATCTCCCCCTTTTTGTCAAATAAACTGATACTTTGCATCATCCAAATCTTTCAAGGCAGGAGCAATCTTCTGTAAGAGCACATTTCTTTGATTAAGCCTTTTGTCGATCTTGACAATAATTTCTTGAATAGTTTCAATCTGCTGAGTCATCATTTCCTGAGTTATGTTGCATTGCTTTATTTTCAACATCTTTTTCTCCAAATTATGCTTGATGAATCTCAAAGTTCCAGAGCAGTATTTTGCAGTCTCCTTTGCTCTGAAGAAGATCTTTTCACTCTTGTTTTTCAAAAAGACTCCCAAATCTGGATATTTAAGAACACTTCCAGTTTTTAACAACTTTTTCTGATCATGATTTGTGTTGGGTTTTGCCAGATAAACACATGGCCTTTGCAAATACAGAGCTATTTGAAAATCTGTATAACCATGCCATCTTAGGATGTAAAACATAGCTTCAATTACCACACTTCTTGCCTTCCTTTCAATCTTATCTTTGCTTGATTCCTTGAAGCACAGCATACAATGTAATCTGTAGAAATCCACTACTGATAGCTTTTCAAAATCTACATCAGTGAAATAGTATACTTTGCCATCTTCTCTCAAAACTTCAAAAGACAAGTATTCCATCTTTCTGAATTGTTTAACTTTTAATTCTCTGATCCCTGTGATTAAGAAGTCTGAATATACAGCCTGTTTTGATTTCCCAAGACACCTTGATTTCTCTGCCAACCAGATCTGACTCTCCTTTGGTCTATCATAATATACATTCAGAAATTGTATCTCTTTAGGCTTGAAAAACTCAGGTAGATCAAACTCAAGAAAGTATCCATTCAAATCAATTGACATCTCATCTTCTTTTGATTCAGATTGTTCAGCTTGATCAAGACTTGTTATTTGCACATTCTGAAGAGTTGTGTCCTGAACTTCTTCAACTTCATCTGAAAGGATTTCATTCACTTCATACTCAGCAGGAAACACAAAGTCATTGTGCAGCATTCTTTTAGGATTAACCTCTGATAATAACCATTCACCACAGCTTCTGATTTTTCTTCTGAGATTTAATCTTCTTTCCACAGAGTTTACACATTTTTTCTTTAGATTTTCTCTTTCAGTAGCAACATTAACTTTCATTTCAGTTAGTAACCAACTCAAAGTTGCATCACTATACTTCACCAATTCCTTCAGTTTGAATATTTCAAGTCTTCCTTGAACTGGATATGCAAACCCTTCAGTTTCCATTTCTTCATTTATAAATCCCTTCACATATACACCAAACCCTGAAATCATTGCTGGACATTTCAAGTTGCATTTCTCTTTTCTTCCTTCAATTGCCAATTGAAAATCATACATGTACATATTTCTGACATAAATCCCCAGAATTCTTCTGCACTCAATCTCTATCAAGGTTTATTCAGTACTGGCAAAGAACTTAACTAGAAAGATCTGATCATCAAGAGTTAATCTGTGAAAATCAAAACTTGACATGTAAACCTTTGTACTTCTTTCTTTCAGCACTTCCAATCTAACAAACATCAGACCATTGAATTCTTCTGGTTTAAACATCAACACTTTCTCAATCCTCTTCTGAATGTGTAGTCTTGAATCAGGAATTCTGAATCTGTTTGAGGCTTCTGTATAAATCATCTGAGATCTGTTATCCATGAAGCCATTAATGTTGCTCTCTAATAGCTCATAATCTCCTTCTGTGTGATAGAGATTCTCATATATTTCCTCAGGAAAAATGTCATCATGAAATTGTCTAGCAAGTGGTACATCACTCAACTCCAGGATAAAATCACATACAGGCTCCTCCAAAATTTGCAAGCTAATCTTAGGAATCTCAATTGGTTTTCTGAATATATACTCAGAAGGCATAAAGTAATCTTCCACTCTCTCATATTCTTCTTCTGTATTCATCTCATCAGCATAGTTAAATCGAAACTCATGTTTAAATTTTTTAGAATAATCAACAGTTCTATCTTCTTCTCCCAATAAATCAATAGGACTTATCAGTTTTACACTTTGTTGAATATTTTGGACATTAAGTGGTCTGACTAACTCATTTTGCATCCTTCTGATCAAATTCATATTTAATCTTCTTTCTTCTGATTCAGAATCCATCACACTATCTTTATCATAAAGAACAATATCTGTACAAGTGTTGTCAACAATTAAACTTTCCACTGTTTCCTCTGACCTCAACACAGGTTCCTTAATTGCTTCAGTTTCATCAGAATTGATTTCCATCTCTGTGTCTAAATTCAATTCTTCAGTTTTATCTGAATCACCACCATCTATGCTTTCCACCTCCATTTCCTCTGTATCTGAACTATCAATCTGAACTATCTGAGTTTATGTATTCTTTGTACTGACTAAGTGCATATCTGCTATTTCAAAATCCTCTATGCAAATGTCATCATCAGAACTCAACCTTTGCCTTTTCTCCCCCTTTTGATGATCATGAGGTTCATTATCATCAAAATTTCTTTTAGAGTTCTGACCAGATACACCTTCAGGTTCAGCTACTGCAAGTGGAACAAGATCAAGAGGTTTTGAAGTAGAAGCTATAGATACACTCAGTGCTTTCAATACAGATTCTGGCATACTCTGCATTTGTTTCAACAGATCTTTTTGAAATTCAGACATTATATCCTTGATCTCCTTTTCATGAGCTTCCAAGGATGCCTTCACAGTATCTATTTTAGTTTCAACAGATTTCAATTTACCCTCCAACATATCTTTTAATCCTGTCACCTCAGCATTCAAATCATCCACCTTTTTCTCCAATTTTTCAACCTTTTCCCCCATCACCTTGTTTTGATTCTGAATCTTTTCAAATTCAGAATGGTCTAACTGTGAACCTGAACCAACAGATGGTCCAGTTTTCATGTGCCCAGAGGGCTCATGGCCTGTAGATAACACAAATTCATCTTGTACAACAAATGCACGTTTGAATGAGGCATTTGTAATGTTCACCTCACCAGGACTTCCATCCAATCCTCGACACCCAATATTAGGTATGTCTATGAATGTTGTGTCAGGAATACGAAATTCCTGATTTGTGCCAGTGTTAGAAGGAATTTCAGGCTCAAATTGAATAGGACTGTGATATTCAGACTCAATGTGTTGGAAAATAGGTTGGGATTTATCACCTCCATCCAAATGAGTTTGGGATGGGTCCCCTGAGTTATGTGAAACAGTTTCATGTTGAAATACTTCTGAGTGGGTATGGATGGGTTGTTCAAGATCCACCACTAGGTCCATGGTGTTTGTTTCAATATTGGACACCAAGAAATGTGAACCAACAGCAGTTGTGGTTACCTGGTTAAGATTAGCTGGTTCAGAGGCATCTCTTTCTGTTTGAACCTCTGTTGACAATATCTCATCCTCACCACCCTAATTCTGTTTTTCCTCACTTGTTCTAACCAAGCTCTCAGAATTTTGCCCCTCATTTCTCTCAGAATGTTCACCCATTTGAACATCCTCCCCCTCTCTTACTGGACTAGACCCCTCACCTCTCTTCTCTGGTTGGTCCTCATGGGTAGGGATTTGAGGTATTTCAATTCCCATTGAGGTGCAATATGCTTTTAAAATCTCACTCTCCCTTGGTATGTAATTCCTAAGTGATTTTGGTAACAGTTTATGATTAGGATAATTCTCAAGTTTGGTAATAGAAGACATCTTACCCAAATAGAAAGTAGGACCATGCTGTTCATTTGATCTTCTTGAAATGGTTCTGTTTTCTTGCATTGCATACCAAATTACAATCTGCCAATACCTTATGTAAGGTATGTATGCCAAAGGAGTATCCTTTGTCTTCTTTTGAATGGCTTTCTGATTTTTCTCAAAAGTATTCTTCATGTCTTCCCAAAGTATAGCAGTATAATCATAATGCCTATTCCTCACTAAACCCTGAAAGATCTGAAGAATCTGTTTTGAACCTTGATCTGCTGAGCTATTTTTCCCTGACAAACACTTATTCACCACATGAAAGAAACAAGCCCAAAAAGGTGGCAATTTGTTCCTTCTGAACAAACTAAGGGTTCTCAATCCTTCATTATATCCTAATCTCATAAACTCTACAATTAACTCCTCTGTTAATGGTGAGTCTTCAAAATCTGTCCTTCTTTGTACATCATCTTTCTCTGGAAGATTCAGCATTTCTCTTAGTGCAGCGATTGATAAGGTAATTGTGACTACTCCAATTTCGGATACAAACTTGTTGTCTTCTAACCTAAGATGTTTCCACCATTGTTGAATATACTGAACAGGAACTGTTTTGTTTCTTGTAAACCACTTTATGTAAGGATGATATTTGAATAACTCCATGATGATTCTGTGTTCAGGCTTAAATCTACTTTCCTCAAATAACAAAACACAATTGTTTTCTGATAATTTCAACCATTATCCTTCAGAAACAACCCTTTCCACTAAGATTGGTCTATTCGACATAATCGACCCTGCAGCACTCTGTTCATGTTCAACATTTATATTTACCTCATCTGCATTTCCTTCTGATTCAGCCATTTGTTCATCTTCTTCATTTATTTCATCATCCCTTATTGCTTCTTCCTCAACAGCTCTATTTTGTACTTCATCAGATGAATCCATCAAAGACTTACTAGAATGTAGAGAAATTTGACCACTTCTTCGAAATTCAGACATGATTTAAGAAGAAAACAAACTCAAAGAACTCTGGATTGATTCGTATCTCACCTTTCGTTCCGGAATTTGAAAGAATTGGAAATAGGAATTTTATGACCTATTTAAAATTCGCGAAGCTGAAAGGTTTGACGGAAAAGCGAAATCAATGTTATAACGGAGTCAACACATTTGAAATGCCACAGAGGATTTAAATGAAATGCGTGGCATAATCAACCAATTATGAAGCTGACACGTGTTATTGGATAGAATATTGACTCAAGTCAAAGCTCTGAATAACACGCTCAGAAGATTTGACTTTCCTTTATCAGATATCTGATTGTTCTACTCAGAGTTCTGATCCCATTATTCAGAAGAATTTTACCTTGTAACAAATTTATTTAAAATCAACTTCTGACAGATGTAAAACTTTTGGTTATTCAGAAGAGGTTTGAACAGATAGAAACACATTTTATCATAAGAATTCTGTTCATAGAATGATGATTTAAAAAAAATCATTTAAACTCTTATATCTGAATATGAAAATGTTTGAAATTCAGATATAGTTTGAACAAGATAAAGTTTTATCATTAAAAAGCTTGTTCTTCTTAGAATGATTAGAGATAAGAAATGACAACAATCCTTTTAAGCATTATGAAATAATTTCCAGAAGATATTGATGCTCCCCCTTGACTTTAGCATGTATTTGACCAAATATGATACATAAAGATGAGATAAAAAGATAATAGAAAATACATAATCCGCACATTTGAAGTATTTGTTTTTCTCAAAAAAAAATCTTGAAAGTTAGATTTCTGAAGTATTGATTCAGAATCTCTGACTTTAAGACTCAGAAGGTCTGAACTCTAGACTCAGAATTTCTAAACTCAAGATTCAGAAGTTCTGAACTTAAGACTCAGAAGTTCTGGTCTCAAGATTCAGAAGTTCTGATCTCAAGACTCAGAAGTTCTGAACTTAAGAGTCAGAGTTTCTGAACTTAAGACTCAGAGTTCTGAATACACTACTCAGACAATTTTACTTAGAAACATTTATCATTTTTTCAGAAACACAAATATTTTCAATTGGTCAGATTAAGCATTCCTATTTTACATATGAGAAAAGAGAACCTTTTGTGATCAAGTGGCTTTGTGAACAAGTCAGCCAATTGATACTTTGTTTGCAAAAAGTGCATCTCTATAGTTCCTTTTTCCACATAGTATTTTATAAAATGATACCTCACATCTATGTGTTTAGTCTTTGAATGTTGAACAGGATTCTGAGTAATAGCAATTGCACTTTCTGAGTCACAATAGATGGGAATTTTGTTGAGCTGATATCCATAATCCATGAATTGTGTTCTCATCCACCAAGTTTGAGAGCATGAAGCAGCAGCAGCAACATACTCTGCCTCAGCAGTTGAAGTAGACACACAATTCTGTTTCTTTGATGCCCAACTCACTATCTTATCCCCCAAAAAATGACAAGCACCAGAAGTACTTTTTCTGTCCAACCTACTTCCTGCATGATCAACATCAGTGAAAGCAGTTAATTTGAAATCAGTTTCTTTTGGATACCATAAACCTAGATCAGGTGATCCTTTGAGATATCTTAAAATCCTTTAGACATCCAACATATGTGATTCTTTTGGGTTAGATTGAAATCTAGCACATAAACAAGTAGAAAACATAATATCTGGTCGACTTGCAGTCAGATAAAGTAATGATCCAATCATGCCTCTATAGAGTTTGGTATCTACTGAAACTCCTTTGAGATCAGCATCTAACTTTATGTTTGTTGCCATTGGAGTTCTCATAGAAGCACAATCAGACATTTTGAACTTTTTCAGAATATCTCTGACATATTTTCCTTGATTTATAGAAATACCCTTTGGTAATTGTTTGACTTGAAGACCAAGGAAAAAATTCAGCTCACCCATCATGCTCATTTCAAATTCAGATGACATGATTTTAGAAAAGTTATCACATAATTCTAGACTGGTAGAACCAAATATTATGTCATCAACATAAATCTGAATAAGAATTAAATCATCACCTTGTTTCTTTAAAAACAAAGTTGTGTCAATCTTACCTTTCTTGAAACCTGAAGCTAACAAGTGTTGAGTAAGAGTGTCAAACCAGGAAATTCTGGATCAACAAAACCTTCAGGTTGATGAACATACACCTCTTCATTAAGTTTGCCATTTAAAAAGGCTGATTTGACATCCATTTGATACACCTTGAAATTTTTGGGTGCAGCATAGGCCAAAAATATTATGATTGCCTCTATTCTTGCCACTGGTGCAAATGTCTCATCATAATCAATTCCCTCTTGTTGGCAGTATCCCTTAGCAACCAATCTTGCCTTGTTTCTGATAACAACACCCGACTCATCCTTTTTGTTTCTGAATACCCATTTAGTTCTAATAATAGATTTACCTTCAGGCTTTGGAATGAGTCTCCAAACTTTATTTCTTTCAAATTGGAGCAATCCCTCTTGCATTGCTGAAATCCAATCTGGATCCTCTAGGGCTTCATTAGCTTTCTTTAGTTCAATCACACTTAAGAAACCAGCAAACATTCATTTGCTGTAGCTGATCTGGCCTTTACTCCTGCTGATGGATCACCTATTACTTGATGAATAGGATGATTTTTAGTCCATTTATTTGCACTAGGAAGCACATCAATCTCTGAAAAGTTATTGTTTGTATCCTTCTCATCAATAATTGCTTGTAATTCTGAGCTGTCCCCTTGTTCTGATACATGTATAGGAGATGTATCCAAGTTTGGATTCTGAGCAGTGAAGTCAGAATTCTGAGTGGCTTGTTCAGAGTTCTGAACACAAGGATCAGAATTCTGAGTACAAGGTTCAGAATTTTCACCACTTGTATTTATCAGATTTGGACATTCTTCAGATGGACCTTTATCAGAAATTACAGTTGATTGAACTAATTCTGGAGTTCTATTTTTCATCTCTTTTACCATCTTTGGGTTTTCATATTCTGCATAAGAATCAGAAATTAGTTCTAGAAAAGCATCCTTAAACAATAAATTGAGTTATGAACAAATAGGATTAGAGTTTGTATCAGAAGTCATTTTTGTCTTATTCTGCATGAGTTCTGAACTGTCTTGTTCAGAAGTCTTCATTCTGGCTTCATCAAATGTTACATTGATGCTTTCCATCATTCTCTTGGTTCTTCTATTGTAGATTCTGAATGCTTTGGAAGTTAGTGAATAACCAATAAAGTATCCTTCATCTGCCTTTTTATCAAATTTGGCAAGATTTTCTCTGTCTTTAAGAACATAGCATCTGCAACCAAAAACATGAAAGAATTTGATTAATGGTTTTCTTTTATTTATCAGTTCATAAGCAGTCTCATTTAATCTTTTATTGATTAAAGTTCTGTTATGTGTAAAGCAAGCAGTTGCAATTGCTACAGCCCATAGGAAGGTTGGAAGATTTGAATAAGCCAGCATGGTTCTTGCAGCTTCAACTAGAGTTCTGTTTTTCCTTTCAACAACACCATTTTGTTGAGGAGTTCTGACAGCAGAGAAATTATGAGAAATCCCAGAACTTTCTAAAAAATTCTGAAGTGTCTCATTTCTGAACTCTGTTCCATTATCACTTCTGATTTTCTGAACTGGAAGTTGTAAGAGAACTTGAATTCTTTTGATAAAGTTTATCAATGTAGTAGCAGCTTCTGACTTAGCTCTCAAGAACTCAACCCATGTGTATCTGGAATATTCATCAACAATTACAAGCATGTATTTCTTTCCTCCCATAGATTGAACTGAAATTGGACCACAAAGATCAGTATGAATCATTTCTAATGGTGCTTTGCAAGATGAGTCCATTTTTAATATGTGAGAACTCTTTTTCATCTTGCCCATTTCACAAGCTGAGCATAATGATTCTTTTTCAAATTTAATCTTTGGTAGACCTTTAACTAGATGTTTTGCCACAAGATTATTGAAATCTTTGAAATTTAGATGAGAACAACTTCTGTGCCATAGCCAGCATTCATTTGCAGTTGAATTTGATAAAAGACAAACAAGATTTAATGTTTGTAATTTTGAAAAGTTAACCACAAATAAATCCATATGTCTTTTGGCCCAGAAGACTTTAACATCCTTTTCAGTTAAAATCATGCAACATGTTATTTGGAACTTGATTTGACAAAGACTGTCTAAAAACTGACTTATGCTGAAAATATTATGTTGTAATCCTTCAACATAAAAAACTTTTTGAATTGTCAGATCTCCTTTTGTTAAATCCCCATAACCTTTAACTTGACCTTTGCTGTTATTTCCAAAGTTTACTGCTCTTCCAGCCTTTTCTGTGAAGTTTGATAGAAAAGACTTCTGACCTGTCATGTGTCTTGAAGCTCCTGAATCTAAAAACCACACATGACACCCCTGCAACAACAGTCAGTTAGTTTTAGGTACCCATTTTGGAATGGGTCCTTCTTTGTTAGCTTTGTCATTTGATTTAACAAAAGTGCCTTTTACTTTCCATTCAAAATCTTTCTTTAAACACCATTTGCCTTGCACTTTTATGAAGTCAGAACATTTTCTGTTCACAAATTTATTCAATTTCTTCTTGAAAGGTGTAACTTTTGATTTTGCAAAGTTTTCAACTTTCTTTTCTTTCACATTTCTCACTTTCTCATACTTTGTTTTGACTTTAACTTGATGATTCACTTCTTTTATCTTTTCTTTTCTCTGAGTTTGAGGAACAGAATCATTCTTCTTTTCTGTATTCTGAATATCTTTTCTTATGAATGAAACAGATGTTATTGTGATTGGACATTTCTGAGAATATTGAAAAGAATTACTTTCACATTGAACACAAGTCAGATTTTTATT
The DNA here is from genome assembly GCA_033807775.1 of Saussurea involucrata. NCBI lineage: Eukaryota > Viridiplantae > Streptophyta > Magnoliopsida > Asterales > Asteraceae > Saussurea > Saussurea involucrata. The sequence continues at coordinate 100,320,587 of CM066315.1, forward strand.
TGCAAGTAACAACAAATCTGTACCATAAGTCCTTTCATTTTTATTTCTATTTTTCAAAGTACATGTACATTTATTACAGAAACTATGAGCTTTTGGTACAGAATCAGAATTCAATTCAGTCTTCTCATGAACTCTTTTCAGATCATCTTTCCTTTTGCTTTCCTCTTTTCCTGGAAAATTCAACTTATGTTTGTTAGAAAATGAATTAGATGATTCACCTTTTTCATATGTACTTGATTCATTAAAGAATTTATCATTTTCTTTTAGAGCATTAATCTTGAACAGATCATATTCAGCTTTCAGTTTCTCAACCTCTGTTATTTTCTGAATAAAAATATTCTTTTCTTTTAAAGCATTTTTAAGATCAAAATCCAAATCACATAAGTCATTTTCAAGTTCATCATAAGCTTTCCTTAAGTCCTCAAGTTCTTGACTTACAAGATTAAATCTCTTTTCAAGTTATAGAAAGTCTTCTGACTTTGTTTCAGAATTTTCAGTTGACTCAGAATTCTGACTTTTTGAATCAGAATTCTGATTAGTAGACTCAGATTTCTGACCTTCAGAATCAGAAGACTGATTAGAACAATCAGAATTCTGATTAGAAGACTCAGATTTTTGACTTACTATTTCAGAAACCTTATTAGTATCAAATATACTTTCTATGTCAGAATAAGAAAAACTTTGTTGTTTATTTTTGTAGCTGACATTTAAAGAGTCATATTTGAATTTGGTATCATTGTATTTTGGTTTCTCTTCTTTTGGTTTAGAAATTTCTTTCTTAACTTTTTCTTCTGAAACATCTGATTTTTCTGTTTTTAACTCAGAAACTATCTCTTTGGGCTTTTTAGAACTTGATTTCTGTAAGTTGTCAGAACTTGTGATGGAACTTGCAGGTCTTATAAAGACTTCAACAACTTCTGGAGTTTTTGGTTTGGGAACATGAAGCTTATCAAAATCATACAAGTTTACTGGAGCTCTTTTTAAAACAACATTTTCTTCCAATCCCAATCCCTTCTTTGGATTATAAAATCTTGTATCTTTTACATTGCTTGTAAGAAGATTTAATGTTTGCTGAGTCTGACCACTTTTCAAGTTAAGATCTTCTAATTCTTTGATTTGGTGTATAAATTCTTTCTTTCCTCAAATAGCATATTAAACTTTATTTGTAAATCACCCTTTTCATCCTTAACTTTTGAAAGCTCAATTTTTAATTCAGAAAGATTTTTCATCAACTCAGAATTTTCAGTTTTAATTTTCAGTTTCTCAATCTCAGATTCCTCAAATTGTTCTTTTATTACTTCTTTTTCAATTCTGAATTTGTTAACTAAATTTCTTTCTCCTTTAATTTGTTTTCTTAGTTTAACAAATTCAGTTTTCATTTCACCAATCTGTGTCATTAAGTCTATTTCAAGTGCAGAATGTACCTCAGTAGATGACTCAGAATCAACATCTTCAAAGTTAGAGTCATCCTCATTCTTCATCTTTGCCATATAACTTTGCATCTGTGAAAAGTTTATGCAGTCATCTTCATCTGACGTGTAGTACAACCAGTTTTCTTGTTCAGCTAACAATGCCACTTTATCATCTCTTTTCTTCGCCAGCTGAGCCTTTTTGGTATAGTACTCATAATCTTTCACAATTTTCACTTTGCAATCCTTTGCAAAGTGGCCAGACTTTCCACACTTGAAGCACAGATTCTTCTCTTTTCTTTCTTCCTTCTCTTCTCTATTTTCTTCCCTTCTTTCTTCCTTCTTTTCATACTTACTTTCTCCTCTCTCTTCTCTTTTCTTGAAATCTGAATTTCCCTGCTCTTTCCTGAACTTGCCCTGATATTTTCCTTTTCCATACCTCTTGTTGAAAGTATTAGTCAACAAGGCCAACTTTTCAGCAATCATTTTGATATCCTCATCTTCTTCTGATCCCTCTTCCTTATCAGACTCTTCCAGACTTGGTATCTCAGATAGATATGCTGCCTTCTTGGGTGTTTTCACTCTTTTGGACTTTGACAGAAAAGCTAATTGTTCTGCAACATTTTTCTTTTCTTCAACCACAATCTTAACAGAGTCCTCATGCTGATCAAGAACACAAAATAGATCATTTAGATCTTCTTCACACATATCCTTATTCATTTGTAGACTTATAGCAAATGATGACCATTCAGAGTTTAGACTGTTCAGAAATTTGTAATTAATTTCTGACTTTGTCTTTTTCAGTCCATTCCTTCTCAAATCATTTAGTATAGTACAGAATTTACTATATGTCTGAGTTAAGCTTTCAGATTCTTTAGCCTTGAACCTTTCATAAGCATTTATGCTTTGATTTAACTTGGCTTGTATCGATCTGACAGTTCCTAACATTTGTCTTTCCAGTTCATCCCACATTTCCTTGGCTGATGAACCACTATCAATTATGTTAAGAACTTCATTCGGAACTGCAAGTGTCATCAATGTGATTGCTCTTTTGTCTATTGTATGCCTACTTTTCTGTTCTGCTGTGAATTGAGAATAGTTCTTCTTCACCCTTGTTTCGGGAATTTCTGGAGTTGTTTCTGTTTCAGGAGTTGCTTCCACATCAATGTAGACTTCGATAGGACCATCTCGAATAGAGACCATTAGATTCTCATCTATGTTGTCCAAGAATTGGATCATTCGTATTTTCCATTGCTGGTACTCTTCAGGAATTAGAACAGGTGGCTTTGTTTCAGATCCCATAGCGAGATATTCTTTAGAAGACATGATTGTAAGAATTTTCAACAGAGAGACAAATTTGAATTTCTTGATCGAAAGACAATCAATTAATTCAAGAATTGCCAAGAATTCAAGAATTAGAACTAGCAGCGGAATCGATTTTTGAACGAATCAAGAATTCTTCAAGAAATTGATCAATAAACCTTCGCGATCACGATGTTGAACAAATTTGTTTGTTGAGTGGCTCTGATACCAATTGTAAGTCCAGAATTTACTCTTACAATCAATACAACAATGTATGAAACAATAATTGAGAAGTAATATGATCAAGCCCAATTGTATTCAATGAAGAACAGAATTACAGATCTTAGAGAGAGAGAATCTCAAAGATTACAAAAAGAGAATACAAATATATTCGGGAAAATCAGTTAGCAATGTAGTGCTAACTACTATATATACTGCAACGGAAATATTAAAGCTACAGTACAAATATGAATGACTAATAGGAACAATACACGTGTCCTAATTAGTTAACTAAACACTAAGGAATGTATCTAGTTATAAGTTCTGAACAGGTAGTTCAGAACTTCTGAACGTTCTTCTGACAAGGCTTCTCAGAACTTCTAGCTCTACTTCTGACTCTTCTTCTCAGACTTCTGACTCTTCTTCTCAAACTTTCAAAGCGATCCTTCTGAGCCTTCTTAGTCAGAACTCTGACCCTTCATATCAGAACATCTGAGTCTTCTCATCAGACCTTTAACACTTAGTTTATTGACAAAACTCAGATCTAACATTTCACTCATAGAGCCTCTGCTGGCTTTGACAGAGCCTTAAAGCCTATGTGAATGCAAATTTTTCACTAAAGTTCTATCGATCCTCTCCAATGACTTTTCAAACATTTTTGGTAAAGGTGCAAGCACAGAGGAGACAAAGGTAGGTTTCAGAATCACAGAGCTCACTCCACTACAGAGCCTCTGTTGATTCTGACACTTTACTTTTTATGGAAATTCTGTAAAAGGGAGTTATTTACCGCGAGTGACAGACCCCACACAGAAGAAATGCCCACGCGCCAAGCATTAATGGGCCGCGCACGACGTCTAATCGTGCTCTGACACATTTGACGTGGCAGATTTTCATTGGACGTGCGCGCCACTCGTTTCTTCTGAAACTTGCGCCGCGCTGTAAAACTCAAGTGCGGACCCCAAATGTTTATTGAATTCACTTTTACCATGGAATTCTATCCGTTTCTACCCTCACTATAAAACCCCGTTCCCATTCTCTCTTCTAAACGTTTACGAACTTACTCTCTTCATCTTCTCCGGCGAACCTAGCAATAACCTGCAACTACCATTTTTTACTCTCTTTCTTCAAGATTAATCCAATGGCTTCAACCTCTAATGCTCTGGTGAACTCTCCATCTCATTCTGAGAACTCCCAAAACTAAGAAATAGCCGGAAACCTACAACAGGATAACTCCGGCGACACAACAGACTTTGCTCCAACAACCCATCTTCTAAACTTCATCGCACATGAACACTTTGAAAGTGTTCTTCCCTTAAAACCTAATAACTACTACCTGGTTCCCTCAAAAACCGCTTTTGGGGAAGCACATGCCATCCTTCTTCACATTTTGGAAAACCATTACCTTTACCCCCTATTAACCAAAACTGTCGATAGAAGCAGCGGGCCGTAGGACAGAGAAAGAGGCTGAGACAATAGATGGGGATGAAGTGATACAATGTCCAACAGAGAAAGAATCCAGAACTTATGCCTGGAATAGCAGAGGAACAAAACCCCAACCAACTCCCAGTGCAACCCACATTTCTATTACCGCCAGTCTAGTGGCAGAAGGTAATGTTGAACAAGAGCCGCACAACTCGAACCAACCCCAAACTGACCGGGCAGAGAAAATTCCTTCCACCTCGGTGCCACTAATAGCCGGGGAAACCATTCCAGGGAGTCCTCTCAAAAGGACTTACCCTTAGTTCATGATCCATCACCCCTGATCACAACAGAAATCCCTACAGAGGAATTCGTTTTCTCTGACACGCACACACACTTAGGTCCAACAGGCTCTTTAGAGGAGCTTAGAGTGCACAAGGATGAAGTGACTCTAGACAAGTCTCCGAGTGAACTTAAGGATACTCCTGTACCCACCTCTGGAGTGGATCTGAACAATGTCCTTAACAGAACCTCTATAGAGTCTGAGGCTGATAAAGCCTCTGCTCAAGGATTAGAGGGAAATCCTTCCGTCCTCAACATCCAAACAGGGACGAAAGAAGGTGTCCAAGGAACAGGTACTAACTCTAGGGACGAATGTGTTCCCTCAGAGGTTACACCAAGTCCACATGTATCAAAGGATGAGTTCCAAACCCTTGTCACCTCTGTGGACACCACATTGAAAGAGTTGAAAAGCTCTTTTGATTCTTTTGCAGATACAAATTCCAGGGCCATTACTGATCTGAACACCAAAAAAGACAATTTGTCCACAGAGGTGCAAAATGCCCTAGCCCAGATGAAGTCAACTGCTACAACCTCTGCCACCTCTACTGCTGTTAACTTCGAGAAAGCTACTACCTCGGACTTCCAAAGCTTTGTGAAAGCCCTACCTGAATAACTGCAGACAGCTCAAACGCCAACTTCTGCGGGCCTTACACCAGAAGATCTGAAGAAGGCCCTCGAGCAAGTTCAGGAGCAAACCACAACGGAAACTCTGGCCATGAAACCCTCTTACTACATGACCAGAGCTCAGCTCACAGAAATCGACCAAGGGGTAATCAACCAGGTCAAAGAGCTCATCACATCCTTCACTGCAGCCAACGCAAATTATGTGAAAGACTTCAGAAAAAGCGTCGGAAAAATGCGCTTCAACACAGAAGCAGAGGTCCATACACTCCTTGGCCTATGCGATGATCTATGCGCAAAGATGATAGATGCAGGTGCAATACCGCCCAAAAAGACAGAAGCTTCATGCAGAGCAGAGGGTACGACAGATAAGGGTCAGGATGACTCTGATGATTCATCAGATCATCTTGAGGGGGAGAAACAAAGGGAGAAAGCTAAACAAAGGGAGAAAGCTGCAAGCAAAGGTCTACCAGCTCCGCAGGTATCCGCAGAACCTCTAAACCAAGTTCCCCAAACTCAAACTTAAGGAGGAAACCAACAACAGACCACAGAGGCAACAACCACCTCTGTGGAAATACTCTCTGAAGAAACCCCAATCATAACCCAGGTACCTGAAACCAATCAAGATCAACAACAGAAGACCATAGAGGCAACACCCACCTCTGTGGAAACATCTTCTGTATCTGGAGAAGATATCCCAACCCGTGAAGAATTCCAAATCCTAACATCCTCCGAAGAAGATCAACCATCCCCATCACCAGAGGAACTCCATACCCAAACACCAAAAACACCAGAAGAACCAAATCTCCCATCCCGAACACCAGAAGCCGAAAAGACAAACCTTCCATGTCCCACACCCAAAACCCGAACCAAAACCATTGCTCACAAAAGAAAACATCTGAGCAAAACCACAGAAGCCTCACCAACCAAGTCCTCGGAAGAACAAGTTCCAAAACCAACTGAGGTAATCCCTATAAATCCAAAAGAGGCAATCGCATCTCTACAAGAAGATCTACAGCCGAAGGCAAAAGACAAAGGCAAAGGGATAATGACAGAGGAACCCAAGAAGAAGAAGCCCAAGCATCAACCAGCAGAAAAATTGATGAAGAGCTCTTTCAATGCATAAGTGACACCAAAGCCAGAACAAGAAGACTGGGCTTTCGGTGTTACCCCTCTGTCAAATATACTTGTTCTAGATCCGAAGGCAAAAGTCACAGAGGATCGAGTGGCCCAAATCAAGGAGCAAATGGATGCTCTGCGCAGACCCATGCCTCCACCCGGTGTACCTCCACAACAAATGGAAGAAGTGGTGTACAGATATCTGTACAACAGAAGTGCCAGAGATATTCTGCCAGCAACCATTCAAGATCCCCACTTCCATGCTGACCTCGAGAACACCTTCACAAGAACAACACCCAAGCCAAAACATCAAGTCTTCTCAGAGTCCAAAATCGACAAGGTCATATACTATAAGTTTTCTCAAACCAGAACCACTCCTAAGGTTTCCTATAACATCTATAAGGTCAAAAGGGAGGACAGAACTGTGACCCAATTCTCAGATGCTGATATGAGAAATCTAAGTCCCTACGACCTACCCGACCTTCTCAAATGAACGAAAGAGAACTTCACAACAAATGCACATCGAAGGGCATACAGGGTGATAAGGAAAGCCATGCGTGAGAAACTTATGCTATACAGCCTTGTCGACTTCCAATTAGGACGAGATCTTGGAGTAAGAAACCTAAATCTCCATCCACCAGAAAATGACTGCCCATCCTCTGCCATACCAAACTCGATCCTTACATCTCCAAGAGTTGGGTTGGTCTATCAAGATCCTGCTGGGAAGTCAAGGCTGTTCGTAGAGATGGACTGTCAGAATTATGCAACAAATACTTTGACAGAGTTCAGAGCAAGCCTCGTAGAGCATAGAGGAACGGAGCTCATGAATCAAGCTCTTGCAGATAGACTGATAGAGGTCATCGACCAAGTAATCAACTTCAGAACCCTCTGCATCAGTTTCTATCAAGAGCTTAGAGAACTAGGATTCGACAACAGAAGTTTCAACGACTTCAAAGACGCCAACGTCTGATATCCTCTACCAACCTCTGTAAATCTTTCCTTTCATAATGTCTCAAAGCAGGTAAGTCCTGAAAGTATCTTTCAGACTCCATTTGTTAATTCAAATGATTCTGAATGCTCTTTTAAAACTGCTTCAAGTTCGAGTTTTAAAAACATTCCTTCTAAACATATTAATAGATCAACTAGTTTCTCAAAAGATCAGATTCGTTCAACAAATCTCTTCTATAATCCTCTGTTTGATAAATCAGATAATAAAACAAAAGTGCCTAAAGATAATACTTCCAAACCTGAATAAGTTCCAGTCTTCAAGAGGGTGAAGATGGAATGGAGAGTAAAAGGCACAACAGTTCCAAAGAAAGATGTGCCAAAATCATCTGTATCCACATCAAATGCAAAGAAGAACAATGCGCCAAAAGGTAAATCTTATGCTAAATCTAATCCTATTCATTCCGTAAATCATCTGATTAGGTTGGCACATAAGAAAATCTGTTGTTCTTACTGTGGTTCAAATGATTTTGTGCATAAAGATTATACTTCTTATTGGTACGGTACTTATAGTATTCCTTCAAAGAGATCTACACCTGACCCACTAGGACCCAAGTGCCATTGGGTACCAAAATCAGCTTAATCTGTTTTGTAGGTTCTTCATGTGTTGTACTGATTTGTAGATGCATACCACACACATGACTGAAAACAGAAGAGAAGCGGTGTATTTTTTTTGAAGAATATTTGTACCATTAAGGGGGAGACAAAAGAATAATGGTTTCTAAACATATTAGTTTAGGACCCGCACTTAAAAGAGACTTTGGTTTCTGAATACATCAATTCAGGACCCGTGCTTCAACGTTTTTGGCTTTTGAATATATCAGTTCAAAACCCGTGCTTCAACGACTATGGCTTCTGAACAATTCAGTTCAGGACCCGTACTTCAAAGACTAAGACTTCTAAACAAATCAGTTTAGAACTCACACTTCTCAGGTGATATCTTTAACTGTTACATCTTTCTGTTTCAAGGAACGTGGTAAAAGGTAACATTGGATTATATTTTGTTTCTACCACTTTGAAAACTTGAATCTTTACAAATTTAATTCAATGAGATAAAATTTTCAATTTTCATTCAATGAATTAAATGTGTGCTAAAAGATGATTTTACAAGTATTTTTGTATTATCTGAGTTAGATTTGTTTCAACTTTCACCTCTGAAATAAATCGAAAGGTCAGCAAAACATGAATGAAATTATGCTGAATGCTCAAAGTTATGTGAATCTGGACTTATATAGAATATAATGCTAAAAAATCCTATTTATCAGAATGATGAATGGAAACGAAAATATGGGGGAAGCACTATGTTTAAGAACCAAGTGATTGAGATATCATTCATATTTTGTGATGGAAATCCGAACTTATATAGAATATCATTTAGTTTGAAAGTTTGTACCTGTGGCCTTTCTGGTTTGGGAGAGTAAGTCCTAAGGGGTGCTCGACACCTAGTCCCTAAGATCTACTGGTCTGGGATCGGCTGACCCAAATCCTGCAATAGAACCAGATAGAAAGCCATGTTCTACTGGTACAAATGAGTTTAAGATATATCGATGTGGCCTTTCTGGTTTGGGAAATTAAGTTCTAAGGGGTGCTCGACACCCAGCACCTAAGGCCAACTGGTCTGGGATCTGCTAACCCAAATCCTGCTATAGAACCAGATAGAAAGTCATGTTTAACGGTGTATCTTATTCTTACTAAACTTTTGGATTAAAAGATGCCAATGTGCACAAAATCAAAAGATGCCAATGTGCACAATATTAAAAGATGCCAATGAGCACACATCTCTTGAAACTTGGGGAAAATACAAAGTCGCGATAAACCTGTAAATTTGTGAAAATTCTGAATTTGGACAAATAGTGTGAGTAGAGCAAAGTATTCTTATATGTTTTAGAATTGCATATGCTTGAAGCTAATCATATTTCGCATGCTAGCACACCAAATAGATTTAATAAAGGGGTTGAAACTGAACATTTTTAACTTGATATACAATGATGACTTGTTCTTGAATCCAAACACATGCATTTGATTTCATTTGATTGAAAAATGTGTTAAATTTCATTAAGTTGAATTTCTTTTGTAAAGTTTTCAAATGATCAAATGTTTGTAGTTATAAAATGAAATTCAATGAATTTTATTTTCCTTGTGTAAATTTGTTTTAAAATTTGTGCTACAATTTCAAATACTGTACGTTATTGAAATATATGCATACTTTCAGGGGGAGAAAATAAATTGCTCCAGAATTCTTATTTTGAGGGGGAGCAAGGTTATTCTGTAAGGAGGAGATTGTTAGCAATACTAAAAAACACGACTGAAATTGAAAATGGTTTTCGATGATTATGATGCTCACCATCATCGAAAAAGGGGGAGAAAAGTTTAATTTCAATTTCATGTCAAAGAGCTTTCAAATCAAAGATATTTCAAGTCCAAGAATCGTGAACAAAGACTGAAGATTAGGGGGAGAAGGATCATGTGAAGTCCAAATGTTGCTGAATTTGGTTATCTTAGTTCTGAGTGGTTCTCGGAATGCGCTTACACCGAATTTGGTTATCTTAGTTCTGAGTGGTTCTCGGAATGCGCTTACACCTAAAAGTTCAACAATGTGGATGGTTTCACATCTTTCTGATCCAAACTCTAATCGTTTCTGATTTATCTTGTTCCGAATTGATGGCTCTATATAAAGATATGAAATCCATGTTCAAGACTTGAAGACAATCTGTTGAAGATTGTATTGAAGAAGGTTGACTTTTCAAAGAAAAAGACAATGACTTTTCATGTTTGTCTGAAGATTCTTCAAAGCTGAGTTCTTAAAGAGTGTCAAAGCATATAGTTCGCCGTGAACTAGTGGAGATAAAGCTATTTGAAGATGGTTTGATAGAGTGTCTGTTTGAGAAGATTGACTTTACAAAGAGCTGAAGACTGTTGTCATATTTTTTAAATCTTGAATCCAAAGGGGGAGATTGTTAGAGCATTGTTGTATTCAAGATTTACTGTAAAGTCAATGTACTATATTAGTTAGCTTTGCCTTTATACCTTGTATGTTATGGGTATAAATAGGCATGTCTAGTTCTTAGTTAGATAGAAAACTAGAACCTTTTGTGAACTTCTTGATCATTTGTCATTTACACTTTAGAGATCAATATATGGATGACAAGTTCTCTCTAGATTCTCTCTCTACATCATTCTTGATTTCTTGCTAGATTTGGGATTTCACACCACCAAAGCTGAAAAGTTAGCTAAGGTGAAGATCAATGCCCCCAAGGCAAAGAAGACCACCGAGGTTATGAAATTAACCAAAGTGAAGACTAGTTCTGAAGCTGAATCTTCAAATGCTGCGAAGATTGCTGAACCTTCCACTTCCTCTACCACCACTGACAAGTGTGGACCCATGGTTAAATGGGTGCCCAAGTCAAACTAATCTTCCTTTGTTTGCAGGTTAAGAAGGGTATCTGGTATCTTGATAGCGGATGCTCTAGACACATGACTGGAAAGAAAAGTCTGCTCACTGAATACAAGGAAGAGAAGGGTCCCTCAGTGACCTTCGGTGGAAACGTAAAAGGCCATACCCGAGGGTTTGGTGTACTCTCTAATGGTACAACAACCTTGAGAAGAGTCGCATATGTTGAAGGACTGAAGTATAATCTTCTAAGCATCAGTCAACTATGTGACAAAGATAACAAGGTGATTTTCACTAAGGAATCCCGCTTTGTCACCGACAAAAAGGAGAAGATAGCTCTCAGTGGTTATCGTATGGAAAATGTTTATGTGATTAACATGGACTCTACAACCACTGAGAACTCCTGTTTCTTCTCAAAAGCCTCATCTGATGCCAACTGGCTATGGCATAAGAGGCTCTCTCATCTCAACTTCAAGACATTGATAACTCTTTCTTCAAAAGAGTTAGTCACTAGTCTTCCTCAACATTCATATGCTAAGGAATCTCTATGTTCAGCGTGTGAGAAAGGGAAACAAACCAAAGCAAGCTTCAAATCTAAGCAAGTTTCCTAAGTGTCATCTCCTCTTCAACTTCTCCACATGGATTTTTTTGGTCCTGTCAACAAACAATCCCTCGCTGGAAATAAATATACACTAGTCATAGTTGATGAATTCTCTGCTATACCTGGGTTATGATTCTCTGTTCTAAGAGTGACACCCCTGATGAACTCATCACTTTCGTCAGGAAAATGGAAGTTCTGAATAATATGACCGTTCGCTCAATAAGGAGTGATCATGGGACTGAATTCAAAAATAGTTCCCTTATTCCTTCTTTGAAAGTAAGGGTATTTCTCACAACTTTTCTTCTGTGAGAACACCACAACAAAATGGAGTCGCTGAAAGAAGAAATCTAACGATCATCGAAGCTGCACGTTCAATGCTCAGCGATTCTCATCTACCTACTCAGTTGTGGGCATAAGCTGTCAACACTGCTTGTTTTACTCAAAAAAGGTCGCTGATAGTCAAAAGATTCAAGAAGATAGCCCACGAACTTTCCCATGGGAGAAAGTCTTCAATTAGCTTTCTTCACATCTTTGGTTGTCAGTGTTTCCTACTGAACAACAGGGATGCCCTAGGAAAGTTTGATCCTAAGGCTGATGATGGAATATTTCTTGGATATTCTTCAGTCTCCAAAGCCTTCAAGGTCTTCAATCGAAGAAGACAAACTGTAGAAGAAACCATCCACGTTACTTTTGACAAATCTCGTTCAGCGAACTCAAGACCTTCTGCTGATACAGTAGAAATGAATCAATGGATGTTTTCTTATCTTGGTGATTCCGAAGCTTCTCCTATCCCTCAAGTTAATACTCCTACCGCTGACGATGATCCTACTATCATCTCAGGCATGCAGACAAGTGAAGATGAATCTTCATGGGTTTCAGTTCTTCCTCTCACCGCTATGCCTGCTTCTGAACCATCTACCTCAGATATACCATCTACTTCTCAGCAATCTGTAAATGAAATGACACCTGAACCTCTTCCTCTCTTGCCTGAAATACCAGAAGTTGTTGAAGCCTCTTCTTCAGCTCCTCTAGAAGTTCAGATTGAGTCAGCGAATCATGCTCCGGCTCAACGATGGACTATAAATCACCCCATTGATCAGATTCTTGGTGATCCAAACGCTGGTGTTCAGACTCAACGAAGTGCATAAGAGGCTCTCCCATCTCAACTTCAAGACACTGGATACTCTTTCTTCTAAAGAGTTAGTCACGGGTCTACCTCAACACTCATACGCCAAGGAGTCCTTATGCTCAGCGTGTGAGAATGGGAAACAGACTAAAGCAAGCTTTAAATCTAAGCAAGTTTCCTCAGTATCATCTCCTCTACAACTTCTCCATATGGATTTTTTTGGCCCTATTAACAAACAATCCATCGCTGGAAAGAAATACACATTGGTCATAGTTGATGAATTCTCTTGCAATACATGGGTTATGTTACTTATTTCCAAGAGTGACACCCCTGAAGAACTCATCACTTTTGTCAGGAAAATGGAAGTCCTGAACAACATGACCGTTCGCTCAATAAGGAGTGATCATAGGACTGAATTCAAAAACAGTTCTCTTGATTCCTTCTTTGAAAGTAAGGGTATTTCCCATAACTTTTCATCAGTGAGAACACTGCAACAAAATGGAGTCGCTGAAAGAAGAAATCAAACTATTATTGAAGTTGCACGATCAATGCTCAGTGATTCTCATCTACCTACTCACTTTTAGGCAGAAGCTATCAACACTGCTTGTTTTACTCAAAACAGGTTGCTGATAGTCAAAAGATTCAAGAAAACAGCCTATGAACTATCCCATGGGAGAAAGGCTTCAATTAGATTTCTTCACATCTTTGGATGTCAGTGTTTCATACTGAACAACAGAGATTCCCTTGGAAAGTTTGATCCTAAGGCTGATGATGGAATCTTTCTTGGATATTCTTCAGTCTCCAAAGCCTTCAGAGTCTTCAATCGAAGAAGACAAACTGTTGAAGAAACTATCCACGTCACTTTTGACGAATCCCGTTCAGCGAACTCTAGACCTTCTGCTGACACTGAAGAACTGAATCAATGGATGTTCACTCATCTTCGTGATTCAGAAGATGCTCCTACTCCTCCATCTCATACTCATCCCGCTGAAGATGATGATCTTACTGTCATCCCAAGCATGCAGACTAGTGAAGTTGAAACATCATGGGTCTCAGCTGTTCCTATTAACACTATGCCTGCTTCTGAACCTTCTATCTCAGATATACCATCTACTTATCAGCAATCAGCGAATGAAATGACATCTGAACCTCTTCCTCTCTTGGCTGATATACAGAAGTTGTTGAAGCCTCATCTTCAGCTCCTCCAGAAGTTCATATTGAGCCATCAACTTATGCTCCGACTCAGCGATGGACTATAAATCACCCTATTGATCAAATTCTTGGTGATCCAAGCGCTGGTGTTCAAACTCGACGAAGTGCAGGTAATATTTGTTTATTTGTTAACTTTGTTAACTCTAATCTTTCTGTTTATAGAAGTATTGAAAAATAGGCCAAGTATAGAAGTCTTCGACAGAGGCTCTGCCGAGTCACCAAGAAGACCGAAGAATAGAAGTCTTCGACAGAGGCTTTGACCGAGTAACTGAGGAGACTGAAGTAAAAGAATTGCCAGAAAACTCTTCAATGCGGACAAGGCCACAGAGCCTCTCTCATACTTGAATGAGCTTCTGTGGTATACAAGGACAATCGTGCTTCTCACGATTTCTGCTGTACGAAGATCCTGAAGATCATTCATACAAGGCGTGACCTGACAACTCCACGTGTCAAACTCTGATGGGTCTTAGCCTTAGTAGAAGCCGGCGCATTTAATTAACGTTGTACCTGCAACAGTACCTGAATAGTGTCTTTGTACCTTCAGTCCTTGTTGTCCAGAACTTGTCCCCTTTAGAAGTAGTATAAATAGAAGACTCATGTTGAGTTCTTCTATTAAGCTTTGCACGATACACACACCATTAGAGCAGATTTCTTGTATAACTTTCGGTGTTCTTGGTGTTTTATTTTTATCAATATACAGTGGGTTATTGAGCTAATTATCTAAGTTATTTCCACTTTATATATATTTGATATTGTGTGTCTTCTACCTTATTATATCTTTTAGTTCTATAAAACGCTTCCGCATTATATCTTGTTTGAACTATTAGATAGAATCATCATTGTTAAGCAAAACAGGAACCAACAATTGGTATCAGATCGGTTCTTGATTTTCTATATCAAGAGATCCTCACTTACAATGATTTTTGGTAGAAACTTGGACTTTTAACCTATTTTTCATATCTTTCAAAACAACATCTGTTTTTCTGCCATTCTCGACCTGTTTCGACTTTGGTAAACTTACAGAATTTGTTTCTTCGGTTAAATCTCCATTTTAGTGCATTGTTTAAAGGTTTTAAAGCTTATAAAAACCATTAGAAACATCTACTTCATTCTCTGAAGGTTTACTGTTCATACCCTATTTTCATGATTTCTCAAACCCTTTTAAAATGACAAACACAAACAACTTATTCACCACTGGTTCTTTAACCAAGCCACCCACACTACTCAGAGATGAGTACCCTCAATGGAAGATACGAATGATTCACTTCTTCGAGGGTACTGACAAAGAACTTGTCTACTATATCAACAATCCTCCTTTCGTACCAATAATCACAGTACCCCGTGTACCTGGCACAAACGACACTCCAGAAATCCCTGCTCACGATAAACCAAAGACCAAGGACAAGTGGTCAGATCCTGATTGGGCAAAATATGAAGTTGCTCAGAAGACTAAGAGACTTCTGATCATGGCCATACCCAATGACCTTTTCCAATCCCTAGATGCGTGTGAATCTGCATAGGATCTGTGGAAGGAACTGGAAAAACAACTGGAGGGTGGGGCCAAAACTCCGAAGAACCGCAGAGCCCAATGCATCAACGAGTACTACACATTCAAAGCTCCGCCGACAGAATCTCTACAGTCAACATATGATCGGTTCAACTCTCTAATCAACAAATGCAAGAAGTTCGGAATCCACATAACTTTTGAGGAGAACAATGTCATGTTCCTAAAGAGTCTCAATGAAGAATGGCTCCAGTTGTCTATGTCTCTGCAAACAAATCAGGACTTAGACTCCTGGACTCTGTCAGATCTCTATGGAACACTGGCAGCCCAAGAGCCTCAGATTGCACAAGCAAAAGCTCAAATCAGTGCACCTCTTGCGCTAGTTAGTAAGGCTACAGAAGCAAAAGAGAAGCCAAAGAAGGAGAAAGCTGTGGAAGAAAAGAAGGGGAAGAAGAAGAAAATCTTGATCGTTGATAGTGAAGAAGAGGATGTGGTGGAAGAAGAGGAGGCAACTATGGCCTCTATAGCTAAATCGTTAGCTCTTTTAAAAAGAGAATTCAGCAGAGGATATCAGAAGAAGTCTGGTAATGAACGTTATGGAAGAGATGATCGTGGAAGAGAAGGGTCAAATGACAAGAACGACAGATGTGTTAACCAACAGAGGTCGAATGACAGGAATGACAGAGGTGGTGACCGACTGAGGACAAAAGACAAATCTGGCAACGCTCCATAGAACCAAGGATGTTACAACCGTGGTAAGCCAGGCCACTACGCCAATGAATGCAGGAGCAAATCAAACCGCCCTCAAAGGGATTCTGCTTTCTACAAAAAGAAAGCAGAATATTATGCTCAGAAGTCACTCATGGTGAATCAAGAAAACTGGCAGTCAGATACATCCTCTGACGAAGGAGAAAAGAAGAACGCCCTGTTCTGTGGCTTGGCAAAGGTCAGCTCCGACTCCGATAGTGAGGTATCCACTTCTGACTCATACACTAATCATGCAGAAGCTGATTTGCTTAAACTAAACATTGAACACACAGAACATAAAAAGACCTGCGAAAGTGTTCAGAAGAAGCTTACCTTCATTGAGAGAGAAGCTAGACTTCTCACTCAAGAAAAGGATAAAATCTTTCAAGAAAAGGAAGAAATTGAAACAAACTGGAACAACCACCTAAATCCTTTGAAAGAAAAGATTTCTGAACTTAACTCAGCCTTAAAAGCAAAAACTAAAGAACTTATGGACGTTGAGTGCGACAGAATGAATATCCTAGCTCTTAAACATTATTTTCAAAAGGAAAGAGAAGTCTTCTGTCAAGACTTGCTAAGAAGAGATCTGTTAATTAAGAAATATCAAGATGCACAGAAAGTGTACGAGAAAATTAATACACAAATAGGGAGACGGGGAATTGGCTTCTGTGATATAGATCCATACACCGGAAACAAAAGAAACAAGTCGTTGTCGTCTCTATTTCATATTGGAAGTACAAGAAAACCCGGTTTTCCAAATTTACTCTTTGTAAGCAAAAGGCGAAAAGTCTCTGGTGAACCTCACAGAAGGAAACCTCTGAAGATGGTAAATGTGTGGTTTGAAAACACAGATCTACCATCATCAGCCTCTATCAAAAGAGCTTCCAAACCTAAGAAATATCTGAAAACACAAGATCAGATAGGATTCTTTAAGTTTGGTGAACCCGAGACTCAATCCCAGGTTGCCTTTGTATGCACTATAGATTCTGAAAAGAAACTATCGGCAGAGGGACCTGAGTTCTTGCCCACTTCAACAGAAGAAAAACTAACTCCTATTTCTGAAAAGGAATTATTGCAAATCGGCGAAAACAACTTTTATGAATGCCCCAGTACTTTCAATAATGTCCAAAATCTCTCTGAGGAAACCTCGATGAAAACTTCTGTTGACTTAGAAGATATCCCTGAAAGAAAAGAAGAAAGCGAGTATGGCACATGCTCTGAAAGTCGAGCCTCTGTCGAAAGAGAACTAAGTGACTCAACCTCTGTATATGAGGACGATTCATCCTCTGACGAATCTGAGACTGACTCTATGTCAGAGATAGTACCTTGTGACACAGAGGACTTTAAACTACCCTCTGGAGTTCTTAACAGAACTGTTCCTCCAAAGGAGAAAATCACAAGAGTTCCTATCTGTCTAGATTTTTTGGACATGTGTATACAAGCCAAAACCTCTCTTGAGCTTGAGAAAATCAAACAACAATAGAAAACGTCCTCTCAAGATGCAACAAGTTCAAAGATTTCAAAACCCTTAAGACCGATTAAAAAAAACAAACATGGCAACAGAAGGGTAAATGGGCTGAAAATAACAAATCTTTTTCTTCTGTGACAGTGAAACCTGCAGAAGTTCACCACAGAAGGGGTCCACAGAAGGCTGCTCTCAACAAATGATTTTGCAAACAACAATCTAGCCTATATAGGTCATCTTGTAATAGGAAGTCAAATGTTAGGATAGAATGTAATGCCTCTGTGCCCCCATTTAATGTTTTCAATGAAAAGTTCAAGAAAATCTCTTCGCACATTCATTATTGTCATTGTTTTGAACTGATGCATAAACTAAACCAACACTTCTCACGTCCACACTGTTTCCTCTCCACACCCAAAAAGAATACTAAATTCGAGGGTAAGAAGAAACAAAACGGTTCTTCAAAAGAAGCTAAAACCAAACCCAAGAATGCTAAGGCAAACTTGAAGACCCCTAACAAAGCTGGACCCATTTAGATATGGGTACCTAAAACTCTCTGATTGTCTTGTAGAAGCAGTATGTGCCAATCTGGTATCTTGACTCCGGATGCTCGAGGCACATGACTGGCGACAAAGGTCTACTATCCTCCTACAAAGATAAACTCGATGGAGGATCTGTGACCTTTGGTGACAACAAGAAGGGGTATATAAAAGGCTACAGAGTCATCAAGAAGGAAAACATAACCGTATGCAAAGTTGCATATGTGGATGGCCTTAAGCACAATCTTCTCAGTGTTAGCCAACTCTGCGATACGGGTTTTGACGTAATGTTCAAAAGAGCCTTCTGCTCTCTACAAGGTGAGGACACAGGAGTCGAACTTCTGCGAGCCGAACGAAGAGGCAATCTTTACCTCATGAACTTTTGTGCCAAGAACAAGGAAGACAAGATCTGCCTTGTTGCTTGTAAAAGCGAAGAAGCCTGGTTATGGCATAACAGGTTCTGCCACCTAAACTTTCATACTCTAGATAAGCTTGTTAAACTTGATCTAGTCAAAGGTCTACCAAATGTTAAATTTAATAAAGATCATTTGTGCTCTGCGTGCGAAATGGGAAAACTCAAAAGAGCTTTCCATAAAGGCAAAACGGATATATCGTGCCCTAGGCCTCTGTACATGCTTCATGTTGACCTCTGTGGTCCAATCGCTACACAGAACCTAGGTGGCAAGAAATATATACTTGTCTTGATCGATGAATATTCAAGATTTACATGAGTAGAATTTGTCAGAAAGAAATCAGATGTTCCAAACATTCTGATAAATTTAATGAAAAGAATCCAAGTTCTGTATGAGTGCAGGATTCAGAAACTAAGAAGCGACAATGGCACAGAATTCAAAAACTCTGTCATTGAAGCCTATCTTATAGAAGAAGGCATATCACAGAACTTCTCTGCTGCACGCACCCCACAACAGAATGGCGTGGTTGAACGAAAGAACCGCTCGCTTGTGGAGGCTGCAAGAACTATGCTGACAGCATCTGGATTACCAATGTCTTTTTGGGCAGAAGCAGTATCAACCGCTTGCTACACCCAAAATCGATCAACCATTGTAAAGAGACACATCAAGACACCGTATCATTTGATTAACAAAAGACGACCAAACATCAAGTTCTTTCATGTATTTGGATGCAAGTGCTTTGTCTTAAATGATAGAGAAGCAAGAGGAATGTTTGAGGTGAAAGCAGATGAAGACAAGTTCATTGGATACTCTGCCACCTCTAAGGCATACAAAGTTTATCTTCTGCGGTCTCGATCCATTGTAGAAAGCATCAATATGTCTTTTGACGATTCCTTTCAGAAGACTTCTGAACAAATCAGTTCAGAACTCGGTCTAAAGTAGGAATCCTCTGGCATCTCAAAAACAAGAGAATAAGACTTAAATCATCTATTTGAAGAGATGTTCCATGATGACATTAATCCTTCTGCTAGAGCTGTCAGTGCCTCTAGAGAACCATCTTCTGCCAACCAGACTGAATCAGGTATCTCTCTAACTGGTCCATTAAATACTTCATCATCTTCTGTGAATCATACAGATGCACGTGCTGAGGGGGAGCAAACAGAAGATGATACAACTAAGGATTCAACTACAGAGGCTCCTGAAATACCTTCTCCAGCGACTACAGAGGAATCAATACCAGAGGAAAACGAAGACTCAGACTCTACTTCCTCAGAGGAACAAATTCCAACTCTCATTCCAATCCTCCCACAAGTTGAAGAACCAAGCATAAGCACAAAAGTACCATCAAAACAGAGGTTGCACCAGAACCGCAGTATGCAACCACATAGGTTAATCTTGATTACTCAAATGACCATCTTCCAAGAACAACACAGTGGACGAAAAGCCATCCTCCAAGCCTTATAATCGGTGACCCTTCTGAAAAGGTCCAAACAAGATCAGCCACTGCTAATTTTTGTTTCTTTACAAATTTTATCAGCGTAATCGAGCAAAAAAATCTCTGAAGCCCTAGATGATCCAAACTGGGTAGATGCTATGCAAGAAGAGCTTCTATAGTTTGAGAGAAACAAGGTATGGACCCTATTACCTCTGCCACGAGGGAAACAAGCCATAGGGACAAAATGGGTCTTCAGACACAAGAAGGACGAGGTTGGGGTGGTCATTAGAAACAAAGCAAGATTGGTGGCCAAGGGATATCGCCAAGAAGAAGGCATTGATTACGATGAAACTTTTGCCCCTGTTGCACGGCTTGAAGCAATAAGGATCTTCTTAGCCTTCGCAGCCCATAGAGGTTTCAAAGTCTTTTAGATGGATGTAAAATTTGCCGTTCTGAATGGTGAAATCCAAGAAGAAGTATACGTCCAGCAACCACCAGGGTTTGAAAGTTCCAAGTACCCAATATATGTCTATTATCTCGACAAAGCTCTGTATGGACTGAAACAGGCTCCAAGAGCATGGTACGAACGGCTTTCAACTTTTCTTCTCAATAATGATTACGACAGAGGTACGACAGATACTACTTTGTTTTACAAAAGAAAAGGTGATGAGATTCTGCTTGTACAGATTTATATGGATGACATTATTTTTGGGTCTACAAATGCACAACAGTGCAAAGATTTTGAAAAACTCATGCAGAGTGAGTTTGAAATGAGTATGATGGGACAATTAACCTTCTTCCTAGGACTCCAAGTAAAACAATCATCAGAAAGAATTTTTATAAATCAAGCTAAATATGTCTCTGACATACTTTCAAAATACAGTCTCTCTGATGCCTCGGTAATGAAGACCCCAATGGCCACTGGAAATAAATTATTCTCAGATCCAAATGGCATATCTGTAGAATGCAAACTCTATAGAGGTATGATTGGGTCCCTCTTATACTTAACCACAAGTAGACCTGACATAATGTATGCCACATGCCTCTGTGCAAGATATCAAGCTAACCCAAACGAATCCCACTATATTGCTGTAAAGAGGATCTTCAGATACCTTAAAGGGACCAAAAATATTGGACTCTGGTATCCGAAGAACTCTGGTTTTGGTCTTAAGGCATACAAAGATTCAGATTATGGAGGATGCAAGCTTGATCGAAAGAGCACCTCTGGGAGTTGTCAATTCCTGGGTGGTAAACTAGTCAGCTGGACTTCGAAGAAGCAGAATTGTGTGTCTACATCTACAGCAGAAGTGGAATATGTTGCTGCTGCTAGCTGTTGCTCTCAAGTTCTGTGGATGAAAACTCAGCTCAAGGACTATGGGTACAACATATACAAGATTCCCATCCTCTGTGATTCCAAAAGTGCCATAGCAATCTCTGCCAATCCTGTATAGCACTAAAATCAAAGCATATCGATATTCGTTATTAATTTCTGAAGCATCATGTTGAACATGGCACAATCGAAATGCACTTTGTGTCCACTGAATACCAGCTTGCAGACTTATTCACCAAGGCACTATTTGAGAAAAGATTCATTTTCTTGGTGTGTAAGTTGGGAATGATAAACATGAGTTGAATACTCTGTAAGTAAGATTTGATCTTCTTGTAAATATGTATATATATTTAAACTCTTCTGTATGTAAATTCTTAATCATCAAAAGTTCTATAGAGCTTCGGTGGGATTGCTCAGAGCCTCTAACAATCACCACATAACCTCTGATGAGCTTGACCTATGTTCTGTGCACTACTTATCTCATTTGATCCTAGCATAGGTCAAGGGGGAGCAGAAGGAGACCTTGAACTGATCTACAGAGGTTGATCATTCAAGGGGGAGCCAAAGAAGAGATATGATCAATCATATCTACAGAAGTCAGGTATTTTTGCCGAACAAAGGAGAACCAAAGGTGAGTAACTCGTACAAATCCTTTTTGAAAACAATTTTCTAGGACACAAATTTCAAAATACGTCCTAGAAACAATGTTTAAGACATTCCAAACATGAAATGATCAAAAAGATTTTCGAGCCTTCCGTTATGTGAAATTTAAGGTCATAGAGCATTTGCTGAGCTCCACAGAGCCTCTGTAAGCCAGATCCTCTAGAACTGCAAATTTCATACGTAAACTATGTCGATCAACCTTAAATGTCTTCTTTAAGAATTTGTACATACAAATGCACACACAAGGATATTGGAAGAAAGTCTTATGGGCAAAGAGCTCACTCCACCACAGAGTCTCTGTCGCCCAACCCAGACAATGAAAGAATGTATGTCTCGCACAAAATCTTTTTCAAAACAGTTTTCTAGGACACAAATTTCCAAATATGTTCTAAAAACAATGTTTAAAACAATTAAAACATTGGATGATCAAAATATTTCATGAATCTTTAGTTATGAGAAATTTTCATGTAAGTCCAGAATTTACTCTTACAATCAATACAACAATGTATGAAACAGTAATTGAGAAGTAATATGATCAAGCCCAATTGTATTCAATGAAGAACATAATTACAGATCTTAGAGAGAGAGAATCTCAAAGATTACAAAAAGAGAATACAAATATATTCGGGAAAATCAGTTAGCAATGTAGTTTTAACTAATATATATACTGCAACGGAAATATTAAAGCTACAGTACAAATATGAATGACTAATAGGAACAATACATGTGTCCTAATTAGTTAACTAAACACTAAGGAAAGTATCTAGTTATAAGTTCTGAACAGGTAGTTCAGAACTTCTGAACGTTCTTCTGACAAGGCTTCTCAGAACTTCTAGCTCTACTTCTGACTCTTCTTCTCAAACTTTCAAAGCGATCCTTCTGAGCCTTCTTAGTCAGAACTCTGACCCTTCATATCAGAACATCTGAGTCTTCTCATCAGACCTTTAACACTTAGTTTATTGACAAAACTCAGATCTAACATTTCACTCATAGAGCCTCTGCTGGCTTTGACAGAGCCTTAAAGCCTATGTGAATGCAAATTTTGCACTAAAGTTCTATCGATCCTCTCCAATGACTTTTCAAACATTTTTGGTAAAGGTGCAAGCACAGAGGAGACAAAGGTAGGTTTCAGAATCACAGAGCTCACTCCACTACAGAGCCTCTGTTGATTCTGACACTTTACTTTTTATGGAAATTCTGTAAAAGGGAGTTATTTACCGCGAGTGACAGACCCCACCCAGAAGAAATGCCCACGCGCCAAGCATTAATGGGCCGCGCACGACGTCTAATCGTGCTCTGACACATTTTACGTGGCAGATTTTCATTGGACGTGCGCGCCACTCGTTTCTTCTGAAACTTGCGCCGTGCTGTAAAACTCAAGTGCGGACCCCAAATGTTTATTGAATTCACTTTTACCATGGAATTCTATCCGTTTCTACCCTCACTATAAAACCCCGTTCCCATTCTCTCTTCTAAACGTTTACGAACTTACTCTCTTCATCTTCTCCGGCGAACCTTGCAATAACCTGCAACTACCATTTTTTACACTCTTTCTTCAAGATTAATCCAATGGCTTCAACCTCTAATGCTCTGGTGAACTCCCCATCTCATTCTGAGAACTCCCAAAACCAAGAAATAGTCGGAAACCTACAACAGGATAACTCCGACGACACATCAGATTTTGCTCCAACAACCCATCTTCTAAACTTCATCGCACATGAACACTTTGAAAGTGTTCTTCCCTTAAAACCTAATAACTACTACCTGGTTCCCTCAAAAACCTCTTTTGGGGAAGCACATGCCATCCTTCTTCACATTTTGGAAAACCATTACCTTTACCCCCTATTAACCAAAACTGTCGATAGAAGCAGCGGGCCGTAGGACAGAGAAAGAGGCTGAGACAATAGATGGGGATGAAGTGATACGATGTCCAACAGAGAAAGAATCCAGAACTTATGCCTGGAATAGCAGAGGAACAAAACCCCAACCAACTCCCAGTGCAACCCACATTTCTATTACCGCCAGTCTAGTGGCAGAAGGTAATGTTGAATAATCTGAGTCTTCTCATCAGACCTTTAACACTTACTTTATTGACAAAACTCAGATCTAACAATCTCCCCCTTTTTGTCAAATAAACTGATACTTTGCATCATCCAAATCTTTCAAGGCAGGAGCAATCTTCTGTAAGAGCACATTTCTTTGATTAAGCCTTTTGTCGATCTTGACAATAATTTCTTGAATAGTTTCAATCTGCTGAGTCATCATTTCCTGAGTTATGTTGCATTGCTTTATTTTCAACATCTTTTTCTCCAAATTATGCTTGATGAATCTCAAAGTTCCAGAGAAGTATTTTGCAGTCTCCTTTGCTCTGAAGAAGATCTTTTCACTCTTGTTTTTCAAAAAGACTCCCAAATCTGGATATTTAAGAACACTTCCAGTTTTTAACAACTTTTTCTGATCATGATATGTGTTGGGTTTTGCCAGATAAACACATGGCCTTTGCAAATACAGAGCTATTTGAAAATCTGTATAACCATGCCATCTTAGGATGTAAAACATAGCTTCAATTACCACACTTCTTGCCTTCCTTTCAGTCTTATCTTTGCTTGATTCCTTGAAGCATAGCATACATTGTAATCTGTAGAAATCCACTACTGATAGCTTTTCAAAATCTACATCAGTGAAATAGTATACTTTGCCATCTTCTCTCAAAACTTCAAAAGACAAGTATTCCATCTTTCTGAATTGTTTAACTTTTAATTCTCTGATCCCTGTGATTAAGAAGTATGAATATACAGCCTGTTTTGATTTCCCAAGACACCTTGATTTCTCTGCCAACCAGATCTGACTCTCCTTTGGTCTATCATAATATACATTCAGAAATTGTATCTCTTTAGGCTTGAAAAACTCAGGTAGATCAAACTCAAGAAAGTATCCATTCAAATCAATTGACATCTCATCTTCTTTTGATTCAGATTGTTCAGCTTGATCAAGACTTGTTATTTGCACATTCTGAAGAGTTGTGTCCTGAACTTCTTCAACTTCATCTGAAAGGATTTCATTCACTTCATACTCAGCAGGAAACACAAAGTCATTGTGCAGCATTCTTTTAGGATTAACCTCTGATAATAACCATTCACCACAGCTTCTGACTTTCTTCTGAGATTTAATCTTCTTTCCACAGAGTTTACACATTTTTTCTTTAGATTTTCTCTTTCAGTAGCAACATTAACTTTCATTTCAGTTAGTAACCAACTCAAAGTTGCATCACTATACTTCACCAATTCCTTCAGTTTGAATATTTCAAGTCTTCCTTGAACTGGATATGCAAACCCTTCAGTTTCCATTTCTTCATTTATAAATCCCTTCACATATACACCAAACCCTGAAATCATTGCTGGACATTTCAAGTTGCATTTCTCTTTTCTTCCTTCAATTGCCAATTGAAAATCATACATGTACATATTTCTGACATAAATCCCCAGAATTCTTCTGCACTCAATCTCTATCAAGGTTTATTCAGTACTGGCAAAGAACTTAACTAGAAAGATCTGATCATCAAGAGTTAATCTGTGAAAATCAAAACTTGACATGGAAACCTTTGTACTTCTTTCTTTCAGCACTTCCAATCTAACAAACATCAGACCATTGAATTCTTCTGGTTTAAACATCAACACTTTCTCAATCCTCTTCTGAATGTGTAGTCTTGAATCAGGAATTATGAATCTGTTTGAGGCTTCTGTATAAATCATCTGAGATCTGTTATCCATGAAGCCATTAATGTTGCTCTCTAATAGCTCATAATCTCCTTCTGTGTGATAGAGATTCTCATATATTTCCTCAGGAAAAATGTCATCATGAAATTGTCTAGCAAGTGGTACATCACTCAACTCCAGGATAAAATCACATACAGGCTCCTCCAAAATTTGCAAGCTAATCTTAGGAATCTCAATTGGTTTTCTGAATATATACTCAGAAGGCATAAAGTAATCTTCCACTCTCTCATATTCTTCTTCTGTATTCATCTCATCAGCATAGTTAAATCGAAACTCATGTTTAAATTTCTGAGAATAATCAACAGTTCTATCTTCTTCTCCCAATAAATCAATAGGACTTATCAGTTTTACACTTTGTTGAATATTTTGGACATTAAGTGCTCTGACTAACTCATTTTGCATCCTTCTGATCAAATTCATATTTAATCTTCTTTCTTCTGATTCAGAATCCATCACACTATCTTTATCATAAAGAACAATATCTGTACAAGTGTTGTCAACAATTAAACTTTCCACTGTTTCCTCTGACCTCAACACAGGTTCCTCAATTGCTTCAGTTTCATCAGAATTGATTTCCATCTCTGTGTCTAAATTCAATTCTTCAGTTTTATCTGAATCACCACCATCTATGCTTTCCACCTCCATTTCCTCTATATCTGAACTATCAATCAGAACTATCTGAGTTTCTGTATTCTTTGTGCTGACTAAGTGCATATCTGCTATTTCAAAATCCTCTATGCAAATGTCATCATCAGAACTCAACCTTTGCCTTTTCTCCCCCTTTTGATGATCATGAGGTTCATTATCATCAAACTTTCTTTTAGAGTTCTGACCAGATACACCTTCAGGTTCAGCTACTGCAAGTGGAACAAGATCAAGAGGTTTTGAAGTAGAAGCTATAGATACACTCAGTGCTTTCAATACAGATTCCGGCATACTCTGCATTTGTTTCAACAAATCTTTTTGAAATTCAGACATTATATCCTTGATCTCCTTTTCATGAGCTTCCAAGGATGCCTTCACAGTATCTATTTTAGTTTCAACAGATTTCAATTTACCCTCCAACATATCTTTTAATCCTGTCACCTCAGCATTCAAATCATCCACCTTTTTCTCCAATTTTTCAACCTTTTCCCCCATCACCTTGTTTTGATTCTGAATCTTTTCAAATTCAGAATGGTCTAACTGTGAACCTGAACCAACAGATGGTCCAGTTTTCATGTGCCCAGAGGGCTCATGGCCTGTAGATAACACAAAGTCATCTTGTACAACAAATGCACGTTTGAATGAGGCATTTGTAATGTTCACCTCACCAGGACTTCCATCCAATCCTCGACACCCAATATTAGGTATGTCTATGAATGTTGTGTCAGGAATACGAAATTCCTGATTTGTGCCAGTGTTAGAAGGAATTTCAGGCTCAAATTGAATAGGACTGTGATATTCAGACTCAATGTGTTGAAAAATAGGTTGGGATTTATCACCTCCCTCCAAATGAGTTTGGGATGGGTCCCCTGAGTTATGTGAAACAGTTTCATGTTGAAATACTTCTGAGTTGGTATGGATGGGTTGTTCAAGATCCACCACTAGGTCCATGGTGTTTTTTTCAATATTGGACACCAAGAAATGTGAACCAACAGCAGTTGTGGTTACCTGGTTAAGATTAGCTGGTTCAGAGGCATCTCTTTCTGTTTGAACCTCTGTTGACAATATCTCATCCTCACCACCCTCATTCTGTTTTTCCTCACTTGTTCTAACCAAGCTCTCAGAATTTTGCCCCTCATTTCTCTCAGAATGTTCACCCATTTGAACATCCTCCCCCTCTCTTACTGGACTAGACCCCTCACCTCTCTACTCTGGTTGGTCCTCATGGGTAGGGATTTGAGGTATTTCAATTCCCATTGAGGTGCAATATGCTTTTAAAATCTCACTCTCCCTTGGTATGTAATTCCTAAGTGATTTTGGTAACAGTTTATGATTAGGATAATTCTCAAGTTTGGTAATAGAAGACATCTTACCCAAATAGAAAGTAGGACCATGCTGTTCATTTGATCTTCTTGAAATGGTTCTGTTTTCTTGCATTGCATACCAAATTACAATCTGCCAATACCTTATGTAAGGTATGTATGCCAAAGGAGTATCCTTTGTCTTCTTTTGAATGGCTTTCTGATTTTTCTCAAAAGTATTCTTCATGTCTTCCCAAAGTATAGCAGTATAATCATAATGCTTATTCCTCACTAAACCCTGAAAGATCTGAAGAATCTGTTTTGAACCTTGATCTGCTGAGCTATTTTTCCTTGACAAACACTTATTCACCACATGAAAGAAACAAGCCCAAATAGGTGGCAATTTGTTCCTTCTGAACAAACTAAGGGTTCTCAATCCTTCATTATATCCTAATCTCATAAACTCTACAATTAACTCCTCTGTTAATGGTGAGTCTTCAAAATCTGTCCTTCTTTGTACATCATCTTTCTCTGGAAGATTCAGCATTTCTCTTAGTGCAGCGATTGATAAGGTAATTGTGACTACTCCAATTTCGGATACAAACTTGTTGTCTTCTAACCTAAGATGTTTCCACCATTGTTGAATATACTGAACATGAACTGTTTTGTTTCTTGTAAACCACTTTCTGTAAGGATGATATTTGAATAACTCCATGATGATTCTGTGTTCAGGCTTAAATCTACTTTCCTCAAATAACAAAACACAATTGTTTTCTGATAATTTCAACCATTATCCTTCAGGAACAACCCTTTCCACTAAGATTGGTCTATTCGACATAATCGACCCTGCAGCACTCTGTTCATGTTCAACATTTATATTTACCTCATCTGCATTTCCTTCTGATTCAGCCATTTGTTCATCTTCTTCATTTATTTCATCATCCCTTATTGCTTCTTCCTCAACAGCTCTATTTTGTACTTCATCATTATCCGAATCAGATGAATCCATCAAAGACTTACTAGAATGTAGGGAAATTTGACCACTTCTTCGAAATCCAGACATGATTTAAGAAGAAAACAAACTCAAAGAACTCTGGATTGATTCGTATCTCACTTTTCGCTCTGGAATTTGAAAGAATTGGAAATAGGAATTTTATGACCTATTTAAAATTCGCGAAGCTGAAAGGTTTGACGGAAAAGCGAAATCAATGTTATAACGGAGTCAACACATTTGAAATGCCACAGAGGATTTAAATGAAATGCGTGGCATAATCAACCAAATATGAAGCTGACACGTGTTATTGGATAGAATATTGACTCAAGTCAAAGATCTGAATAACACGCTCAGAAGATTTGACTTTCCTTTATCAGATATCTGATTGTTCTACTCAGAGTTCTGATCCCATTATTCAGAAGAATTTTACCTTGTAACAAATTTATTTAAAATCAACTTCTGACAGATGTAAAACTTTTGGTTATTCAGAAGAGGTTTGAACAGATAGAAACACATTTTATCATAAGAATTCTGTTCATAGAATGATGATTTAAAAAAAATCATTTAAACTCTTATATCTGAATATGAAAATGTTTGAAATTCAGATATAGTTTGAACAAGATAAAGTTTTATCATTAAAAAGCTTGTTCTTCTTAGAATGATTAGAGATAAGAAATGACAACAATCCTTTTAAGCATTATGAAATAATTTCCAGAAGATATTGATGCTCCCCCTTGACTTTAGCATGTATTTGACCAAATATGATACATAAAGATGAGATAAAAAGATAATAGAAAAGACATAATCCGCACATTTGAAGTATTTGTTTTTCTCAAAAAAAAATCTTGAAAGTTAGATTTCTGAAGTATTGATTCAGAATCTCTGACTTTAAGACTCAGAAGGTCTGAACTCTAGACCCAGAATTTCTAAACTCAAGATTCAGAAGTTCTGAACTTAAGACTCAGAAGTTCTGATCTCAAGATTCAGAAGTTCTGATCTCAAGACTCAGAAGTTATGAACTTAAGAGTCAGAGTTTCTGAACTTAAGACTCAGAGTTCTGAATACACTACTCAGACAATTTTACTTAGAAACATTTATCATTTTTTCAGAAACACAAATATTTTCAATTGGTCAGATTAAGCATTCCTATTTTACATATGAGAAAAGAGAACCTTTTGTGATCAAGTGGCTTTGTGAACAAGTCAGCCAATTGATACTTTGTATGCACAAAGTGCATCTCTATAGTTCCTTCTTCCACATAGTCTTTTATAAAATAATACCTCACATCTATGTGTTTAGTCTTTGAATGTTGAACAGGATTCTGAGTAATAGCAATTGCACTTTCTGAGTCACAATAGATGGGAATTTTGTTGAGCTGATATCCATAATCCATGAGTTGTGTTCTCATCCACAAAGTTTGAGAGCATGAAGCAGCAGCAGCAACATACTCTGCCTCAGCAGTTGAAGTAGACACACAATTCTGTTTCTTTGATGCCCAACTCACTATCTTATCCCCCAAAAAATGACAAGCACCAGAAGTACTTTTTCTGTCCAACCTACTTCCTGCATGATCAACATCAGTGAAAGCAGTTAATTTGAAATCAGTTTCTTTTGGATACCATAAACCTAGATCAGGTGATCCTTTGAGATATCTTAAAATCCTTTAGACATCCAACATATGTGATTCTTTTGGGTTAGATTGAAATCTAGCACATAAACAAGTAGAAAGCATAATATCTGGTCTACTTGCAGTCAGATAAAGTAATGATCCAATCATGCCTCTATAGAGTTGGTATCTACTGAAACTCCTTTGAGATCAGCATCTAACTTTATGTTTGTTGCCATTGGAGTTCTCATAGAAGCACAATCAGACATTTTGAACTTTTTCAGAATATCTCTGACATATTTTCCTTGATTTATAGAAATACCCTTTGGTAATTGTTTGACTTGAAGACCAAGGAAAAAATTCAGCTCACCCATCATGCTCATTTCAAATTCAGTTGACATGATTTTAGAAAAGTTATCACATAATTCTAGACTGGTAGAACCAAATATTATGTCATCAACATAAATCTGAATAAGAATTAAATCATCACCTTGTTTCTTTAAAAACAAAGTTGTGTCAATCTTACCTTTCTTGAAACCTGAAGCTAACAAGTGTTGAGTAAGAGTGTCAAACCAGGAAATTCTGGATCAACAAAACCTTCAGGTTGATGAACATACACCTCTTCATTAAGTTTGCCATTTAAAAAGGCTGATTTGACATCCATTTGATACACCTTGAAATTTTTGTGTGCAACATAGGCCAAAAATATTATGATTGCCTCTATTCTTGCCACTGGTGCAAATGTCTCATCATAATCAATTCCCTATTGTTGGCAGTATCCCTTAGCAACCAATCTTGCCTTGTTTCTGATAACAACACCCGACTCATCCTTTTTGTTTCTGAATACCCATTTAGTTCTAATAATAGATTTACCTTCAGGCTTTGGAATGAGTCTCCAAACTTTATTTCTTTCAAATTGGAGCAATCCCTCTTGCATTGCTGAAATCCAATCTGGATCCTCTAGGGCTTCATTAGCTTTCTTTGGTTCAATCACACTTAAGAAACCAGCAAACATTGCTTCATTTGCTGTAGCTGATCTGGTCTTTACTCCTGCTGATGGATCACCTATTACTTGATGAATAGGATGATTTTTAGTCCATTTATTTGCACTAGGAAGCACATCAATCTCTGAAAAGTTATTGTTTGTATCATTCTCATCAATAATTGCTTGTAATTCTGAGTTGTCCCCTTGTTCTGATACATGTATAGGAGATGTATCCAAGTTTGGATTCTGAGCAGTGAAGTCAGAATTCTGAGTGGCTTGTTCAGAGTTCTGAACACAAGGATCAGAATTCTGAGTACAAGGTTCAGAATTTTCACCACTTGTATTTATCAGATTTGGACATTCTTCAGATGGACCTTTATCAGAAATTACAGTTGATTGAACTATTTCTGGAGTTCTATTTTTCATCTCTTTTACCATCTTTGGGTTTTCATATTCTGCATAAGAATCAGAAATTAGTTCTAGAAAAGCATCCTTAAACAATAAATTGAGTTATGAACAAATAGGATTAGAGTTTGTATCAGAAGTCATTTTTGTCTTATTCTGCATGAGTTCTGAACTGTCTTGTTCAGAAGTCTTCATTCTGGCTTCATCAAATGTTACATTGATGCTTTCCATCATTCTCTTGGTTCTTCTATTGTAGATTCTGAATGCTTTGGAAGTTAGTGAATAACCAATAAAGTATCCTTCATCTGCCTTTTTATCAAATTTGGCAAGATTTTCTCTGTCTTTAAGAACATAGCATCTGCAACCAAAAACATGAAAGAATTTGATTAATGGTTTTCTTTTATTTATCAGTTCATAAGCAGTCTTATTTAATCTTTTATTGATTAAAGTTCTGTTATGTGTAAAGCAAGCAGTTGCAATTGCTTCAGCCCATAGGAAGGTTGGAAGATTTGAATAAGCCAGCATGGTTCTTGCAGCTTCAACTAGAGTTCTGTTTTTCCTTTCAACAACACCATTTTGTTGAGGAGTTCTGACAGCAGAGAAATTATGAGAAATCCCAGAACTTTCTAAAAAATTCTGAAGTGTCTCATTTCTGAACTCTGTTCCATTATCACTTCTGATTTTCTGAACTGGAAGTTGTAAAAGAACTTGAATTCTTTTGATAAAGTTTATCAATGTAGTAGCAGCTTCTGACTTAGCTCTCAAGAACTCAACCCATATGTATCTGGAATATTCATCAACAATTACAAGCATGTATTTCTTTCCTCCCATAGATTGAACTGAAATTGGACCACAAAGATCAGTATGAATCATTTCTAATGGTGCTTTGCAAGATGAGTCCATTTTTAATTTGTGAGAACTCTTTTTCATCTTGCCTATTTCACAAGCTGAGCATAATGATTCTTTTTCAAAATTAATCTTTGGTAGACCTTTAACCAGATGTTTTGCCACAAGATTATTGAGATCTTTGAAATTTAGATGAGAACATCTTCTGTGCCATAGCCAGCATTCATTTGCAGTTGAATTTGATAAAAGACAAACAGGATTTAATGTTTGTAATTTTGAAAAGTTAACCACAAATAAATCCATATGTCTTTTGGCCCAGAAGACTTTAACATCCTTTTCAGTTAAAATCATGCAACCTGTTATTTGGAACTTGATTTGACAAAGGCTGTCTAAAAACTGACTTATGCTGAAAAGATTATGTTGTAATCCTTCAACATAAAAAACTTTTTGAATTGTCAGATCTCCTTTTGTTAAATCCCCATAACATTTAACTTGACCTTTGCTGTTATTTCCAAAGTTTACTGCTCTTCCAGCCTTTTCTGTGAAGTTTGATAGAAAAGACTTCTGACCTGTCATGTGTCTTGAAGCTCCTGAATCTAAAAACCACACATGACACCCCTGCAACAACAGTCAGTTAGTTTTAGGTACCCATTTTGGAATGGGTCCTTCTTTGTTAGCTTTGTCATTTGATTTAACAAAAGTGCCTTTTACTTTCCATTCAAAATCTTTCTTTAAACACCATTTGCCTTGCACTTTTATGAAGTCAGAACATTTTCTGTTCACAAATTTATTCAATTTCTTCTTGAAAGGTGTAACTTTTGATTTTGCAAAGTTTTCAACTTTCTTTTCTTTCACATTTCTCACTTTCTCATACTTTGTTTTGACTTTAACTTGATGATTCACTTCTTTTATCTTTTCTTTTCTCTGAGTTTGAGGAACAGAATCATTCTTCTTTTCTGTATTCTGAATATCTTTTCTTATGAATGAAACAGATGTTATTGTGATTGGACATTTCTGAGAATATTGAAAAGAATTACTTTCACATTGAACACAAGTCAGATTTTTTTTTGCAAGTAACAACAAATCTGTACCATAAGTCCTTTCATTTTTATTTCTATTTTTCAAAGTACATGTACATTTATTACAGAAACTATGAGCTTTTGGTACAGAATCAGAATTCAATTCAGTCTTCTCAAGAACTCTTTTCAGATCATCTTTCCTTTTGCTTTCCTCTTTTTCTGGAAAATTCAACTTATGTTTGTTAGAAAATGAATTAGATGATTCACCTTTTTCATATGTACTTGATTCATTAAAGAATTTATCATTTTCTTTTAGAGCATTAATCTTGAACAGATCATATTCAGCTTTCAGTTTCTCAAGCTCTGTTATTTTCTGAATAAAAATATTCTTTTCTTTTAAAGCATTTTTAAGATCAAAATCCAAATCACATAAGTCATTTTCAAGTTCATCATAAGCTTTCCTTAAGTCCTCAAGTTCTTGACTTACAAGATTAAATCTCTTTTCAAGTTCTAGAAAGTCTTCT
This sequence comes from Saussurea involucrata, assembly GCA_033807775.1. Classification (NCBI taxonomy): domain Eukaryota; kingdom Viridiplantae; phylum Streptophyta; class Magnoliopsida; order Asterales; family Asteraceae; genus Saussurea; species Saussurea involucrata. The sequence goes on from CM066315.1 coordinate 100,354,547, forward strand.
GACTTTGTTTCAGAATTTTCAGTTGACTCAGAATTCTGACTTTTTGAATCAGAATTCTGATTAGTAGACTCAGATTTCTGACCTTCAGAATCAGAAGACTGATTAGAACAATCAGAATTCTGATTAGAAGACTCAGATTTCTGACTTACTATTTCAGAAACCTTATTAGTATCAAATATACTTTCTATGTCAGAATAAGAAAAACTTTGTTGTTTATTTTTGTAGCTGACATTTAAAGAGTCATATTTGAATTTGGTATCATTGTATTTTGGTTTCTCTTCTTTTGGTTTAGAAATTTCTTTCTTAACTTTTTCTTCTGAAACATCTGATTTTTCTGTTTTTAACTCATAAACTATCTCTTTGGGCTTTTTAGAACTTGATTTCTGTAAGTTGTCAGAACTTGTGATGGAACTTGCAGGTCTTATAAAGACTTCAACAACTTCTGGAGTTTTTGGTTTGGGAACATGAAGCTTATCAAAATCATACAAGTTTACTGGAGCTCTTTTTAAAACAACATTTTCTTCCAATCCCAATCCCTTCTTTGGATTATAAAATCTTGTATCTTTTACATTGCTTGTAAGAAGATTTAATGTTTGCTGAGTCTGACCACTTTTCAAGTTAAGATCTTCTAATTCTTTGATTTTGGTGTATAAATTCTTTCTTTCCTCAAATAGCATATTAAACTTTATTTGTAAATCACCCTTTTCATCCTTAACTTTTGAAAGCTCAATTTTTAATTCAGAAAGATTTTTCATCAACTCAGAATTTTCAGTTTTAATTTTCAGTTTCTCAATCTCAGATTCCTCAAATTGTTCTTTTATTACTTCTTTTTCAATTCTGAATTTGTTAACTAAATTTCTTTCTCCTTTAATTTGTTTTCTTAGTTTAACAAATTCAGTTTTCATTTCACCAATCTGTGTCATTAGGTCTATTTCAAGTGCACAATGTACCTCAGTAGATGACTCAGAATCAACATCTTCAAAGTTAGAGTCATCCTCATTCTCCATCTTTGCCATATAACTTTGCATCTGTGAAAAGTTTATGCAGTCATCTTCATCTGACGTGTAGTACAACCATTTTTCTTGTTCAGCTAACAATGCCACTTTATCATCTCTTTTCTTCGCCAGCTGAGCCTTTTTGGTATAGTACTCATAATCTTTCACAATTTTCACTTTGCAATCCTTTGCAAAGTGGCCAGACTTTCCACACTTGAAGCACAGATTCTTCTCTTTTCTTTCTTCCTTCTCTTCTCTATTTTCTTCCCTTCTTTCTTCCTTCTTTTCATACTTACTTTCTCCTCTCTCTTCTCTTTTCTTGAAATCTGAATTTCCCTGCTCTTTCCTGAACTTGCCCTGATATTTTCCTTTTCCATACCTCTTGTTGAAAGTATTAGTCAACAAGGCCAACTTTTCAGCAATCATTTTGATATCCTCATCTTCTTCTGATCCCTCTTCCTTATCAGACTCTTCCAGACTTGGTATCTCAGATAGATATGCTGCCTTCTTGGGTGTTTTCACACTTTTGGACTTTGACAGAAAAGCTAATTGTTCTGCAACATTTTTCTTTTCTTCAACCAGAATCTTAACAGAGTCCTCATGCTGATCAAGAACACAAAATAGATCATTTAGATCTTCTTCACACATATCCTTATTCATTTGTAGACTTATAGCAAATGATGACCATTCAGAGTTTAGACTGTTCAGAAATTTGTAATTAATTTCTGACTTTGTCTTTTTCAGTCCATTCCTTCTCAAATCATTTAGTATAGTACAGAATTTACTATATGTCTGAGTTAAGCTTTCAGATTCTTTAGCCTTGAACCTTTCATAAGCATTTATGCTTTGATTTAACTTGGCTTGTATCGATCTGACAGTTCCTAACATTTGTCTTTCCAGTTCATCCCACATTTCCTTGGCTGATGAACCACTATCAATTCTGTTAAGAACTTCATTCGGAACTGCAAGTGTCATCAATGTGATTGCTCTTTTGTCTATTGTATGCCTACTTTTCTGTTCTGCTGTGTATTGAGAATAGTTCTTCTTCACCCTTGTTGCCGGAATTTCTGGAGTTGTTTCTGTTTCAGGAGTTGCTTCCACATCAATGTAGACTTCGATAGGACCTTCTCGAATAGAGACCATTAGATTCTCATCTATGTTGTCCAAGAATTGGATCATTCGTATTTTCCATTGCTGGTACTCTTCAGGAATTAGAACAGGTGGCTTTGTTTCAGATCCCATAGCGAGATATTCTTTAGAAGACATGATTGTAAGAATTTTCAAAGAGAGACAAATTTGAATTTCTTGATCGAAAGACAATCAATTAATTCAAGAATTGCCAAGAATTCAAGAATTAGAACTAGCAGCGGAATTGATTTTTGAACGAATCAAGAATTCTTCAAGAAATTGATCAATAAACCTTCGCGATCACGATGTTGAACAAATTTGTTTGTTGAGTGGCTCTGATACCAATTGTAAGTCCAGAATTTACTCTTACAATCAATACAACAATGTATGAAACAATAATTGAGAAGTAATATGATCAAGCCCAATTGTATTCAATGAAGAACAGAATTACAGATCTTAGAGAGAGAGAATCTCAAAGATTACAAAAAGAGAATACAAATATATTCGGGAAAATCAGTTAGCAATGTAGTGCTAACTACTATATATACTGCAACGGAAATATTAAAGCTACAGTACAAATATGAATGACTAATAGGAACAATACACGTGTCCTAATTAGTTAACTAAACACTAAGGAATGTATCTAGTTATAAGTTCTGAACAGGTAGTTCAGAACTTCTGAACGTTCTTCTGACAAGGCTTCTCAGAACTTCTAGCTCTACTTCTGACTCTTCTTCTCAGACTTCTGACTCTTCTTCTCAAACTTTCAAAGCGATCCTTCTGAGCCTTCTTAGTCAGAACTCTGACCCTTCATATCAGAACATCTGAGTCTTCTCATCAGACCTTTAACACTTAGTTTATTGACAAAACTCAGATCTAACATTTCACTCATAGAGCCTCTACTGGCTTTGACAGAGCCTTAAAGCCTATGTGAATGCAAATTTTTCACTAAAGTTCTATCGATCCTCTCCAATGACTTTTCAAACATTTTTGGTAAAGGTGCAAGCACAGAGGAGACAAAGGTAGGTTTCAGAATCACAGAGCTCACTCCACTACAGAGCCTCTGTTGATTCTGACACTTTACTTTTTATGGAAATTCTGTAAAAGGGAGTTATTTACCGCGAGTGACAGACCCCACACAGAAGAAATGCCCACGCGCCAAGTATTAATGGGCCGCGCACGACGTCTAATCGTGCTCTGCCACATTTGACGTGGCAGATTTTCATTGGACGTGCGCGCCACTCGTTTCTTCTGAAACTTGCGCCGCGCTGTAAACTCAAGTGCGGACCCCAAATGTTTATTGAATTCACTTTTACCATGGAATTCTATCCGTTTCTACCCTCACTATAAAACCCCGTTCCCATTCTCTCTTCTAAACGTTTACGAACTTACTCTCTTCATCTTCTCCGGCGAACCTAGCAATAACCTGCAACTACCATTTTTTACTCTCTTTCTTCAAGATTAATCCAATGGCTTCAACCTCTAATGCTCTGGTGAACTCCCCATCTCATTCTGAGAACTCCCAAAACCAAGAAATAGCCGGAAACCTACAACAGGATAACTCCGGCGACACAGCAGACTTTGCTCCAACAACCCATCTTCTAAACTTCATCGCACATGAACACTTTGAAAGTGTTCTTCCCTTAAAACCTAATAACTACTACCTGGTTCCCTCAAAAACCGCTTTTGGGGAAGCACATGCCATCCTTCTTCACATTTTGGAAAACCATTACCTTTACCCCCTATTAACCAAAACTGTCGATAGAAGCAGCGGGTCGTAGGACAGAGAAAGAGGCTGAGACAATAGATGGGGATGAAGTGATACAATGTCCAACAGAGAAAGAATCCAGAACTTATGCCTGGAATAGCAGAGGAACAAAACCCCAACCAACTCCCAGTGCAACCCACATTTCTATTACCGCCAGTCTAGTGGTAGAAGGTAATGTTGAACAAGAGCCGCACAACTCGAACCAACCCCAAACTGACCGGGCAGAGAAAATTCCTTCCACCTCGGTGCCACTAATAGCCGGGGAAACCATTCCAGGGAGTCCTCTCAAAAGGACTTACCCTTAGTTCATGATCCATCACCCCTGATCACAACAGAAATCCCTACAGAGGAATTCGTTTTCTCTGACACGCACACACACTTAGGTCCAACAGGCTCTTTAGAGGAGCTTAGAGTGCACAAGGATGAAGTGACTCTAGACAAGTCTCCGAGTCAACTTAAGGATACTCCTGTACCCACCTCTGGAGTGGATCTGAACAATGTCCTTAACAGAACCTCTATAGAGTCTGAGGCTGATAAAGCCTCTGCTCAAGGATTAGAGGGAAATCCTTCCGTCCTCAACATCCAAACAGGGACGAAAGAAGGTGTCCAAGGAACAGGTACTAACTCTAGGGACGAATGTGTTCCCTCAGAGGTTACACCAAGTCCACATGTATCAAAGGATGAGTTCCAAACCCTTGTCACCTCTGTGGACACCACATTGAAAGAGTTGAAAAGCTCTTTTGATTCTTTTGCAGATACAAATTCCAGGGCCATTACTGATCTGAACACCAAAAAAGACAATTTGTCCACAGAGGTGCAAAATGCCCTAGCCCAGATGAAGTCAACTGCTACAACCTCTGCCACCTCTACTGCTGTTAACTTCGAGAAAGCTACTTCCTCGGACTTCCAAAGCTCTGTGAAAGCCCTACCTGAATAGAAGCAGAGAAAGCTACTGCTGTCGATAGAAGCAGCGGGTCGTAGGACAGAGAAAGAGGCTGAGACAATAGATGGGGATGAAGTGATACAATGTCCAACAGAGAAAGAATCCAGAACTTATGCCTGGAATAGCAGAGGAACAAAACCCCAACCAACTCCCAGTGCAACCCACATTTCTATTACCGCCAGTCTAGTGGTAGAAGGTAATGTTGAACAAGAGCCGCACAACTCGAACCAACCCCAAACTGACCGGGTAGAGAAAATTCCTTCCACCTCGGTGCCACTAATAGCCGGGGAAACCATTCCAGGGAGTCCTCTCAAAAGGACTTACCCTTAGTTCATGATCCATCACCCCTGATCACAACAGAAATCCCTACAGAGGAATTCGTTTTCTCTGACACGCACACACACTTAGGTCCAACAGGCTCTTTAGAGGAGCTTAGAGTGCACAAGGATGAAGTGACTCTAGACAAGTCTCCGAGTCAACTTAAGGATACTCCTGTACCCACCTCTGGAGTGGATCTGAACAATGTCCTTAACAGAACCTCTATAGAGTCTGAGGCTGATAAAGCCTCTGCTCAAGGATTAGAGGGAAATCCTTCCGTCCTCAACATCCAAACAGGGACGAAAGAAGGTGTCCAAGGAACAGGTACTAACTCTAGGGACGAATGTGTTCCCTCAGAGGTTACACCAAGTCCACATGTATCAAAGGATGAGTTCCAAACCCTTGTCACCTCTGTGGACACCACATTGAAAGAGTTGAAAAGCTCTTTTGATTCTTTTGCAGATACAAATTCCAGGGCCATTACTGATCTGAACACCAAAAAAGACAATTTGTCCACAGAGGTGCAAAATGCCCTAGCCCAGATGAAGTCAACTGCTACAACCTCTGCCACCTCTACTGCTGTTAACATCGAGAAAGCTACTACCTCGGACTTCCAAAGCTTTGTGAAAGCCCTACCTGAATAACTGCAGACGGCTCAAACGCCAACTTCTGCGGGCCTTACACCAGAAGATCTGAAGAAGGCCCTCGAGCAAGTTCAGGAGCAAACCACAATGGAAACTCTGGCCATGAAACCCTCTGACTACATGACCAGAGCTCAGCTCACAGAAATCGACCAAGGGGTAATCAACCAGGTCACAGAGCTCATCACATCCTTCACTGCAGCCAACGCAAATTATGTGAAAGACTTCAGAAAAAGCGTCGGAAAAATGCGCTTCAACACAGAAGCAGAGGTCCATACACTCCTTGGCCTATGCGATGATCTATGCGCAAAGATGATAGATGCAGGTGCAATACCGCCCAAAAAGACAGAAGCTTCATGCAGAGCAGAAGGTACGACAGATAAGGGTCAGGATGACTCTGATGATTCATCAGATCATCCTGAGGGGGAGAAACAAAGGGAGAAAGCTAAACAAAGGGAGAAAGCTGCAAGCAAAGGTCTACCAGCTCCGCAGGTATCCGCAGAACCTCTAAACCAAGTTCCCCAAACTCAAACTCAAGGAGGAAACCAACAACAGACCACAGAGGCAACAACCACCTCTGTGGAAATACTCTCTAAAGAAACCCCAATCATAACCCAGGTACCTGAAACCAATCAAGATCAACAACAGAAGACCATAGAGGCAACACCCACCTCTGTGGAAACATCTTCTGTATCTGGAGAAGATATCCCAACCCGTGAAGAATTCCAAATCCTAACATCCTCCGAAGAAGATCAACCATCCCCATCACCAGAGGAACTCCATACCCAAACACCAAAAACACCAGAAGAACCAAATCTCCCATCCCGAACACCAGAAGCCGAAAAGACAAACCTTCCATCTCCCACACCCAAAACCCGAACCAAAACCATTGCTCACAAAAGAAAACATCTGAGCAAAACCACAGAAGCCTCACCAACCAAGTCCTCAGAAGAACAAGTTCCAAAACCAACTGAGGTAATCTTTATAAATCCAAAAGAGGCAATCGCATCTCTACAAGAAGATCTACAGCCGAAGGAAAAAGACAAAGGCAAAGGGATAATGACAGAGGAACCCAAGAAGAAGAAGCCCAAGCATCAACCAGCAGAAAAATTGATGAAGAGCTCTTTCAATGCATAAGTGACACCAAAGCCAGAACAAGAAGACTGGGCTTTCGGTGTTACCCCTCTGTCAAATATACTTGTTCTAGATCCGAAGGCAAAAGTCCCTGAGGATCGAGTGGCCCAAATCAAGGAGCAAATGGATGCTCTGCGCAGACCCATGCCTCCACCCGGTGTACCTCCACAACAAATGGAAGAAGTGGTGTACAGATATCTGTACAACAGAAGTGCCAGAGATATTCTGCCAGCAACCATTCAAGATCCCCACTTCCATGCTGACCTCGAGAACACCTTCACAAGAACAACACCCAAGCCAAAACATCAAGTCTTCTCAGAGTCCAAAATCGACAAGGTCATATACTATAAGTTTTCTCAAACCAGAACCACTCCTAAGGTTTCCTATAACATCTATAAGGTCAAAAGGGAGGACAGAACTGTGACCCAATTCTCAGATGCTGATATGAGAAATCTAAGTCCCTACGACCTACCCGACCTTCTCAAATGAACGAAAGAGAACTTCACAACAAATGCACATCGAAGGGCATACAGGGTGATAAGGAAAGCCATGCGTGAGAAACTTATGCTATACAGCCTTGTCGACTTCCAATTAGGACGAGATCTTGGAGTAAGAAACCTAAATCTCCATCCACCAGAAAATGACTGCCCATCCTCTGCCATACCAAACTCGATCATTACATCTCCAAGAGTTGGGTTGGTCTATCAAGATCCTGCTGGGAAGTCAAGGTTGTTCGTAGAGATGGACTGTCAGAATTATGCAACAAATACTTTGACAGAGTTCAGAGCAAGCCTCGTAGAGCATAGAGGAACGGAGCTCATGAATCAAGCTCTTGCAGATAGACTGATAGAGGTCATCGACCAAGTAATAAACTTCAGAACCCTCTGCATCAGTTTCTATCAAGAGCTTAGAGAACTAGGATTCGACAACATAAGTTTCAACGACTTCAAAGACGCCAACGTCTGATATCCTCTACCAACCTCTGTAAATCTTTCCTTTCATAATGTAATCCAATGTAAGTGCCTCTAGCATAATTCTGTATGAAAGAAAAGTAAAATCTTATGAGGTATTTTATTTCACCTCTTGTCATGTACTTAGCCTAGAAAACCTTGCATTTTTCAATTTTTTATTTTTCAGGGGGAGATTGTTAGCTCTAATCTATCTGTTTATAGACGTATTGAAAAACATGCTAAGTATAGAAGTCTTTGACAGAGGCTCTGCCGAGTCACCGAGAAGACCGAAGCATAGAAGTCTTCGACAGAGGCTCTGACCGAGTAACCGAGGAGACCGAAGTAAGAGAATCGCCAGAAAACTGTTCAATGCGGACAAGGCCACAGAGCCTCTGTCATACGTGACAGAGCTTCTGTGGTATACAAGGACAATCGTGCTTCTCATGGTTTCTGCTGTACGAAGATCTTGAAGATCATTCGTACAAGGCGTGACCTGACAACTCCACGTGTCAAACTCTGATGGGTCTTAGCCTTAGTAGAAGTTGGCGCATTTAATTAACGTTGTACCTGCAACAATACCTGAATAGTGTCTTTGTACCTTCAGTCCTTGTTGTCCAGAACTTGTCCCCTTTAGAAGTAGTATAAATAGAAGACTCATGTTGAGTTCTTCTATTAAGCTTTGCACGATACACACACCATTAGAGCAGATTTCTTGTATAACTTTCGGTGTTCTTGGTGCTTTATTTATATCAATATACAGTGGGTTATGGAGCTAATTATCTAAGTTATTTCCACTTTATATATATTTGATATTGTGTGTCTTCTACCTTATTATATCTTTTAGTTCGTTAAAACGCTTCCGCATTATATCTTGTTTGAACTATTAGATAGAATCATCATTGTTAAGCAAAACAGGAACCAACAAACTTTATTTCTCTGATTGAACCAAAGAAAACAGATGATGCCCTCAGAGATCCAAACTGGGTCAACGCTATGCAAGAAGAGCTGACTGAATTCGAAAGAAACAAAGCTTGGAAGCTCGTTCCTAGACCATCCGACAAGTCAGTGATAGGCACTAAATGGGTCTATCGAAACAAGTTGGATGGACATGGAACTGTAACCCACAACAAGGCTAGACTTGTTGCTCAGGGATACAGACAATAGGAAGGTATAGATTACGATGAAACCTTTGCTCCAGTGGCAAGACTAGAAGCCATTCGTTTATTCCTAGCTTACGCAGTACACAGAGACTTCAAAGTTTATCAGATGGATGTTAAGTCAGCGGTTCTTAATGGAAAGATGAATGAAGAAGTCTACGTGGAACATCCTCCAGGATTCTCAGATCCTAAGCATCCAGGTAATGTTTATAAACTGGATAAGGCAATTTATGGCTTAAAGCAAGCTCCTCATGCATGTTATGACACTCTCTCCTCTTATCTCCAAATCGAAAAATTTGAGCGATGTAAAATAGATAAAACTTTGTTTTTCAGGAAAGTAAAAGGTCATATTATTCTTGTTTAAATATATGTCGATGATATTATATTTGGTTCCACTAACCCTGACCTTTGTACACATTTCGCTGATAGAATGAAAGTTGAATATAAAATTAGTATGATGGGTGAACTAACATATTTCCTTGGTCTTCAAATCAAACAGAATGAAAAAGGAACTTTCATTCATCAGGGAAAGTATGTTAAAGATATGCTGAAGAAATTTGATTTAACTCAGAGTTCAGCTATGAAAACCCCCATGGCACCACCGCTGACACTAAACAAGGATCCTTCCGGAAAGCCTGTTAATGTCACGATGTACCGTGGGATGATCGTATCTCTCCTATATCTTACAGCTAGCCGACCTGATATTATGTATGCAACCTGTTTGTGTGCACGATATCAAGCTGAGCCTAAGGAATCTCACTTGATCGCTGTAAAGCGGATCTTTCGTTACCTTAAGAGTACTCCTAACCTAGGTCTTTGGTATCCCAAAGACTCAGGGTTTAATCTAATCGCCTATTCAGATAGTGATTTTGCAGGTTGCAAATTGGATAGGAAAAGCACCACAAGAGGATGTCAGCTCCTGGGTGGAAAGTTGGTGAGTTGGACAAGTAAAAAGCCAAACTCAGTGTCCACCTCAACCGCTGAAGCTGAGTACGTAGCCGCTGGAAGCTGTTGTTCTCAGTTCTTGCGGATGAGAAATCAACTACTGGACTATGACCTTAAGCTCTCGAAGATTCCAATTTATTGCGACAGCACAAGTTCCATCGCTATAGCAAATAATACAGTGCTACACTCAAAGACCAAACACATCGAAATCAGGTATCATTTTATCAGAGATCATGTGATGAATGGTGATATAGAACTTCATTTTATCCCAACTGACTTTCAGTTAGCTGGTCTGTTTACCAACCGTCTTGATGAGACAAGATTCAACTTTCTCATCATCGAACTTGGAATGCTGAACTTAGAAGAGAAAAATCTTCAGCGGTTCGCATTTGAGCAGGGATAAAACAAACTTGTATAACCCCTATATATCACCTTCTCTCTGAACAAAAATTGATTCGCTGATATCAAGGTATGTTCTCTCTTACTCGCTGACGTTCGCCTTAAACTAAAAGATTTCAAGACAAATTGCATCGCTGAATATCTCTTCCTTTCAACGATATTTTGTAAATTTCTTAAACTAAACTGATATTTCTAATCAGTGCTTCATGTTTTTAAAAATGTCCCCGAGCTTTTAAAAACCTCAGAGACATCCTAAAATATGAAAGGACGTTTATGACGTCATCACAACGGATAAGTCATGGCACGTTTTCTCTGACACGTTTGCCCGTTTCGACTTCCTTGTCCAATCAAATTCAAGGGACGTGTCCGTGTCATCATGAAAAACTTTCCCGCTCATAGTTTTTCTCTCTCTACTCTCACTATATAAACCTTTTGCGTTTATATTTTTACCTTTACGCGAACATCATCTCCTTCAAGCAAGAATTCTCTATTGCATTCAAACTTGTTTTCTTCCAGATCTGTTCATCTTCTTCAACAATATAAAGGTTAATATTCTTGTTATTTTCCTTGCATAAACTTGTTTTCGATCTTATTTTTGTTTTCAAAAGATCAAACAATAGAACTTTCTTAAAATTAAATCATTTTCTCTTCATGATTTTAAGAACATAATCTGGAAATAGATTGTTCTTCAAAGTTTAATCTAAAAATCTTAAACTTTGACATCTTAATATGTTTTTCAATAATCCCTTCTTTAAAAGGAAACTGGAAAAAATGACATTCACTAGTATTTTGAATTTTTATTGTCAAAACTAGAAAAACCCTAATTTCTAATCTTTTTCTAAATAGAAATTACAAAATCCTAAAAATCCTTATTTTGGATATTTTATCCATTCTAAGAATTCCTGTTCATATTCTTATGTCTTATATTATATAAACAGAAATGACATCTTCTACTGAAGCTCAAACTCCCACTGCTTCTTCAAAGACTACACTCACCCCTGCTTTTCAAGTTCGTTTCAAATACGAGCAGATCAACTTTCAGGGCAACAACCCTTATGCCATCTTCAAGTTTCCTCACAGAAAGCATATCACCCACTTAGACGACGTTGTGAATTTTCTCAATACTTGCCCTCTCTCCACAGCTCTGACCGTCACTCCTCCAGTCAATAAATACCTACTTGCTCAGTTCTGGTGGACTGCAAGACGTGCTATGATCACCTCCACCAAAGACCCCAAAAAGGAAATAGAAGTCATCCTTTTTGACATTGAACATGGTACCTCCAAGATTACGCCTGGTACTATCAGGCATGCCACTAAACTCCCCGCAGTCACAAAAGAAATACGCTTTGTCCCTCTACCAAATCCCAAAAACCCCATTGACAGAGACACCATCATGTTGGTGACTCAGGGAGAGATGAACTCCCTAAGACGAAGCTGACTGCTATCAAGAAGTCCAAGATGCCAAGCGAGATGAACTTCATCTTCGCACACCTGATAAGCTGCATGACAACTAAAGTTGGTTCTTCTGACCAAGCCTCTCAACCCCAGTAGGCTATTGGATATTCACTGCTGAAAGGCCTGCACATCGACTGGGCGAAAATCGTTTTTGATGACATGATTCAGAGAGTCGAGGAATCCAAAAGACAGAAGACCGTTCCTTATCCTCGATTTATCAGCGCTCTCTTCTTACAGGGACTCAGGGACAAAACCCGAAGGTGGGCGACTTGAAGTTCTCACAGGTTGACACCAAGATCCTCGAGTTCACCCCCATGCCAAATGAGGTACGTCTTTCTACTATCTTATCTATTCTCAATCCCCCAACTTCGTCTACTTCTGCGGCTACCTCAGTGGTAATCCCAACTGCTGATACCCATGTTGTAACCTCCATTCCTTCTAAGAAAAGGAAACACTCTTCTACCTCACTTGATTCTCAAAGGATCAAGAAAACCAAGGAGCAACCCCCCCAAGCCTTCACAGGCTGAAGACTCTACGACCTTTCTATACAAGAGCCGCGAGATAGTTCCGTGGTACGCTCTGCCACAGCTGATAAAGCCACCCTTTCCATAGCAACTTCAGCGTCTCTAAACGCTAAGGTTATAGACTTGGATCTGAACCCCCCTCCTTCAGACTCTCTAAGGACTGAAGAATTAATTTTCAGCGAATCCAACGCTGAACCCCTCACCCAATCCCTCTTCTCAACCTTGATTCCTCCCACCATTTCTTTGGACACTCCACCTGTTTTCCCGCCATTCTCTGCAACCAACGTCATCCTCCCCGATACATCAGCTGCAACCTTACAGGGGATGATGCATCAAAATATAGGATCTTCAGGCACTTCTATGCGCCAAGGCACTTTGGAAGGCGACATGGAACACTACTCAGGTTATCGAAGTTTCGAGGACTTCACCAACCCGCCTGCAGGTATACACAAAACCATACACACTCCTCTCTTAAAATCCCCAACTTCTGAGGTTTCCTTTGTTCATAAGTTATTAACTGTTGCAGGTCTTAATTTGGGAGATATCAACACCTCCCTGAAAGACATGGTGATAAAGGTGGACTCTTTCACCACCACTCTCTCTGCTAACTCTTCAGCGGCTACAAACGTTGGAGATGCTCTAAAGACGCTGACCACTGAGGTCGGAAAGAAAGCCTCCAGTACTGATCTGGAAAAGGTGGAAAGTCGCATTGGAAGCTTTTCTACTACTCTCGCTGAAAACTCTACCTTCATCAACAATCTCAACTTCACCAACAGCACCCTCTCCACAAATTTCACCACCCTGTCCAATGAAGTCCCATCATTGAAGACAGAGGTTGGAACTCTTAAGGGAGAGGTCTCCACGGTCAAGACTGAGGTTGGCACTATCAAAGACCTCTTTCAGCAAATCCTCGACCGCCTGAATGCTGTTACTTGTGCTCCTTCACATTTTACTCAGGTAGATCGATAGGATCTTCAAAGAATCACTCATGTTATATCTGGCCTAGAAGACAGATTAGGTAGGATTGAAACCTGTGTTGGGCTCTCTGGCCTAGAAGACAGGGACCCTGCTGCTGCTGCTGAAATTCCGGTTAACTCCACCACTCATCATGTGGAGGAGGGGGAGAAAATGAAGAAGGTCTTCCCCATAATGCTGAGGGGGAGACAACTTAAGCAACTGTTGTTGCTGCTACAACCGAGAAACCTCAGGGAGTTGAAAACCCTGAGGGAACCGAGAAACCTCCCCCTGATTTTGAGGGGGAGCAACTCGATGAGCACCTGGAAGCAGAAGCTGATGTCACCGAACCCTATACTGAAGAGGTGGAATCTGAAGAAGAAGCTGAAGATGATGAAGACGTCGACATCGCTGACGACAAACCATCAGCATCACCTGGTCATGGTGATGATGATGACGATGATGATGATATCGACTTCTTTGTCCAGCCAAAGAAAGCCTCAGCTCAAAAAGGGGTTATGAAAAATGAACCATCAGGGGAGACGACAAAGACAAAACCTGCTGCAACCGAAGCTGACAAAGGCAAAAACAAAGGCATGGCTGCAGAAGGCAATCTGACTATCCTCCAAAGAAAGCCAGTTTGTCAGGTACAATATCTTTTCTTCCCTTACACTGCATCCCTCCTCTATCCCTTCTCAACCTCAGTTCTCCTATCCATAAAACCTCTTTACACTTAAACCCCATTTTTTTCTCTATCTTTTTCTTCCTAGATGATCTTACTTAAACGATCGCTGCGTTTCAGCTAGTCCTCTCCCCTGCTTGAGGATCCAGCTGAAGTTCCTCTGGTTGCAACTACAATAATAAATCAAGCTCCTGTCGCTGAAGAAATAATCCCAGTCTTGGATTTCACCGAGACTGATGAACCTGAAGAACAGCTGCTCTCTCACAAAAGTAGACCTTCCTTAGCTCCTCAAACGCTAAGTGAAGAGGAACTGAAAAGAAGAGAGGCAATGATGAAGAAGCTTGATGATCCGCGAATCATCCTTCCTCGATACGAAATCAATCCTCCTAAATTCAGACTATCAAGAAAGGTATACGCCGAACATCTCAAGGCTGAAAAATAACTCGCCAATCGAAGGAAAGACGAAGAACAAGATAAAGCCTACGCCATCCAGCTTGTCCAACAATCGGTGAAGTATCCTGATCTGAAGAAAACTCCCATTGATGTCCAATGTCAATTGTGGGAAGACGCCCAGAAGATCATCGAAGAAAAGACCAAGGTATCTGACTCTACCTTTGAATGGTGCAAAGAAAAACTGCACTTTCGATATCGGGTTGCCCGAATCAACAAGGTGAACATCAGGGGAAGAACGCCAATAAAAGTTCCAGTCGTTGAAGTCGACTTATTCAGAGAAAATGGTACCAAGGAAACCATCTACGCCTCTTCAATCAAGAAGTACGGTCTCTCGGAGTGGTTGGAGATGCGAATAGCCTTTCAGCGATCTCACTCACAGTTTAAGAGCCATGTCGAGAAAATGATCAATCAACAGATCGACTTGGTTTCATCTGTTGTGGATATTCCTCCTCCCACTAATCCAGCTCAACGAAGAATGGCCTCTGCAAAGAAAAAGATAATACCATCAGACTCAGGTCCTCCTATCCGAAATGAAACCGGTATTGGCTTCTCACGTGCTGAAGTACTTGGTCCTGAACCTGACCTCTCAGCGCTCGATACCTCCCTACCCCCTGGTGAACGCTTCATCCCTGGAAAAGTCTTAAGCAAACCTTATGGTATCTTCTTTCATGACTATGATGAACGAGAACGCTTTCAACGCATTTTTGAGCTACCCATCACTCCTATCGAACATCTTAGAGATCTTATCTACTGGTGCAACTTCATAAAAGATCTTCTCGGACATTTCATGAAGCCCCTGATCTTTACTGATGCAAAGAGTAGACGGGATCTTGTTGAAAAGTTCCTGACTGGATGATCCCTACAACAAGAACCCTTGATAAACTTCTCGTTAAGGAAGAACCTGAACAACTGATAGGATTCCTTGTAATTCTTCTATCCTTTATCAGCTTGTATCTTTTGTACTTGTAATTTAATTTGTTGTACTTGTAATTTTTCCACTTCCCTTTGTAACCTTGTACGAAGTTAAAAGAAAAATTTCAGCGAATGTAATTTACTCCATCAGTACTCAAAAGATCCCAGAAAACAGTAAAAGGGACAAATATTTTATGAGTTCTTTTTATCCTTATGTTTTCACACTTAGCAATTTTCTTTTGTTGCTATGTCATAATCAAATAGGGGGAGATTGTTGATCCAAACCCTCAGTTTGAGAACTTCATTTACAGTTGTGAACCATAGAACCACCGCAAACGTGTCGTATTTCCATATTCATAGTCAATGATGGACATAAATTATTGATCCAAACCCTCAGTGATTTGATAATGACTCTTTAAGAAACATTTAGTGAAAATTATAAGTAGACAATATGTATTAGAGTTTCACTATCGCTGATAAGTACTATGTCTCTACAGTACCGCTGATAGGAAACTCATGCTAGGAAACTCATGCTCTTTGATTTGTACATTCAGCGTTACTGTTTATCGATAAAGCTCTGAGCCTGTTCAGTCTTGTTGATGATCGCTGATAATGTTAGTTGTTTACTTATGATCCCTGAAGACAAGTTTCACGTCAACAAATGTTCTACGCTGAAGTCGACGATCAAGCCAAAGAACCAGCGACAAGTCTACTAATGAACTGATGCGGATATCAGCGAAGCCAAGATTTGTCCACTCAACGTGAAGTTTCAAGTAGAAGACTTCAGCGATCGCTGAGCTTTGTCACTCGCTGATAAAGTACTATTCAACGAACGCTGATCATGAAGTCTTCCTCTACAAGTTACTTTTGTCATTCCCCTTGCACGCCTCCGTACGAAAATGTCAGAATATGACATCCCTTTTGTCCAGAATCGTACAACCAACTCTGATTCTACACTGTTCATCATGCGGCTACTAGGTTGTCTACAAAGGTCAAAACCATGCAACCAATCAGTTGCTGCCACGTGTAAAGTTGTACTGCTGTGCATTAAATGCATGCAGTATATAAGAAGAACCCTACTTCATAAATGAAGTGCTCGGCCATCTTCTTCCCTCTACTATCTTTATGTTAGAATATTAGTCTTTAATATTCTTATCTCCGTTCTGTCTTAATTCTAGTACAAGAAACTTAGTTTTCTCATAACTTATTTAGATTATGTTTAATCCTTAATCTTGTTCCGCAACAAGTTGTAAATTGTTTGATAAATATCAATAAACAATTTAGAAAGTAAAAATATGTGTGTTTGTATTCAACCCCCCCTTCTACAAACTTGTATAACCCTTTCGGGACCAACATAAATGTTTTGCAACATTTTTGATGAATGGTCACTACTACAGAAAAGGGTCATTGTACCCTCATATATAATCATGTTCTTAAAGAAACCGGGTTAAAAAAGTTTTTTCCTGCATGCTCATGCAATGGTACCTAATTTGTATGAGTTAACTGAGTTGTATTGGGGAAATTATAAGCAAATGAACATAGTACCCGGTTCTTTCCGGCGAACCAGGTACCATGTGGGTACTTTAATTCTCCAAACACTATGAAGTATATCATGTTATTGTATATCTATGTATATTATATATATATATAAATGATATATATATATATATATAAATGATATATATATATATATATATATATATATATATATATATATATATATCATTCTCTTTGTGTGTGTATATATATGATAAACTTTGTTACACTTCCGTTCTTTTATTATGTTATAGGATTGTGGATAATCGTTTGATAAAATTGAATACGAGTATCAAGATAATTACTATACCTTCTAATTAACTTTAGTTTATTTTTATTATCGTAATATATAATTTATATATCATAAATAACATTCATAGAATTCCTATTTTGATAATTTTTTTTGTTGTATCAAATCTTTCTTTGCAATCACATGTGCTGCTAAAGTTCTTAATAACCTTATCAAGCTCTAAGGTGCTTGGTTATCCTAGTATAAACTCCAACTTGTTGGGTCATAAAAGATATGAAGATGACCTCCCGATCAAGAAGTAAATCTACCATTGTGGAATGAAGACAAACTTCTAAGACTTTTTTTAAGCTATCCTCAAGCGATTTTTTCTCGTAGAAAATCGGTGGGAAGCTCACCGATTTTTGCCCCATGCAAAATCGATGGGAACCACCAAGTTTCTTGTTGTCTGCATAGAAGATCTCTCAATATCTTGCATTGATGGGGACATTCTCTAAAGTTGCAGAAAAAAGTTATTTGTCCCGTTCGAGGACAACATGTCTTCAATGCTATTTTGACAAGTGTCCCATGCATTTAATGCATATGGGAGTATTTATGGAAGAAGCCCCTCTCATTGAAAGGTGACGCTTTTTGAAGAACTCACTCTGTGTGAAGGAAAAAATTCGGTAGACTTATTTCTCTCTCAAAATCTTCATAGCTTTGTCTTAGTGTTCTAAGTTGTGAAAAGTTTCTTTGTATACTCTGTGTAAGATTGTTAGGATAGATTTTAATATGTTCTTTTACGAAACAATCTAAAGTTTTCTATGTGTAATTCTTGATTTTATATCAATAAAGAATAAATTAAGTAAATATTTTGTATATTGTATTCACCCCCCCCCCCCCCTTTCTACAATACTTGCTATTGTTTGCTATCTCATAGTTGGGACCAACAAGTGGTATCAGATCATGTCAATTAACTTAATATACTTGATCTGTAATGGCATTATCTTCCTCTTTGAACAATGTTTCCTCTTAAAGCTTTCTTGCTGGATCATACGACAATGGCTCTATAGCCAAACCACCTAAGTTCAATCCCAATAACTTCCTCTGTGGAAAATTCGTATGATGCTCTTCTTAGAATGGGTTGATAGCAGATATCCTACTATTCTAAGTGAAGGATCCTTTGTTCCTAGAGTCTGGTATCATTATAATGCTCAAAAGGAAGATAAAAGAGACGATGCTAATGATTCTTCTGAGGAAGAAAGAACAACAACTACTGGGAGATATATTGTCAAAGCTCCCAGTAAATACAGTGATGAATACAAACGTCTTGTCTCTCTTGACACTAAAGTCAGAGCCATCATTGCCCTCTTACTGCCTGATGAAGTTTACCACTCTCTTGTGAACTTTCCCACTGCTAAGGAAATGTGGTCTACTTTGTGAATTCTTTATGAAGGCACATATAAAGTCAAAAAGAGAAGAAAGATTGCTCTAGTTAGAAAATATGAAGTTTTCTATTATGAGAAAGGAGAATCTATTTCAGACTGTTATAACCATTTTAACAGTCTTCTTAATGATCTTAAACTTTGTTGTCGCATTTATGACCATGAGGAAGTCCTATGCAAGTATATGTATTGTCTTTCTGACTTTTGGGAAAACATACGTATTAGAATAAAAACAACCAATGTTAGGGTACAAAATGTATTTAATAGAAGTTCAGGATCTAAAATGTAAATACCCTAAAAGGGTATAAATAGTTTCTTAAACCTTATGACTAGGGTTAATGTTTGTTTAGCCTTACACGACTATTGTAAAAACTCTTTCTATTGTTCATGCAATCAATATAGCCGACGTGTGGTAAATTCATTGATTTCTATTGATTGTTGATACAAATTGCACTAATCTGGGATCCACAAATTGTATCAGAGCTATAATCAGAGGCGGCACGATACATGGTTGCTGCTAGAGCTTCAGATGCATCAGTGTGACGTTGATCATCATCAAGAGTACTACCATAGTCACTCTTGATGGACCAAGAGTTAGCCGCAACGGAACGGTCGTCATCGGAGATCAGATCGGCGGTTGATGGACAAGTGATGGACAAATTTTGAATACTGGTCATACCTGGAAGAAGAGGAATTGATGGACACATTTTGAAGATTCAACCGCAACGGAACGGTCGTCATCTTAATTTTTTGTTTTTCTAGAAAACGGTTATGTGTTCTTCAAGGAATTTGGATTTTTGATTTCGTAATCTATGGTTAAATATGAGTGTTTCATTCTCTCATAGTTATTCCCAAAAGAATTCTGACACCATACAAGATCATCAACAATCGGATTCTGAACATCAAGTTCTTTCATGCCTTCGGATGCACCTGCTTTGTGTTGAATGACAAGAATGATCTCGGAAAATTCAGCCCCAAGGAGGAAAAATGAGTCTTCATTGGCTACTCTTCTCAAGCAAAGGTCTTTAGAGACTACAAAAAACGCACCAAGACCGTGATCGAGAGTGTACACGCGACTTTTGACGAAACAATGGACTTGGCTTCTGAACACATCAATTCATAACCCGCTTTAACTGGAGTGTTAGCTTCTGAACGTACTCGTTCAGGATCTACACAAGCTTTAGCTAATCCAAATCACGCTTCTACGTCAAAAGATCAAATTTATGATTTGGATTTACTTTTTGAAAACTTCTATGATTAATATTTTGGTCAGATTAATACAAATGTTCTTTTAAATGACATGAATGAAACTGCTATAATCAAAGACTCCGCAAACATTTCAGGTCCCTCAATGTTAGACATTTTTTCCGCATCCTCATCCTCTCCCCCAACTGACCAGGATCCATCAAGCTCAAGTGATGATGCATCTACTAGCGCCACTCATACTACCCAGAGGTTCCAAAGACAACTCCAAATGAAGTTCCCGTGATCGAGGCTACTGATTCCTCATCGGCAACACGATCGAGTCATCCTCCAAACACATCAACCTCAGACCCGGAAGCCACACCAATGGTTCCCCCCACGGCTACACCGGAAACTGCACTGGAGCATGCCCCATCACCTCCGCAATCAGCTCAAGCCCACTTGTCAAGCCATCGTCACTAGAAGCGGTCCAAAACCTACCCCCAAGCAGTTATATGGATCCAGACGAATCTCATTGTACAAATCAACCTTTTCCCCATACCATCAAGTGGACTAGCGCTCACCCCCATCACCAAATCATTGGTAATCCCTCTACACCGGTCCAGACACGAGCTGCATCTATCAACGACTGTCAATTCCAAACAATTTTTATGCATATGTCGAGGGGGAGTGTTGCATTTTTGCACGGATTTGAGCTAACAGGTTAAAAATCTCAATTTTTGGTCACAACTGTCAAATTACTAAACCCGGATCCGGGCAACCCAAAACCTGGTAAACCGCCACCCGCCTCACTCGGGATTCCTAGTTCTCGGGTTCAGCGCCAACCCATCCCGGATATATATGTTTATATCGTTTGGGGTTATTCAAACCTCTCTTACTCTTGCGATTTTTGACTCCCGATTCTTTCATTCGATCTCAAATCCTTAATCGCTCACAACTCTCAGTTTTTTACTCGAATCACTTTGGTGAACATACTCTACTCGATTGTTATTGATCGTGTTCGAAATCATTTTGCTCGAATCGATCGATTAATTTATCGAACCGTAGATTCGGTCACGAATTTGTGTGTTTCGTTTGATAATCTCCTAACTACTAGTGTTTAGTTCGACTATGTTACACTGACAAATGGTAACATGTAGTTTGGGCATCGCTTTGAGCATACCACTTGAAGTTATCGATAGATTTCCTAGGAATTCAATTCCCCGGGACCAAACCTTTATCCCAGATTTATATGTTTCCCGGACCAAAACCCTTAAATGTCCGGTTCTCAAGTTTATCGGGCCACAACACTTTTATCCCGAAAACTGTCGTTTCCCAAGATCGTATTCGACCGACCCTGTTTCCCGGGTACCCACTTTCTCGGGGCGTGCACGACCGGTGCCCGGGGTTTTACACTTGGCTTCTGGGTCCTGTCACTCAACCCGGATCTATTGGTCCCGGGTATTCCTTTTTACCCATATTCTTTCTTACAGTATTTAAGTTCTCGAGAAATTTTGTTAGTATGTGCATTTCTCAGTGTTCCACATCCAAGTCTTGCAGCCTATACACGACATCTCAGGTATGTACTTCATGCTTACTAGTAATCCATATGCTAACATCTAAATTTTTGCGGGTTCTCAAATGGCTCACAACCAAGATATCGATCCGGTCGCTAATGTTGCTCTCATTGTTCTTAATGACACATTACCACTCACTCAAAAGAATTTCCATTTAGACGTGCAGGAAATCCGTTGCCAACTCCTAGTGATGGTCGAGATCCTCAGTGGCCATCCACTGAAATACGCGCTAACAACCACAATGGAGGTCACACGCCTTAATCTCCAACAGTTTTTGAGATCACTCTCTTACGTTGCTGAAGAAGCGAGAAGCCATCTCGATGGCATGATTGACAATGCCCCTATCGTCCTCACTCGAGGACTGTTCCGACACATCTTTCACCTTTCCACAGCCACCTCTGTCCCAGGACGAGTTCACTTCGTTCATATGAATCAACACTGTACTGACATCCACTCCCTTAGATATGATACGGATCTCACACAGACTTCATACTTCAACCGAAGCCACTTGACGCCTCCATGGTTAACTCTATTCACCATCCTAAATCGGTGCCTATCATTGTTGATCCCGAAGGTGTTATACAAGTATAAAGGTTTGTAGAAGGGAGGGTTGAATACAAACTGTGATCCCAGAGACAAGTAATCAAACATACACAAATGAGTCACAAGTCCTCTCTCTCATTAATCTCAGAGTGGTTGATTACAAGTAGAGAGCAACACAAGTGTTCTTGTTAAAGCACATATGAAGAAATGAACTACACGTAGGTTATTTATACCTAAGTACTACAATTACAATAATGGTCCCTCAACTTGATACAATAATAGAAATATGGAACTAACATTCTCCCCCTTTGTATCAAAAGTTGAGGCAACTACTGGGCTTGATCAGGTACAACGTACTTCTTTCTTATTCCAAAGATGATCTCAAAATGTCTTAGTGCATTCCGATAATCCTTCCTTTTTTGATGGCTTCCAAGGAACGGTCAATCATCTTTTTATCATTTGGCTCCAGTTTCACATGACCCTTCTCATCCAATCTAAGTTTGCTTTCAAGCTGAATCTGAATTGACTTGAATGTCCCATCACTGTATTTGTTCACTTCGGCAAAACGTAGGAATTTTTTCTTCTTTTTACCATTAAAGTAAACAATACCAAATTATGGTTTCTCAATAATTCTGCAAACAGGAAGACCTTAAATATCAGACAACCTTTGAATAGGTTTCTGAATGTTGACTCTTACTTGGCCTGCTTCCAATCCCATCTGGAAGTCAGTAAGATAGGAAAATTTAACCATGTTGTTCATAAACCTCTTGACAGACTGAAAGGCCTCAGACCATTCTTTCTTTTTGTTTGGGGTTCGGGCAAGTATGTCATATAGGCTAGACGATCATCAAGGTTTAAGATTTTGAAATCAGCCTCAGTGAAGAACCACTCCTTTCCATTTGTTCTGTACACAGTGAACTCTAGATACCACATATTTAGCAGTTTCTGGGATTCAATTTTCACTATCTTCACTATCCTTTTGTCTGTTTGTACCCAATATATATCCTGATCCCTGTTCTTCATAACATAGATAAATTCAATCTGATGAAGTGATGGCCATTTTTCAATAGAGTATAGCTTCACTAGATCAATGCGTTAAACATTCTTAACAGATAGATCTATTCTAACATCCTCTTGAAAAGGAGTCAGAATCCTTACTCTGTGCCCTCTTCCCACAAAGTTAGGTTCATTATGAACCCATTGTTGAAACAATCTAACTTCAGCTTCTGAAACTGGATCTTTAATTTTGCCATCAGGAATAACATGAATATGAAGTTCAGGAATACCAATTACCAGATCATCTTGTTGTTGCAACACCTGATCATATTCACCATCAGAATCAGAATCCACATTTTGAACATCACCAGTAGCATAAAAAACATCATCAATCTCTTCTTTGATCTTTGAAACCGTTCTATCAGGCTCATCTTTCGAATCAATATATAGTATGTCCTATATCATAGCATCCACCATTCTTTCCTCCTCCGTTCTATTATCACCACCTTGAGGCTTTTCAACCCTAGGTGTGACATCATCTAGAACTTCGTTAACAGTCTCATCAGCCTGTCTTTCCGGAACATCACTTACATTCTGACTCGTACCACCAAGCTCCACGTTTACCGATTCACCACCAGTTTCAACTCTAGCTCTCTTCTCCCCCTCATGGTGATCATGATCATCCTGATCATCTTGTTTCCTTTTAGTATATTGAGCTTGGGACTTGCATGATTTCTCTAGAACAGCAACCCTGTCAGGTATTGCCTTGAACCCATATGTCATTGCTTGAGTAAGCTGTTGCAATGATTGTTGAATAGCCTGGATGCCGAACTTTGTAGCCATTTGTGATTGAATATCCGAATTTTTTCTCAACAAGCCAACTAATTCCACTTCTTCAACATCAACATTCTCCCCGTGGTCAAGTAAACGGACTATAACAGTTATGATTTGAGTTCATGGGTTGAAATTTGTGTTTCAGGCTAGGATGAAGTATCAGGAGTAGATCTGGCAATATGAGGTATAGGTTGAGTGTTTGAGGATGGTTGGCTAATATTAGTTGTTACATGCTCAGAACATGGTGTCTCTTGCACTGATTTGCCTTTCACATCTCTTTGTACCTCTTCTGGTAACTGACTCATAATCCTTTGCATCTCTGCCATCTAGTTTTTGTATGACACGTTCAAAGAATCCAACGCCGCATGTAATAAATCAAGAGTTACATAATAAGGAGGCGGCCCCAACATAGCTCTTAGTTGTTGTGCACGAACGAGACTAACACCGGACTACGTAGGTTACCGGTTGTCTTGACGGTTGAAGCAACCGCATGGCCTGTGCTCAACGCTGGCATAGAGTTGACGTTGACAGGTCTTCCACCTGATCCTCGTGAGGCACCAACAAATGGCGACAACACTCGAGGTGTTTCGATTAGTGCACGAAAGCTACCAATAGATTGTATCACTATCGATTAAGTGACTGGCGGACTTTTCCTAGGAAAAGTTGTATATCCAAATGGCTCTAGACTCAATGTGCATTGAAGTGAATTCGATGGCGGGGGCAACTGCCTATCTGTTTCAATACCGACAAACACTGAATATGTCGCCTATAGTGTATGTGCTTGATCCTCGTAAGAAATTGAAACATCAACTTATTGAGAAGCTGATGAGTGGTTGAGGGGGGTTGTGCAATGCGTACTTGGGTCAACTATGTCTATTTCAATATCAGACGGTGACAAGCGTGCGTTGGTAGTAGATGTGGCTACCCGGCTAGACCAGGTTTGTGTAACACCATTAAGTTTCCATAATTATTGTACGTTTATTATGGAAGAACGTTTAAATTTTTTTGAGTTTGTTATTTTAGAAGTTATGTTATAATTAGATGACGAAGGGCCAAAAGTGTAATTAGCCGAAGTGTTTTGGGCTAATTGTAAAATTGGAAACTTGATATATAAATTGGGAGAAATTGATTTTTGTAGCAAAATATATGATATTTAGAAGTTGAAGTCGGTTTCCAAGAGCAGTGAGTGAGATCGATTCGAAGTTTAATCGGTAAGGGTTTCAACCCTTTCCTGCGATCAATTCCTTTGAAGACTGGTATTCATTACTTCTTTTATTTAGGTTCTGAATCCATTTTGGTGATAAGGAAATTGAATCTTGATTGGCTTTGTTTATCGAATCTGAGTTCTTTGAATCAGGCGAGTTCATTCTTCTTTAAGTAAAATTACATATACAAGAAGTGAATCAATCATAGTTATACTCATTCTTTAGTTTAAATGATTTGGTATGAAAGAAATTGGTAAAATTGGTAGTTTCGGACTAAAATTTCCGGATGATTATTTACCGGAAGATACCGGACTTCGGTCCCGGATGACTTATTTTCGGGTGATACCGGACTTCGTTTCCGGATGATTATTTACCGGAAGATACCAGACTTCGGTCCCGGATGACCTATTTTCGGGTGATACCGGACTTCGTTTCCGAATGATTATTTACCGGAAGATATCGGACTTTGGTCCCGGATGACTTATTTCTGGACTGTTAGCTCCAACTTCTATGTTTAAAGAAGTATTGAAAAATAGGCTAAGTGTAAGTTCATCGACAGAGCCTCTACCAAGACACCAAGTGAAGATTCTACAGAAGACATTCTCAGAGGACAAAGACACAAAGACTCTGTCACCCTCGACAGAGCCTCTGTGGTATGAAGACTTGGAAGACTGAAGTTTCTTGAAGATAAAGACAAAGACGATCGTGCCTTTCACGTTCCTCTGCTGTACGAAGATCCTGAAGATCATTCGTACAAGGCGTGCCCTGCACATTCCACGTGCCCTGTACATTCTTATACGGCGCACTACATTAACGTTGTACCTGGTGTCAGTCCACGATGTTGTCTTGTACCTTAGTACTTCCTGTCTATTATTTGTCCCTTGTAAAGTAGTATAAATAGAAAGCTCTTGTAGAGATTTTCTATCAACTTTGCACAATACGCACACACCTGTTTAGAGTAGAATATTTTCACATACTTACGGTGTTCTTGGTGTTTTATGAGAATCAATAGAAAGTGAATCTTTGGGCTAAACTCTTGTTTATTATAAGTTCACTTGTTTGTTTCTGTGTGTATTCTCTACCGAGCATCTCTTTAGTTCTTTAAAACGCTTCCGCATACTGATAATGCCGTTTTATGACATTGTTTTGATCCCGAAATCGGTCAGTTAGTTGTGAGTTTCCAAGTAAAATAGTAGAATTTAATGGTTTTTGTGAGAAAGTAAAGGCTTTTATGAATGACTGATAAAGGAAGAGTTTTTGGATCAATTGGAACAAGTTGGAAGCATTTTTGGACTTAAATGAAGAAAATCAATTTTAGGATGAACAGTGCCCTGCGCGTTTCCCAGCGCTACTACACACGCGCCTCCATACGCACGGAAGTCTGAGTGTGAACATTCTAGTGCTCTACGCGCCTCACGGCGCAGCCCAACACGCGCCGCCATATGCGCCTAGCCTCTGTCCGTTTTTATCCTATATGTCGTCTAGGGTTGGGGCTATGCTTCATCTGTTACGTTTGGAGACTCTCTCTGGGCGAATTTGGGAGATAGAAAGCGAGTTTTGAAGGCAAGTAGAAGGCTAGAAACATCATGTAACGAGAATCACAAGGCGAATCGAGTACGTTCATCGGCGCCTTAAGCTTTTCAGGGAGTCCTTAGTTTTCATTTCTTTTAGAACAACATGTTTACTTTCGTTTTAATCTTGTCATTTATGAGTTTTGAAACCCCTAATATGAACTAATCCATCCGTTCATGTTAGGGGGTTGGTTTGAATCATGGTTGGAGAATTATTTAGCTTTACAGTAGGTATGATTGGTTTGATATAGATGGATGACACATGTGGTATTGTTCTTAATGCTTGTAATAGTCCGATCAACTATTATTTGATTTTATGAATCTTTAACCTTTGAGAAAAGTTTTGAGGTTTGATTAATCCTTCATGTCTTGGCTGAATTTGAGATAGCAATGTGATAATTCATTCTTGTGGCTTTTAATCACTGATGGTTCAATTACTTTTGTTAAGATAGAATGATGATACAATGTGTTGAATGATATTTGCTATAGCTTGATAGAGTATAGTAATGGAATGTGATTTTGCCTGTCATCCTGACGTTATTTCAATCATGTGAAATCTGTTAGTTAAGTGATTGTTTACCTGAGGATTCCAACCCTCCAACTCTTTCTCTTATCTGAATTAATCAAAGTTTTAATTCGTGTTCCGACAATCAACAAACCAAATCAATTTGCATTAGTCTAGTTAATAACCTATACAGTCATTGTGGTAATTGACACCTGGTTCCTTTGGTTCGATACTCGTACTTTCTAAGTACTATTACTTGATTCGACCCGTACACTTGCGGTAGATTTAGGGGGGGTGTAAACCCGCCTATCACATACTCATTTGTTCGAACTAATAGAGATTAATATCATTGTTGAGTCAATATCGGGATCAACAATTGGTATCAGAGCCATCCTTGATTTTCTATATCAAGAGATCCTCTCTAACAATGATTTCAACTACTTTCGGTAGAAACATGGACTGATTTTGACCTGTTCTTCGGTTATTCTAAACAGCCCCTGTTTTTATGCTATTCTCGACTTGTTCGACTCTAGTAAACTGACAGGTTCTGTTTATGTGGTTAAATCTCTCTATTTTGTGCATTGTTCAAGGTTTGTTAAGATTATAAACTCATTTCGAAAAGTCTGTCTTATCATCCGAAAATTTTCAGTTCATACTCTGTTTTCTGGTATTTTCAAACTACTTAAAATGGAAAATACCAATAACTTCTTCACTGCTGGCTCTTTGACAAAACCACCTACTCTGCTCAGAGACGAGTACCCTTAATGGAAGATACGAATGATTCACTTCTTTGAGGGTTCTGACAAAGAGCTTCTGACCTATGTTCACAATCCTCCATATGTTCCTATGGTCACAGTACCACGTGTACCTGCCACAGATGATACTCTAGAGGTTTCCGAGAACGAGAAACCAAAAGCTATGGCTAAATGGTCCACCACTAACTGGGAGAAGTACGAGCTTGCTCAGAAGGCAAAGCGACTTCTGATAATGGCCAAACCCGATGACCTCTTCCAATCCCTAGATGCGTGTGAATCTGCATACGATCTATGGAAGGAACTGGAGAAACAATTGGAGGGAGGGGCCAAGACTCAGAAGAACCGCATAGCCCAATGAATCAACGAATACTACGCATTCAAAGCTCTGCCGACAGAATCTCTGCAGTCAACATACGACAGGTTGAACTCTCTAATTAACAAGTGTAAGAAGTTTGGGATTCACATAACTTCTGAAGAGAACAACGTCATGTTCCTAAAGAGTCTAAATGAAGAATGGCTCCAGCTGTCTATGTCTCTGCAAACTAATCAGGACATAGACACCTGGACTTTGTCAGATCATTATGGAACACTGGCTGCCCAAGAACGTCAGATTGCTCAAGCAAAAGCTCAGACCGGTGGGCCTCTTGCACATGTTGGTAAGGCGACAGAGGCAAAGGAAAAGCCTAAGAAGGAGAAAGCTGTGGAAGAAAAGAAGGAGAAGAAGAAAAAGATACTGGTTGTGGACAGTGATGAAGAAGAACTGGTGGAAGAAGAGGAGGCAACAATGGCCTCAATAGCTAAATCTTTAGCTCTATTGACAAGAGAGTTTGGCAGAGGATATCAGAAGAAGTCAGGATATGAACGCAATGGAAGAGATGATCGAGGCAGGAAGTATGAGCCAAGGAATCAGGGAAGAGAAGATGCGAATGACCAACAGTGGTCAAGTGAAAAAAAATGACAGAGGTGGTGACCAACAGAGGTCAGGTGACAGAGCTGGGAATACACCCCATAACCAGGGATGCTTTAACGGTGGCAAGCCAGACCACTATGATGCAGACGGTAGGAGCAAACCCAATCGCCCTCAGAGGGACTCTGCTTTTTATAAAAAGAAGGCAGAGTATTATGCTCAGAAGTCGCTCATGGTGGAGCAAGAAAACTAGCAGTCAGACGAATCCTCTAACGAAGGTGAGAAGAAGAACGCCCTGTTCTGCGGTATGGCAGAAGTCAGCTCCTCAGAGTCTGACAGTGAGGTATCCACTTTTGACTCTATTTCTAATGAAAGTGAAGTAAAATTTCTTAAACTGACAGAAGATTACACTGAATTGAAAAAGACTTGTGATAAGATTCAGAAAAAGCTTGCATTCTTTGAGAGAGAAGCCAGACTTCTCACTCAAGAAAAGACAAAAATATATTTGGAAAAGGAAGAGATTGAAACCAATTGGCACAAACATCTAAATCCTTTAAAAGAAAAAATCTCAGAACTTAATTCTGCCCTTAAAGCTAAAACAAAGGAACTTTTGGACACTGAGAGTGACAGAATGAACATCCTTCCTCTAAAGAAATTCTTTCAAAAAGAAAGAGAAGTCCTACATCAAGACTTACTCAGAAGAAACCTTTTAATTAAGAAATATCAAGATGCACAGAAGGTGTACGAGAAAATAAACACACAAATAGGAAGAAGGGGAATTGGCTTCTGTGATATAGATCCATATACTGGAACCAAAAGAGACAAGTCCCTGTCTTCTCTATTTTTTATTGGAAGTACAAGAAAACCAGGATTTTCAAATTTACTCTCTGTTAGCAAAAGGCATAAGACCTCTGGGGAACCGCACAAGAGGAAACCTCTGAAGATGATAAATGTGTGGTATCAAAACGCAGATTTATCACCCTCAGCCTCTGTCAAAAGAGACTCCAAACCCAAGAGATATCCGGAAACACAAGATCAGATAGGAATCTTCAAGTTTGGTAACCCAGAGACTCAGACCCAGGTTGCTTTTGTCTGCACTATAGATTCTGAAACTAAACTATCGGCAGAGGCACCTGAGTTCATGCCTGCTTCTTCAGAATAAAAACTGAAAAATATTTCTGAAAATGAGTTGATAGAAATTGGCAAAAACTATTTTTATGAGAACCTTTGTACATCCTCTGTCGAACAAACACTCTTTGAGGAAATCTTGATAAATACTTATGTTGATCTGGAAGATAGTCCCAAAGATAAGGAAGAAAGCGAGTATGGCACATGCTCAGAAAGTCATGCCTCTATCGACATAGATCTTAGTGACTCAACCTCTGTATATGAGGACGATTCATCCTCTGATGAATCTGAGACTGACTCAATTGAGTCAGAGATAGTTCCTTGTGAATCAGAGGGATTTAAACTTCCCTCTGGCATTCTTAACAGAATCATTCATCCCAAGGAGAAAATCACAAGGATTCCTATCTGTCCAGACTTTTTGGACATGTGTATATAAGCCAAAACCTCTCTTGAGCTTGAGAAAATTAAACAAGAAAAGGATAAATCCTCCCAGTGTTCAAAAACTCCGAAACCTCTTAGGCCATTTCAAGAAAAATTAACTTGGCAACAAAAGGGTAAATGGGTTGAAAATGACAAATCTTTTACTTTTGTGACAGTGAAACCTGCAGAAATTCACCACAGAGGAAGGGGTCCGCAGAAGGCTAATTTCAACAGAGAATTTTCAAAACATCAATCTAGTCTACATAGGTCTTCTTGTAATAGGAAGTCAAATGTTAGGGTAGATTGTAATAATAAAGCCTTTGTACCCCTATTAAGTGTTTTCAATGAAAAGTTTAAGCAATTTTTTTCGCATATTCATTATTGTCATTGTTTTGAGCTTATGCACCAATTGAACCAACACTTCTCTAGTCTGCACTGTTTCCTCTCTAAACCCAAAATGAATGCACAATTCAAGGGTAAGAAGAAACAACCTGTAAATGGGTAACTAAAACTCTCTGATTCTGTTACAGAAGCAGTATGTGCCGATCTGGTATCTAGACTCCAGGTGATCGCGGCATATGACCGGCGACAGAGGTCTACTATCCTCTTACAAAGATAAACTATATGGAGGATCTGTGACCTTTGGCGACAATAAGAAGGGATATATAAAAGGCTAGGGAGTCATTAAGAAGGAAAACATACCCGTTTGCAAAGTTGCAAATGTGGATGGCCTTAAGCACAATCTTCTCAGTGTTAGCCAACTTTTTGATACGGGTTTCGATGTTATGTTCAAAAGAACCTTCTGCTCTCTGCAAGGAGAAGATACAGGAGTTGAACTTCTGCGAGCCGAACGAAAGGGAGATTTTTACCTCATGAACTTTAGTGTCAAGAACAAGAAGGACAAGCTCTGTCTTGTTGTCTGTAAGAACGAAGAAGCCTGGTTATGGCATAACAGGTTCTGCCACTTAAACTTTCATTTGTGCTCTGCTTGCGAAATGGGTAAACTCAAAAGAGCTTCCCATAAAGGCAAGACTGATGTGTCTTTCCCTAGGCCTCTGTACATGCTCCAGGTTGACCTCTGCGGTCCAATCGCTACACAGAGCCTAGGTGGCAAGAATTACATACTAGTGTTAGTTGATGAATACTCGAGATTTACATGGGTGGCATTTGTCAAAAAGAAATCAGATGTCCCAAACATTCTGATTAATCTAATGAAAAGAATCCAAGTTCTGTATGAGTGCAAAATTAAAAAGTTGAGAAACGACAATGGCACAGAATTCAAAAACTCTGTCATTGAAGCTTACCTTACAGAAGAAGGCATATCTCGGAACTTCTTCGCTGCACGCACCCCACAACAGAATGGCGTGGTTGAACGAAAGAACCGCACGCTTATGGAGGCTGCAAGAACTATGCTGACAGCATCTGGATTGCCCATTTCTTTCTGGGCGGAAGCTATATCAATCGCCTGCTACACCCAAAATCGATCAACAATAGTAAAGAGACACATCAAGACACCTTATCACTTGATCAACCAAAGGCGACCAAACATCAAGTTCTTCCCTGTATTTGGATGCAAGTGCTTTGTCCTTAACGACAGAGAAGCTAGAGGGAAGTTTGATGTGAAAGTAGACGAAGGAAAGTTCATAGGGTACTCTGCCACCTCAAAGGCTTACAGAGTTTATCTTCTGCGGTCACGAACCATTGTGGAGAGTATCAACGTCTCTTTTGACGATTCTTTTCAGAAGACTTCTGAACAAATCAGTTCAGAACTCGATCTGAAAAAGGAATCCTCTGGGATCTCCAAAACAAGAGAAGCAAAACTGAATCTGCTATTTGAAGAGATGTTCAATGACGATATTGATCTCTCTGCTGGAGCTCCCAGAGCCTCTGGAGAAACATCTTCTGCCAACCAGACTGAGTCATGTATATCTCTAACTGGTCCATTAAATACTTCATCCTCCTCTGTGAATCGTGCAGATACAAGTGCTGAGGGGGAGCGAACAGAAGATGATACAAGCAAGGATACTTCTACAGAGGCACTGGATATACCAACTCTAGCTACAACAAAGGAACCAATACAAGAGGAAACCGAAGATTCTGTCTCTATATCCTCAGAGGAATCGATTCCAACTCTTATCGAAATACCCCCACAAACTGAGACACCGAGTTCAAGCACAAAAGTACCATCCACCATAGAGGTTGCACAAGAACCACATAGTGCAACCACATAAGTTCAACTAGATGATGCTAATGACCATCTCCCCAAGATGAAAAAGTAGACGAAGAGTCATCCTCAGAGCCAAATTATTGGCGATCCTTCTGAAAAAGTCAAGACAAGATCAGCCACTGCTAAATTTTGTTTCTTTACAAACTTTATCAGTGTGATCGAGCCAAAACGTGTTTCTGAAGCCCTAGATGATCCAAACTGGGTAGATGCAATGCAAGAAGAGCTTCTACAGTTTGAGAGAAACAAGGTATGGACCCTAGTTCCTCTGCCAAAAGAGAAACAAGACATAGGGACTAAATGGGTCTTTAGAAACAAGAAGGATGAGGATGGGGTGGTCATAAGAAACAAGGCGAGATTGGTGGCCAAGGGATACTGCCAAGCAGAAGGAATTGATTACGATGAGACTTTTGCCCCTGTCGCACGGCTCGAAGCGATAAGAATCTTCTTAGCCTTCGCAGCCCAGAGAGGCTTCAATGTCTTTCAAATGGATGTCAAATCCGCTTTTCTGAATGATCAAATTCAAGAAGAAGTATACGTCCAGCAGCCACCAGGGTTCGAAAGTGCCAAGTACCCAAACCACGTCTATTTCCTTGATAAAGCTCTGTATGGACTGAAACAGGCTCCAAGAGCAAGGTACGAACGCCTTTCAACCATTCTCCTTGGAAATGATTTCGAAAGAGGTACAATAGATACTACTTTGTTTTATAAAAGAAAACGTGAGGAGATTATGCTTGTGCAGATTTATGTGGACGACATTATTTTTGGTTCTACAAATGCACACCACTGCACAGATTTTGAAAAGCTCATGCAGAGTGAGTTTGAAATGAGTATGATGGGAGAATTAAACTTCTTCCTAGGACTCCAAGTCAAACAATCATCAGAAGGAATTTTTATTAATCAAGCAAAATATGTCTCTGACATTCTTTCTAAGTTCAAACTCTCTGATGCCTCTGTCATGAAGACCCCCATGTCTACTGGAAATAAGTTACACTCAGATCCAAGTGGAAAATCTGTAGTGTACAAGCTCTACAGAGGCATGATTGGGTCTCTTTTATACTTAACAGCTAGTAGACCAGATATAATGTATGCCACATGCCTCTGTGCAAGGTATCATGTTAACCCAAAGGAATCCAACCTTCTTGCTGTAAAGAGGATCTTTAGATACCTAAAGGGTACCAAGAATCTTGGCCTCTGGTATCCAAAGAACTCTGGCTTTGATCTTATGGCCTACACAGATTCAGATTATGGAGGATGCAAGCTCGACCGAAAGAGTACCTCTGGGAGTTGCCAATTCCTGGGTGGTAAACTAGTCAGCTGGAATTCAAAGAAGCAGAATTGTGTGTCGACCACTACAGCAGAAGCCGATTACGTTGCTGCTGCTAGCTGTTGCTCCCAGGTTCTGTGGATGTGAAATCAGCTAAAGGACTATGGTCTCGACATTCAGAAGATTCCCATCCTCTGTGATTCTAAGAGTGCCATTGCGATCTCTGCCAATCCTGTACAACACTCCAAAACAAAGCATATTGATATCTGATACCACTTTCTGAAGCATCATGTTGAACAAGGCACAATCGAGATGTATTTTGTGTCAATGGAATTCCTACTTGCGAACTTATTCACCAAGGCACTCGATGGGAAAATATTCCTTTTCTTGGTGGGTAAGTTGGGTATGCTAAACATGAGTTGATCCCCCTGTATGTGAGACTTGATCTTCTTGTAAATATGTATATATTTAAACTCTTTTGTATGTAAATTCTTTATCATCAAAAGTTCTGTACCCAACAGAGTTTCTGTGAAATTGCTCAGAGCCTCTGCAAATCCCACAGAACCTCTGGTGAGTTTCACTTATGTTCTATGCATTACTTATCTCATTTGATCCAAGCATAGGTCAAGGGGTAGTAGAAGGAGACATTGAATTGATCTACATAGGTTGATCATTCAAGGGGGAGCCAAAGAAGAGTAGTGGTCAACCAAATCCACAGAAGTCAGGTAATTTGCCGAGCAAAGGAGAATCAAAGGGAGAATGTCTCGCACAAAATCTTTTTCCAAAACAGTTTTCTAGGACACCAATTTCTAAATATGTCCTAAAAACACTGTTTAAAACAATTAAAAACTTTGGATGCTCAAAAAGTTTCATGAATTTTCTGTTATTAGAAATTTTCACTCATAGAGCCTATGTTGAGCTCAACAGAGCCTCTGTAATCGAAAATTTTGTAAGAAAATTCTATCGATCACTTCCAATGTCTTTTCAAATGTTTTTGGCAAAGGTGAAAGGTCAGAGGTTACGAAGAAGGTCTCAAATCACATAGCTCATTCCATCACAAAGCTTCTGTCGAAATGACACTTGTGCACAGAAACAGGATTCTGTAATGCGGGTTATTTTCTACAGTGACAGTCATTTGTGAATAGAGATGCCCACGCGCTCATCATTAATGGGCCGCGCACGACGTCTAATCGTGCTCTGCCACCTCTGACGTGGCACGCCACTATTGGGTGTGTCAGTCAAACGACGGTTCAGAGCATTGCCTACAGCTGTAAGAACTTGAGTGCGGACCCCAAATTTCATTAAATTCACCTCTTACTGTAGAATTCTATCCATTTTACCCTCGACTATATAACCCCGTTCATCCCTCTTCTTCATCCTTTACGACTACCTCTCAAGATTAACTCTGGCGAACAGTGCAATACCTGCAACTTTCTTCTTTCTACTCCATTTCTTCAAGCATTTAGTAATGACTTCCACCAGAAACTCACCGGCGACATCCCCTGCTCATTTCGAGCACTCACAACATCAAACCAGGCCCACAAATCCAGAACATGAACAAGGCGAATCCGTTGATTTCACTCGATCTACACACCTACAGTTCTTTTACGAAAATGACCATTTCGAGAACTCTCTACCCCTAAAACCCAACAATCACTACCTTGTGCCCTCAAGAACATGTTTTAGGGATGAACACGCCATTTTATTAAACATTCTTGAAAACCATCCCCTAAACACGCTGCTTACAAAGAAAGTCACGTGCATCCATGCCAGATACCTGAACCGGTTCTTGCAGAGCTGCTACTACGACGCGGAAGATAGGGAAATCAGAGGCTATATCTCAAAGCCTGATAAATCTGAAAACATAGAACTCAAATTCAACAGAACGATGTTGTCCCTTGAGTTCAACCTTCTAACAAGAGGCCTATTGGAGATCAAGGAATACGCAGAGATCCCCTCTGACAGAGAGCTCTGCGATTTCGCAGAGATGTTGGGATACAACACCCGCTTGAACAAAAGAAATGAATTCGGAAGGAACTGATTTCCACCTCTGTGGAACACAATGTTCTCAATCCTCAACAGATGCCTTACAGGCAAAGTAGGGAGTCCAGACCAAACCTCGCACCAGATCCTTGCCATTCTGTACGGGGTATATTATGACCTACCCCTTGATTTTGTAGCTATAATGATGCAAGAGCTCGTGAACACCATCGACCATCGCATATCTGCACACAAGGCCAAGGGCCCAAACGTCAAAGACCTTCCAGCCTTACAGCTCCAAAGGACTATCGGAGTCATTCTGGAAGCTCTGCTAGTCCTCAACAAATGGCCAATGGAAGGGTCTATAGTCAAGACTTACCCAATGGCCAGAATGGTCCCCACAAAACACGCAGAGGGGTATGCGCTCTGCAGACCTCTGACGGCCAAAAGTTCTGACCTATGCCATAAACGAACATCTTAGGATACCATATATACGCGATCATAGGACTCCAGAACCGAGTCCTGCGACACCCCCGCGTTTAGGAGCCCATATAGGATCCACAGTGGTTGAAAGAATGAGTCTAGAAGAGCACGCAGAAGCAGTGGCCAAGCACGAGCAGAAACTTGCCAAAATACGACTTCAGAGGAAGAAAATGATCTCCTCTGCCACCAAAAAAAAGGCCGTTACCTCCGCCAGAACACAAAAGGTTTCCAGAGCAAAGAAACCCTCAGAGGGTACATCTGCCAGTACTGCACAGATCCCCCAACCACCACCTGAAACAGTGGTTGCATCCTCTGCACCCCCTCCTCCAAAAGAGAAAAAGAAACGCAAGACAAAATCCTCAGAGGAGGGAGCTCCAAAACCAAAGAGGAAGAAAACCAAAAAACCCAATACACCTCTGCAGACCATTGCAGAGGAAGCATAAAATGTAGAAGTCCCTGCACAACCTCTGCTCTCCCTCACTCCAATCCATTATGCAGAGGAAGCCGATTTCTCTGCCTTCCTAGAGAGACCCGATATTGTTGAAACCCTTGACACCTCTGGTTGGACAGCAGAAGCTATCCCAGAGTTCAACTCTGACCAAGCCCAAATGGATTCTACTATGCCAGAGATTGACTCTAACCTAGAGGAACACGATTACCAGTTTCCCTCTCCTTCGAGCTATGATCCAGAACTATAAAACACAGAGGAGATGATTGAGACTGAAGACACTTGTGTAGAGGTACAATCTAAGCTTGAATCTCAAATCCTAGGATGTATGACAAAGGAGGAGTCTCTAAAAGACACCACAGAGAGACAATGGACCACCACAAACCCATCTATCATCGTCTCAGAGCTGGATTCTGATTTGGAGGAAGGTGATAGAACCCCGGAGGGAATCCATGCAGAAACACCAGAAGGACTTCTGCACCTAGATCTACAAACCTTACCTACTTTCCATCCCTACTACGCCTCACTTCTACCAAGTAAAGAAGAAATGGTACAAGCCGAAGGCACTCAGGCAGAAGTAGAGACTAGAACAGAATTTCCTAGGTTAGGTGTTTGACAGAGGGAGAAGCATAAAAAGATGCCGAAGATAGAAGAGGCACACAAGCACAACCCACTCCTAGTGCAATCCACATCTCTGACTCCGCCAGTCTAGTGGCAGAGGGAGTCATTGAAAAAGAGCCGCACAGCTCGATCTTAACCCAAGCAAACCGGGCAGAGGTACCTCTTCCCACCTCTGTGCCATTAGAATCCAGGGAATCTATTCTGAGGGAGTCCTCTCCATAGGACTCTCTCCTTCGTGATCAATTGCCCCAGATCACATCTGCCAACCCAGCAGAGGAATTTGTTTCCTCTGCTACACGCACACAAAGTGGTCCAATCAGCTCTTCAGAGGAGCTTAGTGCGCACAAAGACGAAGGGACTCTAGACAAGTTCCCGAGTCAACTTAAGGATACTCCTATACCAATCTCTGGAGTGGATCAGGAAAATGTTCTTAATAGAACTTCTGTAGAGTACGAGGCCTAAAAAACCTCTGCTCAAGGATCAGAAGGAAATCCTTCCGCTCTCAACATCAATACAAGAGCGAAAGAAGGTGTCCAAGGAACAAGGACAAACTCTGGGGAAGAATGTGTTCCCCCAGAGGTTACAGATGGTTCATGTGTCACAAGGGGTGAGTTCCAAACCCTTGTCACCTCTATGAAAAATTCATGAAGGAGTTGAAAAGCTCTTTTGATACTTTTGCAGTATCCACTACAAGGGCACTTACCGATCTGACCACCAAAGTGGACAACCTGTCCACAGAGGTGAAAACTGCCTGCACCAAAATGACACATGCTACAACAACCTCTGCAACCACCACACCGGCATCCACTTCTGCTCTGGAAACTTCAATTGTCAATCTTTCAAAGCAGCTGAAGAAGGACAGAAAAGCATCAAAGAACCTCCCACAATCCTCTGCCATGGCCATCACTACCGAAGACCTTCATGTTAGGGCAGGTTTTAATAGTTGATTTAAAGGTCAAGGGTTGTTTTGTAATAGTTTATTTTGAGCCTTTTAGTGAACGGGCCGTGGGCTTGTTAACCACGGGCCCATAGTATTTAATGTTGATTAGCTTGGAAAAACAAGCTAATCATCTCTTTTAGCTTTCAACTCTTCTTGTAATATTCTCTCTGAAAGATTAATGAAAGGGATGACCAGTTGAAATCATTTGTTCTTATTGTTCATATATTTCGATTTCATCATTGTTGCACAGATCTGGATTCTACAATTGGTATCAGAGCTGACAGACGGATTCGATTCAAAGCTTCATTCATCGATTTCTGGTTAGTTTGACTTTTACCCGTCTGACTATTCTTGAATTCTTGAATATTTGATTCAGTCGAAATTGGTTGTTTTTGCTTATTGGGTTGTGTTAGCATTATACTTATGAGTAATTCTGCAAATTTTCGCATTCCAATTCGATCGTTTGAGTGTTTAATTGAGCAATTTAAGATCAAAAGTTTTTGGTAGTGTTCTTGATAAAAATCCGATTTTTAACCATCAAAACTTGTTGTTTTGCATTGAAATCGATTGGATTAGTGTAATTTTTGTGTTTGGCATTATTACTAATCTTCCAGGATCGATTTTGGGCAACCCTAATCGAAAATTCGATCGATTTGAGCAAACAACCGACTTTTCCGGATAAACCAGCCGTTGTTTCTGGATAGCTTCAAGGTGTCCGGACGTTTGTGTTATTCCATCCGGATTCGTCACTTTTCCGGGTAAGTCATCCGGATAAGTATTCCATCCGGGTACCTCCAATTCCATCCGGACTCCTCATTTTTCCGGGTAAGTCACAGATTCCGGGTAAGTCACTTTTCCTTATACAATTCAGGTAACATTTGTATCCGGAAACCCAGTGTTTCCAGACATATCTTATCCAGACAATCCATTGTACCCGGAAACTTCATTGTATCCGGACAACTCAAGTTATCCGGACAACTCAAGTTATCCGGACCCGGTAATTTGCTCTTCACCCGGTAAGCTTATTTTTTCCGGATTCTTTATCCGGAAACCCCGTGCTAAGTCGCAGGAGGGGGACATTTAAGTATCTTTGATACTATTCCACTTTGAATCGAACAATCGTCTGACGATCACTCCAGTGCAACTGAAGATGTCTCCTGCTGAAGAAGACATGACAAAGCCGTGTCAGGTATGTGAACCTATCTTTTCAGAACTTTATGACCGAATGAAACCTCTTGTTGAACGGGTAGATTCCTTTAAGGCCACCTCTAATGAACAATTGCTTGAGATTAGATCACTATCTGAAAATCTAGATGTTCAAAGGAGGATAACTGAAAAATATAAGTCTGAAAATGCTAATCTAAAAGACAAATGCAAAAATCTTTCATTAGCACCTAAGGACTTAAGGGCCAAGTTATCTGATCTTCAGTCTCAGTTTGATAAGTGCTTGAATGAGAAAGAAGAAATTGTTTATCAATGTTCTTCTCTTCAAATTCAACACAAGGAGTTTGTGACTAAAATCCTTGACCTTGAAAACAAACTCCACAAAAGGGGTCAAACTGATCAAACCATCTTTCTGAATAAACCTAAAGAGTTCACATACTTTAACAAAGAGTGGGGAATCGGATATGATAACCCACACTATTTGAAAAAGGGAAGATGGCATGTACCCACTCTGTATGATTTTGCTTGTTTTGGATTAGATAAAAAGTATCCAGAATACGCAATTCAATGGACTGGTCCTCTTGAGCCCGAAAAAGAGGAGGACACCGAGGAACATAAGCGCACACACAAACGAGGAATTCAACTCCCATTTTGTTATGAACCTTTAAACTACTCATATCAAAAGGACAAAAAGTACCTTTCCAATGACTACTTTGACTCCTACAAGGTAGCTAGACCCAAGGATTCCTCCAAAAAGGATGACGATCTAGCACCTGCAACAAAGACTGAGACGGATGAGTTTAAACTCTATGTTCCCCCTCTCATCATGGAAGCAAAGATTGTTGAGTTGGAGGAGTCGTTTGAGAAAGAAAGGTCTATTTTTCAAAACGAAAAGAAAGTGCTCATGTCTGAGATTGAGAAACTCAAATCTGAGAAATCCGACGGTGTGTCAAGTGAGGAAAAGGAAAAATTTCAGTGGGAAATCAATACGCTCTCATCAAAACTGTCTGAGGTGACAAGAGAAACGATGAAAGAGTATATGATAAATAGTCAACTCCAAGTGCAGCTTGACTTGCTCCAAATTGCGAAGCAATTTTCACCTGAACTTTCCTCTAACTCATCTGACACATACTCGTGTAAAGCCTTTATAGGAAATATCTCTTTGCATGAAAATGAAGTTTCTCAAGATGAGTGTGTTAAAAGGAATTTAAATTCTGATTTTTCATACGCTTCCGCACCGAATTCCCCAAAGCACACAACCGAAAGCACAAAGTGTTCCTCGCCTTCCTCACCTGATCCTAGTCCAGTACTTCCCAAGATAGATTTTTCAGAGTACATGAACTCCGAAGGTAACGGTGATGAAGAGTTTGAGTCATTCCCCTTTGACAAACCTCTTCCAAGTCACACTGATTTTTTATCTCCTGTGGTGAATCATACGGTCGATTTTCAAAAAGGTCAATGTTCTAACACAAAGGCCCCAGCTGTGATCAAGATTTCTCAATCAAAACCAACTTCTAAACCAGATTCTAAAAGGCAATCACAGCCGAGGCAAGAGACCGGACCTTTGCCAACCAACACTAAGATTCATGTTTTCTCAAAAGTCACTGACTGCACTGTCCCTGTTGTTTCGGATAAAACCGGTCGCGCTAAACAAGATAAACCAAAGAGGCTAGGTAGGGAATCTATTGAGAAAGAGGCATCGAAGTCATTTAACGTTGTTTTCTATCCTAGGATGCATAAGCATGATTGCGAATGGAATCATAGGAATAATTTTGTTAAACGAGATGTTAATTTTCCAATTAAGCTCTACTCCATTCAGCAATTTATTCAATTATCGCATGATTGCTTATGTTGTTCTACTTGTGGTTGGAATGACATTGATGATATCAAAAACAATGATTGGTTTGGGTCATATCACATGTACAATCATACACCCAAACACAAACCCCGTAATAACAAGAGAAAATATCATAAACAACAGGGTTCTCAAACAGAGGTTAAACCACAGCGGGAGACCAACCCCATTCCAAAACGGGCTTCTCCCACTGAGGTTAGACCGGCACCCAGGTGGAATGCTGCTACAAAATCTGTTCCTCCTAAAGGTCTAAATTCTGCACCGAAGAGGAAACAAGTGCCAAAACCAGTTCCCTCTAACGGTGTCCATCCTACACCTAAAGGGAAAGCTGGGACAAAGCAAGCTTCCCCAAGCGGTGCCAAACCTAACCCTCCGGGACCCAGGCAAATCTGGGTACCCAAGGTCCGCTAAACTTGTTTTGCAGGACGGTCATGTGTGGTCCTTAGACACTGGATGCTCCACACACATGACCGCAAGGAGGGAGCTGCTCACGATCTACAAGGAACAATATTAAGAAGACGTGAGGTTTGTCTATACCTGTGCTTTAACAAGCTGCTCATGTGTTTAGGGGAAGCATAATCAGCTATCAGGTATGTTGTTCTACTGTTAAGGGGGAGCGTCACACACATTTTTTCTTAAATATGTTAAAAAGTTTTTTGTGTGTGTGGATACTCCCGTGTGCACTTCACTCTACGCGCACATTCTAAGGGGGAGCATGTCATCTTATGCTCACCATTTGAGGGGGAGCGACACAAGTTTTTCTTTAAATGTCTAAACGTTTTTGTGTGTCGAACTCTCCACTGCACAATTTTTTTGCAATATTCAAAGGGGAGCAAAGCCATCCCCATGCTCAGTTTGAGGGGGAGCGAGAGAAGGTTCATTTTTAAATCCAAACAGTCCTATTTTGGCAAAATCTACAAGGACAGAGCATTTTTGTGAAAATCCCAGAGTATCCGGACAGTCTTATTTTTGTCCGGAATGCTCAACTGTGTCCGGAAACCATGTTTGTCCGGAATGCTCAACTGTATCCGGAAACCATGCTTGTCCGGAACACCTTTTGTCCAGATACTTGTGTCGTCCGGAAAGTTTTGACGATCAATAGTTTTATCCGGACACCCTTTGTCCGGCTACTTGTGTCTGTCCGAAAAGTCTTATTTGTTCAAATCCTTGTCCGGACACCCCTGTTTTGATCTATCCGGTACCTGTTATGTCACTGCCAATCCTCAATCTGTCCCAGATTGAGCTACTTAATGCAAAGGTACGCACCTAAACTTGTTTATCCGCCTCAGTTTCTAACTTTGGGTCTTTTTACAGATATTCCATGGCGGATCAACAACCTCAATCCGAGGGGAAGAGTCACACTGTTTTTTCTTGTGTTGATATCACTCTCACTCCAAGGGGTAGGAAGTCAATCCCCATCTATGTTTTG
Organism: Saussurea involucrata; assembly: GCA_033807775.1. Lineage (NCBI taxonomy): Eukaryota > Viridiplantae > Streptophyta > Magnoliopsida > Asterales > Asteraceae > Saussurea > Saussurea involucrata. The sequence goes on from CM066315.1 coordinate 100,397,146, forward strand.
AGGGGGAGCAGGATAATATCCATGCTTTCATTTCAGTTGAAGCCCTACCTATGATAGCATATAGACGAGAGTTAGGGAATCCCATGGTCCAGCCAGCGCCGGAGGGACCTTCCCCGGGACATAGAACATGTGAGAAGGAGGGAGTTAAGGTCAAAAGCAAACCAAGAAAGATTGAGCCGTAAAGATAAAGAGGCTCCTGAGCGAACCCAACCACGTGATATCCGGGTTGCCACATCTACTACACCGTCTCATCTGTTGGGACGGGGTATTGAAGAAGACTCCGTGGACCCAGCGGAGCAATTGCACGACCCCCTCATCCACTCATCCGTCTCACGACAGACGGATGTTTCAATATTACACGGGGAACAAGCACAACTTCCACCGGCCTCTCATTCGGAGAGTGTTGGTGTTGAAATAAGAGACCAGCAGCCCCCGGTCTCGACTTCATTTCGTGCACCATCGAGTCTAGAGCCTCTTGACATAAATCAATCTTTGGCTAGGACACTTAAAAGGGAACAACACCAAGTCGAGGCTCTTAGTGACCCGACCGGAACCACCGTAGTGTCTTCACCTCTTGGTGAAACACAAAGATCGGCGGGAAATCCTACCACAGCTAACATCACGCCAACTGTGAACGTAGGTGGCAATACCCGTGTGGTAGATGCCTCAACGGGCAATCTAAGTGATCCCGGGGTTAATTTACCCGACTTCGTGTCACCAGGGTCTCTGGACAGCACCCTTAAGGCTGTCCGCCAGGATATGGAGCAACAGATGCAGCAACATGTAGCCGTTGAACTTGCCAAAGCGATGCGCGCTATCAAAGGTAAAGGCCACCTCGTCGAAACTGAAACCGCTCATGTACCTCCACCGATTCAACCGCAACCTATCTATTCGGTGGACACCCTCAAGACGATGCTATTGGCCCAATTGCTCCAGGAATCCGACACAACCGCATCTGCCGAAGCAGACCTAATCTCAGTTCTCCGATCACAGGTCACTGCTCCATCTTCATCTATTACCATTCGCTTAAACGCCATTGACTCGACTCTCAAGGACTACAACCTAGCACTCACAACGCTGTCTGAGAGGGTCCACTCACTAGAAGACACTTGTAAGAGTCAAGCCGGCGGTCTCAAACGCAAGCACGGTGACCAGGAGGATCCTGATCACCGTGAGGTGGAGAAGCGTCTACGCCAAACCGAGACCGTTCAGATCATGACTGCCGAAACTTCAACAGTGGTTCAACAGGAACCCCCAACTGCGGCAACTACATCAGAAGCACCCGAAGCCGAGTTGCCACTAGCAGATATGGTCATAGATATGGATATTTCAGATGAAGATGACCCGACGGTTGAAATGCCCGAGGGTTCAACACAGGAACTGGTCGATTTTGACTCGTCAGACAGACCGATACTGGACATGATAGATCCAGAGTGTGAGACCAACCCGGAGACCGAAGACGCATGGTAAGAAAAAACCGCCAGTGCCGTAAATCTCCAGGTAAATTTGGTCTTCCCTACTGATGAGGACGACAATATTGACTACGATCAGTTCCTGCTCCAAAATTTATATGGAGCAACCCCCGTTCACTATGCTCAACCCGCCGGAACACCATCAACAAGACCCGAGTCTACTACTTCCGATCTTCCGACAACTACTCCTTCCACGACAACGTCTGATCTTCCTCCCTCTCCTCAACAGCAACAAATCCGTTGGGAGAAGATCATGGTACTTATCCCTCATCTGGAGGAATCTTTGAAAAAGTTGTTCGTACACAAGCTTCGCCCGATCGAGCCAATCTTTTGCCTTGGTATTTACAACCTCGACCCCGAATACCAACGGCGTTATATACTTGCAATGCAGCGGTGCCTTCCAGTCAGTCAAGTCAGAACAAAGCATCAGATCACAGAGGTTCTTAACATCCATTCACGCCGCATCATGAGGATCGTCTATCCAGTCTTCACCGTTCGCCGCGAAGATGGTAATGAATGGAGATTCTCTGAAGCCGACTTCAAGAACCTCCGACCGCTGACTTTCTGGTATTACTGAAAGACTTACGTTCAAGAACCGTCCGACCGCTAGAGATTACAAAGGCGCTCGAAGCCGTTCGTCGACACCTGGTCCGTACTATCATGATGTCATACTTAACGGATTTTCAAATGGCTGTCGAGAACAGGGCTAAGAAAGTCAATCTGATAAAACCAAATCTGAAAGCTCCTGAACTGAAGATGTATCCCGAGAACTCTCTGCTTCTACAACCTGAATTCGGGATAGTCTACAACAACGAACAGAACGAAAAAAGGTTTATGCGTTTCAGTCAGGTAGACAGATTTTGTGACGACACGCTTCTAAAAGTCAGAGATGCTCTTCGAAAGATTATTCAACACGAGTCTGAGAATCCAAAGCATTCGTATGTCCCAAATCCTAATGAAACAACTGCTCGGGAAGCTTTGGAAATGATTGAAGACCGCATCGACTATCGCCGTGTTATCAGATTCTTTGAGGTTCACTTCGCGTTGCGCAAACGATACGTATTCAACTGGCAAGAGATAGAGAGCGAACTCGAACTTCAAATCAAAGGGGGAGATTGTTAGGGCAGGTTTTAATAGTTGATTTAAAGTTCAAGGGTTGTTTTGTAATAGTTTATTTTGAGCCTTTTAGTGAACGGGTCGTGGGCTTGTTAACCACGGGCCCATTGTATTTAATGTTGATTAGCTTGGAAAAATAAGCTAATCATCTCTTTTAGCTTTCAACTCTTCTTGTAATATTCTCTCTGAAAGATTAATGAAAGTGATGACCAGTTGAAATCATTTGTTCTTATTGTTCATATATTTCGATTTCATCATTGTTGCACGGATCTGGATTCTACAATGGGCTTAGTTAATTGTGTTTAATGGGCTTAGGCCTTATCGTCTAAAGCCTAGGTATTTAAGGTTAGTGTTAGCCTTAGAATTAGGTTAGACGATTCATTAGAGAAATTAGAGCTTAATTGTTTTAGAGAGAGATAGTTGTTTTTCATTCAAATATTTGTAAACTATCTTGATTAATGAATATGAGAGGGATGACAAGTTGAAATCATTATCTGTTCTTGTTATTCCTCATTGAATCGTTGTTACCTGTTAAATCTGGGTCTAACAATTGGTATCAGAGCAGAATCGGTGATTTGAAGATACGAAAGAAATCGAACGAAAGCGAGAAAAGGTATAATTTTCGTAGTGAAATTTTCTGGAAAACACAGCCAGCCGTTTCGCCTCTTCCCGGAGATTGAACCGTCGGATCGTCGCGCTTTCTGGACAGTAGCTTCGGGACATCTTGTTTCACATTCTGACCGGTTGGATTAATCGTCTGAGGTGCAGAAGTCTCCCAGAATTTTATCGAAATACAGCAGATTTTCTTGAAGAAAAGTGTTCTTCAACCGGGTTTGCAAGAGCTCTTTCATCGATTAAATAATTTTCTTATATCTCGATTGTTTAATTGTTTTAATCGAGTCTTTATCTGCGATTACAAGGACTCAAAGGTATTAATTTTTCAAGTTAAAAATCAAATCTTGAGTTTTTGGTGTTCTTCAATTTTTGTGGTGATTATTGGGAAATAGGACATATTTTGCTTAGAAATCGATTTGGGTGTGTTTGTTTTTGTGTTTTTGGTCAAAAGCTAACCCTACAGGAGTGAATTCAAGCAACCCTATCGAATCTTGTTCCAAATTGCAACCACAGCCGCACTGTCCGGAAGTTTCTCATTGTTACCGGTAAAGTTTTCTATTTCTTAATACTATCCGGATTGATTTTGGTTTCCGGGTAAATTTAATCGGACACCTCAATCTTTCCGGGTACCAAATTTGTCCGGATAACATACACTTCCCGAATACCCAGTTATTTACCGGATAAAATATTCTTTTTCAAAGTGTCCGGATACATTTTTTAAAAGTCACCGGATAGATTTGTTTAAAAAGGATTACCGGATAAAACATATTTATTTTGGGTTACCGGACAATTTTTTTTTTCACTTACCGGATGCATTTCATTTCTATGCATATATCCTCCTACATGCATGCATGCTCTCATTAATGCATGAAGATTTGATTAATTCTCCATATCTCGTATGAATATGTTTTGTTTGCTTGCATACTCTACTGCTCACATACATAGCATACATACATTAATACATACATCATTTGATAATTATTTCTCTCATCCATCGCATACATATATATCATTCATAGTTTAAGAATTAATTTTTGTTGGCTTGAATTTGATCGAGAAACAAGATCATCCGGTAAGTTCGTTTTCACCCGGTAAATCGCAAATAACCTTTTCCCGGTATCCAGTAGGTAACCGTAACCGCATCCGGATTCCTTCTGTTTCCGGTAAGTTTCTCATCATCCGGTCAGTTGTGTTTCGGTAAGTAAGTTTTTGATCGGAAACTCATTCATCCGGATTTCTCACCTTCACCCGGTAAGTTAACTTAATTTTATTTTGTCCGGTAAACCAACTTTGTCCGGAAAGTACATCTCATCCGGTAAACCATTTTCATCCGGTAAGTATCTTTTGTTTCCGGTAAGTTTGGTTGGTTAGTTCTCGTCGGTACCCGAGTTACCGCACGTCTCGTGATTGATAAGTTTTTTTTAACGAAAGTTGCGATCAATTTGCAATTTTTGTGACGCTTGAGAACTTTTGCGACGATTTGATCTTACTCGCGACGCTCATCATTTTTGTGATTTATTTTTCGTCGTGTTTGATCTAACTTAGTTTGTTTTCTTACAGGTTTCATTCTCGAAGAGTAATTTCGCTCAAATTCGATAATAATCAGATCTTAATTCTTGGAAACGAATTTATTTTATAAATTTGTTTTTCAAATTTAATTTTTGATTTTCTTCCGCATTTTTTTATTCTTCAAAATCAACATCGATTAACGATCATAATTTTTCAGGTAACAATGTCAATAGCAATTTACTGCTACAATCCGAATTGTAGTGAAAGTGAAAAACGTTATGAAAAGAATATCAAGCAACAAGAGGAATTCTGCAGCAAGTTAAACGAAAAACATAAACTGCAAATTTCCGAATATTCTGAGAAGCTTGCCAAGTCTGAAGAAAAGGCAACAGCATTAGAGTCTGAAAACTCTGAGCTGAAAAAGAAGTTGTCTGATTTATCATCACGAGGTGATATCAAGAAGACTGAGAAAGGGCAAGCGAGTCTGTGTGAAAAGAATATCAAGCAAGCAGATGATTTGTGCAGCAAGTACATAAAAGAACTGAAGGAGCTCAAATCTCAAATCTGGAAGAGCTCTGAGAAGCTTGCTGAAGAAGAAGAGAAAAGTAAACTCCTCAACTGTGAAAACCTTGAGCTTAAATGCAAACTAACCTCTCTTGAAAAGACTCTTGAAAAGGAAAAGGAATGTTTTGAAAAAGAAAGACAATTGCTTAATCAAAAGCAGTCTGGTCTTTCAACCAAATCTCTTGAAGAAAAGAAGAGACTTGAACTCGTGTGTTTAAAACTTTCAAAACAGATCTCCGACTTTGAAAGGGTTTTAATTTCAGAAAGAGAGAAGTTTGAAATAGAACGCAATTCTTTTACTAAAACGAATGGAGAACTTTCTTTGAAAATATCTGATTTAGAAAAAGAATTAGACGTTCTAATCAAAGAATCTGAGAAAGGGAAAGTTGAGGGTTTTAGAGCCAAATGTTTAAAAGATGATTTTTCAAAATAGAGAAAGGTTTTTCAGTCCGAGATTTCTAAGCTTACAAAGAGATTATCTGAATTAACTACCGAGTCTTTGAAGAAACAAAAGGTTAAATCTGATTCAAAGATTTTTGTCAAATCAAATAATTTTTCAAAAGATCAGATTCGACCTTCCAATCTTTTCTATAATTCTCGTGTTGATAATAAAGATAATCCATCTTTCAAGAAAGTAAAAATGGAGTGGAGAGTTAAAGGAACCACTCCGGCTCCAAAGTCACCCGTCTCTGTTAAAAGTGACAAGAACAACACAGCTTTCCACGCTAAACCTTTTGTGAAGACTGCTCGAGTTTACTCTGTTAATAAACTGATCAGCTTATCTACACAGAAGCTGTGTTGCTCTTATTGTGGAACAAGTGACTTTGTGAAGAAAGACCATGCTCAGTATTGGTATGGTACTTATAGTATCCCAGGTCCTCATAAGGCATCTAACCATCAAGGATCCATCCCAAGATGGATACCAAAATCTTTCTAATCTGTTTTGTAGGAACGTCATGTGCATTTAAATTAGAAGATTCGTTTCACATGACGAGCACTCAAAGGTTAGGCCAATTTTGAGGGGGAGTACTAACTTATGCAAGGTATGTGCACCCTAACTGAATTCAAAAACCGTGGTAATTCATTCTGGATAACTTACTTGTGTTTGTTATTCTCCAAGGTTAAATTCCATGACTGCCACGTGTCAATTTTTTCTTGACTTAGTTATTTCCATGTCTCTCATATTCGTTGATTTTTCGATGGAAATACACTCGTTTTGAATTCCACTTTGTGTTCACAGTTCATCATTTCATATTAATGATTCATTCTTATCTGACATAATAATTGTGACTTGTTCTTCACAGTTAAGCTTTCTAATTATTGATTGATTTTTGAAGATATTGTGCTTACTGAGTCATTCTGTCTTGCGTTTGCTTTTGTTTCTTGGAATTCTATTTCAAATGATTTTAATGACTTCTGAATAATTCAGTTCAGAACTCGTTTCTTAAATTTAATGACTTCTGATTACCTCAGATCAGGACTCGTTCTTAAATGCTTTGACTTCTAAACATTTCAGTTTAGAACTCGTACCTCACTGTTTTACGAAACTGTTTTACTCATTGCATGTAAGGAGTGTTAGGATTTTTATCGTTTCTATGGTCTATCCAGAACCGGAAGGACCTACCCATGAAACACATCCATTATAGATATCAGTGAGGGGTCTAGATTGCTAGATGAGTTTGGAGAGAAAAGAATATGGTGAGGATGTGACAGGACTTAAAAGAATTATTGGTCCTTACCAAACCGAGTCAGTTATCCGGGTAACCACACAATCTATTCATTCTCGTTATTTGGAGATGAATATTGAAACAGACATGGACCCAGTGTCAATAACTCGTGTCACCCCACCCAACCACTCAAGTATCTCACAACAGATGCTTGTTTCACATATTCACGGAGAATTAGCATATACTCTATCTATTCCTCACTCGGAGGTCTTAGATATTGAAACAGGAAGACATCAGCTTCGGTCTCCGAACTTCACATTCTATTCACTGTGTGTATTGATTTTTAACTTGCGTCCCAGGTTAAGTCAATCTTTGAGCCTAATAGATAGAATTTATTCTTTCACACATGCACGAGTCTTTGTGATTCCCATCGCATATCTTTGTGATATTGCCGGAACAGTTTGAGAAGTAATTTTTAAATTTTTACTTCAGTGATAACTGGAAGTCCTATCAGAGATACCCCTTTGCCAGCTCTGAACATAGGCCACGCAATTTTTTTTTAAATTGTTGTGATAACAGTTACTTCTGTGTTTATGTGTTAGCTTATTACCCTGGTTACTATAATGTTTTATCTGGATTTTTGCTACTCGTCACCGTTGTCTTTGAACGTGCATGATGCTCCGGATGCTCCTACTCGTTATGAGGGGGAGAAAGGGTACAAATTCAAAGACACCGCATATCAAGTTGAGGGGGAGTTAGCAAAAGCCGAGGGGGAGTAAAAAAGTCCCCATGCAAAAGCCAAGGGGGAGTAACGGTCAAGTTCCAAATTCCGAAAAGACTTCAAAGTGCTTACAAGTGATCAACTCTTCTCATCGTTTATCAAGTGGTGTTCGCTTCGAATTATTTCCTCCATCGAGCATATTGGTTCTACAAGTTCTTAAAGCTGAAGCTGAAAGCAAATTCAAATCGCGATTCGTTGAAGATTTAAAGACCAAGAGCTTTATTCAAGGGGGAGCGCTGAAATGACATGAAGACAAGCAACATCATTGCTTCAAAGATTCAAGAAGAAGAGAAGATCAAGACTTGAAGATTTCAAGACCGATTTTTATTTATATATCTTTAGGGGGAGATTGTTAGGTCCATAAATGACCTACATATTAGAAAGATATATAAATAATTATATAGTACTTAATTAGAATTAATTAGATTAATTAGATTAATTAGTTTAATTAATTTTCTTGTAAAAGCCTTAATTGTTAAATGGGCTTAGTTAATTGTGTTTAATGGGCTTAGTCCTTATTGTCTAAAGCCTAGGTATTTAAGGTTAGTGTTAGCCTTAGACTTAGGTTAGACGATTCATTAGAGAAATTAGAGCTTAATTGTTTTAGAGAGAGATAGTTGTTTTTCATTCAAATATTTGTAAACTATCTTGATTAATGAATATGAGAGGGATGACAAGTTGAAATCATTATCTGTTATTGTTATTCCTCATTGAATCGTTGTTACCTGTTAAATCTGGGTCTAACACTTCAGAAGGCCCTGGATAAAGTCCAAGAGCATACATTCGATCAAACCAAGGCTCTGAAACCCCTGGAGTATATCACTAGAGCCCAACTCACAGAACTGGGTCAAGGTGTGTTAAATGAAATGACCGAATTCATCAAAGCCTTAACCACCGCCAATGCCAATTACGTAAAGGATTTCCAAAACAGTGTGGGAAAGTTGCGCTTCAACTCAGAGGCAGAGGTCGCTTACCTTCTTTGCATCTGCGATGACTTATGTGCTAAAATGTTAACCGCATGTACCTCTCAACCAAAGAAGCCTCCAACATCATGCCGAACAGAAGGTAATGCGGACAGGGGTCAAGATGACTCTGATGATGATTCTGATGAATCATCAGGTCAACATGAGGGGGAGAAGAGGAGAAAAGACAGAGCTGCCAGCAGAGATTTACCAGCTCCACCACCACTCAACGCCGAACCAATAACACAAGTACCTCAATGCTCTGAAAATCAACAACAGAAAAAGACCACGGAGGAAACACCCACCTCTGTGGAAACAACTCAACAACACGAAAACTCACCCTTACCCAAGCTAAAGACAACCTCAGAGCATGTCCAAATCCTTACCTCTTTTGAAGAATACCAACCAACCCCAACACCGAATTCAACTGAGAAAACCCAACTACCATCCCCTACACCAGAAGCTGAAAAGACAAAATCTCCATCTCCCAAACCCAAAACAACAGAAGATCCCAAAACCAAATCTAGAACCAAAACAGTAGTTCAAAAACAAAGGAAATATCTGAGCAAAACCACATTACCAACCAAGCCCTCTGACAAACCAACGAGGCACCTCCATCAAAGACCTCAAAAGCACAACTTCCAAAATCAACAAAGGCAACCCCACCAAAAACAACAGAAAACGCTCCATCAGCAAAGACCTTAGAGGATCAACCGATAAAACAAACATCGGCTACCCAAACCCAAAAAGCAGAAGTACAAAAGCCTAAGGCCAAGGACAAAGGAAAGTCCATCATGACAGAGCAACCGAAACCCAAGAAGCAGAAGCATCAACCTACTGAAAAGCTATTAAAAAGCTCTTTTGATGCTTTTGTCACACCCAAACCTGAAGAAGAAGACTAGGCCTTCGGAGTTCCCCCTCTGTCATCCAAGCCCGTCATAGATCCAAAGGCGAAGCCATCAGAAGATCGAGTTGCCCAACTGATCATCAATCTTGATGCTCTGCGGAAACCCATGCCACCACCCATGTTCATCAAAGACAAATGGAAGAGGTGGTGCATAAATACTTATACAACAGAGCCATAAACGATCCTCTGCCACCATCATTTTTTAAACCAGATATGGTTGAGCATATGCGAGAAGACTTCTACAGAGATAAAGCCAAACCTGTCCGTGAAGTCTTCTCAAACTCAAAGATAGACAAGGTCATATACTACAAGCTTTCCCACACCAGAGGCGTACATGTCTACTACAACCTCTTCCACGAAAAAATGGTGGACAGATCAGAGAACAAGTTCTCAGATGCAGATCTGAGAAACCTAAACGCCTATGACCTACCCGACCTTCTTCTCTAGGCAAATCAAAACTACAACTACAGACTTGAAGTCCAAAGAGCTTACGCTAAAATCAAGAAGGCTATGCGCGAAAGACTTCTGTTATACATCCTAACTAACTTCCAAGTGGGACTCGACCTTAGAGTATAAAGAATAAGTCTCCCACCACCAGAAGACCAATGCCCCTCCTCTACCGACATTAGACCAAACTCCATCATCACAAGGCATAAGGTTGGGTACGTATAAGATGATGCTTTCTTTATAAAACATTAGGGGGAGATTGTTATATTAAATTAGCTGCTAATTTTAATTAAATGTTTTATAAAGAAAAAGTGTATGGGCTTTTTAGTTAGCTTTATGGGCTTGAGCCCTTTATTGTAAATGGACCCTTTAAAAAGAAGTTTAAGGTTTTATTTATCATTTGAGAGAGGGTTTTAGAAGTTACACACAAAAACACACACTGACTTATTCTTATGAGAGTCATCTACTTGTAAAGTGTGGTGTTCTTCAACATTTCTCCTGCATATAATTCATCAATGAATATGAGATGAGTTTCTTTATGATTGTTCTTATTGTTCATCTTATCTCTATTTATATACGAATTGTTCTTCTATTGTTTTCTTGTCCTAAATGGGACCAACAATTGTTCTTCTACAGTTGGTATCAGAGCTGATTGATTTGCTCAAATCAATCGATCCAATCTATCCAGGTTGATTCATAGTTGTTGATTGTGTTTGTGTGTCTTAAAGCTTCATAGAATACTCTGTTTTTACTATTCAAGTTTAAAACAAGTTTTCAGAGTTCATTTAACTTTGTTTAAATCTTTCTAGCTAGTTTAAAGATCTTCTCTACTCAAGATTACTGTTCCATTGGTTACTGTTCATTCACCTTTAATTTAAACTATTTTGAAACCATATTACTCTATTTTTCTTCAAAATGGCTAATAACAACATAAATGCCATCTATACTGCTGGTTCTCTGACTAAACCTCCTACTCTTCTGAGAGATGAATATCCTCAGTGGAAGATTAGGATGGTTAACTTCCTTGATGGAATGGACAGAGATTTAATGCGATCTGTCAAAGATGGACCATTCCAACCCATGGTTTTGGTTCCTCGTGTACCCGCAACACAAACAACTGCTGAGATTCCTGCTCACTTCGAAGTTAAAACCACTGGTTTTACAGATGAAGAGACGCTAAAAATGGAAAATGACCTTAAAGCGGTTAGACTTCTGATTATGGCCATTTCCAACGATATATTTCAAGAACTAGATTCATGTGTTACTGCTAAAGAAATCTGGGATCAACTTCTTAATCAACTTGAGGGTGGTATCAAGACCCAAAAGAACATAAGGACCCAATGTATTAACGAATACAATGATTTCAAGGCACTTCCTGAGGAAACCTTACAACAAACCTACAACAGATTTAATGTTTTGATAAACAAATGCAAAAAGTGTGGGGTTGTTAGGTCGAAGGAAGATAACAATGTTCTGTTTTTGAAAAGTTTAAACGATGAATGGTTAAATCTGTCCATGTCTTTACAAGCTAATCAAGATTTAGATGCATGGTCTCTTGCTGATGTGTATGGCACTCTTGCTGCACAAGAGAAGGATGTTGTCAAACAAAAAGGCAAATCCACCATTGCAGGTCCAATCGCTTTGGTTTCTGATTCAAAGAAACCCACTGAAGGAAAGTCCAATAGATAGAGTTCTAGCAGAGAGAAGAAGAAAGAGAAGTTTATGAAGAAAAAGGGAAAGAAGAGTCTGGTAGCTGAAAGTGATGCTGAAGAAAGTTCATCAGAAGATGATGATATCAATGCCTTTGCTCAATCTTTTGCGTTAATAACTTAAAAATTTAACAAGGGATTTGGCATGGTATTTGATAGAAGAGGAAGGTACGAGAGAGAAGAGAAATATGAGAAAAGAGGTTACACTGCACCTACTCACCAGAATAGAGCTCCACAAGAACAGAGACCTCAACCACAACAGAAGTATAATGCTCCAATTCCTCAGTAAACCGATGCTGCCCAACCCATCAATCAGAATGATTGACGTTGTTTTAGATGTGGCAAACCCGACCATTTCTCTGCTAATTGTAGAGGTAAACTGGTGAAAGACCAGAATTACTACAAGAACAAATACAAGTACAATTACAGAGAAAGAAGCTATGTTGCTGGGATGGAAAACTGGATCTCTGAATCGTCCTCTGATGACGAACCAGAGCAGGCCAATTTCTGCGGGGTAGCTGTGGATGATGAAAGTCCAGAGGTAGCTGATTGGATGACTGGAGAGATGCCAGAGAAATCAACAGAGGAAGATTTGACTCAGAATGCATACGCTCTTGCTGTAACAGAGCCAACTGACAGAGCGCTGGGGACCACCAGACCCAGTGCCAAGGTATGTTCTGCTTCTGAATCAAAATCTGACTCTGAGTTGGAAATGCATGTTTCGTTGTTAACAGAAGAATTTCAACTTTTAAAACAAAAACTTTCAGAGGAAAAGGAATTGAGAAAGCTAGCTCAGAAGGATCTGTCCTTCTATAAAAGAGAGAAAACACTCTTGGAACAAGAGAAGGAAGAGATAGCCAAAGAAAAATCTGAGCTAGAAGTCTTAACTAAACAGAAGGAAAACACCTTTTCTGAAAAAGTTAAAGAGTTTGAGGATGTTTTGAAGCAAAAGAATGAAGAGGTTAAGAAGTCAGAAACCGAAAGACTTAACTCTGTTGCTTTAAAAGATTATTTTCAAAGAGAAAGGGAGGTTTTGCATCAATCCCTACAAAGGAAAGAAATTCAAGTAAAAAAGTACCAGGATGCACAAGATGTGCACATCAAGATAAACTCTCAAAAGGATACACAAGGTCTTGGTTTCAGTGACATTGCTCCCTATAATGGAAGAAAGAAGACATCTCTGTCTTCTGCCTTCTATGTTGGGAAGATCCAGGAAGATGTGATCTCTGGTACTGCAGCTTTCAAGAGAATCAAAACCTCATAGGTATTTTCAAGGACCAGGAGACTTAATTTCAGGAATGTCAGTTATGACTCCTTGGATCAAGAAAAGGTTATAAAACCATCTTTTCAAAGTTTATTCTTGATCAAGGAAGAGCTAGAATCATACTTCCTAATTCTGGTAAAAGTCTGGATCCTAAAGAGATTTTCAACTTTAACTCTTTTAAGGTACATAAGTCTGTCACTTCTGTGGATGAACCGTCTGATGTTAAACCACAAAGCGAGTTCAACCCTGAAGCCCAGTCTTCTCTCCTACTTCTGAGGAGGATTTGAAAAGAGTTCTGAAGGAAAATGATGTTTCTGATGCATTAAAACCCAAGTTGAGAAAGTTTAAGTCTGCTAAAGATATTATCTCTGTGATACCCTCAGAGTCTACCACCAGAGCCACCATAGACTTTCTAGCATCTGATAGTGATTCTGATTCTGATGTGGATGAGCAAATTTTCTATGCTTAAGAGACTGTTTTACACAAACCCAAGCGAGCTTCTATTGAATCTGAAACTTTGAAAAATGTATCATTCTTTACGAAACAAGCCAGATTCATACCAGTTCCTATTTTTCAAAACAAAGGTATCAAAATTCTTTCTTCTAATGAGATAGAAGACAAGAGAAGAGAGAAAGCTAAAAACGTCTATGTGAATCAAACCTCTGTTCCCCTTGCTTTTAAACCAATCAGATTTACACCAGAGCAGAAGGGAAAATGGAAAGTCAATGAAAGACCTATTTCTGCCTCTGTTGTAAATCAAAGAAGAAACTCTTTTTGGTCAAGTGAGTCTGTTCCAAAGAAAAATGGCAATTTCAAGAAGCAAAACCAGGACAGAATGTATACGAAGACATCTGGTCCTAAAGTTTTTCAATCCCAAGTGCCATTCAACCAACAGTTTTTGAATAAAAACAACTATTTTCATCAATCTTCATGCTCCATCAATTGCAATTGTATTCAACTTCTACTTAAATTGCAAAATCACCTGAATGGTCCTCACTGTGTTCTAAATCGGTCACACCAGAGAAAAAATCCTAAGACTGTCAAGAATACACAGAGAAAATCCTCTGGCACACCATCACAGAATGGAAAGCCAGTAGGTAAGCCAAACACCCCTAAGCCTAACAAGAAAGGACCCACCATGCAATGGGTACCTAAAAGAAACTAATATGTCTTGCAGAAGCCTCATGTGCAGATCTGGTACCTAGATTCAGGATGTTCCAGGCACATGACATGCAATAAGGAGCTGCTGACTTCATACAAGAACAAAATGGGAAGTGCAGTAACCTTTGGAGGAGATAATGGTGGTCAGATTAGAGGCTATGGTACTTTAATTAATGGTGGTGTTTCAGTTTCTGAAGTTGCTTACGTTGAAGGATTAAATCATAATCTACTCAATATAAGTCTACTCTGTGATCATGGGTTCGATGTCAATTTTAGGAAGAAGTATTGTTCTCTGTTGCTTTCCGAGTCAGGTCAAGAACTTTTTAGAGCCGACAGAATAGGCAATATGTACAAAATGAATTTTAATCCAAACCAAAACTCTACAACAGAAAAACTCTGTTTAGTGTCTTTGAAAAAGGAAGATGCCTGGCTCTGGCATAAAAGATTTGCCCATTTGAATTTCCAAAATCTTGACAAACTCGTGAAGTTGAACTTAGTAAAAGGTCTTCCTTCCCTTAAATTTGACAAAGACCATCTATGTTCTGTCTGTGAGCTGGGTAAGATGAAAAGATCTTCACACAGAACAAAGAGTGATCACAGTTGTCCCAGACCTTTGCATATGCTTCATGTGGATCTCTGTGGTCCAATCTCTATGCAAAGTCTGTCGGGCAAGAAGTATATTCTAGTACTTATAGATGAATTTTTTAGATATACATGGATTGAGTTCATCAGAGTAAAATCTGATGTCCAAGAAATTTTGATAAGTTTGTTGAAAAGGATACAGGTTCTGTTAGGTCTCAAAATCCAAAAGTTGAGAAGTGATAATGGGACAGAGTTTAAGAACGCCAAAATAGATGCCTATCTATCAGAGGAAGGTATTTCCCAGAACTTCTCAGCCGCAAGAACTCCACAACAGAATGAAGTAGTGGAAAGAAAGAACAGAACTCTGGTAGAAGCCGCCAGAACCATGTTGGCAGGTTCTAACGTCCCAATCAACTTCTGGGCAGAGGCAGTCTCGACAGCCTGTTTTACCCAAAACAGAGATGTAATTGTGAAAAGATTTAAGAAGACTCCCTATGAACTCATCAACAATCGAAGGCCAAATGTGAAATATTTTCATGTTTTCGGCTGTAAGTGTTATATCTTGAATGACAGAGAACAACTGAGCAAATTCGACAAGAAGGCTGACGAAGGAATCTTTATTGGTTATTCCTTAACATCTAAAGCCTACAGAGTCTACAATACCAGAACAAGAGTCATTCACGAGAGCATCAATGTGTCCTTTGATGAAAATTCATCAAGTTCCTCTGATCGCAAATCACCAGAGGGGACACAGAAGAATCAAAAACCAAGTTCTTCAAACTCAAGAGAAGAATTTATCAACTTAGTCTTCAACGACTTCTTCGATGATGATGATTCCTCTGTCAACATGACCAGAGCCAATCAAGCTCAGAACTCAACATAACAGAATCTAACAGGTACAACTCTTACTGGTCCCTCCAATTCTTCACCATCTACTTCTCTGTCTACGGGTATTATTCAGAGAAACGAGGAACCACAACAAGATGTAAGAGAACCTGAGCAAGAGCCATCATCACCCCTATTGACAAATGTTGGGAGAGATTCCCTATTTGAAAGCTCACCTTCGCAGAGCCCTGTTGGTACATCCCAGAGCAATGAGGCCACTCTCCAGAGTTGTGTGCCACATAGCCCTGGTCCCAATCCACAGAGCTCTGATGCAGAAATTCGTCTTTTCCCGTCAGAAGCACAAACCCCACCTGTTGTCCATGCTCCAATGACTAGATGGACAAAGGATCACCCCATCATCTAATTATTGGTGCTGCTGAAGATGGTGTGAAGACAAGATCGGCCACAATCAATGACGCTTTCTTTGTCAATTTTCTAAGCATGATTGAGCCGAAGAAGATCTCTGAAGCCCTGGAAGATCCAAACTGGATTAAAGCCATGCAAGATGAGCTTCTGGAGTTTGAAAGAAACAAAGTTTGGTCCTTGGTTCCACTTCCTAAAGATAAAGCTGCCATTGGAAACAAGTGGGTGTTTAGAAACAAAAAGGATGAAGATGGGATTATCATCAGAAACAAATCTCGGCTGGTTGCAAAGGGATATTGCCAAGAAGAAGGTATCGATTATGACGAAACTTTTGCACCTGTGGCTAGGCTAGAAGCCATAAGAATCTTCTTAGCTTATGCTGCTCATAAGGGTTTCAAGGTCTACCAGATGGATGTGAAATCTGCCTTTCTAAATGGAAAACTCCAAGAACAAGTTTATGTCCAACAACCACCAGGTTTTGAAAGCCCAGAGTTTCCAGACCACGTTTACAAGTTAGACATAGCTCTGTACGGCGTTAAGCAAGCTCCCGGAGCCTGGTATGAAACTCTGTCAAATTTTTTGTTGACTAGTCACTTCGAGAAAGGTACTGTCGATACAAGTCTATTCTTTAGAAGGTATAAGAATGATATTCTTCTGGTACAGATATATGTTGATGACATTATCTTTGGGTCTACAAGGCAGGAGTACTGTGATAGGTTTGAGGATTTGATGAAAAGTGAATTTAAAATGAGCATGATGGGAGAACTTTCCTTCTTCCTTGGTTTACAAGTAAAACAATCCATCAGAGGGACTTTTATAAGTCAGTCTAAATACATCTATGATATTTTGAAAAAGTATAAGCTTAATATTTCAAATCCAATGAAAACTCCTATTGCCACTGGAGTTAAACTTGACTCTGACCTTAATGGTGAACCTGTGGATGTCAAGAACTACAGAGGCATGATAGGGTCACTTCTGTACTTAACTTCTAGCAGACCTGATATAATGTTTGCAACCTGTCTTTGTGCTAGATTTCAAGCAAATCCTAAAGAATCCCACATGTCTGCTGTCAAACGCATATTTAAATATCTAAAAGGGACTCAATTTTCTGGTATCCTCTTAATTCTGGTTTCGAGCTTATTGCATATACATATTCAGATTATGGAGGATGCAGGAATGACAAAAAGAGTACTTCTGGTAGCTGCCAATTGCTTGGAGATAAATTGGTGAGTTGGACATCCAAGAAACAGAACTGCGTATCAACTTCTACAGCAGAAGCAGAATATGTGGCTGCTGCTAGTTGTTGCTCTCAAGTGATCTGGATGAAAACTCAACTCAAAGATTATGGCATGGAGTACAACAAAATCCCAATTCTGTGCGACTCCAAGAGTGCCATAGCAATTACAGCTAATCCAGTCCAGCACTCCAAGACAAAGCATATCGACATAAGGTACCATTTTATAAAGGATCATGTTGAAAAAGGGACAATTCAAATGTATTTTGTTTCAACTGACTTCCAACTTGCTGATCTATTCACAAAAGCCCTTAATGAAAGGAGATTTAACTTCTTAATCAGCAAGATGGGTATGCTGAACATGTCCTCCTAACTCTGTTTTAAAAATCAATAGAGCCTCTGATGTTTCTACCAGAGCTCTGTCAAAATAGTTGGGTAGGATAGTTCACCACAGCCTCTGATGTTCTCACCAGAGCTCTGCCAGCATACTTTTTCAATGTTTTTTTTGTGAATTTCTTGTTTGTATATACTCTTGTTTTCTTTGTAAATATTGTTGGAAGAAAAGAGAAAAGCTAAAAGGAAATCTGTCAATTAAGCTCACTATTTTAGGGGGAGCTTAAGAGATGCATGGTTTTAGGGGGAGAAACTCAAATCATTTTCCAAATCTAAATGACTTTGCTTTTTGAACATTAAAGGAAATTTTTTTGAGGAAGGGAAAACCTGTTCTGATGAAAACCTTTTGATAAAGTCAAGAAATTGCCAGAACTCTGATATTTAACCAGAATCTCTGTTGATGCTCACCAGATCTCTGTGAAATTTCTAAAGCCAGTTATGTTCTTGTTCTTTGATCACTTTCACATCAGAACAGAATTTTTAAATGATCTTTGGGTAAAAGTGAAACATCTTGGGATACTTGAAAAGAAATGAAAACGATCACTCAACAGAGGCAAAACTGTACTAAGCTACACCAGAGCTCTGTCAGTTTTCTGCCACGTCATTAGAAGTATTGTCACCAGAGGTGCGGGTTATTTCTAAACGTCAACAACATGTCACCCACCCATCTCTAACCGTGACGGTTTACTTGCCCAAAAGATGTTAGAACCAAATCTACGTGGCAATCTCTGATTGAGAAACCAACCGTTAGCTGTTCCCATATTACACTGTTGAGGCCACTCCACTATCTAACACTCAAGTGCCTACAGTACCTACGACGTTCGTCCAGCCACATGATTCAAGTATAAATACCCATACCCACGACCAATTTCCTTTCTTACGCTTACTGATCATTCAAAACCCTTCATCTTTCCCTCTCAAAGTTCAAAATCCTTAAGTTCTTCAAGAAACCCTAACCTGCAACAATGGCAGAATAACAAAACTCAGCTGAATCTAGCCACATAGGACCCATAGACCAAATCGTAATCATTCCATACGAGTTAGCAGACAACAACTACCGTTTCGATGCTAACCCAAGTCTCTATTTATCCACCAATAACATTTTTGTAGAGTTTTTCAGAAACTCTGAAATTTTTAGAGCCCTAACTGAGTTCGACGACAACCTTCCCGAGATCTACGTCCAACAATGGTGGACTACGTGCCAGTACATTGAAGAACAAGATGGGATCGTTGGATATGTCGATTCTAGAAATGGAGGCGCATGTACAATCCACATTCGTGCCAGCACTTTCAGAAGAATTTTCAGGATGAAGACAAGAAGACAACTTGGAATTGAAGCTTATGAGAAACCCCCCAAAGTAGCTATTCTTCTTGACTTTGTAAAGTTCCTAGGCTACAACAAAGGTTTGAACAAAATAGGCGAGTTCAGAAGACAAAACCTACCCACAGTGTGGAACTTCATGTTCTCCACACTGAATAGAACCCTTACTTGCAAATCTGGTAGTCAAGATCAAACCAGCACATAAATCCTACAAATCATGTATGGTTTGTTCTTCAACAGAAACTTTGACTACGCCAGCATTCTGTACAATGATCTTCTTGTTGCTGTTAACACAAAGACTTCAACCATAGCAAGATAAGGAGTTGTTGGAACCCATAAATTTATGAAGACCATCAAATTCCCTCGTTTCATAAGTCTAGTAATCAGAAGAGCCTTCCAAGGCTTGGAATTAACTCAACAGGGAAATCCTACACCTGTTTGGGTAATGTCCAGGTTCCTTACTACAACATCAGGTGCTATCCTTTCATAAGAAGACTTCCAAGATCAATGCTCGCTCTTATTGAACCAAATCATATTTCTATCCAAAACTATCAGAGTGCTGCTCAACCTCAAGAACCTGAGGTGAGAACCCCAGCATATTTAGGATCTGAGCCATCTTTGGAAAGTATGAGTGAGGAAATAGGAGAAGAAGTGAACATACCAGACGCAAGAGCACCCGAAGTGGGGTCTTCCTCTGCAAGAGTGATGGAGGAAGAAATACAGAACAGAGCATCCCCTATGGAGACTGTTCATGATGGAGTAAGGGAAACTACAGAGGTGGAAGTAATTTCGTCCTCCTCTGGTAGTGGTGAGAAAGAAGAACTTGAGGGAGAGAATCCTGAGTCTTCTTAAACCCTAGGAGCCGAGGGAAATGCGAGCTTAGAACAAGATGTTCCATAGAACACACATGTGCACATCCAAAGGCCAACTCCCAGTGCAACCATACAATCTATTCCTGGTGATCAAGCCCAGAGGAATATTGAAACAGAGGTGCACACCTCGAACACTAACCAGCAAGAACCGCCAGAGGCAACTCTTCACGCCTCTGGTATGCACACAACCGGGGAATCTATCTTTGGTAATGATGTTCCTTCGCCCCAGAACATCAATAGGTCACCTCCACATGATGATGCCTCTGTGGCTCATGTAGACTTAACACACAATAGACCTGAGATCTTTCGGATCTCGCGTAGCATATGTCCGACTCAGGGACAAAGGGAGACCATAGTAGAACAAGGGAAGACTTTGCTTGATCCAAATTCTTCTCATCACATCCAATTCCCTTCACCAGAACCTGAGCTGGAGGACGAAATCGAGATCAGAACACCTGTAGTTGTTTCCCCTCAAAGGGAGCATCAAGGATCAGGTGGAAGTCCTACAAGAGACAACATTAACACAACTCTTAACGTAGGCGCCCCTGAACTCAAGGCAGAATTGGATCCATGTGTTGGAACCAAGGTTACCCCCGTTGACACTGTCACAAGAGCAGAGTTCGAAAGCTTCTGTGATAGTATCAACAACTCCTTGAATGAGTATAAACTTATTAATGAACAGAAGGAGGAGCTGATCCGCAAGGAAAATGCTTCTCTTAAAGAAGAACTGCAAAAGATCACAGATAAACATGCAGAGGTAACACAAAAATATGCAGAGGCTGAACGACACAGAACAGAGGCTCAAAGGGTCAGAGTAGAGGAAACGACGAAGATATAAACAGAGCTTGCAGAACTGAAAAGACTTATGACAGAGAATCACACGGCAACGATGAACAGAACCTTGCCCATCCCTACAGTCATTCTCTCTGAATCCAACGTCAAAACCTTGACAGAGTTAATCAACACCTCTGTTAAGGATGCTATTAAAGAAGCCACGACATCATCTGCCACTCCACTGAACATATCTGGCCCAAGCCCTAACGATCTTCCAATGACAGTCGGCCAGATGGGTGACTTCAGTAAAAAGGTACTCAGCAGGATGATGACCATCTCATCAAAGTTTGTCATGAAGGCACAAGCGACAAAGCGACATGTACAGTCATCTCTTGACACTCACAAAGTCAACTTTGAGAGTCAAGTTGATGAAATCCGAACTGCTGCAACAGAGGTCGAAGATGCACTGAAAAAGGCAGTCATTACTTTCACATATACCATCAAACAGACTGCCACGCTCAAAAGACCTGTAAAAGGACCCCCAGAGGGAGAACCTTCCAGCAAGAAGGCAAAGTTTGTTGCTCCAGCCTCACCTATTGTCACAAGACTCTCTGATGAGGCTTCTTCTGATAGTGATAACGATAATGACTTCCAAGACGCTGCAGAAGGGCCTTCAGATACTAAGTCAGGTGAGTCCACAGAGCAACAAAAGGGGGAGAAAGCGAAGGAGAAAGAAAAGGAGAAAGAGATAGAGCAAGAGAAAGAGAAGGAGAGAGAGGCAGGGAAAGAGAAAGAAAAGGAGAAAGAGAAAGAGGATGAAACAGAGGCAAAGATGGAAGAAGTTACACAAGGAGACAAGGGGATGATAGAAGAAGAAACACCATAGATGACTATGGTAGTGTTTGACTACATGTTCAAAGACAGAGTCATCAGAACACCAGAAGAGTCAACTCAACAACCACTAGAGATCATCATACTTGACACCCCTCCTTCATCTCCAAGGACTGAACCAGAGAGATCAATCCCAATCTCTGCTGATGAACAAATAAGCCAAGCTCAACCCCAAGTCCAAACCCAAGTTCTACAAGAGCCTGGACGCCATGTTGACATTCTTATGGCTGAAACCCATGAAGATCAGAACCCAATTCAACCAGATCAGAACCCAACACATCGAGAAACCATCCTTAGAAGAACTATTTGCCTATCTCTATGCTGACAGAGATATTATCCCTGCCAATACCGTACCCATTAACCCTTACCTAAACCCAAGCAGAATAAACACAATATCTGATGCTAGGCTAAAGTTCATACAAACGAAGTCAAATCTGAACAAAGCCATAAACTCAAACTATGGAATCCGCAGAATCATGAACATCAAGCACAAGAAATTCCAATATGACAGAGTTGTGTATCATGAGTACGCTGTTGAATCAACAGAAGGCAAGATCGAACACTTCAACGACAACGATCTTGTGCTTCTGAACCCATATGATCTGGTAGCACTTCACGCCTATTGCTTAAACTTCAACGACAGATACAAAGAAGCAAGAACGGCTTTACCAGAGGTAAGATTCGCTATGCAAGAGCACATCAAATGAAATTGAGAAACATAGCGATTGCACCCCCAAATGAAAACCACGAGAATTATGGCCAAATGAGTTCGAAGTTGAGAAACATAGCGATTGCACCCCCAAATGAAAACCACGAGAATTATGGCCATTACAGAACTGGAACCATAGTTGGAGATCCTCCAGTCTTCATCTGCCGACAGAAGAAGATCAAGAAGGCCATCAGAGCTTCTGAAACCCACAAGTACTCGAGTGAATCGCTGCAGTATCTCAAGAACATCATCCAAAATCTCCCAAGAGACAACTGTCCAGAAGAGCAACTCGGACTCTACATCAACCAGATTGATCTTATGCTGGATTTCCGTGAGCTGATCAGAAGATTCGACAGAATGCTAAAGGGAGATTATTATGCTTAATATACTTATTCTTTGCTCTGTAATGTAACATCTTAAAAAGAATAGTGCAAAGTTTCACATAGGTAAAAGTTCTCTGTGTTTTGTTCATATTTCTGTAAATTCCAATTTTTTATTTTCAATACTTAGGGGGAGATTGTTAGCCCCAAGTATCTCTTATGTAAAAGAATTGAAAATAGTACAAGTCAGAAGACCACCAGAGATCCTGCAGAAGACTTAGAAGAGGTTCAACCAGAAGACCAACAGAGCTCGACAGAGCTCTTGCGGAATCAACAGAGCTCGTCAGAGCTCTGGCAGAAGACTTCTTCTATTCAACAGAAGAACCGTTTACACAAGAAGACCAACATAGCTCTGGTGACTGAAGACCTCTGTGAAGCATAAGTCTCGTAGAAATCTCTAAGTGTTAGACACGTGTTCGTACATTCCACGTAAGCCCTAAAAGGACGAAGTCACACTTTCCACGTGTCATTCCAGGGTTAGATAGTACACTGTCTAATCCTTTATCAGGCTATAAATAGAGAGGTAGTGGAACAACAATTGTAAGCTTTTGGAAAAATAGTTATCCACAATTGTTAGAGCACACACTGCAACATTCCATAGCACTACCTCCGTACGATCTTGTTCCCTGTGAGATTTCAGAATACACACACTTGAACGTGTTCTTGGTGTTATTCATATTATCAATATATGAGCAGCTTATTATATTTGATCTTTTTATCATATTATTGTTCTATATTTGATACTCACTGTTACATTATCGTATTACACAATCACTCACATTTTAATGGCTTTATATAATGATCCCGCTATCTATTTCTTACCATTTATGTGATACAACGTGAATCTGGGAACCTACAGTTGGTATCAGAGCTTGATTGAAGAAACTTTTCTTCAATCGGTCATCTATAGCAACAATAGAAGATTAGATGATTATTTGTTGT
This sequence comes from Saussurea involucrata, assembly GCA_033807775.1. NCBI lineage: Eukaryota > Viridiplantae > Streptophyta > Magnoliopsida > Asterales > Asteraceae > Saussurea > Saussurea involucrata. Next base: position 100,420,666 of record CM066315.1, read on the forward strand.
TTTGGTGCTTAGATTGATTCAATCACATGATCCTAAACACAAATATCATTCTAATAGTTTATTTTCTGTTGTGTGCTTACTGGAAATCCAGTCTATGATTTCATTAAGATTTGGATAAGTTTTAACAGAAAATTAGTGTTTTTCTTCACAAAATCTGATTCTGCACACCACATGTTTGATGAAATGCCTAAGTGAAGATTTGGTTCTGCTTTGATCAAATCTGATCAGATTTAATACATGTGTGTGTTTTGATTCTTTCTCATTCATTGGTCTTATTTGATAAGCACTAAGTAGATGGTTGATCTATGATCTCATCCTTGTGTGTGCTTAAGTCCATAGCATTTTTTTTGGCATCTTGGTAGTAAGGTTGTTGATCTTTGATCTGACCTTTATTTAAATCCAAGATTGGACTCTCTTTGATCTAGATTTTTTTATATTCCGCTGCTCATAATCATTTAAATGAAAACAAAATCATTTGGGTCTTGAAAAAGTTGATTGAGAAAGATTTGGTGTTATGCTATGTATTCAAAGTCTGATCTAAAAAGTTTTTATAACTTTGAGTGTTTTTAATTAGTTTTCTGACCTGATCAATTAGAGATCTGAGTATTTGTACTCACGGTTCTAAAAGTTATATAGAGATCGTCTTATTTTCTACATCAAATCAGATTTAATGACAGCATGCTGACAGATTTGCGATGCTATAGTAAATTGATCATATCTCACTGATCAAGACACCAATTGATACGATTCAAAAGGCCTTGGATTCAAAACACATTGATGGACAGCTTTTGTGTTTTGAGATTGCAGATATTCGAAATTTAGAAGGGTCATATGCATCGTTGAAGTAGACAACAGTGTGCTGATACAAAGCTGTTGGACAGATCTGCGCAACTATGGTACATCAACCATATCTTATTCGTCCGAGCTCCAAAAGAGGTGGTTCCAGATGCTCTAAAAATATAACAAACCAATGCACACTCTTTATGTTTTGAGTTTTTGCAAACTCCGGAGCTATCATGGACTTAAGTTGTGTCGAAGTTAGTGTGAAACTGCTGGCAGAGGACTTAGAGAAATTCAGCAAGAAGACCACCAGAGCTCTAGTAGAGCTCATCAGAGCTCTGGCAGAAAACTTATGTTTCACCAAAGGTATACCACCAGACCAGAGGTACAACACCAGAGGTACAACACCAGAGCAGAGGTACACCACCAGAGCAGAGGTACACCACCAGACCAGAGGTACTTGCTGTCAGCTTTGCACACCTGTCGTATTTCCAACAGAACTCCCTACTCGAAGCTCCAAATTTGATGAGTCCAAATGCGTTGGATTCCTAAGACAAAGAAGAACAATTTTCATGTTTTGAGCTTGGTCTGAATCAGTGTTCATCTTGGTCAGAATCTCTGTTAAAGTCAGTATATATCCGCTGGACAGAAAGTTGTGTTTCTCTCAACTCATCATCAGAGCTCTGTGGAGTTTTCCGACTCAAAAGATCAGATGCAAATGACAGAACTTATCTCTGTTGATTTTTCAGAGACATCAGATCATACCAGAGCTCTGTTGATTTATCAGAGGTTGTCCAGAAGTATTAAGCCATCCAAACAGCCATTAAGTCGTTGAATAAGCTGCCTCTGTTAAGACCATCCAGAGACTTAAAGATCAAAGTTTATTTGTGCAGTGTTTTGAATGAAAAATTCATTTTGAGTAGCTTATGCTGTAAAGAAAGATGTGGCTGTCCAAGTTAAGTCGCTGCTGTAAAGAGCTTAATTGTGCTTAATTCATACAGAGGTGATGCACATTATCTCTATACATGCTATGAAGTTCAGATATTGTTCAGAGGACATGCATGGCCTCTGAAAGTCAGTTCAAAGATGCTCATATGCACATCCAGAGGAGTCGGTTCAGAGGTTAATCAAGAGGCTCTCTAGAGCAATTTTTTCAGAAATAAGAGCAGTGAACAGAGAGGACTAGAAGCAGACTCACGCAAGTTTATTAGAGTTCGTTGGTCTAGAAATCAAATCAAGCCTAAAGCCTAGAGCCCGAAATTTTTCAGTTTGTTTGACAGCTTTGCGCTGCTTCAAAAACATGCGCACAACTTTTTACTCGGTGCTCCAATGGAGACGAGTCCAGTTGCATTGGAAAGATAATTCACAGACACACGACTTTATTGTTTGAGTTTTCTCAAATTATGTGAGCTGATATGCCAAAATCATCCTCAAAGTCTGCTGTAAGGTGCTGGACCGAAAGCATTGCAATTAATTCATTGTTAGAGCATTGTTGTATTCAAGATTTACTGTAAAGTCAATGTACTGTATGAGTCTATACAGTATTGTGAATGCCTTTAAACCTTGTATGTCATGGGTATAAATAGGCTTGTCTAGACCATTTGTTAGTAACACTTCAAAACACTTTAGAAAGCTTTAGTAATCTTTTAGAAACCTTTTGTAATCCTTTGAGCTCAATACATGGATGACATATTTGCTCTCTAGATTCTCTCTCACTACATTCATATCTTATTGCTAGAGATCTAGGATTTCACAATTGGTATCAGAGCTAAACAGAAGATTCAAGCAGATCGAAGACCAAATTGAAGAATTTTTACACTGTTCTTCAAGAATTCGGACCAAGTGGCTTTTACTGTTCATCTGAAGTCTTATCATTCAGACATAAAGTTTTTCCAGATTTTGAGTTTTTGAATCAATTCTTTGCATCATTGCATTCGGATTTGCTTCCTGAACACTTTTAATTCTTGGATTAACATCAAAATCTGGACAGAATTGACAGATCTGATCGATTCTTGAATTTTTTTTCGAAAACTTCAAGATCACTGTTTTGATCTTAATCTGTTCAAATTGATCGAATTGTGAATTGCAATCAACAGAAAAAGTGTGCGGATTTCAATTACGAACAATTTGATATAAGATTCATCACAATTGATCAAGAATTGAAGAAGTTATGGCAGATTAAGTGATTTTGAAGTTCGAAGTGCAGAATTCGGATCATTCTTGGTGAATTCGGATCATTCAAAGAAGAATTCGGATCATTCAAAGAAGAATTCGGAGTGTTCTTGGAAATACAAGTGTAGAATTCGACTCAAGAAGGATTCGAATTGGATGAATTCGAACCCTTATGGATTCGAATTGGTTGAATTCGAACCTAAGTACATTCGAATTGAGTGAATTCGAACCAAGTTAAGTCCGAATTGGGTGAATTCGAACCAAGTTCGAATTGAGTGAATTCGAACCCAGTTACATCCGAATTGAGTGAATTCGAATCCTTCTTCATCCGAATTCATTGAATTCGAACCCTTACTCATCCGAATTCTTGTGAATTTAAAAAAAAAAAAAAAAAAAAAAATTTTGAGAAAAATTTTTATCCCGAAAAATTTTCTATAGTGTATTTCATACACTGTAAGAGCTTTTCAAGAAAAAATTTTATATATTTTTTTGTGTATTTTCATACACTGTCTACTTGATCTTCTGAACGATCAATTTCTAGCAATATTCAAAATGGTTTTACAACAAGTTATTGTTAAAAGCAGTGGTGAAGATTTGAAGCAAACTCTGAAAAAGGAGATTCCTCCAATTGCAAAAGTTTTTGTTAAACCAAATGTAAAGTTGCAACAAGTCATTATAACAGAAACATCTGTTAATTCACATGTATCTGTTAAACCAAATAATGAAGTGTTGCAACAAGTCATAATAACAAAAACACCTCCAAAGCCACTTGAAAAAGCTAAGGCAAATAATGGAATTTTGCAACAAGTTATTTTATCAGAAACATCTCCTGTTAAAGATAATGCTTCAAATTCTTCAACTCCTATTTTAAATAAAGCATTGGAAGAAGAAAATGTTAATCTGAAAAGACAAATTTTAGACATTTCTTCTTCAAATGCTAAACTTACTAAAAGAATAACTGATCTTGAAGTTTATATTGCAGATCTTGAAGCAAAGAAAGACAACTCAAGTCTGCACGATCAAATCGAGAATCTTCAAGAGAAAGTAACAACTCTTCAAAAAGAAAATGCCGATTTGAAGAGTAGAGAAGAAAAGAGAGTGAAGTGCAACTTAAAGTTACATGCTCAATTAAAAGAAGTTAAAGATATAGGGAAAATTTTGGACAGTGAAAATGCCGATCTAAAGAGAAAACTGTCTAATTTTTCTTTTGAAGAAAAGAAAGTTTTTGAAGAAAAGAAAGAGACTGAGCTGAAATGTATAAAACTTTCAAAACAAGTTTCAGACTTTGAGAAAGTTTTATTTTTAGAAAAAGACAAGCTCGAAAAAGAAAGAGCTAAATTTGAAACTGAACGCAAATCTTTTGAAATTAAAAGTTCTGAACTTTCCGTGAAAATCTCTGAATTAGAAAATCTTTTGGAAAAGGAAAGAAAAGATTTCACGGAAAAGAAAAATCTCTTTGAAAAGGAAAGTAAAACTCTTAAAAAGAAAAATATGGAAATTTTCAAAGAGATTACTGATAAAAGAAAGTTTTTGGAAAAAGATTTTGAATCGGAACGTGTATATTTTGAAGATGTGATTCTTAATCTTACCAAAAGATTATCTGGTTTATCAGCTGATATTATGAAGGATCAGTTGATCAAATCTGATCTCCAAAAGAAATTTGATCTAATTTCTAAAGAGAAAAATGTTTTAATAAACAAAGTCAAAGAACTTGAAGACGTCATTTTTAAATTTGATGTCTCAAAGCAGGCTAGTCATAATTCTATCTTTCAGACTCCATTTGTTGATTCAAATGATTCTGAATGCTCTTTTAAAACTGCTTCAAGTTCAAGTTTTAAAAACATTTCTTCTAAACAATTTAATAGATCAACAGATTTCTCAAAAGGTCGGATTCGTTCAACAAATCTCTTCTATAATCCTCTGTTTGATAAATCAGATAACAAAACAAAAGTGCCTAAAATTAATACTTCCAAATCTGAAGAAGTTCCAGTCTTCAAGAGGGTGAAGATGGAATGGAGAATCAAAGGCACAACAATTCCAAAGAAAGATGTGCCAAAATCATCTGTATTCACATCAAATGCCAAGAAGAACAATGCGCCGAAAGGTAAATCTTCTGTTCAACCTAATCCTATTCATTCTGTAAATCATCTGATTAGGTTGGCTCAAAAGAAAATTTGTTGTTCTTACTGTGGAACAAATAATTTTGTGCATAAAAATTATACTTCTTTTTGGTACGGTACTTATAGTATTCCTTGTAAGAAATCTACACCTAACCCACTAGGACCCAAGTGCCATTGGGTACCAAAATCTGCTTAATCTGTTTTGCAGGTTCTTCATGTGTTGTACTGATTTGTAGATACATACCACACACATGACTGAAAACAGAAGAGAAGCGGCGTATTTCTTTGATGAATATTTGTACCATTAAGGGGGAGACAAATCATGTATGGTTTCTGAATACATCAATTCAGGACCCGTGCTTAAATGTAATTGGCTTTTGGACATATCAGTTCAAAACCCGTTCTTCAAAGACTATGGTTTCTAAACATATCAGTTTAGGACCCGCACTTAAAGGAGAGTTTGGCTTTTGAACATATCAGTTTAAAACCCGTGCTTCAACGACTATGGCTTCTGGACAATTCAGTTCAGGACCCGTACTTCAACGACTAAGACTTCTAAACAAATCAGTTTAGAACTCACACTTCTCAGGTGATATCTTTAACTGTTACATCTTTCTGTTTCAAGGAACGTGGTAAAAGGTAACATTGGATTATATTTTGCTTGTACCACTTTGAAAACTTGAATCTTTACAAATTTAATTCAATGAGATGCAATTTTCAATTTTCATTCAATGAATTAAATGCGTGCTAAAAGATGTTTTTTTTTCAAGAATCTTTGTATTATCTGAGTTAGATTTGCTTCAACTTTCACCTCTGAAATAAATCGAAAGGTAAGCAAAACATGAATGAAATTATGCTGAATGCTCAAAGATATGTGAATCTGGACTTATATAGAATATAATGCTCAAAAAGCCTATTTATCAGAATGATGAATGGAAACGAAAATATGGGGGAAGCACTATGATTAAGAACCAAGTGATTGAGATATCATTCATATTTTGTGATGGAAATTCGAACTTATATAGAATATCATTTAGTTTGAAAGTTTGTGCCTGTGGCCTTTCTGGTTTGGGAGAGTATGTCCTAAGGGGTGCTCGACACCTAGTCCCTAAGATCAACTGGTCTGGGATCGGCTGACCCAAATCCTGCAATAGAACCAGATAGAAAGCCATGTTTTACTGGTACAAATGGGTTTAAGATATATCGATGTGGCCTTTCTGGTTTGGGAAATTAAGTTCTAAGGGGTGCTTGACACCTAGCACCTAAGGCCAACTGGTCTGGGATTTGCTAACCCAAATCCTGCTATAGAACCAGATAGAAAGTCATGTTTAACGGTGTATCTTATTCTTACTAAACTTTTTGATCAAAAGATGCCAATGAGCACAAAATCAAAAGATGCCAATGTGCACAAATCAAAAGATGCCAATGAGCACAAAAGAAAAGATGCCAATGAGCACACATCTCTTGAAACTTGGGAAAATACAAAGTCGCGATAAACCCGTAAATTTGTGAAAATTCTGATTTTGGACAAATAGTGTGAGTAGAGCAAAATATTCTTATATGTTTTAGAATTGCATATGCTTGATGCTAATCATATTTCGCATGTTAGCACACCAAATAGATTTAATAAAGGGGTTGAAACTGAACATTTTTAACTTGATATGCGATGACTTGTTCTTGAATCCAAACACATGCATTTGATTTCAGTTGATTGAAAAATTTGTTAAATTTCATTAAGTTGAATTTCTTTTGTAAAGTTTTCAAATGATCAAATGTTTGTAGTTATAAAATAAAATTCAATGAATTTTATTTTCCTTGTGTAAATTTGTTTTAAAATTTGTGCTACAATTTCAAATACTGTACGTTATTGAAATATATGCATACTTTCAGGGGGAGAAAATAAATTGCTCCAGAATTCTTATTTTGAGGGGGAGCAAGGTTATTCTGTAAGGAGGAGATTGTTAGCAATACTCAAAGACACAACTGAAATTGAAAATGGTTTTCGATGATTATGATGCTCACCATCATCGAAAAAGGGGGAGAAAAGTTTAATTTCAATTTCATGTCAAAGAGCTTTCAAATCAAAGATATTTCAAGTCAAAGATTCGTGAACAAAGACTGAAGATTGGGGAGAAGGATCATGTGAAGTCCTAATGTTGCTGAATTTGGTTATCTTATGTTAGATCTGAAGTTTTGTCAATAAACCAAGTGTTGAAGATCTGATAAGAAGGTTCAGAAGTTCTGAGAAGAAGAGTCAGAAGTTCTGAGAAGAAGAGTCAGAGATCTGAGAAAGAGAAGTCAGAAGTTCTGAGAAGCGTGATCAGAAGAATGTTCAGAAGTTCTGAACTACCTGTTCAGAACTTATGACGAGTTTCGTTACTTAGTAATGTGTAAACTAATTAGGACACGTGTTTTGTTCTTATTAGTCTTTCTTATTTGTACTGTAGCTTTAATATATCCGTTACAGTATAAATATAGTGGTTAGCACTACGTTGCTAACTGATTGATTTTCCCATATTACTTGTATTCATTCCTTGTAATCTTTGAGGTTATCTCTCTCTTAGATCTGTAATTCTGTGCATCATTGAATACAATTGGGCTTGATCATACAATTTCTCAATTACTTCTTTCTATATTGATTGTAAGAATAGATCCTGCACTTTCAATTGGTATCAGAGCCAATCAACAAACAAATTCGTTCAAGATTGTGATTGCGAAGATCGATTGATCAATTTCTTGAAGATTTCTTGATTCATTCAAAATTCGATTCCGCTGCTAGGGCTAGTTCTTGAATTCTTAGCAATTCTTGAATTACCTGCTACTTTTCGATCAAGAAAATCGAATTTGTCTTTCTGTTGAATTTTCTTACAATCACGTCTTCTAAAGAATATCTAGCCATGGGATCCGAAACCAAACCGCCTGTTCTTATACCAGAAGAGTATCAGCAATGGAAAACTCGTATGATCCAATTCCTTGACAACATCGATGAAAATCTTATGATTTCTATTCGAGAAGGTCCAATCGAAGTATATATCGATGTCGCCGCAACCCCTGCTACAGAGACAACTCCAGAAATTCCAGCGACCAGAGTAAAGAAGTATTATTCCCAATACACTGCTGAACAGAAAAATAGGCATGCTATTGACAAAAGAGCAATTACTTTGATGACTTTGGCTGTCCCGAATGAGGTTCTTAACAGGATTGACAGTGGATCATCAGCTAAAGAAATGTGGGACGAATTGGAAAGGCAAATGTTAGGAACTGTGAGATCTATTCAGGCAAAGTTAAATCAAAGCATAAATGCTTATGAAAGGTTCAAAGCAAAAGAGTCAGAAAGTTTGACACAGACATACAGTAAATTTTGCACTATTCTAAATGACTTGAGAAGAAATGGACTGAAGAAAACAAAATCAGAAATAAATTACAAATTTCTGAACAGTCTAAATTCAGAATGGTCATCATTTGCCATAAGTCTGCAAATGAACAAGGATATGTGTGAAGAAGACTTAAATGATTTGTTCTGTGTTCTTAATCAACATGAAGACTCTGTCAAGTTAGTTGTGGAAGAAAAGAAAAATGTTGCTGATCAGTTAGCGTTCTTATCAAAGTCCAAAGCAATCAAAGCACCCAAAAAGACTGCATATCTATCAGAAATACCGAGTCTGGAGGAATCTGACAAAGAAGAAGGATCAGAAGATGATGAAGATATCAAGATAATGGCTGAAAAGCTAGCTTTGCTGACAAATACTTTCAACAAAAGGTATGGGAAGGGCAGATTTCAAGGAAATTATAAGAGAGCTGGAAGTTCAGATTATAAGAAGAAAGATGACAGAGAAGAAAATAAGATTGAAAAGAGAATAGAGAGAAGTGAAGAAAACAAGGAAGAGAAGGAAGAGAGAAAAGAAAAGAATCTGTGTTTCAAGTGTGGAAAATCTGGCCATTATGCCAAGGATTGCAGAGTTAAAGTTGTGAAAGATTATGAATACTACACGAAGAAGGCTCAGCTTGCAAAGAAGAGAGATGACGAGAGTGCGCTATTGGCTGAACAGGAGAATTGGCTGTACTACACTTCTGATGAAGATGATCATATCAACTTTCCACAGATGCGAAGCTATATGGCAAAAATGAGGAATGAGGATGATTCTGATTTTGAAGATGCTGATTCTGAGTCATCTGCTGAGGTACATTCTTCACTTGAATTAGAGTTAATGACACAGATTGGTGAAATGAAAACTGAATTTGCTAATCTAAGAAAACAGATAAAAGGAGAAAGAACTTTGGTTAACAAATTCAGAATTGAAAAAGAAGTAATAAACGAACAATATGAAGAATCTGAGGCTGAGAAACAGAAAGTTAAAGATGAAAATTCTGAATTGATGAAAAGGCTTTCTGAACTAAAAGTTGAGTTTTCAAAAATAAAGGATGAAAAAGGTGATTTACAAATAAAATTTGATATGTTATTTGAAGAAAGAAAGAATTTATACACCAAAATCAAAGAATTGGAAGATTTGAATTTGAAAAGAGGTCAGACTCAGCAAACATTAAATCTTTTATTAAGCAATGTTAAAGATACAAGATTTTACAATCCAAAGAAGGGATTGGGATTGGAAGAAAATGTCATTTTAAAAAGAGCTCCAATACTTCAAGTTTCTAAGCCAAAAATCCCAGAAATTGTTGAAGTTTTCATAAGACCTGCTAGTTCTATAACAAGTTCTGACAATTTGCAAAGACCAAACTCTAAAAAGTCAGATGAGACAATTTCTGAGTCTAAAACAGAAAAGTCAGTTGGTTCAGAAGAAAAGGTTAAGAAAGAAGTTTCTAAACCAACAGATGAAAAGCCAAGATACAATGATACTAAATTCAAGTATGATTCCTTAAATGTCAGCTACAAAAATAAACAACCAAGTTTTTCATATCATGACATTGAGAGCATATTTGATACAAGTAAAAATTCTGAAACAGTCAATCAGAAGTCTGAAACTTCTAGTCAGGATTCTGAACTTTGTAGTCAGAATTCTGAGTCTAAAGATCAGACATCTGAGTCTGTAAATCAGAACTCTGACTCAGGTAGTCAGAAGTCTGATTCAACTGGATTTTCTGAAACAAAATCAGATGAATTTTTGCAACTTGAAAAGAGATTTAATCTTGTGAGTCAAGAACTTGAGGATTTAAGGAAAGCTTATGATGAACTTGAAAATGATTTCTGTGAGGTGGATATTAAACTTGAAGAAGCTTTGAAAGAAAAGAATATTTTTATTCAGAAAATAACAGAGCTTGAAAAACTGAAGACTGAGTATGATCTTTTTAAAATTAATGCTTCAAGAGAAAATGATAAATTCTTTAATGAATCAAGTACATATGAAAAAGGTGAATCATCTAATTCTTCTAACAAAAAGAACTTGAATTTTTCAGAAAAAGAAGAAAGCAAAAGGAAAGATGATCTTGCAAAGTTGAATGATCTGAAAAGGGAACTTGAGAAGCTTAGAATGAAATCTACTTCTGAACTAAACGCTAGAAATTCTTGTAATAAGGGCAATTGTACTCTGAACAGTATAAATAAAAATGAAATGATCTATGTTTCAGATTTATTGTCACTTGCAAAGAAAAATCTTGTTTGTGTTAGATGTAAAAATGATTCATTCCAATATTCTCACAAATGTCATGTCAAAATAACTTCTGTTTCATACATAAGAAAAGATATTCAGAAAGTTTCTGTTTCTCAAAATACAGAAAAGAAGAAAATTTCTGTTCCTCAGACTCAGAAGAAAGAAAAGATAAAAGAAAAGAAAGTTGAAAACATAGCAAAACCAAAAGTTACAACTCTCAAAAAGAATTTGAACAAACTTGTAAGCAGAAAATGTTCTGACTTCATAAAAGTTCAAGGAAAGTGGTGTTTGAAGAAAGATTTTGAGTGGAGAGTAAAAGGTACTAATGTTAAATCCAATGACAAAGCTAACAAAGATGGACCCATTCCAAAATGGGTACCTAAACCTAACTGATCCTTTTGCAGGGCTGTCATGTGTGGTTTTTAGATTCAGGAGCTTCAAGACACATGACAGGTCAGAAGTCTTTTCTATCAAACTTCACAGAAAAGGCTGGAGGAGCAGTAAACTTTGGAAACAATAGCAAAGGTCAAGTCAAAGGTTATGGGGATTTAACTAAAGGGGATCTAATTATCCAAAAGGTTTTCTATGTTGAAGGATTACAACACAATCTTTTCAGCATAAGTCAGTTTTTAGACAGTCTTTGTCAAATTAAGTTACAAATAACAGGTTGCATGATTCTAACTGAAAATGATGTCAAAGTCTTCTGGGCCAAAAGACATATGGACTTATTTGTAGTTAATTTTTCAAAATTGAAAACATTAAATACAGTTTGTCTTTTATCAAAATCAACTGCAAATGAATGCTGGCTTTGGCACAGAAGATGTTCTCATCTGAATTTCAAAGATCTTAATAATCTTGTTGCAAAACATTTGGTTAAAGGCTTACCAAAGCTTAAATTTGAAAAAGAATCATTATGCTCAGCTTGTGAAATGGGCAAGATGAAAAAGAGTTCTCACAAATTAAAAATGGACTCATCTTGCAAAGCACCATTAGAAATGATTCATACTGATCTTTGTGGTCCAATTTCAGTTCAATCGATGGGAGGAAAGAAATATATGCTTGTGATTGTTGATGAATTATCCAGATACACGTGGGTTGAGTTCCTAAGAGCTAAGTCAGAAGCTGCTACTACATTGATAAATTTTATCAAAAGGATTCAAGTTCTCTTACAACTTCAAGTTCAGAAAATCAGAAGTGATAATGGAACGGAGTTCAGAAATGAGACTCTTCAGAATTTTTTAGAAAGTTCTGGGATTTCTCACAATTTTTCTGCTGTCAGAACTCCTCAACAAAATGGTGTTGTTGAAAGGAAGAATAGAACTCTAGTTGAGGCTGCGAGAACAATGCTGGCTTATGCAAATCTTCCTACTTTCCTATGGGCTGAAGCAATTGCAACTGCTTGTTTTACACAAAATAGAACTTTAATCAATAAGAGATTAAATAAGACTGCTTATGAACTGATAAATAAAAGAAAACCATTAATCAAATTCTTTCATATTTTTGGTTGCAGATGCTATGTTCTCAGAGACAGAGAAAATCTTGCCAAATTCGATAAAAAGGCAGATGAAGGATACTTTGTGGGTTATTCTTTAACTTCCAAAGCATTCAGAATCTACAATAGAAGAACCAAGAGGATGATGGAGAGCATAAATGTAACTTTTGATGAAGCCAGAATGCGGACTTCTGAACAAGACAGTTCAGAACTCATGCTGAACAAGACAAAAATGACTTCTGATACAAATTCTAATCCTATTTGTTCAGAACTCAATTTACTGTTTAAGGATGCTTTTAGTGAACTAATTTCTGATTCTTATGCAGAATATGAAAACCCAAAGATGGTCAAAGAGATGAAAAATAAGACTCCAGAAATAGTTCAATCAACTGTAATTTCTGACAAAGGTCCATCAGAGGAGTGCCCAAATCTAATAAATACAAGTGGTGAAAACTCTGAACCTTGTAATCAGAATTCTGATTCTTGTACTCAGAACTCTGAACAAGTCAATCAGAACTCTGACTTCATTAATCAGAACTCAAACTTGGATGCAACTCCTACTCATACGTCAGAACAAGGTGACAGTTCAGAATTACGAGCAATCATTGATGAGAATGATGCAAACAACAATTATTCAGAGATTGATGTACTCCCTAGTGCTAATAAATGGACTAAAAATCACCCTATTCATCAAGTAATAGGTGATCCATCAGCAGGAGTAAAGACAAGATCAGCTACAGCAAATGAAGCAATGTTTGCTGGTTTCTTAAGTGTAATTGAACCAAAGAAAGCTAATGAAGCCCTAGAGGATCCAGACTGGATTTCAGCAATGCAAGAGGAATTGCTTCAATTTGAAAGAAATAAAGTTTGGAGACTCATTCCAAAGCCTGAAGGTAAATCTATAATTGGAACTAAATGGGTGTTCAGAAACAAAAAGGATGAATCAGGTGTTGTCATCAGAAACAAGGCAAGATTGGTTGCTAAGGGATACTGTCAACAAGAGGGAATTGATTATGATGAGACATTTGCACCAGTGGCAAGAATAGAGGCAATCAGAATATTTTTAGCCTATGATGCACATAAAAACTTCAAGGTGTATCAAATGGATGTCAAATCAGCCTTTCTAAATGGCAAACTTAATGAAGAGGTGTATGTCCATCAACCTGAAGGTTTTGTTGATCCAGAATTCCCTGATCATGTTTATATTTTAGACAAAGCTTTATATGGTCTAAAACAAGCACCACGAGCCTGGTATGACACTCTTACTAAACACCTGTTAGGTTCAGGATTCAAGAAAGGTAAGATTGACACAACTTTGTTTTTAAAGAAACAGGGTAATGATTTGATTCTGATTCAGATTTATGTTGATGACATAATATTTGGTTCTACCAGTCCAGAATTATGTGATAATTTTTCAAAAATCATGTCATCTGAATTTGAAATGAGCATGATGGGTGAACTGAATTTTTTCCTTGGTCTTCAAGTCAAACAACTACCAAAAGGTATTTTCATAAATCAAGGAAAATATGTCAGAGATATTCTGAAAAAGTTCAAAATGTCTGATTGTGCTTCTATGAGAACACCTATGGCAACTAACATAAAGTTAGATGCTGATCTCAAAGGTGTTTCAGCAGATATCAAACTTTATAGAGGCATGATTGGATCATTACTTTATTTGACTGCAAGTAGACCAGATATCATGTTTTCTACCTGTTTCTGTGCTAGATTTCAATCTAACCCGAAAGAATCACATATGTTGGCTGTCAAAAGGATTTTAAGATATCTCAAAGGAACACCTGATCTAGGTTTATGGTATCCAAAAGAAACTGACTTCAAATTGACTGCTTTCACTGATGCTGATCATGCAGGAAGTAGGTTGGACAGAAAGAGTACATCTGGTGCTTGTCACTTTTTGGGAGATAAAATAGTGAGTTGGGCATCAAAGAAACAGAACTGTGTATCCACTTCAACTGCTGAAGCAGAGTATGTTGCTGCTGCTGCTTCATGCTCTCAAACATTGTGGATGAGAACACAACTCATGGACTATGGATATCAGCTTAATAAGATTCCCATCTATTGTGACTCAGAAAGTGCAATTGCTATTACTCAGAACCCTGTTCAACATTCGAAGACTAAGCATATAGATGTGAGGTATCATTTTATAAAGGACTATGTGGAAAAAGGAACTATAGAGATGCACTTTGTGCATACAAAGTATCAATTGGCTGACTTGTTCACAAAGCCTCTTGATCACAAAAGGTTTTCTTTTCTCATATGTAAAATAGGAATGCTTAATCTGCCTAGTTGAAAATATTTTTTTTCTTAAAAATGCTAAATTTTTCTAAGTAAACTTGTCTGAGTAGTGTATTCAGAACTTCTGAGTCTTGAGTTCGGAACTTCTGAATCTTGAGTTCGGAACTTCTGAATCTTGAGTTCAGAACCTCTGAGTCTTAAGTTCAGAACTTCTGAGTCCTGAGATCAGAACCTCTGAATCTTAAGGTCAGAAATTCTGAGTCAATACTTCAGCAATCTAACTTTCAAAAATTTACTTTTGAGAAATACAAATAACTTCAACTGTATGGATTATGCTTCTTTGATTATCTTTTAATCTCATCTTTATGTATCATTAATACTCAAATGCATGCTCAAGTCAAGGGGGAGCATCAAAATTCTTTTGGAAATCATTTTGTGATGCTTAAAAGATTTGTTTTCATTTCTTATCTGTTCAAACCTCTTCTGAATAATCAAAATGTTTTATATTGGTCAGAAGTTGATTTTAAAAGACATTTTGGTTACAAGGCAAAATTCTTCTAAGTCATGGAATCATAACATCTGTGCGTGTTATTCAGATTTTTGACTTGAGTCAAAATTCTATCCACTAACACGTGTCAGCTTCATATTTGTTTGACAATGCCACGTATTTCATTTAAATCCTTTGTGGTATTTCACATGTGTTGACTCCGTTATAACATTGATTTCGCTTTTCCGTTAAACCTTTCAACTTCACGGATTTTAAATAGGTCTTAAAATCCCTATTTCAAATTTCTTTCAAATTCCAGAGCGAAACGTGAGATACGAATCAAATCCAGAGTTCTTTGAATCTGTTTTCTTCTTAAATCATGTCTGAAATACGAAGAAGTGGTCCAATTTCTCTACATTCTACAAAATCGATAATGGATTCATCCGATTCGGAAAATGATGAAGTACAAAATAGAGTTGCAGAGGAAGGGGCAATAAGAAATGATGAAGAAGATGAACAAATGGATGAATCTGAAGGAAATGCGGATGAGGTAAACGTTAATATTGAACATGATCAGAGTGTTGCAGGTTCTATTATGTCAGATAGATCTATTCTAGTGGAAAGAGTTGTTCCTGAGAGTGAATGGTTGAAATTATCTGAAAATAACTGTATTATATTGTTTGAGGAAAGTCGTTTTAAGCCTGAACACAGAATTATCATGGAGTTATTCAAACATCATCCGTACAGAAAATGGTTTACAAGAAGTAAAAATGTGCCTGTTCAGTACATACAACAATGGTGGAAATATCTTAGGTTAGAAGATAATAAGTTTGTGTCTGAAATTGGAGGAGTGACATTTGTCTTATCTATCTCTGCACTAAGAGAAATGCTGAATCTACCAGAGAAAGATGATGTACAAAGAAGAACAGATTTTGAGGATTTACCCCTAACAGAGGAATTAATAGCAGAGTTCATGAAGTTGGGATACAATGAAGGATTGAGGACTCTCAGTTTGTTCAGAAGAAACAAATTACCACCTATTTGGGCTTGCTTCTTTCATGTGGTAAATAAATGTTTGTCAGGGAAAAATAGTTCTGCTGATCAAGGTTCTAAACAAATTCTTCAGATATTTCAAGGTTTAGTGAAGAATAGGCATTATGACTATACTTTAATACTTTGGGAAGATATGAAGAATACATTTGAGAAGAATCAGAAAGCAATTCAGAAGAAGACAAAGGATGCTCCACTGACATACATTCCCTACATAAGGTACTGGCAAATTGTTATTTGGTATGCCATGCAGGAAAACAGAACAATCTCAAGAAGAACAAATGAAGAGCATGGTCCTACATTTTATTTGAGTAAGATGACCTCAGTAACAAGACTTGAAAATTATCCCAATCATAAACTGTTGCCAAAATCACTTAGGAATTATATTCCAAGGGAGAGTGAGATTTTAAAAGCTTATTGCACCTCTATGGGAATTGAATTACCTCAAATCCCTGCCCAAGAGGACCAACCTGAGAAGAGAGGTGAGGGGTCTAGTCGAATTAGAGAGGGGGAGGATGTTCAGATGGGTGAACATTCTGAGAGACTTGAGGGGGAAAATTCTGAGAGCTTGGTTAGACTCAGTGAGGAAAAACAGAATGAGAGTGGTGAGGATGAGAGATTGTTAACAGAGGTTCAAACAGAAAGAGATGCCTCTGAACCAGCTAATCTTGACCAGGTAACCACACATGCTATTGGTTCACATCTCTTGGTGTCCAATATTGAAACAAACACCATGGACCTAGTGGTGGATCTTGAACAACCCATCCATACCCACTCAGAAGCATTTCAACATGCTACTGTTTCACACAAATCCGGGGAACCATCCCAAACTCATTTGGAGGGAGGTGATAAATCCCAACTTATTTTTCAACACATTGAGTCTGAATATCACAGTCCTATTCATATTGAGCCTGAAATTCCTTTTGACACTTGCACAGATCAGAAATTTCGTACTCCTGAAACAACATTCATAGACATGCCTAATGTTGGGTGTCGAGGATTGGATGGAAGTCCTGGTGAGGTGAACATTACAAAAGCCTCATTCAAACGTGCATCTGTTGTACAAGATGACTGTGTGTTATCTACAGGCCATGAGCTCTCTGGGCACATGAAAACTGGACCATCTGTTGGTTCAGGTTCACTGTTAGAAACTTCTGAATTTGAAAAGATTCAGAAACAAAACAAGGAGATGGGGGAAAAAGTAGAAAATTTGGAGAAGAGGATGGAGGATCTGAATGATGAGGTATCAGATTTGAAAGATGTGTTGGAGAAAAAGTTAATTTCTGTTGAAACCAAGGTAGATGATGTAAAGAAATCCTTGGATTCTCACAAAAAGGAGATCATGGATATAATGTCTGGTTTTCAAAAAGATATGTTGAAACAAATGCAAGATATGCAGGATTCTATACTGAAAGCACTGAGTGTATCACTGGCTTCTACTTCAAAGCCTCTTGATCCTGTTCCTATTGCAGAAGCTGAAGCTGAAGGTACTTCTAATCAGAACTTAAAAAGAAAGTTTGATGATAATGAGCCTCATGATCATCAAAAGGGGGAGAAAAGACAAAGGTTAAGTTCTGATGATGACATTGGCATAGAAGATTTTGAGATAGCAGACATGCACTTAGCCAATACAAAAAGTTCAGAAGATCAGACACAGGAAAATTTAAAGAAGATGATTCAGATAGTACAGCTTGACAGTTCAGATACAGAAGAAATGGAGTTGGGAAGTATTGATAGTAATGAATCAGATAAAACAGAGGAATTGAACTTGGATACTGAGATGGAAGGAAACTCAGATGAAACTGTAGCTATTGAGGAATCTGATTTGAGAATAGAAGAAATAGTGGAAAGTACAGTGGTAAACAGGTGTACAGATATTGTGGTTTATAACAGTGAAAGGGCAATGGAGTCTGAATCAGAAGAAAGGAGGTTGAATGAAGAATTGATCAGAAGAATGCATAATGAAGTAGTCAGAGCTTTGAGTGTTCAGAAAATTCATAAAGGGATAAAAGTAATAAGACCTATTGATCTGATGGGTGAAGAAGACAGAACTGTTGATTATTCTCAGAATTTTAAGCATGAGTTCAGATATAACTATGCTGATGAGATGAACACAGAAGAAGAATATGAGAAACTAGAAGATTACTTCATGCCTTCTGAGTATGTATTCAGAAAACCAATTGAGATTTCCAAGATTAACTTGCAGACGTTAGAAGAACCCATATGTGATTTCATCCTGGAACTAAGTGATGTACCTTTGGCCAGACAATTTCATGATGATATTTTTCCTGAGGAAATGTATGAAAACCTCTACCACTCAGAAGGAGAATATGAGTTTTTAGAAAGTAATGTGGATGGTTTCATGGATGAAAGAGCTCAGATGATTTACACAGAAGCTTCAAACAGATTCAGAATTCCTGACTCAAGACTGCATATTCAGAAAAGAATTGAGAAAGTTCTAATGTTTCAAGAAGAAGAATTCAGTGGTTTAATGTTTGTTATAATGGAAGTATTGAAAGAGAAAAATACAAAAGTTGCCATGTCCAGTTTTGATTTCCACAGACTAACACTTGATGATCAGATCTTTCTAGTCAAATTTTTCTCTGGTACTGAAGAAGCCTTGATGGAAATTGAATGCAGAAGACTTCTGGGTATCTATGTCAGAAACATGTACTTATATGATTTTCAACTAGCCATTGAAGGAAGAAAAGAGAAGTGCAATCTGAGGTCTCCAACAAATATTGCAGGATTTGATGTGTGTACAAAAGGATTCGTAAATGAAGGAATGGAATCTGAAGGGTTTGCATATAAAGTTCAAGAGAGACTTGAAATGTTCAAACTGAAAGAACTGGTAAAATATAGTGATGCAACTCTGAGTTGGTTACTGATTGAAATGGAAGTAAGTGCTAAAACTGAAAGAGAGAACTTAAAGAAAAGGTGTGTAAACTCTATGAATAGAAGGTTGAATCTCAGAAGAAAGATCAGAAGTTGTGGTGAATGGTTGCTATCTGAAGTTAATCCCAAGAAGATGTTACACAGTGATTTTGTGTTCCCTGCTGAGTATGAAGTGAATGAAATTTTGTCAGATGAAGTTGAAGAAGTTCAGGACACAACACCTCAGAATGTGCAGATAACTAATATTGACCAAGCTGAACAGTCTGAACCCAAAGAAGATGAAATATTCATTGATCTGAATGGATACTTTCTTGAATTTGATCTGCCTGAGTTTTTCAAACCAAAAGAAGTACAATTCTTGGATGTGTATTATGATAGGTCTAAGGAGACTCAGATCTGGTTGGCTGAAAAATCAAGATGTCTTGGCAAAACAAAGCAAGCCGTTTACTCAGATTTTCTAATCACTGGAATCAGAGAATTGAAGGTTAAGAAATTCAGAAAGATGGAGTACTTATCCTTTGAAGTTTTGAGAGAAGATGGCAAGGTTTATTATTTTACTGATGCAGATTTTGAGAAACTGTCAGTGGTTGACTTCTACAGATTACACAGCTTTCTATGTTTTAAAGAGTCAAGTAAAGACAGAAATGAAAGGAAGGCAAGAAGTGTGGTGATTGAGGCCATGTTCTATATCTTAAGGTGGCATTGCTATACAGATTTCCAAATAGCTCTGTATTTGCAAAAGTCATGTGTTTATCTGGCAAATCCCAATACAGATCATGAGCAGAAAAAGGTGTTAAAGACTGGAAGTGTTCACAAGTATCCAGATCTGGGAGTATTTTTGAAGAACAAAAGTGGAAAGATCTTCTTCAGAGCAAAGGAAACTGCAAAATATTGTTCTGGAACTTTAAGGATCATAAAGCACAATTTGGAGAAAAAGATGCTGAAAGTAAAGGAAGCAAACATAACTCAAGAAGCAATAAATCAGCAAGTTGAAGTTATTCAAGAAATTATTGACAAGATTGATAAGAGGCTTAATCTGAGGAATGTGCTACTTCAGAAAATTGTTCCTGCTCTGAAAGAATTAGATGATGCAAAGTTTAAGTTTATTTGACAAAAAGGGGGAGATTGTTAGATCTGAAGTTTTGTCAATAAACCAAGTGTTGAAGATCTGATAAGAAGGTTCAGAAGTTCTGAGAAGAAGAGTCAGAAGTTCTGAGAAGAAGAGTCAGAGATCTGAGAAAGAGAAGTCAGAAGTTCTGAGAAGCGTGATCAGAAGAATGTTCAGAAGTTCTGAACTACCTGTTCAGAACTTATGACGAGTTTCGTTACTTAGTAATGTGTAAACTAATTAGGACACGTGTTTTGTTCTTATTAGTCTTTCTTATTTGTACTGTAGCTTTAATATATCTGTTACAGTATAAATAGAGTGGTTAGCACTACGTTGCTAACTGATTGATTTTCCCATATTACTTGTATTCATTCCTTGTAATCTTTGAGGTTATCTCTCTCTTAGATCTGTAATTCTGTGCATCATTGAATACAATTGGGCTTGATCATACAATTTCTCAATTACTTCTTTCTATATTGATTGTAAGAATAGATCCTGCACTTTCATCTTAGTTCTGAGTGGTTATCGGAATGCGCTTACACCTAAAAGTTCAACAATGTGGATGGTTTCACATCTTTCTGATCCAAACTCTAATCGTTTCTGATTCATCTTGTTCCATGTTCAAGACTTGAAGACAATTTGTTGAAGATTGTATTGAAGAAGGTTGATTTTTCAAAGAAAAAGACAATGACTTTTCATGTTTGTCTGAAGATTCTTCAAAGCTGAGTTCTTAAAGAGTGTCAAAGCATATAGTTCGCCGTGAATTAGTGGAGATAAAGCTATTTGAAGATGGTTTGATAGAGTGTCTGTTTGAGAAGATTGACTTTTCAAAGAGCTGAAGACTGCTGTTATTTTTTTTAAATCTTGAATCCAAAGGGGGAGATTGTTAGAGCATTGTTGTATTCAAGATTTACTGTAAAGTCAATGTACTGTATGAGTCTATACAGTATTGTGAATGCCTTTAAACCTTGTATGTCATGGGTATAAATAGGCTTGTCTAGACCATTTGTTAGTAACACTTCAAAACACTTTAGAAAGCTTTAGTAATCTTTTAGAAACCTTTTGTAATCCTTTGAGCTCAATACATGGATGACATATTTGCTCTCTAGATTCTCTCTCACTACATTCATATCTTATTGCTAGAGATTTAGGATTTCACATTCATGCTCTTTCCGCTTTCAAGAATGGTGTTCTCTCGACGTTTCTTCATGGTTTCATGCTGCTATTGTGACCTATTAATTGTCACTCACTCCTCTATTATTCATGTTTAATGCTCGGTGCTGAATGCTTACTCAACAGTGAAGTTGAGTCATGAAAATTGGACATAATGGGGTTAATTGTCCCGGTTTTTCAAGAAGATGAGCCTACATTTGAGGGGGAGCTCGTGATGCTTTGAGGACTCGAAGAACGGAACGCCAAGGTTTCTAAAGAAGCAAGGGGGAGATTATAAGATGATGCTTTCTTTATAAAACATTAGGGGGAGATTGTTAGATTAAATTAGCTCCTAATTTTAATTAAATGTTTTATAAAGAAAAAGTGTATGGGCTTTTTAGTTAGCTTTTTAGTTAGTTTTATGGGCTTGAGCATTTTATTTTAAATGGACCCTTTAAAAAGAAGTTTAGGGTTTTATTTATCATTTGAGAGAGGGTTTTAGAAGTTACACACAAAAACACACACTGACTTATTCTTATGAGAGTCATCTATTTGTAAAGTGTGGTGTTCTTCAACATTTCTCCTCCATATAATTCATCAATGAATATGAGATGAGTTTCTTTATGATTGTTCTTATTGTTCATCTTACCTCTATTTATATATGAATTGTTCTTCTATTGTTTGCTTGTCCTAAATGGGATCAACAGTACGTCTTTCGTGATCTGTAGAAACCAGGATTCAATCTTACAATCAATTAAAATCAATCAACCAGTAAATGATAGAGAATTGGATCCAAAAGTATTGTATTCAATCAAGAACAGATTACAAATCTAGAGAAAGAATCTCTCAAAGATTACAAAAGTGAATACAAAGATATGCGGAAAGTTATGCCAAAAATTAGTTAGCTTACAGTTGCTAACAACTATATATACTGTAAGGAAAAGCTAAAGCTACAGTACATATACATGAAATTCTAATAGGAATATTACACATGTCCTATTTAACAAACAGAATACAAAGGAAAGTATCCTGTCATAAGTTATGAACATGTTGTTCAGAACTTCTGAACAATCTTCTGACTAAGCATATCAGAACTTCCTTCACAACACTTGGTCTTTTTCAACTTCTTCTTCAGAAGTTCTGAGTCTCCTACTCAGAACTCTGATCCTTCTGTTCATACTTTCATACTTGTAATCTTTTCAAGACTTCTCAACCAGAGCTTCTGAGTCTTCTTACTCAGAACTCTGAGTCTTCTATCCATAACCAATACTTGTAACTTTTGACAAAACATCAGATCTAACAATCTCCCCCTTTTTGTCAAACAGTCATGTACTTATCAACATTGAACTCTTTCAAAGCAGGTACAATCATTAAAAGAATTACATTTCTCAGATTAAGCCTTCTTTAAATCTTTACTATGATCTCTTGTATTTCTTCAACTTGAGATCCTCGTGTTAACTTTTTCTCCAAGATATGTTTAATAAATCTCAGAGTTCCAGAACAGTATTTTGCCACTTCATCTGGTCTGAAGAAAATCTTCTCTTTTCTGTCATTTCTCAAGAAAACTCCCAACTCTGGATGTCTTACAACATTTCCACCCTTCAGAAGATTCAACTGTTCATGACCATTGTTTGGTTTTGAAAGATATACACATGGTCTTTGTATATACAGAGCAATCTGAAAATCTGTATATGCATACCATCTCAGAATGTAAAACATAGCATCTCTTACTACAACCAATGCTCCTCTCTCCTTCTTATGTTTACTTCAGTCTTTATTTGACAAAAGACTATACAGCCTGTAGAAATCTGTCACTGAGATCTGGTCAAAATCTGCCTCAGTAAAGTAGTAGACTTTTCCATATTTTCTCAATACTTCAAATGAATAATACTCATGTTTTCTGAACTTCTTAACACTCAATTCTCTTATTCCAGTGACTAAGAAATCTGAGTACACTGCTTCTTTTGGTTTTGCTAAGTATCTTGCCATCTCTGCACGAAGCCATTTATGTACATCTGTTCTGTCATGATACACACTTAGAAAGTTTACTTCTCTTGGTTGAAAGAAATAAGGAAGAGCATACTCCAGAAAGTAACCATTAACATCAACATGTATTTCTTCTTCATTAGCCTCAGACTTTTCTGGCTGATCTGCATCTTTCATTTTCACATCTTGTGAAGACACATCTGGAATATCTTCTTCAATCTATTTTGAATAAACTCCATTTACCTCATACTCAGCAGGAAATACAAAATCTTTATGTAACAGTTTCTTTGGGTTTTCTTCTGAGAGCATCCATTCACTGCAGTCTTTGATTCTTGTTCTACGATCCAACCTCTCTTTGATATGCATTTTGCATTTTTGTTTCAGAACTGCTTTCTCACCCTCAGCATTTACAGTCATTTCTAGTAACAAGTACTGTAAAGTATCATTACTGTACCTCACCAGATCATTTAATCTGAAAAACATTCTTACTCCAGAGACTATGTATGCAAAACCATCATTTTTAACTCCTTCAGTAATGAATCCACGACCTCCAATTTCATGAATAGGCTTTTTGACTGGTTTGCTCAGGTTACATTTCTCTTTCCCTGCTTCAATTGCCAACTGAAAATCATAGAAGTACATATTTCTGACATAAATCCCCAGAATTCTTCTGCATTCAAGTTCTATCCAAGATTCTTCAGTACTAGCAAAGAACTTTACCAGAAACAATTGATCTTTTAAAAACAATCTGTGGAAGTCAAAACTTGTCATGCTAACCTTCAGATTTCCTTCCTTCTGAACTATCAAACTTACATACTTTAGCCCATCAAACTCATCAGTCTGAAACTCTAGTACCTTTACAATTGCTTTCTGAATATGTAGCCTTTCATAAGGCTTTCGGAATCTATTAGAAGCTTCCACATAAATCATCTGAATTCTTTCATCCAAGAACCCATCAATAAAGTTCTCAATTATTACTGAGTCATCTTCTTCACAGTAGATATTCTCATATGTTTCTTCTGGAAAGATATCTTTAAATAAATGTTTAGCCAGAGGAGTATCACTCTGACTAATAATGAAATCACATAAAGGTTCTTTTAATACTGGTAATTCAATCCTAGGAATCACAATGGGTCTTCTGTACACATACTCCAAAGGCATGAAGTAGTTTTCAACTCTTTCAAATTCTCCACTAAGAACATTTAACTCATCCAGAAAATGAAGTTCAAAATTATCTTGAAAACTACTTGGGTATCCAACTGAATGATCCTCTTCTCCCAACAAATCAATAGGTCTCGCTGTCTTCATAATTCTTTGAATTTTCTGAACATTGAGTGCTCTGACCAACTCACTATGCATCCTCCTTATCAAGACCTCATTCAACCTTTCTTCCATCTCAGAATTAAGAAGCTCAATTCTGGCATAAGGAACAATTTCTGTACAAGTGTTCACTTCAGAGCTTTCAATAAAACTTTCTTCTGAAATATCTGCCATACTGATCTCACAACCTTCTTCAGAAGAATCTGTCATTACTTCTTCTGTCATAGTATTCTGATCTATCATTACTGCCTCATCTGATCCAAAAATACTTGCTGACTTGACATTCTGAACTTCCATGACAACATCAACAAGAACTTCAGTTTCATCAGAATTTACCTCCATTTCAGTATTCAAATCCAGTTCCTCTGTTTTATCAGTGACACTTTCAGAAGAGTTATCTTTTACCACTTTATCAGTTTCCATATCATCTTCAAAATCTGAACTTATTGTCTGAATACTTATTTCCTTTTGAACCGCTGCTGATTTCTCAACAATTGCTGATTCTTCAAAAGCAACCTTTTCTGAGTTCTGAACATCTGCATCTGCTAACTCGATATCTGCAAACTTAAAATTTGTCACTCCAATATCTGCTGACTTTTCAAACTCACCAGTGCTTTGTTTTTCTAACTCAATACATATCTTTTGACTTTTCTCCCCCTTTTGATGATCATGAGGATCAGTATCATCAAACTTTCTTTTGAACTGAGTTGATTCTGATTCAGGTTCTGCAACAGACAAAGGCATGATGGCTAAGGGTTGTGAAACATTAGTCAGATTAGAACTGATTACTTTCAAAACAGAAGTCTGTAAATCCTTCATATTCTTCAGAAGATCCTTTTGAAATTCTGTCATATTATCCTTGATCTCCTTTTTGTAAGATTCCAAGTACTCTTTCATTCCATCCACTTTTTGTTCAACAGACTTTGCTTTGCCTTCCAACAGATTTATGAGATTCTTTACCTCATCTTTCAAAGAATCAACAGTGTTCTCCAATTTCTCAACTTTCTCCTCCAACACTTGATTTTGTTTCTAAATCTTTTCAAATTCAGAAGGTTCTAACATTGAACCTGGATCAACAAATGGTCCAGTTTTCAAGTGTTCAGAGAACTCTTGGCCTGTAGGTGCCACAAAGACAACATGTACTACTGTGTAATGAAGATTTTGAGATGTTCACTTCACCAGGACTTCCATCCAATCCTTGACAACCAATAATAGGAATGTCTATGGATGTTGATACAGGAATACGAAATTCCTGTGATGTGGTAGTGTGAAAAGGAATTTCAGGCTGAATTTGGATATCACTGTACAATCCAGACTCAAAGTGTTGAAGAATAGGTTGGGATTTATCACCTCCCTCCAAATTAGTTTGGGATGGTTCCCTGTTTGTTTTGAAATAGCAGCATGTTTAAATGCTTCTGAGTGGCTAGGGATGGGTTGTTCAAGTTCCACCACGGGCTCCATGGTGTTTTCTTCAATGTTGGTCACCAAGAGTTGGGAACCAACAGTAGATGTCGCTGACCGGATTAAGTTGGTTGGATCAGAATTATCTCTTTCTGTTTTAAATTCTGATAACATTCACTCATTCTCACCACTCTCTTTCTGTTTTTCACTTTCATTTCTAACCAAGCTCTCTGAATTTTCCCTCTCTATTCTCTCAGAATGTTCTCCCCCTTGAACATTCTCCCCCTCTCTATTTTGAATAGACCCCTCACCTCTCAACTCAGGTTGTTCCTCATGGGTAGGGGCTTGAGGTTGTTCAAGTCCCATTGAGGTGCAATAAGCTTTTAATATCTCACTCTCCCTTGGAATGTATTGCCTAAGTGACCTTGGAAAAGGTATGTGATTTGGAAAATTTTCAAGTTTCAGAGCAGAAATCATTTTACCCAAATACAATATTGGTCCATGCTACTCAGTTGATCTTCTTGGAATGTTTCTGTCTTGATCCATTGCATGCCAAATTACCAACTGCCAATACCTCTGATATGGTATGTATGTGTGTACCTTATCCCTTGTTCTCTTTTCTTTTTGTTGGTCCCGAAGGCCTATACAAGTTTGTAGAAGGGGGGGGGGGGGGGTTGAATACAAACACACAAATTTTACTTTTCTAAATTGTTTATTGATAAATCATTAACAATTTACAGCTTGTTGCGGAGACAAGATTAAGGATAAACCTAAATTTAAACAAGTTGGAACACTAAGGTTTCTTGCACTGAGAGAGATAAGGAAATTACTAATAATAACCTATCTTGAGATAAGAGATTGAACTTGTCCAGAGTTAGCAAGTTACTTCAAATGAAGTGAGTTCATCTCTTTATATACTGCATGCATTTAATGCAAGTCAGTATATACTTTACACGTGTCATCAACTGGTTGGTTGCATGTCATTGACTATTGATGACAACCTTAGTAGCCGTAAGGATGAACAGTGTAGTATCAGAGTGGTTGTACGATTTCAGATTTTCGGAGGTTCTTTTCTGACATTTCGTACGGAGGCGTGCAAGGGTGGTTAAGACAAAAGTACTTTGTACGGAGGACTTCATGATCAGCTTTCGTTGATTCAGCGATTATCATTTACTATTCAGTAGATGATAAAGTTCAGCGATAGCTGAAGTCTTGTACTTGATACTTCACGTTGAGTGGACAAATCTGAGTCTTCGCTGATCCGCATCAGTTCATTAGGAGACTTGTCGCTGGTTCTTGAGCTTGATCTTCGACTTCAGCGTAGAACCTTTGTTGACGTGAAACTTGTCTTCAGGGATCATAAGTAAACAACTAACTTATCAGCGATCACCATAATGACTGAACAGACTCAGAGCATTTATGGTGAACAGTTTCGCTGAATGTTTAACTTAAAAGAGAGAGAGTTCCTATCAGCGGTACTGGAAGATCTTAGTACTTATCAGCGATAGTGAAACTCTGATACATATTGTTTACTTACAATTTTCACTAAGTAGTTAAGAGAGGGTCATTATCAAATCACTGAGGGTTTGGATCAACAATCTCCCCCTATTTGATTATGACATAGCAACAAAGAGAATTGCTATTTAATGAAAACATAAGGATAAAAAGAACTCATAAAATATTTGTCCCTTTTACTTTTTTCTGGGATCTTTTCAGTACTGATGGAGTAAAGTATATTCGCTGAAATCTTTCTTTAAAACTTTGAATCAGGTTACAAAGAAAAATGGAAAGATTACAAGTACGAGCGAAATAAATTACAAGTACAAAAGGATAACTGATAAAATAGATGAAAGAGGCGATTTTATCAGCTTACAGAGGTTCTTCCTTAATGAGAAGTTCATCAAGGGTCTTTTCAGTGGGGATCATCCAGTCAGGAACCGTTACACCTCGTTTTCTTTTGTTCAGCGCTTCTTCGAAAATCAAGGGTTTTAGGTGTCGTGCCTGAATGTCTTTTCTGAAGTCACACCAGTAGATAAGATCTCTGAGCTGTTCGATTGGAGTGATTGGAAGCTCAGCGATCCGTTGAAAGCATTTACGTCCGTCGTAGTCGAGAAAGAATATTCCATAAGGATTACTGATGACTTTACCAGGGACGAAAAGTTCACATGGTGGCAAAGAAATGTCAAGGGCAGATAGATCAGGGTCAGGACCAAGCACTTCAGCGCGAGAGAAACCAATTCCAGTTTCATTTCGTATGACATGACCTGAGTTTGAATCTTGACGTTTCTTCTTCAGAGAGGCCCTTTTTCTTTTCAGCTTAAGATCAGGAAGAGGAGGAATGTCCACACAAGAAGATATCAAGTCGATCTGTCTGTTTATCAGCTTTTCGAAATGATCCTTGTACTTAGATTGTGACGATTGGATAGCTAACCTCATCTCCAGCCATTCAGAAAGACCATACCTTTTTACAGTGTCAGCGCGAAAGGTTTCAGTTTGGCCATCTTCTCTGAAAAGTTTGATGTCAACAATAGGTACTCCGATAGAGGTTCTTCCAGAGATAAATACCTTGTTGATCTTCGCTGGACGATATCTGAAGTGTATTTTCTCTTTACACCAGATCAGGGTGGTCTGAGAAATTTCAGTTTTCTTTTCCACGATCTTCTGGGCTTCTTCCCAGAGCTTTCGTTGGACTTGAATGGGAACACGTTTCAGCTTGGGGTCTTTGACAGATTCTTGAGTAAGCTTGATGGCGTATTCTCTGTCTTTTTCTTCAGCTTCCTTTCTTTCAGCGATGAGGCGTTCAGCTCTGAGGTGTTCCTTGTATTCAGCTTTTGAAATTCTGAACTTTGGAGGAACTGAAGGCAGTTGATCACGCCTTAGAATGATTCGCTGATCCTCGAATCGCTTTATTATTTCCTCTCTTTTCTTCTGTTCTTCTTCTCTTAGCTTTTGAGGAGCTAAGGAAGGTCTGCGTTTGTGAGAGAGAGTCTGTTCTTCAGGTTCATCAGTCTCATAGATCAAATCCAAGACTGGGATTATTTATTCAGCGGCAGCTGGAATTATTGGTGAAGTCGTAGTTGTGGAGCCTTCAGCGATATCCTCAAACAGGGGAGAGGACTAGCTGAAACACAGCGATCTTACAAGTAAGAACTTGGGTAGAAACAGATAGAGAGAATTGGTTTAAGTGTATAGGCTTGGGTAGAGGAACTGATAGTGTATGATAGAGGAGGGATGGAGTAAGAGATGTTTAGTGTACCTGACAAATCGGCTTTTCAAGCAAGATCGTCAGATTGTCATCTTCAGCGACGCTTTTGCCTTTGCCTTTCTCAGCTCCAGAGGCTGAGGGGTTTGTCTTTGTCTGCTCCCCTGAAGGTTCATTTATCGAGATTCCCTTAAGAGCTTTGATCCTTGGGACAGGTTTGACGATAAAGAAATCATCGTCATCTTCGTCATCATCATCATCATTCTTTGGAGAAGAAGATGGTTCATCATCAGGGATGTCGACGGCTTCATCATCTTCTGCTTCGGATTCTTCAGCGTCTTCTTCGAGTTGCTCCCCCTCAGATACAGAGGCGAGCTTCTCGGTCCCCTCAGGGTTTTCATCTCCCTGAGGTCCAGCGGCTGCTTCCGCTTCAATAGTCTTCTCACCCTCTTCAGCGAAGGTGAGGTCTTCGTTCTTCTCTCCCCTGATAGATTCATCATGGGAAAGGTTTTCAGCGCTCTTCTCCCCGGGATGTTCAGCGCTCTTCTCCCCCTCTTTTTCATGATGACTGGGGGAGGAATGGGCAGACTCTTCAGCTGTGGGAGGCTCTCTGTCTTCTTGGCCAGAGATACCCACACAACTTTCAATCTTTGCTAATCTGACTTCTAGGCCAGTTATAGCAGGATTGATCTTTTCCAGCTCTTTGCGATCCGCCGCTGTGAAAGTTTCCAATGCAGGGGCAGGGGCAGGTTCAGGAGCAGGAGTTCTCTCCTTGTTGAGCAGCTCTTCAATCATTGTTTTCATCGAACCAACGTCGGTCTTTACAGAGCCTAAGTCAGTCGTCATAGTTTGAACATTTGTCTTCACAGCAGACATATCACCCTCTAGTGCTCCAACCGATGTCTTCAGCGTTGTTACTTCGCCGGACATGGAGGAAACTGATTGTTTGAGTAAGGTGTAGTCTGTGTAGATATCAGCGATCACCTTAGCGAAATCGCTGAGAGTCTTATCAACTTGCTTCAAGTCATCTGCGGAAGCCTTCTTCTCCACCACCGTTGTCAGCTTTATCAAATCTTCTCCAGCGGTGGTTACAGCTGTAGAGTTGTTGGAGAGTGTGGTGGTGAGATCTGTCAGCTTTGTTTCCACGGACTTCACAGAAGCATTGATGTCTCTCAGAAGTTTCAGGTTTAGTTACAGTGTATATGGGTTGATTTGTACCTGCAGGAGGATTGACGAACTCGTCAAAGTTGCGGATTCCTGAAAAATGTTCCATATCTTCCTCAAAAGTTCGGTGAGGAATGGTGATCTCTGCAGGTCCTGTCTTCATCATTCTTTGAGAAGCGTCAGCGGAGGCTTCTGGAATGATGGCATCTCCAGTGTTCTTTGGAGGAGAGTCCAAGTGAGTGGAGGGAGAAGCGAAGGATAAGAATGGGGTTCGGGTACTAAGTTCAGCGTTGGATTCGCTGACAATCACTTCATCAGTCTTTTGAGAGACTGAGGGAGGTTGGGTAGGTTCCAAGTTTCTAACCTCAGCATTTGGAGACGCTGAAGTCTGGATTGAAGGGATGGCTTGAATGGGTGTGGCAGAGCGTACCACAGAACTTTCATTCAGCCCTTCAGAATGAGCTGAGGAGTCTTCAGCATGGGATTGCTGGGGTTGCTCCTTGGTTTTCTTGATCCTTTTGGAATCAAGTGGGGTGTGAGAGTGTTTCCTCTCTTAGAAGGAGAGGATTGTGTGGCCGGGGTATCAGCGATGGGTATTGTCGCTGAAGGAGCCACAGAAGTCGAAGAATTAGGGTTAAGAAGAGAGAGAAGGGTAGAGAGACGTACCTCATTGTCGACAGGTTTGAAATCGAGCACCTTAGGGCCAACCTGAGAAAGTATCAGGTCACCCTCTTGAGGATAGCTGTCCTTCAGGCCATATTGGAAGATGGCGCTGATGAAACGGGGGTAGGGAACCCATGCAGGTCTGTCAGCAGCAGAATCTACTCTTTGTACTAGGTCATCATAAATGATAGATGCCCAGTCAATATGTAGACCTTTCAGCAGTGCGTATCCCATAGCATGCTGAGGTTGAGCGGCTTGATCAGAGGAGCCGGTCTTCGCTGTCATGCAGCTGATCAGGTGTGCGAAGATGAAATTCATCTCGCTGGGTATTTTGGACTTCTTTATCAGCGTCAGCTTCTTCTCGGGATTCTTGTCCCTTCCAGTTTCCCATATGTAACCCATTGTGTCGAGGAAAGCAATGATTTCTTCTCTGTCAGCATGCCTCTTATGGTCAGGGAATGGAACAAACGGGTTTTCTTTTGGTAGCATTGGGAAAGTTCAGGGCTTTTCGAATGATTGCGGGGGTTATCTTAATTGTGCCATACTCAGTATCGATGAGTATGCAATCGATGGTTTTGGATGCATCTTTGGCGGAGGGTAGCTGAGTGTGTCTGGCAGAGTACCAGAACTGAGATAGTAGTAGCTGACTTGCAGGAGGTGTGATGGTCAGGGCTGTTGAAATGCAACAGTTTTTCAGGAAATTCACAGCATCATCCAGATGTGTGACTTGCTTTCGAGGAGGAAACTCGAGAGGCGCAGAGAGGTTGTTGACCTTGGTCCAATCTAGTTGATCTTGCTTGAACTTAACCTGAGGGGCTTTGATGATTTCCACTTCCTCAGAGTCAGCGGAGATGTTCTCAGCAGTTACATTGATCTTTGAAGTTGCCATTTCTCTGTATTATCAGTTCAACCAAAGATGTTAACAAATAAGAATTGTCTTAATATGGAAAGAATTTCCATTAAGATGGTTCGAATTTTGTCCATTTCATTCAGACATAAATGTCTTAATGAAGATTAGGGTTTTTCATGATTTTTGAAACGAAATGTAAAACCCATAAAGTCTTGTATTCCAGTTTCTAAAAGAAATCTGGATACGAATGAAGAACAAGTTTAAGATTTTTGCATTTAAACTTGAAGAACAACCATGAAATGGGTGTGTTCATAAAACCATGAAAGAAATCATTTCATTTTACAAAGGTCTTTTGTTTGATCTTGTTAAAACAAAGAGAAGATCGGAAACAAGTTATACGCATTTGGTAATAAATAAGAACATATTAACCTTGATGTTTGATGAAGAAGATGATGAACAGTTCTTGAAGTTTTTGAGAGCACAAATGCAACAGAGGATTCTTTCTTGCGGAGGAAGATTTGATCGCGTAAAAAACGAATATAAACCAAGAGTTTGTTTATATAGAGATTTTAGAAAGAGAAAATCTTTGAGCGGGAAAAGATTTTCATCATGACACGGACACGTGTTTGCATTTGATTGGAAGTTTGAACGAAACGTGCAAACGTGTGTCAGAAAGAAACCGTGCCTGGTGTTATCCGTTGCAATGACGTCACAACTGTCCTTTCAAATTCTTTTAGGATGTCTCTGAGGTTTTGAAAGCTCAGGGACTCTTTTGAAAAACATGAAGTACTGAATAGAAAATATCAGTGAAGGTTTTAAGAACTTTCAAAATATCGCTGTTAAGGAAGAGATATTCAGCGATGCATTTGTTTTGAAATCTTGCATTTTCATGCGTTTGTCAGAGAGAGAAAACATACCTGGATATCAGTTTAACCAAGTTTATTCAGAGAGAAGATGATTGAATAGGTTATACGAGTTGATTTTATCCTATCGCTGATTAATGTGAACCGCTGAACATTTTACCCTTCAAAGTTCAGCATTCCAAGCTCGCTGATGAGAAAGTTGAATCTTGTCTCATCAAGAGGTTTGGTAAATAAATCAGCTAACTGATAATCAGTTGGGATAAAATGAAGTTCTATATCACCATTCATCACATGATCTCTGATAAAATGATATCTGATTTCGATGTGTTTTGTCTTTGAGTGTAGCACTGGATTGTTTGCTATAGCGATGGCACTAGTGCCGTCGCAATAGATTGGAATTTTGGAGAGCTGAAGATCATAGTCTAGTAGCTGATTTCTCATCCACAAGACTTGAGAACAACAGCTTCCAGCGGCTACATATTCAGCTTCAACTGTGGAAGTGGACACTGAGTTTTGCTTCTTACTTGTCCAACTTACCAGCTTTCCACCCAGGAGCTGACATCCTCCTGTGGTGCTTTTCCTATCCATTTTGCAACCTGCAAAATCACTGTCTGAATAGGCGGTTAGATCGAATCCTGAGTCTTTGGGATACCAAAGGCCAAGATTCGCTGTACCCTTAAGATATCGAAAGATTCGCTTTACAGCTTTCATATGAGATATCATAGGTTCAGCTTGATATCGTGCACACAGACATGTTGCAAACATAATATCGGGTCGGCTAGCTGTAAGATACAATAGTGAGCCGATCATCCCACGGTACAGCGTGACATTGACAGGAACACCCTTTGTGTCCTTATCAAGTGTCAGCGGTGGTGCCATAGGGGTTTTCATAGCTGAACTTTCAGTTAAGTCGAATTTCTTCAGCATATCTTTAACATATTTTCCCTGATTAATGAAAGTTCCTTTTTCAGTTTGCTTAATCTGAAGACCAAGGAAATATGTTAGTTCACCCATCATGCTCATTTTGTACTCATCTTTCATTCTATCAGCGAAACGAGTACAAAGCTCAGGGTTAGTAGAACCAAATATAATGTCATCAACATATATTTGAACTAAAATGATATGACCTTTCACTTTTCTAAAAAATAGAGTTTTGTCAATCTTACCTCTCTCAAATTGTTCAATATGGAGATAAGTAGAGAGAGTATCATACCTTGCACGAGGAGCTTGCTTTAAGCCATAAAGTGCCTTGTCCACTTTATAAACATAACCTGGACGCTTAGGATCTGAGAATCCTGGAGGTTGTTCCACATAAACTTCTTCATTCAGCTTTCCATTCAGAAACGCTGACTTAACATCCATCTGATGTACAGTGAAGTTTTTGTGTACAACATATGCTAAGAAAAGACGAATAGATTCAAGTCTTGCTACTGGAGCAAATGTTTCGTCATAATCTATGCCTTCCTCTTGTCTGTATCCCTGAGCAACAAGACGAGCTTTGTTGCGAGTTACAGTACCATGTTCGTCCAACTTGTTTCGATAGACCCATTTAGTGCCTATCACCGTTTTGTCAGTTGGTCTACGAACGAGTTTCCAAACTCTGTTTCTTTCGAATTCAGTCAGCTCTTCTTGCATAGCGCTGACCCAGTTTGGATCTCTGAGGGCATCATCTATTTTCTTTGGTTCAGTTAGAGAAATAAAGTTAACAAATAAACAAATATTACCTGCACTTCTACGAGTATGAATACCAGCGTTTGGATCACCAAGAATTTGATCGATTGGGTGATTTACAGTCCATCGCTGAGCCGGAGCATACGTCGTTGACTCAGTCTGAACTGGAGAAACTGAAGATGAGGCTTCAGCTACTTCTGGATTATCAGCTAAGAGAGGAATGTTTGCATTTGTCACTTTATTCACTGATTGCTGAGAAATAGATGGAATTTCTGAGACATTTGGATCAACTGCAGGTATAGTGTTTATAGGAACAGTTGAGACCCAAGATGTTTCAGCTTCACTATTCTTCATATCTGGAATGATAGTAGGACCATCGTTTTCTATGGTGTGAGCATGAGGAGTGGGAACTTCTTCTGAATCATCAAGATGAGAAAACATCCATTGATTCAGTTCTTCAGTATCAGCGGACGGTTTAGAGTTCGCTGAACGGGATTTGTCAAACGTGACGTGAATAGTTTCTTCTACAGTTTGTCTTCTACGGTTGAAGACTCTAAAGGCTTTGGAGACTGAGGAGTATCCAAGAAAGATTCCATCTACAGCCTTAGGATCAAACTTTCCAAGGGCATCTCTGTTGTTCAGTATGAAACACTGACATCCAAAGATGTGAAGAAAGCTGATTGAAGGCTTTCTCCCATGAAAGAGTTCATAGGCTGTCTTTTTGAATCTTTTAACTATCAGCGACCTGTTTTGCGTAAAACAAGCAGTGTTGACAGCTTCTGCCCAAAACTGAGTAGGCAGGTGAGAATCACTGAGCATTGAACGTGCAGCTTCAATAATTGTTCTATTTCTTCTTTCAGCGACTCCATTTTGTTGCGGTGTTCTCACTGACGAAAAGTTGTGAGAAATACCCTTACTCTCAAGGAAGGAATCAAGAGAATTGTTTTTGAATTCAGTTCCATGATCACTCCTTATTGAGCGAACGGTCATATTGTTCAGAGTTTCCATCTTCCGAACAAAGGTGATGAGTTCTTCAGGGGTGTCACTCTTAGAACGGAGAAACATTACCCATGTGTAACGAGAGAATTCATCAACTATGACCAGCGTATATTTCTTTCCAGCGATGGATTGTTTGTTAACAGGGCCAAACAAATCCATATGGAGTAGTTGTAGAGGAGATGACACTGAGGAGACTTGCTTTGACTTGAAGCTTGCCTTGGTCTGCTTCCCTTTTTCACACGCTGAACATAAAGACTCTTTGGCGTATGAATGCTGAGGTAGACCAGTGACTAACTCTTTGGAGGAAAGAGTATTCAGTGTCTTGAAATTTAGATGCGAGAGCCTCTTGTGCCATAGCCAGTTAACATCAGAAGATGCCTTTGAGAAGAAACAGGAGTTCTCAGTGGTTGTTGAGTCCATGTTTATTACATAAACATTTTCCAAACGATAACCGCTGAGAGCTATCTTCTCCTTTTTGTCAGTGACAAAGCAGGATTCCTTAGTGAAAATCACTTTGTTATCCATGTCGCAGAGCTGACTGATGCTCAGAAGATTATGTTTCAGTCCTTCAACATATGCGACTCTTCTGAAGGAGGTTGTACCATTTGAAAGTACACCATACCCTCGGGTGTGTCCTTTTCCATTTCCACCGAAAGTCACAGAGGGACCCTTCTCTTCCTTGTATTCAGCGAGCAGGTTTTTCTTTCCAGTCATGTGTCTAGAGCATCCGCTATCGAGATACCAGATACCCTTCTTAACCTGTAATACAAAGGAAGATTAGTTTTTCTTGGGTACCCACTTAACCATGTATACACGTTTGTCAGTGGAAGTAGTTGGAATGGAAGGTTCAGCACTCTTCGCAGCATTTGAAGATTCAGCTTTGTCTTTCTTCACTTTGGTTAATTTCTTAACCTCAGTGGTAGAATTCACCTTGACCTGATTTGCACCAGGGTTGGTCTTCTTTGCCTTGGGGGCAATCTTCACCTTAGCTATCTTTTCAGCTTTGGTGGCTGTGGGGCACTTACTAGCAATATGATCGGTAAGTCCACAGTGATAACATTTCCTATAACTAAAATTAGTTCTAGGACCACTTGCATGCTGAGCTTTTAATTTCGAATTGGAGGTGCCAGCACCAAGCAAACTATTGGCTTTAGAAATGGGACGAACATTCAGTTCTTCAGATTTCTTACCAAGGACATCCACTCTGAGTCTAGGAGTAGATCGCTGAATAGATCCAGAGATCAGCTTTCTAGATCCAGAGGGGTAGGTCACTGAGGCTTTAGAAGCATTCAGCTTTGGTACTAAGGTACCCTTCTGAGGATTTTGATAAATAACAATTCATTTACCTTTGTCTTTAGAGACAAAGGTAGGTTTTGAATAAACCATTTTCTCCTTACCTTTTGAGGAGGTAGGAATTTCCTCAGGGATTGGTGTAATGGACGAGGAGCACTGAGATGATGAAGTGTCAGCGATTGAGGATACGAACGTTCCAATTTTAAGCATTGAACGTTCAGTGGTTGGTTTTGGAGTATCATATTTATAACCCAGACTACGTTTATCACTCAGAGGAATCTGAGCCTTAATTATCTCAGTGATCTTTGTTGAAGAATTACACCATCCTTCAACAGTAGCTTTTTCAGCCTCTAATGCAGCGATAGCTTCTGCTCGTTCGATTTTGACTAGCTGATTTAAATATACTTGATCTTTAAAATCTTCTTCAATTTTAGAAAGCTTTTCTAGTTGAAGGTGGCAGTTTTTAAGCTTTTCAGCGAGATCAAGATTTTGGTTTTCAACCACAGTTTTGCCGTTCATGGCTTCGTATAAACTTCTAGTCAAGAGATCGATCTTACGGAGACTATCAGCTTCATCAATATTTGCAATATTGGTAAAGAAAGAAGGTGATACCTGAATAGTAGAGGTTGAAGTGGAGGGAATGTCTGAACTTTCTTCCTCTTCTTCAATCTTGGCCATGAGACATTGATTTGCTTCATCATCTTCAGAATCAGATGATGATTCTTCTTCATCAGAAGCGGCCCAATCATAGTCAGCCATCAGGCCTTTGCCTTTCTTCTTAAAGCTTTTCAGCTTCACATACTTCTCCTTCAGCTTTGAGTATTTGTCATCTTTATTCCTTGGAACAAAGTTTTTCTTTGAGAAAGTTGAAGGTCTCATGACTTTCTTTGTCCTGCACTCATTAGCGAAATGACCTGTCTTTTCGCAGTTGAAACAAGTAGCAGTAGCCTTATCAACAAAAACTGATGATTTAGGCTTGTCAGTTATGGAAAGAGGTTTGTTCTTTCTAAACATTTTCTTTTTGGCAAATCTCCTGAACTTCTTAGTTAGGAGAGCCATAGATTCATCATCTGAAAAATCAGAATCTGATGACCTTTCAGAGTTACTCTCTAACTCAGTGATAGTGACCGAGGGTCGCTGAGTAAAAGGTTCCTCTGAGATTAAAGCAACAGGGGTGCTTTTGGAATCTTTTACAAGATTCTTCTTAAGATGGCTAGATTGCTCACGATTCAGCAATGTACCATATAAGGTAGCAAGGGTCATTGATTTTAGATCCTTTGACAGCTTGAGACATATAGAATAATTGTCCCAGCTTTCAGGTAAACATTCTAGAAACTTTGTCAGCACTTCAAAGTTAGAATATTCCTTACCAACAGTTTTTAGATCTATAATTAAGCAATTAAAACGTTGGTGAACTTCAGAGAGAGTTTCATTCTTACCATAAATGAAGCTTTCGTATTGTCTTACCAGGTTGATCTTTCTTGAGTCCTGGACTTCAGACGTTCCTTCATACTGAACACATATTGTGTCCCACATGGCTTTTGATGATTTCAGGTTCATGACGGAATGGTAGACTTCGTCAGGAAGGGCCATGGAAGTATGGATCTAGCTTTTGTTTCTATAGCCACTTTCTTCTTATCTTCGTCGGTCCATATGTGTATTTCCTTAGGAATCAGCCTTTCTGGAATAGCAGGTCTATTTGCAGTGGCTGGAACTAAAGGATCAATTGTTACAGGGATGTGTGGGCCGTTTTCAAGATAGTAAGTCATAGTAGGGTCTACACCTTCTAAGAAGAGTATCATTCTATTTTTCCATAAGTTGAAGTTGTCTCTGGAAAATCTAGGGGGTTTTGCAAGAGAACCATTGTCTATATAATGTGTGTTTGTGTTGGTGGCCATTTTCAGATAATAGCAAGGAAGAGAAATATCTTAGATTAGATCTTGTTTATGAGATTAAACAAATCTGCTCTGATACCACTTGTTGGTCCCGAAGGCCTATACAAGTTTGTAGAAGGGGGGGGGGGTTGAATACAAACACACAAATTTTACTTTTCTAAATTGTTTATTAATAAATCATTAACAATTTACAGCTTGTTGCGGAGACAAGATTAAGGATAAACCTAAATCTAAACAAGTTGGAACACTAAGGTTTCTTGCACTAAGAGAGATAAGGAAATTACTAATAATAACCTATCTTGAGATAAGAGATTGAACTTGTCCAGAGTTAGCAAGTTACTTCAAATGAAGTGAGTTCATCTCTTTATATACTGCATGCATTTAATGCAAGTCAGTATATACTTTACACGTGTCATCAGCTGGTTGGTTGCATGTCATTGACTATTGATGACAACCTTAGTAGCCGTAAGGATGAACAGTGTAGTATCAGAGTGGTTGTACGATTTCAGATTTTCGGAGGTTCTTTTCTGACATTTCGTACGGAGGCGTGCAAGGGTGGTTAAGACAAAAGTACTTTGTACGAAGGACTTCATGATCAGCTTTCGTTGATTCAGCGATTATCATTTACTATTCAGCAGATGATAAAGTTCAGCGATAGCTGAAGTCTTGTACTTGATACTTCACGTTGAGTGGACAAATCTGAGTCTTCGCTGATCCGCATCAGTTCATTAGGAGACTTGTCGCTGGTTCTTGAGCTTGATCTTCGACTTCAGCGTAAAACCTTTGTTGACGTGAAACTTGTCTTCAGAGATCATACGTAAACAACTAACTTATCAGCGATCACCATAATGACTGAACAGACTCAGAGCATTTATGGTGAACAGTTTCGCTGAATGTTTAACTTAAAAGAGCGAGAGTTCCTATCAGCGGTACTGGAAGATCTTAGTACTTATCAGCGATAGTGAAACTCTGATACATATTGTTTACTTACAATTTTCACTAAGTAGTTAAGAGAGTGTAACACCTTAGGCATATCCCACATCGGCCGTGGACAGGAGAGATGCTGGGTATATTAGTAAACCTTGGCCTTACCAGACACAACGCGTTTTGGGGCCACAAGCATGCGGGTTCCTTGGGAACTCTGTGGTTAAGCGTGCTTGGGTGGGAGTAGTACCAGGATGGGTGACCTCCTGGGAAGTCCTTGCGAAGTCCTTGCCAGGTCGCCAAGA
Organism: Saussurea involucrata; assembly: GCA_033807775.1. Lineage (NCBI taxonomy): Eukaryota > Viridiplantae > Streptophyta > Magnoliopsida > Asterales > Asteraceae > Saussurea > Saussurea involucrata. The sequence goes on from CM066315.1 coordinate 100,460,317, forward strand.
ACAAATCCGTGAGCCAGTGGGGCAAAGCGGACAATATTGTGTCGTGGTAAGCGGGGTGTTACAAATGGTATCAGAGCCACTCCTGTGCCATTCGGGATGGTGGGGCAAACCTCATCGAGGACGATGAGTCCCTAAGGGGGGGTGTGTGTAACACCTTAGGCATATCCCACATCGGTCGTGGACAGGAGAGATGCTGGGTATATTAGTAAACCTTGGCCTTACCAGACACAACGCGTTTTGGGGCCACAAGCATGCGGGTTCCTTGGGAACTCTGTGGTTAAGCGTGCTTGGGTGGGAGTAGTACCAGGATGGGTGACCTCCTCGGAAGTCCTTGCGAAGTCCTTGTCTGGTCGCCAAGAACAAATACATGAGCCAGTGGGGCAAAGCGGACAATATTGTGTCGTGGTAAGTGGGGTGTTACAGAGAGGGTCATTATCAAATCACTGAGGGTTTGGATCAACACTTTTGCCTTCTGATTCCTCTCAAAAGTGTTCTTCATATCTTCCCATAGAATAGAAGTATAGTCATAATGCCTATTCTTCACTAATCCATGAAAGATCTGCAAAATCTGCTTTGAATCTTGATCTAGTGAGTTGTTCTTCCCAGAAAGACATTTGTTGATTATATTGAAAAAACATGCCCAAATTGGTGGCAATTTGTTCCTTCTGAACAAGCTTTGAGTCTTCAACTCTTCATTATACCCTAATCTTCTAATTTTAGCCAATAATTCCTCTGTTAATGGAGAATCTTCAAAGTCTAATCTTCCCTGTAAATCATCCTTTTCTGGTAGCCTCAGCATTGTTCTCATAAACTGTATAATCAGAGTTACAGTGACTCCCCCTATTTCAGATACAAAATTGTTACCTTGTAACTCCAAATGCTTCCACCACTGTTGGATATACTAAATAGGAACTGATTTCTTCATTGTAAACCATTTCTTAAAAGGATGGTATTTCAGTAACTCTATGATTATCCTATGTTCTTTCTTGAACCTAGTTTCATCAAGTATTAACACACAGTTGTTTTCAATCAACTGCAAATATTCACTCTTAGGAACAATCCTCTCACCAGTATTAGATCTTCCAGACATGACTGACCTAACTGCACTCTGTTCATGTTGAATATTCTCATTTCCCTTATCTGCGTCTCCCTCTGATTCATCCATGTTTTCATCCCCTGCTTCTTCTTCAACATTTTCTAGTACAATGTTTTCTCCTATTGCCCCTTCTTCTACAGCTCTATTTTCAGGCCTCTGTACTTCATCATCTGAATCAGATTCCATCAATGATTTTGATGAATGTAATGAGATAGCTCTACTTCTCCTTGAACCTGACATGATCGTAATGCGGAATTTTGAAAGAAAACAAGATCAAAGAACTCAGGAATTGTGCGTTTCTCACTTTTCGCTCTTGGAATTCAAATAAAATTTGAAAGAGGGATTTTAAGGTCTATTTAAAATCCGTGAAGCTGAAAGGTTTTAACGGAGAGAAGTTGCTTTTTGTCAGAGTTATAACGAATTCAAACACTGTGAAATGCCACAGAAGATGTTAAAAAAATGTGGCAAGTTCAAAGAATAAGAAGCTGACATGTGTTATGTGATAGAAATTAATACAAGTTAAAAGTTCTGAATAACACGCTCAGAGTTCTGAGAATGCATACTCAGAAGTTTTGAGTACACAATTCAGAAGAAATTCCCTTAGAACCAAAAATCAACTTCTGATTATATAAAAACATTTAATCATCCAGAAGTAGTTTGAACAGATAGAAAATTATTTTATCATCAAAGTCCTGTCCTTCTTTTGATGATTTGAAATTTCTGAAAGCATTTAAAATCTAACATCTGATCTTAAAAATATTTTAAGGATTCAGAAGTAGTTTGAACAAGTGAAAAAGATTTATCATTGAAAGCTTGTTCCCTTTCGAATGATTAGTGATGATGAGAAAAGAATATACAAACCTTATAAGCACCTCAGAACGATATCAGAATGATTTCAATGCTCCCCCTTGACTTTTGCATATACTCAAACACATATTATAAGGAATATAAAAAAAATAAAACAGAAAAAATCTTAACAACATATTGAAATATTTGTAATTTTCAGAAATGTGTTCTGAAAGGTAGTCAGAAGTTCTGATTAACCTATTCAGAAGTAAAGAATTTGAAGTTACATTTCTGAAGTATTGATTCAGAAGTTCTGAACTCAAGACTCAGAAGTTCTGAACTCAAGAGTCAGAATTCTGATTAAGAGAGTCAGAGTTCTGAGAACACTACTCAGAAAATCTCACTTAGAAAAAATTTCATTTCTGAAAACTAACAAATACGTTCAATTAGTCAAATTAAGCATTCCTATTTTACATATAGGAAAAGTGAACCTTTTGTGATCAAGAGGCTTTGTGAACAAGTCAGCCAACTGATACTTTGTATGCACAAAGTGCATTTCAATTGTTCCCTTTTCTACATAGTCCTTAATAAAATGATATCTTACATCAATATGCTTTGTCTTTAAGTGTTGGACAGGATTCTGTGTTATTGCAATGGCACTTTCTGAATCACAATATATGGGAATTTTGTTGAGTTGATATCCATAGTCCATGAGTTGTGTTCTCATCCATAAGGTTTGAGAACAACAAGCAGCTGCAGCTACATACTCTGCTTCAGCAGTGGATGTGGACACACAATTTTGCTTCTTTGAAGCCCAACTCACTATCTTTTCTCCCAGAAAATGACAAGCACCAGAAGTACTTTTCCTATCCAATCTACTTCCTGCATGATCAGCATCAGTGAAAGCAGTTAGTTTGAAATCAGTTTCTTTAGGATACCAAAGGCCCAAATCAGGTGAACCTTTAAGATATCTTAAGATCCTTTTAGCAACTAGCATATGAGATTCTTTTGATTTAGATTGAAATCTAGCACATAAGCATGTAGCAAACATGATATTTGGTCTACTTGCAGTTAGATAAAGTAGAGAACCAATCATGCCTCTATAAATCTTGATATCTGCTGAAACTCCAGAGAGATCAGCATCTAACTTGACATTTGTTGCCATTGGTGTTCTCATAGAAGCACAATCAGACATTTTAAACTTCTTTAAAATATCTTTTACATATTTTCCTTGATTTATGAAAATTCCATTTGACAATTGTTTTACTTGAAGACCGAGGAAAAAATTCAGTTCTCCCATCATGCTCATTTCAAATTCTGATTCCATGACTTTTGAGAATCAAGTACATATTTCTGCACTAGTAGAACCAAATATGATATCATCTACATATATCTGAATTAAGATCAAATCGTCACCCTTTTTCTTTAGAAACAGAGTAGTGTCAATTTTACCTTTCTTGAACCCAGATTTTAATAAGTGTTGAGTTAGAGTGTCATACCAGGCTCTTGGTGCTTGTTTCAGACCATATAAGGATTTATCTAAAACATAAACATGATCTGGAAATTCAGGGTCAACAAAACCTTCTGGTTGATAGACATAAACCACTTCATTAAGTATACCATTCAGAAAAGCTGATTTGACATCCATTTGGTACACTTTGAAGTTCTTATGTGCAGCATATGCCAAGAGTATTCTGATTGCTTCTATTCTTGCCACAGGTGCAAATGTCTCATCATAATCTATTCCTTATTGTTGAGAATATCCCTTTGCAACCAATATAGCCTTATTTCTGACTACAACACCTGACTCGTCTTTCTTGTTTCTGAATACCCATTTTGTTCCAATAATAGATTTTCCTTCAGGTTTTGGAACAAGTCTCCAGACTTTGTTTCTTTCAAACTGTAGCAATTCATCTTGCATTGCTAAAATCCAATCTGGATCCTCTAGGGCTTCATTGTCTTTCTTAGGTTCAATCACACTCAAAAATCCTGCAAACATTGTCTCATTTGCTGTTGCTGATCTGGTCTGTACTCCCACTGATGGATCTCCTATCACTTGATGAATAGGATGGTTTTAGTTCATTTATTTGAACTAGGAAGTACATCAATCTCTGAAAAGTTGTTGTTTCTATCATTCTCATCAATAATAGCTTGTAATTCTGAACTGTCCCGTTGTTCTGGTACTTGTTGAGGTAAAACATCCAAGTTTGAATTCTGAGTAGTAGACTCAGAATTTTGAATAACTTGTTTAGAGTTCTGAGTACTCTGACCAGAAGTCTGTGTACCTTGACCAGAAGTCTGATTAACTTGTCCAGAATTCTGAGTTCTAGGCTCAGAAGTTTCATTACTTGTGTTGATTAAAGTTGGACATTCCTCAGATAGGCCAGCATCAGAAATTACTGTTGTTTGAACCACTTCCGAGGTTCGCTTTTTCATTACTTGAATCATTTTATGATTTTCAAAATCTGCATAAGATTCAGAAGTTAGTTCCAGAAATGCATCCTTAAACAATAATTTGAGTTCTGAACAATAAATTGTTGTCTTATCCTGTTTGAATTCTGAACTGTTTTGTTCAGAAGTCTTCATTCTTGACTCATCAAATGTTACATTTATGCTCTCCATTATCCTCTTGGTTCTTCTGTTGTAGATTCTGAATGCTTTGGAAGTTAGTGAATAACCAACAAAGTATCCTTCATCTGCCTTTTTATCAAATTTACCAAGGTTCTCTCTGTCTTTGAGAACATAGCATCTGCATCCAAAAACATCAAAAAAACTAATCAGTGGTTTTCTCTTATGAATCAGTTCATAAGCAGTTTTATCTAGTCTCTTATTTATCAAAGTTCTGTTCTGTTTAAAACAAGCAGTGGCTATTGCTTCAGCCCATAGGAAGGTTGGAAGATTTGAATTAGCCAACATGGTTCTTGCAGCTTCAACTAGAGTTCTGTTCTTTCTTTCAACAACACCATTTTGTTGAGGAGTTTTGACAACTGAAAAGTTATGAGAAATCCCCGGGCTTTGCAAAAAGTTCTGAAGAGTCTCATTTCTGAACTCTGTCCCATTGTCACTTCTGATTTTCTGGTCTCGAAGTTGTAAGAATACTTGAATTCTTTTATTGAAATTAATCAGTGTTGTAGAAGCCTCTGACTTTGCTCTTAAGATTTCAACCCTTGTGTACCTGAAATATTCATCCACAATAACAAGCATATATTTCTTTCCTCCCATTGATTGAACTGAAATAGGACCACACAAATCAGTATGTAGCATCTCTAATGGTGATTTGCATGAAGAATCAATTTTTATTTTTTGAGAACTTTTCTTCATCTTGCCCATTTCGCAAGCTGAGCATAATGATTCCTTTTCATACTTGATCTTTGGTAAACCTTTGACCAGATGTTTGTTAACCAGATTGTTCAGATCCTTGAAATTTAAATGAGAACATCTTCTGTGCCAAAGCCAACATTCATTAGCAACTGCATTTGATAATAGACAAACAGGGGTTAAAGCTTGTATTTTTTAAAACTTAACCACAAATAGGTCCATATGTCTTTTGGCCCAGAAGACTTTTATGTCATTCTCAGTTAAAATTATGCAACCTGTTATGCAGAATTTAATCTGTCAGAAACTGTCCAAAAACTGACTTATGCTGAATAGATTGTGTTGTAATCCTTCAACATAGAAAACCTTCTGAATGGTTAGATCTCCTTTTGTTAAATTTCCAAAACCTCTGACTTGTCCTTTGCTGTTATTACCAAAATTTACTGCTCCTCCAGCCTTTTCTGTGAAGTTTGTCAGAGAAGACTTATGACCTGTCATGTGTCTTGAAGCTCCAGAGTCTAAAAACCATACATGACAGCCCTGCAAAAACAATCAGTTAGATTTAGGTACCCATTCTGAATGGGTCTATCTTTGTTAGCTTTGGTATCTGATATAACAAAAGTTCCATTGACTTTCCATTCAAAATCTTCTTTTAAGCACCATTTTCCTTGTACTTTTATGAAGTCAGAACATTTTCTGTTCACAAAATTGTTTCTTTTCTTTTTGAAAACTTTTGGTTGAGACTGAGAAACATTTTCAGTCTTCTTTTCTTTAGTTTGAAACATATTTTCTTTCTTCTTTTCTTTTGTATTAGAATGAGAAATGTTTTCAATCTTCTTTCCTTTTATCTGAGTTTGAGGAATCAAAACAGTTTTCTTTTCTGAATTCTGATATGCTTTGTTTATATAAGAAACATATGTTACTAATATTGGACTTTTCTGAGATGATTGAAATGAATGACTACCACATTGAACACATACGAGATTCTTTCTTGCAAGAGACAATAGATCTGAAACATAAGTCTTTTCACTTTTATTGCAAGTTTTCAGGTTACAATTGTATTTCATACAAGAACTATTGACTTTAGGTTCAGAAGTAGTATTCAATCCAATCTGCTCAGAAACTTTTTTCAGATCATCTTTCCTTTTGCTTTCCTCTTTTTCTGAAACATTCAATTTCACAGAATTAGCAGATGATTTGGATGATTCACCACTTTCAAATGTACTTGATTCATCAAAGAATTTTCAGCCTTTAACTTCTCAAGCTCTGTTATTTTCTGGACATAAGTGTTGTTTTCTATTAAAACTTGGTCCAATTTAAAATCTACATCACAATAATCATTTTCAAGATCATCAAAAGTTTTTCTTAAGTCCTCAAGTTCTTGACTAACAAGTTTAAATCTCTTTTCAAGTTCTGAAAAACTTTCTGAAGCGATTTGAGAATTTTTAGTTGACTCAGAATTCTGACCTTCAGACTCAGAGTTCTGACTAATAGAGTCAGAATCGTTACTAGAAGACTCAGACTTCTGACTGACTGTTTCAGAAACCTTACTTGTATCAAATATACTTTCAATGTCAGGATATGAAAATTTTGGTTGTTTATTTTTATAACTGACATTTAAAGAATCATATTTGAATTTAGCATCTATATATTTTGGTTTCACTTCTGTTGGTTTTGAAATTTTTTCTTAACCTTGTCATCTGAAACTTCTGACTTCTCAATTTTTGGTTCAGAAATTGTTTCCTTTAATTTTACAGGACTTGATTTTTGTAGATTATCTGAACTTGTTATAGAACTAGCAGGTCTCACAAAAATTTCAACAATCTCTGGGATTTTTGGTTTAGGAACCTGTAATTTATCAAAATCATAAAGATTTGTTGGAGCTCTTTTCAAAACAACATTTTCTTCTAAACCTAAACCCATTTTTGGATTATAGAATCTTGTGTCTTTAATATTGCTAGTGAGAAGATTCAAGGTTTGTTGAGTTTGACCTCTTTTCAGGTTAAGGTCTTCCAACTCTTTGATTTTTGTGTACAAATTCTTTCTTTCCTCAAGTAACATATCATATTTAATTTGTAAATCAACCTTTTCATCTTTTATTTCTGAAAATTGAGTTTTTAATTCAGAAATCATCTTTAAAAGATCAGAATTCTCATTTTTGACTTTTTGTTTCTCAACTTCAGATTCTTCAAATTGTTCTTTAATTATCTCTTTTCTGTTCTGAACATGTTAACCAGAATTCTTTCACCTTTTATTTGTTTTATGAGTTTAACAAATTCAGAATTCATATTGCCAATTTGAGTCTTTAAATCAATTTCAAGTGCAGAATGTACCTCAGCAGAAGATTCAGAACCAGCATCTTCATAATCAAAATCTTCTTCATTCCTCATCTTTGCCATATAGCTTTGCATTTGTGAAATATTTATGCAATCTTCTTCATCAGATGTATAGTACAACCAGTTCTCCTGTTCTGCTAACATAGCAATCTCATTATCTCTTTTCTTAGCCAGTTGAGCCTTCTTTGTGTAGTATTCATAATCTTTTACCACTTTCACTCTGCAGTCTCTGGCAAAGTGACCAGGTTTTCCACACTTAAAACATAAATCCTTCTCTTTTCTTTCTTCTCAAACTTACTTTCTTCTCAAACTTACTTTCTTCCATATCTTCTTTGTTCTTGTATTTCTCTTCTGAACTCCCATGCTCCCTTATGTACTTACCCTGAAACTTATTCTTTCCATATCTTTTGTTGAACGTGTTAGTCAACAAGGCCAATTTTTCTGCAATCAGCTTGATATCAGCATATTCCTCTGATCCTTCCTCCTCGTCAGATTCTTCTTCTAACTTTGGTATTTCAGACAAAAATACCGATTTCTTTGATGTTTTGATCACCTTAGATTTTCTTTCTGAAAGTAAGGCTAGTTGATCAGAAACACTTTTCTTCTCCTCCACTACTTGCTTAACCGAATCCTCATGCTGATTCAGAACACATAATAGATCATTTAAATATTCCTCACACATGTCTTTATTCATTTGAAGACTAATTTCAAAAGGTGACCATTCTGAATTAAGAGAATTCAGAAATTTGTAATTAATCTCAGACTTTGTCTTTTTCAACCCATTCCTCCTGACTGTAACATTTTCGCAACCGTTCGATCAGCACTGAAATGACCTCCACATTCCAAAGTATGGCAGAATGTGAGGATACTCTCTTTATCTTCATCAGGCACACATCGTCTGATCATTCCGTCTCCACATCTTTTGTACAAGAACGGCTCATCCCAATAGTATCGTTTCGCATATTGTCACACCCCGCTAAAGCGGAAACACGGGATGTCACAGTTAATGTTTCAAAAGCAATAGGTAGAAGACAACACCAACTCATCACATCAAAATAGTACCAATACAACGAGTTTTAAAAGAAAATACAACTTGTCCATAAAAACGTAAAGTACAATGACATGATGAAATAGTTTGATGATGCTAAAGTGATGCCTTCTAAAGTGCGTCCTTACTTGCTATTTCCTGAAAAGCATGTAAAAGAGAGTGTCAACTAAAAATAGTTGGTGAGTTCATAGGTGTTGGTATACGCAAAAATGTAGTATAAGTTGTACGATATTGTTTTGTAACGCATGCTCATGGTATATATAAAAAAATGTAATGTAATGTGTAATGCCTCAGAGGTAGCAAACTAAGCCATTACTAAGCCTCATGACCTTGTATTCATTTTCCCCGAGTCATCATGTCCTATCATTAACATGGCAGTGTAGTAATTAATGCACCCTGTTTTTATCGTAGGTGGGTGGTCAACCAAATAACGTTATCCATAATTACCATGGCTCACACGCATGTGAGTTAATAAGTAATGTTAAGAGTGTTGGGGACTTTTGTATATGATAGTTGCAAACTTAGAAGCTTTCACATGTGCATATGTACCATAAAGAGCTTTAAACATGCGTAAAAGTTCGGAAATAAAACAATTTATTTCGAATAAAGTTTTGAATCATGTTCTTCACCCCAAAATATGTAAAACAGTAAAAAGGGTTGCGAAGACTGATAATGTTGAAATAATAGTAACATGCTTTTCACCCCAAAATGTATAAAACAGTAAAAAGGGGCTATGAATACTCACGGTGGTTTGCGTAGGTGTTTCCCGAATGCGTAATGTGATTCCGAAATGAGATCCTACTTCGATCCTACGAATGTAAGGACACTAGTAAGATTCTAGGTTCTAGACTTTGGTCACTTAAATCTCCATCTCATCATAAAATGCCTTTGTTGTTAAATTTGTATGTTGTTAAATGTTCTTTAATAGTTCATACTTAGAAAGAACGTTACATGTGATGGTTTAAAATTACCGAAGTGTTGTAGAGGTGATAACGAAAAATAAATGTTTTAGGTCCATATGTAAATATGGTTTGGTGTTAGGTCATGTGTATTATGTATGTATGTACCACAATTCCATCATAAAAGATAAGAAAAGTTAGTAGTTAGATGTTAGATGTTAGATGCGTAAATGAAATGCGTAAATAAATACGTATAGGTATATTCCACAATTCCACCATGCAAATGGTGAAACGGGTAGAGTTAGATTAGTAATTATGTATAAGTAATATATGTATAATATACCACAATTTCATCACCAAAGGTGAGGAAAAGGATCAAGAGATAGCATATAGCTAGTATACAATATAGTTGTTAGTAGTTAGGATTTGTAGTCACTTTCGGTTACTGTTTGGATAACTTCCAGAGATTATTTGGTCCTGGTATTTTGTAGTCGGGTACCTCCATGTGTTAGGAAACTTTTGACATAAGATTCATGATTTTTGGATCAACATAAGTACATAAAATAACACTTGACAAAAACAGTGACAGAAACACGTAGCTGTTGCACACTGTTTTTGTAAAAAACTGTTTGAGGGTTCAAAACTTAATATTTTTCGGTGATTCCAGTGGGGTTTGATTCCCAACTCATAAAAGTAATTTCCAGAAAAAGAATCACTGTATTTGGACCATTTTTGAGAGAGATAAGGGCATGCAAAGTCAGTAGAAATTTCTGACAGCAAGCTGATGAAAAGGGTCTTTTATATAAAAGCTATTTTCTAATTGGTTCTTCAAAAGATTTTGTTCTTTTTGTCAAGACACGATTTTTACTCAACTAAATCACATATTTTCAGATGAAATCTTTGCTTTTTAATCATCCCAAGCAACATGCAAGGAACTTTAGAAAATCATCTTGCCAAAATACTTTCAAAACTTGTTGTTTTTGAGCTTTTGTAAACACATGCATACCAAACATTCTTAGGTCACTAATATGGGTTTGATTATGGATTCATCACCCTTTTTTAATGACATGCAAGATGTCATGGTGATAGATCTACAAACATTAGTTTACCAAGAGTTGGATTTAGCAAGAAAAAGATGAAAACTTAGAGTTTTTAGAAGTTGAACTTTGAAAGAGAAGAGAAAGTTGTAGGAGGATGATTAAAGGAAGTTACAAAAATGTTTTTACCTTGGTTTCTTGAAGATATGTGGCTGATCTTGGAAGCCTTGGAGAAGAGAATTCTTGAGAGAATATGGAGGTTTTGAGAGAAGAGTTTGTGAAATGAGTGAAGAGTGAAAATGGAGAGGGAGAGGGGGTATTTATGGAGTGAGAAAGAGGGGTTAGGGTGGTGTGTGTGTGTGTGGCCGGTTTTGGGGAGAGGGGAAAGGGAGTGTGTGGAGTGTGGTTTTGTATAAAATGATTGTGTTTGTATTTAAATTAAATTTTTATTTAAATCTTTTAATTAATTGAATTATTAGATATTCTTAATTAATTGTTATTGATAATAATACTAGTTTAATTTGCTAGTATTTATTTTGTATGTATATATATATATATTAGTGTATACATGTTTTTAGTTGGCATTTTATGAGATGTATGGATAATTTCCTAAATTGAGGGATTTTAGACTGGATTTCTAAATTTTCCCTACTGTGTCGGGTTTACTGCTAAAACTAGACAGTGTGACATAGAACAACTGTATCTGACATAATTAGTGCAGTTCTAACCTGAACGCAATTTTGACGGTTGTCACAGTCTCCCCCGGTTAAAAGAATTTCGTCCCGAAATTCAAGAACTTTCGTCCGTAACCGGTTGTTTAGCAAATAAGTGAGGATACTTATGTTTCATGTAATCCTCTCGTTCCCATGTGTACTCAGGCCCACGCCTTGTGTTCCAATGAACTTTCACTATTGGAATCTTGCTTCGCCTAAGACGCTTGACCTCTCGGTCAAGTATTTCGATTGGTTTTTTAAACAATGCACAGTTTTTCATTGACTTGGACTTCCTCCAAAGGTACGGTTATTTCCTCGTTGACTAGGCATTTCTTTAGATTGGACACGTGAAAGGTGTTGTGAATTGCACTTAGTTCCTTTGGCAATTCCAGCCTGTATGCTACTGGTCCGATTCTTTCGGTGATTTTGAAGGGTCCAATGTATCGAGGGCTCAACTTTCCTCGTTTTCCAAATCGGACGGTTCCCTTCCAAGGGGATACTTTCAGAAATACTCTATCTCCAATCTGAAACTCTAACGGTATCCTACGGTTGTCAGCATAACTCTTTTGACGATCTTGAGCTGCTTTGAGTCTATCCCTGATGATTGCGATCTTGTCGGTGGTTTCTTGCACAATGTCTGGACTAGACAATTGTCTATCTCCAATCTCCAACCAACAAAGAGGTGATCGACACTTGCGTCCATACAGTGCCTCATATTGCTCGTATACGTGACGGTTTTGTCTTTTCCTTCCTACTCAAGGCATCAGCCACTACGTTGGCTTTACCTGGATGATAACGAATATCACAATCGTAATCACTGAGTAGTTCTACCCATCTTCTTTGTCTCATGTTTAGCATTTTCTGGTCTAGAATATGCTGAAGACTTTTATGATCGGTGAAGATGGTACACTTGGTGCCGTACAAATAATGTCTCCAAATCTTTAGAGCAAAAACCACAGCTCCGAGCTCTAAATCGTATGTGGTATAGTTCTTCTCATGAACTTTCAGTTGTCGCGAGGCGTATGCTATCACCTTGTCCTTTTGCATCAATACGCAACCTAATCCTTGATGAGACGCGTCACAATATACCACAAAGTTATCGGTTCCTTCCGGTAACGCCAGAATTGGTGCATTGCACAACTTCTTCTTCAATAACTGAAAGGCCTTTTCTTGTGATTCTCCCCAAATAAATTTACTATCCTTTTGGGTCAGTGTTGTGAGTGGTTTAGCGATTTTGGAGAAATTTTCAATAAATCGCCTGTAATACCCTGCCAATCCCAGAAATTGACGAATTTCTGTTGGCGTTTTGGGAGCTTCCCATTTCTTAACGGCTTCTACTTTGGCTGGATCTACGTGAATTCCTTTTTCTCCAATTACGTGCCCAAGAAAGTGTACTTCTCTAATCCAAAATTCGCACTTAGAGAATTTGGCGTACAATTTCTGTTCCTTAAGGAGTTCTAGAATTACGCTTAAATGCTGCTCGTGATCCTCCTTACTTCGAGAGTAAATCAGAATGTCATCTATAAACACTATCACAAACTTGTCAAGGTATGGTCGGCATACCCTGTTCATTAAATCCATGAATGCTGCTGGAGCATTGGTTAAACCGAAAGGCATAACCAAAAACTCGTAGTGTCCATAACGGGTCCTAAAGGCTGTCTTAGGAATGTCCTCCTCTCGAACTCTTAATTGATGATAACCTGATCGAAGATCAATCTTAGAAAAATACGTTGCACCTTGCAACTGGTCGAATAAATCGTCTATTCGAGGTAGAGGATATCGGTTCTTGATCGTTAACTTGTTCAATTCCCTATAGTCGATGCACATTCGAAACGATCCATCCTTTTTCTTAACGAACAGAACTGGAGCTCCCCAAGGTGAATAACTTGGTCTAATAAAGTCCTTGTCCAACAGTTCCTGAAGTTGGCTTGACAACTCTTGCATTTCGGCGGGTGCTAAGCGATAGGGTGCCTTAGCTATAGGTGCTGCTCCGGGTATAAGGTCAATTTGAAATTCAACTTGTCTAAACGGGGGCAGTCCAGGCAATTCGTCAGGAAACACTTCCGGGTGATCTTTTACCACGGGAATGTCTTGAATTCTCCTTTCCTTGGACTTCTTCTCGTCTATGAGTGCCAAAAATGCAACACATTCCTTCCTCAGATACTTACGAGCCTTAATACTTGACACCAGCTCTACGCTTCTTCCAACTTTGTGTCCTTGTATTACTAGGGTTCCTCCGTCTTGCAAAGGTATTCTAACCGACTTATCAAAACAGCAAATCTCCGCTCGATTCTTAGATAACCAGTCCATTCCTATAACTATGTCAAAACTCCCCAATTCGATAGGAATAAGATCAACGCTAAACAATTTATCGGCTAGATTTAAAGTACAATCTAAGATTACATCCTTAGCCTCGAATTTGTGACCATTAGCAACCTCAATAACATAAGCATTCGACATTCTCCTAGATTCCAAGTTAATTAGTGGTCTAAACTCCAATGAAATAAAACTTCTATCCGCTCCAGTGTCAAATAATACTGATGCTTAGTGGTTGTTTATGAGAAACGTACCTGTCACCACATTAGGGTCGCGACGTGCTTCGTCAGCTCCAATGACAAATGCCCGTCCTCGAGCCTGTCCTCCTTGGTTTCCCTGATTGACTTGTCTCGCCTGATTCCCCTTGTAGTTATTGTTCGGTTTCCTTCCAAACTTTAGGCAGGTATTCCGGTAGTGATCCGGACTTCCACATTCATAACATGCCCTCCTTCCTTCTATAGGGCCCTTTCCGCTTTTACAGAACTTAGCGGGATGACCTAGCCGTTTACAGTTATCACAGATGACGCAGGCTCCTTCGTGATGGTAGTTACACTTGTTACACTTAGGAAAGGATCCCTTGTACTGACCTGGTTCCTCTGTGCTTAGTCCGAAATTCCTTACAATACTCCTATCCTTACTTGCACTACCAAGGGATTTCTTCCCTGACTGGTACTCCGGCTTCCTCTTATGGCTAGCACTACCCGATGATAGAGTTCCAGCTCTCACAGCATTGTTTGTTAGGGTAGTTGCCATTGCTACAACCTCTTGAATTGTGGTCAATTTTGCCGAGGTAACCATTCCTCGAATTCCCGGTGCTAGTCCCCATAAGTATCGGTCAATTCTCTTACACTCGGGAGTGACCATGTGAGGTACCAGTTTTGCAAGTTCGTGGAAACGAGCTGTGTATCGATCTATGTCAGCTCCGATCATAGTATGGTTCCAAAACTCAACTTCCAGCTTCTGAATTTCACTCTTAGGGCAGTACTCCTTCATGAGCAATTCTTTGAATTCCTCCCATGTGAGCTTGTAGGCATCTTCCCTTCCACGGGTTTGAACCTGGATATTCCACCAAGTTAGTGCCCTACCTTGGAGTTGACATGTAGCATATTCCACCTTGCGGTCCTCCGAACACTTGCTAATATGGAGCACCGACTCCATGCTATCAATCCATGTAAGCAATCCTACGACGCCTTCCTTTCCATGGAATTCTTTGGGCTTACAAGACATAAAGGTCTTGTAGTTACATCCGGTGTCGTTATTTCCCGAGCTTCCTCCGCTACCTCCTTGATTCCTTGGGATTGCATTGAGGCCGGCGGTTACTTGTGAGACGATGTTAGGTATGGCTTCTTGAATGCGTTGTGCAATGATTCGTGCTATGTCGGGCGTTTGGTTTTCGGGGGTATTTTCCGTGTGACGTGTAGACCTTCTTGGAGGCATGATTCTAAAACATATTTGTAAAAGAAATTTGTTTTAGTATAGTTTGCAAAGTCTTTGAATTCGTATTTTCAAAAAAGTTTAAGCTTAACAAGTTTTCATTCGGATATTTGAGCAATAAGTAAAGTGTAGAGTATTTAGACAATTTAACTAAAACTTCCCAAACATTTTCATTAATTTTTGGCGGTTTTACAAAATTTCCGGCGTGTATCATATACCGGTACAATTTTAAATGGAAGTACAACTTAAAATAAATGATAAGTAATAAAATATTTTCTCCAAAAGATCATTCCCCATGCCAAACCCGTTCATACTATGCCAAGTATGCTCCTAGCACGAGTAGAAACAACAACAACATTAGCACCATTCCTACAACCAAGCTTGTAGCTTGAGCCCTTGAAGCCATCTCTCTCGCCATTCTTGCACTATCTCTTGCTTGCGTCGACACGACGGTTAGTTGGTGCGTGAGTTCTACTAGCTCTGTTAGAACTTGGGGTTGATGAGTCACTCTGACTTGACATCCATGCAACTCGGTTGTCATGGCCCGAATGTGTTGATCCCTTGCTATTCCTAACTCAGTCAAGCGTCCAATTGGTACGCCGGGGACAACCCTTGATGGTTCTGGCGCCTCGGGACGAGGAGTTGCTAGCGTGACTCTCCTAGGGATCGGAACACTTTTCCTAGCCGTTTGACGGTTGTACGATTATTGGAGTGGGTCTTGGTAGAACCGTGTTGGGTGATACTCTCGGTCCATCGTATGGGTCTCGTTCGCTCGACACCTCGGGTTCCGAGTCCGTGCTATTGTAGGGGTCATCTTCTTGTCGGTTGCTAGACGGGATATCTTGCGATCGCCCCGTGTTGTGGCCCGATGCATTGGTTGAGTATGACGCGGGAGTGTAAGAAGGATTTGATGACGACATAGCGAAACTGAAGCAAAAGTGTACTTAGTAACCTATCGCATAAAGGATGTATCCTATCCTACGCCATGTCTATGTTCTAAGCATGCTCCTAACGAGTGTATGTAAAAATCGACATACTCCTACTATAACCATTTCTAGTCTCGCATTAACCTACCTTAATCAAACATAAGTGATCAAGCTATGTTTAATTAAAGTCCATCAATACCATTCTAGACTTAGTTATACTAGTAGTAAGTTTAAATGTTTTCATGACAGTTTTTGGACAATTGGTTATAGTTGGGTTCTTCCGATGAAAGACCGATGTTCTCTATAACCTTTGGCTCTGATACCACTTCTGTCACACCCCGCTAAAGCGGAAACACGGGATGTCACAGTTAATGTTTCAAAAGCAATAGGTAGAAGACAACACCAACTCATCACATCAAAATAGTACCAATACAACGAGTTTTAAAAGAAAATACAACTTGTCCATAAAAACGTAAAGTACAATGACATGATGAAATAATTTGATGACGCTAAAGTGATGCCTTCTAAAGTGCGTCCTTACTTGCTATTTCCTGAAAAGCATGTAAAAGAGAGTGTCAACTAAAAATAGTTGGTGAGTTCATAGGTGTTGGTATACGCAAAAATGTAGTATAAGTTGTACGATATTGTTTTGTAACGCATGCTCATGGTATATATAAAAAAATGTAATGTAATGTGTAATGCCTCAGAGGTAGCAAACTAAGCCATTACTAAGCCTCATGACCTTGTATTCATTTGCCCCGAGTCATCATGTCCTATCATTAACATGGCAGTGTAGTAATTAATGCACCCTGTTTTTATCGTAGGTGGGTGGTCAACCAAATAACGTTATCCATAATTACCATGGCTCACACGCATGTGAGTTAATAAGTAATGTTAAGAGTGTTGGGGACTTTTGTATATGATAGTTGCAAACTTAGAAGCTTTCACATGTGCATATGTACCATAAAGAGCTTTAAACATGCGTAAAAGTTCGGAAATAAAACAATTTATTTCGAATAAAGTTTTGAATCATGTTCTTCACCCCAAAATATGTAAAACAGTAAAAAGGGTTGCGAAGACTGATAATGTTGAAATAATAGTAACATGCTTTTCACCCCAAAATGTATAAAACAGTAAAAAGGGGCTATGAATACTCACGGTGGTTTGCGTAGGTGTTTCCCGAATGCGTAATGTGATTCCGAAATGAGATCCTACTTCGATCCTACGAATGTAAGGACACTAGTAAGATTCTAGGTTCTAGACTTTGGTCACTTAAATCTCCATCTCATCATAAAATGCCTTTGTTGTTAAATTTGTATGTTGTTAAATGTTCTTTAATAGTTCATACTTAGAAAGAACGTTACATGTGATGGTTTAAAATTACCGAAGTGTTGTAGAGGTGATAACGAAAAATAAATGTTTTAGGTCCATATGTAAATATGGTTTGGTGTTAGGTCATGTGTATTATGTATGTATGTACCACAATTCCATCATAAAAGATAAGAAAAGTTAGTAGTTAGATGTTAGATGTTAGATGCGTAAATGAAATGCGTAAATAAATACGTATAGGTATATTCCACAATTCCACCATGCAAATGGTGAAACGGGTAGAGTTAGATTAGTAATTATGTATAAGTAATATATGTATAATATACCACAATTTCATCACCAAAGGTGAGGAAAAGGATCAAGAGATAGCATATAGCTAGTATACAATATAGTTGTTAGTAGTTAGGATTTGTAGTCACTTTCGGTTACTGTTTGGATAACTTCCAGAGATTATTTGGTCCTGGTATTTTGTAGTCGGGTACCTCCATGTGTTAGGAAACTTTTGACATAAGATTCATGATTTTTGGATCAACATAAGTACATAAAATAACACTTGACAAAAACAGTGACAGAAACACGTAGCTGTTGCACACTGTTTTTGTAAAAAACTGTTTGAGGGTTCAAAACTTAATATTTTTCGGTGATTCCAGTGGGGTTTGATTCCCAACTCATAAAAGTAATTTCCAGAAAAAGAATCACTGTATTTGGACCATTTTTGAGAGAGATAAGGGCATGCAAAGTCAGTAGAAATTTCTGACAGCAAGCTGATGAAAAGGGTCTTTTATATAAAAGCTATTTTCTAATTGGTTCTTCAAAAGATTTTGTTCTTTTTGTCAAGACACGATTTTTACTCAACTAAATCACATATTTTCAGATGAAATCTTTGCTTTTTAATCATCCCAAGCAACATGCAAGGAACTTTAGAAAATCATCTTGCCAAAATACTTTCAAAACTTGTTGTTTTTGAGCTTTTGTAAACACATGCATACCAAACATTCTTAGGTCACTAATATGGGTTTGATTATGGATTCATCACCCTTTTTTAATGACATGCAAGATGTCATGGTGATAGATCTACAAACATTAGTTTACCAAGAGTTGGATTTAGCAAGAAAAAGATGAAAACTTAGAGTTTTTAGAAGTTGAACTTTGAAAGAGAAGAGAAAGTTGTAGGAGGATGATTAAAGGAAGTTACAAAAATGTTTTTACCTTGGTTTCTTGAAGATATGTGGCTGATCTTGGAAGCCTTGGAGAAGAGAATTCTTGAGAGAATATGGAGGTTTTGAGAGAAGAGTTTGTGAAATGAGTGAAGAGTGAAAATGGAGAGGGAGAGGGGGTATTTATGGAGTGAGAAAGAGGGGTTAGGGTGGTGTGTGTGTGTGTGGCCGGTTTTGGGGAGAGGGGAAAGGGAGTGTGTGGAGTGTGGTTTTGTATAAAATGATTGTGTTTGTATTTAAATTAAATTTTTATTTAAATCTTTTAATTAATTGAATTATTAGATATTCTTAATTAATTGTTATTGATAATAATACTAGTTTAATTTGCTAGTATTTATTTTGTATGTATATATATATATATTTTAGTGTATACATGTTTTTAGTTGGCATTTTATGAGATGTATGGATAATTTCCTAAATTGAGGGATTTTAGACTGGATTTCTAAATTTTCCCTACTGTGTCGGGTTTACTGCTAAAACTAGACAGTGTGACATAGAACAACTGTATCTGACATAATTAGTGCAGTTCTAACCTGAACGCAATTTTGACGGTTGTCACACATATGAATAGAACTTCTTCCGCTGATGTGAGTTTAATCCAAAGGGCTTCACATTACCTGCAAGAAAATTAACTAAGTCAGCATACCATGGGTCAACAGAACTTACCGCGAAAAGTTGCTCATCAGGAAACGCGTCATTGATTGGCTTGGTATCTAGTGGCTTTGCGTCTTCTTCTCCAATTCTGGACAGTTGATCGGCTACCGTGTTCTCCGATCCCTTCTTATCTCGGATTTCGATATCGAACTCTTGAAGTAGAAGGACCCATCTGATCAGGCGTGGTTTTGCGTCCTTCTTTGCCATTAAGTACTTCAATGCCGAGTGATCAGTGTACACGATGATCTTCGATCCAACCAAGTATGATCGGAATTTCTCACATGCATACACGACCGCTAATAGCTCCTTTTCAGTGGTTGCATAGTTCACTTGGGCTTCGTCTAGCGTTTTGCTCGCGTAATAGATGACATGCAGCTTCTTCTCTATCCTTTGACCCAAAACAGCCCCAACATCGATGTCGCTTGCGTCACACATCAACTCGAAGGGAAGACTCCAATCGGGTGCTATCAAAATGGGGGCTGAGATGAGTTCCTTCTTCAACCTGTCAAACGCAGCAATACATTCGTCAGTAAACACAAAATTAGCATCCTTCAAAAGTAAAGAGCTTAAGGGTTTAGAAATTTTGGAAAAATCCTTGATAAACCGCCGGTAGAATCCGGCGTGACCCAAAAAGCTCCGTACTCCCTTAACCGTAGTGGGATGTGGAAGATTCTCTATCACGGCTATCTTTGCTTTATCGACCTCAATGCATTCTTTGGAGATTTTGTGACCCAAAACAATCCCCTCGGTCACCATGAAATGGCATTTATCCCAATTCAGCACCAAGCTTGTCTCTTGGCATCTTTTCAAAACCGCCTCGAAATGGTCTAAGCATGTGTCGAACGAGTCCCCGAAGACCGAGAAATCGTCCATGAAAACCTCGATCGTTTTCTCCACCATATTAGTGAAAATGGCCATCATGCCCCGCTGAAAGGTAGCCGGTGCGTTACACAACCCAAATGGCATTCTCCGATATGCGAAGGTGCCGTATGGACAAGTAAAGGTCGTCTTGTCTTGATCTTCCAGTGCAATGGGGATCTGATTGTACCCCGAATATCCGTCAAGAAAGCAATAGTATGCATGGACCGAAAGTCGCTCCAGCATCTGATCAATAAACGGGAGTGGAAAGTTGTCTTTCTTGGTGGCGTCGTTCAATTTGCGATAGTCGATACATACGCGCCACCCGGTCACTGTGCGTGATGGAATAAGCTCGTTATCGTTATTTTTCACGACCGTAATTCCTCCTTTCTTGGGTACCACTTGTACCGGACTTACCCACGGACTGTCGGCTACCGCATCAATGATTCCAGCATCCAGAAGTTTTAACACTTCTTTCATAACCACTTCCTTCATGTTTGGATTCAACCGGCATTGGTGTTCAACCGTTGGCTTGTGCTCTTCTTGCAGGTTGATTCTATGCATACAAAAAGTTGGGCTCAACCCCTTCAAGTCTGCTATGGTCCATCCGATGGCAGATTGGTGAGCCCTCAAAACTCGGATCAACCTTTCCTTCTCTACCGGAGTAAGGTGTGCAGCGATGATTACCGGTAGTGTTGAATTGTTGCCTAAAAAGGCATATTCTAGATGTGTCGGTAACTGTTTAAGCTCTAACGTGGGTGGCACTTTTGATGATGGTTGTGATTTAGCAATTGGCTCACCCAAATCCTCTTTCGTCGGTCTTTTCGGGCCTCGGTACTCGGACAATGCATTCAGTTGCTTCACACCCTCATTCTCGCCATCGGTGCACATTCCGGTTAAGGCATTCCCGAGTGGATCATCACTATGATTAAATTGGGAAGCCTTTTCAACAATCTCATCTATCACATCAACCCGATAGCAAGTACCTTGCTCCACTCCTACTCGTGCTGTTGGGAAAATATTGAACACGACTCTTTCTTTGCCAACATTGAGAGAAAGCTTTCCTCCTTGCACATCGATTAGTGCACCTCTGGTGGCCAGAAATGGTCGACCCATAATGAGAGGAATCTGTTTATCTTCATCCATGTCTAAGATGACAAAATCTGCTAGAAAGTAGAATTTGTCCACCTTCACCAAAACGTCTTCGATAACTCCATACGGATATTTAATGGACCTATCCGCCAGTTGGAGTGTCACGTTCGTCGGCTGCACCTCTCCTAATCCAAGCTTCCTGAAAATGGACAAAGGCATCAAGTTAATACTCGCACCTAAATCCCAAAGTGCCTTACCAAAATCAGAACCTCCTATATGAACAGGAATCGTAAAACTCCCTGGATCTTTCAACTTTTGAGGAAGTTTGTGCTGGATTATTGCACTGCACTCTTCAGTAAGTGCCACAGTTGCTTGTTCCTCAATTTTCCTCTTGTTAGAGAGGATGTCCTTTAACAACTTCACGTACGAAGGCATCTGAGCTAATGCATCTGAAAAGGGAATGTTAATGTGTAACTTTTTAAAGACTTCTAAAAATTTAGAAAACTGAACCTCATCCCTTTGTGCCTTCAAACGGTTCGGATATGGAACTTTCGGTGCCACCGGTGGTATGGTTGTCTTCGGTGTAGATTTTGGCATCTCAGCGCTGGGAGCTTTCTTATCTTCCATTTCCAGCTCCTCATCCATCTTCTCTTCATCCTCTTCTTCCTCGGTCGTATGCTCATGGGGATCTCTTGCCACCTCTCTCGCTTCAAGACGTGGGTCTTTGATTAACTCTCTCCCGCTCCTCAGCTGGACTGCCTTGCAATCTTCTCTTGTCATATTCTCGGGTTGACTCGGAAAAGTGCCTTGACTTCGAATTGCTAACGCATCTGCCATCTGCCCCATTTTTCCCTCAAGAATTCGGATTGATGCGGTGTTCTGATCCGTCGCAGCTCTTATCGTTTCGACCGAGCTTGTCAATGTACCAACGGATGATATTAACTCTCCAACCGCATTGTCCATCTTTGAAACAAACTTCATTAACATCTCCTCCAATCCGGACTTCTTCTCCCCTCATTGTGCTTCTTCTTGCCTCCTTTGATTGTAACCTGGAGGACGATAAACGTTAGTAAATTGAGTAGAAGAGTTAGAAGTATTACCGAATTGGTTCTGCTGTTGCTGGAACATGGGCTCTTTTTGCGCGTTCTGTGGTTGACTCTACGAGAAGTTTGGATGTCGTTTCCATCCCTCATTGTAAGTATTCGAGAAAGGGTCGTTCCTCGGCCGGTTATTGCGGTTTTGAAGGTATTGCACTTTCTCCGGAGGAAGTTCTTGAGACGACCCCATTGGCTCTTGGTAGCCCATATCTCCTTGACAAGTTGGCTGAATTGCGGTCCCTTTCAGCTGATTTGTAATAGCTGCCAACTGGGCTTGAATATTCTTCAGCTCATCATTCTCTTGCACACTTGCTACCCTCCTAGTGGCTGCCCGAGGTGTGGCATAGCTATGTTCCGCGAGATTTTCAATCAGCTCATATGCATCTTCATATGACTTATTCATCAATGCACCACCCGCTGCGGCTGTGAGGTCATTCTTAAACTGTGGAAGCAGTCCTCCATAGAACGTTTGCATAATCATCCATTCTTGCAAACCATGGTGGGGGCATTTTTTAAGCATACCCTTGTACCGCTCCCATGCCTCATACAACGACTCCTGATCCCATTGGGCGAAATTAGTGATATCTGACAGCAGTTGGGCCGTTCGCCCCGGTGGAAAGAATTTATTCAAGAAGGCTGTCACCATGTCGTTCCATGTTCGAATTGATCCCGGGGGTATATTCTCTTCCCAAGTAGTGGCTCGGTCCCTCAATGAAAACGGGAACAACCGAATCTTGATCGAATCTTGATCGAATCTTGATCAGCCCCATTCACCTTAAAAGTATTGCATATTTTTTCGAAAGCGCGTAGGTGTGCATGGGGGTCTTCAGTTGCTGCACCTCCAAACATGTTCACTGCACTAATTGGATGGTACCCACCTTAATTTCAAAATTATTTGCAGCTATCGGAGGTGCATATAGTCCTCGTTGTGCAACACCCATGTTCGGGTTGGCGAAATTCCTCATTGGTACCCTTTGTGGTGGCGTTGGTGGTTGATTGACATTATGATTGACATTGTGATGGATCCCATGATTGGCGTTGTGATTGAGATTATGATTGATCCTATTGTTGACACCATTGTTGACATTGTCATTGACGCCATGATTAACATTGTAGTTGTTGCCAACACCGTGATTGACATTATTGTTGGCGTTATGATTGTCGCTGTTGAGACCATAATTGACGTTGTGGTTCTTATTGTTCGCATTCACATTTGGAATTGGTTGACCATTACCCATGGGCATCCCCTCTCCCCAATCATCTCCGACATTGATGTTGTTTTCGGCCATTCTGTTTCGTGCTTGTCTTCTCAAATCTCTGGCGGTTCGTTCTATTTCGGGATCAAATGGTTCGAGTTCACTAGAGGAACTCCTCCTTAGGATAAACTAGAAGTGACCTGCAATAGGGAAGACAGTAAAAGTCAGGTCTCGTAGCAATGCAAATTGCAAGAAGAATAGAAACAAAAATAAAATTGCAATAAAAGAAAAATGCTCAATATAATAATTCCTACAGCTGGTAGTGATATTAACACAAAACAAGTTCCCCGGCAACGGCGCCAAAAACTTGATAGGCGGGTTTACACCCCTTTGACTAACCGTAAGTGTACGGTGTCGTCTCAAGTAATACGTACGGAAGTACGAGTATCGAATCCACAGGAACCAGGTGTTAAGTACCGCAATGACTATAGTTACTATTAACTGAGCGATTAAAACTGATTTGGTTTGATTGTTAAAATATTTTGACTAGTAAAACGTATGAAAACAGGACGAAAAATTGGGATTAATATCAAAAGAGAGAATGGAGGGTTGGACTCCGAATGAATTTAATTGACGAGACTTCGAAATTACTTATAAATGGTTAAAACGATTTATGACTTGTAAAACCTAAACTCGTTACACTTCTTCAAGCTGCACCGAGACTTAACTTAATTGAAATTGCTTATCTTTCGATCTAACAGTTGAATTAAGTTAAAGTGATTGGTTTTTACCACAACACCGAAGGAATTGGTATATCTCTATCCAATTCCTCTCGGAGGCCTTTGAATAAGGACTCAATCTTGAGATTTTCATCAAACAACTCAAGACTTAGCAAATCATTTAACAAATGATCAGTTTATTAAAAGCATTAAGCGTAAATTCAAAAACGTCATCCATCTATTAAAACCGAATTATAAATCGTTCAAAGCCTACGTCTATGAATCATCCATCATCCACCCCCCCAACATGGAGTTTAGCTCATGTTGGATTCATGTGGGATGACTGTACTCTAATTCGCACAAAAATCTTGGGATGACTGTAACAGATAGTATCACACATTAGGGACAATGTGTATTTTGGTTTGGGGGTGTGTAAAGAAAACTAAAAGATTACAAACGACTTAAAGAAAACCATGTTGAAAAGTTCTGCAGAAAAAATATAAATCACTCCCTGAGAAGAATCCCTTCCACGATCACGTACTCAATCGTTTTTGTCTTCCAATAGATCTCTCGTCACCTCTGTATTCGTGTTCCCGATCTGTTCCCCAAAAATTGCCTCTGAATTGCAGCCGCTCCCCTCGTCTGATTGATAACCCTAAAATGAGAAAATAGGGCTTTTTAAACATATCTGATAGTTGGCGCCAGTTTTGGCGCCACTTGGGTAGCGCCAGAAGGCACGCCACGCTCTGGAGAGTTCGGCCCTTAAAAATCCACGCGCAACTTGGAGCTAGTTAGGTAACGCCAAAAGGCGCGCCGTCCACTAGAATTTCATTCTTCAATAACCTGCGCTAGTCTGGCGCTATCTAGGTCGCGCCAGAAGGCGCGCAAGCTTCTGCTTGCTCCACTTCCGTCTTTTTTCAGATTTTGAGCTCTTCTTCGGAAAATGTACGCGATCCTCTTCATTTCTCTTCCAATCTGATTAACTGCATATCTAATGAAACTCATTAGTAAAATCCACTATTTCACCTAAAAACACCCAACAACCACTCGATTCAGTAGTCGAAATAATGTCGAAAATCGACATTATCAATGGGACTGATGATTCTTTTGAAGAAGAAGAACTGCTCTCTCACAAGAAAAGACCTTCCTTAGTTCCTCAAAAGCCAAGTGAAGAAGAAATGAAAAAGAGAGCAGCTATGATTCAAAAGCTTGAGGATCAACGCATCGTCCCTACTCATCTCAACATCTTATCAAAAAGGGAAATTGTTGAATCCCTCAGAGCTGAGAAACTCTTCGCTGAACGAAAGAAGGCTGAAGAAAAAGATAAAGAATATTCCTTAGAGCTTGCTCAACATTCAGTTGATGATCCAGTCCTGAAGAAATTTCCTGTCGCTGTTCAAAGAAAACTGTTAAAGAACGCACAAAAGATCAACCAGGAGAAAAAGACCAAAGTCAGTGACACCACACTGGATTGGTGCAAGAAGATTTGCCACTATAGACAACATGGATCAAGGATAAGCGCTGTAAACGTAAAAGGGAGATATGCTATTAAAAATACTAAAAAGGTACCGATTGTTTGTGTCCAAGTAATCAGAGAAAGCGGGTACTTCAGAACATGCTACATGTCATACCTGGACAAATTTGGTTTCCCTAAATGGTTGGAAATGAGAATCGCAATTCAGCGATCCCGCTCAACTTTCAAGACCTATGTTGAACAAGCCATAAACAGGCTGATCGACTTGGTAACCTCAGCGGTTGATATTCCCCCTCCACCAATTTAGAAGAAACGAACTGCTCCAAAGATGAAGAAAACTCCTTTCTCTCCAGGCCCAGCAATAAGAAATGAAACAGGGATTGATTTCTCTCGTGAAGCAGTTCTTGTCCCTGCCCCTGATCTCTCCGAACTCGACACATCTCTACCTCCCGCTGTAAATTTTGTCCCTGGTAAAGTTATCAGCAATCCTTATGGCATTTTCTTCTATGACTTCAATGGTCGCGAACGCTTTCAACGCATCTCCGAGTTATACAAAACTCCAATCGAACAACTCAGAGATTTACTCTACTGGTGCGAATACAAACGCAGTCTTCTTGGATCACTCCTAAAACCCCACATCTACCGCGAAGCTAAGAAAAGAAGGGAACAAGGAATCAATATCCCTGATTGGATGATTCCAGAGACTGATACTCTTGATGAACTCGTCAAGAAAGAACCTGAGTAGCTGATAAGATCATCTTTTGTAATTCTTCTATCTTTATCAACTTGTATCTTTTTGTACTTGTAATTATTATTCGTTGTACTTGTAATTTTTCCACTTCCCTTTGTAACTGATACGAAGTTTAATTAAAATTTTCAGTGAATGTACTTTACTCCATCAGTACTTAAAAAGATCCCTGAAAACAGTAAATGGGGCAAATATTTTATGAGTCCTTTTTAACCTTATGTTTTCTTACTTAGCAATTTTTTTTATTGCTATGTCATAATCAAATAGGGGGTGTTAATGCTATAATATGTTGTAATCAAGGCTTTTTATATATTAGCTTACTTTCCTATAGTTTGACTTTGTAATAGTCAAGGGTATATAAACCCTTTTGTAAGCTTTTGCAACATTACAGTTCTTAATAGAGATGACATAATTTCTCTCACTATAATTTCTCTCTCTATCTTGAAAGATCTTGGTTTATCAATTGGTATCAGAGCAGGATTCGAGTTTTAGAGGAGATTTTCAGTGATCAATCACGAAAAGTTTGGTGAATTCTACAAGAAAATTCGATAGATCAATTTTTTCTGATTTTTTATCGAATTGTTCTGCGATTTGGTTCTCTAGATTCGTTTTTCTGAGAAGATCATCTTTTGTTCAAGGATCGAAGACTAATTCGAAGAGTTTAAGCTTCAATTTTGAGGTTTTCAAGAATTTTTGGTCTGTGCGATTGTGTTCTCTGGTCGATCTATTCAGACTCAGTTTCAGAGGTTTTCAGAGGTTCATTATTGAAGAAAAAGTGTTAGGATTTGTTTTTCGAACCTGTCTGCACAAGTTTTTCTCAGAAATTTTGGAATTAAGAGGATTTTTGAAGTTTTTGTTCATTTCTTGCTAGATCTGGACTTTTCGCAATATTCATCATCACTTTGCGCTAAACTTTGCGCAACCTTCAGTGTTTCTAGCATTTTTCATCATCCAAGTATACTTTTCGCTTAGAACCTCGCTTCCTTCTATTGCGAAATTCTTACTTTTCGCAACCCTCTGACCCGAATAGTCAAACTTTTCGCATGCTTCTTTTGCGAAAAGTGATCTTTCAGCTTTCCATATTCTGCTCAAGTCTTCTTCTCGCAACCTTCACTTGCGAAATTCTTACTTTTCGCAACCTTTACTTGCGAGTTTCCTACATCTCGCTTCTTCCTGTTGCGAGTTTCTGACTTGGTTACTTTCAGACGTTTTTCAGTGTTGACTTTCTGTTGACCATGGCTAACCAAGAGGGTTTATACAAGAACGATATAATGATGTCGTTGGGTTCGAATATTCGTCATCCGGTGCTTATAAATGAAAACGAGTTCTCGCAATGGCAAGATCGTTTCATCGATTTCGTGGAATTGAAAAATAATGGTGCAAATATTATGCGATCATTGATGGAAGGTCCGTTTGTCAAACCGTATGTGAATGTTCCGGCTACCGCAACTACTCCGGCTTCAAGATCTCTTAAGAAACCCGAAGATTATACGCTGGAAGAAAATTTGCGATCTCAAGGAGATAGGGAAGCCAAGTCTTTTCTCATTCAAGCTCTTCCAAACCACATATATAATAGAATCGATTGTTATAAAAATAATATAACAATGATGTGGTCTCAACTTGAGAAAATCATGTTAGGTTCCGCGGTTGCAACTCAACTCCGACAAACGCGATTTATGAACAATTTTGAAGGTTTTAAGGCCAAGGAGAACGAGTCGTTAAAGAGTGTTTTTGATCGTTTTTGGGGGGTGATAAACGATCTTTATAAGATAAAAGTCACCAAGACGGAGTTGGAAGCTAACTTGAAATTTCTAAATGCTTTACAACCGGAGTGGAACAAATCTTGCCACCGTCTTAGAAACGATGTGAGGATATCTTCTATGCAAATTCAAGAATTGTATGAAATTCTCATGACGGATGAGGAAATGGTTAAAGCAAAGAAGGAGAAGTTAGACAAGAAAAGTAAAGGGAAAGCCGTTGACCCGATAGCGTTACTTGCTAGTCAACTTGCCGAGAAGACTCGTTTGGAGAATGCTTTCGATGGTAATGTGGAAGATGATGGGGAGGAGCTCGAAAAGGCAATGATACTTTTAACGCAACATTTTCAGAAAAGATATCAGAATCGTTCGGGAAGTAATAATAATTTGCAGTTTACTTCGGGATCGAGGAAAGTTAATCAAGAAGGTGGAAACTATGTCCCAAAGGTCGATACTACCAAAGTGTTTGAGAACAAGAAGGAAGACGAAAAGAAGGTAGTTACATGCTTCAAATGTGGAAAAATGGGGCATATGGCAAGAGATTGTAGGACAAAGGTGGTGCGTGATACTTCTTATTATAAGAAGAAGTTGGAGCTAGCGGAAAAGAAGGAGAATGGCACTATTCTACTCGTGGAAGAGGAGTATTTCTTGGATTATTCTGATGATGAGTCTCAAAATGAAGAGAGTACCATGAATTGCATTATAGGAGATGATGCGAGTGATGATGAAAAGGATGACGATGAGAGCACAACCGATGAATCTGAGGTACCTTCTAAATTCGATTATGATTTTTTAGTATCTCAGATGAATAATATCGTAAATGCTATTCACACGCTTCGCTCAAAACGACTATCTGAAAAAGTAATCAACAATGATCAGTCAAAATTAATCAAAACGCTTAAAATAAATATTCAAGATGAAAAGATGATTTTGATTGATACTAAAGAAAAAATGCAAAAGAGAATAGAAGAATTAGAAGAGATAAATAATTCTTGCATTGAATCTTTGAAAATAATGACCGAAGAGAGATAATTTTTCCGACAAAATTACAGAATTAGAAGAAAAATTATATGTAAGAGGTCAATCGGAACAAACAGTGTATTTAAACAAACCAAGGAGTTATAAGTCAATAAAAGAAAAATGGGGACTTGGTTTTGAAAATCCACATTTTTTAGATGATGCAAAAACAAAAGTTCCTACTTTGTATGAATTTGACTTTCTACATCTTGGTAGATACGCTCCCCAATTCAAGATTAATTGGACAAACGAAGATGAAGTTTCAAAATTAGAAGAAGAGAAAAGGAAATTTACTTGTAAAATGCAACTTCCATTTGTTTATACTCGTGAAAATGCAAAGTACATTTCTAAGTCTAAAAATTCTAACAAAGATTCTTTATCAAACGATTACTTTGATATATATGCTAATAATACTAATAAGGAGAATATATCGGAAGTATTGTATGATACTAAAAGATATATTCCTCCTTTAGTATTAGAAGCTAAGATCGTTAGTCTTGAAAATAAAATCGTTGATCTTGAATCTAAGTTAGAAATTTTAGAAGATCAAAACATCTTATCTGAGCTAGAAAGTGACATATTTTCTACTTGTATGAATTCTAGCCTCAACGAAGATGTAAAAGTCAAACAAGTTTTTGTTGATAAAGATAAAAGAAATGTACAAGCAGATTCAAAAGATGATAAAATGGATGTTGATCAAAAACAAAATTTTTCTTCTTCTAACATTGAAACTGATTCTAAGTCTTATAAATCTGAAAAGGAAAAAGAAAATAACTCCGAGGAAAATGAAAAAGAAACTGTTTCAAAGATTGATTTTTTGAATAAAATTTTTTCTTCTGAATCTGTTATTAAATAGGAGAAAATAGATGATTCTTTTACGATAAATACAAATTTTTACAAAACCAAACGTCGTAAAATAAGAAGGTCAAAGAAAAAGTCAAAGATTCAATCTTCTAATTCTGAAAATGTTTCTGATTCTTATCATTCTACTTTTTCAGATAGGTCTATGAAAAAGTGGCAAAAGCAAATCTGGATTGTCAAAAGTACACCTCCAGAATCTTTAACTTCTGATACGAGTGACATAGACGTTGATGTTTGTAATAATAATTCATTTGCTTGTAATAATAAGAATTGTAATAATTCTTTGCGTTATTCAATAAAGCAAATGATTCAAATTTCAAATGATGGTTTGTGTTACTCATCAAGTTGTCATTCTGGTGGTAATTTTTTTTTCTTACGACACGGATTTCACTAATGATATATTTTATAATTCCCATGCATGTTATAATAATAAAGACGTTAAAAAGAAAAGGACTAACAAGAATGGACCCAAACCTTTATGGGTACCTAAATCTGTTTGATGTGCTTATGTGCAGCCAAGTCGTTTGTGGTATCTTGATTCGGGATGCACCAAACATATGACTGGCAATAAGTCTTTATTATCTAACTTTAAGGAAAAAGCATGTGGACGTGTCAAGTTTGGAAATAGCGAAACATCATCTATTCTAGGTTATGGAGATGTAGTTCAAGGAAAGGTAATCGTGAAAAGAGTGAGCTATGTTGAAGGTCTAAAGTACAACTTATTCCGTATTGGTCAGTTCTGTGACAAAGATTTGGAAGTCAGTTTCAAGAGCAAAAGAGTTGCTGTAAAGAATGATGACGGAAAAGAATTACTAGTTGGAAAGAGGAGATCCAATTTATACACTATTGATCTCACAACTGTTAATTCTTCTTCAGATGTTTGTCTTCTTTCAAAAGCAACAATTCAACAAAGTTGGCTTTGGCATAGAAGACTTGCTCATCTTAATATTCGATACATGGATAGATTGGCGAAAGGTGAATTGGTTCGAGGTCTTCCATCACATAGATTCCAAAAAGATCATCTATGTCAAGATTGCGAAAAGGGCAAAATGAAGAAAGTTCCTCACAAGCCGAAACCTGATTTCTGCACAAAGGACATTTTTGATATATTACATGTCGATTTTTGTGGGCCAATGAAGACGAAGAGTATCGGGAAGAAAAGATATGTTTTGGTGGTGGTTGATGATTTTTCAAGATATACTTGGGTGAAGTTTTTGAAATCCAAAGACGAAACTACAGAAATCTTAATCAACCTCATCAAGATTATTCAGACTAATAAGCAAAAGGCAGGGAAAGTTGTCAGATCCGACAATGGCACAGAATTCAAGAACAGTGTTCTTCAAGCGTTCTATGAAGAAAATGGTATATCTCAACAGTTTTCTGCCGCAAGAACCCCTGAATAGAATGGTATTGTGGAGAGACGAAATAGAACCTTGGTTGAAGCTGCTCAAACTATGCTTGCTTATTCAGGTCTTCCTTTATCTCATTGGGCTGAAGCAGTGTCAACGGCATGTCATACTCAAAACCGATCAATTATTCATCGTCGCTTCAACAAGACTCCCTATGAGCTAATGAACGGAATCAAGCCAAATGTCAAATATTTCTGAACTTTTGGGTGCAAATGTTTCGTGTTAAATGATCGGGAAAATCTTAACAATTTTAGTCCGAAAGCAGATGAAGGAATTTTTCTTGGTTATGCTCTAACTTCAGCCGCATATAGAGTGTATCTTACTTCTACAAGAAACGTGGTGGAAAGTGTCAATGTCAAGTTTGATGAATCTGAAGAGATGGTTTCCGGCCAAACAGGACCAGAACCCGAATTATCAGGAATTTTAGCTTCTGAACAAATCAATTCAGAACCTGTTTCACAACCGTCAAATCAGGATCCAAATTTTATTTCTAATAATCTTTCTGATCTTGATTTATTATTTGAGCATTTTTATAATGATGTGCCTTCTACTAACACGAATGTTATTTCCAATATGTCAAATCAGGAAACTGTGAATGCATCTACTTCTACTTCCGCTGCACTTAACTCTGTTAATGATGTTGTTCATGTTATTCCTGACCATGAGGCAACTGAAGTTCAAACAGTGGTTACTGAAGCACCACGAGTGGTTACTGAAGCTGTGGAGCCGGTGACAAATGATTAAATCATTTCATCACAGACGCAAGAAGAAACTGAAGTTGCTCAATCTAATGGAGAATTAATTCTGAATCCGATTGTTGATCAACCTTCAGTTCAAGAATCTGAATCAGAGGGTGTAGTTGAGTTACCTCCTCCGATTCCAGAAGTGATACCTATTTCTTCAAGCGAAGCAGAAATACCTGAACCTCCTTCTCAAGTTTTGGAAAGTGTTCAAGAGACAGTTGATCCTCTCCACCACACAGCAAAATGGACACAAGCACATCCAATTCATCAAATCATTGGTGATCCATCTTCAAGTGTTTCTTCAAGATCCAAGTCCGCGACTCCAAATGAATGCTTATTCGCTTGTTTTTTAAGCAATGTTGAACCTTTGAAGGTATCTGAAGCATTGAATGATCCGGATTGGATTATTGCCATGCAGGAAGAGCTAAATCAGTTTGAAGCATTGAAGGTGTGGAGACTTGTTCCAAGGCTGAAAGGAAAAAGCATAATTGGTACTAAGTGGATTTTCAAGAACAAAAAGAATAAAGATGGCATTGTTGTGAGAAATAAAGCTCGTTTGGTAGCGAAGGGTTATCGACAACAAGAAGGTATAGATTACGATGAGACATTCGCGCCGGTTGCAAGATTAGAAGCTATCAGAATGTTTGTTGCTTTTGCAGCTTATCGAGACTTTACCGTATATCAGATGGATGTCAAGACAGCTTTTCTGTACGGTGGACTTAAAGAAGAAGTTTATGTTTCTCAACCAGAAGGGTATATTAGTCAAGATAAACCTGATTATGTGTATCGTCTTGATAAAGCTTTATATGGTCTGAAACAAGCACCGCGCGCATGATACGACAAATTGTCAACCTTTTTGCTTGTATCCGGATTTATCAAGGGAGCTATTGACACAACTTTATTCATTTATCGTGAAAATCATGATATCTGCTTAGTACAAATTTATGTAGATGATATTATATTTGGTGCTACTAAAAAATCTTTGAGTACATGGTTTTCTGATCTCATGGCTTCCAGGTTTAAAATGAGCATGATGGGGGAAATTAATTTCTTCCTTGGACTTCAAGTCAAGCAATTACCTGATGGGATCTTTATCAACCAGTCAAAGTATGTCTTTGATATTTTGAAGAAATTCAAAATGGATAAGAGCACTACAATTCGCACTCTGATGACTCATGGTGCAAAGCTTGGTTTAGATCCAGATGGTAAAGAAGTTGATGTTCGAGAATACCGAGGAATGATTGGATCGTTAATGTACTTAACAACTAGTAGGCCAGACATAATGTTTTCTACATGTTTGTGTGCCAGATTTCAAGCAAAACCCAAAGAATCTCATCGGATGGCAGTCAAGCGAATTTTCAGATATCTGAAAAGAACTCCATATTTAGGTTTGTGGTATCCAAAGAGTTCAGATTATAAACTAACTGCTTATTCTGATGCAGATTATGGTGGAAGTCAACTGGACCGGAAAAGTACATCGGGTCATGTACAATTACTAGGAGATAGGCTGATTAGTTGGGCGTCAAAGAAACAGAACTGTGTATCAATTTCAACGGCCGAAGCTGAATACGTGGCCGCCGCCAGTTGCTGTTCTCAGGTTCTTTGGATGAAGACACAGTTACAAGATTATGGGTTGCTGTACAAGATAACGATATATTGTGATAGCAAATCCGCAATCGCCATCTCAGTAAATCCGGTTCAGCACACAAAGACTAAACACATCGATATGCGATATCATTTCATAAAACATCATTTGGGGAACGGTACAATCGAATTATATTTCGTACCTACTGACTATCAACTTGCCGATATTTTCACCAAGGCATTGGATGAAAAACGCTTTAATTTTCTTTTATCAAAACTCGGCATGTTGAACTTGAAAGTTTGAACCTTCACAAATTTAATTCAATGAAGTGAAATTATTTCTATTTTCATTCAATGAATAAAATGTGTGTCAAGGGTGATTTTACAAGTAGTTTTGTGATATCTGAGTTTTATTTGCTTCAACTTTCGCTTCTGAAATAAATCGAAAGGTCAGCAAAACATGAATGGAAGTTTGATACATGCACAAAACTGTGTAAATCTAGACTTATATAGAATACGATGCTCACAAAGCTTATTTTGTCAAAATGAAGAATGGAAATGAAAATATGAGGGAAGCACAAAGTTTTATAACCAAGTGATTGAGATGCAATAAAAAAATAAAAAAAAATCATTAAGTTTGAAAGTCTGTGCCTGTGGCCTATCTGGTTTGGGAGATTAAGTCCTAAGGGGTACTTGATACCTAGCCCCTAAGATCATTAACTGGTCTGGGATTGGCTGACCCAAATCCTGCTATAGAATCAGATAGAAAGCCATGTTCTACTGGTACAGATGGGATTAGGATATATCGATGTAGCCTTTCTGGTTTGGGAGAGTAAGTTTCAAGGGGTGCTCGACACCTAGCCCCTAAGGCCAACTGGTCTGGGATTGGCTGACCCAAATCCTGCTATAGAACCAGATACAAAATAAAAGATGCCAATGAGCACACATCTCTTAAATCTTGGGGAAATTACAATGTCGCGATAAACTTATAAATTCGTGGAAATTCTGATTTCAGTCATATAGTGTGAGTAAGAGCAAAGTATTCTTATAAGTTGAAGATGTGCATTTGATTGTTCCTAATCATATTTCACATGCTAGCACACCAAATAGATTTAATAAGTGGTTGAAACTGAACAAATTGTAACTTGATATGCAAACATGACTTGTTTCTGAATCCGAAAGCATACATTTGATGTCATTTGTTTGAAAAACATGTCTTCTTTCACTAAGTTGAATTTTATTTGTTCGGTGTTCAAACATTCTATAGTTAGTAGTTATGTTATATAATTTAATATATTTCAATTTCCGCTACTGATCGTTTAGTGAAATTTTTCATTCTGTCATGTATGGAGTTAATGCTGTTTTTGAGGGGGAGTGACTTCGAAAGCTAAGAAAATTTTGAGGGGGAGAGAATTCATGATCTATTATTTTGAAGGGAAGAATTTCATAGGTTCTCATTTTGAGGGGGGGAAATTTTCTGATGATTGGTTCATATCTGACAGTGCTAGAATTTCAAATCAGATAAATTGTTCAGGTATGAATTTCTGAGATTTTTTTTCAGGTATGTCCTCCAAATGCTAATTTTAGTTTGAAAATATCTAATGCATTTGTGTAGGGGAGTAAAATGAATCTAAAATTCGAAAAATCATTTTTTTTGAAAATCCATATTTTTTTTGAATTTTCATTAAAAATTGATTTTATTATAAGTTTTTAAAGGTTTTGACCTAAATTTGACTCTCATTCCTTGCTTTTTCCCTCTGAGAAGTTTTCGCGAACTGTTCTTCGGTTTTTTATTGCATAGAAGTGTTTGTGAGTAAATCATTGCGTTCAGGTATGTTTTCGATCTTAATTTATGCTAAGAAAATCATTTCGAGTTCGATTCTTTACAGGGTTTCTCATTTTGAGTTCTGCAATTGTTCTTCTGCTACAATTTTTTCGATTTCTAGGGTTTGAATGAAATTTGGACTGATTATGTGGTTAAATAGGGTCGATCTATGTTTATTCTATGCTTAGATACTGATTCGACCTCTATTAATCACATATATTAGTTCAATTTTTAGATTTGGTTTATTTTTTTGAGTTTTTTTACGATTTTAGTATCTGATTCAAGTGAGCTTTACGCAACCAAAGGATGCGAGTCTCTTACTTTGCGCAACCTTAAGTTACGAAATGCTGACTTTGCGCAATTGTTTTATACGAGAAGCTTCTAAATTTTTTCCAAGTTCACATTTCGCATCCTCAGGACCCGAAAAGTTCACTTTTCGCTACTGAGACTTGCGAAATACTCACTTCTCGTATATGTTTCTTGCGAAAAGTTAACTTTTTGCATCTGTTTCTTGCGAAAAGTTTACTTTGCGCCTCTTTGGCTTGCGAAATTCTGACTTGGTCATTTTTTTGAAATTTTTTTTTGTTTGATTGTTTTTCAGTTTTATTATATTGTTTTTATGTTTCTTTTCTAATATTTTTTTACTTACTGTTTCTATTTTGTGTCCACAATTTCTAGGGGATAAATGGCTTCAGATGATGAGCAAGATCATCAAGTTCAAGAAGGTGAAAATGAGCCTTCAGATCATGTTTCTCGAGACAAACCTCTTCCATCTACTAGATCTTCAGGTGTTGAGTTGTCTGCAAGAAGAAGTACCCCGGACGATGTATTTCCGCCAGCAAGTTATATTCGATATCTTTCGAATAATCATTATGTAGATCTCGATCGAATTCGTATACATCCGATTATTCTATCGATTCTTCGAGGACATCCGCTTCGATATGCTTTATCTGCTAGACATGGAGTTCCAGAAGTGTATCTACAACAGACGTGGCATACTATTCGGAAGATCGAGAACGTTACACCGCCTAGATTTGTTATAGAGATAGATCAATATGAGACGTTTCTTGATTATAAACGTCTTCGTTTGATTCTACGACTTCCAGAAGCAGACTCAAGACCGAGATTTACAGAATTTGAAGATTTTCCTCCGGAAGAAGTTGTGTTAGCTGGTATTCGGGAGTTAGGTTATGTTGGTAATTTGACGATGGTGAGTGATTTTGAAAAGAATCGTCTTCCACCAGTCTGGTATGCATTATTCTCGATTATCATCAGATGTTTGACTGCTAAGCATTCTGGTACAGATAATGCCAGTCTTCATTTCTTACGTCTTTTCTATGCCATCATGCATGATCTTCATGTCGATTATGCTCTTGTTTTTTGGACCGAACTGAGTGAGATTGTACACTCAAAGTTTACGAACAAGCATCGCAGCTTCCTGCATTTTATACGGTTTCTAGAGCTTATCGTATGGAGTATGTTAAGACGTAACAAGGAGATTCCACGAAGATCTAACTAGCCTATTGCTCCTGATTTTGCTATGGGATACATTCAAAAGCTAAAACGACCATCTGATCATTTCATGCCTATTCCTCCGGAGCTAATTCAGAAATATGTTGATCCAGAAGATGAAGCGGTTATTGACTACTGTGAAGAACATGGCATAGAACTTCAGCCTCAGAACGTTCACGATGAAACTGCTCAAGAAGATCAAGAACATCAAAGTGAAGAAGAAGTTGAATCGAGCAGTTCTGAAGATGATGATAGTAATGAAGAAGCAGATGATGAAGATGAAGCAGATGATCAAGATGATGATGATGATAATGATGGAAATGGTGGTGGTATGAATCTCGGTGAATCGGTGTTTCGAGAACCTATTGTTGAGGCCGAACATTCATCTGTAAGAGATTTTTTGGAAGGGAACACGGTTAATACATCAGAGACTATTCCGATAAACCCAAACGTGGTGAATATTGAAGTAGATGAGCTCGATCTTCGAGCTGCCAGGGCATCAGTTCAAGAAGTTACTACTACAGTTCAAGAAGTTACTGATTTAGTTCAAGAAGCAACAAATACAGTTCAAGGAACGTCAGGTACCATGACAGGTGATGAGTTTTTAAGGCAGATGCGAGAACGGATGGATGCTCAAAGAGATAAACAGTTAATTAGAACGAAGGCGATGCTGAAAGGCAAAGGGAAGATGTCAGAAATTCCTAAAATTCCTTTTGAGATTCCTTTAAGAAGACCGACTGGAGTTGTTATTCAGGAACCGTCATCTCAACCATCGGGTCGTCCAGTTTCTCAACCGCCTATTATTCCCTCTGTTCAAGATCCACCTTCTTCTCATCAAAATCTTGTGGATATTTCGTTGACGGAACTTTCGGATGCTTTCTATGCACGTTTATTGTCAGTTTCACCTCCGGAGCATCAAGACAAGGACTTGATTACTCTGCTTCGGGATTTCCAACCGAATCAGCCTCGGCCTTCCTCTACGACTCAGACTTCCGTACTTGAAACTAGAGTTTCTTCCTTGACAGAAGAATTTCACTCATTCAGATCTGAAGTCCATACTAGCTTATCCGATATTAAAACAGGTATAACTTTGATGATGGAAGCACTTTCTACACTTTCTAATCGGGTAGCAAAGCATGAAGAAACTTGTCAGACTGCCGCTCTTTCGTCTCTTAAGTGAAGACATGACCAAGATGATTCGGATCATCAAGGCCATGAGGGGGAGAGTTCAAAGAGACAAAGAGTAGAAGAAATTGTACATGTTGAATCTGCTGAAAATGTTGTTGAAGATACGACAAATGAGGATAGGGCAAACGAAGAAAGAGAGAAAGAAGCTCATCCAGAAAGTATAGTTGATGAGTTGTTAGATGAAATAGATTTGACGGCAATGGCTTCCGAGATTAATTATGTTGTGCCATAAATTGTGAATAATCTGCAACTCGTGGTGTATGTAGATCCAGATTCTGCACCGGTGTCTATAGAAAATCCAAAAACTTCTCACGTGCATGAGTCTGAAGATTGTGATGATATGCGCAACTTCTTCTCCAACTATGTCGAGATAGATTCTGATGATGACGTCCAGAGAAAGTTTGATAAGTTCTGGAAGATAAAAGAAGAAGATCAAGATGATATAATCGTCATCTCAGATACTGAAGTGGATGTAGAAGTTGATGAAAAAGACATTAACATTGTTAATATGCTATATGGAGATCTTTCTGATAATGAAGATGTGAGTCATCAATCTCCTATAGTACAGTCACCAGTTCAAGGTCCCAAAATTTCTGTTCATCCAATTCCTTCAGTTGTTTCTGCCTCTCCAGCTCCGACCACCACTATTCCAAAAAATGCTTTTATTCAGGGTGAGTCGTCTAGGGCAAATCAAGAGGTTCCTGATCCGTTTCTGAATGTTCCACCTAGCATTCTTCAACCAGGTCCAGCTTTGGATAGACAACAACGTTTGCAAAGACTTGAAGAAAAATTTCAAGTCACCAGAATGAGATCTGCTTTTCTTGAAGACTCATAACGCAACTTTTATGTCAAGAAAAGAAAGAGAGTTAATGTTCATGCCATTCTGGGGATTGAGAAAGAACCGGCTTGGTATCAATACGCATATCTAATGTTTATCAAATGTATTCGTAAAGGAAGACCTCTGGTGTTCTCAAAGCATGGAATCGTAAGGGTACTTAAGGTGGAGATAGCTAGTTTTGTCAGAATTTGGTATCCTATATTTTACGTTGAACGTCAAGACTGTCAGAGATATCAGTTTTCTGAAGCAGATTCAATGATCTTTCTATTGATGACTTTGAGGTAATGTATCATCAATTTAGAGATATGCCTGTTCGCACTGATGATATCCTCAGGGCTTTGGAAGCAGTCAAGCGTTTCTTTCGAAGACAAGTTAGATTCTATAGATGCTTTGACTTCCAACTTGCTATCGAAAGCTTCCAGCCAGTTGTCAATGTAAGAAGACCTGATAGAGATTTACCAAATATTGACAGCTATCCACTATTCACTATTCTTTAAGATCCATATGGAGTCGTGTATAGAGATCAATCTGGTGTTAGTCGCTTTCTCAAATTTGATGAGATTGGTAAGTATTCAGATGGTACTTTGAAGATTATCCGTTTAAAACTAAATCAAAGATTGAAGGAAGCTTTGGAGAAGCTTTTGGAGACAAGAAGAAATTTGCACCAGGTTGATAATGCTGAGATCAGACTTTTGAGGGGAGCAATAGAGACGATCGATACAAGATTGAACTTTCGGTTGACTCTAAGACGCTTGGAGATTTTGATTGGCAAGAATCGCCAACACAGAAGATTCGAGCGCCCTTGATTACAAAGGGGGAGATTGTTAATACTATAATATGTTGTAATCAAGGCTTTTTATATATTAGCTTACTTTCCTATAGTTTGACTTTGTAATAGTCAAGGGTATATAAACCCTTTTGTAAGCTTTTGCAACATTACAGTTCTTAATAGAGATGACATAATTTCTCTCACTAGAATTTCTCTCTCTATCTTGAAAGATCTTGGTTTATCAGGGAGATTATTGATCCAAACCCTCAGTGATTTGATAATGACCCTGAGAAACACTTATTGAAAATTGTAAGTAGACAATATGTATTAGAGTTTCGCTATCGCTGATAAATACTAAGTCTGTCTAGTATCGCTGATAGGAAACTCATGCTCTTTAAATTATAAATTCAGCAAACACTGTTCATCAGTGAGCCCTGAGCCTGTTCAGTCTCACTGATGATCGCTGATACTTTATGTTGTTTACTTATGATCCCTAAAGACAAGATTCACGTCAACTATGTTCTACGCTGAAGTCGAAGATCAAGCCAAAGAACCAGCGACTAAGTCTACTAATGAACTGATGCGGATATTAGCGAAGCTAAGACTTGTCCATTCAACGTGAAGTTTCAAGTAGAATACTTCAGCGAACGCTAAACTTTATCATTCGCTGATAAAGAATCATTCAGCGAACACTGATCATGAAGCCTCCTCTACAAGCAACTTTTGTCTTATCCCCTTGCACGCCTCCATACGATTTTGTCAGAACGGACATCCCTTTTGTCCAGAATCGTACAACCAACTCTGATTCTACACTGTTCATCATGCGGCTACTAGGTTGTCTACTGAAGTCAAACCACGCAACCAACCAGCGGCTGCCACGTGTAAAGGTGTACTGACATGCATTAAATGCATGCAGTATATAAAGGAACCCCTACTTCAATTTTGAAGTGCTCGGCCATTCCTTCTCTTGCTGAATCTGTGTGTTAGAATACTTATCTTAAGTGTTCTTATTTCCTTCTCTCTTATTTCTAGTGCAAGAAATCTTAGTGTTCTCATAGTTTGTTTCGATTAGGTTTATTCCTTAATCTTGTTCCGCAACAAATTGTAAATTGTTTGATACATATCAATATACAATTTAGAAAGATAAAAATCATGTGTTTGTATTCAACCCCCCCCCCCCCCCCCTTCTTCAAACTTGTATAACCCCTTTGGGACCAACAACTCTGATGATTTTTCCAGAGTTTAGGAGGACATGTTCAGCATACCCATCTTGTTGATTAAGAAATTAAATCTCCTTTCATCAAGGGCATTTGTAAACAAATTAGCAAGTTAGAAGTCAGTTGAAACAAAATACATTTCAATCGTCCCTTTTTCAACATGATCTTTGATAAAGTGGTACCTTATATCAATATGCTTTGTTTTGGAGTGCTGAACTGGATTTGCTGTAATTGCTATTACACTCTTGGAGTCACAGAGAATTGGAACATTGTTATACTCCAGGCCGTAGTCTCTGAGCTGTGTTTTCATCCAAATGACTTGTAAACAACAACTAGCAGCAGCAACATATTCTGCTTCTGCTGTAGAGATTGACACACAGTTCTGCTTCTTGGATGTCCAACTCACTAGCTTATCCCCTAACAATTGACAGCTACCAGAAGTACTCTTTCTGTCATTCCTGCATCCTCCATAGTCTGAATCTGTGTATGCTACAAGCTTAAAACCAGAGTTAAGAGGATACCAGAGACCCATGAATTGATTCCCATTGAGATATTTAAAAATTCGTTTGACAGCAGACAAGTGAGATTCCTTAGGATTAGCTTGGAATCTAGCACAGAGACAGGTTGCAAACATTATATTAAGTCTGCTAGCAGTTAAGTACAGAAGTGACCCTATCACGCCTCTGTAGTTCTTGACATCCACATATTGACCCTGGGGATCATGATCAAGTTTAACTCCAGTGGCAATAGGAGTTTTCATAGGATTTGAGTTATTAGGCTTATACTTTTTCAAAATATCAGAGACATATTTTGATTGACTGATAAAGGTGCCTCTGATGGATTGTTTCACTTGTAAACCAAGGAAGAAAGAAAGTCCTCCCATCATGATCATTTTAAACTCACTTTTCATTAAATCCTCAAACCTATCACAATACTCTTATCTAGTAGACCCAAAGATAATGTCATCAACATATATCTGTACCAGAAGAATATCATTTTTATATATTCTAAAGAATAAGGTAGTATCCACATTACCTTTTTCAAAGTGGTTGACCAACCAAAAGTTTGACAGAGTTTCATACGAGGCTCTAGGAGCTTGTTTAAGGACATATGGAGCTTTGTCTCGTTTGTATGCATGATATGGAAACTCTGAGCTTTCAAAGCCTAGAGGTTGCTGGACATACACTTCCTCTTGCAACTTGCCATTCAGAAAGGCAGAATTTACATCCATTTGATAGACCTTGAAACCTTTATGAGCATCATAGGCTAGGTAGATTTTGATTGCCTCTAGGCTAGCCATTGGTGCAAAGGTTTCATCATAATCAATGTCTTCTTTTGGCAGTATCCCTTTGCAACCAACCTTTCTTTGTTTCTGATGATTATTCCTTCTTCATCTTTCTTATTTCTGAAAACCCACTTGGTTCCAATAGCAGCTTTATCTTTTGGAAGTGGAACCAAGGACCAAACTTTGTTTCTCTCAAATTCAAGAAGCTCTTCTTACATGGCTTCAATCCAGTTTGGGTCTTCCAGGGCTTCAGTAATCTTCTTAGGCTCAATCATGCTCAAGAAATTCACAAAGAAGGCTTCATTGATTGTGGCAGAACTTGTTTTTACACCATCTTCAGCAGCACCTATAATCTGGTGATGGGGGTGATCCTTTGTCCATCTGGTCATAGGAGCATGGATAATAGGTGGTGTTTGTGCTTCTGAAGAGAAAAGATGAATGTCATTGGCACCAGGGCTCTGAGGCACACTGCTCTGGAGAGTGGCTTCATTTCTCTGTGAGGTACCAGTCGGGCTCT
Organism: Saussurea involucrata; assembly: GCA_033807775.1. Lineage (NCBI taxonomy): Eukaryota > Viridiplantae > Streptophyta > Magnoliopsida > Asterales > Asteraceae > Saussurea > Saussurea involucrata. Next base: position 100,503,129 of record CM066315.1, read on the forward strand.
GAGAAAGTGAGCTTTCATATAAGGAATTTCTTCCAACATTTGTCAAAAGGGGGTGATGATGGGTCTTGTTCAGGCTCTCTTTCCTATGATTGTTGTCTCTCATTTCTCTGAATTTGATATGTGGACAGAGAAGTAGATGGTGAAGTATTTGAGGGACCTGTCAGCGATGTACCTGTTAAATTCTGTCCTTCAGAGGTCTGAACTTGATTGCCTCTGGTGATGTCTTCAGAGGAATCTTCATCATTAAAGAAATCATTGAATATCAGATAGATATTCTCTTTTCTTGTCTTCGAGGAACTGGGTTCCTCTGCAATCTTTATCCTCTCTGATGATTTGCTTTCAGAGAAACTTGATGATCTTTCATCAAAGGATACGTTGATGCTTTCTTGAATGACTTTTGTTCTTGAATTGTAAACACTGTAGGCTTTTGAGGTTGAAGAGTATCCAGTGAATTTTCCCTCATCAGCCTTCTTGTCGAATTTTCCCAACTGATCTCTGTCATTCAAGATGTAACACTTGCAACCAAAAATATGAAAGTACTTCACATTTGGCCTTCTGTTGTTGATCAGCTCATAAGCAGTCTTCTTAAATATTTTAACAATGACAGCTCTGTTTTGGGTAAAACATGCTGTTGAGACTGCTTCTGTCCAGAAGTTGATGGGAAGATCAGATCCTGCTAACATAGTTTTGGCAGCTTCCACCAGAGTTCTGTTCTTTCTCTCAACAACACCGTTTTGTTGAGGAGTTCTGGCAGCAGAGAAGTTCTGGGAGATTCCTTCCTCTGTAAGGTAGGAATCAATTTTTGCATTTTTGATCTCAGTCCCATTATCACTTCTCAGCTTTTGGATTTTCAGACCTAGCAGAACATGTATTCTCTTCAACAGATTTATCAGAATTTCTGGGACATCACATTTTACTCTGATGAACTCAACCCAAGTGTATCAAGGATATTCATCTATAAGAACTAGAATATATTTATGCCAGATAGACTTTGCACAGAGATTGGACCACAGAGATCCACATGAAGCATATGTAAAGGTCTAGGGCAATTGTGATCACTTTTTGTTCTGTGTGATACCAATTGTTGGTCCCATTTTGGACAAGCAAACAATAAAAGAACAATCCATATTTAATTAGAGATAAGATATACATGAAGAACAATGATAAAACAACTCATCTTATATTCATTGATTCACAGTATGGAGGAGAAACTATGAATAACACCACACTTTACAATTAGATGACTCTCATGAGAATAGTTGTTAGATTAAACTAGCCCCTAATTTAATTGAATGTTTTATAAAGAATTATTATATAGACTTTTAAATTAGCTTATGGGCTTTTTAGCTAATTGTATGGACTTGGCCTTTTTATCTTGTAAATAGACCCTTTATAAAGAATTTTAGGGTTCATTTTTCATAAGGTCATTTAGAAGAAACACACAAACACACACAGACTAGGTGTTTTCACATGAGAGTCGATCAAATGTAAAAGTGTGGTGTTCTTTCTAATTTCCCATCCATATTGAATCAATCAAAGCATATAAGATGAGTTCTTGAATATTATGTTCTTAATCTTCATCTTATCTCTATTTTATATGGATTTCTTCTATTGTTTGCTGAAAATGGGATCAACAATTGGTATCAGAGTTGATTGAAGAAACTTTTTTTTCAAAATCGGTCATCTATGGCAACAATAGAAGTTATTAGATGATTTATTTGTTGTTTTGGTGCTTAGATTGATTCAATCACATGAGCCTAAACACAAATATCATTCTAATAGTTTATTTTCTGTTTTTGTGCTTATTAGAAACCCATTTCTTCATTTATATGAGATTTGGATGATCTTTCATAGAAAACTTTGTTGTTTCTTCACAAAATTTGATTCTGCACACCACATGTTTGATAAAATGCCTAAGTGAAGATTTGATTCTATTTGGGTTAAATCTGATCTGATTTAATACATGTGTGTGTTTTGATTCTTTCTCATTTATTGGTCTTATTTGATAAGCACAAAGTAGATGGTTGATCTATGATCTCATCCTTATGTGTGCTTAAGTCCATATCATTTTTTTGGCATCTTGGTAGTAAAGTTGTTGATCTCTGATCTGACCTTTATTTAAATCCAAGATTGGACTATCTTTTACTCAGATTTTTTTTGTCTTCCGCTGCTCATAATCATTTAAATGAAAAACAAAATCATTTGAGTCATGAAAATGATGTTTGAGAAAGATTTTGTGTTGTGCTACATATTCAAAGTTTGATCTGAAAAGATTTGATACCTTTGAGTGCTTCTAATCAGTTTTTCTGACCTGATCCATTAGAGATCTGAGTATTTGCAGTCATCCTTTTAAAAGATTTATGGAGATCGGCTTATTTTTACATCAAATCGGTTTTGATGAGCATTTGATATAATTGGAGGAAAAAGACAGCATGCTGAAAATTTTGCGATGCTGCAGTAAATTGATCATATCTCACTCATCAAGGCACCAATCGATGCGATTCAAAAGGCCCTCGATTGAAAACATATTGATGAACAAATTTCCTGTTTTAAGCTTGAACATATTCGAACTTTAGAAGTGTCATACGCATCGTTGAATTGGACAACAGTGTGCTGATGGAAAGCTGATGGACAGATCTGCACGACTGTGGTATATCAACCATATCTTTTTCGTACAAGCTCGAAAAGAGGTGATTCAAGATGATCTGAACAGATAACAAACCAATTAAATTTGTTTGTGTTTTGAGTTTTTGTAAACTCCAGAGCTATAATGGTCTAAATCAGTGTCAAAGTTGGTGTAACATTTCTGTCAAGCTACTGTTTGGCTGTTGTTAAGCTGTTGTTGCTGCTGTTAAGCTACTGTTTGCTGTAGAATTAAGCTGCAACTTGAAGAGCTGTTTGGTGTTGCTGCTGTAATCAATTTTTTTTTGCTTCTGTCAATTCGAAAGAACAACAGAAAGTTGCTGTTGTTGGATCTGCAGAGGTTATATGCTCGATCAAGAAGCTGGAAGAGGTTGTCCATAGTGTCGAACTGATAGAGGCTGTGCAGAGTTATGTGCTGCCGTTTGGAGCTGCTGTCTGTGTTGCTTCTGTGCAGCCTTGCAGATCCAAACAACTCAAATAGTTGGTTAAGAGGAGAACCGTTGCTGCTGTCCTCGCAAAGAAGCTGCCCGCACAGGTGCTAGGAACTCAGAGGCCAGACCAGAGCCTCTGTGAGCTGATCACAGAGGTTGTTCAGAGGCCAAGCTGATACTTAATCCAGAACTGCAGAATTTGTTCTGCAGAGTGCTTGCAGAGCCTGTTGGGTCATTGACCAGCATCTTCCTAAATCGAAACGTGGCGCTGGCTGCTACGCTATAAGGAAATAAGTTGCGCCTTCTCCACCAGCAATTGCTTTTGGCGTAGTGGTAAGCGCTTGGATCCTAACATGTGGTATCAGAGCAGGTCACGGGTTCGAATCCCATGGAGAGCATTATAATGCCAAAGGCATGCTGTGCAGCCAAGAGTGCTGGCAGATGCTGGGGGGGGGGATTGTTGGGTCATTGACCAGCATCTTCCTAAATCGAAACGTGGCGCTGGCTGCTACGCTATAAGGAAATAAGTTGCGCCTTCTCCACCAGCAATTGCTTTTGGCGTAGTGGTAAGCGCTTGGATCCTAACAGGCTTCCTGATCAATAGATGGGTTTGATGATGTGAATGGATCACCTTTATGAGAATTAGTATTTGGAAGAATAGTTAAAGAGGGAGTTGAGCCTAGTGTGGTAGAGTGAGATCCATCACCAACACAAGAAAAGATCCATCTATTTAATTCATCATCATCACATGAAGGTGATGATCTTTCAAAATCATAAAACTTGACATGAATAGATTCATCAATACACTTCTTCCAAATATTGTACACTCTAAAAGCTTTTGAAGTGAGAGAATACCCGACAAAGATTCATTCATCAGCTTTTGGGTCAAATTTTCCCAGATTTTCTCTATCATTTAAGATAAAACAGACACACCTAAAAACATGAAGAAAACCAATGTTTGGTTGTCTACCATAAAAGACTTCGTAGGGAGTTTTGTTGTGTCTTTTAGCAATTATAGACCTATTTTTGGGAAAAGTATGCAGTGTTGATTGCTTCAACCCAGAAGTAGGTAGGAAGGTTTGATTCACTTAGCATGGATCTGGCATCTTCACACAGAGTCCTATTCTTTCTTTCCACCACACCATTTTGCTGTGGAGTTATGACAGCTGAGAAGGTTTGAGAGATGCCTTTTTCATTGAAAAATTCATCTAAAGTACAGTTTCTGAATTCAGTACCATTGTCACTTCTTACAGATCTCACCAGTTGTCCATTCAGCACTTCAGACTTCTTGATGAACTTCATGATTTCTTCAGTAGTGTCACTTTTATACCTGAGAAGGAATACCCAAGCGTAACAAGTAAATTCATCAACAATAACTAATATGTACCTTCTTCCACTAAGGCTGGGAGTGCTGACTGGTCCATATAGATCCATGTGAAGCATTTGGAGAGGTAGAGAGATGGAGAAATATTGTTTGGACTTGAAAGAGGATTTTGTGAGTTTTCCATTTTCACATGCAACACATAACTTTTCTTTCACAAATGATAGCTTTGGCATTCCAGTAACAATTTATTTATTAGAGAGAACATTCAGAGTCTTGAAGTTGAGATGAGAGGGACGTTTATGCCAAAACCAACTTCTTTTAGTTGAGTTTTTCGAGACAAAACAGATGTTTGTTTCGAATGAAGAACTTTGTCCCATATCTATTACATAAACATTCTCTCTTCTGTAGCCAGATAATAAAACTTCTATTCTTTTGTCAATAATGGTACACATAGACAGTTCAAAAGTGACTTTATACCCAGGTTATGCTTAGGAGATTATGCATTAAGCCTTCAACATATTCCACTTTATTGAATGTAACAAAACAATTTGTGAGGGTCCCGTATCCTTTAGTGTTACCTCTAGAATTATCACAAATGTTACAGAAGGACCTTTATCAGGCACGAAGTTTACAAGGAGAGATTTATTTCCTTTCATGTATCGCGAACATCCACTATTTAGTTACCAGATCTGCTGATGTTCTAGACCTGCAGTCACAAAGAAATTAGTTCCTTGGTACGCATTTGGAGATGGGTCTTTTTCGGTTGGAAGTAGAAGAAGGGTCCTTGGAACTGTTTCGGTCAATCCGTTCTTTTAGACAGTATTTTGCAAGATGAAAGGTGTCTCCACAGCTATAACATTTTCTATATATAAAAACCTTTTTAGAATTTTGACCAACTTCCTTGTTTTAACTTTTCACAACTACTCTCGTTGTTTTGACAAAGGAAGTATATGAATTTTGATGTTTGGAACCTAAGATTCCTTTGATGGAGTTAGAATTTGGAGAAGCAGAGGATTCCTTAGATTTGGACTTCTTGATCACAGACCGGGGAACAAGATGTGTGGAAGAGTTCACATGATTATTCCTAGGAAACTGTCTTTTAGATGGAAAATCGGCAGGAGCAATTGATTTTTCTTTTTCAGCAGAAGAAAGTATTTTGACAGAAGTCTGAGACTCTCTTTTAGGAATCGTTGCAGGTCTTTCCCTGTCTTTCCTAGTCTATATAGGCTTAGGTTCAGAAGAGGAGGCTTCATCAATGGTCAAAGATTTCATCAGTTCATGAATGGATTTGAAAGGGTCATTTGAGCCTTGGGCCTCCTCATTTTCAAGATATGGAGTAAAACCTTTGGCTTTAATGAACATCCAAACTTTAAACTTCTGAGAGGTCAGAAGAGTTCATGGACCGAGAGTTATCAGGGTCATTTTCAAATGAATCGTAGAAGGAAGGGAGCACAAAGGGAGTAGGAGCATCGACATCTGAAGAAAGGTCCAAGTCCATTTTACCAAAACCGAGTCCAGATTTGTCATCACAAGGCATTTGGTCTTGAAAAATATTTTCAAGATATTTAGATGAGCTAGTCCATCTTTTCACAGTCTCTTGTTCTTTTCTAAGACCTTTTAGCATTTTTTTCTTTTTAGAAAGTGTGAAGTTGATGGTTTTCGAATCTTCAAGTTCTACTTTAAATTTATCAAAATATTTAAGTTGAGAAAGACATATTTGGAGTTGAAAAGAAAGTTATTTTATCTGTGTACTTGCCTTTTTCATGGCATCTTTGGCATCATAATAATCAATGGCTAACGAGTCAAAAGTTTCGATCAAAGAGAGAGAGAGAGAGAGAGAGAGAGAGAGAGAGAGAAAGAGAGAGAGAAATGGGTGTACCTGAGTAGAGGAGGAAGAACATTCGGTTAATACTAGCGCCATTGAATGTAAAGGTCCTTCACAATCATTTAAGTCATTGATTTTTGCCATAAAGCACACATTAGATGCATCCTTTTCACTTTCAGAAGTAGGTTCATCTGCCCAGTCATGAGTTTCGGCTAACAGACCTTTTCCTTCTCTCTTTTGTATTTTGCTTTGTACTTTTTAGCACGGTCAGAGTTTATAGAGGAAACGGGTTGGCCAAATTTTTGTGTGGGAGAGAGATTTGCTTCTGGCTTGGGTCTGCCAGATTTTCAGGGGAATCGGCCAGAAGAGGAGATTTTGAGTCTTTCAGAACATCTGCTTCTGCACTTAGAGGCAAAATGACCCTTCTTCCCACATTTAAAGCATTCCTCATTTGATTTGTCAAAAGAGGAGTGTCTGGAGACATCATGAGAAGGTTTTCTAGAGAACCTAGATTTACCCATAGAAAAACGAGATTTAGATTTAGAATACCCTGCCAACATGGCCACACCATCTAACAGTTGGTCAATAGATGTTTCCTCACCTTTGTCATCAGCATCACTAAGATATGCATCTGAATGGTCATTGGGATCTTTTTGACTATTATCGTCAGAGTCAGACGGGTAGGTGATTCTTAGAACACACAGTTCTTTTGGAAGACTTACTTAGGACAGCGAGGAGCTCTTTATATCTTTGATGACATACTTCATTTGCAACTTAGTCTGCTCATAGTTGAAGAGAGTTCCATAAAGTGCAGTGAGAGGCATATAATCAAGATCCTTGGTTGTGGATCCCGGATTAATGCAATTTGTATCAACAATCAATAGAAATCAATGAATTTACCATACGTCGACTATATTGATTGCATGAGCAATAGAGAGAGTTTTTTTTTTTTTTTTTTGAAAAGGGGACGGAACCCCGGAAAACTTTATTCAACACAAAAAGAAAGGACTACAAAGTTAATAAACAAGCATTCCTCCCAACAAAATGCCTACCGAGGAAGTGCTTAGGAAAATCAGCAAGTAAAGGCCTACTACTATAACCAAGGCTCACATTCGAAGCCCAATTACAATTAAACCACATGGCCACAAACATTGACTTGGGCTTACAAACAAAAATAAAGCCCAAACTGTAGTCCTCAAGATGCATTTGGAAGTTCTTCTTATCCATGCCTTCATCAGCAAATTCAGCCCAATCCCAATCCCTAATAACAGTAGCAGCTTCATTTCTTCTTTCATTCCAAGTATATTTGGCCCACATAAACAGCTTAACCATAATATTGGGCCATAACACGATTAAGCCCAGTGCCAAGTTGCATTCTTTACCAAAATCTTCCTTAGCTCTATCTCTTTTAAAGCACCTTTCAGCCCATATCACTGGCCAGATAACCATCCGCATACTTTCAAACAACCATTGGCAGTCCACAAATCCATACATTAAAGCAAAAACATTAACCACTATGCCAATTTGTCCATAGGCCATTGGAAAACATAAGGGACATATAATGGACATATCCCTTAAAACAAGACCAAGGATAGAAAGAGAAGCAAAATATTGAGAATCCAAAATAAATTTCCACAGGTAGAAAATTGGGTCATACGCAGAGGACAGGAAAATCCTCAAAAAATTTCCACTGAATTTAAGAAAGAGAATGACAGAGGTTTGGCATAATCTTAAAAACAAAAAAACAAGCTTGGTATGGAAGTTGGCCAGATCAAAGATCATTGGCCAACCAACCAAAGAACCAAGAATAACCAGGACAGAGGCAAAGGAGTTATCATAGATAGACCAAGAAGAGGGAGAGAACAAAACACTAGAAAGCCAAGCCCTGCATAAAGCTTTAAAAGCAGACCAAGAAATGGGGGAGAACAAAACACTAGAATGCCCAACCATAAAGCAATGCCATCTCAGAGTAGGGGGGGAGCAAGGGATAAATCTCAAAAAGGACAAGCCCCTAACAGTGAAAAACATATTTAAATAGCAAGAAGGAAGAAACTGACCAACAGAGAGGGGGCAGCAGTAGTAGGAATTCCAAATGATTTCCTGCTCAGATGCCACAGTAAGACTAAATTCCATCCAAAACAGCCCCAAACAACTGCAATCCAATAACTTCCAATCATCCATCCCTTTATCCTTTTTCATCTTGCCCAAGGATAATATCCAAAACTCATGATCCAGCATTTCAACAAAAAAGATCCCACCACCAGGTTCCCACTTCATTCTCAGCCATTTCCAAAGCAGCAGCCAAACATGTTCCTTATTTCTCATCCAATTGTATCTTCTCTGCATATATTGATTCTTCTTTAAGGTCCCCTTCAACAGAGAGAAACGCTGGAAAGAATTAAACCTGCAAAACAGAAAGTCTTTTGAAATAAATCTTTTCCCCTCCCCCCAAAGTTGATCCCATTTTGACCCAAGTGTTTCCCATTCCCTCCCCAGATTCCCTCCCCAAGGATTCTTCATGGCAAAATAAACAATCTCTCTGCTCTTTTCATCATCCCCAAAATTCTCTTTATTCCAAGTACTTTCTTTCCACCCTCTTCCACCCATTCTTCTTTTATGCTTCATCATCATTAAGTCTAGCATTCCATTCATTAATCAAGTGGTCCACCTTAACACCTTTTTTGAAAGTGGCACCAGCGATTTTCAGTCTTAATATCTCCTTAATTGTAGCACATAAACCCTTTACATCCCTTTTCTTCTCTTGGAAAAATCTGAAATTTCTTTCCTGCCATAGGTAGTAGATAACAGCCCCAAAAATCCATCTTTTGGTCAAGCTTAAACAAGAGGAATTACAGCTTATCGAGCAGAGTTTTTCAATAAAATCTTTCCATTTGTCCTCTGAAAATTGCAGATTCTCCACAAAGTTCTCAAGCTTCACAACTTTCAGCATTCTAATCCACACCTCTTTAGACTAAACACACTCAATAAAAAGATGGGAAAGAGTTTCATTATGTTCATTGCATAGAGCACATGTCCTTTCCACATTAAGACCCCATTCCACAAGCAACTCCCTTGTTCTTAGCCTTCTTTTTATAGCAAGCCACAAAATAAAAGAATGCCTAGGAATACTTTGATGAAACCAAACCTTCTCTGCCCAAGGAACAACATATTTTTCCTGTCTTAATTCCAACCAAACCATCTTAGAATTAAAATCCACCAGCTTTCCACTTTTATTCTTCCATTTCATAACATCAGGAGAATTAATTCTCATCTTTGGCTTGTAAGTCCCAAAACTATTCCCATGTGCAGACAGAAGTTCATGAGGCCAAGACCAAGCATTTCCATCCCAAAAATCAGCAACCTTGTCACCAAGAGAACAACCAGCCTGAGAAATTTCCCTTTTAGTTATCAACTTACATAAAGGGCCTGCAGGATGCCAATTATCAAGCCAGATTGAAGTTCCTTCACCATTTCCAATTTCATGCACTATATTATCTCTGAACTTACCTCTGATTCTAACAATTTTCCTCCATCCCCAAGCAGAATCATTAACCTCCTCAACTTCCTAGAAATTCCTCCCCTTTAGTCTATAAGTGTGCACCCATTTTACCCACAAAGATTTCCTTCCTTCCACTATGCTCCAAATATGTTTTCCCAAAAGAGAAATATTCCACTCCTTCAGAGATCTCAATCCAAGTCCCCCTTGCCTTTTATCAATACAGACCTCTTTCCAAGAGACTTTAGATTTCCCATTTGATCCTTCCACAATATTCCACAAAAATCTTTTCATGATACCCTCAATTTCTTTCAAAACAGACATGGGTATCAGGAAAATGGAAGACCAATACACCTGAATAGAGGACACAACAGACTGTAACAATTGTAATCTGCCAGCATAAGAAAGACTCTTATTTTTCCAGTCCATAACCTTATTTTTGACTTTTTCAATCAGAGACTTGCAATCCTTGTGATATAACTTTGTAGCCAAGAGAGGGACACCCAAATATTTCACAGGAAGAGATCCAAGATTGAAAGGTAGAACCCTCATAATCTCTTCCCTATTCTGCCCAGAGATGTTACCCAAGAATGATGTACTTTTTCCCATGTTTGGGACTAAGCCAGAAACCTCACTGAACTCCTTTAGAGCTTCTTTCAAAATTATCACAGACTTAGCATCCCCATTACAAAACAGCATCAAGTCATCAGCAAAACATAAATGGGTCAAAGCCAGTTTTTTGCATTTATCATGAAATTTAAACCCATTCTCCTTTCTAATTTTTCTTTTGAGAATTAAATTAAAGACCTCCATAACCAGGGTAAAGAGGTAAGGAGAAAGAGGATCCCCTTGTCTTAAACCCCTTTCTCCCAAAAAATGCCCAAACTGCTCACCATTGACACTGATAGAGTAAGAAACAGATGTAACACATTTCATTAACCAATGGATCATGCAAGGATGAAAACCAAACCAGATTAAGCTCTCCTTCAAAAAATCCCAGTTCACAGTATCATAGGCCTTCTGTATATCAATTTTAAAAGCACATCTCCTTTGACCCCTTTGTCTATGATACCCCCTCATGAGTTCCTGAGCAAGGAGAATGTTGTCTCCTATCTGCCTATTGGGTATAAAAGCAGACTGATTTTCATCCACTATGACACATAAATAACTCTTTAATCTATTAGCCAGGACTTTGCTAATAATCTTATTTAGCACATTACAGCATGCTATAGGTCTGAAATCAGTAACAACAGATGGGGACTGAAATTTAGGGACAAGATCCAGTAAAGTAGCATTTACCTCCCCAAGAAGCTTTCCATTTTCAAAAAACTGCTTAATGGCATCACATATATCAGCACCCACTATGTTCCAAGAAGCCTTGAAAAATTTAGCAGAATATCCATCTGGCCCAGGAGATTTATCATCATCAATATCAAACAGGGCAGATTTAATCTCCTCATTAACCACAGGTCTTACCATCCAGTCAGCATCCCCTTTATCCAGCTTTCTAAAGAAGAGATCACAGGGATCTTCAAACCTTTTAACATCAACCCTTTTACCCAAAAAATCCTTGAAGTGCTTAACAAATTGCCCAGGAACATCCTTGCCAGTAGAAAAACTCCCATCAGAGTTTTGAATACTTTCAATTCTTCCCCTGTTCAATCTGCCCTTTATAACTTTATGAAAATAAGCACTGTTGTTATCTCCATTCTTCAGCCAATCCACTTTTGCCCTTTGCCTAAGAAACTGTTCTTCCATTAACAAAGCATCCTTATAAGCCCTTAAGTAACTTGCTTCCTCCTGTCTAAGACTGTGATCCTCAGGATTTAACACCACAGCAGTCTGAAAAACTTTAAGTTCATCTTTAAGCTTGCTTGTCAGACCATCCAGATTTCCAACATAATCATTCAATCTTCTTAGGCTACTTTTCAGATTCTTTAGCTTAGTAACCACAGCAAACATCAAACAGCCATCAACATAGAAGTTCCAGTTTGATCCCACAATTTGAATAAATTCCTTGGCCAAGCAGAGGTGGTTATTGAATTTAAATGGCCTTACAATGAACTTTGAACCAGTAGGGAAACTCACAAGCATTGGGGAGTGATCAGATATTCCAAAGTTTAAAAAAGATGCCTGGCAATTCTTAAACATATCCACAAAACTGATGTTGCTCATAACCCTGTCCAGCTTCTTTAAGATTCCACAGTTCCTTCCAATAGCCTGAGGTTTTTGAATCCAGGTAAAGTAAAGACCAATCTGATTCATATCCATAATTTCAAGCTCATCCACACACTCTTTGAAATCACACATGCCTTTACTAATTCTAGAAGAGCTGCTAGAACATTCCTCAGCTGTTAAAGTGACATTAAAATCCCCACTTAATAGCCAAGGAAGACTATTAACCACAGAATTTTGTGAAACAAGTTGAGTCCATAGAGATCTTCTTCCAATGATATCATTCACAGCATAGATAACAGATCAGAAAAAGCACTTTTGGCTGTCCAACAAGTGAATTTTACAAAAAATCACCTGTTGATGTTGAGAAATAATGTTGACAGCAAAAACATCAGGATCCCAAGCAATGATGATTCTGGTTCTCCCCTCACTGCTTATTTCATTTGAAACCCATCTCCATCTTCCAAAAACTTCATTACAAGTCTTTTCCAATCTACCACTACTGACTTTGCTTTCCACAATTGCACACATTTTCACCCCATGCTCTTTTATATGTTCTCTAACAACCCTTTTTTTGGAGGAATCATTAAGCCCTCTGATATTCCAAGTAAGGAGCTTAATCATTAAAAAACTTAATATGAAGTCCCTCCCTGGCCACCATCACTTCCATCTCCTTCACTTCCCCTATTCCTTTCAATAAACCTTTTCACTCTAAGAACATCTTCTTGGCTTTCTTTCCTCAACATTTCCTCTTCATCTTCATCCACAGTTTCCTCTTTATCCCATTTAGAATGAACATTCCTTCTAAAATGATTTTGCTGATCCAAGTCCCAGCTATCAAACTCTTCAGGAGGGGGCCATTCCTTCTTGCGGAGGTAATTTTGAACAGCCCAAATCTTCCATCTAGGTAAACATAATTCATCAACTCTCCCAAGCCTTTGATTTTCCTTCATATCATTTATGATGCTTTTGTGATTGAAAAAATAAGCCAGGCCTCTAGCAATCCATTCAGTTTTATTAGATATATGAGGTCTATATCTATCACTGTCCACCAACCCCTTCATATTTTGTGGGAAGGGACCACTTCTATCCATATTTTTGTCAGACATAAATAACCTTCTTAAGTCCGCCCCCCAAATCCATAACATCACCATCATCACTTACCTTCCCTCTGTAATATTCTATCATTTCTTCATCCCAAGTCAATAAAGTATCTGGACTAGGCCTGACATTCTTTTGAAGGAAATTATCAACCTTCCATTTCCTCACTTTCCAATCCTCCTCATCCTGCTCCATATCCTTTAGGCTGTCAAAAGGATTCTTTGACTCAAAGTTATTTTCATTCTTCTTCTCACCATCCTTCTTCTCAGTCCCCTTATCAGCACCATTCTTTTTTAATTCATCAGGTATCCCTTCACTCCTCTGTAAAATGTGAATTTTCCCCGGCTTGTTTTTCAGACTCAGATCACCAGAATTATTAATAACAATATTTTTCTTTCCCATGTTCAGATTTCCTTCTTTGCCAGTTCCCTCTTTTTCCTTCATAACACCACTGGTTTCACCTCTTTCATTTCTGATTTGATTGTATTTCTGCTGCCAAACTTGCTCACCTATATTTGCAGTCCACTGATTCCTAAACCTGTTCCCCATAAATCTTTGCCCCCATCTTTGTCCACCTCCTTCCATCACAGATCCCTTTATTCCCTGTCCTTGCCCTGATTTATTCTGATTTTCTGCTTTAATGACCCTGTTCTTTTTACCAACCACTTGAAAACCATCCCCATCTTTGATATCCTTTGTCCCAATATTAACTTGGATTCCCCCCAACTCAGCAGCCACCTCTGCCTCAGCTTTAGGCCTCTTCCCACACTTAGCTTCAGTATGCCCAAATACTTTACAGAAAGTACAACAATCTGGTTTCCACATATATTCAACCTTTAGTGAGATTTCTTCTATTACATCCCCTTTAGACTTAGGATACCTAATCTCCACAGATTCTTGCACCCCATCCTCAGCTGCTATTTCCACCATTATCCTAGCAAAAGCAATTCTTCCCATCTTGTTCACACACCTCTCTTTTGTAGCATTATCAAAAGCTAAAGGAATACCCACCCCACTAGCAATCTGGCATATTCCTTTAGTATTCCAACATTCAAGAGGAATCCCATAAATGTTAATCCATACTGGAATTCTAGACACTTCAGGTTTTTTATTACATAGACCAGCTTCCCAAGGTTTGAGAAAAAGAGGCATACCATTAATTAACCAAGGCCCACTCTCCAGAACAGTCTTCTTCCCTTCCTCACTTCCAAACTTGATCAAATAGAAACCTTCATAGCTTTTTGTCACCTCCAAAATATTGAATTGTCTCCACATCCTCCTTAAGTTCCAGCTTAACTCCTGGTAATTCAATCCATTGCCAACAAAATAACCATACAAGTAATGACCCCCATCTCCTAATCCTTCCTCTACCACATCTTCAGATAACAAAACAACTTTCTTCCCATTAGCCAATCTAAGAGGAGGTTTATAAATGCATTCAATACTTTCATCTTTTCTTCTTTCTTTTAACTTAGCAGCAAAAGACACATATTCAGATTTTCTCTCAATTAGCTTCTCACATTCTTTCAGTTCTTCAACTTTTTTCCCAGAATCATCTATATCCTTCATCTCTATATCTTTCTTTATGATCTTTTTCTCTTCTTGCAAATTTTCCTTGTCAATCCCACCCGTCTCCATCTGTCCATCATTCCCACTCAACTGATTTGGACCCCAAAAAAATTCCGGAACAGGGGAAATATCATGAACAACAGAAGGATCTGTGCTAACATTTACACCAGACAAATTATCTATACCAATCATGGATGCTGTTTCATCCTTGTTTCCCTTATTCCCCACAGATTTATCCTTAGTACCCCCTATCTCCATATCCTTTTCTGTATCAATCCTACTTCCCTTATTCCCAAGATTCTTTCCAATCCCATCTTTCCCTTCCTGTTTCTTTCCTCCAAAAGCTTGAATACGGTTTGACATAAAAAGCTCAGAATCAACAATGTATTCAACATTTGTAGGGCAACTAGTACTCCGAAAAATGCTGCCCCTAGTGGTTGGCATCATTTTCGAAATAGGCATAGCATCAACTGAGAAAATTTCCTTATCATTTTTAGCACTTGACCTCGTTTCAGACAAACTAGGGGAAGTAATTTCATCAGAGTTCATAATCTTACCAATATTGTCCATTATCACCACTCCCGAATCATCAATTGAGGCAGTCTCGTCCACTTCAGCTTTATCAACTACGACCTCAGTTTTATCAACTTCGTCCTCTACTTTTTCAGCTTCAACTTCCATATTCGATTTTGTGCTCAGAATATTCACCCTCTTTCTATTCTTGGCAGCTTTCTTCATAATCGATTTCTGGGATTGAGAACCAACACTCAGATTAGTTCCAATCTTATCAGAAGACGAGATTTTTTCAGTGGATGACGTGCAGATCAAAATAGGAGTCGATTTATCAGGAGAGATTGAAGAATGAGAAGAGATGTTCGAACCAGAGAAACGAATGTCCTTAGACCCTATACCATCGCCAGGATCATCAGGACCGGCCATGAAAGGCGCCGCCAGAAAACCCTAGAAGAAAACCCAACGAACAACTTTCCAGATTATAGAAAAACAAAAATAAACAAAGATTTTAGAAGGATTCAGGCTAGAAATTAGGTTTAGAATAAGAAAAGGAATGAACAAGGAGGATTCAGATTGAAGAAAAGGGGAGAAAAGCGAAAAAACCAAGAAAAGGAGAGGGAGGCGGCTAGAGAGAAAGAGGAGAGAGAAAAAGTGAAGAGAGAGAATTTTTTTTGCCAAATGAAGAATCAATAGAGAGAGTTTTTACAATAGTCGTGTACGGCTAAACAAACATTAACCCTAATCATAGGGTTTAAGAAACTATTTATACTTTTTTAGGGTATTTACATTATAGACCCTGAACTTCTATTAAATACATTTTGTACCCTAACAATCTCCCCAGTTTGCAACGCATCTCTTTCAAATTGCGAAGAGAACCTCGAATGTTTTGATGGAATTATGAAACTCTGGCTTTTCTTCAATTTCTTTCAGCATCTCTTTGGCAAGAAATCCCTTCAAATTTATGATTTTCTCTGTTGGTTCCTTTTCTTCTTCAGCAATTACACCATTCAGAATTTGGCGTATCTTCCACAATGTTTGTTAGCCCCTAGTATGTTTAATGTAAAAGTATTGAAAATATCACAATTTAGAAGGACATCAAAGATCAAGTGAAGGCTTAGCAGAAGAACAAACAGAAGACCATCAGAGATCGTCAGAGCTCTAGCAGAAGACCTCTAATAGTAAATCAGAGAATAACATTGCCAGAAGACCTCCAGAGCTCTGGTAGAAGACCTCTGGTAAATGAAGACCTCTGTGAAGCTTAAGTCTCGTAGAAATCTCTAAGTGTCAGACACGTGTCTGTACTTTCCACGTAAGCCCTAAAAGGACGGAGACACACTTTCCACGTGGCATTCCAGGGTTAGATAGTACATTGTCTTTCACTTTATCATGCTATAAATAGAAGTGTAGTGGAGAACACAATTGTAAGCTTTTGGTGAGAGTTATTACTAGAATTGTGAGAGCAAAACACTGCACATCCCATTCCACTTCTATTGTACGAATTGTCACCTGAGAGATTTCAGAATACACAGACAAGAAAGTATTCTTGGTGTTATTCATATATCAATATACGAGCAACTTATTTAACTATTGTGTTATCATTCACTGTTCTATATATTGTTATTGTTATTCTCTCATTATTTCTTGTTACACACAATCACTCATACATAAACAACTATATAATGCTTCCGCTATCTTTGATCTTGTTGTTTATATGAGACAAAGTGAATCTAGGAACTAACAATTGGTATCAAGGCCTATTGAAGAAACTTTTCTTCAAAATCAGTCATCTATGGCAACAATAGAAGGTTAGATGATTTATTTGTTGTTTTGGTGCTTAGATTGATTCAATCACATGAGCCTAAACACAAATATCATTTCTGATGCTTATTTTCTGTTTTATGCTTATTGGAAATCCAATCTTTGATTTCAATAAGATTTGGATATGTTTTGACAGAAAATTAGTGATTCTCTTCACAAAATATGATTCTGCACACCACATGTTTGATGAAACGCCTAAGTGAAGATTTGATTCTATTTGGATCAAATCTGATCAGATTTATTACATGTGTGTGTTTTGATTCTTTCTCATTCCTTGGTCTTATTTGATAAGCACAAACAAGATGGTTGATCTATGATCCCATCCTTGTGTGTGCTTTAGTCCTTTGCATTTTTGCATCATGGTAGTAAGGTTGTTGATCTTTGACTTGACTTTTATTTAAATCCATGATTGGACTCTTTTTTACCCAAATTTTGTTTATTTTCTGCTGCTCATAATTGTTTAAATGAAAAACAAATTCATTTGGGTCTTGGAAGATGTTGATTGAGAAAGATTTGGTGTTGTGCTACGTATTCAAAGTCTGATCTGAAAAGTTTTTATAACTTTGAGTGCTTCTAATTAGTTTTATGACCTGATCAATTAGTGATCTGATTATTTGCACTCACGGTTCTAAAAGTTATATGGAGATCATCTTATTTTCTACATCAAATCAGATTTGATGACAACATGGTGACAGATTTGCGGAGCTGTAGTAAATTGATCATATCTCACTGATCATGACACCAATTGATGCGATTCAAATATCCCTGGATTAAAAACACATTGATGAACATCTTTAATGTTTGGATATTTCAGAGATTCGAAATTTAGATGGGTCATATGCATCCTTGAAGTAGACAACAATGTGCTGATACAAAGTTGTTGGACAGATCCGCACGACTATGGTACATCAACCGTATCTTATTCGTCCGAGCTCCAAAAGAGTTGATTCTAGATGCTATGAACAGATAACAAACCAATGCACACTCTTTATGATTTGAGTATTTGCAAACGCCAGAGCTATCATGGTCTAAAGTAGTGTCGAAGTTGGTGTAAAACTGCTGTCAGAGGCTGTCCTTCCGGTTATGTGTAGAAGGTATAAACTGTTGTCGATGCTCTTCAGAGATTATACCATGAGAGATGCACCTTCAGAGATTCACCATAAGAGATGCACCATCAGAGATGCACCTTCAGAGACGCACCTTCAGAGATCACATCTTCAGAGATGCATCTTCAGAGATTGCACCTTCAGAGATCGCATCTTCAGAGATAGCTTATGCGATTGCATCTTCAGAGAGGGCATCAGGGGTAGGTGGATCAGAGATTGTATTAGAGGGTGGATCAGATGTTGGAGGATTAGAGCTCAGTGGCTCAGACGTCACGACAATTCAGAGCCCGTAGCCCAACTTCTTAGTACTTGTTGTTAGCTTTGCGCACCTGTCATATTTCAACAGAACTCCCTCCTCGAATCTCCAAATTTGATGAGTCAAGATGCGTTGGATTCCTAAGACATAGATGAACATTTTTTTATGTTTTGATCATGGTCTGAATCTCATGTTCATATTGGTCAGAATCTCTGTTAAAGTCAACATATAGTTGCTGGACAGAATGTTGTGTTTCTCTAAACTCATCATCAGAGCTCTGAAGTCAACATCAGAGCCTCTGAAGTCATCATCAGAGCTCTGAAGTCATCATCAGAGCTCTGAAGTCATCATCAGAGCCTCTGAACTCAGTGCCCGAAGCCTGAATTTTTTTGGATTTTCTGACAGCTTTGCGCTGTTTCAGAAACACGCGCACAACTTTTGACTCGGTGCTCCAAATTAAATGGGTCCAGTTTCATTAGAAAGATAACTCACAGATGTATGACTTTTAAGTTTTGAGTTTTTTCAAATTCCTTGAGATGGCGTGTCAGAAACAGTCCAAAGTCTGCATAAAGGTGCTGGACCAAAAGCATTACATTTCACTCGTGCTTCTTCCGCTTTCAAGAACGGTGTTCTCTCTATGTTTCTTCATGGCTTAATGCTCCTATTGTGACATATTGAATGTCACTCCCTCCTCCGTTATTCATGTTTAAATCTCGGTGTTGAATGGTTACTCAACGGGATCTTAAGAGTCAAATTTTCAGTTTTGATGATCGTTCTGTGCAGGTGAGGGAAAACTTGCACAACTCACTCCTTTTTTTATCCAAAATGGATGAATCATAGCTCATTGGAAAGCTAACAAACTGGAGTTGAGTGTGTATGTTTTATGTTTTCTCTCAAAAAGGCATCTTGATGGTCCAAAACAGCGGTGAAGTTGAGTCATGAAAGCTGGACAAAATGGGGTTATTTGACTCAGTTTTTCAAGAAGATGAGCCTACATTTGAGGGGGAGCTCGTGATGCTTTGAAGACTCGAAGAATGGAACGCCAAAGTTTCTAAAGAAAATAAGGGGATTCTATAAGATGATGCTTTCTTTATAAAACATTAGGGTGGAGATTGTTAGATTAAATTAGCCCCTAATTTAATGAATGTTTTATAAAGAATTATTGTAATAGGGCTTTTTGATAGCTTTATGGGTTTTTTAGCTAGAATATGGGCTTAAGCCTTTTTCTATGTAAATGGACCATTTATAAAGGAGTTTAGGGTTTCATTTCTCATTTGAGAGGGTTTTAGAAGTAACACACAAAAACACACACACGACTATTGTTGATCCTATTTTCAGCAAACAATAGAAGAAATCCATATAAAATAGAGATAAGATGAAGATTAAGAACATAATATTCAACAAACTCATCTCATATGCTTTGATTGATTCAATATGGATGGGAAATTAGAAAGAACACCACACTTTTACATTTGATCGACTCTCATGTGAAAACACCTAGTCTGTGTGTGTTTGTGTGTTTCTTCTAAATGACCTTATGAAAAATGAACCCTAAAATTCTTTATAAAGGGTCTATTTACAAGATAAAAAGGCCAAGTCCATACAATTAGCTAAAAAGCCCATAAGCTAATTTAAAAGCCTATACAATAATTATTTATAAAACATTCAATTAAATTAGGGGCTAATTTAATCTAACAATCTCCCCCTAATATTTTATAAAGAAAGCATCATCTTATAGTCTCCCCCTTGCTTTCTTTAGAAACTTTGGTGTTCCGTTCTTCAAGTCTTCAAAGCATCACGAGCTCCCCCTCAAATGTAGGCTCATCTTCTTGAAAGACCGAGACAAATAACCCCATTTTGTCCAGCTTTCATGACTCAACTTCACCGCTGTTTTGAACCATCAAGGAGCCTTTTTGAGATAAAACATAAGACATGCACATTGAACTCCACCCTCTTAGCTTTCCAACGAGCTATAATTCATCTATTTTGGATGAAAAACGAGTGAGTTGTGCAAGTTCTCCCTGAGCTGCGCATAACGGTCGTCAAAACAAAAAAATTTGACGCTTAAGATCCCGTTGAGTAAGCATTCAGCACCGAGCTTTAAACATGAATAACAGAGGAGTGAGTGACAATCAATATGTCACAATAGCAGCATGAAACGGTGAAGAACCGTCGAGAGAACACCGTTCTTGAAAGCGGAAAGAGCACTAGTGAAATGCAATGCTTTCGGTCCAGCAAGAGTCCATTGACTTTGACACTTATTCTGACCATTAACAACACTTATTCAGACCAAACTCAAAACATGAAAAAGTTTCATATGTGTCTTAGGAGTTCAAAACAACTAGACTCATGCGAATCAGAGCACCGAGTAAAAGGTTGTGCACGTGTTTCTGAAACAGCGCAAAGCTGTCAGAAAATCTGAAAAATTTCGGGCTTCGGGCTTCTGGCTTATTGCTCACAGAGGCTCTGCACATCAGTACAGAGGCTCTGGACAGACTTACAGAGGCTTTGGGATTTGCCTATGATAATTCTCTATTTTTGTCATTTAACCTCTGCACATGCACCTTTGTACGAGCATTAAGAATAACAGCAAACAACTCCTGAACTTGATCATTTGCCTCTGCACATGTATCTCTGACTATAGGCAACCTCTGATCAGCTTCTGAGTCACAGAGTCAGCTTCTGCACAACATAGACATCCACAGCTTAATGATTAAGTTCTGCTGGATCAACTGCTTCGAGTGGGCAGCACACTTCTGGTCAAAGAGGCTCTGCACAATTTCACAGAGGCTCTGTGATTAAGCTCTGCGGTTGTGATCTGCTGCATTGAGTAATTCTGCACAAAACTAACTACTGCACATAATTGAGCTCTGTGGTTAATTATTTGTTGTTAAGGCCCTATTCGATCCTTTGAACCACAGGACCTGCAGAGACATGATCTTTGTGATTAAGCTCTGCGTACGTTCTTTGTGTGCACAGAGGCTCTGTGCGATTTCACAGAGGTTGTGCGCTATCAGCTTCTGTGGTTAAGCATCTTCTGTAAACATCTTCTGCGCGTACTAAGTCCAAACATCTGCACTTTCTGCATAGATCTTCACAGCTCTGCGGAGAGCTTAATATGGACAACATCTATCAATAAGGACTACTGCACATCGAACACAACAGCAAACACCTTGCATAGCAGTAAAACATAGTGCACAGCAGCACCAAAATCGGCCTGTACAACTTCTTTATGCATCTTGATAGTTTCTGAAATCATAAACACCTCGTGGATCTCTATACATTTTGTGCAAGTGTGCAACTTCGATCACTCTGATCTCTGTAAATATCGATCTTCTTGTCAAAGATTCTATACGGCTGCCTCTGTTGGACAATCAGAAAGAAAAAGTTATGTTGCACTTTGAGATTTAGACAACAGCTTTAAGCATAGTTCTGAGCATCATGGACTCTTCTTAATCATGATAGACAACAGCTAGGAACTTTCTGCACGCGATCTGACTTCTGGGACCTCTGTTGTTTGGTCACATGTCTGTTACAACACGTTTCTGGGACTGCAAATAATAACCTCTGTTGCATCTTCTTTCAGAATAGAAAGCATAATAAATCTGAACTCTGTATAATTTTTGTACATAGAGCATCTATTGCTTAAGCACAGGTCAACAACGTCTTTAATGGCTTCTGCAGAAGCTGACACCCTCTATGTATTGGCATCGCACAACAGCTTCTTCGTTCATTTTCTGAGATCACAGAACCTCTGTGATCTGCTTCTGGTCTAGCTCTGTCAATAAATTTGATCGATTCCCTTCTGTTTTTCGTTAACAACAAACGGTTCTGCACACATCATGGAAAGCTCTCTGAACCTATAGAGGCTCTGTTAGATCTGAAGTTTTGTCAATAAACCAAGTGTTGAAGATCTGATAAGAAGATTCAGAAGTTCTGAGAAGAAGAGTCAGAAGTTCTGAGAAGAAGAGTCAGAGATCTGAGAAAGAGAAGTCAGAAGTTCTGAGAAGCTTGATCAGAAGAATGTTCAGAAGTTCTGAACTACCTGTTCAGAACTTATGACGAGTTTCGTTATTTAGTAAACTAATTAGGACACGTGTTATGTTCTTATTAGTCTTTCTTATTTGTATTGTAGCTTTAAGATGTTTGTTGCAGTATAAATAGAGTGGTTAGCACTACGTTGCTAACTGATTGATTTTCCCATATTACTTGTATTCTTTCCTTGTAATCTTTGAGGTGATCTCTCTCTTAGATCTGTAATTCTGTGCATCATTGAATACAATTGGGCTTGATCATACAATTTCTCAATTACTTCTTTCTATATTGATTGTAAGAATAGATCCTGCACTTTCAATTGGTATCAGAGATAATCAACAAACAAATTCGTTCAAGATTGTGATTGCGAAGATCGATTGATCAATTTCTTGAAGATTTCTTGATTCATTCAAAATTCGATTCCGCTGCTAGGGCTAGTTCTTGAATTCTTAGCAATTCTTGAATTACCTGCTACTTTTCGATCAAGAAAATCGAATTTGTCTTTCTGTTGAATTTTCTTACAATCATGTCTTCTAAAGAATATCTAGCCATGGGATCCGAAACCAAACCGCCTGTTCTTATACCAGAAGAGTATCAGCAATGGAAAACTCGTATGATCCAATTCCTTGACAACATCGATGAAAATCTTATGATTTCTATACGAGAAGGTCCAATCGAAGTATATATCGATGTCGCCGCAACCCCTGCTACAGAGACAACTCCAGAAATTCCAGCGACCAGAGTAAAGAAGAATTATTCCCAATACACTGCTGAACAGAAAAATAGGCATGCTATTGACAAAAGAGCAATTACTTTAATGACTTTGGCTGTCCCGAATGAGGTTCTTAACAGGATTGACAGTGGATCATCAGCTAAAGAAATGTGGGACGAATTGGAAAGGCAAATGTTAGGAACTGTGAGATCTATTCAGGCAAAGTTAAATCAGAGCATAAATGCTTATGAAAGGTTCAAAGCAAAAGAGTCAGAAAGTTTGACACAGACATACAGTAAATTTTGCACTATTCTAAATGACTTGAGAAGAAATGGACTGAAGAAAACAAAATCAGAAATAAATTACAAATTTCTGAACAGTCTAAATTCAGAATGGTCATCATTTGCCATAAGTCTGCAAATGAACAAAGATATGTGTGAAGAAGACTTAAATGATTTGTTCTGTGTTCTTAATCAACATGAAGACTCTGTCAAGTTAGTTGTGGAAGAAAAGAAAAATGTTGCTGATCAGTTAGCGTTCTTATCAAAGTCCAAAGCAATCAAAGCACCCAAAAAGACTGCATATCTATCAGAAATACCGAGTCTGGAGGAATCTGACAAAGAAGAAGGATCAGAAGATGATGAAGATATCAAGATAATGGCTGAAAAGCTAGCTTTGCTGACAAATACTTTCAACAAAAGGTATGGGAAGGGCAGATTTCAAGGAAATTATAAGAGAGCTGGAAGTTCAGATTATAAGAAGAAAGATGACAGAGAAGAAAATAAGATTGAAAAGAGAATAGAGAGAAGTGAAGAAAACAAGGAAGAGAAGGAAGAGAGAAAAGAAAAGAATCTGTGTTTCAAGTGTGGAAAATCTGGCCATTATGCCAAGGATTGCAGAGTTAAAGTTGTGAAAGATTATGAATACTACACGAAGAAGGCTCAGCTTGCAAAGAAGAGAGATGACGAGAGTGCGCTATTGGCTGAACAGGAGAATTGGCTGTACTACACTTCTGATGAAGATGATCATATCAACTTTCCACAGATGCGAAGCTATATGGCAAAAATGAGGAATGAGGATGATTCTGATTTTGAAGATGCTGATTCTGAGTCATCTGCTGAGGTACATTCTTCACTTGAATTAGAGTTAATGACACAGATTGGTGAAATGAAAACTGAATTTGCTAACCTAAGAAAACAGATAAAAGGAGAAAGAACTTTGGTTAACAAATTCAGAATTGAAAAAGAAGTAATAAACGAACAATATGAAGAATCTGAGGCTGAGAAACAGAAAGTTAAAGATGAAAATTCTGAATTGATGAAAAGGCTTTCTGAACTAAAAGTTGAGTTTTCAAAAATAAAGGATGAAAAAGGTGATTTACAAATAAAATTTGATATGTTATTTGAAGAAAGAAAGAATTTATACTCCAAAATCAAAGAATTGGAAGATTTGAATTTGAAAAGAGGTCAAACTCAGCAAACATTAAATCTTTTATTAAGCAATGTTAAAGATACAAGATTTTACAATCCAAAGAAGGGATTGGGATTGGAAGAAAATGTCATTTTAAAAAGAGCTCCAATACTTCAAGTTTCTAAGCCAAAAATCCCAGAAATTGTTGAAGTTTTCATAAGACCTGCTAGTTCTATAACAAGTTCTGACAATTTGCAAAGACCAAACTCTAAAAAGTCAGATGAGACAATTTCTGAGTCTAAAACAGAAAAGTCAGTTGGTTCAGAAGAAAAGGTTAAGAAAGAAGTTTCTAAACCAACAGATGAAAAGCCAAGATACAATGATACTAAATTCAAGTATGATTCCTTAAATGTCAGCTACAAAAATAAACAACCAAGTTTTTCATATCATGACATTGAGAGCATATTTGATACAAGTAAAAATTCTGAAACAGTCAATCAGAAGTCTGAAACTTCTAGTCAGGATTCTGAACTTTGTAGTCAGAATTCTGAGTCTAAAGATCAGACATCTGAGTCTGTAAATCAGAACTCTGACTCAGGTAGTCAGAAGTCTGATTCAACTGGATTTTCTGAAACAAAATCAGATGAATTTTTGCAACTTGAAAAGAGATTTAATCTTGTGAGTCAAGAACTTGAGGATTTAAGGAAAACTTATGATGAACTTGAAAATGATTTCTGTGAAGTGGATATTAAACTTGAAGAAGCTTTGAAAGAAAAGAATATTTTTATTCAGAAAATAACAGAGCTTGAAAAACTGAAGACTGAGTATGATCTTTTTAAAATTAATGCTTCAAGAGAAAATGATAAATTCTTTAATGAATCAAGTACATATGAAAAAGGTGAATCATCTAATTCTTCTAACAAAAAGAACTTGAATTTTTCAGAAAAAGAAGAAAGCAAAAGGAAAGATGATCTTGCAAAGTTGAACGATCTGAAAAGGGAACTTGAGAAGCTTAGAATGAAATCTACTTCTGAACTAAACGCTAGAAATTCTTGTAATAAGGGCAATTGTACTCTGAACAGTATAAATAAAAATGAAATGATCTATGTTTCAGATTTATTGTCACTTGCAAAGAAAAATCTTGTTTGTGTTAGATGTAAAAATGATTCATTCCAATATTCTCACAAATGTCAAGTCAAAATAACTTATGTTTCATACATAAGAAAAGATATTCAGAAAGTTTCTGTTTCTCAAAATACAGAAAAGAAGAAAATTTTTGTTCCTCAGACTCAGAAGAAAGAAAAGATAAAAGAAAAGAAAGTTGAAAACATAGCAAAACCAAAAGTTACAACTCTCAAAAAGAATTTGAACAAACTTGTAAGCAGAAAATGTTCTGACTTCATAAAAGTTCAAGGAAAGTGGTGTTTGAAGAAAGATTTTGAGTGGAGAGTAAAAGGTACTGATGTTAAATCCAATGACAAAGCTAACAAAGATGGACCCATTCCAAAATGGGTACCTAAAACTAACTGATCTTTTTGCAGGGCTGTCATGTGTGGTTTTTAGATTCAGGAGCTTCAAGACACATGACAGGTCAGAAGTCTTTTCTATCAAACTTCACAGAAAAGGCTGGAGGAGCAGTAAACTTTGGAAACAATAGCAAAGGTCAAGTCAAAGGTTATGGGGATTTAACTAAAGGGGATCTAACTATCCAAAAGGTTTTCTATGTTGAAGGATTACAACACAATCTTTTCAGCATAAGTCAGTTTTTAGACAGTCTTTGTCAAATTAAGTTTCAAATAACAGGTTGCATGATTCTAACTGAAAATGATGTCAAAGTCTTCTGGGCCAAAAGACATATGGACTTATTTGTAGTTAATTTTTCAAAATTGAAAACATTAAATACAGTTTGTCTTTTATCAAAATCAACTGCAAATGAATGCTGGCTTTGGCACAGAAGATGTTCTCATCTGAATTTCAAAGATCTTAATAATCTTGTTGCAAAACATTTGGTTAAAGGCTTACCAAAGCTTAAATTTGAAAAAGAATCATTATGCTCAGCTTGTGAAATGGGCAAGATGAAAAAGAGTTCTCACAAATTAAAAATGGACTCATCTTGCAAAGCACCATTAGAAATGATTCATACTGATCTTTGTGGTCCAATTTCAGTTCAGTCGATGGGAGGAAAGAAATATATGCTTGTGATTGTTGATGAATTATCCAGATACACGTGGGTTGAGTTCCTAAGAGCTAAGTCAGAAGCTGCTACTACATTGATAAATTTTATCAAAAGGATTCAAGTTCTCTTACAACTTCAAGTTCAGAAAATCAGAAGTGATAATGGAACGGAGTTCAGAAATGAGACTCTTCAGAATTTTCTAGAAAGTTCTGGGATTTCTCACAATTTTTCTGCTGTCAGAACTCCTCAACAAAATGGTGTTGTTGAAAGGAAGAATAGAACTCTAGTTGAGGCTGCGAGAACAATGTTGGCTTATGCAAATCTTCCTACTTTCCTATGGGCTGAAGCAATTGCAACTGCTTGTTTTACACAAAATAGAACTTTAATCAATAAGAGATTAAATAAGACTGCTTATGAACTGATAAATAAAAGAAAACCATTAATCAAATTCTTTCATATTTTTGGTTGCAGATGCTACGTTCTCAGAGACAGAGAAAATCTTGCCAAATTCGATAAAAAGGCAGATGAAGGATACTTTGTGGGTTATTCTTTAACTTCCAAAGCATTCAGAATCTACAATAGAAGAACCAAGAGGATGATGGAGAGCATAAATGTAACTTTTGATGAAGCCAGAATGCGGACTTCTGAACAAGACAGTTCAGAACTCATGCTGAACAAGACAAAAATGACTTCTGATACAAATTCTAATCCTATTTGTTCAGAACTCAATTTACTGTTTAAGGATGCTTTTAGTGAACTAATTTCTGATTCTTATGCAGAATATGAAAACCCAAAGATGGTCAAAGAGATGAAAAATAAGACTCCAGAAATAGTTCAATCAACTGAAATTTCTGACAAAGGTCCATCAGAGGAGTGCCCAAATCTAATAAATACAAGTGGTGAAAACTCTGAACCTTGTAATCAGAATTCTGATTCTTGTACTCAGAACTCTGAACAAGTCAATCAGAACTCTGACTTCATTAATCAGAACTCAAACTTGGATGCAACTCCTACTCATACGTCAGAACAAGGTGACAGTTCAGAATTACAAGCAATCATTGATGAGAATGATGCAAACAACAATTATTCAGAGATTGATGTACTCCCTAGTGCTAACAAATGGACTAAAAATCACCCTATTCATCAAGTAATAGGTGATCCATCAGCAGGAGTAAAGACAAGATCAGCTACAGCAAATGAAGTAATGTTTGCTGGTTTCTTAAGTGTAATTGAACCAAAGAAAGCTAATGAAGCCCTAGAGGATCCAGACTGGATTTCAGCAATGCAAGAGGAATTGCTTCAATTTGAAAGAAATAAAGTTTGGAGACTCATTCCAAAGCCTGAAGGTAAATCTATAATTGGAACTAAATGGGTGTTCAGAAACAAAAAGGATGAATCAGGTGTTGTCATCAGAAACAAGGCAAGATTGGTTGCTAAGGGATACTGTCAACAAGAGGGAATTGATTATGATGAGACATTTGCACCAGTGGCAAGAATAGAGGCAATCAGAATATTTTTAGCCTATGCTGCACATAAAAACTTCAAGGTGTATCAAATGGATGTCAAATCAGCCTTTCTAAATGGCAAACTTAATGAAGAGGTGTATGTCCATCAACCTGAAGGTTTTGTTGATCCAGAATTCCCTGATCATGTTTATATTTTAGACAAAGCTTTATATGGTCTAAAACAAGCACCACGAGCCTGGTATGACACTCTTACTAAACACCTGTTAGGTTCAGGATTCAAGAAAGGTAAGATTGACACAACTTTGTTTTTAAAGAAACAGGGTAATGATTTGATTCTGATTCAGATTTATGTTGATGACATAATATTTGGTTCTACCAGTCCAGAATTATGTGATAATTTTTCAAAAGTCATGTCATCTGAATTTGAAATGAGCATGATGGGTGAACTGAATTTTTTCCTTGGTCTTCAAGTCAAACAACTACCAAAAGGTATTTTCATAAATCAAGGAAAATATGTCAGAGATATTCTGAAAAAGTTCAAAATGTCTGATTGTGCTTCTATGAGAACACCTATGGCAACTAACATAAAGTTAGATGCTGATCTCAAAGGTGTTTCAGCAGATATCAAACTTTATAGAGGCATGATTGGATCATTACTTTATTTGACTGCAAGTAGACCAGATATCATGTTTTCTACCTGTTTCTGTGCTAGATTTCAATCTAACCCGAAAGAATCACATATGTTGGCTGTCAAAAGGATTTTAAGATATCTCAAAGGAACACCTGATCTAGGTTTATGGTATCCAAAAGAAACTGACTTCAAATTAACTGCTTTCACTGATGCTGATCATGCAGGAAGTAGGTTGGACAGAAAGAGTACATCTGGTGCTTGTCACTTTTTGGGAGATAAAATAGTGAGTTGGGCATCAAAGAAACAGAATTGTGTATCCACTTCAACTGCTGAAGCAGAGTATGTTGCTGCTGCTGCTTCATGCTCTCAAACATTGTGGATGAGAACACAACTCATGGACTATGGATATCAGCTTAATAAGATTCCCATCTATTGTGACTCAGAAAGTGCAATTGCTATTACTCAGAACCCTGTTCAACATTCGAAGACTAAGCATATAGACGTGAGGTATCATTTTATAAAGGACTATGTGGAAAAAGGAACTATAGAGATGCACTTTGTGCATACAAAGTATCAATTGGCTGACTTGTTCACAAAGCCTCTTGATCACAAAAGGTTTTCTTTTCTCATATGTAAAATAGGAATGCTTAATCTGCCTAGTTGAAAATATTTTTTTTCTTAAAAATGCTAAATTTTTCTAAGTGAAGTTGTCTGAGTAGTGTACTCAGAACTTCTGAGTCTTGAGTTCAGAACTTCTGAGTCTTGAGTTCAGAACTTCTGAGTCTTGAGTTCAGAACTTCTGAGTCTTGAGTTCGGAACTTCTGAATCTTGAGTTCAGAACTTCTGAGTCTTGAGTTCAGAACTTCTGAGTCTTGAGATCAGAACCTCTAAATCTTAAGGTCAGAAATTCTGAGTCAATACTTCAGCAATCTAACTTTCAAAAATTTATTTTTGAGAAATACAAATAACTTCAACTGTATGGATTATGCTTCTTCGATTATCTTGTTATCTCATCTTTATGTATCATTAATACTCAAATGCATGCTCAAGTCAAGGGGGAGCATCAAAATTCTTTTGAAAATCATTTTGTGATGCTTAAAAGATTTGTTTTCATTTCTTATCTGTTCAAACCTCTTCTGAATAATCAAAATGTTTTATATTGGTCAGAAGTTGATTTTAAAAGACATTTTGGTTACAAGGCAAAATTCTTCTGAGTCATGGAATCAGAACATCTGCGCGTGTTATTCAGATCTTTGACTTGAGTCAAAATTCTATCCACTAACACGTGTCAGCTTCATATTTGTTTGACAATGCCACGTATTTCATTTAAATCCTTTGTGGTATTTCACGTGTGTTGACTCCGTTATAACATTGATTTCGCTTTTCCGTTAAACCTTTCAACTTCGCGGATTTTAAATAGGTCTTAAAATCCCTATTTCAAAGTTCTTTCAAATTCCAGAGCGAAACGTGAGATACGAATCAAATCCAGAGTTCTTTGAATCTGTTTTCTTCTTAAATCATGTCTGAAATACGAAGAAGTGGTCCAATTTCTCTACATTCTACAAAATCGATAATGGATTCATCTGATTCGGAAAGTGATGAAGTACAAAATAGAGTTGCAGAGGAAGGGGCAATAAGAAATGATGAAGAAGATGAACAAATGGATGAATCTGAAGGAAATGCGGATGAGGTAAATGTTAATATTGAACATGATCAGAGTGCTGCAGGTTCTATTATGTCAGATAGATCTATTCTAGTGGAAAGAGTTGTTCCTGAGAGTGAATGGTTGAAATTATCTGAAAATAACTGTGTTATATTGTTTGAGGAAAGTCGTTTTAAGCCTGAACACAGAATTATCATGGAGTTATTCAAACATCATCCGTACAGAAAATGGTTTACAAGAAGTAAAAATGTGCCTGTTCAGTACATACAACAATGGTGGAAATATCTTAGGTTAGAAGATAATAAGTTTGTGTCTGAAATTGGAGGAGTGACATTTGTCTTATCTATCTCTGCACTAAGAGAGATGCTGAATCTACCAGAGAAAGATGATGTACAAAGAAGAACAGATTTTGAGGATTTACCCCTAACAGAGGAATTAATAGCAGAGTTTATGAAGTTGGGATACAATGAAGGATTGAGGACTCTCAGTTTGTTCAGAAGAAACAAATTACCACCTATTTGGGCTTGCTTCTTTCATGTGGTAAATAAATGTTTGTCAGGGAAAAATAGTTCTGCTGATCAAGGTTCTAAACAAATTCTTCAGATATTTCAAGGTTTAGTGAAGAATAGGCATTATGACTATACTTTAATACTTTGGGAAGATATGAAGAATACATTTGAGAAGAATCAGAAAGCAATTCAGAAGAAGACAAAGGATGCTCCACTGACATACATTCCCTACATAAGGTACTGGCAAATTGTTATTTGGTATGCCATGCAGGAAAACAGAACAATCTCAAGAAGAACAAATGAAGAGCATGGTCCTACATTTTATTTGGGTAAGATGACCTCAGTAACAAGACTTGAAAATTATCCCAATCATAAACTGTTGCCAAAATCACTTAGGAACTATATTCCAAGGGAGAGTGAGATTTTAAAAGCTTATTGCACCTCTATGGGAATTGAATTACCTCAAATCCCTACCCAAGAGGACCAACCTGAGAAGAGAGGTGAAGGGTCTAGTCGAATTAGAGAGGGGGAGGATGTTCAGATGGGTGAACATTCGGAGAGACTTGAGGGGGAAAATTCTGAGAGCTTGGTTAGACTCAGTGAGGAAAAACAGAATGAGAGTGGTGAGGATGAGAGATTGTTAACAGAGGTTCAAACAGAAAGAGATGCCTCTGAACCAGCTAATCTTGACCAGGTAACCACACATGCTATTGGTTCACATCTCTTGGTGTCCAATATTGAAACAAACACCATGGACCTAGTGGTGGATCTTGAACAACCCATCCATACCCACTCAGAAGCATTTCAACATGCTACTGTTTCACACAAATCCGGGGAACCATCCCAAACTCATTTGGAGGGAGGTGATAAATCCCAACTTATTTTTCAACACATTGAGTCTGAATATCACAGTCCTATTCATATTGAGCCTGAAATTCCTTTTGACACTTGCACAGATCAGGAATTTCGTACTCCTGAAACAACATTCATAGACATGCCTAATGTTGGGTGTCAAGGATTGGATGGAAGTCCTGGTGAGGTGAACATTACAAAAGCCTCATTCAAACGTGCATCTGTTGTACAAGATGACTGTGTGTTATCTACAGGCCATGAGCTCTCTGGGCACATGAAAACTGGACCATCTGTTGGTTCAGGTTCACTGTTAGAAACTTCTGAATTTGAAAAGATTCAGAAACAAAACAAGGAGATGGGGGAAAAAGTAGAAAATTTGGAGAAGAGGATGGAGGATCTGAATGATGAGGTATCAGATTTGAAAGTTGTGTTAGAGAAAAAGTTAATTTCTGTTGAAACCAAGGTAGATGATGTAAAGAAATCCTTGGATTCTCACAAAAAGGAGATCATGGATATAATGTCTGGTTTTCAAAAAGATATGTTAAAACAGATGCAGGGTATGCAGGAATCTATATTGAAAGCACTGAGTGTATCTTTGGCTTCTACTTCAAAGCCTCTTGATCCTGTTCCTATTGCAGAAGCTGAACCTGAAGTTGCTTTTAATCAGAACTTGAAAAGGAAGTTTGATGATAATGATCCTCATAATCATCAAAAGGGGGAGAAAAGACAAAGGTTAAGTTCTGATGATGATATTGGCATAGACGATTTTGAGATAGCAGACATGCACTTAGCCAATACAAAAAGTACAGAAGATCAGACACAGGAAAATTTAAAGGAGATGATTCAGATAGTACAGCTTGACAGTTCAGATACAGAAGAAATGGAGTTGGGAAGTATTGATAGTAATGAATCAGATAAAACAGAGGAATTGAACTTGGATACTGAGATGGAAGGAAACTCAGATGAAACTGTAGCTATTGAGGAATCTGATTTGAGAATGGAAGAAATAGTGGAAAGTACAGTGGTAAACAGGTGTACAGATATTGTGGTTTATAACAGTGAAAGGGCAATGGAGTCTGAATCAGAAGAAAGGAGGTTGAATGAAGAATTGATCAGAAGAATGCATAATGAAGTAGTCAGAGCTTTGAGTGTTCAGAAAATTCATAAAGGAATAAAAGTGATAAGACCCATTGATCTAATGGGAGAAGAAGACAGAACTGTAGATTACACTCAGGATTTTAAAGATGATTTTAGGTTTAACTTTTGTGATGAGTTAAATACAGAAGAAGAGTATGTGAAAGTGAAAGACTTCTTTATGCCTTCTGAATATGTATTCAGAAAACCAATCGA
Organism: Saussurea involucrata; assembly: GCA_033807775.1. Classification (NCBI taxonomy): domain Eukaryota; kingdom Viridiplantae; phylum Streptophyta; class Magnoliopsida; order Asterales; family Asteraceae; genus Saussurea; species Saussurea involucrata. The sequence continues at coordinate 100,536,190 of CM066315.1, forward strand.
GATTCCAAAGATTAAATTGCAAAGACTAGAAGAACCTTTGTGTGACTTCATTCTAGAGTTAAGTGATGTACCTTTAGCCAGACAATTTCATGATGATATTTTTCCTGAGGAAATATATGATAATCTCTACTACACAGAAGGAGAGTATGAGCTTTTGGAAAGTAACATTGATGGTTTTATGGATGACAGAGCTCAGATGGTCTACTCAGAAGCTTCTAATATGTTCAGAGTTCCTGACTCAAAACTGCATATTCAGAAAAGAATCGAGAAAGTTCTGATGTTTCAACAAGATGAATTCAATGGTTTAATGTTCGTTAGAATGGAAACACTGAAAGAAAGAAATACAAAGGTTTCCATGTCTACATTTGATTTTCACAGATTGACTCTTGATGATCAGATCTTTCTAGTCAAGTTCTTTGCTAGCACTGAAGAAGCCTTGATAGAAATTGAATGCAGAAGACTTCTGGGTATTTATGTCAGAAATACATACTTGTATGACTTCCAGTTGGCTATAGAAGAAAGAAAAGAAAAGTGCAATCTGAGTTCTCCCACAAAGAAAACAGAAGTTGATCTGCATGTGAAGGGTTTTGTGAATGAAGGAATGGAGACAGAAGGGTTCACATATATGGTTCACGAAAGACTTGAATTGTTCAGATTAAAAGAGTTGGTGAAGTACAGTGATGCAACTCTGAATTGGTTGTTGATTAGAATGGAAGTAAGTATGGATGCTGAAAAAGAGAGTTTAAAGAAGAGATGCATAAACTGTGTGAAGAGGAGGTTGGATTTTAGAAGAAAAATCAGAAACAGTAGTGAATGGTTGTTATCTGAGGTGAATCCCAAAAAGATTCTACATAATGATTTTGTGTTCCCAGCTGAGTATGAAGTGAATGAAATTTTGTCAGATGAGGCTGAAGAAGTTCAGGACACAACACCTCAGAATGTGCAGATAACTAATATTGATCAAGCTGAACAGTCTGAACCCAAAGAAGATGAAATATTCATTGATCTGAATGGATACTTTCTTGAATTTGATCTGCCTGAGTTCTTCAAACCAAAAGAGGTACAATTCTTGGATGTGTATTATGATAGGTCTAAGGAGACTCAGATCTGGTTGGCTGAAAAATCAAGATGTCTTGGCAAAACAAAGCAAGCCGTTTACTCAGATTTTCTAATCACTGGAATCAGAGAATTGAAGGTTAAGAAATTCAGAAAAATGGAGTACTTATCCTTTGAAGTTTTGAGAGAAGATGGCAAGGTTTATTATTTCACTGATGCAGATTTTGAGAAACTGTCAGTGGTTGACTTCTACAGATTACACAGCTTTCTATGTTTTAAAGAGTCAAGTAAAGATAGAAATGAAAGGAAGGCAAGAAGTGTGGTGATTGAGGCCATGTTCTATATCTTAAGGTGGCATTGCTATACAGATTTCCAAATAGCTCTGTATTTGCAAAAGTCATGTGTTTATCTGGCAAATCCCAATACAGATCATGAGCAGAAAAAGGTGTTAAAGACTGGAAGTGTTCACAGATATCCAGAGTTGGGAGTATTTTTGAAGAACAAAAGTGGAAAGATCTTCTTCAGAGCAAAGGAAACTGCAAAATATTGTTCTGGAACTTTAAGGATCATAAAGCACAATTTGGAGAAAAAGATGCTGAAAGTGAAGGAAGCAAACATGATTCAAGAAGTAATTAATCAGCAAGTTGAGATTATTCAAGAAATTATTGACAAGATTGATAAGAGGCTTAATCTGAGGAATGTGCTACTTCAGAAAATTGTTCCTGCTCTGAAAGAATTAGATGATGCAAAGTTTAAGTTTATTTGACAAAAAGGGGGAGATTGTTAGATCTGAAGTTTTGTCAATAAACCAAGTGTTGAAGATCTGATAAGAAGATTCAGAAGTTCTGAGAAGAAGAGTCAGAAGTTCTGAGAAGAAGAGTCAGAGATCTGAGAAAGAGAAGTCAGAAGTTCTGAGAAGCTTGATCAGAAGAATGTTCAGAAGTTCTGAACTACCTGTTCAGAACTTATGACGAGTTTCGTTATTTAGTAAAATTTGAAACTTCAAAATTTGATATGTTATTTGAAGAAAGAAAGAATTTATACTCCAAAATCAAAGAATTGGAAGATTTGAATTTGAAAAGAGGTCAAACTCAGCAAACATTAAATCTTTTATTAAGCAATGTTAAAGATACAAGATTTTACAATCCAAAGAAGGGATTGGGATTGGAAGAAAATGTCATTTTAAAAAGAGCTCCAATACTTCAAGTTTCTAAGCCAAAAATCCCAGAAATTGTTGAAGTTTTCATAAGACCTGCTAGTTCTATAACAAGTTCTGACAATTTGCAAAGACCAAACTCTAAAAAGTCAGATGAGACAATTTCTGAGTCTAAAACAGAAAAGTCAGTTGGTTCAGAAGAAAAGGTTAAGAAAGAAGTTTCTAAACCAACAGATGAAAAGCCAAGATACAATGATACTAAATTCAAGTATGATTCCTTAAATGTCAGCTACAAAAATAAACAACCAAGTTTTTCATATCATGACATTGAGAGCATATTTGATACAAGTAAAAATTCTGAAACAGTCAATCAGAAGTCTGAAACTTCTAGTCAGGATTCTGAACTTTGTAGTCAGAATTCTGAGTCTAAAGATCAGACATCTGAGTCTGTAAATCAGAACTCTGACTCAGGTAGTCAGAAGTCTGATTCAACTGGATTTTCTGAAACAAAATCAGATGAATTTTTGCAACTTGAAAAGAGATTTAATCTTGTGAGTCAAGAACTTGAGGATTTAAGGAAAACTTATGATGAACTTGAAAATGATTTCTGTGAAGTGGATATTAAACTTGAAGAAGCTTTGAAAGAAAAGAATATTTTTATTCAGAAAATAACAGAGCTTGAAAAACTGAAGACTGAGTATGATCTTTTTAAAATTAATGCTTCAAGAGAAAATGATAAATTCTTTAATGAATCAAGTACATATGAAAAAGGTGAATCATCTAATTCTTCTAACAAAAAGAACTTGAATTTTTCAGAAAAAGAAGAAAGCAAAAGGAAAGATGATCTTGCAAAGTTGAACGATCTGAAAAGGGAACTTGAGAAGCTTAGAATGAAATCTACTTCTGAACTAAACGCTAGAAATTCTTGTAATAAGGGCAATTGTACTCTGAACAGTATAAATAAAAATGAAATGATCTATGTTTCAGATTTATTGTCACTTGCAAAGAAAAATCTTGTTTGTGTTAGATGTAAAAATGATTCATTCCAATATTCTCACAAATGTCAAGTCAAAATAACTTCTGTTTCATACATAAGAAAAGATATTCAGAAAGTTTCTGTTTCTCAAAATACAGAAAAGAAGAAAATTTTTGTTCCTCAGACTCAGAAGAAAGAAAAGATAAAAGAAAAGAAAGTTGAAAACATAGCAAAACCAAAAGTTACAACTCTCAAAAAGAATTTGAACAAACTTGTAAGCAGAAAATGTTCTGACTTCATAAAAGTTCAAGGAAAGTGGTGTTTGAAGAAAGATTTTGAGTGGAGAGTAAAAGGTACTGATGTTAAATCCAATGACAAAGCTAACAAAGATGGACCCATTCCAAAATGGGTACCTAAACCTAACTGATCTTTTTGCAGGGCTGTCATGTGTGGTTTTTAGATTCAGGAGCTTCAAGACACATGACAGGTCAGAAGTCTTTTCTATCAAACTTCACAGAAAAGGCTGGAGGAGCAGTAAACTTTGGAAACAATAGCAAAGGTCAAGTCAAAGGTTATGGGGATTTAACTAAAGGGGATCTAACTATCCAAAAGGTTTTCTATGTTGAAGGATTACAACACAATCTTTTCAGCATAAGTCAGTTTTTAGACAGTCTTTGTCAAATTAAGTTTCAAATAACAGGTTGCATGATTCTAACTGAAAATGATGTCAAAGTCTTCTGGGCCAAAAGACATATGGACTTCTTTGTAGTTAATTTTTCAAAATTGAAAACATTAAATACAGTTTGTCTTTTATCAAAATCAACTGCAAATGAATGCTGGCTTTGGCACAGAAGATGTTCTCATCTGAATTTCAAAGATCTTAATAATCTTGTTGCAAAACATTTGGTTAAAGGCTTACCAAAGCTTAAATTTGAAAAAGAATCATTATGCTCAGCTTGTGAAATGGGCAAGATGAAAAAGAGTTCTCACAAATTAAAAATGGACTCATCTTGCAAAGCACCATTAGAAATGATTCATACTGATCTTTGTGGTCCAATTTCAGTTCAGTCGATGGGAGGAAAGAAATATATGCTTGTGATTGTTGATGAATTATCCAGATACACGTGGGTTGAGTTCCTAAGAGCTAAGTCAGAAGCTGCTACTACATTGATAAATTTTATCAAAAGGATTCAAGTTCTCTTACAACTTCAAGTTCAGAAAATCAGAAGTGATAATGGAACGGAGTTCAGAAATGAGACTCTTCAGAATTTTCTAGAAAGTTCTGGGATTTCTCACAATTTTTCTGCTGTCAGAACTCCTCAACAAAATGGTGTTGTTGAAAGGAAGAATAGAACTCTAGTTGAGGCTGCGAGAACAATGTTGGCTTATGCAAATCTTCCTACTTTCCTATGGGCTGAAGCAATTGCAACTGCTTGTTTTACACAAAATAGAACTTTAATCAATAAGAGATTAAATAAGACTGCTTATGAACTGATAAATAAAAGAAAACCATTAATCAAATTCTTTCATATTTTTGGTTGCAGATGCTACGTTCTCAGAGACAGAGAAAATCTTGCCAAATTCGATAAAAAGGCAGATGAAGGATACTTTGTGGGTTATTCTTTAACTTCCAAAGCATTCAGAATCTACAATAGAAGAACCAAGAGGATGATGGAGAGCATAAATGTAACTTTTGATGAAGCCAGAATGCGGACTTCTGAACAAGACAGTTCAGAACTCATGCTGAACAAGACAAAAATGACTTCTGATACAAATTCTAATCCTATTTGTTCAGAACTCAATTTACTGTTTAAGGATGCTTTTAGTGAACTAATTTCTGATTCTTATGCAGAATATGAAAACCCAAAGATGGTCAAAGAGATGAAAAATAAGACTCCAGAAATAGTTCAATCAACTGAAATTTCTGACAAAGGTCCATCAGAGGAGTGCCCAAATCTAATAAATACAAGTGGTGAAAACTCTGAACCTTGTAATCAGAATTCTGATTCTTGTACTCAGAACTCTGAACAAGTCAATCAGAACTCTGACTTCATTAATCAGAACTCAAACTTGGATGCAACTCCTACTCATACGTCAGAACAAGGTGACAGTTCAGAATTACAAGCAATCATTGATGAGAATGATGCAAACAACAATTATTCAGAGATTGATGTACTCCCTAGTGCTAACAAATGGACTAAAAATCACCCTATTCATCAAGTAATAGGTGATCCATCAGCAGGAGTAAAGACAAGATCAGCTACAGCAAATGAAGTAATGTTTGCTGGTTTCTTAAGTGTAATTGAACCAAAGAAAGCTAATGAAGCCCTAGAGGATCCAGACTGGATTTCAGCAATGCAAGAGGAATTGCTTCAATTTGAAAGAAATAAAGTTTGGAGACTCATTCCAAAGCCTGAAGGTAAATCTATAATTGGAACTAAATGGGTGTTCAGAAACAAAAAGGATGAATCAGGTGTTGTCATCAGAAACAAGGCAAGATTGGTTGCTAAGGGATACTGTCAACAAGAGGGAATTGATTATGATGAGACATTTGCACCAGTGGCAAGAATAGAGGCAATCAGAATATTTTTAGCCTATGCTGCACATAAAAACTTCAAGGTGTATCAAATGGATGTCAAATCAGCCTTTCTAAATGGCAAACTTAATGAAGAGGTGTATGTCCATCAACCTGAAGGTTTTGTTGATCCAGAATTCCCTGATCATGTTTATATTTTAGACAAAGCTTTATATGGTCTAAAACAAGCACCACGAGCCTGGTATGACACTCTTACTAAACACCTGTTAGGTTCAGGATTCAAGAAAGGTAAGATTGACACAACTTTGTTTTTAAAGAAACAGGGTAATGATTTGATTCTGATTCAGATTTATGTTGATGACATAATATTTGGTTCTACCAGTCCAGAATTATGTGATAATTTTTCAAAAGTCATGTCATCTGAATTTGAAATGAGCATGATGGGTGAACTGAATTTTTTCCTTGGTCTTCAAGTCAAACAACTACCAAAAGGTATTTTCATAAATCAAGGAAAATATGTCAGAGATATTCTGAAAAAGTTCAAAATGTCTGATTGTGCTTCTATGAGAACACCTATGGCAACTAACATAAAGTTAGATGCTGATCTCAAAGGTGTTTCAGCAGATATCAAACTTTATAGAGGCATGATTGGATCATTACTTTATTTGACTGCAAGTAGACCAGATATCATGTTTTCTACCTGTTTCTGTGCTAGATTTCAATCTAACCCGAAAGAATCACATATGTTGGCTGTCAAAAGGATTTTAAGATATCTCAAAGGAACACCTGATCTAGGTTTATGGTATCCAAAAGAAACTGACTTCAAATTAACTGCTTTCACTGATGCTGATCATGCAGGAAGTAGGTTGGACAGAAAGAGTACATCTGGTGCTTGTCACTTTTTGGGAGATAAAATAGTGAGTTGGGCATCAAAGAAACAGAATTGTGTATCCACTTCAACTGCTGAAGCAAAGTATGTTGCTGCTGCTGCTTCATGCTCTCAAACATTGTGGATGAGAACACAACTCATGGACTATGGATATCAGCTTAATAAGATTCCCATCTATTGTGACTCAGAAAGTGCAATTGCTATTACTCAGAACCCTGTTCAACATTCGAAGACTAAGCATATAGACGTGAGGTATCATTTTATAAAGGACTATGTGGAAAAAGGAACTATAGAGATGCACTTTGTGCATACAAAGTATCAATTGGCTGACTTGTTCACAAAGCCTCTTGATCACAAAAGGTTTTCTTTTCTCATATGTAAAATAGGAATGCTTAATCTGCCTAGTTGAAAATATTTTTTTTCTTAAAAATGCTAAATTTTTCTAAGTGAAGTTGTCTGAGTAGTGTACTCAGAACTTCTGAGTCTTGAGTTCAGAACTTCTGAGTCTTGAGTTCAGAACTTCTGAGTCTTGAGTTCAGAACTTCTGAGTCTTGAGTTCGGAACTTCTGAATCTTGAGTTCAGAACTTCTGAGTCTTGAGTTCAGAACTTCTGAGTCTTGAGATCAGAACCTCTAAATCTTAAGGTCAGAAATTCTGAGTCAATACTTCAGCAATCTAACTTTCAAAAATTTATTTTTGAGAAATACAAATAACTTCAACTGTATGGATTATGCTTCTTCGATTATCTTGTTATCTCATCTTTATGTATCATTAATACTCAAATGCATGCTCAAGTCAAGGGGGAGCATCAAAATTCTTTTGAAAATCATTTTGTGATGCTTAAAAGATTTGTTTTCATTTCTTATCTGTTCAAACCTCTTCTGAATAATCAAAATGTTTTATATTGGTCAGAAGTTGATTTTAAAAGACATTTTGGTTACAAGGCAAAATTCTTCTGAGTCATGGAATCAGAACATCTGCGCGTGTTATTCAGATCTTTGACTTGAGTCAAAATTCTATCCACTAACACGTGTCAGCTTCATATTTGTTTGACAATGCCACGTATTTCATTTAAATCCTTTGTGGTATTTCACGTGTGTTGACTCCGTTATAACATTGATTTCGCTTTTCCGTTAAACCTTTCAACTTCGCGGATTTTAAATAGGTCTTAAAATCCCTATTTCAAAGTTCTTTCAAATTCCAGAGCGAAACGTGAGATACGAATCAAATCCAGAGTTCTTTGAATCTGTTTTCTTCTTAAATCATGTCTGAAATACGAAGAAGTGGTCCAATTTCTCTACATTCTACAAAATCGATAATGGATTCATCTGATTCGGAAAGTGATGAAGTACAAAATAGAGTTGCAGAGGAAGGGGCAATAAGAAATGATGAAGAAGATGAACAAATGGATGAATCTGAAGGAAATGCGGATGAGGTAAATGTTAATATTGAACATGATCAGAGTGCTGCAGGTTCTATTATGTCAGATAGATCTATTCTAGTGGAAAGAGTTGTTCCTGAGAGTGAATGGTTGAAATTATCTGAAAATAACTGTGTTATATTGTTTGAGGAAAGTCGTTTTAAGCCTGAACACAGAATTATCATGGAGTTATTCAAACATCATCCGTACAGAAAATGGTTTACAAGAAGTAAAAATGTGCCTGTTCAGTACATACAACAATGGTGGAAATATCTTAGGTTAGAAGATAATAAGTTTGTGTCTGAAATTGGAGGAGTGACATTTGTCTTATCTATCTCTGCACTAAGAGAGATGCTGAATCTACCAGAGAAAGATGATGTACAAAGAAGAACAGATTTTGAGGATTTACCCCTAACAGAGGAATTAATAGCAGAGTTTATGAAGTTGGGATACAATGAAGGATTGAGGACTCTCAGTTTGTTCAGAAGAAACAAATTACCACCTATTTGGGCTTGCTTCTTTCATGTGGTAAATAAATGTTTGTCAGGGAAAAATAGTTCTGCTGATCAAGGTTCTAAACAAATTCTTCAGATATTTCAAGGTTTAGTGAAGAATAGGCATTATGACTATACTTTAATACTTTGGGAAGATATGAAGAATACATTTGAGAAGAATCAGAAAGCAATTCAGAAGAAGACAAAGGATGCTCCACTGACATACATTCCCTACATAAGGTACTGGCAAATTGTTATTTGGTATGCCATGCAGGAAAACAGAACAATCTCAAGAAGAACAAATGAAGAGCATGGTCCTACATTTTATTTGGGTAAGATGACCTCAGTAACAAGACTTGAAAATTATCCCAATCATAAACTGTTGCCAAAATCACTTAGGAACTATATTCCAAGGGAGAGTGAGATTTTAAAAGCTTATTGCACCTCTATGGGAATTGAATTACCTCAAATCCCTACCCAAGAGGACCAACCTGAGAAGAGAGGTGAAGGGTCTAGTCGAATTAGAGAGGGGGAGGATGTTCAGATGGGTGAACATTCGGAGAGACTTGAGGGGGAAAATTCTGAGAGCTTGGTTAGACTCAGTGAGGAAAAACAGAATGAGAGTGGTGAGGATGAGAGATTGTTAACAGAGGTTCAAACAGAAAGAGATGCCTCTGAACCAGCTAATCTTGACCAGGTAACCACACATGCTATTGGTTCACATCTCTTGGTGTCCAATATTGAAACAAACACCATGGACCTAGTGGTGGATCTTGAACAACCCATCCATACCCACTCAGAAGCATTTCAACATGCTACTGTTTCACACAAATCCGGGGAACCATCCCAAACTCATTTGGAGGGAGGTGATAAATCCCAACTTATTTTTCAACACATTGAGTCTGAATATCACAGTCCTATTCATATTGAGCCTGAAATTCCTTTTGACACTTGCACAGATCAGGAATTTCGTACTCCTGAAACAACATTCATAGACATGCCTAATGTTGGGTGTCAAGGATTGGATGGAAGTCCTGGTGAGGTGAACATTACAAAAGCCTCATTCAAACGTGCATCTGTTGTACAAGATGACTGTGTGTTATCTACAGGCCATGAGCTCTCTGGGCACATGAAAACTGGACCATCTGTTGGTTCAGGTTCACTGTTAGAAACTTCTGAATTTGAAAAGATTCAGAAACAAAACAAGGAGATGGGGGAAAAAGTAGAAAATTTGGAGAAGAGGATGGAGGATCTGAATGATGAGGTATCAGATTTGAAAGTTGTGTTAGAGAAAAAGTTAATTTCTGTTGAAACCAAGGTAGATGATGTAAAGAAATCCTTGGATTCTCACAAAAAGGAGATCATGGATATAATGTCTGGTTTTCAAAAAGATATGTTAAAACAGATGCAGGGTATGCAGGAATCTATATTGAAAGCACTGAGTGTATCTTTGGCTTCTACTTCAAAGCCTCTTGATCCTGTTCCTATTGCAGAAGCTGAACCTGGAGTTGCTTTTAATCAGAACTTGAAAAGGAAGTTTGATGATAATGATCCTCATAATCATCAAAAGGGGGAGAAAAGACAAAGGTTAAGTTCTGATGATGATATTGGCATAGAAGATTTTGAGATAGCAGACATGCACTTAGCCAATACAAAAAGTACAGAAGATCAGACACAGGAAAATTTAAAGGAGATGATTCAGATAGTACAGCTTGACAGTTCAGATACAGAAGAAATGGAGTTGGGAAGTATTGATAGTAATGAATCAGATAAAACAGAGGAATTGAACTTGGATACTGAGATGGAAGGAAACTCAGATGAAACTGTAGCTATTGAGGAATCTGATTTGAGAATGGAAGAAATAGTGGAAAGTACAGTGGTAAACAGGTGTACAGATATTGTGGTTTATAACAGTGAAAGGGCAATGGAGTCTGAATCAGAAGAAAGGAGGTTGAATGAAGAATTGATCAGAAGAATGCATAATGAAGTAGTCAGAGCTTTGAGTGTTCAGAAAATTCATAAAGGAATAAAAGTGATAAGACCCATTGATCTAATGGGAGAAGAAGACAGAACTGTAGATTACACTCAGGATTTTAAAGATGATTTTAGGTTTAACTTTTGTGATGAGTTAAATACAGAAGAAGAGTATGTGAAAGTGAAAGACTTCTTTATGCCTTCTGAATATGTATTCAGAAAACCAATCGAGATTCCAAAGATTAAATTGCAAAGACTAGAAGAACCTTTGTGTGACTTCATTCTAGAGTTAAGTGATGTACCTTTAGCCAGACAATTTCATGATGATATTTTTCCTGAGGAAATATATGATAATCTCTACTACACAGAAGGAGAGTATGAGCTTTTAGAAAGTAACATTGATGGTTTTATGGATGACAGAGCTCAGATGGTCTACTCAGAAGCTTCTAATATGTTCAGAGTTCCTGACTCAAAACTGCATATTCAGAAAAGAATCGAGAAAGTTCTGATGTTTCAACAAGATGAATTCAATGGTTTAATGTTCGTTAGAATGGAAACACTGAAAGAAAGAAATACAAAGGTTTCCATGTCTACATTTGATTTTCACAGATTGACTCTTGATGATCAGATCTTTCTAGTCAAGTTCTTTGCTAGCACTTAAGAAGCCTTGATAGAAATTGAATGCAGAAGACTTCTGGGTATTTATGTCAGAAATACATACTTGTATGACTTCCAGTTGGCTATAGAAGAAAGAAAAGAAAAGTGCAATCTGAGTTCTCCCACAAAGAAAACAGAAGTTGATCTGCATGTGAAGGGTTTTGTGAATGAAGGAATGGAGACAGAAGGGTTCACATATATGGTTCACGAAAGACTTGAATTGTTCAGATTAAAAGAGTTGGTGAAGTACAGTGATGCAACTCTGAATTGGTTGTTGATTAGAATGGAAGTAAGTATGGATGCTGAAAAAGAGAGTTTAAAGAAGAGATGCATAAACTGTGTGAAGAGGAGGTTGGATTTTAGAAGAAAAATCAGAAACAGTAGTGAATGGTTGTTATCTGAGGTGAATCCCAAAAAGATTCTACATAATGATTTTGTGTTCCCAGCTGAGTATGAAGTGAATGAAATTTTGTCAGATGAGGCTGAAGAAGTTCAGGACACAACACCTCAGAATGTGCAGATAACTAATATTGATCAAGCTGAACAGTCTGAACCCAAAGAAGATGAAATATTCATTGATCTGAATGGATACTTTCTTGAATTTGATCTGCCTGAGTTCTTCAAACCAAAAGAGGTACAATTCTTGGATGTGTATTATGATAGGTCTAAGGAGACTCAGATCTGGTTGGCTGAAAAATCAAGATGTCTTGGCAAAACAAAGCAAGCCGTTTACTCAGATTTTCTAATCACTGGAATCAGAGAATTGAAGGTTAAGAAATTCAGAAAAATGGAGTACTTATCCTTTGAAGTTTTGAGAGAAGATGGCAAGGTTTATTATTTCACTGATGCAGATTTTGAGAAACTGTCAGTGGTTGACTTCTACAGATTACACAGCTTTCTATGTTTTAAAGAGTCAAGTAAAGATAGAAATGAAAGGAAGGCAAGAAGTGTGGTGATTGAGGCCATGTTCTATATCTTAAGGTGGCATTGCTATACAGATTTCCAAATAGCTCTGTATTTGCAAAAGTCATGTGTTTATCTGGCAAATCCCAATACAGATCATGAGCAGAAAAAGGTGTTAAAGACTGGAAGTGTTCACAGATATCCAGAGTTGGGAGTATTTTTGAAGAACAAAAGTGGAAAGATCTTCTTCAGAGCAAAGGAAACTGCAAAATATTGTTCTGGAACTTTAAGGATCATAAAGCACAATTTGGAGAAAAAGATGCTGAAAGTGAAGGAAGCAAACATGATTCAAGAAGTAATTAATCAGCAAGTTGAGATTATTCAAGAAATTATTGACAAGATTGATAAGAGGCTTAATCTGAGGAATGTGCTACTTCAGAAAATTGTTCCTGCTCTGAAAGAATTAGATGATGCAAAGTTTAAGTTTATTTGACAAAAAGGGGGAGATTGTTAGATCTGAAGTTTTGTCAATAAACCAAGTGTTGAAGATCTGATAAGAAGATTCAGAAGTTCTGAGAAGAAGAGTCAGAAGTTCTGAGAAGAAGAGTCAGAGATCTGAGAAAGAGAAGTCAGAAGTTCTGAGAAGCTTGATCAGAAGAATGTTCAGAAGTTCTGAACTACCTGTTCAGAACTTATGACGAGTTTCGTTATTTAGTAAACTAATTAGGACACGTGTTATGTTCTTATTAGTCTTTCTTATTTGTACTGTAGCTTTAAGATGTTTGTTGCAGTATAAATAGAGTGGTTAGCACTACGTTGCTAACTGATTGATTTTCCCATATTACTTGTATTCTTTCCTTGTAATCTTTGAGGTGATCTCTCTCTTAGATCTGTAATTCTGTGCATCATTGAATACAATTGGGCTTGATCATACAATTTCTCAATTACTTCTTTCTATATTGATTGTAAGAATAGATCCTGCACTTTCAAAGCCAATCCTCTACCTAACCAAATTCTCCAACTCCAAACCCCCCATGAAATACTATTCTAAGTACCTCAACTTCACATCCACCTAACATTCCTTCTACATCCACTCCCACCGATTTACCTTCTACCTTTACTCCTGAAGACCTCTCTTCTACCTCTCAATCACAACCTACTCATCCTCCAGCACTACCTTCTGCTACCAAATGGACCAAAGATCATCCAATTGATCAAATAATTGGTGACCAACAAGTTGGTGTTCAATCCAGAAGAAGAATCGGCAACATTGTTAGAACATTTTATGTTAGAAAGTTTTGTAAAGCAAAGGCCTTGGGCCTAATGGGCTTACATGTCTAAATGGGCTTGGGCTTAATTGTTGTAACAAGGGAGGGGGAGTATAAATAGGACTTGTTATGTAGTTTGTAACTAACAATTTCATAATTCAAAATGTAGCTCTCGAATCATATTGTGTTCTCTCTAGATTAGGTTTAAATTTCAATAAAGAATTAGTTCTCTCCTACCTCATCTTGTTACTAGATCTTGAATTGTTGTAGATCATGGGCCTCACATTTGGTATCAGAGCCAAATCGACGAATTTTTCTTCGATACTATCATCGCATCTCGACAATTCAAGTGAATTTTAGCCCAATCTATTGGCCTTTTTGAAAGTATTCGGATACTGTTCTATTGAGGATTTCGAATTTTCTGTGATTTGGACTTTTTGGATTGGAATTTAGGATCTCAGCATTCGATTTCTACTCCTGAACATCTTTGATTCAGGATTCGTCACCAAATTCTTCCTAGATTTCAAGAATTTTGAGAATCTTGAAGTTTTTGCCAAAAAGTTTGAGTTTACTGTATTTGGATAAAAATTGGACATTTTTTGACGAATTACAAGTTAGAAATAACTAGAGAACTATGCGAAATTGAAATTCGAATCTGTGTGAACAAGAATCGTCAAATTTGGTTAACAATTGAAAGAGTTATGGCAGAATTTGTGATTTTTGGTGAAGTTCTTGAAGTTTTCGGATCATTCATACAGTTCTCGGTTTGTTCATAAGTTTTCAGATCACTCATAAGGTTCTCGGATCCTTCATCAGAGGTTTTCGGATTGGGTGTGACTTGACAAGTGTGGATTTCGGATTACAAGTGATTCAAAAAGTGGGGAATTCGCATTCATCTAATCCGAGAAGTATCAGATTTCGGATTGAGTTAGATCCGAAAAGTGTAGAATTCGGATTGTGTTAGATCCGAAAAGTGTGAGAGTTCGCATTCCATTAATTTAAGAAGTCAAGTATTCGGATCCGTTTGTTCCGAAAAGTTTAGAACTCGGATCAAGTTTGTTCCGAGAAGTTATAGTTTTCGGATTGAGATTGGTCCGAAAAGCAAAGAACTGGCATACCTTTGATCCGAGAAGTACAATTCCCGGATTGTGCTTATACCGAGAAGTTCAGTGTTCGGACTCTTCTCTTCCGAGAAGTGATAGTTTTTTGTATGCTTCTTTATCCGAAAAGTGATGTTTTTGGATCCTTCACTATCCGAGAAGTGGTGGTTTTCGGATTGTGCTTGTTCTGAAGAGTTGAGGAAAGTTGAGGATTTCGGATTCAATTTAATCCGAAAAGTTTTTGTTTTCGGATCCAAGTCTTCCGAAAAGTTTGTTACTCGTGTGGCATCACTCTTACATTTAGTTAGTCACACATATCTATCTCAGTGACATCGATTTGTGATCAATTCCTCGAATCCCCTACCGTGTAGTGTGTGCTTTTTACTGTTCCTTCTTTGAGCAAATTCAGACCAAGTTCTTAAGCTGAATTCCTACTCAACTCGTGGTCTAACGACGGATTCTTTGTTTTAAACTGAGAATGCATTTGGCTTATCACTCAAAACTCACTCGTTGTCATTCTTGTGGGCTTATCGCAACGAGCTCGAGTTTCTACATATTAGAGATGATTTTCGTGCACTCAGTCGGGGTTATGAAGAACATTGAATCTGACTTTTCAAGGTTGAAAATATGATGAATAAGAGCTATTTTCAAGGGGGAGCCGATCCTACATTTGAAGAAATGCACCACTAAAGTTTTTCAAGAAAATCAAGGGGGAGAGGAGCTAAAGATTTAAAGATGATTTTGCTTTCCAAAACTTTAGGGGGAGAATGTTAGAACATTTTATGTTAGAAAGTTTTGTAAAGCAAAGGCCTTGGGCCTAATGGGCTTACATGTCTAAATGGGCTTGGGCTTAATTGTTGTAACAAGGGAGGGGGAGTATAAATAGGACTTGTTATGTAGTTTGTAACTAACAATTTCATAATTCAAAATGTAGCTCTCGAATCATATTGTGTTCTCTCTAGATTAGGTTTAAATTTCAATAAAGAATTAGTTCTTTCCTACCTCATCTTGTTACTAGATCTTGAATTGTTGTAGATCATGGGCCTCACATTTGGTATCAGAGCCAAATCGACGAATTTTTCTTCGATACTATCATCGCATCTCGACAATTCAAGTGAATTTTAGCCCAATCTATTGGCCTTTTTGAAAGTATTCGGATACTGTTCTATTGAGGATTTCGAATTTTCTGTGATTTGGACTTTTTGGATTGGAATTTAGGATCTCAGCATTCGATTTCTACTCCTGAACATCTTTGATTCAGGATTCGTCACCAAATTCTTCCTAGATTTCAAGAATTTTGAGAATCTTGAAGTTTTTGCCAAAAAGTTTGAGTTTACTGTATTTGGATAAAAATTGGACATTTTTTGACGAATTACAAGTTAGAAATAACTAGAGAACTATGCGAAATTGAAATTCGAATCTGTGTGAACAAGAATCGTCAAATTTGGTTAACAATTGAAAGAGTTATGGAAGAATTTGTGATTTTTGGTGAAGTTCTTGAAGTTTTCGGATCATTCATACAGTTCTCGGTTTGTTCATAAGTTTTCAGATCACTCATAAGGTTCTCGGATCCTTCATCAGAGGTTTTCGGATTGGGTGTGACTTGACAAGTGTGGATTTTGGATTACAAGTGATTCAAAAAGTGGGGAATTCGCATTCATCTAATCCGAGAAGTATCAGATTTCGGATTGAGTTAGATCCGAAAAGTGTAGAATTCGGATTGTGTTAGATCCGAAAAGTGTGAGAGTTCGCATTCCATTAATTTAAGAAGTCAAGTATTCGGATCCGTTTGTTCCGAAAAGTTTAGAACTCGGATCAAGTTTGTTCCGAGAAGTTATAGTTTTCGGATTGAGATTGGTCCGAAAAGCAAAGAACTGGCATACCTTTGATCCGAGAAGTACAATTCTCGGATTGTGCTTATACCGAGAAGTTCAGTGTTCGGACTCTTCTCTTCCGAGAAGTGATAGTTTTTTGTATGCTTCTTTATCCGAAAAGTGATGTTTTTGGATCCTTCACTATCCGAGAAGTGGTGGTTTTCGGATTGTGCTTGTTCTGAAAAGTTGAGGAAAGTTGAGGATTTCGGATTCAATTTAATCCGAAAAGTTTTTGTTTTCGGATCCAAGTCTTCCGAAAAGTTTGTTACTCGTGTGGCATCACTCTTACATTTAGTTAGTCACACATATCTATCTCAGTGACATCGATTTGTGATCAATTCCTCGAATCCCCTACCGTGTAGTGTGTGCTTTTTACTGTTCCTTCTTCGAGCAAATTCAAACCAAGTTCTTAAGCTGAATTCCTACTCAACTCGTGGTCTAACGACGGATTCTTTGTTTTAAACTGAGAATGCATTTGGCTTATCACTCAAAACTCACTCGTTGTCATTCTTGTGGGCTTATCGCAACGAGCTCGAGTTTCTACATATTAGAGATGATTTTCGTGCACTCAGTCGGGGTTATGAAGAACATTGAATCTGACTTTTCAAGGTTGAAAATATGATGAATAAGAGCTATTTTCAAGGGGGAGCCGATCCTACATTTGAAGAAATGCACCACTAAAGTTTTTCAAGAAAATCAAGGGGGAGAGGAGCTAAAGATTTAAAGATGATTTTGCTTTCCAAAACTTTAGGGGGAGAATGTTAGAACATTTTATGTTAGAAAGTTTTGTAAAGCAAAGGCCTTGGGCCTAATGGGCTTACATGTCTAAATGGGCTTGGGCTTAATTGTTGTAACAAGGGAGGGGGAGTATAAATAGGACGTTTTCAGCCATTCTGTCTCGTGCTTGTCGTCTCAGGTCTCTGGCAGTCCGTTCTATCTCTGGGTCAATCGGTACTAATTCCCGAAATAGTCTCCTTTTTGGCATAAACCAAGGAGTAACCTGAAACGGAGAAAATAGCAATCTCAGAACCCAAAAATGTATGAACTTTCAAAGCAAATTAAAATAAAGTAAAGACAGGGTGTCTAATATAATAATTTCTACACCTGGTAGTGATATTCACACAAAACAGGTTCCCCGGTAACGGCGCCAAAAACTTGATAGGTGGTTCGCACCCCCCTAAATCTACCGCAAGTGTACGGGTCGAATCAAGTAATAGTACTTATAAAGTACGAGTATCGAACCAAAGGAACCAGGTGTCAAGTACCACAATGACTGTATAAATTATTAACTAGACTAATGCAAATTGATTTGGATTGTTGATTATCGGAACACGAATTAAAACTTTAATTGATTCAGGTAAGAGAAGGAGTCGAAGGGTTGGTTTTCCTCATGAAAACAATCAATTAGCTAAACAGGTTTGACATGATTGAAATAACTTCAGGATGAAAACCATGATTACAATCCATTACTATACTCTATCAAGCTATAGCAAAAATCATTCACAACATTGTATCATCTTTAGATCTAGACAATTATAATTGAACAATCAGTGATTAAAAGCCACAAAAAACGACATATCATAATTCTATCTCAAAATCGTCCAAGACATAAAGGATTAATCAAATCTCAAAACTTCTCTCAAACGTTAAAAGATTCATAAAATCAAATAATAGTTGATTGGACTATTACAAGCATTAAGAACAATCCCAAATGTTTCATCCATCTAAATCAAACCAATCACATATATCTGTAAAGCTAAACGATTATCAAACCATGATTCACACCAACCCCCCAACATGAACGGATTAGTTCATGTTGGGGGTTTCAAAACTCAGAAATGAAAAGATGGAAATGAAAGTAAACATGCTTTGTCTAAAAGAAAAGAAATCTAAAAACTCCCTGAAAAGCCTAAGCCGCCGATGAACGTATTCGATTCGCCTTGTTGATTCTCGTTACTTGATGTTTCTAGCCCTTTTCTCGCCTTCAGAAATCGCCTTCTATCTCCCAAAATCGCCCAGAAAGAGTCTCCAGCCGTAACTGATACCCCTCCCTTTAACCCTAGCAGATAAATGGAATAAAAACGCTCAGGGCTTCAGCGCGTATGGCAGCGCGTGTGGAGACGCGCAGAGAAATGCGCAGAACACTGGAAAAACACGGAACAGACCTCTGTGCGGATGGTGGCGCGGATGGAGTAGCGCCGGCAGTAGCGCAGAGCTCTGTTTGCCAAAAATTGCCATTTTTCGATTTTCGTCCAGGAAAGTTGCCAACTTACTCCAATTGATCCAAAAAACTCTTCCTTCATCATTCTTTCATAAAAACCTGTACTTACTCACAAAAACCATTAAATTCTACTATTTTACTTGGAAACTTACAACCAACAGACCGATTTCGGGATCAAAATAATGTCGTAAAATGGCATTATCAAAGTCAGTTTTTGGACAGTTTCTGCCAGATTAAATTATGCATAACAGGTTGCATGATTTTAACTGAGAATGACA
Organism: Saussurea involucrata; assembly: GCA_033807775.1. Lineage (NCBI taxonomy): Eukaryota > Viridiplantae > Streptophyta > Magnoliopsida > Asterales > Asteraceae > Saussurea > Saussurea involucrata. The sequence continues at coordinate 100,554,992 of CM066315.1, forward strand.
TAAAAGTTTTCTGGGCCAAAAGACATATGGACTTATTTGTGGTTAACTTTTAAAAAATTCAAGCTTTAACCCATGTTTGTCTATTATCAAATGCAGTAGCTAATGAATGTTGGCTTTGGCACAAAAGATGTTCTCATTTAAATTTCAAGGATCTGAACAATCTGGTTAGCAAACATCTGGTCAAAGGATTACCAAAGATCAAGTTTGAAAAGGAATCATTATGTTCAGCTTGTGAAATGGGCAAGATGAAGAAAGGTTCTCATAAGATAAAAATGGACTCATCCTGCAAATCACCATTAGAAATGCTACATACAGATCTTTGTGGTCCTATTTCAGTTCAATCTAAGGGAGGAAAGAAGTATATGCTAGTTATTGTGGATGAATATTCAAGATACACATGGGTTGAATTCTTAAGAGCTAAGTCAGAGGCTGCTACAACACTAATTAATTTCATCAAAAGAATTCAAGTAATCTTACAACTTCTAGTCCAGAAAATCAGAAGTGACAATGGGACAGAGTTCAGAAATGAGACTCTTCAGAACGTTTTGCAAAACCTGGGGATTTCTCATAACTTTTCAGCTGTCAAAACTCCTCAACAAAATGGTGTTGTTGAAAGGAAGAACAGAACTCTAGTTGAAGATGCAAGAACCATGTTGGCATATTCAAATCTTCCAACCTTCCTAGGGGCTGAAACAATAGCCACAACTTGTTTTACACAGAACAGAACTTTAATCAATAAACGATTAGATAAAACTGCTTATGAACTGATTAACAAGAGAAAACCACTGATTAAATTCTTTCATGTTTTTGGTTGCAGATGCTATGTTCTCAAAGATAGAGAAAATCTTGGTAAATTTGATAAAAAGGCAGATGAAGGATACTTTGTTGGGTATTCACTTACTTCCAAAGCATTCAGAATCTACAATAGAAGAACCAAGAGAATTATGGAAAGCATCAATGTCACCTTTGATGAATCAAGAATGAAGACTTCTGAACAAAACAGTTCAGAAACTCGGACAGAATAAGACAAAGATGACTTCTGAAACAGCTTCTAATCCTAACTGTTCAGAACTCAATATATTGTTTAAGGATGCATTTCTGGAACTAACTTCTGAATCTTATGCAGATTTTGAAAATCCAAAAGTGATTCAAGAAATGAAAAAGGGAACTTCAGAAGTGGTTCAAACAACTGTAATTTCTGATACATGTCCATCTGAGGAATGTCCAACTTTAATCAATACAAGTAATGAAACTTCTGATCCTAGTACTCAGAATTCTGGACAAGCCAATCAGAATTCTGACCAAGTTATTCAGATTTCTGAACAAGTGCCTCAGAACTCTGAACAATTCATTCAAAATTCTGACTCTACTACTCAGAATCCAAACTTGGATGTTTCACCTCAACAAGTATCACAACAAGGAGACAATTCAGAATTACAAGCAATCATTGATGAGAATGATACAAACAACAATTTTTCAGAAATTGATGTGCTTCCTAGTTCAAACAAATGGACTAAACACCGTCCTATTCATCAAGTGATAGGAGTTCCATCAGTAGGAGTTAAGACAAGATCAGCAACATCAAATGAAGCAATGTTTGCAGGTTTTTTTAAGTGTGATTGAACCTAAGAAAGCAAATGAAGCCCTAGAGGATCCAGATTGGATGTTAGCAATGCAAGATGAATTGCTACAGTTTGAAAGAAATAAAGTCTGGAGACTAGTTCCAAAACCTGAAGGAAAATCTGTTATTGGAACTAAATGGGTATTCAGAAACAAGAAAGATGAGTCAGGTGTTATAGTCAGAAACAAGGCAAGATTGGTTGCAAAGGGATATTCTCAACAAGAAGGAATAGATTAGGATGAGACATTTGCACCTGTGGCAAGAATAGAAGCAATCAGAATATTCTTGGCCTATGTTGCACATAAGAACTTCAAAGTATACAAAATGGATGTCAAATCAGCATTTTTGAATGGTATACTTAATGAAGAGGTTTATGTCTATCAACCAGAAGGTTTTGTTGATCCTGAATTGCCAGATCATGTTTATGTTATAGATAAGGCATTATATGGTCTAAAACAAGCACCAAGAGCCTGGTATGATACTCTTACTCAACACTTATTAAAATCTGGCTTCAAGAAAGGTAAGATTGACACTACTTTGTTCTTAAAGAAAAAGGGTGATGATTTAATTCTGATTCAAATATATGTAGATGACATAATATTTGGTTCTACAAGTGCAGAGTTATGTACTGAATTCTCAAAAGTCATGGAATCAGAATTTGAAATGAGCATGATGGGAGAATTGAACTTTTTCCTTGGTCTTCAAGTAAAACAATTACCAACTGGTATTTTTATAAATCAAGGAAAATATGTTAAAGATATTTTAAAGAAGTTTAAGATGTCTGATTGTGCGTCTATGAGAACACCAATGGCAACAAATGTCAAGTTAGATGCTGATCACAATGGAGTTCCAGCAGATAACAAATTTTATAGAGGACTGATAGGATCTCTTCTTTACCTAACTGCTAGTAGACCAGATATTATGTTTGCTACTTTTTTTTGTGCAAGATTTCAATCAAATCCAAAAGAATCTCATTTGCTAGCTGTTAAGAGGATCTTACGATATCTGAAAGGTTCACCAGAATTGGGCCTTTGGTATCCAAAAGAGACTGATTTCAAATTAACTGGTTTTACTGATGCTGATCATGCAGGAAGCAAGTTGGACAGGAAAAGTACATCTGGTGCTTGTCACTTTTTGGGAGATAAGATTGTGAGTTGGGTTTCAAATAAGCAAAATTGTGTATCCACATCCACTGCTGAAGCAGAGTATGTTGCTGCTGTTGCTTGCTGCTCTCAAACTTTGTGGATGAGAACACAACTCATGGACTATGGATATCAGCTAAACAAAATTCCCATATATTGTGATTCAGAAAGTGTCATTGCAATAACTCAGAATCCTGTTCAGCACTCAAAGACCAAGCATATTGATGTAAGGTATCATTTTATTAAAGACTATGTTGAAAAGGGAACAATTGAAATGCACTTTGTGCATACAAAGTATCAATTGGCTGACTTGTTCACAAAGCCTCTTGATCACAAAAGGTTCACCTTTCTCATATGTAAAATAGGAATGCTTAAGTTGACTAATTGAACGTATTTGTTATTTTTCAAAAATGAAAAGTTTTCTAAGTAAGACTTTCTGAGTAATGTTCTCAGAACTCTGACTCTCTTAATCAGAATTCTGACTCTTGAGTTCAGAACTTCTGAGTCTTGAGTTCAGAACTTCTGAGTCAATACTTCAGAAATCTAACTTCAAATTCTTTACTTCTGAATAGGTTAATCAGAACTTTTGACTGCATTTCAGAACACATTTCTGAAAATTACAAATATTTCAATATGTTGTTAAGTTTTTTTTCTGTTTTTTTTTATATTCCTTATAATATGTGTTTGAGTATATGCAAAAGTCAAGGGGGAGCATTGAAATCATTCAGATATCGTTCTGAGGTGCTTATAAGGTTTGTATATTCTTTTCTCATCACTAATCATTCTAAGGGGAACAAGCTTTCAATGATAAATCTTTCACTTGTTCAAAACTACTTCTGAATGTTTCAAAAGTGTTCAAATTCAGATGTTAGATTTTAAAGGATTTTTCAGAAATAACAAATCATCATTAAAAGAACAGAATATTGATGATAAAATAATTTTCTATCTGTTCAAACTACTTCTGGATGATTAATCTTTTTTTTATATTAATCAGAAGATGATTATAAATGAATTTTGGTACTAAGGTAATTTCTTCTGAACTGTGTACTCAGAACTTCTGAATATGCTTTCTCAGAACTCTGAGCGTGTTATTCAGAACTTTTAACTTGTGTTAATTTCTATCCAATAACACGTGTCAGCTTCTTATTCAATTGAACTTACCACATGTCATTTAATATCTTTTGTGGTATTTCAAAGTGTTTGACTCCGTTATAATTTTGACAAAAAGCGCCCTTTCACCGTTAAACCCTTCGGCTTCGCGGATTTTGAATAGTTCTTAAAATCCCTCTTTCAAATTTTATTTGAAATCCAAGAGTGAAAAGTGAGAAACGCACAATTCCAGAGTTCTTTGTTCCTATTTTCTTTCAATCTTCGATTTTAAATCATGTCGGGTTCGAGAAAAAGTAAACCTATTTCATTACACTCTGAAAAATCATTAATGGAATCCTCGTCCGATTCAGAGAATAATGAAGTACAGAGACTTGAAAAAAGAGCTGTAGAAGAAGGGGCAATAGGAGAAAACTTTGTACTAAGAAATGTTGAAGAAGAAGCAGGGGATGAAAACATGGATGAATCAGAGGGAGATGCTGATGGGGGAAATGAAAATATTCAACACGAACGGAGTGCAGTTAGGTCAACCATGTCTGGAAGATCTAATACTGGTGAGAGGATTGTTCCTGAGAGTGAATATTTGCAGTTTATTGAAAATAGTTGTGTGTTAATACTTGATGAAACTAGGTTCAAGAAAGAACATAGGATAATCATAGAGTTACTAAAATACCATCATTTTAAGAAATGGTTCATAATGAAGAAATCGGTTCCTGTTCAGTATATTCAACAGTGGTGGAAGCATTTAGAGTTACAAGGTAACAATTTTGTATCTGATATAGGGGGAGTCACTGTAACTCTGAATATACAGTTTATGAGAACAATGTTGAGGCTACCAGAAAAAGGATGATTTAGAGGGAAGATTAGACTTTGAAGATTCTCCATTAACAGAGGAATTATTGGCTGAAATTAGAAGATTGGGGTATAATGAAGAGTTGAAAACTCTAAGCTTGTTCAGATGGAACAAATTACCACCAATTTGGGCGTGTTTTTTCAATATCATCAACAAATGTCTTTCTGGGAAGAATAGCTCTCTAGATCAGGGTTCAAAGCAGATTTTACAGATATTTCATGGATTAGTGAAGAATAGGCATTATGACTACGCTTCTATTCTATGCGAAGATATGAAGAACACTTTTGAGTGGAATCAGAAAGCAAAAGAAAAGAGAACCAGGGATAAGGTACTCACATACATAACATATGAGAGGTATTGGCAGTTGGTAATTTGGCATGCAATGGATCAAGACAAAAACATTCCAATAAGATCAAATGAGGAGCATGGACCAATATTCTATATGGGTAAAATGATTTCTACTTTGAAACCTGAAAACTTTCCAAATCACAGACCTCTTCCAAGGTCACATAGGCAATACATTCCAAGGGAGAGTGAGATTTTAAAAGCTTATTGCACCTCAATGGGACTTGAACAACCTCAAGCCCCTACCCATGAGGAACAACCTGAGATGAGAGGTGAGGGGTCAAATCAAAACAGAGAGGGGGAGAATGTTCAAGGGGGAGAACATTCTGAGAGAATAGAGAGGGAAAATTCAGAGGGATTGGTTAGTATGGGAGTTGAAAAACAGATAGAGTGTGGTGAGGATGAGAGATTGTTAACAGAATCTCAAACAGAAAGACATGGTTCTGATCCAGCTGAATTAATCCGGGTAGCCACATCTACTGTTGGTTCACAATTCTTGGTGACTAACATTGAAGAAAACACCATGGACCCAGTGGTGGAACTTGAACAGCCCATCCCAAGCCACTCAGAAGCATTTCAACATGCTACTGTTTCAAAACAAACAGGGGAACCATCCCAAACTCATTTGGAGGGAGGTGATAAATCGCAACCTATTCTTGAACACATAGAGTCTGGATTTCACAGTAATATCCAATTTGGGCCTGGAAATTTCTTCAACACTAGCACATCACAGGAATTTCGTATTCCTGTAACAACATCCATAGACACTCCTAATATTGGTTGTCAAGGATTGGATGGAAGTCCTGGTGAAGTGGACATTTCAAAAGCTTCATTACACAGTGCCTCTGTGGTACATGGTGTCTTTGTGGCACCTACAGGCCATGAGCTCCCTGAGCACATGAAAACTGGACCATCTTTTGGTTCAGGTTCACAGTTAGAATCCTCTGAATTTGAAAAGATTCAGAAACAAAATCAGATGATGGGGGAAAAAGTTGAAAATTTGGAAGGTACGGTGGATTCCTTGAAAATGAGGTGAAGGAGCTTAAGATGTTGTTGGCAGAGAAAGCAACATCTGTTGAACAAAAGGTGGATGAAAAGAAAGTGTCCTTGGAATCTCACAAAAAAGAGATCAAGGATAATATGTCAGAATTTCAAAAGGAGTTACTGAGGAATATGAATGATATGAAATCTTCATTGATACAAACTTTCAGTTCAACATTGGCAACTATTTCAAAGCCATTAGCCATCATGCCTATGTCTGTAGCTAAACCTGAAGCAGAATCAACTCAGAATTTAAAAAGGAAGTTTGATGATAATGATCCTCATGATCATCAAAAGGGGGAGAAAAGGAAAAAGCATAATTCTGAGGTTGATGAACAAAGCACTGATGAGTTAGAAAAGGTTGAAAAGTCGGTTGATATTGACTTAGCAGATTTTGAGATTTCTGTTATGCAGTTAGCAGATGCAGAGGTTCAAGATTCAGAAAATATCCAAGTACTTGATGAATCAGCAGAAGTGGAAAAATCAACAGAAGTTGAGAAGTTGGTTGAGGTTCAGACTATTAGTTCAGATAATGAGGAAGAAATGGAAATGGAAAATGATGGGAAGTGAAAACTCAAGTAAAACAGAGGAATTGGTATTGGATACAGAGATGGAGATTAATTCTGATGAAACTGAAGTTATTATGGCAGATACTGATCAGAATGATGAGACTGAAAAGATGGATATTGTTGGATCAGATGAAATGACAGATTCTTCTGAAGAATGGTGTGAAATAACAATGGCAGATATCTCTGAAGAAAGATTGGTTGAAAGTTCTGAGATTAACACTTGTTTAGAGATAGTTCCTTATACCAGAAGCGAACTTGTCAATTCTGAACTTGAAGAGAGAAGACTGAATGATATTTTAAAAAGGATAATGCATAGTGAGTTGGTCAGAGCTCTTAACACTCAGAATGTTCAAAAAGTTATCATATTGGTGAGGCCAATTGACTTGTTGGGAGAAGAAGATCACTCTGTAAGATACACAAAGCAGTCTGTAAAAGACATTGTAGAATATTTCTTTGAAGATGTATCAGAAGAAGATCTTGTGAAAGTTGAAGAATTCTTTATGCCTGTCTATAATTACAGAAGGCCAATTGTGATTCCCATAATTGAGTTACCCATTCTAGAAGAACCTTTATGTGACTTTATTGTTGAAAGAGAAGATACACCATTGGCAAGAAACTTGTATGCTAGTATTTTCCCTGAAGACAATTATGAATCCGTCTACTGCAAAGATGATGAGTTTGTTGACATTGAAAATTTTATTGATGGATTCTTGGATGGGAGGATTCAGATGACATATGTGGAAACTTGAAGAATTTGGATGACTGATGAAAAGCTTCATGTTCAGAAAAGAATTGTGAAGGTGTTAGATTTTCTAAGTGAAGAATTTGATGGTCTGAGATATGTTAATCTGAATGTATTTAAAGAAGGAAACTTGAAGGTGAATATGACAAGTTTTGATTTTCTCAGATTGTTCTTGGAAGATCAAATTTTCTTGGTGAAATTCTTTGCTGGTACTGAAGATGCTTGGATAGAAATTGAATGCAGATGAGTTCTGGGAATATATGTCAGAAACATGTATTTGTATGATTTTCAGCTGGCAATCGAGTCAAGGAAGGAGAAATGTAACTTGACAAGTCCAATCAACACTCTTGAAGTAATAAGCAACTTTGATGGATTTGTGAGTGAAGAAGTTGGAAATGAAAGATTCATTTATTCAGAATTCAACGAAGTTACTCTCTTCAGATTGAATGATCTAGTAAAGTATAGTGATGCTACTCTGAAGAAGACAGTAATGAAAATGCAAGCTTATGTTGAGAATGTCAGAGGGTCTGTGAAAGAAAAATATATCAGATGTGTCACTAGAAGACTTGAACTCAGAAACAAAATCAGAAATTGCAATGAATGGTTACTTTCAGAAGTAAATCCAAATAAGATGTCGCACAGAGATTTTGTTTTTCCTGTTGAGTATGAGGTAAATGGAGTTTACTCAGAAGAAATGGAAGAAGATATTCAAGATGAGACTTCACAAGATGTTCAAATGAAAGATGCTGATCAACCAGAAAAGTCTGAGGCTAATGAGGAAGAAATACCTGTTGATGTTAATGGTTATTTTCTGGAGTATGCTCTTCCTAACGTCTTTCAACCAAGAGAAGTAAACTTTCTAAGTGTTTATCATGACAGAACAGAGATACATCAATGTCTTCGTGATGAAATGTCAAAGAGATTGGGAAAACCAAAAGAATCAGTGTATTCAGATTTCTTAATCACAGGGATTAGAGAATTGAAAGAGAAGAAGTTCATGAAACATGAGTATTACTCATTTGAAGTACTAAGAGAAGATGGAAAAGTCTATTACTTTACTGAGGCAGATTTTGACAAGATCTCAGTAACAGATGTGTACAGATTGTATAGTCTTTTATCAAATAAAGACTGCAGTAAACTGAAGAAGGAGAGAGGAGCATTGGCTGCAGTGAGAGAGGCTATGTTTTATATTCTTAGATGGCATGCATATACAGATTTTCAAGTAGCTCTGTATTTACAAAGGCCATGTGTATATGTTAGCTTCAATCTTCCTAATCATAGAAGTATTTAGAAGAAGTGAAAAATAGGCTAAGTAAAGAAAGCCTCTTACAGAGGCTCTGCCGAACTTACCGAGAGATCAAGGTCAAGAAGCTACAGAAGCTAAAGAGGCGTCCTACAGAAGCTCTGTCATAAGCACAAAGAAGACCAAAGACTCGGAATCCGGTGAAGACTGCTCTACAAAGGACCAGACCGCAGAACCTCTGTAACACTTTACAGAGCCTCTGTGGTCCTCTCTAAAAGACATGAAGATATTTATAATATCTTGCTACTGTTACTGGACCTGTTCATCAACTTGCATGGTAGCATGCCCTTTCCATCTTCAACGTGTCAAACTCTGATTGGATTCAATAGGGCTTAGTACATAATAGACGTCTGCTGCATTAAATGCAATACAGCACGTCCAACTGTCCATGCCATCCGTTCTACTATTCATACCGTCCGTTCTGAATAGTAGCTTATGCTTTATGGTCCCCTTAGAGTAGTATATAAGGAAGACTCATGTTGAGTTCTTCCTAATCGAGAATTAAGAGATAAAAACATCAAGAACATATAGCTTATATACTTTGAGAGTCATATCTGTTTTAAAGCTTTGCTTACTCACTGTTCTTAAATCTGTTCTTGATATATATATATATATATTCAGTAAACTTTGAGATATTATTTCCTGTTCACTGTTTATTTATACTGTGTTCTAAATCTATCAATCATATTTGTTAGTTCTTCAAATACGCTTCCGCATCAAACATAAACTTGAACTAATAGATCTGATAATCTTGTTTAAAACAAAACGGGAACCAACAATTGGTATCAGAGCCTACCTTGATTTTCAATATCAAGTGATCCTCTTTGTTACAAGATTGGTGATAGACATCATTCCTTTTTAACCTATTCCTCATTTCTAGGTTAAAACTCCATTAAAGTATACTCTGGGAACTGTTTAAACCCAGAAAACTTTCCAGATCATCAGACTCATACTCTTTAATCATACTATCTTTTCAGAACCTTTACAATGACAAATACAAATAACTTCTTTACTGCTGGTTCACTCACCAAGCCTCCTACTCTCCTTCGAGATGAGTATCCTCAATGGAAAATAAGAATGGTTCATTTCTTTGAGGGTACTGAAAAAAATCTAGTACAATATCTTTACAACCTTCCTCCTGATCCCATGATAGTAGTACCCCGAGTACCAGCTACTGCTGAATCTCCTGAAATCCCTGAACATCAAAAACCGAAGCCAAAAGAAGAATGGTCAAATGAAGATAAGGCAGAAGATGAAGTTGCACAGAAAACAAAAAAGAATATTGATAATGGCTATCCCCAAAGAACTTTTTCAATCCTTAGATGCATGCGAAACTGCGCACGATCTTTGGAAAGAATTAGAAAAACAGTTGGAAGGGGGTGCTAAAACGCAGAAGAACCGAAGGGCACAGTACATAAATGAATATCATGCATTCAGAGCCTCTGCAACAGAATCTCTGAAAACGACGTACGACAGGTTCAACTCTCTCATAAACAAATGTAGAAAGTCTGGCATTCACAGAACCTCAGAAGAAAATAATGTCATGTTTCTAAAAAGCCTGAATGATGAATGGCTCCAGCTGTCTATGTCCTTACAAACAAACCAAGATCTAGACTCCTGGACTCTCTCTGATCTCTATGGAACACTAGCCACACAAGAACCTCAAATAGCACAGGCTAAAACACTAACCATTGCACCATATGCATTGGTTAGTAAATCTACAGAGGCTACAGAGAGACCAAGAAATGAGAAAGCAACAGAGGAGAAGAAAAAGGAAAAGAAGAAGATAGTGATGATTGATAGCGAAGAAGAAGAGCTGATAGAAGAAGAGATAACTCTTGCGTCATTAGCTAAATCCTTAGCTCTGTTGACAAGAGAGTTCAGAGGAAACCAAAGAGGTTCAAGAAATGATCGATATGGCAGAGACAACCAAGGTGACAGTAGAGATAACGGAAGAAGAGAAGAATCAAGTGACCAACAGAGGTCAGATGATAGAAATGACCGACAGAGGTCAACCGACAGAGGTCAACCGACAGATACTACAGAAGTAGTGACCGACAGAGGACAGATGACAAGATGAGCCACATACAACAAGAATGCTACAAATGTGGCAAGCCTGGTCATTACGCAAACGAATGCCGATCGGAGAAAGGTGGAGACCGACAAAAATCCGACGATCGTGCTGGAAACACTTCCCAAGGCTGTTTCAACTGCCCACAGAAGGACTCAGCTTTTTACAAAAAGAAGGCTGGGTATTATGCACAAAAATCCCTAATTGCGAACAAAGGGCTTTCTGAGGCGAACAAAGAGGACTTCGAGTCAGACTCTACCTCTGACGAAGAATACACAACCAATGCCCTATTCTGTGGCATGGCAGAAGTCGACTCCTGCACTAACACTGAGGTATCCACTTCAAACTCTACCTCTTGTACTAATTTTGTAGATGATGATTCACTTAAACTTATTGAAATGATTGAACTAAAAGAATTAAATGTAGGCATTCAGAAAAGACTCACCTTTAATGAGAGAGAAGTACGGCTTCTCACTCAAGAAAAAGCCAAAAATTTTGAAGAAAAAGTGAGAATAGAAAAGAATTGGAACAAAAATCTAGATCCTTTAAAAAAACAAATTTCTGAATTATCCTCGGAGTTAAAAATCAAAACAAAAGAACTTTCAGTTTCCAGGAGTGAAACTACTGACATAAGAGCTCTCAAAGAATACTTTCAAAGAGAGAGAGAGAGGTACTTTGGCAAGATCTACTCAGAAGAGAAGTTTTACTCAAAAACTATAAAGATGCACAGAAGGTTTATGAAAAAGTAAACTCACAAATAGGAAGACGAGGTATAGGGTACGATGATATTACCCTAGGTGTTGAAGGCAAAAGAATTAAACCTCTGTCTTCTTTGTTTGTGTTGGGAAAAACAAACAAACCAGATTTTCCAAACTTACTCTCTGTAAGTAAAAGGGCTAAAATCTCTGTGGAACCTCACTTAAGGAAACATACGAAGATGATCAATGTGTGGTTTGAAAACACAGATTCATCATCTACAACCTCTGTCAATAGAGGAATCAAACCAAAGAAATATCTGAAAACGCAAGATCAGATTGGTATCTTTAAGTTTGGTAAACCAGAGACTCAAACGCAGGTTGCTTTTGTCTGTATGATAAATGTTGAAAAGAAATTATCAGCAGAAGCTCCTGAGTTTACACCCACTTTTTTAGAAGAAAAACTTACAGAAACAATTGAAAAGGAAATTTTGGAAGTATGGAAAACAAACGTTGTAGAAAACTTCTGTACATCTTCTGTAGATAAAATTCTCACTGAAGAGATCTTATCAGAAACCTCTGCCATCGATGAAAATTATTTTACAGAGGAAGAAAGCTCGTATGATACATGCTCGGAAACTCCATCCTCTGTCGAAAGAGATGAATCAACCTCTGTATATGAGGACGATTCATCTTCTGACGACTCAGTGACAGATGTTACGTCAGGGATAGTTCACTATGACACAGAGGATGTTAAATTCTCCTCTGAAGTTCTTAACAGAACTATTTCTCCAAAAGAGAAAATCACAGAGATACCTATCTGCCCAGATTTTCTGAACATGTATTTACAAGTCAAAACCTCTGCTGAGCTTGATAGGTTAAAGAAGACCTCTGTAGATCCTAAAAGTTCAAAATTTTCAAAACCTTTAAGGCAAATTAACGAAAATCCCACTTGGCAACAAAAGGGAACATGGCCTAAAGTTGACAAATCTTTTTCCTCTGTGACAGTGAAGAAAGATGTTCACCACAGAAAAGACTCACAGAAGGCAAGAACTAAACAAAGCTTTTGCAATCAACATTCTAGTACTCATAGATCTTCTTGTAATAGGAAATCTAATGTTAAGAAAGAATGTAATGCCTCTGTGGCTCAGTTCAATAAATTCAATAAAAAGTTCAAGCAAATCACATCTCATATTCAATACTGTCATTGCTTTGATCTTATGTTCAAATTGAATAATCACTTCTCAAGTCCAGATTGCTTTCTCTCCACTAAAATTCAAACTCCAAAGTCAGAACCTAGAAAGAAACAATCTGATTCTTCTACAAAAGATAAAATGTATTTCAAGAATGCTAAGGCAAACTTGAAAAATTCTAACAATATTGGACCCATGTGGATATGGGTACCTAAGTCTCTGTGATTATTTTACAGAAGCAGTTTGTGCCAATTTGGTATCTTGACTCCGGATGCTCAAGGCACATGATTGGCGAAAGAAGTTTACTATCCACGTACAAAGAAACATACGATGGTGGATCTGTAACTTTTGGAGACAACAAGAAGGGACACATCAAAGGCTATGGAGTCATACAGAAGGAAAACGTCTCTGTATACAAAGTTGCATATGTGAATGGCCTTAAACACAACCTACTCAGTGTAAGTCAACTCTGTGATACAGGATTTGATGTCTTATTCAAAGGAACTTTCTGCTCTCTGCAAAGTGAAGACATAGGAATGGAACTTCTGCGAGCCGAAAGAAGAGGTGATCTGTATCTAATGAATTTCAGTTCCAAGAACATGGACAAAGTTTGCCTTGTAGCCTGCAAAAGTGAGGAAGCCTGGTTATGGCATAACAGGTTCTGTCACTTGAACTTTCACACCTTGGATAAACTGGTCAAACTTGATCTAGTTAAAGGGTTGCCTAATGTTAAATTTAACAAAGATCACTTGTGTTCTGCCTGTGAAATGGGAAAACTCAGAAGAGCTTCCCACAGAGGCAAAACAGATGTGTCTTGCACTAGACCTCTGTACATGCTTCATGCTGACCTCTGCGGTCCCATTGCCATACAGAGCCTAGGTGGCAAGAAATACATACTTGTCTTAATTGATGAGTATTCGCGTTTCACATGGGTTGAATTTGTTCGAAAGAAATCAGATGTTCCAATCATCTTGATAAATCTAATGAAAAGAATCCAAGTTCTTTATGAATGCAGAATACAGAAGTTAAGAAGTGACAATGGCACAGAATTTAAAAACTCTGTCATTGAAGCCTATCTTTCTACAGAAGGAATATCACAGAACTTCTCTGCCGCACGCACTCCACAGCAGAACGGCGTAGTCGAAAGAAAGAATCGAACGCTTGTGGAGGCCGCAAGAGCTATGCTATCAGCATGCGGATTACCGATGAACTTTTGGGCAGAAGCGATTTCTACTGCTTGTTATACACAGAATCGTTCAACCATTGTGAAAAGACACGTCAAGACTCCTTACGAATTAATCAACAAAAGGCGGCCAAACATCAATTTTTCCATGTGTTCGGATGTAAATGCTTTGTTTTAAACGACAGAGATTCCAGAGGAAAGTTTGAGGTAAAAGCTGACGAAGGCAAATTCATTGGATACCCTGCCACCTCCAAAGCCTACAGAGCATTCCTTACAAGATCTCGCAAAATTGTAGAAAGCATCAATGTTTCTTTTGATAATTCATTCCAGAAGACTTCTGAACAAATCAGTTCAGAACTCGGACTTAAAGGGGAATCCTCTGGCATCTCACAAGCAAAAGAAGACTTAAATCTTCTATTTTTAGAGATGTTCCACGATGACATTGATCCCTCTGTTGGAACCATCAGAGCTTCTGAAGAACCATCTTCCATCGGTCAAAATCCAACAGGTATGACTCTAACTGGACCAAATAATGCTTCATCTTCTTCTGTAAATTCTACAGATGCAAATACCGAGGTAGAGATCGTAGAAGATGAAACAACAAGGAAAACGACCACAGAAGCTGCTGAAAATCAAACTTCACAATCCACAGAGGAACCAATTACAGAGGATATAGAGGACCAAGTCTATACGTCCTCAGAGGAACAAACTCCACCACCTCTCATACCAATCATTCCACAAGCTGTAGGATCAACTACAAAGGCACGCACTACTACAGAGGCTATACAAGAAGAAGAACAACAACAAGAAGCCACTGAAGAAAGATTCGATGATATTGGTGACCACCTTCCACGCACAACTAAGTGGACAAAAAGCCATCCTCCAAGCCAAATAATCGGCGAACCTTCTGACACGATAAAAACCAGGTCTGCCACTGCTAATTTTTGTTTCTTTACAAATTTTATTAGTGTGATAGAACCAAAGAAGACTTCTGAAGCCCTAGATGACCCAAACTGGGTAGACGCCATGCAAGAAGAGCTTCTGCAGTTTGAGCGTAACAGAGTATGGACTTTAGTACCTCTGCCACGAGGGAAACAGGCCATTGGAACTAAGTGGGTCTACAGAAATAAGAAGGATGAAGATGAAGTGGTCATCAGAAACAAAGCACGATTAGTGGCCAAGTGATATAGACAAGAAGAAGGCATAGACTACGATGAGACTTTTGCCCCTGTCGCACGGCTCGAAGCAATAAGAATATTCTTAGCCTTCGCAGCCCACAGAGGATTTAAAGTTTATCAGATGGACGTAAAATCAGTTTTTCTCAACGGTGAAATCCAAGAAGAGGTTTACGTAAATCAGCCACCAGGGTTTGAAAGCTCAAAGTTCCCAAGGCATGTATACTACCTTGAAAAGGCTCTGTACGGACTGAAACAGGCTCCAAGAGCATGGTACGAACGACTTTCTACTTTTCTTCTAGTCAATGGCTACGACAGAGGTACAACAGATACTACCTTATTCTATAAACGTAAAAACAGTGAAATAATGCTTGTACAAATCTATGTGGACGACATAATTTTTGGGTCTACTAATACAGAGGAGTGCAAAAGTTTTGAAAAACTCATGGAGAGTGAGTTTGAAATGAGTATGATGGGAGAATTAACATTCTTCCTCGGACTCCAAGTCAAACAATCATCAGAAGGAATTTTTATAAATCAGGCCAAATATGTCTCTGACATTCTTTGCAAATATAGCCTTTCTGATACCTCTGCAATAAAAACTCCAATGGCCACTGGAAATAAGTTATCCTTAGATCCAGATGGCATCTCTGTAGAATGCACTCTCTACAGAGGCATGATTGGATCTCTGTTATACTTAACTGCAAACAGACCTGACATTATGCATGCCACATGTGTTTGTGCACGTTATCAAGCTAATCCTAAAAAATCACATTATGATGCTGTTAAGAGAATCTTTAGATACTTAAAGGGGACCAAAATTCTTTGTCTTAAAGCTTATACAGATTCAGACTATGGAGGATGCATGCTCGACAGAAAGAGTACCTCTGGGAGTTGTCAATTCCTAGGTGGTAAGCTAGTCAGTTGGACCTCCAAAAAGCAGAACTGTGTATCAACATCTACGGCAGAAGCTGAATACGTTGCTGCTGCTAGCTGTTGTTCTCAGGTTCTGTGGATGAAGACTCAGCTAAAAGACTACGGCCACATTCTATTCAAAATACCCAACTTCTGTGATTCCAAAAGTGCCATTGCCATCTCTGCCAATCCTGTGCAACATTCCAAAACCAAGCATATAGATATAAGGTACCACTTCTTGAAACATCATGTTGAACACGGTACAATCGAGATGCATTTCGTGCCTACAGAATATCAACTCGCGGACTTATTCACCAAAGCATTAGACGAGAAAAGATTCAATTTCTTGGTGGGTAAGTTAGGAATGATTAATATGACGTGAAAATCCTCTGTAAGTATAGCTTTATCTTCTGTAAGTAAGTATATATTTCTACTACTTTATTTAAATGCTTTGATTGATTTCTTTCTGTATATAAATTCTCAATCTTAAATAGTTCTTGATATCACAGAGCTTCTGTGGGACTGCTCAGAACCTTTGACGACCCCCACAAAACCTCTGTAAAAACATGACCTATGTTCTATGCAAAACTTATCATTTTTTTGAACCAAGCATAGGTCAAGGGGGAGCAAAAGGAAATTACTTGATCTACAGAGGTGATTAGATCAAGGGGGAGCAAACGGGACCTTGAAATAATCTACAGAGGTTAATCTTTCAAGGGGGAACAAAAGAAGAGTATCGATGAATCTATATCGACGGAAGTCAGACATCACTGCCGAGAAAAGAAGAACCAAAAAGGTATGTCTCTCGTACAAAAGGTTTTTGAAAACAGTTTTCTGGGACACAAATTGTCAAATATGTCCTAAATATACTATGAATAACATGCCAAAAATCAAAAGATCAAAAAGTGTCATAAAATTCAAGTTATGAGAAATTTGAGGTCATAGAGCCTCTGTTGAGCTCAACAGAGGCTCTACAAGAAATATGCTCTGTGATCGCAAATTTAACCTCTATCGATCTTTTGGAATGTTATCTCGGAAACCGAATACACACACCATGACCTTCACGAACAAAACTTTTTCCATAACAATTTTTTTTTCGGACACCAACTTTCAAATATGTCCGAAAAACGTTTCTGAGTACAAATCAAAACTTGGATGATCAAAATCGTTGATAGATTTTTAGTTATAAGAAATTTTCTTTCATAGAGCTTCTGCTGGCCCTGACAGAGCTTCTGCAAGTTCCTACAGAGCCTCAAAACCTCTGAACGAAATTTCTTCACTAAAATCATATTAATCCTCTCCAATGCTTTTACAAATGTTTTGGTTAAAGAAGAACCTACAGAGTCATGATAACAATGAGATATATGAGCCAATGAACATCAAGTTTTTCAAAATTACAGAAGCTTCTGTAAACCACAGAGGTTCTGTCAATATGCAACTTGGGCATTTCTGTAAAAATAACGGTTACTTTTAACTGAGAGTGAATTTCATATGTCTAAGAACCACCCCACGCGCCTAGCATTAATGGGCCGCGCACGACGTCCTGTCATCCTCTGACATGGCCTACGTGTCTCTTTTTCATTGGGCATACATGGAACGTTTTCTATGGAAAGTTGAACCCGCCGTTCTAACTCGAGTACGGATTCCAACTATCTATCCATTGCCATATATTTTCACTCTTCCAAATTCTTCCATTTTACACTCATATAAAACCCAAGCTTACCTTCTCATAAAACCTTTACAAACTCTCATTCTTCTCCGGCGAAACCCTGCAAACGCTTGCAAGAATCCTATTCTTCTTACCAAATGGCTTCTTCTTCTCAAGCTATCTCCCCTGCACACTCTCCGATGAACTCACCAGAACACTCACCTACTCATTCTGAACTTTCAGAAAACCCCCATCTCGCCAAAAATATTGAACAAGAAGATTCTGGCGACACAGCAGACTTTGCTCCGACCACACATCTTCAAAACTTTATAGCAAAGGAACATTTCGAAAAGGTACTGCCAATCAAATCCAACAATTGCTATTTGGTCCCCTCACCCACTGCTTTCGGCGAAGTCCATGCCATTCTTCTGCACATAATGGAAAATCATATACTCTTCCCTCTACTTTCAAGAACAGCAAAGAAAATACCTGTTAGGTATTTAAACCCATTTTGGCAGAGCTGCTGATATGATAAAGATGATTATTTGATCAAAGGGTACATCTCAAAGCCGGACAACTCAGATCAATGTTCTCTCTGGAGTTCAATTTACCAACTAGAGGTCTTTTGGGATTCAAAAAATATGCGGAACAACCTACAGACGACGAGCTCTGTCGTTTTGTAGAAATGCTGGGGTACAACACCCACCTGAGGAAAAGAAATGACTTCCGCAGAGGCAGACTACCCCCTCTGTGGAACACCTTGTTTTCGATCCTCAACAGATGCCTGACAGGGAAGATATGCAGCATTGATCAAAGCTCGCATCCGATCTTAACCATCATGTATGGGGTCTACTACGATCTCCCACTCGATTACTCGACCATCATGCTGCAGGAGATCATCAATACAATCGACAGAAAGAACAACACCCTAAAGGCTAAAGAGACTGATCCCACATATCTACCGCCTCTGCAATTCCAAAGAATCTTGGGTGTTCTGTTCGAACCTCTGCTAATGATGCAGAAATGGCCAATGGAAGAACCAATTCCCAAACAGTTCCCGATGAACAAGAACATCCCCACCGATCATGCAGAAGGCTACAACCACTGCAGACCTCTTTCAAAAAGGCTTCTGAAATATGCCATGAACAAAACCCTTAAGAAAGAATATATACGCGATCACAGGACTCCAGAACCGAGCCCTGTGACACCCCCGCGTTTAGGTGTCCCCTTAGGAACAATAGTTGTAGAACCCCTCTTTGCAAAATCGAAGAAGAAGAAACTGGCAAAACATTTGGAAATCCAACGAAGTTTTATGGCCAAACATGACGAGCTCATGGGAAAGAGATCTTCTTCTAAAACCTCTGCCTCTACCCCAAAAACAAAGAAGAGGAAAACTGAAGAAGGCACCTCTACAAACATTGCAGAAGATCAACCTTCACCTCCTCGTGCCACAGAAGTTGGCTCCTCTGCTCCTCCCTCTTCTCCAAAATAGAAGAAGAAAAGAAAATCGAAAACCACAGAGGAAGGGGCACCAAAACCAAAGAGGAGGAAGACCAAAAAGAAGCTTGATAAATTGGTTACCATCACAGAAGAGGCAGCTGCAGAAGTGGTTGAAGAAGAGGTCGCAGGAACCCGGGTCGAAGATACTGCAGAAGAAGAAACTGCAGAAGTCGAAGTTGCAGAAGAGGGATATCAATCACCTTATGAATCCCCAGATCGATTCGCTCATCAAGGCAGCTTGAATGATTTTCTTCAACACCCTGAAATTGCCAACACCCTAAATACAGCTGGGTGGACGGCACAACCACTTGACCACCACACCTCAGAAGAACAAGACTTCTCTATCTATGGAATTGACACCAATCTGCAAGAAGATGATCAAACCCCCAGAGATCAACCATCTAAAACCCCTAACATTCTACAAAACCCCTTCATCCAACAGGGACTGGACGTCCACAGAAGGAGTCCAAACCATGCCTCAGAAGCTGAGTGGAATAGAGAAGAGGTTACAGAGGTTTTAGAAAGAATAGGAGGAGAAGAAAAAGGAAAAGGTGTCAAAGGTATAGAGGTCTCAGAGGTAGATTCTAATGAAGAAGAAGCTGACCAAATCCGAAAAGGTCTATATCATCCACATGTCATGCAATTATACGGCTCTCATCCAATGTACGACTTCTTAGTCACAAAGGAAGAAACAAGAAAAGATGCCAAAGTTGCAGAAGGCACACATCCCTCACCCCCTCCCAGTGCAACCCACACATCTAACTCCGCAGGTCTAGCTGCAGAAGGAGTTATTGAAAAAGAGCAGCACAGCTCGATCCAAACCCAACCCATCCAGCCAGAGGTCACTCTTTCGACTTCTGCGCCCACAGAAACCGGGGAATCTATTCCTAGGGAGTCTCCTCAGAGAGACTCACCTATAGTTCGTGATCAATCGCCCCAGATCACATCAGAACACCCTACAGAGGAATTCGTTTCCTCTGCCACGCACAAATTAGGGCCACCACTTCTTTCAGAGAGAAGTAGTGAGAACATAGACGAAGAGACTCTAGACAAGTCTCCAAGTCAACAGAAGAACATTTCGATACCCACCTCTGGAGTGGATTTGGACACTGTTCTTCCCAGAACTTCTGTAGCGACTGAAACTCTTGTTTCTTCTCAAAGATCAGATGGAAATCCTTCCACCCCCATCGTACAAACAAGGGTGAACGAAGGTGTCCTAGGAGCAGGAACTCACTCTGGAGACGAATGTGTTCCTCCAGAGGTTACAACAGGGACACAAGTATCAAGGGATGAGTTCCAAACCCTTGTCACCTCTGTGAACCAAACCATGAAAGAGTTGCAAAGCTCTTTCACATCTTTTGCAGAGACAACATCAACAGCCTTACAAAATCTGAACACCAAAATGGACAATCTGTCCACAGAGGTGAAATCAGCCATAACAGAGATGAAGTCTTCTGCTCAAACAACTGCCACAACTACAGCCACTTCTGTTGCTAAAGATTTCGGAATAGCTACAACATCTGCATTCAAGGAATCAGTCAAGCATTTCCTTGAACAAATGAACAAGCAATCCAACAAATCACAGAGCCTCACACCTACAGATCGACAGAAGGCTCTGCAAAACGTTCAAGCAGAAGCAATGCGTAACACAATACTGATGCAGCCAAAAGACTACATGACCAGAGCACAGCTAACAGAGCTCGGGCAAAATGTGATAAACCAGGTCACAGAAGTCATCGTCTCCTTCACTTCTGCAAATGCCAACTACGTGAAAGAATTCAGAAAAAGTGTCGGCAAAATGCGCTTCAACACAGAAGCAGAGCTTGCAACTCTAATCGGCCTCTGTGATGATGTATGTACGAAGTTGATGGGCGCAGGAGCAGAACTACCAAAGAAACCCAAAGCTTCTTGCAGAGCAGAGGGTACTTCTAATAAGAGTCAGGATTACTCTGATGATGACCATCCTGGTCCATCAGATCATCCTGAGGGGGAGAATATAAAGGAGAAAGCTACGACCAGAGGACTACATGCTCCACCAATCGCAGCAGAACCAATCAGCCAAGCCCCTCCACAACAAACCAAAGATCAACAAACTCAACAGACCACAGAGACAACACCCATCTCTGTGGAATCAACCGCTGAAGAAACCCATGTACCATAAGCTCAAAAGACCACAGAAGCAACACCCACCTCTGTGGAATTCCATACAATGTTTGGAGTAGATGTTCAAAATCTGTCATCCTCCACAGAAGAAGATCTTCCCTCCCAAACTACAAAACCAACAGAAAAACCCCAATCCATCCCAAGAAGAAAGTCTATTGCCCACAAACCAAAAAGAGCAACGACCTCTCCTTCTTCTGTTCTAAGGAATATGCACAGAACAATGACTGAACGAATGGCGCAGAGAGAAGAAGAAAGGCACAGGTTCACATTAGCTTTCAAAATGGCAAGAAGATTTGATATCCAACCTTTACAAACAGAAACCGAGCTGACAGAAGAAGTCACCAAAGAATCTCCAACAGAGGTTACAGAGCAAATCAAGCCAACAGAACCAACGCCACAAAAGTCCTCTCAAACACAAGTGTCAAAACCTACAGAGGCAACTCCCATCATTCCAACAGAAGCAACAGGTTCGGCACCTCCAAAAGCCAAAGACAAGGGAAAGGCAAAAATAACAGAAGAGCCCAAGAAAAAGAAATCAGTGCCCAATCCTACAGAAAAACTGATGAAGAGCTCCTTTGATGCTTTTCAAACTCCAAAGCCTGAAGAAGAGGACTGGGCATATGGATTAAAGCCCCTGTCAGACATTCCACTTACTGGCAGAGCTGCAGAAGTTGTTCAACAGATGGAGAGTCTCAGAAGACAAGTACCACCACATGGTCCAACATATGAAGAAATGGAAGAAGTGGTGTACAAATATCTCTACAAACAACCCTTTCAGAACCTCCATCCAACATACCAAATCACAAATCCGAACATCAGAGAAGAATTTGAGAACATCGTTAGCAGAACAAAGCCAAGAACCAAAGCAGAAGTCTTCTCAATTCATAAAATCAAAAAGGTAATCTTCTGCAGGTTCTCCTTCATAAGAACCTATCCAAGAGTCAGGTACAATCTTTACAGAGTCAAAAGGGTAAACAATTCAGAAACCACCTTCGCTGATGCTGACATAAGGAATCTGAATCCCTATGATCTACCTGAACTTCTGCAATGGACGAAGGACAACTACAACACAGAGCCAAACACCAGAGCCTATCAAGTGATGAGAAAAGCAATGAGGGAAAGGCTTCTAATCTACAGTCTGACAGACTTTCAGCTAGGAACGGATCTTGGTCTTAAACATCTGAATCTACGACCACCAGAGGATCGCTGCCCACCTGACGCCGTGCCTAACTCAATCATTACAGAACCAAGGTTCGGGTTAGTATTTCAAAACCCACAAGGCGAAGTCAAACTTTTTGTGAGCATGGACTGTCAGAAGTACGCAACTAGTACTCTGAACAAGTTCAGAGCAAACCTTGTAAAATACAGAGATACCGAGCAAATGTATAGAGACGCTGCAGATACCCTCATCAGAGAGATTGATGCTACAATACGCTTAAGAGAACTCTGCATCAGTTTCTACAAAGAGATCAGAGAAGTCGGAAGAGACAATAGAAGCTTCAACGATTTCAAAGACGCCAAAATCTGATTCTCAAACAACCAATCTCTGCAAACCATGTTAAAGTTTATCTTTCATTGTACTCAAATATAAAATGCCTCTGGCATACTTCTAAATGAAAGAACTTTCGAGGTATTGTTTAACCTCTGTCTTATCTAACTTAGCCTAACTTAACTCAAGTTCAAATTTTTTATTTTTCACTACTTAGGGGGAGATTGTTAGCTTCAATCTTCCTAATCATAGAAGTATTTAGAAGTAGTGAAAAATAGGCTAAGTAAAGAAAGCCTCTTACAGAGGCTGTGTCGAACTTACAGAGGCTCTGCCGAACTTACCGAGAGATCAAGGTCAAGAAGCTACAGAAGCTAAAGAGGCGTCCTACAGAAGCTCTGTCATACGCACAAAGAAGACCAAAGACTCGGAATCCGGTGAAGACTGCTCTACAAAGGACCAGACCGCAGAACCTCTGTAACACTTTACAGAGCCTCTGTGGTCCTCTCTAAAAGACCTGAAGATATTTATAATATCTTGCTACTGTTACTGGACATGTTCATCAACTTGCATGGTAGCATGCCCTGTCCATCTTCAACGTGTCAAACTCTGATTGGATTCAATAGGGCTTAGTACATAATAGACGTCTGTTGCATTAAATGCAATACATCACGTCAAACTGTTCATGCCATCCGTTCTACTATTCATACCGCCCATTCTGAATAGTAGCTTATGCTTTATGGTCCCCTTAGAGTAGTATATAAGGAAGACTCACGTTGAGTTCTTCCTAATCGAGAATTAAGAGACAAAAACATCAAGAACATATAGCTTATATACTTTGAGAGTCATATATGTTTTAAAGCTTTGCTTACTCAGTGTTCTTAAATCTGTTCTTGATATATATATATATATATATATATATATATATATATATATATTCAGTAAACTTTGAGATATTATTTCCTGTTCACTGTTTATTTATACTGTGTTCTAAATCTATCAATCATATTTGTTAGTTCTTCAAATACGCTTCCGCATCAAACATAAACTTGAACTAATAGATCTGATAATCTTGTTTAAAACAAAACGGGAACCAACAGTATATCTTTCAAAGACAAATAATGAGCATGAAAATCTTAATCTTCTGAAAAGTGGAAATGTTACAAGATATCCAGAGTTCGGAGTCTCCTTAAGAAATGACAGGAATGAAAAGATTTTCTTCAGACCAGAAGAAGTGGCAAAGTATTGTTCAGGAACTTTAAGGTTCATCAAGCACATTGTGGAGAAAAAGCTACAAAAGGGAAAACAAGTTGAAGAGATTCAAGAGATCATAAAAAATATTAACAGAAGGCTTACTCTGAGAAATGTACTGGTTTTGAAGATTGTTCCAGCACTAAAAGAGTATGATGATGAGTAGTACAGGACTATTTGTCAAAAAGGGGAGATTGTTAGATCTGAAGTTTTGTCAAAAGTTACAAGTGTTGGATCTAAACTGAAGACTCAGAGTTCTGAGTTAGAAGACTTAGAAGTTTTGATCTGAGAAGTCTCGAAAAGATTACAAGTGTGGAATCTGAACAGCAGGGTCAGAGTTCTGAGTAGGAGACTCAGAACTTCTGATGATGAAGATGAAAATATCATAAGTGCTTAAAGGAAGTTCTGAAGTGCTTGATCAGAAGGATGTTCAGAAGTTCTGAATATGTTGTTCAGAACTTATGTCTTAGAATATTTTTAGTTATATTTTGTTACTAATTAGGACACGTGTAATTGTTCTATTAGTCCGTTTCTCATATGTATTGTAGCTTTAGTATTTCCTTACAGTATATATAGGAGTTAGCAACTGTAAGCTAACTAATCTTTGGCATAACTTTCCGCATAGATTTGTATTCACTTTTGTAATCTTTGAGAGATTCTCTCTCTAGATTTGTAATATGTTCTTGATTGAATACAAGTGCATTGATCCAATTCTCTGTTTGATTGTTCTTAATTACTCGTAATTGATTGTAAGATTGAATCCTGGTTTCTACAGTTCCTTCTTCGAGCAAATTCCGACCAAGTTCTTAAGCTGAATTCCTACTCAACTCGTGGTCTAACGACGGATTCTTTGTTTTAAAATGAGAATGCATTTGTCTTATCACTCAAAACTCACTCGTTGTCATTCTTGTGGGCTTATCGGAACGAGCTCGAGTTTCTACATATTAGAGATGATTTTCGTGCACTCAGTCGGGGTTACGAAGTACATTGAATCTGACTTTTCAAGGTTGAAAATATGATGAATAAGAGCTATTTTCAAGGGGGAGCCGATCCTACATTTGAAGAAATGCACCACTAAAGGTTTTCAAGAAAATCAAGGGGGAGAGGGGCTAAAGATTTAAAGATGATTTTGCTTTCCAAAACTTTAGGGGGAGAATGTTAGAACATTTTATGTTAGAAAGTTTTGTAAAGCAAAGGCCTTGGGCCTAATGGGCTTACATGTCTAAACGGGCTTGGGCTTAATTTTTGTAACAAGGGAGGGGCAGTATAAATAGGACTTGTTATGTAGTTTGTAACTAACAATTTCATAATTCAAAATGTAGCTCTCGAATCATATTGTGTTCTCTCTAGATTAGGTTTAAATTTCAATAAAGAATTAGTTGTCTCCTACCTCATCTTGTTACTGTATCTTGAATTGTTGTAGATCATGGGCCTCACATTTGGTATCAGAGCCAAATCGACGAATTTTTCTTCGATACGATCATCAGATCTCGACAATTCAAGTGAATTTTAGCCCACTCTATTGGCCTTTTTGAACGTATTCGGATAATGTTCTATTGAGGATTTCGAATTTTCTGTGATTTGGACTTTTTGGATTGGAATTTAGGATCTCAGCATTCGATTTCTACTCCTGAACATCTTTGATTCAGGATTCATCACCAAATTCTTCCTAGATTTCAAGAATTTTGAGAATCTTGAAGTTTTTGCCAAAAAGTTTGAGTTTACTGTATTTGGATAAAAATTGGACATTTTTGGACGAATTACAAGTTAGAAATAACTAGAGAACTATGCGAAATTGAATTTCGAATCTGTGTGAACAAGAATCGTCAAATTTGGTTAACAATTGAAAGAGTTATGGCAGAATTTGTGATTTTTGGTG
This sequence comes from Saussurea involucrata, assembly GCA_033807775.1. Classification (NCBI taxonomy): domain Eukaryota; kingdom Viridiplantae; phylum Streptophyta; class Magnoliopsida; order Asterales; family Asteraceae; genus Saussurea; species Saussurea involucrata. The sequence continues at coordinate 100,580,874 of CM066315.1, forward strand.
AAGTTCTTGAAGTTTTCGGATCATTCATATAGTTCTCGGTTCGTTCATAAGTTTTCAGATCACTCATAAGGTTCTCGGATCCTTCATCAGAGGTTTTCGGAATGGGTGTGACTTGACAAGTGTGGATTTCGGATTACAAGTGATTCAAAAAGGGGGGAATTCGCATTCATCTAATCCGAGAAGTATCAGATTTCGGATTGAGTTAGATCCGAAAAGTGTAGAATTCGGATTGTGTTAGATCCGAAAAGAGTGAGAGTTCGCATTCCATTAATTTAAGAAGTCAAGTATTCGGATCTGTTTGTTCCGAAAAGTTCATAACTCGGATCAAGTTTGTTCCGAGAAGTTATAGTTTTCGGATTGAGATTGGTCCGAAAAGCAAAGAATTGGCATACCTTTGATCCGAGAAGTACAGTTCTCGGATTGTGCTTATACCGAGAAGTTCAGTGTTCGGACTCTTCTCTTCTCTTCCGTGAAGTGATAATTTTTCGTATGCTTCTTTATCCGAAAAGTGATGTTTTCGGATCCTTCACTATCCGAGAAGTGGTGGTTTTCGGATTGTGCTTGTTCTGAAAAGTTGAGGAAAGTTGAGGATTTCAGATTCAATTTAATCCGAAAAGTTTTTGTTTTCGGATCCAAGTCTTCCGAAAAGTTTGTTACTCGTGTGGCATCACTCTTACATTTATTTAGTCACACATATCTATCTCAGTGACATCGATTTGTGATCAATTCCTAGAATCCCCTATCGTGTAGTGTGTGGTTTTTACTGTTCCTTCTTCGAGCAAATTCGGACCTAGTTCTTAAGCTGAATTCCTACTCAACTCGTGGTCTAACGATGGATTCTTTGTTTTAAACTGAGAATGCATTTGGCTTATCACTCAAAACTCACAAGTTGTCATTCTTGTGGGCTTATCGGAACGAGCTAGAGTTTCTACATATTAGATATGATTTTCGTGCACTCAGTCGAGGTTATGAAGTACATTGAATCTGACTTTTCAAGGTTGAAAATATGATGAATACGAGCTATTTTCAAGGGGGAGCCGATCCTACATTTGAAGAAATGCACCACTAAAGTTTTTCAAGAAAATCAAGGGGGAGAGGAGCTAAAGATTTAAAGATGATTTTGCTTTCCAAAACTTTAGGGGGAGAATGTTAGAACATTTTATGTTAGAAAGTTTTGTAAAGCAAAGGCCTTGGGCCTAATGGGCTTACATGTCTAAATGGGCTTGGGCTTAATTGTTGTAACAAGGGAGGGGGAGTATAAATAGGACTTATTATGTAGTTTGTAACTAACAATTTCATAATTCAAAATGTAGCTCTCGAATCATATTGTGTTCTCTCTAGATTAGGTTTAAATTTCAATAAAGAATTAGTTCTCTCCTACCTCTTCTTGTTACTAGATCTTGAATTGTTGTAGATCATGGGCCTCACATTTGGTATCAGAGCCAAATCGACGAATTTTTCTTCGATACGATCATCGGATCTCGACAATTCAAGTGAATTTTAGCCCAATCTATTGGCCTTTTTGAAAGTATTCGGATACTGTTCTATTGAGGATTTCGAATTTTCTGTGATTTGGACTTTTTGGATTGGAATTTAGGATCTCAGCATTCGATTTCTACTCTTGAACATCTTTGATTCAGGATTCATCACCAAATTCTTCCTAGATTTCAAGAATTTTGAGAATCTTGAAGTTTTTGCCAAAAAGTTTGAGTTTACTATATTTGGATAAAAAAATGGACATTTTTGGACGAATTACAAGTTAGAAATAACTAGAGAACTATGCGAAATTGAATTTCGAATCTGTGTGAACAAGAATCGTCAAATTTGGTTAACAATTGAAAGAGTTATGGCAGAATTTGTGATTTTTGGTGAAGTTCTTGAAGTTTTCGGATCATTATACAGTTCTCGGTTCGTTCATAAGTTTTCAGATCACTCATAAGGTTCTCGGATCCTTCATCAGAGGTTTTCGGATTGGGTGTGACTTGACAAGTGTGGATTTCGGGTTACAAGTGATTCAAAAAGTGGGGAATTCACATTCATCTAATCCGAGAAGTATCAGATTTCGGATTGAGTTAGATCCGAAAAGTGTAGAATTCGGATTGTGTTAGATCCGAAAAGTGTGAGAGTTCGCATTCCATTAATTTAAGAAGTCAAGTATTCGGATCCATTTGTTCCGAAAAGTTCAGAACTCGGATCAAGTTTGTTCCGAGAAGTTATAGTTTTCGGATTGAGATTGGTCCGAAAAGCAAAGAACTGGCATACCTTTGATCCGAGAAGTACAGTTCTCGGATTGTGCTTATACCGAGAAGTTCAGTGTTCGGACTCTTCTCTTCCGAGAAGTGATAGTTTTTCGTATGATTCTTTATCCGAAAAGTGATGTTTTCGGATCCTTCACTATCCGAGATGTGGTGGTTTTCGGATTGTGCTTGTTCTGAAAAGTTGAGGAAAGTTGAGGATTTCGAATTCAATTTAATCCAAAAAGTTTTTGTTTTCGGATCCAAGTCTTCCAAAAAGTTTGTTACTCGTTTGGCATCACTCTTACATTTAGTTAGTCACACATATCTATCTCAGTGACATTGATTTGTGATCAATTCCTCGAATCCCCTACCGTTTAGAGTGTGCTTTTTACTGTTCCTTCTTCGAGCAAATTCGGACCAAGTTCTTAAGCTGAATTCCTACTCAACTCGTGGTCTAACGACGGATTCTTTGTTTTAAACTGAGAATGCATTTGTGTTAGGTCTATGATCTTCATACAATCCAAGATATAAGAACAAGATGAGGAAGAACATTATTAGAAAAGTAAAACTAACCTAGAGAGAACACAAAGAGATTTAATGTCTACATCTTGTATTATGAATTCACTCTTTACAATGTTACATGTAAAGTCCTATTTATAGTCTTCCTCACTTGTTACAACAGTTAAGCATAAGCCCTTTAACACAGCTATTGCTTTACAAAACTTTCTAATATTAAGGACAACTACAGTGTCCTAACAATTTGGCTTATCACTCCAAACTCACAAGTTGTCATTCTTGTGGGCTTATCGGAACTAGAGATGATTTTCGTGCACTCAGTCGGGGTTATGAAGTACATTAAATCTGATTTTTCAAGGTTGAAAATATGATGAATAAGAGCTATTTTCAAGGGGGGCCGATCCTACATTTGAAGAAATGCACCGCTAAAGTTTTTCAAGAAAATCAAGGGGGAGAGGAGCTAAAGATGTAAAGATGATTTTGCTTTCCAAAACTTTAGGGGGAGAATGTTAGAACATTTTATGTTAGAAAGTTTTGTAAAGCAAAGGCCTTGGGCCTAATGGGCTTACATGTCTAAATGGGCTTGGGCTTGATTGTTGTAATAAGGGAGGGGAGTATAAATAGGACTTGTTATGTAGTTTTCTAACTAACAATTTCATAATTCAAAATATAGCTCTCGAATCATATTGTGTTCTCTCCAGATTAGGTTTAAATTTCAATAAAGAATTAGTTCTCTCCTACCTCATCTTGTTACTAGATCTTGAATTGTTGTAGATCATGGGCCTCACATTTGGTATCAGAGCCAAATCGACGAATTTTTCTTCGATACGATCATCGGATCTCGACAATTCAAGTGAATTTTAGCCCAATCTATTGGCCTTTTTGAAAGTATTCGGATATTGTTCTATTGAGGATTTCGAATTTTCTGTGATTTGGACTTTTTGGATTGGAATTTAGGATCTCAGCATTCGATTTCTACTCCTGAACATCTTTGATTCAGGATTCATCACCAAATTCTTCCTAGATTTCAAGAATTTTGAGAATCTTGAAGTTTTTGCCAAAAAGTTTGAGTTTACTGTATTTGGATAAAAAAATGGACATTTTTGGACGAATTACAAGTTAGAAATAACTAGAGAACTATGCGAAATTGAATTTCGAATCTGTGTGAACAAGAATCGTCAAATTTGGTTAACAATTGAAAGAGTTATGGCATAATTTGTGATTTTTGGTGAAGTTCTTGAAGTTTTCGGATCATTATACAGTTCTCGGTTCGTTCATAAGTTTTCAGATCACTCATAAGGTTCTCGGATCCTTCATCAGAGGTTTTCGGATTGGGTGTGACTTGACAAATGTGGATTTCGGGTTACAAGTGATTCAAAAAGTGGGGAATTCACATTCATCTAATCCGAGAAGTATCAGATTTCGGATTGAGTTAGATCCGAAAAGTGTAGAATTCGGATTGTGTTAGATCCGAAAAGTGTGAGAGTTCGCATTCCATTAATTTAAGAAGTCAAGTATTTGGATCCGTTTGTTCCGAAAAGTTCAGAACTCGGATCAAGTTTGTTCCGAGAAGTTATAGTTTTCGGATTGAGATTGGTCCGAAAAGCAAAGAACTGGCATACCTTTGATCCGAGAAGTACAGTTCTCGGATTGTGCTTATACCGAGAAGTTCAGTGTTCGGACTCTTCTCTTCCGAGAAGTGATAGTTTTTCGTATGATTCTTTATCCGAAAAGTGATGTTTTCGGATCCTTCACTATCCGAGATGTGGTGGTTTTCGGATTGTGCTTGTTCTGAAAAGTTGAGGAAAGTTGAGGATTTCGGATTCAATTTAATCCAAAAAGTTTTTGTTTTCGGATCCAAGTCTTCCAAAAAGTTTGTTACTCGTTTGGCATCACTCTTACATTTAGTTAGTCACACATATCTATCTCAGTGACATTGATTTGTGATCAATTCCTCGAATCCCCTACCGTTTAGAGTGTGCTTTTTACTGTTCCTTCTTCGAGCAAATTCGGACCAAGTTCTTAAGCTGAATTCCTACTCAACTCGTGGTCTAACGACGGATTCTTTGTTTTAAACTGAGAATGCATTTGTGTTAGGTCTATGATCTTCATACAATCCAAGATATAAGAACAAGATGAGGAAGAACATTATTAGAAAAGTAAAACTAACCTAGAGAGAACACAAAGAGATTTAATGTCTACATCTTGTATTATGAATTCACTCTTTACAATGTTACATGTAAAGTCCTATTTATAGTCTTCCTCACTTGTTACAACAGTTAAGCATAAGCCCTTTAACACAGCTATTTCTTTACAAAACTTTCTAATATTAAGGACAACTACAGTGTCCTAACAATTTGGCTTATCACTCCAAACTCACAAGTTGTCATTCTTGTGGGCTTATCGGAACTAGAGATGATTTTCGTGCACTCAGTCGGGGTTATGAAGTACATTAAATCTGATTTTTCAAGGTTGAAAATATGATGAATAAGAGCTATTTTCAAGGGGGGCCGATCCTACATTTGAAGAAATGCACCGCTAAAGTTTTTCAAGAAAATCAAGGGGGAGAGGAGCTAAAGATTTAAAGATGATTTTGCTTTCCAAAACTTTAGGGGGAGAATGTTAGAACATTTTATGTTAGAAAGTTTTGTAAAGCAAAGGCCTTGGGCCTAATGGGCTTACATGTCTAAATGGGCTTGGGCTTGATTGTTGTAATAAGGGAGGGGAGTATAAATAGGACTTGTTATGTAGTTTTCTAACTAACAATTTCATAATTCAAAATATAGCTCTCGAATCATATTGTGTTCTCTCCAGATTAGGTTTAAATTTCAATAAAGAATTAGTTCTCTCCTACCTCATCTTGTTACTAGATCTTGAATTGTTGTAGATCATGGGCCTCACATTTGGTATCAGAGCCAAATCGACGAATTTTTCTTCGATACGATCATCGGATCTCGACAATTCAAGTGAATTTTAGCCCAATCTATTGGCCTTTTTGAAAGTATTCGGATACTGTTCTATTGAGGATTTCGAATTTTCTGTGATTTGGACTTTTTGGATTGGAATTTAGGATCTCAGCATTCGATTTCTACTCCTGAACATCTTTGATTCAGGATTCATCACCAAATTCTTCCTAGATTTCAAGAATTTTGAGAATCTTGAAGTTTTTGCCAAAAAGTTTGAGTTTACTGTATTTGGATAAAAAAATGGACATTTTTGGACGAATTACAAGTTAGAAATAACTAGAGAACTATGCGAAATTGAATTTCGAATCTGTGTGAACAAGAATCGTCAAATTTGGTTAACAATTGAAAGAGTTATGGCATAATTTGTGATTTTTGGTGAAGTTCTTGAAGTTTTCGGATCATTATACAGTTCTCGGTTCGTTCATAAGTTTTCAGATCACTCATAAGGTTCTCGGATCCTTCATCAGAGGTTTTCGGATTGGGTGTGACTTGACAAATGTGGATTTCGGGTTACAAGTGATTCAAAAAGTGGGGAATTCACATTCATCTAATCCGAGAAGTATCAGATTTCGGATTGAGTTAGATCCGAAAAGTGTAGAATTCGGATTGTGTTAGATCCGAAAAGTGTGAGAGTTCGCATTCCATTAATTTAAGAAGTCAAGTATTTGGATCCGTTTGTTCCGAAAAGTTCAGAACTCGGATCAAGTTTGTTCCGAGAAGTTATAGTTTTCGGATTGAGATTGGTCCGAAAAGCAAAGAACTGGCATACCTTTGATCCGAGAAGTACAGTTCTCGGATTGTGCTTATACCGAGAAGTTCAGTGTTCGGACTCTTCTCTTCCGAGAAGTGATAGTTTTTCGTATGATTCTTTATCCGAAAAGTGATGTTTTCGGATCCTTCACTATCCGAGATGTGGTGGTTTTCGGATTGTGCTTGTTCTGAAAAGTTGAGGAAAGTTGAGGATTTCGGATTCAATTTAATCCAAAAAGTTTTTGTTTTCGGATCCAAGTCTTCCAAAAAGTTTGTTACTCGTTTGGCATCACTCTTACATTTAGTTAGTCACACATATCTATCTCAGTGACATTGATTTGTGATCAATTCCTCGAATCCCCTACCGTTTAGAGTGTGCTTTTTACTGTTCCTTCTTCGAGCAAATTCGGACCAAGTTCTTAAGCTGAATTCCTACTCAACTCGTGGTCTAACGACGGATTCTTTGTTTTAAACTGAGAATGCATTTGTGTTAGGTCTATGATCTTCATACAATCCAAGATATAAGAACAAGATGAGGAAGAACATTATTAGAAAAGTAAAACTAACCTAGAGAGAACACAAAGAGATTTAATGTCTACATCTTGTATTATGAATTCACTCTTTACAATGTTACATGTAAAGTCCTATTTATAGTCTTCCTCACTTGTTACAACAGTTAAGCATAAGCCCTTTAACACAGCTATTGCTTTACAAAACTTTCTAATATTAAGGACAACTACAGTGTCCTAACAATTTGGCTTATCACTCCAAACTCACAAGTTGTCATTCTTGTGGGCTTATCGGAACTAGAGATGATTTTCGTGCACTCAGTCGGGGTTATGAAGTACATTAAATCTGATTTTTCAAGGTTGAAAATATGATGAATAAGAGCTATTTTCAAGGGGGGCCGATCCTACATTTGAAGAAATGCACCGCTAAAGTTTTTCAAGAAAATCAAGGGGGAGAGGAGCTAAAGATTTAAAGATGATTTTGCTTTCCAAAACTTTAGGGGGAGAATGTTAGAACATTTTATGTTAGAAAGTTTTGTAAAGCAAAGGCCTTGGGCCTAATGGGCTTACATGTCTAAATGGGCTTGGGCTTGATTGTTGTAATAAGGGAGGGGAGTATAAATAGGACTTGTTATGTAGTTTTCTAACTAACAATTTCATAATTCAAAATATAGCTCTCGAATCATATTGTGTTCTCTCCAGATTAGGTTTAAATTTCAATAAAGAATTAGTTCTCTCCTACCTCATCTTGTTACTAGATCTTGAATTGTTGTAGATCATGGGCCTCACATTTGGTATCAGAGCCAAATCGACGAATTTTTCTTCGATACGATCATCGGATCTCGACAATTCAAGTGAATTTTAGCCCAATCTATTGGCCTTTTTGAAAGTATTCGGATACTGTTCTATTGAGGATTTCGAATTTTCTGTGATTTGGACTTTTTGGATTGGAATTTAGGATCTCAGCATTCGATTTCTACTCCTGAACATCTTTGATTCAGGATTCATCACCAAATTCTTCCTAGATTTCAAGAATTTTGAGAATCTTGAAGTTTTTGCCAAAAAGTTTGAGTTTACTGTATTTGGATAAAAAAATGGACATTTTTGGACGAATTACAAGTTAGAAATAACTAGAGAACTATGCGAAATTGAATTTCGAATCTGTGTGAACAAGAATCGTCAAATTTGGTTAACAATTGAAAGAGTTATGGCATAATTTGTGATTTTTGGTGAAGTTCTTGAAGTTTTCGGATCATTATACAGTTCTCGGTTCGTTCATAAGTTTTCAGATCACTCATAAGGTTCTCGGATCCTTCATCAGAGGTTTTCGGATTGGGTGTGACTTGACAAATGTGGATTTCGGGTTACAAGTGATTCAAAAAGTGGGGAATTCACATTCATCTAATCCGAGAAGTATCAGATTTCGGATTGAGTTAGATCCGAAAAGTGTAGAATTCGGATTGTGTTAGATCCGAAAAGTGTGAGAGTTCGCATTCCATTAATTTAAGAAGTCAAGTATTTGGATCCGTTTGTTCCGAAAAGTTCAGAACTCGGATCAAGTTTGTTCCGAGAAGTTATAGTTTTCGGATTGAGATTGGTCCGAAAAGCAAAGAACTGGCATACCTTTGATCCGAGAAGTACAGTTCTCGGATTGTGCTTATACCGAGAAGTTCAGTGTTCGGACTCTTCTCTTCCGAGAAGTGATAGTTTTTCGTATGATTCTTTATCCGAAAAGTGATGTTTTCGGATCCTTCACTATCCGAGATGTGGTGGTTTTCGGATTGTGCTTGTTCTGAAAAGTTGAGGAAAGTTGAGGATTTCGGATTCAATTTAATCCAAAAAGTTTTTGTTTTCGGATCCAAGTCTTCCAAAAAGTTTGTTACTCGTTTGGCATCACTCTTACATTTAGTTAGTCACACATATCTATCTCAGTGACATTGATTTGTGATCAATTCCTCGAATCCCCTACCGTTTAGAGTGTGCTTTTTACTGTTCCTTCTTCGAGCAAATTCGGACCAAGTTCTTAAGCTGAATTCCTACTCAACTCGTGGTCTAACGACGGATTCTTTGTTTTAAACTGAGAATGCATTTGTGTTAGGTCTATGATCTTCATACAATCCAAGATATAAGAACAAGATGAGGAAGAACATTATTAGAAAAGTAAAACTAACCTAGAGAGAACACAAAGAGATTTAATGTCTACATCTTGTATTATGAATTCACTCTTTACAATATTACATGTAAAGTCCTATTTATAGTCTTCCTCACTTGTTACAACAGTTAAGCATAAGCCCTTTAACACAGCTATTGCTTTACAAAACTTTCTAATATTAAGGACAACTACAGTGTCCTAACAATTTGGCTTATCACTCCAAACTCACAAGTTGTCATTCTTGTGGGCTTATCGGAACTAGAGATGATTTTCGTGCACTCAGTCGGGGTTATGAAGTACATTAAATCTGATTTTTCAAGGTTGAAAATATGATGAATAAGAGCTATTTTCAAGGGGGGGCGATCCTACATTTGAAGAAATGCACCGCTAAAGTTTTTCAAGAAAATCAAGGGGGAGAGGAGCTAAAGATTTAAAGATGATTTTGCTTTCCAAAACTTTAGGGGGAGAATGTTAGAACATTTTATGTTAGAAAGTTTTGTAAAGCAAAGGCCTTGGGCCTAATGGGCTTACATGTCTAAATGGGCTTGGGCTTGATTGTTGTAATAAGGGAGGGGAGTATAAATAGGACTTGTTATGTAGTTTTCTAACTAACAATTTCATAATTCAAAATATAGCTCTCGAATCATATTGTGTTCTCTCCAGATTAGGTTTAAATTTCAATAAAGAATTAGTTCTCTCCTACCTCATCTTGTTACTAGATCTTGAATTGTTGTAGATCATGGGCCTCACATTTGGTATCAGAGCCAAATCGACGAATTTTTCTTCGATACGATCATCGGATCTCGACAATTCAAGTGAATTTTAGCCCAATCTATTGGCCTTTTTGAAAGTATTCGGATACTGTTCTATTGAGGATTTCGAATTTTCTGTGATTTGGACTTTTTGGATTGGAATTTAGGATCTCAGCATTCGATTTCTACTCCTGAACATCTTTGATTCAGGATTCATCACCAAATTCTTCCTAGATTTCAAGAATTTTGAGAATCTTGAAGTTTTTGCCAAAAAGTTTGAGTTTACTGTATTTGGATAAAAAAATGGACATTTTTGGACGAATTACAAGTTAGAAATAACTAGAGAACTATGCGAAATTGAATTTCGAATCTGTGTGAACAAGAATCGTCAAATTTGGTTAACAATTGAAAGAGTTATGGCATAATTTGTGATTTTTGGTGAAGTTCTTGAAGTTTTCGGATCATTATACAGTTCTCGGTTCGTTCATAAGTTTTCAGATCACTCATAAGGTTCTCGGATCCTTCATCAGAGGTTTTCGGATTGGGTGTGACTTGACAAATGTGGATTTCGGGTTACAAGTGATTCAAAAAGTGGGGAATTCACATTCATCTAATCCGAGAAGTATCAGATTTCGGATTGAGTTAGATCCGAAAAGTGTAGAATTCGGATTGTGTTAGATCCGAAAAGTGTGAGAGTTCGCATTCCATTAATTTAAGAAGTCAAGTATTTGGATCCGTTTGTTCCGAAAAGTTCAGAACTCGGATCAAGTTTGTTCCGAGAAGTTATAGTTTTCGGATTGAGATTGGTCCGAAAAGCAAAGAACTGGCATACCTTTGATCCGAGAAGTACAGTTCTCGGATTGTGCTTATACCGAGAAGTTCAGTGTTCGGACTCTTCTCTTCCGAGAAGTGATAGTTTTTCGTATGATTCTTTATCCGAAAAGTGATGTTTTCGGATCCTTCACTATCCGATATATGGTGGTTTTCGGATTGTGCTTGTTCTGAAAAGTTGAGGAAAGTTGAGGATTTCGGATTCAATTTAATCCAAAAAGTTTTTGTTTTCGGATCCAAGTCTTCCAAAAAGTTTGTTACTCGTTTGGCATCACTCTTACATTTAGTTAGTCACACATATCTATCTCAGTGACATCGATTTGTGATCAATTCCTCGAATCCCCTACCGTTTAGAGTGTGCTTTTTACTGTTCCTTCTTCGAGCAAATTCGGACCAAGTTCTTAAGTTGAATTCATACTCAACTCGTGGTCTAACGACGGATTCTTTGTTTTAAACTGAGAATGCATTTGTGTTATGTCTATGATCTTCATACAATCCAAGATATAAGAACAAGATGAGGAAGAACATTATTAGAAAAGTAAAACTAACCTAGAGAGAACACAAAGAGATTTAATGTCTACATCTTGTATTATGAATTCACTCTTTACAATATTACATGTAAAGTCCTATTTATAGTCTTCCTCACTTGTTACAACAGTTAAGCATAAGCCCTTTAACACAGCTATTGCTTTACAAAACTTTCTAATATTAAGGACAACTACAGTGTCCTAACAATTTGGCTTATCACTCCAAACTCACAAGTTGTTATTCTTGTGGGCTTATCGGAACTAGAGATGATTTTCGTGCACTCAGTCGGGGTTATGAAGTACATTAAATCTGATTTTCAAGGTTGAAAATATGATGAATAAGAGCTATTTTCAAGGGGGGCCGATCCTACATTTGAAGAAATGCACTGCTAAAGTTTTTCAAGAAAATCAAGGGGGAGAGGAGCTAAAGATTTAAAGATGATTTTGCTTTCCAAAACTTTAGGGGGAGAATGTTAGAACATTTTATGTTAGAAAGTTTTGTAAAGCAAAGGCCTTGGGCCTAATGGGCTTACATGTCTAAATGGTCTTGGGCTTAATTGTTGTAACAAGGGAGGGGAGTATAAATAGGACTTGTTATGTAGTTTTCTAACTAACAATTTCATAATTCAAAATATAGCTCTCGAATCATATTGTGTTCTCTCTAGATTAGGTTTAAATTTCAATAAAGAATTAGTTCTCTCCTACCTCATCTTGTTACTAGATCTTGAATTGTTGTAGATCATGGGCCTCACAAACATATGTCTCTATGTGAATTTTCTATCTATAATATAACCACAGAAATTTGAAGAAGCCTTAGTTGATCCATGTTAGATCACTGCAATGCAGAAAGAGCTTTCTCAGTTTGAAAGAAAAAGAATTGAGATTGGTTCCTCGTCCTTCCAAATAAAAAATCATAGGAACCAAGTGGTTCTTCAGAAATAAAATGGATGCAGAAGGTACTATAATCAGAAACAAGGATAGACTTGTGGCTCAGGGTTATTGGCAAGAGGAAGGAATTAAGTATGATGAAACTTTTGCACCTGTTGCTAGATTGGTAGCCATCTGAATATTCCTGGATCATGCTGCATATAAGAACTTTAGAGTGTTTAAAATGGATGTCAAAGGTGCCTTTCTTAATGGGGATTTAGCTTAAGAAGTCTATGTGAAACACCTCCTGGATTTGAAGATGCCACTCATCCTGACTATGTCTACAGATGAGACAAAGCCCTTTATGGTCTCAAGCAGGCTCCTCGTGCCTGATATGATACCGTGGAAAATTTTCTTCTGAAAAACATGTATTCTCGAGGTAAGATTGACAATACTTTATTCATCAAGAAAACTGCAGGTAATCTCATTCTTGTTCAAATATATGTGGATGACTTAATTTTTTGTGCCACAAATGAGTCTATGCGTGATGAGTTTGCTTCTCTCATGGAAAGTCAATATGAGATGATCATGATGGGAGAGCTCACATTTTTCTTAGGTCTCCAAGTAAAACAAACTTCTAAAGTAATTTTATAAATCAAAGTAAATATATTCGTGATCTCCTCCAGAAGTTTAAATTTGAAAATTGATCCCCCATGAAAACTTCTATGACACCACCTTTGAAAATTTATTCTAATCCATATGGTAAATCTATTGATGTTATGAATTATCGAGGTATGATTGGGTCTCTTGTTTATCTTACTGGCAGTAGACCTGATATAATGTTTGCTACTTGCTTTTGTGTGAGTTACCAAGCCAATCCTAAAGAATCTCATCTGGTTGCGATTAAACGCATCTTTAGGTATCTAAAAGGTACCATGCATCTGGGTCTTTTGCATCCGAAAGATTCATTTTTTGATCTAATTAGGTATTCATATTCTGATATCGCAGTATCAAAAGTTGACAGGAAAAGTACTACTGGGAGCTGTCTACTTCTTGGTGGTAAACTTGTTAACTGGTTTAGCAAGAAGCAGAACTCAGTTTTCACTTCTACTGCGGAAGCTGAATATGTAGCTTCTGGTAGCTTTTGTGCTCAAATTCTTTGGATGAAGAATCATCTGAGGGACTACAATCAGCTTTTTACTCATGTACCAATTATACGTGACAACTCTAGTGCAATTGTCATTGCCAATAATCCACTTCTTCACTCAAGATCAAAGCACATTGACATCATATATCATTTCATCGGATATCACATCTCCGAAGGTGATGTAGAGATGCACTTCATTCCTACCGATCTTCAGTTTGCAGATATCTTCACCAAACCCTTTGATGAATCAAGGTTTAAAATTTTCACCGGGGAACTTGAAATGTTGTATTTAGAAGTATAATTTTTCTATATTAAAAAAATTATTATTCGGAAATTGTCACCGAAATTGAAATCGGTGAATTTTCCCGATTTTAACATTGGTGGATTCTCCAGATTTCTAATCGGTGGATCCTACCGATTTTCCAATCGGTAACTTTCACCGATTTTCCATAATTGGTGAATTCTACTTTGGTGAAACCCCCTCTATTCAGTGGTTTTGATCGGTGGTTTCAACGACCAACACCTTCTCACCGATCCTAATTCCCACCGATTTCGTACAAACTTTCCTACCGATTTCCTAGCGAATTTTTTGAGTCTATCTATCTCAGATACCAATGATGATATCACCCAACGTCGTGTGTCAGTTTTCAAGATGTGACTTTTACACTTCCCCATTTTACTAAACCGTTCCCCTGCCACACATTTTTGAATTGTAATTATTCCCTATCTTAAATAAACCCTAATTTTTAAATTGGTAACCGTTCCCACCCTTTCGTATTCCCTCACCCTTTACGTACCTGAATACTCCTCCCACGAACTCTCTCTTTCTATCGTCTCTACAACTTGCAACTAGCCAACTACTACTACTTCAATGGAATCCTCAACACCTGTCAAGGCTCCCAAGGTTGACAAATCTTCCAAGGCAGTGCCGACTTGCCATGATGGCATGCAGTTCCACCCATGAAACCACGATGCACGCTTTGAAATTGATCTGAACCACAAGGAGTTCAACCCGGAATCATTCTTTCTTCAAAGATCTCCTGTACAACATTATTTTACATGCAAATCATTCATTGGCCAATTTTGTCTAACCTGGGTCTATGATCCATCAAATGAGTCCATTTCCGTGTCCATTCTTACTGATGATGAAGACCACGACTTGACCTTTGGCGTGGAAGATGTTCGTGTTGTTCTTCATCTACCCTCTTTTCCTAACCATGATCAGCTCCCTCTTCGAACTGAACATGAAGAAGTTGTGGAAGTTCTCAACTACTGTCGTGATTCCAATTCCAAGGGTCCCTGTACCGTTCTTTGCAAACATATGGGAGGTGTGTGGAACTTCTTCTTTGCACACTTCATTCACTGCCCCTGTCGTAAAACCAGTGGCCATGATCAGTCTCCCTCCTACATCACTCAGCGAGCGTACACCCTCATTTTCCAGCGAAAGGTGGATTTCGCTCAATACTTTCACCGAGTTGGTGAATGTGATCACACCACTCAAACGTCCTCAGGTGGCTTTTTCCGTTTTATTTCTACGATCATTCACCACAAGATGTCCAAGGCTCTAGATGCCGATAAGAAATCGGCAAATCCGAAGTTCATCTACGAGTACTCCGCACCGATTGTCGGCAAGGTAGTCCTCAACAGAGAGACACTCTCCACAGATAATGCTCTCCGCCTACGTATGTTTTCTTTCATCAATACTCCCGATTTGCACTGGGGAGAGGCCGAATCTCCTACCTTCGTTCATTCGGAGGTACCCTCGGTGTCTCCTACTGCAGTGGACCATCCCCCTTCTACCCGAGTGAAATTGGGGGGCAAGGAAAAAAAAGGCCCCAGTACCTTTGTACCCTCTTCTGCGACCTTGCCACTGAAAAAACCTTCGGTGGCTACCTAGGTCACCATCCCCTCTCAAAAGCGGAGGCACTCATCATCCCCTCCCAAGTCTTCTCTAAAAAGACTTAGGAAACCTTTGATGGGTAAACCCACACCATCAATCAATGATTCTCAACATTTGAGGGCTGAAGTTGTTCTCCCTATTGGGCCAAGGGAAACCAGTTTACCCAATGCCACATCCTCTAAAGTCTCTCAAAAGGCTTCGGTTGTACAAACGGGGACCCAACACATCCCTTCATCCACTTTCTTCGTAGAGGATGAAGATGACTTGGACTTCTCCCCCATCCGAGGTGTTGTTTTTTTACTTCACGGCCTTTCACCCGAAACGCTTCACGTCTACGACTATGCACAACCAGAAGAAGGGTCGGCCATTCTAGGGGTCTGTCCCGATGGTATGGGTGACACTAGCCCAACATCCATGTACCTCATCAAAATCCTTCCCCACACAACTCTCCCACCTCTCAGCGAAGCCCCTCGTATATCCCCTCTCACTGAAGCCCCTCCCCGATCCCCTCTCACCGATATCCTTCCCTGATTCCCCAACCCCCACCGACAACCCAAACTTCCATCCCCTCTCCACCGAAAAACACCCCACAAAGGCACACCCCACCAAAACCCCACTCACCAACAAACTCCAACTAACCAACCTCTCCCCTATCCTCCTCCTCTGAAAGTGCTTTCTCTCCAGACCCTTCTCCGTATAGTTCACCAATTAGTCACATTAACCGTGTTCTCCACTTGACTTCTCCCTCCACCGATGCTACTTCCTGAACCCTCCCTAACCAACCCCCTACACCCACTCATCCTCTCATCCCTCAGGTCGAACCTGTCAGGCCTCCACCTCAACCATCTACTTCTTCCCTTCCAAGGGATGGATTTCTGAAATTTAGGACATCAATCGCCAGCATCAGTTGATCAGGGGCCAGTTCAAGTCATTTAAGTGGGCCCTCATTCACTTCATCTCCCAGACATCTCAGCGGGTCAGAGCTCTTGAAGATAGGGCTGGTTTGGTGGAAACTTTTTCCAGCTCTTTTGGACCTAATCTGCAAGATTTGGCTAAACCGTTCTCCACCTCTCTGGAATCGGTGGATAAAAAGTTGGAGGATTTCATCACCTCCAACACCCACTTGACTATCTCCATGGCTTCCCTGAAATTGGCCTCCAACGCTCGTGAAGCGAAGGGCCGATGTTTGAAATAATATGTAGATGGTCATCAGGACCTGCACTCGAAGATCCTGGAGTCTGTTCAACAACTCCACTCCAAGGTCGATTCTCTCCCCCAAACTCATGACTGGGAGATTTACCTTGGAGACAGTGTCTTTGCTGGGGATGACCGGGATATCATTCTGAAAATGGTCTAACATCTGGATCGGGTATCCGAGTTTTTGAAGATTTCTTCTCCCAAGGCTGCTAAGGGGGAGAAAGTTGCACAGGAGGAGAAAAATCAGCCTCGCCGCCGAAAACCTGTCATCCGAAATATCTCCAGCAGCCTCTCCAAAACCTATACCGATTCGGGAAACTACTCCAAAGAAAGGAACTGACGTACCAGTTCAGAGGATCAATCTAGTCCAACCGATGTAAGAAAGGTAAAAGACAAAGAAAAGGAAAAACTATCTGCCAAAGAAGAGGCAATGACAGAGAGGGAAAGAAGGGAAGATGCCAAGTACGGGCAAAGGCAACAGGGGCGGACTCTCTCTGTAATAACCAGGTATTTTATCTAATTTAAATTTGAAAATTTTATAAGTTTTATGTTAGTGTTTTATGGAGTAAGAAGTTAAGGGGTAAGTTTTAATTTTGTTTTGAAAGTTTAGGGGTATTTATTGCCAAGTGAGATAAGTTTAAGGTTTGTTTGGTCTTTTATCCAAACCTCTTTAGCCAAAACCGACTTCCTATTTTAGTAAGGATAGGTGTCCATTTTTCAATTAAAAGAAAATATCCTAAGTGTTAGTGTGTGTAGTGTGTTCGGTTTAGAGAGAGAGAGAGAGAAGGAAATCGAGAGAGAAATTAAGGGAAAGAAGAAGGAGGAAATCCAGAGTTTGCTGCTGTGATTTAAAGGACCAAACTGAAGTAAGCAAGGTAACAAATCCATCCTTGTATGTGTTTTAATTTCTTAAAAGTATTCTTGAGTTTGCTAGTTAAGTTTTTAGGTGGGTTTTGTTAAAAATGGATGTTTTGGGAAATCTAAGCTTAAAAGTACGATTTCTGGGTAAATATTGGACTGAAAGTCGTTTTTGCTGAGCTTATTAAAAAAGACGGTGAACAGTAATTTTTCATGTTTTCGCAACAGTAGGTTGCGAGAAGTGGGGTTTTCGCAACAGTAGGTTGCGAGAAGTGAGGTTTTCGCAACAGTGGGTTGCGAGTTCTGAGGTTTTCGCAATAGTGGGTTGCGAGTTCTTTGGTTTTCGCAACAGTGGGTTGCGAAAAGTGAGGAATTCGCAAGCTGTGGGTTGCGAAAAGTGTTAAAATACAGATTTATTAATGAGGTGTATTCTTGTTAATTAACTATTTCAGATAGTAAAATTCAAAGATAAAAGTGGGACTTGTTGAAGAGATTGTTGGAGAACTATTGGAAAAGCATTCAGGTGAGTTTTATTTAAAAAGGTTTTTCAACTGGAATACATATATATGTGATTTATATCTATATGAAATGGATATTTATGGATTGAGAATGTGATACATAATGTGATTATGTGTTTTTATTGAAATGTTTATATACATGATGATATACTGTAATTATATGAGTATTCTGCGAGAATACGGGGCCGGGATCCGAGGTGCGGACCGGTGTGTTGCCGGGTTCCGGTAAGCGGACAGGCGTGTTTACTGTAGATGTTGTACAGCAGAGTGAATTGACTAGTTGGCTTGCAACCACTAGTTTGGCCAATTGTGGAGGAATAAGAGGGAATGAGTGGATACGAAACGCAAGTCTTGGTTGGTATTTAATTACGTGTAATATATGTGTGTTTGTATTAAAAAGGTTTTATTTAATTGGAATCTTGGCAAGTTTCAACTGACAGGGATTTTCTCACTGGACCATTAGGTCTAACCCTCATCATTTCTGTTTTAAAAATATGTATTCCAGGTTGAGGATCGTTCGTTAGCAAAGGGAAGAATTAATGTGTAAGGCGGGGTTAATAGCTGAAAAGGATTAGGAACTGAATAGGTGTTATGTTGTATCGTTTCGAGACTGCTGGGACCGTACGTGATTTGTTTGGTATTTTCTTTTTATGAATATAACGATTTGATGCAATATATGTTATTTGAAACATGTTTGGGAAACCGGGTTGTTACAGATGGTATCAGAGCCCTAGTTTAAGGGATTTAGGTATTAGTATATGTACCTAGACTTAAACTGCATGTGAAGTAGGATGTCCCTATTATTTTAGAACCTTGGGATATTAAGTATAACAAGGTAGAAGGAACATCATGTAAGGTAAATTCGAGTTACACCTGGCCAGTGTAATTGTGAACTTACAGTTACATGATTGGACTGGAATACCTTATTATATGGGGTATGTGCCTATGTGTATATTAACCTTGTTGAAATCTACAGAGTGGCAAGTCGGTCTCGACGTATGGATAGAGACGAAGACAGGTATATTTATATAAACTCTACACGTGCTAAAGTGCTATTTGACTTCGGTACAAACTGATTAATTGTATTTTCAATCTTTTGTTGCTTATATGCGTTAGAAAAGAATTTGATAATTGTATTGGTAATATAGATAGGAGTGGAGTGCCTATTAAGTTGTTTTTGATAATGTTGTCGGATTTTGAGGTAGTAGTAAGTATAGGATGGTGTTGGAACTTGATTTTTGTTAAAATTGTCGATTAGGTAATGATAAGTGATCCACGGTAATTCGGTATATATTGAAATAAGTAGTTATGATGAAAGAAGAGATTGTCGAGTGATTGATTTATAGTTTCCGTTTGTTAACAAGTTTTATATTAAGGATATATGAATTAATTTCGATAAGGCTTAGTAATAGTGTAGGTTTGGAAGCATTTGGTGTGAAAAGAGGTTGGTTCTAATTTAGTAAGAGTGTAACAAATATTTTGGATGATATCGAATTTAGTATGCTTATCCATTATGATATTGCTTGGGATAAATTTAAGTGAGAAATCAGGGATAATTGAACTAGAAAGTAAAGATTGTTTTTGGGAGTGATTAGTAAGGAAAAGCTATTAGTGATCAAGGTGATAACCCGTTATCATATGTGTTTGGATTTGAAAGATTTATCAAGGTGGTAGTAAAATTTATTGTATGAGAACGAAAGTGGATGGTAGTATAAATTGGAATGAATGATCTAACACTTGCAATTGTTTGCAAATTTTTTTTCTAATTGAAAGTGCATGTTAGAATTTTGGAAAGTTATTTCGAAAGTGTAGAATGTGGCGTTATGTATAATTCAGTATTTCAAACGCTAGGTTATGCCTCCAAATGTTAAAGTTTATGTTATGAATAAAATTTTAAACGTGTTAAATGATTTGTGATATATAAATATATATATATATATATATATATATATATATATATATATATATAACTTTGTGCTGAAAGAGGCACGGTGAAATATTGTACGTGGAAAGAGGCACGATGACATATTTTGTGCTGAAAGAGGCACGAGGTGAAATAAAGATGTACTGATTTTGTTATAAAGATGTTTTTATGGTTGTTATATTTTGTGGATGGGTGTATAGTGTAGATCCAATTTGTTTATTATCGTTTTGAAAGAATATGTTAACGATATTTGAAAAATGAAAAAGTGTGTGGTTGTTTCGGGCAATGGATGTGATTTCGGATTAACTCGGTTAAATTCCTGATATGAGGTGTGGTGAAATTATTGGTTAAGTATAGTGATTGTGGGAATTGGGTGTGTGCGTATGGTTTGGAGGTGAAAGAAAGCTAGCTCATAGGATCGGTCTAGAGTAAGCACCTCCTAGTGAGCTATCCTTGGAGAAACTTATTTTATGTTGAGGAAAGAGTAGAAGAAAATAGTCGAATGTAATGATCGGGGTGAAGGACCATGGGATAGGACGTGGTAGTAGTATGAGAGTGATGTTGTGGCAAGTGTGGAAATCAATTGTAATCTAAGGTTCGGGGTCGGTGTAATTAATGCAAGAAAGTGTTGTCTGTCTTAGATATATTTTGGATTAGAGAAGTGACGATAGAGTTGGGGATGACCTATGGAGAAAAATTCAACTACGGGTTAAGGTGATACTCCAAGTTGATTTTGTAATCTATTGGGGAGTAGAATGTCGTTATTTTTTTTTGAGTGTTGGATTGTTGGGACATTTTAGAGACGGTGATCGAAGGCGCAGTGTGTACAGTCAGCCGAGGCCAAGGGAAAAGGTAGAGTACTTAGTGTAATTTATTGCTTTCTAGAACATAGGAGTATGTATGCTAGATTGCCTGGTGCTTATTACACTTTGTTGCATGACTATTACTTGCTAGTAGGAATTTATGCTAGTCCTGATAGGTTGTTAAGTGACTGCCTTATAAGTGGTATACAGTAGGAACTAAATAGCCTTAGAATATTTGATTTAGTTCTATTGCGCAGCTCTTGTTTGAGTCTAACCGTTGTGGGATAGAATCTTTATTTCGAATGTCTATCTGATTTCACACTGTATGCGACTGTGCATTCGCGAGGCGACTCGTCATGACTAGTGAAGATTCCGTCATAGCAAGGGTAGTAGGAAGAGGTGAACCTGGAGTCTGGATTTGTGAATGATATTGGTATGATTGATCTGGGATATTATACCTTGTTTGTATCACACGGGTTTTCCTCTTGGAGTAAGAGTTGTTGTAGTTAGGAGGGTACTAAATTGTTGGTATGCGCCTTGGTATTGAAGGGTTACGCATTGTGAGAGTTCATTCAGCCTTTCTCGTGTCGATTATGCGGAAGGGCTTAGCCGAAGCAAGTAAGTTTGTACCGTTAGAAAACACCGGATTGGATCAAAGGTGGAATGATGTGGGGGAAGCGTTGGCGATAGTGGGTCGCAAGGTTAGAAAACTAGGTTGCTGATAACCTGGACTTAACTGAAAGAGAATATGCATACTATGATAATAAAGTATAAGAAATTGATGCTTGAGAGTTTGCTGGATATAGAAAAATGGTTCAATGGGTTGGATGTTTACCTAATACTTCCCATGGATTGGAGAATTTAAGTTGAAAAAGGGATTTATATTAAGTGTTATGATTAGTGGGAAGAAAGCAATGATCAATAAATATTTTGATGGTCGTGTGATGAACCTTCTTTATGGAGTTGTTTAAGATAAAGAGTTGTTTTAAACTTGGTGCTGGACTTTGCATGTTAAGTCGTTAATGAGTTATATGATTAGTGACATGAAATTTTTAACGGAGTTGTGATGAATTCTTTTCGGCTTAGTTTTGTAGTGAAATTATTATATGATGATTTGGTAATTATTTTAGTTGGGTAAGGTGAGACCGGTGTTGATAATTTCAATTGCGGAGTGGTTTAAGTGAAACAAATGTCTAAAGATTTTTGTTAGTATTTTTGTGCTAAGTTGGAGATGTAAGGAATTGATGTGATAGCGAGTTTGTTATTTAATTAAGGAATGAATTGGTATTGATATTTGGATGGAAGTCGGTATGAGTTATGGTGGTGAGGTTATTGAGATAATTGAAATGTTTGAAATTGTGTTTTGCTGATATTCGAGAAATTAAGTTGCTATTTAGACTTTGTTTTAATTTGAGGGATGAATTGGTGTCAAGTGCAATTAAGTATGGTTGTGTGATTATAGTAATTATGCTATGCTTTCATGGGAAATGGAAATGGTAGGATGAAGTTTACGGGTTTGATAAAATTAAGAAATTTTTCCGTGATATAAAGTGATTCGTGTTGAGTATATTCTATTCCATGAAAGAGTATAAGAAATAGGTAGTAGTTACTAAGCAAATTTTATATTGAAAGTATATGTTTACGTTTTAGAGTTAGTATTGTAAAAGTGTAGAACACGACGTTTGTAGTAAAAGGCCGGTGAGGTTAAAAATAGTATTAGCGTGGTAAATGTCTCGAGTAAGCATATACTATTCTGTTATTTGGATTAGATTCATATGAGTATAAGTTATTTCTTTCTAAGAGATAAGTGAATTTTCGAGTTAATTTGAACCTTCGTAGGATTTGATTATCGAGTGTGTATCGTTGTTTTAGAGGGGCGGATTTCTTGTGAGAAATTAAAACTCTTGATGTTTTGGGTTGAAATATTGAAGTGGGAACAAATGGTAAACTAGAAGCAGTAAAGCGGTGGGTCTAGTAAAAAGTCCTTTGATGTGTTCATAGAATTTGATATCTTTTCAACAGTAGTTACCCTAGTTCGTTGCTTGAGTGAATTCCGGGACAGAATTCTTTTAAGGGGGAGATGTTGTAATAACCAGGTATTTTATCTAATTTAAATTTGAAAATTTTATAAGTTAAATGTTAGTGTTTTATGGAGTAAGAAGTTAAGGGGTAAGTTTTAATTTTTATTTGAAAGTTTAGGGGTATTTATTGCCAAGTGAGATAAGTTTAAGGTTTGTTTGGTATTTTATCCAAACCTCTTTAGCCAAAACCGACTTCCTATTTATGTAAGGATAGGTGTCCATTTTTCAATTAAGAGAAAATATCCTAAGTGTTAGTGTGTGTAGTGTGTTCGGTTTAGAGAGAGAGAGAAGGAAATCGAGAGAGAAATTAAGGGAAAGAAGAAGGAGGAAATCCAGAGTTTGCTGCTGTGATTTAAAGGACCAAACTGAAGTAAGCAAGGTAACAAATCCATCCTTGTATGTGTTTTAATTTCTTAAAAGTGTTCTTGAGTTTGCTAGTTAAGTTTTTAGGTGGGTTTTGTTAAAAATGGATGTTTTGGGAAATCTAAGCTTAAAAGTACGATTTCTGGGTAAATATTGGACTGAAAGTCGTTTTTGCTGAGCTTATTAAAAAAGACGGTGAACAGTAATTTTTCAGGTTTTCGCAACAGTAGGTTGCGAGAAGTGGGGTTTTCGCAACAGTAGGTTGCGAGAAGTGAGGTTTTTGCAACAGTGGGTTGCGAGTTCTGAGGTTTTTGCAATAGTGGGTTGCGAGTTCTTTGGTTTTCGCAACAGTGGGTTGCGAAAAGTGAGGAATTCGCAAGCTGTGGGTTGCGAAAAGTGTTAAAATACAGATTTATTAATGAGGTGTATTCTTGTTAATTAACTATTTCAGATAGTAAAATTCAAAGATAAAAGTGGGACTTGTTGAAGAGATTGTTGGAGAACTATTGGAAAAGCATTCAGGTGAGTTTTATTTAAAAACGTTTTTCAACTGAACTATTGAAACGTTTTTCACGGTGTGTTGCCAGGTTCCGGTAAGCGGACAGGCGTGTTTACTATAGATGTTGTACAGCAGAGTGAATTGACTAGTTGGCATGCAACCACTAGTTTGGCCAATTGTGGAGGAATAAGGGGGAATGAGTGGATACGAAACGCAAGTCTTGGTTGGTAGTTAATTACGTGTAATATATGTGTGTTTGTATTAAAAAGGTTTTATTTAATTGGATTCTTGGCAAGTTTCAACTGACAGGGATTTTCTCACTGGACCATTAGGTCTAACCCTCATCATTTCTGTTTTAAAAATATGTATTCTAGGTTGAGGATCTTTTGTTAGCAAAGGGAAGAATTAATGTGTAAGGCGGGGTTAATAGCTGAAAAGGATTAGGAACTGAATAGGAGTTATGTTGTATCGTTTCGAGACTGCTGGGACCGTACGTGATTTGTTTGGTAATTTCTTTTTATGAATGTAACGATGTGATGCAATATATGTTATTTGAAACATTTTTGGGAAACCGGGTTGTTACACTCTCAAACTGAAATCTCCACCAAAAATTAACCCTGGTCTGGGTCTATCTAAGGAGGAAATTGACCGAGCTGCTGATCTCCAAAGAACCTTGGATTAGGACACGGAACTCTCATTGAAGGTGGCTGACGAAGAAGCAGCCAAAGCAAAAACCAATGATCCCATCCTTGCTCAAAAATCGGAGCTAGGGAGCTTGGAAAGTTCGGCCAAAAGAGGCTAAAGAGGAAAAGGCCAGGGATCTTCGTTGGTACAACAGGACTCTGACCGAAAGGAGCAACATATCAAAAATCATCAATGTAAAAATCGGTATTGCCAAATTGTCAAAATCTGACATACGACTGATTCTAAATCGGCGGGATGGGACCGTGCGAAACGTCAAAAAATACAACTTGGACCAGTATGGGATGACAAAATGGTTTGAGATCACCGAATTTCCCCTCAACAACACCAACCCTCACAAGGATGTTTTTCTCATATACATCCATAAGTTGCTAGACGGGATGAAAGAAATCAAATATATGTATAACATTGACCTTTCTCCAAAAGAAGAAGCCCGACTTCGAACTGTCAAGGAAGAATCCAAGCCTCCCTCTGACTCCAACGAAAAATCGGTGAAATACACTATCTTCAGGGATTTGGCTGCTGCAAGGAAGGTCCCGAAAGTCAAAAATATTGACTTATCGGTACCAACTCTTAGGGCCTATCCTTCTACAACGGTGATCCTTACTCATATTCGAGGAATATTTTTTAATGATGCACTCATCCAAACCTGTTACTTCAGAGTTGAGCAGATTCCCCTAGCTGACTCAATTCTACTTGAAGGGATCCACGCTCTTATTCCCAACACCCCCCAATGGAGCTCCCCTCTACAAGGAATTGTTTGTCGAGTTGAAGAAATAGAAGTAGTTTTCTTTTCTTTTCTTTTTATATACTTGTCCTTACTTTTTGTAATCTTCCTTAAAGATTAATCCAAGTACTTCTTTTTGTCCATTGTGTAAATTTTCAATTCCTTTCCTTCTTTTGTAATTGTCGGATATACTTAACAAATCCATAAAGAACAAAAAGACCTAAAAGATAAAAAAGAATGGCCTATGTGAAAAGAACCCACATAGGGGAGATTGTTGGGACACCAAAGATTTGAAGATGACCTTCCTATCTCCTTATTATCCCACTTGTACTTAAAATATTTTTTCAGGTTCTTTGTAATAGCTTAGTCATACTTTAATAGTTCGGTAAGGTCGAAGATCAGCCGAAATCAAGAAGAAGTGAATCTACCATTATGGAATGAAGAAAAACTTCTCAGACTTCTTTCTAAGTTATCCTCCACCGATGTTTTCTCTTAGAAAATCAGTGGGAGGCTCACCGATTTTTGCCCCCATGCAAAATAGGTGGGAACCTCCAAGTTGCTTGGTGTCTGCCTAAAAGATCTCTCAATACCTTGCATTGATGGGGACATTCTCTGAAGTTGCAGAAAAAGATTATTTGGATCTTATACCTTTTTTAAGGACAGGTCTACACCATTTCCTGCAGGTCAACTTTGTCCTACCACAACACAAGAGGGATACTTTGTCTTGTTCAAGGACAACTTGTCTTTCAATCCTATTTTGACAAGTGTCCCATGAATTTAATGCATGTCGAAGTATTTAAGAAAGAATACCCTTTCTATGCAAGGTGACGCTTTTTGAAGAATTCACGATGTGTGTGAGGCAAAAATTCGGCAGACTCTTTTCCCTTTCAAAATCTTCATAGCTTTGTCTTAGTGTTCTAAGTTGTGAAAAGTTTCTTTGTATACTATATGTAAGATTGTTAGGATATATTTTAATTTGCTCTTTTCTGCAACAATCTAAAGTTTTCTATGTGTAATTCTTGATTTTATATCAATAAATAATTAAATTAAGTAAAAAAGTTGTGTATTGTATTCAACCCCCCCCCCCTTCTACAATACTTTGTACTGTTTGATATCTCATAGTTGGGACCAAAACAACTTTTGCATCTAGATAATTCTCTCTATAGAAAAAAAATGTTTTCACATTGATACTAGGAATCGAAATTTTTGCGAGATCGGGGTCACAATTTGTATCAATTAAACAAGTTGTTGGTTTTCCCAGAGGTTAATCGTACTCTTGCAACTTTACGTAAGGCAAAGTTTAGTTTTTTTGGGGATGTAAAAGCTCCCAATGTGATAAATTAATCAATAAAAATGACTGAGAATGGATCAAACTGTGCTAATGTCATTCCGTTTTCTTACATTTATTCCTAATCCGAGTCTTTGTAGTTAAGTCAAGAAATAACGTTCAGATTTCAATCTAAAAATGACTTTAATGAACCGGGAGCCATTTACTTACGATACACAGTTGACATTCCCCACCACCACAATGTGAGTGAAAATATACGAAAAATAAATAAAAAATCTTGTATTTTTTCTTTAGTATAATCATATTGCATGCATATGCCTTTAGATTTATACATGTCCAAAATTAATCTATTAGAGATTAATTTCGATTAGCCTCGTTTTGAGATTATATTCTGAATATTTTGTCTCATTTAGGATGTGAATATGTATTAGCGGATTTAGTATTTAGAAAACCTTTGTAGTCATTTTCCATTGCTCCAACGAGTATGTATTTCACACGCATACTTGGGGAGTTGATGGGAAAATGCTGCCGAATTTTTCTAAAATACTCAACCCGTTAATATGCATTCACATATGAGACAATATCTTCAAAAAGTGGGTTAGGAAGATGTAACACCCGTAATTTCGGATAAGTTCAACTTCGATTCAGTGAGGAATCGATCTTTTAAGAAAATTATGGAAAATAGGATTTTGAGTTAAATCCTAGATTTGATAGTGTTGTTGGATGTAGAATTTGAATACGAGTCCAACGAGCCTTTCCGGAGCGAAAACGGAGCTAAAACGATTAAGTTACGGCCAAAACAACTTTCGGTACAATCTCGGCTAAAGTGACCAGCGAAAGTGACACTTGTGTCACTCTCGCCGTGTCACTCTCGCTGGTTTTGTACCGAGGGTTTTTGAGGTTCAGCGAATATGACACCCGCGAGAGTGACATGGTCACTCTCGCCGTGTCACTTTAGCCGTCGGACTCCAGAAGGTTTTAAACCCTTTTCTTCTTCTTTCTTCTTCATTTTTCATTACCACTCTCAAACTCTCTCAACTCTCTCTCTAGAAATCGGTTTCTCTCACTAGAAACCCTACAACCCCTCCCCTCTCCTTCCTCATTTCTTCACCAAATCAAACCATTTTCTTCCATTAATGATCATATTTGGAAGCTTGGAGTTTTGTGGAGATTAGGAGGTCGTTTTTGGAAGATTCAAATGGTTAAGGTAATCTCTCCCTACCCTATAGTTGTTATTGTTATTGATTTCATATTCCTTCCATCTTGTGATGTTGTGGATCGATTTTGGTGATGATTGTGTAAGGGAATCTTATTTTCTTCCTCTACAAAACTAGGGTTTGGTATAAAATGGGTATTTTAGTATGTTATGGATGGATGATGATTCCTTATGGTTGGATTGTATTATTGATGGTTGAGAATTCATAAATCTAGGTTTTGGAAGTTTTGGTTTGAGGATGCAAACTTCATCAAAGGAGCATACGTTTGGAGAACTCTAGATTTAGCTTAAATCTAGCAAAGGTGAGTTCAAGTTACTTTGCGAAAACGTTGTACATGCCAAAATGAGTATTTTACAAATATGTATGTGTTTTACTTGAAAATGTATATGGTTGGGTTATTTGGTTGATTTAACTCTTTTGAAGTGTTTATCTTCATAAATGTGTAAAACACCCATATTTGGGATTTTTGGATATTTTGGGAAAAATGTGATAATAAATCATACATGAAATGAGTTGTTGATTTTAGGTAATAAATGGAGTCTATTTATTATAAAAATGCATTGTGGAGGTTTTGGAAATATGCATATAGTACATCAGGTGATGTTTTGAAAACGTAAAGGCGTGAGTCCTTGGAAATGAGGGTTTACCCGATCCAAAGTTTTATGTCGGGTTTTCATGGAATTGAAGTATTTACCGGCAAACGGTGTGTGTTGTCATATTAGATGTCATTTTATGACTTTCATAAACTACCTTTTTGAAGTTAGTTGAGCTTGTGGCTCGGTATTGAATTTTATTAAGTATTGGGGACATTAGTCCAGTTTTGGTAACTCAAGGTTGAGTTTTGTTAACGAATTATGTTATTGGGAGAAATGCATGTTTTGAATACATTTATTAATTCACTTGGGGTCGTGTAATATTTAGACCTTGTTAGCCATGGATCCATAGGCATTTGAGTTTCTCTTAGTCTCGCGGGCAATAGGTCGGAATTGATTGAGCTCAGTTTTACGAGACGTTAGTTTATTATGTAGCACGGGATAGGCATCGGGATCCATGATAAGTAAGGCGTGGACCTAGATGGTCGGGCGTCGTCTCATGGGTAGTAAGGTGTAATCCCTAATGTGCTGTTGTGGATTTGGTGACCCAATGTATAGACCTGGAGTGGTTGAAGTTGGGGGCATCCTAGTCTCGTGAGCAATAGATCTGGAGTGATTGAGTTCAGTTTTACGAGAGTAATCCACGTGGGTGTTTTATTACATAGTAAGTGACCCACTTTGGTGTTCCGTCACGTGCGATGTATGCGGGTCTCCCCCGTCACCGAAAGGTGTTGTTTTGGGTATTTGTTACTACTTATGTTTTCGGTGACGTGTTCTATTTATATGGATTGTTTTCCATAGTACGTAAGTTGTGGTTTATATCTCATCAGTGTATGATGTTTTGGGTATTTGTGTTACCTCCACCTTCAACAGATACGGGTCTTCCCCGTTTATGGTATTTGATCTTTATTACCTTTTACGGTCGAATTAGTATCGCTTCGTATTGTGATTTAATAAAGAGTTATATTTAATGGATGGTTCCATGTTTTACGGGTTGAGTATGTATTGTCAACCATATTTGAAGGTTTTGCCTAGACTAAACTTACTCACATATTTGAGTGAGTTGGAAATATAACTTATTTTGGAAAACGTATTATACCTTTCGGGAACTTTTCCATGGAAGTGCGTGAGTTGGAAAATGAATGAATTGCTTTAAAGAAAACTCTTTTGGGATCATGGCTAAAACTATTACTTTACGATTTATGTTTTTATATAGTCATGATAAAATGCTTGAACTCACTAGGCGTAAGCCTAACCCTTTTTATTTGTCGGCATGTGCAACAGGTCTCAGGTTGGGAGTAGTTCTAGTGACACGTGTGAAAGGTCGTGTGCTAGTAGAGTGCTCGCGAGGTGATTTGAATTAGTGAAGTCTTCCGCACGTATTTGGAATTAGCAACTTGTGTCGGGTTAAGTAACACCCGTTTAAGTTAATTTATTGAGGGAATTATAATGTTTTAAATTCCGAGGTAATTTAAGGAATGAATTGTAGAAATGATTTTATCTTGTTGGGTATTTTATCGAAATTTTATTTAGTTGCTCGTTCCAAATTTGAGGGTGTTACAAGTTGGTATCAGAGCATAAGTTTGAGAGATTTAGGTATTGATTTTGGATACCTAGACTCAAACTAGCGTTTGTTTAAGTAAATGAGAGTGAAATTCACCTTTAGGCACTTTAAGATAGGATGTTTCGAGGTCAATGGATGTTGTTAGAAACGAGAATCACATCGAGAGTAACAAGGATAATCATGTGCGGTGCGTTCATAGTGACACCTGGCCAGTGTCATGGTGAACCTACTAATACATGTGCATGCTTGAATTGCTTTCATGTGATGATCGTTGGAGTAGTAAAGAAGGTTTTAAGCTAGTAGTCGTTGGAATAGATGAACGATACTAGTATTAGTCACTTGGAGTGACGATAAGCTTGATGTTTGTTTTAAGTAGACCGTTTCGGGTCAAGATTGATGGTTGGACTAGAACCATAGGCTTATTGAGCCGACTTTGATTTGAGAAAAAACCGTAAGGTTAATTGATGTAATTCCCAACTTGCCTTAAGAGATTTGAATATCCGGATGACAATAGTGGACCGGAGGGATTTGGAAGGGTATGAGTTGAGACGTTGAATGCCGACTAAGTCATGCACAAAGTTTATTTCGAAAATAAATTGCATCAACTAGTTTTGTGTTTCAAATCCTTATATGGATTTTGTTATGAAAATTTTGAGAAATGTTTAGCACACACATAAGATTTCAAATCATGTTTTTAAACGTGCATGAAACCATTTTATTGCGGGAGTTGCAAACTCCGCCGGGATTTGTTTTGCCTTATTTCATTGTTGCTCAACATTTGTTTTGGATGTAATGACAATCGTATTTTTTATGATGTTTGAGATGTTGGGCAATAACTACGGCTTATGACTTTAACATTGGATCTCCTCCACATATGTTAGAGTTTGGACGGAAAGTTATTTTCCATTTTGTTTATGTGAAGTTATTTTGGGGATTTTGTTTAATGAGAGTTGTTAAACAAGGTGGATTATGTGGTATTACCCTAGAAGGGGGTTTTTAAGATTTTGGCGTCTCATTTATGATTTTGCTTATAGCAATTTGGCTTTGGAAGCATGGTGTTTAGCGTCGTTTTATTGACTTGGAGTCATTGAGTCCATGGAGGTTCATGGAGCTTTATTTTGCGACATGTTGAGTCGTGTGAGTATAATTTCACAAGGTGCAAACTTTAATTACTTATGTGAAAGGTTTATAAGTTATGTTGGGCATCTGGTCCCACTCGAGTTTTGTTGAGAAAAGTTAATTTTATGCCATAAGACGACTAAAAAGAGATGAGTTTGGAACTCTAGTGTCGCGTAACTTTTCTCTCAAGAGTTTGTGTTACTAAGTATTTTATTGCAAATAGTTCAGTGTATGGATTGATTTATACATGACTTAAGTGATGCATGAAAGAACGTTTTGGTGACATTTCATAATGATTTACTTGGGACGCTTTTGGTCAGTTAAATGTTTATTATCATTTTATGTAAATGTGTTATATTGACTTCGGGGTATGCATAGCTTGGTAACCATTGTATCTCAATATCTTGACAAATGAGTCGTGCACGAAATGTTTTATTAAATCCTTATTTAAATGAGAGGCCAATTGGTCAAGGGGGTGTTTTGGTGTTGTGAAAATTATGCATAAGTTTACAATGTTTTATATTTTGAAAATATAAATGCGTGAATCGCTGACATTTGGTTAATTTGGATTTGCCGATTATTTTGGGAGAATTGAAAACCTTTTTGAGTTTTGAAGAAATGCGTACTTGGAGTATTTTTGACAAATATATTTTAAGTAATGACGCTTTGACGTTTTATGTCCCAAGTACGAAATTTTGAGGAAATGCTTGTGATGAAAATTTTAGAAAAATTGTTTGTATAAAAC
This sequence comes from Saussurea involucrata, assembly GCA_033807775.1. Lineage (NCBI taxonomy): Eukaryota > Viridiplantae > Streptophyta > Magnoliopsida > Asterales > Asteraceae > Saussurea > Saussurea involucrata. The sequence continues at coordinate 100,612,226 of CM066315.1, forward strand.
TATGTTGTGTACAATTTCTTATGTTTTGAACATTTACACGCACCGTTGGTGCAATTCGAGAACTGAAGTCGGTTTGACCCTTATTGGTGTCGACCATTTACTAGCAATTGTTTCTTCCTAGTTTTCTATTTAGAAAGTACATAGTTGTGTACAGTTTTATCAGTAACATTTTGCTCGTGTGTCGTTGTGTGACCATTTGAGAAAATTTTGGAAATCAATTTAAAGAATTTCATCTTTTGAAATTTTGATGTGAGTTATTTGATGCATATGTGTTATTACAAAGAAATTTCTAAGAAGTATTACGAGCTTGCATATCTACCCCAATTTGTGGTTTTATGATGTTTTGGTCGATATTTTCAAATGATGGAAACGGATTGCCTTTGTCTTTAAACTTGGAGCCTACACAAGTTGTTTTGTGTTTTGATTAAGGTGTAATTAGGAATCGTTTCCTTGTTTTGTATAATAAACTGACGCACGCAAATTTTTGTTGGGGAACCGTGTTCCATGCCATTTTATGGTTACTAGAGAAATTTTGGAGTCAATTGTCGTGGGACTTCTTTTGAAATATGTACACGTCTTTTATTGCACCATGTTTAAAGTCAGGCAATTACTTTACAATGCATGTCATGAGTCAATCCATACTAGAACCGTGGCGGTTCGTTTTTAAAGAAATTGTTTATTACGCTTTTGCGTTTGTGGGTAAACTGAACTGCGATGAAATGATTTTCAATCTGATTTTCAATAAGATTTTCATATGTGGGACGAGCGTGTCCAGTTTTACGTAACTACCGAGCTGATAGTAATAATTTTATTGCGTACGAGTTATTTGAGGTGAAAATCTTGGTGTTGAAAATATTTTGTGAATGATTTTCGATTATTGGCATATTTATTGAGTAACGCACTTGAAAATCTTGAACTCGTTAGGACCTTGGAAAGGGTATGTAACCTAGTTAAAGGTAAGTACGTGTAACACTTTGACGGTGGAAGGTTGAGTATTCCACGCGTGTTGGTATTAAGGGCCAAATGATATCGGTAGCAAGGTAAATGTATTGGTGGTAATTGGAGGGCAGACTTGCGGTAACGCTTTTCGAGGTTGGTATAACCGTTTTGATGACGACATTAATTTTGTGGAAACCCTCGGTAAACAGAACTCGTGTGTTCCGAGTTTGGTGATATAATTAGGTGTCGACTTTTGGGCTTGAGACCAAGCACCTTTAGTGTACTCGGGGATTGTAGCCCGATTTTAAAGGAATGAGGGCAATGGTAGTAGTAACCTTAAGATGTTCAATTGTGATGAGTGGTTTTGATGGAATGACCTTCGGGTGTGATTAATGAACCTGTCAGATAATGATTCATGTGAGATGAATTTTGAGTCTAATAGAACTCGTTGGAGTTAATCGGCAGTTAATGGTAGGAATGATCGAAATTGATGATTCAGTTGGGTGCGTTAGTGAACAAACCTTGGGATGAATTAGAGTCGAAAACTGAAACCGGGAAGTATGGAACATCCTAAGGTTGGGAGACGACCGAAATCGTTTGGTTGGTAGTTTCCCGATGGTGGGAATGTTTATCCGAACATAAGTACAGTGTACTTGAAGGGGTTTTGTTGGTAAGAAATTATTCGAGGAATTGCCTTTATAAGACTGTGTGGGGGAATTTAGATTCCGGTTAGGAATTGATTAATTATGGTCGACAGTAAGTCGATTGGTTTTGGATTGTAAAGGATGTAGATTTCGAGGACGAAATCATCCTAAGGTTGGGAGGATTGTAACACCCGTAATTTCGGATAAGTTCAACTTCGATTCAGAGAGGAATCGATCTTTTAAGAAAATTATGGAAAATAGGATTTTGAGTTAAATCCTAGATTTGATAGTGTTGTTGGATGTAGAATTTGAATACGAGTCCAACGAGCCTTTCCGGAGCGAAAACGGAGCTAAAACGAATAAGTTACGACCAAAACAACTTTCAGTACAATCTCGGCTAAAGTGACCAGCGAAAGTGACACTTGTGTCACTCTCGCCGTGTCACTCTCGCTGGTTTTGTACCGAGGGTTTTTGAGGTTCAGCGAATATGACACCCGCGAGAGTGACATGGTCACTCTCGCCGTGTCACTTTAGCCGTCGGACTCCAGAAGGTTTTAAACCCTTTTCTTCTTCTTTCTTCTTCATTTTTCATTACCACTCTCAAACTCTCTCAACTCTCTCTCTAGAAATCGGTTTCTCTCACTAGAAACCCTACAACCCCTCCCCTCTCCTTCCTCATTTCTTCACCAAATCAAACCCTTTTCCTCCATTAATGATCATATTTGGAAGCTTGGAGTTTTGTGGAGATTAGGAGGTCGTTTTTGGAAGATTCAAATGGTTAAGGTAATCTCTCCCTACCCTATAGTTGTTATTGTTATTGATTTCATATTCCTTCCATCTTGTGATGTTGTGGATCGATTTTGGTGATGATTGTGTAAGGGAATCTTGTTTTCTTCCTCTACAAAACTAGGGTTTGGTATAAAATGGGTATTTTAGTATGTTATGGATGGATGACGATTCCTTATGGTTGGATTGTATTATTGATGGTTGAGAATTCATAAATCTAGGTTTTGGAAGTTTTGGTTTGAGGATGCAAACTTCATCAAAGGAGCATACGTTTGGAGAACTCTAGATTTAGCTTAAATCTAGCAAAGGTGAGTTCAAGTTACTTTGCGAAAACGTTGTACATGCCAAAATGAGTATTTTACAAATATGTATGTGTTTTACTTGGAAATGTATATGGTTGAGTTATTTGGTTGATTTAACTCTTTTGAAGTGTTTATCTTCATAAATGTGTAAAACACCCATATTTGGGATTTTTGGATATTTTGGGAAAAATGTGATAATAAATCATACATGAAATGAGTTGTTGATTTTAGGTAATAAATGGAGTCTATTTATTATAAAAATGCATTGTGGAGGTTTTGGAAATATGCATATAGTACATCAGGTGATGTTTTGAAAACGTAAAGGCGTGAGTCCTTGGAAATGAGGGTTTACCCGATCCAAAGTTTTATGTCGGGTATTCATGGAATTGAAGTATTTACCGGCAAACGGTGTGTGTTGTCATATTAGATGTCATTTTATGACTTTCATAAACTACCTTTTTGAAGTTAGTTGAGCTTGTGGCTCGGTATTGAATTTTATTAAGTATTGGGGACATTGGTCCAGTTTTGGTAACTCAAGGTTGAGTTTTGTTAACGAATTATGTTATTGGGAGAAATGCATGTTTTGAATACATTTATTAATTCACTTGGGGTCGTGTAATATTTAGACCTTGTTAGCCATGGATCCATAGGCATTTGAGTTTCTCTTAGTCTCACGGGCAATAGGTCGGAATTGATTGAGCTCAGTTTTACGAGACGTTAGTTTATTATGTAGCACGGGATAGGCATCGGGATCCATGATAAGTAAGGCGTGGACCTAGATGGTCGGGCGTCGTCTCATGGGCAGTAAGGTGTAATCCCTAATGTGCTGTTGTGGATTTGGTGACCCAATGTATAGACCTGGAGTGGTTGAAGTTGGGGGCATCCTAGTCTCGTGAGAAATAGATCTGGAGTGATTGAGTTCAGTTTTACGAGAGTAATCCACGTGGGTGTTTTATTACATAGTAAGTGACCCACTTTGGTGTTCCGTCACGTGCGATGTATGCGGGTCTCCCCCGTCACCGAAAGGTGTTGTTTTGGGTATTTGTTACTACTTATGTTTTCGGTGACGTGTTCTATTTATATGGATTGTTTTCCATAGTACGTAAGTTGTGGTTTATATCTCAGCAGTGTATGATGTTTTGGGTATTTGTGTTACCTCCACCTTCAACGGATACGGGTCTTCCCCGTTTATGGTATTTGATCTTTATTACCTTTTACGGTCGAATTAGTATCGCTTCGTATTGTGATTTAATAAAGAGTTATATTTAATGGATGGTTCCATGTTTTACGGGTTGAGTATGTATTGTCAACCATATTTGAAGGTTTTGCCTAGACTAAACTTACTCACGTATTTGAGTGAGTTGGAAATGTAACTTATTTTGGAAAACGTATTATACCTTTCGGGAACTTTTCCATGGAAGTGCGTGAGTTGGAAAATGAATGAATTGCTTTAAAGAAAACTCTTTTGGGATCATGGCTAAAACTATTACTTTACGATTTATGTTTTTATATAGTCATGATAAAATGCTTGAACTCACTAGGCGTAAGCCTAACCCTTTTTATTTGTCGGCATGTGCAACAGGTCTCAGGTTGGGAGTAGTTCTAGTGACACGTGTGAAAGGTCGTGTGCTAGTAGAGTGCTCGCGAGGTGATTTGAATTAGTGAAGTCTTCCTCACGTATTTGGAATTAGCAACTTGTGTCGGGTTTAGTAACACCCGTTTAAGTTAATTTATTGAGGGAATTATAATGTTTTAAATTCCGAGGTAATTTAAGGAATGAATTGTAGAAATGATTTTATCTTGTTGGGTATTTTATCGAAATTTTATTTAGTTGCTCGTTCCAAATTTGAGGGTGTTACAGAAGACCACCAACTATTTATTTTATTCATACATTTCATATATTTGATTAATAATTAATCTTCTACATTATAGATGAATCATAGTACATGGATGTACAAAGTACCACTCGCCACTATTGAATATTTGACGTGTTTGGATGAGTTTGTAAAAGTCGCTGAGAATTATTGAGTGAAAAATGGAGAAAGTGACATTTGGTGTCCTTGTATTGATTGTCAAAATTTTCATAAGTTTACTGAATATTGTGTAATTCAAGTTGAAACTGATATGTGGTGGATTTATGGAAGGTTATATGATTCAGTGATGACATGGTGAGAATTTTGATGATTGTAACACAATTTTCGTGATTGTAATGATTATGAGAACGATGATTTAGACAATGACAATCATGATAATTTACATGACATGTTACACAATATGGAGAATATTTTTTATGATAAAGATTATGAAAATTTTCAACAATTGTTTGTCGACCCTGAAAACCCATTGTATCTTGGGTGTACAAAATTTACCAAAATGTCAATTGTATTGAGATAATGTAACCTAAAAGGAAGCAATGGATGAAGTGATAAAAGGTTTACAAGCTTATTAGAGATTTTCATGAAATGCTTCCGGAAGATAAGGAGTTGCATGTTTTTTTATACCAAGTGAAAAAATTGATAGGCCCAATGGGATTAGAAGTTAAAGGATGGATGTGTGTCCAAATGATTGTATATTATACATAAACGAGTATGGAAACCTATTTGCATGTGTTAGATGTGGTACATCACTGTATACGCGAAAAAAATATGTGGAAGAAAACAATGATGAAATGAAGACCCCCCCTCCCCCCGGAGCTAAATTATTGTGGTATTTGCCCATTGTGCCAAGATTGAAAGGAGTATTGTTTGCAAATGCCAAAGATGCCAAATTGTTGCCTTGGCATGCCAAAGAGCGAAAAATAGATGGGAAATTAGTTAGATGAAATTAATCCTTTTGGAAACATGAGCAGTCGTCACCATACATGGCATGTTCTTCTATGCATTTACAATCTTCCAACTTGGTTATGTATGAAATAAAAGTAGATTATGATGTCATTGCCGATTCAAGGTCCTAATCAACTTGAGAACGATATTGATGTGTATTTGGCTCCATTAATTGATGACTTGAAAGAATTGTGGAGTTCAGGCGTCCAAGTGTGTGAGTCATACAACAAAGAGAATTTTCGACCACTGGCCATAATATTTTGCACCATAAATGATTTTCCAACAATACGACAATTTGTCACGATATAGTATAAAAGGAGCAAAAGCATGTCCTATTTGTGAAGATGACACACATTCATTGAGGTTGATAAATTGTAAGAAAAATGTGTTAGTGGGAAATCAGATATCACTTCCAAGAAGTCGTTCATACCGTAAATTGAAGAAAGTGTTTGACGGGAAAACGGAAACATGGAGTGGTAAGGCCACCATTAGATGGACCAACTATATATTCTCGAGTTGAAAATCTAAACATTATGCTCGGAAAAGGTGGTACAACTCCTCCCAGAAATATTTGGAAAAGAAAAGGTCTATTTTCTGGGATTTACCATATTTGGAGCACTTGCAATTACGACGTTGTGTTGATGTTATGCATATTGAAAAAGACGTTTGTGATAGTTTCTTAGGCTTGTTGTTGAACATTCAGAGGAAGACAAAAGACGAGGTTAAAGTTCGAAAGGATATGGTCGAAATGGGAATTCGATCACAACTTGATAGAACATGGGTTGATGTAAAAATTTAGAGTAACAATAAACACAGACATACCGAGAATGAAATAGCAGCAACCCCCATAAGAATGTAATATGATGTTGGACCATAAGCTGCAGTTTGAACCAAAATAGACCAAACCTTTAAAAATAAGATATCCAATAAAAACAACAAATGTTTTGGCCTAAGGCCATAGTACATAGTAGACAAAGGACCTAATCTGAACTGTTATTTGTCTCTCACATTATGTCAAAAAAAATTGGGTTGGTGTGACGAACCATTATTCTCGAGAAATAACCATGCACACATATAAATAGATGTCAATAATTGATATGACATGTCTCACATGTCTCTTTTTTATTGCTATGCAGGCATGTCAAACCAGCCATCGTCTTCCAAAGAAAGCTTTGGTTCTTCCATGTCATCATCTTCTGAAGAGATCCATGATTTTGACCAACCATCAAAACCAAGACGTAAGAGAAATGTGACATTGTTGACGAAACAAGCTAAAAATGCAGATTCGATGCATATTCAATTTCATGAACTCTATCAACCTACGAGAGATAACTACACCAAAATTTGTTAATTGGGTAGGAGTGACAGCTTGATTGATGATTTCAATAAACAAACCTTCTTCGGATAAAGTAAAAAAAGTAAATTGATTTGTTGTGGATGACAATTAAGATATGATACGTAATAACCATTGTATGTGCTTTCATGAAAAATACAATATGTTAATGACAACCCGATGGGGCTTGTATCATATTTATATCTTCGACTGACTTTAAGATAACTTATTTTGGAAAAAAAAAAAAAAACCAGCCAAAATGGAATAGTGAAGATGACAAAGGCAAATGTGAAGTACTCAAAATTATCTACACAGCTTGGAAGAACATTTAAAAAGAATCTTAATTCCATGTTTCGAAAGAATGATCGCAATCTATGTAAGCTTTACCCGTATGTGGATCAGATAGAGTGGGAAATGTTTTTGAAAATCAAATCGACTAAGGACTCTGAGGATTGTTCCAATTTAGATTATTGTTGGTCCCGAAGGGTCATACAAGTTTGTAGAAGGGGGGAGGTTTAATACAAACACAAAATTTTATCTTTAAAATTGTTTGTTGATATAATCAAACAATTTACAGTTTGTTGCGGAATAAGATTAAGTAAAAACCTAATCTAAACAAACTGTGAGAATCACACAGATTTCTTGCACTAGAAAAGAATGAAAGAAGTTTAGAAAAACCAAGGATAATTTTTCTTGGCACTTAGGATTTCAGGGAAGGAGCACTTCAAAAATGAAGTAGGGTTTCCTATTTACACTGCATGCATTAAATGCAAGTCAGTACATCTTTACACGTGGCAGCGTCTGGTTGGTTGCATGGATTTGACTTTAGCAAACATCCTTTTGGCCGCATGATGAACAGTGTAGTTGGCAGAGTGGGTTGTACGATCACGGACAAAGGGATGTCCTTCTGACAAATCGTACAAAGGCGTGCAATGAGATAAGATAAAAGTAACTTGTAGAACATGCTTCATGTTCAGCGATCGTTGAGTTGATCTTTATCAGGGAATGATAAAGTTCAGCTCTCGCTGAAGTCTTCTACTTGAAACTTCGCGTGAAATGGACAAGTCTTGGCTTCGCTGATATCCGCATCAGGTCACTAGTAGACTTAGTCACTTGTTCGTCAGCTTGGTCTTCGATTTCAGCTTTGAACTCTGTTGTCGCGAATCTTGTCTTCAGGGATCACAAGTAACTATTACAGATTGAACTATCAGCGATCATCAGTGAGACTGAACAGGCTCAGGGCTCACTGATGTACATGTATCGCTGAAGCATTAAAGAACACATGTTTTCCGTCAGCGATACTAAACAGACTTAGTTTATTTTTCATAGATGGCAAAACATTAATACATACAATTTACTTATGATTTTCACTAAGTGATTCTAAGGATCATCATCAAATCATTGAAGGGTTTGGATCAACAATCTCCCCCTATTTGATGATGATAAAGCAATGAAGAAAATTGCTAAGTTAAAAACATAAGTATAAAGAGGACTCATAATATACGTGTCTCATTTACTGTTTTCAAGGATCTTTTCTAGTACTGATGGAGTAAAGTACTTCATTAAAATTTTTCATTAACTTCGTAATTCAGTTTACAAGGGAAATGGAAAAATTAAGTACAATGAAAAAATTTACAAGTACAAAAAGTATATAGCTAACAAGATAGAAGAATACAAGATAGATCTTATCAGCTATTCAGGTTCTTCTTTGACAAGAAGTTCATCAAGGGTGTCAGTCTTTGGAATCATCCAGTCAGGGACTTTTACTCCATGTTCCCTTCTTCGTTGGGCTTCTTGGTAGATCTGAGGTTTCATGAAGGTTCCAAGCCAGGATTGATCACACCAATATAATAGGTCTCGAAGTTGTTCGATTGGAGCGATGGGTAACTCTGACCAGCGTTGGAAGCACTTGCGACCGGTGTATTCTAGAAAGAAAAGGCCAAGGGGTTCACTTACAACTTTTGCAGCATGGAAATCTTCCCAGGTGGCAGTTATACGTCGAGCCCTGACAGATCAGCATTGGGACCGAGCACTGCTTCACGAGTAAATTGAATACCTATCTCGTTCCATATAGCAAGCCCTGAAGACGATGCAACTTTCTTTTTCTTTGCGGGACGTTGGGTTGTATGAAGCACTGGAGGAGGAGGAGGCAATTCGACCACTGAGGAGACTTGATCAATCAGCCTATTGATGAATCTTTCTACTACTGGCTTATAACTTGATCGAGATCCCTGAATTGCAACCCGAATCTCCAACCATTCATTTAGTCCAAAGTGTTCAACGACAGAAAGGTAGCAGATCTTATGATCTTCGTTTTCTCTGATCGTCATGACTTCTATCACTGATGCACCTCTGACAGTTTTTCTATTCAGGTTTACATTTTTTATTCGACTTGGTAAACTCCTAAAATGGACTTTCTTTTTACACCAGGCCACAGTGGTGTCACTGACTTGAACCTTCTTTTTCTTTTTCTTGCCAGCCTCTTTTAGCAGTTCTTGCTGGACTCTGAGGGGAAATTTTTTCAGCTAAGAATCCCTCACTGAACGTTGGGCGATTTCCATATGAAAGGTTTTGTCGTTGAGCTTGTTCTTCTTTTGTTCAGCAAGGAGCTTCTCAGCTTTGAGACTTTTCAGGAGTCAAACAGCTGAGGTGGGGAGGGATGAGTCGCTGACTTTCCAGCTGTTGGATCATAGTTGCTTTCCTTCTATGTTCTTCTTCTTCTGACCGCTGAGGAGGCAGAGAAGGTCTTCTAGGATGTGAAAGCAGCTCTTGTTCTTCATTTTCTTTTTCATCAGTCTCGTTTAAGATAGAGACCAGGATTATGTGTTGTTCATCAGTTCTGCTGGGTGGGATTATTTGCAGAGGTGGTGGAGGAACTTCAGCGGTGTCCTCAAGCAGTGGAGAAACAAAAAGATCATATGAGTTAGATCCTTTCAGGGTTTGAAGAGAAAGATAAAGAATTTGGATAAGTGTTTAGAGGTTTTATGAGATGAAGGATAGAAGTAGAGAAGGGGTAGAGGATCGAAGCAGTGTAGGTAAAGAAAAGGTAACATACCTGACAAGTTGGCTTCTTGAGGAGGATAGTCAAGTTGTCAGGGGCAAGGCCCTTTTGCTTTCCAGAAGCCTTCTTTGTAGGAGACTTGCGAGTCGTCTTCCCTGCTTCATTTATTGATATCCCTTTTAGAGTAGGGACCTTGATGGTGGTAGGCTGAAACCAATAGCCATCTTCATCATCATCATCTTCATCATCCTTGGGAGAAGGATGTGCTGAAGGTTCTTCTTCATCTATCTCCACCTTTTCTTCCTCTTCTTCGTCGTCAGAGAGATCAACAACTTTTTCTGTGGGAGAGAAGGGTGGAGTGAGGGCTTTATCGTCTTCGCCTTGATCCCCCTCAGAATGAGAGGGGTCTTCAGCGGTTCCCTCTAGTTGTTCCTCCTCCCCCTCAACAGAGGGAGGGTCTTTATCAGCGTTCTCCTCCCCTCAACATTTAGAGGGAGGCCTTCATCGTTCTTCTCCCCCTCTCCATTTAAATGGGGGGAGGTAGTAGTAGTAGCAATGGCAGCAACAGAGTCAAAAGCTCTGTCTTCTAGACCAGGGGCTCTTGAAGTTGAGGCTTGATTTTCTCAACATTTGCCATTCTGTCTTCCAGGCCAGAAATGGCAGGGGTAGCCTCCATATTGAACTCTACTGCCATCTCCAACTTCTCTCGGTCATCTGGAGTGAAGTGAGATAAAGGGATAATGAGGGCCTCCAAACGCTCGAGGATCTTGGTGAGTAGAATGTTTGAATCAACAACTTTGGAGGTCAAGCTGCTCACCTCACCTTGGAGCCTAGTGAGTTTAGTTCTCAGCGTACCAACCTCGCTGCTGAGGTTGGTGTAGTTGTTGGAGAGATCAGTGATGGAGGATTGGAGAGTTTAGACGGTGGTGGTGTTGTTGTTGACTTCAGTCTCCAAATTTGTCACTCCCCCTTGCAGCGTTGAGATATCTGTAGTGTTTAGCCTTGTCTGCAAGGGTAGTTGACATATTTTTCAGCGTGACCCCATCATCAGTAATCGCTGAGGTGTTTGATGTCAGGTTGGTGGAGAGAGACTCCAGTTTATCAACGATATCCGTAAGGGATTTGCTGATGGTGCCCAAGTTAGGACCTGAAAAAAAGAACAACTTCTGAGCAAAGGAAAGCCCAAAAGAAGTTGGTGATTGAGAAGGGATTAAGGACATGTGTTGGATACCAGTAGGGTTGGAGAAGGCAGCAAAGTCGCGGTTTACTCCAAAATATTCCGTGTCCTCCTCAAACAAATGAACAGGAATGGTTGTAGAAGAGCCTACAGGTCCTGTAGAGTTATGTCGGACCAAGTTCTGTAGCATAGCGGCGCTTGTATCCATCAGTGAGAACGATGGAACTGTGGGAGCAGTACTGAAGACCAAAGGAGTAGAAGAAGCGATGGCTGATATGGTGGTTGTTGCAGGTTCAGCGCTGGTATCGCTGAGGGAGACCTCCGCAGTGCTTTGAGGCGCTGAGGATGTTGGGGATGTTACCAGGAAGGTTTCAGAGAACTAAGTCCCTAAAGTGGTTAATGGGGTGGCTGCAGCAGATGTGGAGGAGCATTCCACGAAAGTATCAAGTATTGCCTGTGATGAGGCCAACACTGAATCTTGAGTCTGTGAAGGCTTGGGGTTCTCCTTGGAGGCCTTCTTGGACTTATGGGTTCTAAGTGGGGTTGTAGAGGGTTTCCTCTTCGTAGAGGATTTAGTTGTAGCAGCCTGGGTACCTGCGGTGGGTTGCGCAGCTGAAGGAGAAGAAGAAGGTCGGGAGAGAGAGAGTAGAGTAGAAAGACTTACCTCACCGTCGATTGGTTTGAAGTCGAGGACTTTGGTGCCAACCTATGACAGTTTTTACTCTCCCTGCCGTGGATAGCTGCTTCCAAGCCGCATCTGAATTATTGCAGAGATGAACCGTGGTTAGGGAACGGTCATTGAACGTTCAGGCTTTTTGACCTTTTCCATCAGGTCTTCGAAAATTATGCGGGCATAGTCAACTTGCAGGCCTTTAAGGAGAGAGTTGGCCTTTGCAACCTGAGTCTTTGCCGCCTGATTAATGGAGACGACTTTGGCAGTCATGCAGCTGAAGATGTGGCAAAAGATGAAGTTAAGTTCGGCTGGCATCTTGGCCTTTAGGATTTTTGGCAACTTCTTATCATCCTTATCAGTTCTCGTCTTGTCCCATGAATATTTCATGAGATAAAGGAATACAATCAGCTCTTTCTCACCTTTAGGGGTGTTATGGTCAATGAAAGGGACAAATGGGCGTCCAGGGAGGTTCAGGGCGGAACGGATCGATGCAGGAGACATAGTGTCGCGACCAAGTTCAGTTTGGAAACTGATTTTAGAGTATGGCTTTCCAGTTTTCTTGGAGATTTCAGTGGCAGGTTCAGCAGTGTACCAGAATTGCTGAAGAAGGTTGCGATATGTAGAAGGAGCTATTGTTATCGCAGTGGAGAGTGGGCAGGTCTTCAAAATGTTCACAGCTTCAGTGAGATGAGGGTTGGGTTTCTTTTTGGGAAATTCTAGCAGGGCTAGAGAGTTGTTGGTGGCTAGGGTAATTTGTTGGAGTTCACCCTTCATGTTGACAGACTTGATCATGGTTTTAGTAGCAGCAGTGTTGGTAGCAGTGTTGGAGGCCATTTCTGAACAAATGATCAAAGTAGAGAAAGGATGAAGAAACTTCTTAAAATGGAAATGATTCCAAAAATAAGAGAGAGAGAGAGCGAGAGAGAGGAAGGTTCAAATGAGAACGCTAACTACTTAAGAAAACACGAGAATGACTAATCATGTGCAAAAGCACATGTGATTTTACATTAACGACAAAAAACTAGTTGCAGGCGACTTTGGTCGCGACTTAAATGGCGAGGCAAAGTCGCGTGAATCATATACGATTTTGTACGTGAATCATGTATGATTTTGTACATTAACAACTGTTTTCGTGTTTTCTTAAATACTTAGCGTCCCCGTTTGAACTCACCTCTCTCTCTCTCTCTATATATATATATATATATATATATATATATATATATATATATATATATATATATATATATATATATATATATATATATACATAGAGAGAGACAGGATGATCGATTCAAACAAGAACGGTAACTATTTAAGAAAATATGATAACAACAAATCATATGCAAAATCATGTCTTTTACATTGACGACAAAAAATGGACGCGAGTGACTTTGGCCGCGACTTAAGTTGTGGGGCAAATTCGCATGAATCATATATGATTTTGTACGTGAATCATGTATGTTTTTGTACATTAACAATCGTTCTCGTGTTTTTTTCTTAACTAGTTAGCGTTCTCGTTTGAATACATCACCCTCTCTCTCTATACATATATATATACATATTCATATATATATATATATATGTGTGTGTGTGTGTGTGTGTGTGTGTATATATAGGGTTGGGTTGGGTTCCGGTGAGAAGTTGAAGTTAACGTGACAAGCGTGAGAAATATTTATTAACCGTTGGATGAAAGTTGGACACACATTAGGATGGGATGCACCGAAATTGCACCCGGTCAATTATTTTCTAATAAGCTGCAACTCATAGGAAGACATTTGATTAAAAATAATCAACGATTCAGTTTCATTTTCATGCTTCTCATCTTAATCTCAACTTCTTATAAGATCCTATATTTGTTTTATCTTAAAATTAAAGATGTTGCCTTCGTGAAATCCGTGCTTAAAATCGCACACTTATGGTCTTTAATTGGAAATATGTAGGCATGATTGTCGGGGTGGTCAAAATTAGGTTGTAAATACACCAACAACTACAGAAATAAGATCTAGAATCCTACCATATAATTATAATTAAAGGATAATCGTGGTATCATGTTACCTGTGACCTCGTGGCACTTTATCTTGATTGGATGGATATTTTGCATTTTGCTTACCTTATTGATTTATCTTACATATTTGATTATTTGTTAAATATTATATATTTTGAGTTAATTGCGTACTAGGTACCTGTCACCTGTGGTATGATAATTTATTTACTACGAAATCAGACTCGTATTATGATGATGTCCCTCACTCTAATCACCATCCATGATATACAGTAACTTTAAGGGCATGTACATCATTTGGCTATTTCTTTATTTTAACATTAATTCTTTTTTTTCTTTTTCTTTTTCTTATTTGCGTAGAAAAACCTCCAAACTATAGGGACCAACTTTGTAATTAATATATATATATATAGAGAGAGAGAAAGATTCAAACGAGAACGTTAATTATTTACGAGAACACGAGAACGGCCGTCCATGTACAAAATCACATGTGATTCCCGTACAAAATCACATGTGATTTTACACTACCTGAATTTTGTACGTGATTTGTACAAAATCACGTGTGATTTTACACTACCTGGATTTTGTACAAAATCACATGTGATTCACGTCTAGATTTCCAGGTAGTGTAAAATCACATATGATTTTGTACGTGAATCACATGTGATTTTGTACATGGGTGGCCGTTCTCGTGTTCCCGTAAATGGGTAGCGTTCTAGTTTGAACCCACCTATATATATATATATATATATATATATATATATATATATATATATATATATATATATGTGTGTGTGTGTGTGTGTGTGTGTGTGTGGGTCCCCTTTTTTTGCTAACCAACATATTAGTACTAACCGTGTTAACGAATTTAGACCAATAGGAATCAAGGGATTTTCTTGGTTTTAGCAATAGTAATCTGATTTCATTAGGGGTAGTTTAGTGTTTTTATATTTTAATTATTTAATATATATTTACTTTTCTTTTATCACGTTAGGATAATTATGGTAGTTTCATTTTATCTGTTAGGATAATTATGGTAGTTTCCTTTTGTCACATTAGGATAATTATGGTAGTTAGTATTTTTTTAAGATTAACCTTAATCGTTTTCTTGTTCCTAAATCTAGCGTTTTCATCTCAATTTTTTTCTCTCGATCATGGACTCCATCCAACACATGCATGTATGCACCTATTATTCATCAACACCTGCATATATGCACATCTTACTCGTCAAAACAAGTGCATATATGCACATCAAATTCCTATTACTAACACAAGTGTATATATTAAGATTTATAAATGTGCCTATATGCACATCAGTTGCATATATGAAGATCAAAATAGTGCATATATGCATTTAAAATTGCATATATGCACATCTTAGAACTGCATATATGCACATCTTTGAATTGCATCTATGCAGATCTCAGAACTATATATATGCAGATCTTAGAAGTGCAATACATAATAACAAAAAATTGGAACTGCACATATCACAAATAATGTATATGTGCATCTATGCATGCAACCCAGTTTGGTCTTTATTTATGAGCACACACCTCAATAATTAACAACGAATATGTAGAATTATTCAAATTGAACTCTAGGTATACATGTGATGATGTATATCATTGTAGTCGATTTATACAATGCTCGATTTCTTGAAAACCAAAAGTACCAAAAAATACCAAAAATACGAATGAACCCTAGATCTGTTGTCCATCGGGTGAGACTTGCATCGCTGAAACCCTAGCCTCCACCCAACTCGACACCGAATGAAACCCTAAAGCGACTTCCATCCAGGGCCAAGAAACGAATGTCTCGTGCTTCACAACCTTCAGTAGAAGAACTGTACCTATGGAGGAGCCTCAAGAGCAGATCAATGAAGCACAACACCAACAGGAGCAGGAAAAAGATGCTCAAGAAGAAGAAGAAAGCGATGACGAAACCACCCTAAACGAGGTCAAGGTTGAAGAGAACGGCGGCGGAGGATGAGAAGAAGAAGAAACAGAGGATTTGGATGAAGAACCTGTAGAAGCTTCTTGAGCCTTTCACCCGATGAGTGATGCAGGTAGTGTGACGGTGGTTTGGAGAAGAGAGAAGATGAAATCAGTTATGGAGAAAGGGGAGGATCTATGATTTTTGGCTATTAAAATCGGATGCTTCAAAATAGGGATCAGATACCTAAGATAGACCAATTACAAATTTTATGCTTAATATATTTTGACCAAAATGCCTCTGTGCGCATATGCACACATGTGCGCTCGTTTTTCATTTCGGTTATTGGGGATAGACGATCCACTAATGCTTGGGAGGACACTTGGTTATCTTGTGGTGCGTTATCCTCGCATATTTATTACCGACTTGTTCATGTGAGTGACTTTAATGTTACTACCACGATTAGAGAAGTTGTTGATGTTATTGGGGATACTTGGCCGATTATTTGGAGAGCGAGATTTCTGGATCTTTGTCTTTGTCCTATTCCGGTAGTTTCTGATTTGGTGCATGACAAAGTGTTATGGAAGGGGCTCAATAATACCTTGGTTGATTATTCAGTTAGCGAGGCTTGACATTCTATGGAGGCTTTGCATGTTTCGGTTTCTTGGCATAAATGAGTGTGGTTTCGGGGATTTATTCCCAATCACGCTTTTTGTATGTGGATCGCTTTCCGTAAACGACTTCCCACGCAGGATAGAATTAGTTTATGGAAGCGTGATCCACCGGATATACGTTGTGTTTTTTGCGACTCTTGCACGGATTTTCACAACCACCTTTTTTCCAATGTGGTTTCACGTTAGCGATTTGGAGGAGGATTAAAATAGAAGCAAACTTGCATGGTTTTTGTGAGGTTTGGGATGATATTCTTATTAGCATGGCGAATGGTACTCTTCGGTTGCGGTCTACTCTTCAGCGCTCTCTTTATCTGCGACGGTCTATTATATTTGGCAGGAACGGAACCGGAGAATTTTTAGAGATCAGAAGAGATCGGGGGACCAGCTTGTAAAGCAGATTCAGGAGATTGTTTTGTTACGGATTGCTTAGAAGAAGAAGTGTGTTAGGCCTTTAATGAACCATGTTCCTAGCTAGTTGGTTCCTTGTCTTTTCTGGGGGTCTGTTGTTTTTGGGGGATTTTGTTCTTTTGTTTGGTGTTTGCTTTTGGTCTCGACCCTGCGTGGCCTTTTTATTTGGTTGTGGCTTTTTGAGGGTTGGTCCTCGGTCCTGTTTGAACTGTACGGTGTTTCCCTACATTCCCTTTTCCTGTTTTTATAATATTGCCTGGAGTTTTCTACTAAAAAAACTATTAATCATAGCCATTGATTTGGTGTATCTACGGTTGTGATTGGTTAGCACGGTTAGTACTAATGAGTTGGTGAGCAAAAGAAGGAGACTCGATATGTATATATATATATATTTATGGAGAGAGAGAAAGGAAATTTTCATTTGTTAACAAATATTTTATATTAACTATGTTAACCATTTTCAACCAATAGAAAGTCATTTTTTTAATGTGGTTTCAAATGTGTATCCAACAATTAAATAGGGGTATGAATGGAATTCCATTTTTTTGTAACATTCATTTAAGCTCTATCTTGTCTCATGCAAAAATGAAGAAGCATGGTTATGGCACAACAGGTTCTGCCATCTAAACTTCCACACCCTTGATAAACTTGTAAAGCTTGATCTGGTAAAAGGTCTGCCAAATGTTAAATTTTACAAAGATCATCTATGCTCAACCTGTGAAATGGGAAAACTCAAAAGAGCTTCCCATAAAGGCAAATCTGATGTGTTTTGCACTAGGCCTCTATTGATGCTTCATGTCGACCTTTGCGGTCCTATTGCTACACAGAGCCTAGGTGGCAAGAAATATATGCTTGTGTTGGTTGATGAATACTCAAGATACACATGGGTAGAGTTTGTCCGAAAGAAGTCAGATGTTCCAAACATCTTGATTAATCTAATGAAAAGAATCCAGGTTCTCTATGAGTACAGGGTGCAGAAGCTGAGAAGCGACAATGGGACAGAGTTCAAAAACTCCACCATTGAAGCTTATCTAACAGAGGAAGGAATCTCACAGAACTTCTCTGCTACACGCACTCCACAACAAAATGGCGTGGTTGAACGCAAAAATCGCACGCTTGTGGAGGCTGCAAGAACCATGCTCACAACATCTGGATTACCCATCACTTTCTGGGTAGAAGTTGTCTCAACTGCATGCTTTACTCAGAATCGATCAACAGTGGTGAAAAGACACATCAAGACACCATATCAATTGATAAACCAGAGAAAGCCCAATATCAAGTTCTTTTATGTGTTTGGGTGTAGGTGCTTTGTCCTCAACGACAGAGAAACCCTTAGGAAGTTCGATCGTAAGGCAGATGAAGGGAAGTTCATTGGATACTCTGCCACTTCCAAGGCCTACAGAATCTATGTTATGCGAACTCGATCAATTGTGGAAAGAATTAATGTTTCTTTTGGCGATTCATTCCAAAAGACTTATGAACAAATCAAATCAGAACTCGGGCTGAACAATGAAACCTCTGGAGTATCTAAGTCAAGAGAAGCAGAGTTAAATCTGCTATTTGAAGATATGTTCAACGATGATGTTGATCCCTCTGCCACAATTCACAGAGCCTCTGGAGAGTCATCCTCTGCAAACCAGACAAATCAAGGTATATCTCTTACTGGTCCCTCACATTCTTCACCCTCTTCCATTAACTGTGCAGGTACAAATGTTGAGGGGGAGCAAGCAAAGGATATAGTTAACAATGGCTCCACGACAGAGGCACTGGAAATTCCAACTCTTGTGACAACAACAGAGTTAACACCAGAGGAAAATGAGGATTCTGTTTCAACATCTTCAGAGGATTCAATACCTACTCTTATTGAAATACCTCAAGCTGAAGCTCCAAGCACAAGCACAGAAGCACCATCAACCACATAAGTTGCACCAGAACCATCATGTGCAACGACAGAAGTTCAACTCGATGCTACAAATGACCATCTCCCAAGAATGTCCAAATAGACAAAAGATCATCCTCAGAGCCAAATCATTGGCATTCCTTCTGACAACGTCAAGACACAATCAACTGCTAACTTTTGTTTCTTCACAAATTTTATCAGTCTGATCGAACCCAAGAAAGTTTCTAAAGCTCTGGAAGATCCAAATTGGGTGGAAGCAATGCAAGAGAAGCTTCTCCAATTTGAGAGAAACAAAGTATGGACCCTGGTTCCTCTGCCAAGAGGAAAAACTGCCATATGGACCAAATGGGTCTTCAGAAACAAGAAGGATGAGGATGGGGTGGTCATAAGAAACAAGGCAAGACTGGTGGCTAAGGGATGCTGTCAAGAAGAAGGTATTGACTACGAGGAGACCTTTTCCCCTGTCGTACGGCTCAAAGCAATAAGAATCTTCTTAGCCTTCGCAGCCCATAGAGGTTTTAAGGTATACCAAATGGACGTCAACTCTGCCTTTCTCAACGGACAGATTCAAGAAGTGGTATATGTCCAACAACCACCAGGGTTCGAAAGTGTTAAATACCCCAATCATGTCTACTATCTAGATAAGGCCCTGTATGGACTCAAACAGGCCCCAAGCGCATGGTATGAACGCCTTTCAACCTTCCTCCTTGTTAATGAGTTCTAAAGAGGTACCACCGATACAACTTTGTTCTATAAGAGAAAAGGTGATGAGATTCTACTTGTCCAAATATTTGTGGACGATATTATTTTTGGCTCTACTAATGCAAAAATATTGCACAGATTTTGAAAAACTCATGCAGAGTGAGTTTGAAATGAGTATGATGGGAGAATTAAACTTCTTCCTCGGACTCCAAGTCAAACAATCATAAGAGGGAACTTTTATAAATCAGTCAAAATATGTCGCTGACATACTTTCAAAATTCAAACTCTCTGATGCCTCTGTTATGAAGACCCCCATGGCCACTGGATCCAAGTTACACTCAGATTCAGAGGGAAAATCGGTTGAGTGCAAGATCTACAAAGGCATGATCGGGTCTCTTCTATACTTAACTGCTAGTAGGCCAGACATCATGTATGCCACGTGTCTTTGTGCAAGGTATCAAGCTAACCCCAAGGAATCCCACCTATTTGCTGTCAAGAGAATCTTTAGATACCTAAAAGGAACCAAGAATATTGGTCTCTAGTATCCAAAGAACTCTAGATTTGATCTTATGGCTTATACAGATTCAGATTACGGAGGATGCAAGCTAGACAGAAAAAGTACCTCTGGGAGTTGCCAATTCCTAGGTGGTAAATTGGTAAACTGGACTTTAAAGAAGCAGAACTGTATGTCAACATCCACGGCAGAAGCAGAATACGTTGCTGCTGCCAGCTGTTGTTCACAAGTTTTGTGGATGAGGACTCAACTAAAAGACTATGGTCTAAGTATCCAAAAGATACAAATCCTCTGTGATTCCAAAAGCGCCATTGCGATCTCTGCCAACCCCGTGCAGCACTCTAAGATAAAGCACATAGATATCAGGTATCACTTTCTAAAGCACCATGTTGAACACGACACAATAGAGATGTACTTTGTGCCTACAGAATATCATCTTGCGGACTTATTCACCAAAGCACTTGATGAGAAAAGATTCCTATTCTTGGTGGGTAAGTTAGGTATGCTGAACTTGAGTTAATCCTCTTGTATATATATGTAAATATCTCAATCTTTCTGTATGTACATTCTTTACCTTTCAAAGTGTTAGATCTGAGTTTTGTCAATAAACTAAGTGTTGAATTCTGACTAAGAAGGCTCAGAAGTTCTGAAGTGAAGAGTCGGAGTTCTGACTAAGAAGGCTCAGAAGTATTGCTATGAAAGTTCGCCAAGTATAGAAGTTCTTTACTTTGTATTTAGTTTACTAATTAGGACACGTGTATTGTTCCTATTAGTCTTTCATATTTGTACTGTAGCTTTAGTATTTCTGTTACAGTATATATAGTGGTTAGCACTGTTACTCTAGCTGACTTTTCCCGCATACATTTTGTATTCATCTTTTGTAATCTTTGAGATACTCTCTCTCTCTCTAAGATCTGTAAATCTGTTCTTCATCGAATACAAGTTGGTTTGATCATATTACTTCTCAATTACTATTCTATACATTGATATATTGATTGTAAGAGTGGATCCTAAACTTACAATTGGTATTAGAGCCAATCAACAAACAAATTCGTTCAAGATCGTGTTCTCGAGGGTTTCTTGATCGCATTCTTGAAGTTTTCTTGATCAATTCGTCAATTGATTCCGCTGCTATTTGAATTTCTTGAATTCTTAGCAATTCTTGAATTCTCTCTGTGTTTGTTCAAGAAATTGAATTTGTCTCTCTGTTGAAATATCTTACAATCATGTCTTCAAAAGAGTATCTAGCCATGGGATCTGAAATCAAGCCACCTGTTCTCATACCGAAAAAAATATCAGCAATGGAAGATTCGAATGGTCCAATTCTTGGATAACATAGATGAAAATCTGATGGTTTCTATCCGAGAAGGTCCTATCGAAGTCTATGTCGATGTTGCTGCAACTCCTGAAACAGAGACAACTCCAGAAATTCCTGCTACAAGGGTGAAGAATAACTTTCTCAATACACAGCATAACAGAAAAACAGGCATGCTATAGACAAAAGAGCCATTACATTGATGACATTGGTCGTTCCAAATGAAGTACTAAACAGAATTGACAGTGGATCGTCTGCTAAGGAAATGTGGGATGAACTATAAAGACAAATGTTAGGAACTGTTAGGTCAATACAAGCAAAGTTAAATCAAAGCATAAATGCTTATGAAAGGTTCAAAGCAAAAGAATCAGAAAGTTTGACTCAGACGTACAGTAAATTTTGCACCATACTGAATGATTTGAGAAGAAATGGGTTGAAAAAGACAAAATCAGAAATAAACTACAAGTTTCTGAACAGTCTAAATTCAGAATGGTCATCGTTTGCTATCAGTTTGCAAATGAATAAGGATATGTGTGAAGAAGATCTCAATGATCTATTTTGTGTTCTTAATCAGCATGAAGACTCTGTTAAGATTGTTGTTGAAGAAAAGAAAAATGTTGCAGAACAGTTAGCTTTTCTGTCAAAGTCTAAAATAGTCAAAGCACTTAAGAAGACTGCGTATCTATCTGAGATACCAAAGCTGGAGGAATCTGATAAGGAAGAGGGATCAGAAGAAGATGAAGATATCAAAATAATTGTTGAAAAGTTGGCTTTGTTGACTAACACCTTCAACAAGAGGTATGGAAAGGGTAAATTTCAAGGAAATTACAAGAGAGAGCAGGGAAATTCAGATTTCAAGAAAAGAGAAGAAAGAGGAGAGAGTAAATATGAGAAGGTAGAGAGAAGAGAAGAAAATAGAGAAGAGAAGGAAGAAAGAAAAGAAAAGGATATGTGCTTCAAATGTGGAAAATCTGGCCACTATGCAAAGGATTGTAAAGTGAAGATTGTAAAGGATTATGATTACTACATCAAGAAAGCTCAGCTAGCCAAGAAAATAGACGATGAAGTGGCAATGTTAGCTGAACAGGAAAATTGGTTGTACTACACTTCAGATGAAGATGACTGCATTCACTTTTCTCAGATGTAGAGTTACATGGCCAAGATGAAGAATGAGGATGATTCTGACTTTGAAGATGCTGACTATGAGTCATCCACTGAGGTACATTCTGCACTTGAAATTGATTTAATGGCACAGATTGGTGACATGAAAGCTGGATTTGATAAACTTAGAAAACAGATAAAAGGTGAAAGAAGTCTGGTAAACAAATTCAGAATTGAAAAAGAAGTAATAAGAGAAAAGTATGAGGAATCTGAGGTTGAGAAACAGAAAGTTAAAATTGAAAATTCTGAATTATTGAAAAAGCTTTCTGAATTAAAAAATGAGTTTTCAAAAGTTAAAGATGAAAAGGGTGATTTACAAATAAAGTTTGATATGCTATTTGAGGAAAGAAAGAATTTGTACACCAAAATCAAAGAATTGGAAGATCTTAATTTGAAAAGAGGTCAGACTCAGCAAACATTAAATCTTCTAACAAGCAATGTTAAAGATACAAGGTTTTACAATCCAAAGAAGGGATTGGGATTGGAAGAAAATGTTGTTTTGAAAAGAGCTCCAGTCAACTTGTATGATTTTGAAAAGCTTCAAGTTCCTAAACCAAAAATTCCAGAAATTGTTGAAGTTTTTATCAGACCTGCAAGTTCTATAACAAGTTCTGATAGTTTGCAGAAATCATGTTCTAAAAAGACAAAGGAAACAGTTTCTAAATCAAAAACAGAAAAGTCAGATGTTTCAGAAGAAAAGGTTAAGAAAGAAATTTCTAAACCAACAGAAGAGAAACCAAGATACAATGACACTAAATTCATATATGACTCTCTAAATGTCATTTACAAAAATAAACAACAAAGTTTTTCACATTCTGACATAGAAAGTATATTTGATACTAGTAAGGTTTCTGAAACAGTTAGTCAGAAATCTGAATCTTCTAATCAGATCTCTGAGTCTGAAGGTCAGAAGTCTGAGTCTGTTGATCAAAATTCTGATTCAAAGAGTCAGAATTCTGAGTCAACTGAATATTCTGAAACAAAGTCAAAAGAATTTTTAGAACTTGAAAAGAAATTTAATCTTGTAAGTCAAGAACTTGAGGACTTAAGGAAATCTTTTGATGAACTTGAAAATGATTACTGTGATGTGGATGTTAGACTTGAAGAAGCTTTAAAAGAAAAGAGTGTCTTTATTCAGAAAATAACAGAGCTTGAGAAACTGAAAGCTGAATATGATCTTTTCAAGATTAATGCTCTAAAAGATAATGATAAATTCCTTAATGAATCAAGTACATATGAAAAAGGTGAATCATCTACTTCATCCTCTAACACAAACAGGTTGAATTTTTCAGAAAAAGAGGAAAGCAAAAGGAAAGATGATCTGAAAAGAGTCTCTGAGAAGATTGGATTGAATTTTGCTTCTGTACCAAAAGCACATAGTTTTTGTAATAAATGCACATGTACTTTGAAAAATAGCAATAACAGTGAAAAGACTTATGGTACAGATCTGTTGTTACTTGCAAAGAAAAATCTCATTTGTGTTCAATGTGGTAGTGATTCTTTTCAATATTCTCAGAAATGTCCAATCACAATAACATATGTTTCTTTTATAAGAAAAGATATTCAGAATACAGAAAAGAAGAATGTTTCTGTTCCTCAAACTCAGAGAAAAGAAGAGATAAAAGAAGTGAAGCCTCAAACTAAAATCAAAGGAAAGAATGAGAAAGAGCTTAACGTGAAAGAAAAGAAAGTTGAAAACACTTCAACATCCAAATTTAAAACTTTCAAGAAGAAATTGAACAAGTTTGTGAACATAAAATGTTCTGACTTCATAAAAGTTCAAGGAAAATGGTGTTTAAAGAAAGATTTTGAATGGAAAGTAAAAGGCACTTTTCTTAAATCAGATAACAAAGCTAACAAAGAAGGACCCATTCCAAAATGGGTACCTAAAACTAACTGATTGTTTTTGCAGGGCTGTCATGTGTGGTTTTTAGATTCAGGAGCTTCAAGACACATGACAGGTCAGAAGTCTTTTCTATCAAATTTCACAGAAAAGGCTGGAGGAGCAGTAAACTTTGGCAATAACAGCAAAGGTCAAGTTAAAGGTTATGGGGATTTAACAAAAGGAGATCTGACCATTCAAAAAGTTTTCTATGTTGAAGGATTACAACATAATCTTTTCAGCATAAGTCAGTTTTTAGACAGTCTTTGTCAAATCAAGTTCAAAATAACAGGTTGCATGATTTTAATTGAGAATGACATTAAAGTCTTCTGGGCCAAAAGACATATGGACTTATTTGTGGTTAACTTTTCAAAATTACAAACATTAAATCATGTTTGTCTTCTATCAAATTCAACTGCAAATGAATGTTGGCTGTAGCACAGAAGATGTTCTCATTTAAATTTCAAAGATCTGAATAATCTTGTTGCAAAACATCTGGTTAAAGGTTTACCAAAGATTAAATTTGAAAAAGAATCATTATGCTCAGCTTGTGAAATGGGCAAGATGAAAAAGAGTTCTCACAAATTAAAAATGGACTCATCTTGCAAAGCACCATTGGAAATGATTCATACTGATCTTTGTGGTCCTATTTCAGTTCAGTCTATGGGAGGAAAGAAGTATATGCTTGTAATTGTTGACGAATATTCCAGATACACATGGGTTGAATTCTTAAGAGCTAAGTCAAAAGCTGCTACTATCTTGATAAACTTTATCAAAAGGATTCAAGTTTTCTTACAACTTCCAGTTCAGAAAATCAGAAGTGATAATGGAACAGAGTTCAAAAATGAGACTCTTCAGAATTTTTTAGAAAGTTCTGGGATTTCTCACAACTTCTCTGTTGTCAAAACACCTCAACAAAATGGTGTTGTTGAAAGGAAAAACAGGACTCTAGTTGAAGCTGCAAGAACCATGTTGGCTTATTCAAATCTTCCAACCTTCTTATGGGCTGAAGCAATTGCAACTGCTTGCTTTACACAGAACATAACTTTAATCAATAAAAGATTAAATAAGACTGCTTATGAGCTGATAAATAAAAGAAAACCATTAATCAAATTCTTTCATGTTTTTGGTTGCAGATGCTATGTTCTTAAAGACAGAGAAAATCTTGGTAAATTTGATAAAAAGGCAGATGAAGGATACTTTGTTGGTTATTCATTAACTTCCAAAGCATTCAGAATCTACAACAGAAGAACCAAGAGGATGATGGAAAGCATCAATGTAACATTTGATGAAGCCAGGATGAAGACTTCTGAACAAAACAGTTCAGAACTCATGCACAACAAGACAAAAATGACTTCTGATACAAATTCTAATCCTATTTGTTCAGAACTCAATTTACTGTTTAAGGATGCTTTTCTAGAACTAATCTCTGATTCTTATGCAGAATTTGAAAACCCAAAGATGGTCAAAGAGATGAAAAGAAGAACTCCAGAAGTAGTTCAATCAACTGTAATTTCTGATAAAGGTCCATCTGAGGAATGTCCAAATTTGATAAATACAAGTGATGAAAATTCTGAACCTTGTACTCAGAATTCTGAACCTTATATTCAGAACTCTGAACAAGTCACTCAGAATTCTGACTTCATTGCTCAGAATCCAAACTTGGATGCGACACCTACACATATATCAGAACAAGGGGACAATTCAGAATTACAAGCCATCATTGATGAGAATGATACAAACAACAATTTTTCAGAGATTGATGTGCTTCCTAGTTCACACAAGTGGACTAAAGATCATCCTATTCATCAAGTGATAGGTGATCCATCAGCAGGAGTAAAAACCAGATCAGCTACAGCAAATGAAGCAATGTTTGCTGGTTTCTTAAGTGTGAAAACCTAAGAAAGCTAATGAAGCCCTAGAGGATCCAGATTGGATTTCAGCAATGCAAGAGGAATTGCTCCAATTTGAAAGAAACAAAGTCTGGAGACTCATTCCAAAGCCTGAAGGTAAATCTATCATTGGAACTAAATGGGTGTTCAGAAACAAAAAGGTTGAGTCAGGTGTTGTTATCAGAAACAAGGCAAGATTGGTTGCTAAGGGATATTGTCAACAAGAAGGAATTGATTATGATGAGCCATTTGCACCAGTGGCAAGAATAGATGCAATCAGAATATTTTTGGCATATGCTGCCCACAAGAATTTCAAAGTATATCAGATGGATGTCAAATCAGCCTTTCTGAATGGTATACTTAATGAAGAGGTGTATGTTCATCAACCTGAAGGTTTTGTTGATCCAGAATTTCCTGACCATGTTTATATTTTAGATAAAGCTTTATATGGTCTAAAACAAGCACCAAGAGCCTGGTATGACACTCTTACTCAACACTTGTTAGTTTCAGGATTCAAGAAAGGTAAGATTGACACAACTTTGTTTTTAAAGAAACAGGGTGAGCATTTAATTCTTATTCAGATTTATGTTGATGACATAATATTTGGCTCTACTAGTGTAGAATTATGTGTTGATTTTTCTAAAATCATGAAATCTGAATTTGAAATGAGCATGATGGGTGAACTGAATTTTTTCCTTGGTCTTCAAGTCAAACAATTACCAAATGGTATTTTTATAAATCAAGGAAAATATGTCAGAGACATTCTGAAAAAGTTCAAGATGTTTGATTGTGCTTCTATGAGAACACCTATGGCAACCAACATAAAGTTAGATGTTGATCTCAAAGGAGTTTCAGTAGATAACAAACTCTATAGAGGCATGATTGGATCTTTACTTTATCTGACTGCAAGTAGGCCAGATATCATGTTTTCTACTTGTTTCTGTGCTAGATTTCAGTCTAACCCAAAAGAATCACATATGTTGGCTGTCAAAAGGATTCTAAGATATCTCAAAGGGTCACCTGATCTAGGTTTATGGTATCCAAAAGAAACTGACTTTAAATTGACTGCTTTCACTGATGCTGATCATGCAGGAAGTAGGTTGGACAGAAAAAGTACTTCTGGTGCTTGTCACTTTTGGGGGGATAAGATAGTGAGTTAGGCATCAAAGAAGCAGAATTGTGTGTCCACATCAACTGTTGAGGCAGAATATGTTGCTTTTGTTGCTTCATGCTCTCAAACTTTGTGGATGAGAACACAACTCATGGATTATGGGTATCAGCTCAACAAAATTCCCATCTACTGTGATTCAGAAAGTGCAATTGCCATTACTCAGAATCCTGTTCAACATTCAAAGACTAAACACTTAGATGTGAGGTATCATTTTATAAAGGACTATGTGGAAAAGAGAACTATAGAGATACACAAAGCCTCTTGATCACAAAATGTTCTCTTTTCTCATATGTGAAATAGGAATGCTTAATCTAACTAATTGATTATATTTGTTTTTTTTTTTGAAATGATAAAATTTTTCTAAGTAAGATTTTCTGAGTAGTGTACTTAGAACTCTGACTCTTGTATTCAGAATTCTAACTCTTGAGTTCAGAACTTCTGAGTCTTGAGTTCAGATATTCTGAGTCAATACTTCAGAAATCTAACTTTCAAGAATTCATTTCTGAGAAATACAAGTACTTCAATCTTGTGGATTATTTTCTTTCTATTAATTTTTCTATCTCATCTTTATGTCTCATATATGTTTAAGTACGTGCTAAAGTCAAAGGGGAGCATTAATATCTGTTGAAAATCATTTCATGATGCTTAAAAGGTTTGTTTTCATTTCTTATCTCTGATCATTCTAAGAAGAACAAGCTTTTATTGATAAAAGTTATTGATTACTTGTTCAAACTATGTCTGAATTTCAAAACTTTCATATTCAGATATAAGATTTTAAATGATTTTTTTTCAAATATCTCGAATCATCATTATTTGAACAGAATTATGATGATAAAATGTTTTTCTATCTGTTCAAACCTCTTCTGAATAATTAAAGGTTTTACATTTATCAGAAGTTGATTTTAAATAAATTTTGGTTACAAGGCAAAATTCTTCTGACTCATGGATTCAGAACTCTGAGTAGAATAATCAGATCTCTAATAAAGGAAAGTCAATCTTCTGAGCGTGTTATTCAGATCTTTGACTTGTGTCAACATTCTATCCAATAACACGTGTCAACTTCGTATTTGGTTGATTATGTCACGCATTTCATTTAAATCCTCTGTGGCATTTCAAATGTGTTGACTCCGTTATAACTTTGACCTCGTTTTTCCGTCAAACTGTTCAACTTCGCGGATTTTAAATAGATCTTAAAATCCCTCTTTCAAAAAAAAATTCAAATTTCAGAGCGAAAAGTGAGATACGAATCAATCCAGAGTTCTTTGAGTTTGTTTTCTTCTTAATCATGTCTGGTTTCCGAAGAAGTAGTCAAATATCTTTGCATTCTGCTAAGTCTTTAATGGATTCATCCGATTCGGACAGTTCAGAAAGGAAGTTTGATGATAATGAATTTCATGATCATCAAAAGGGGGAGAAAAAACAAAGGTTGAGTTCTGATGATGATATTGGTATAGAAGATTTTGAAATGGCAGATATGCAGTTGGTCAATACAGAGTGCACAGAAGTTCAGACAGATGAAAATGTTCAGATAGTGGATACTCAGACAGTTCAAATTGAAAGTTCAGATACAGAGGAATTGGAAGTTGAATGTACAGATGGTGGTGATTCTTATAAAACAGAAGAATTGAACTTAGATGCAGAGATGGAAGTAAATTCTGATGAAACTGAAGCCATTGAGGAACCTGTTTTGAGGTCAGAGGAAACAATTGAGAGTTCATTGTTGAAAACATTTGTACAGACATTGTTCCCTATGAGAACTCTGAGTTAGAAGAAGGGAGACTGAATGAAGTCTTGATCAGAAGGATGCACAGTGAATTAGTCAAAGCTCTAAATGTTCAGAAAATTCAAAAAGTTGTGAAAATAGTAAGGCCTATTGATCTGATGGGAGAAGAAGATAGTACTGTTGGCTATTCTCAGAAATTTCAAGAGGAGTTTCAGTTTAACTATGTTGATGATATTGGTGACAAATCAGAAGAATATGATAGAGTTGAAGAATACTTTATGCCTTCAGAATACCTATTAAGAAAGCCAATTGAAATTCCTAAGATTGACTTGCCAATTTTAGAGGAGCCTTTATGTGATTTTGTTCTGGAAATGAATGATGTACCACTTGCTAGACAGTTTCATGATGATATTTTTCCAGAGAAGACATATGAGAATCTCTATCACACAGAAGGAGATTATGAGGTTTTGGAAAGCAATGTTGATGGTTTCATGGATGGGAGATCTCAGATGACTTATGCAGAAGCTTCAAACAGATTCAGAATTCCTGATTCAAGATTGCATATTCAGAAAAGGATTGAGAAAGTGTTGATGTTTCAAACAGAAGAGTTTGATGGTCTGAAGTATGTAAGATTGGAAGTTCTGAAAGAAAGAAGTGTAAAAGTTTCCATGTCTAGCTTTGATTTTCACAGATTAACTCTTGATGATCAGATCTTCCTAGTTAAATTATTTGCCAGTACTGAAGAGGCCTGGATAGAGATTGAATGCATAAGACTTCTGGGCATTTATGTCAGGAATATGTATATGTATGACTTTCAGTTGGCTATTGAAGGAAGAAAAGAGAAATGCAACTTGAGTTGTCCAGTAAAGATTCCAGGGATTGGTGTGAATATGAAGGGGTTTATAAATGAAGGAATGGAAACTGAAGGCTTTGCGTATAGAGTTCAAGAAAGACTTGAACTATTCAGATTAAAGGAATTGGTGAAGTATAGCAATGCAACTTTGAGTTGGTTACTAAAAGAAATGAAAGGAAATTCTAATAGTGAAAGAGAAAATCTAAAGAAAAGATGTGTGAAATCTGTGGAAAGAAGATTAAATCTCAGAAGTAAGATCAGAAACTGTGGTGAATGGCTGTTATTAGAAGTTAATCCTAAAAAGATGTTACACAGTGACTTTGTATTCCCTGCTGAATATGAAGTAAATGAAATCTTTTGAGAAGAAGTTGAAGAAGTTCAAGACACAACTCCTCAGAATGTTCAAATAACAAGTATTGATCAACCTGAACAATCTGAACCAAAAGAAGATGAAATATATGTTGATCTGAATGGATATTTTCTTGAATTTGATTTACCCAAGTTCTTCAAGCCCAAAGAAATACAGTTTCTAAGTGTATATTATGACAGACCAAAAGAGACTCAGATCTGGTTGGCAGAAAAGTCAAGGTGTCTTGGAAAACCAAAGCAAGCTGTGTATTCAGATTTTCTAATCACAGGGATCAGAGAACTAAAGGTTAAGCAATTCAGAAAGCAAGAGTACTTGTCCTTTGAAGTTTTAAGAGAGGATGGAAAAGTGTACTATTTTACTGATGTAGACTTTGAAAAGTAATCAGTGGTTGACTTCTACAGGTTACATAGTCTTTTGTGCTTCAAAGATTCAAGCAAAGACAAGAATGAAAGAAAGGCAAGGGTTGTGGTGATTGAAGCTATGTTCTATATCTTAAGATGGCATTGTTATACAGATTTTCAAATAGCTCTGTATTTACAAAGGCCATGTGTTTATCTTTCAAATCCCAACACAGACCATGATCAGAAAAATGTCTTGAAAACTGGAAGTGTGTCCAAGCATCCAGAATTGGGAGTTTTTCTGAAGAATAAAAGTGAAAAGATCTTCTTCAGAGCAAAAGAAACTGTAAAGTATAGTTCTGTAACTTTAAGGATCATCAAGCACAATTTGGAGAAAAAGATGCTGAAGGTGAAACAAGCTAACATGACTCAAGAAGTAATCACTCAGCAGGTTGAAACCATTCAAGAAATCATTATTAAGATTGACAAGAGGCTTGCTCAAAGAAATGTGCTTTTACAGAAGATTGTTCCTGCCTTAAAAGAATTGGATGATGCAAAGTACAAGTTTATTTGACAAAAAGGGGGAGATTGTTAGATCTGAGTTTTGTCAATAAACTAAGTGTTGAATTCTGACTAAGAAGGCTCAGAAGTTCTGAAGTGAAGAATCAGAGTTCTGACTAAGAAGGCTCAGAAGTATTGCTCTGAAAGTTGGCCAAGTATAGAAGTCTTAGAAGAAGAGTCAGAAGTTCTGAGAAGCCTAATCAGAATAATGTTCAGAACTTATAACTAGATACTTTACTTTGTATTTAGTTTACTAATTAGGACACGTGTATTGTTCCTATTAGTCTTTCATATTTGTACTGTAGCTTTAGTATTTCTGTTACAGTATATATAGTGGTTAGCACTGTTACGCTAACTGACTTTTCCCGCATATATTTTGTATTCATCTTTTGTAATCTTTGAGATACTCTCTCTCTAAGATCTGTAAATCTGTTCTTCATCGAATACAAGTTGGTTTGATCATATTACTTCTCAATTACTATTCTATACATTGATATATTGATTGTAAGAGTGGATCCTAAACTTACACAAAGTTCTGTAACCAACAGAGCTTCTGTGAAATGGCACAGAGCCTCTGTCCATTCTCACAGAACCTCTGATGAGTTTGATCTATGTTTTGTGCACTACTTATCAACATCTGATCCAAGCATAGATCAAGGGAGAGCAGAAGGAGTCCTTGTAATGATCTACAGAGGTTGATCATTCAAGGGGGAGCCAAATAAGTTCTTTGTTCATAGCAATCAACAGAAGAAGGTAATCATGCCGAGTAAATTGAGATACATTGGGTAAGCACATCGCACAAACCAGTTTTCCAAAGCACTTTTCTCGGACATAACTTTCAAAATATGTCCTAAATTACCTGTTTAATCTAGTCAAAACCTTGGGTGATTAAAATCTTTTGAGAATATTCCACAAATAGAAATTCTTGGTCATAGAGCCTCTGTCACGTTTGAAAGAGTCTATGTGCAATAAGGTCTTTGCGATCATGAATCTTCTAGTGGAAGCTCTCTCGATCATCCCATTGCTTTTTCAAATATATTTTGGTAAAGAAAAGGTGCAACTTCTGTTGCTTGTTGAAGAAGACCTTAGACCATAGAAGCTCATTCCACCACAGACCTTCTGCGATTTCTAAGCACTTGTGTGTTTTTGAATATGTCCAAGGTGTGGGTTATTTACAAAATGACAGTCATTTGAGCTTAGCAACTGCCACGCGCTTAGCTTTAGTAGGCGTCGCACGACGTTGCATCGTGCACCTGTGTACTCGAGTGCAGACCCCAAATATTATGAAATTCACTTTTTACCGCCCAAATTCTATCCTCTTGGTATCATCTTTTACCCACTATAAAACCCTCATTTTACCCTTCTTCCCCAACTTTCCAAGACTCTTTCTCTCAAATTCCTCCAGCGAACCTGCAACTCTCAAGAACAAACCTGCAAATCAGTGCTATTTCTTCAAGAACATCTCCAATGGCTTCCAATACTTCACCTGCCAACTCCCCTGCTCCATCTGAGCACTCCCAAAATCTATCGGCGGTGAAAAACCTCTATGAAACTGAGAACAGTGTTGATTCTGTTCATCACACACCTACTACTCAGCTGCAAGACTTCCTAGACAACGATTACTTTGAAAACCAACTACCCCTAAAACCAAACAATCATTACCTGGTACTGAACAAAAACAACTTTTGAGAAGCTCAAGCAATCCTGGTGAACATCCTTGAAAACCATCCTCTACGACATCTACTGACCAGAAATGTGACAAGAATTCCTACCAGATACCTTCACCAGTTCTGGCAGAGCTGTTATTTTGACCCTGAAACCAAGACTATAAATGGATATGTGTCCAAACCAGACAACTCCCAGAACATGAATATAGGGTTCAACAGAACGATGATTTCCTTCGAATTCGAACTACCTACCAGAGGTATGCTTGGAATCAAGCAATATGCAGAAGAACCCATAGACACTGACCTCTGTGCCTTTGCTATGATGCTTGGGTACAACACCCCTCTGACCAAAAGGAACGATTTTAGAAGGAACCGCCTACCCCCTCTATGGAATACCATGTTCTCAATTCTGAACACATGTCTCACGGGTAAAACTGGGAGTCCTGACCAGAGCTCTCATCAAATCTTATCCATCATGTACATGATCTACTACGACCTGCCTCTGGATTATGCTGCCCTTATTCTGCAAGAGCTTCTCTCCACCATCGAGCACAAACAAGCCACACAGAAGGCCAAGGGTAAGGGCCAACTCCCATCACTTCAGTTCCAGAGGATTCTGGGAATCATACTGGAACCTCTGCTAGAGGGCAAAAAGTGGTCACTTGAAGGACCAGTGGTCAAGACTTACCCTCTGCAGAGGATGACTCCCACCTTATACCCAGACGGCTACCCACACTGCAGACATCTGAGCGAGATGATGCTCGTCTACACCTCTGATGAAGACCTCAAGAGAGAGTACACGCGTGTACATAGGACTCGACAACCGAGTCCTATGACCCGACACGCTTAGGTATCCCCATAGGTACAGAAGTAGTGGAGAGGATGAGTGAGGAGGAGTGGGTCGTTGCTCTGGAGAAACATAGGTTGAAGGTGGAGAAGGTAAAACTAGCTAGATCTGCACCCACATCTTCTGCCGCACCCCCTAAGGTATCTGAACAACCACCTCAGCATATGGAGAAAAGAACGAAGGCCCCTAAAGCCAAAGTCACCAGTGAAACCACCTCTGCCAGCACCGTGAACCCTCTGCAACCCCTTACAGACCAAACCGTTGTGGAATCCTCTGCACCTCCTCAGAAGGAGAAGAAAAAGAAGAGAAAACACAAGCACAAATCCTCTGAGGAAGGAGCCTCCAAAACCAAGAAAAGGAGGAAATCCTACAAGTTCGAATCCCCTCTGCAGACCATCGCAGAGGAAGTAACAACTGGCACAGAATTGCAATCACCCACCCCTCTGAGGTTTGTAGAGACTGGAGCCCAACCATCCATTCCAGAAGCTACAGAGGACCCTAGAAATGAAACCCTTGACTCCTTCCTCGAAAGAACCCAAATGGATATGAGCCTGGACACCTCTGGATGGAACGCAGAAAATATCCCTGAGTACAGAATCCCAGACTTTACAGTTGCAAATGTGGATTCTGACTTAGAAATGAGAGATGCAACCCCAGGAGGAATTATGGCAGAGACTCCTGAAGACTCTACCATAACGCAACTTCTTGCTTCTCCTACCTCAGAGTATGATCCCAACCTTGAAAAGACAGAGGAACTGCAGATTCAAGAGGAAACATGGGGTGAAGAAGTAGAGTCTAGGATAGAAACCCCATAAGCTATAGGACATCCAACAGAGGTTGTGAGTGAAAAAGATGCCGAAGGCAGAAGTGGAACATATCCCAATCTCCCTCCTTGTGCAACCCATATTTCTAGTCCTGCCAGTCTAGTGGCAGAAAGGATTATTGAAACAGAGTCGCACAACTCGAACCCAACCCTGATAAACTAGCTAGAGGAGCCTTTTTCATCCTCTGAGCCTGCACATTATGGGGAACCCCAACAGAAGGTGTCCTCTCAACAGGACACCCTTCTTATTCATGACTCATCGCCCCAAGTCATATCTGAAATCCCAACAGAGGAATTCGTTTCCTCTGGCACACACGATAACATAGAAATAAACCACTCTTTAGAGGAGCGTAGAGTGCACGCTGACGAAGGGACTCTAGACAAGTCCCCGAGTCCAATCAAGGATACCTCTGTCCCCACCTCTGGAATGGATCAAAATAGGGTCTTTGATAGAACATCCATAGAGCATGAGGCCTCAAAAACCTCTGCTCAAGGATTCGATGGAAGTCCTACCAATCTCAACGTCCAAACAGGATTGAAAGCAGGCACCTCAGCAACAGAGGTCCAATGTCGGGACGAATGTGTTCCCCCAGAGGTTACCCCTGGTACACATGTCGCGAAGGGTGAGTTCCAAACCTTCGTCACCTCTGTGACCAACACTTTGACTGAGTTGAAAAGCTTGGTCACCACCAACGCAGGTAAAACGTATAAGGCTATTGATGACTTGTCTGCAAAAGTCAACTCCTTATCTACAGAAGTTAAAAATAACAATGCTCTGTTGAAATCCTTCACAACTCTTCATGCACAAATCTCTTCAACTTCTGCCACACAAGCTTCAATAGACAAGTTATCAACAGAGTTAAAAGAGGCCAGAGCCATTGCTAAAGCTCTAACGCAGCAACACTCTGCAAATCCTACTCTGACTTCTGAAGATCTGCGAAAAGCCTTGGAAAGAGTTCAGGAATCCACAACCGAACAGATGCAGGCCATTAAACCTCAGGATTATATCACAAGGGCACAACTAATAGAGCTTGGCCAGGGCGTTGTGAATGAAATTACTGACTTCATCAAGGCCTTCACAACTGCCAACGCCAACTATGTCAAGGATTTCCAAGCCAGTGTGGGCAAGTTAAGGTTTAACTCCGAGGCAGAGGTAGCCTATATGCTTGGAATATGTGATGACCTCTGCGCGAAAATGCTTGCAGCGGGCACAAGTCAGCCGAAGAAGCCTCCAACATCATGCGCAACTGAGGGTAGAAACGATTTGGGTAAACATGATGACTCTGATGGCGATTCAGATAGGCCCTCAGATCATCATGAGGGGGAGAACAGGCCAAAACTACTCGACAACCACCTCTGGCTATCAAACCTCTGCAATAGATACCTCTTCAAACAACCAACTCACCAACCAAGAAGCCCACATAGGCAACACCCACCTCTGTGGAAACACACAAGCTGAAGACCTACCATCTCCCACACCTAGATCACCAATCACTGAAGAACCAGAACTACCCTCACCCACACCCACTGACGATCAACCAAAACCAACCCAAAGAACGAAATCTATTGCCCACAAACCAAGCAGAAAATATCTAAAGAAACCCACACCCACAACAGAGGAAATAATGAGCCGACTTTAACAAAAGAAACAACACAAGCAACAAGAACGGTCTACATGGAAGAAACAACCCACTCTCTCAGAGAGGATTGCTAATCAGCTTGAACAATCCACTAAGCAAACCAAACCACCCACTGAAGAAGCCACACCTGTACCTCCATCCACAACAGAAGCTCCAACCAAATCCCCACTTGTACCTCCAACCAAACCCCCAACCAAACTACCAGAGGAACCCAAACCCAAAACCTCAATCAAAGATAAAGGCAAGGCAATTTCCAAAGAGGATCCCAAGCCCAACAAACCAAAACCCCAATCAACATAGAAATTAATGAAGAGTGCATTCGATCTTTCATTACCCCAAACCAGAAGAGGAAGACTAGGCATTTGACCCTCCTCTATCAGCCAACCCTCCACTTGACCTTAAAGCCAAACCGACAGAGGATCGAGTTGCCCAAGTCCTTAGAGACATGGAAGCTCTGAGGAAACTGATGCCTCCTCCCTCTGCCCCAAAACTTGATATGGTTGAAAAAGTGTATAACTACCTGTACAGCAGGGGAATCAATGACCCTCTGTCCAAGCCTACTTTGAGCCTGGACATCATTAAATAAGAGAAGGAGAGGTTCTACAAAGACAAGGCCAAGAGCATCAAGGATGTATTCTCCAACTCAAAAATCAAGCAAGTTCTGAGCTGCAAACTCTCACACACAAAATGCAGAAACTTCTACTACAACCTCTATTGTGTGGTGGGAGAGGACAAAACTCAAATGAAGTTCTCAGACGCAGATCTAAGAAACCTCCATCCATTTGACCACTCAAAACATTACAGCTGGATAGAGAGCAACTATATGAACAGACTTGAGCATCAGAGGGCCTATGACACTGTCAGAAAGGCTATGAGGGAAAGACTTCTGTTATACAGTACAATTGACTTCCAACTGGCCTTGGAACTTTGAGTCAAAAAGATAACCCTGACTCCTCCAGATGACAGATGCCCTTCCTCTGCTGACATTCTCCCGCACACCATCATTCGCAGCCCCAGAGTTGGTTATGTCTTCGTGGATCCTCAAGGAAGAAAGAAGTTGTTTGTGGAGTATGACTGCCAGAAGTATGCGACAGAGACTCTTCTCCAATTTAGGGCAGATCTACTAAACAGCTGAGGTTCTGAATTTGTTAACCTTGAGGATGCAGATAGACTGATAGAGGCAATAGACGGAACAATACGCTTCAGAGACCTATGTGCGTTCTTCTATCGAACTCTCAAGAAGGAAGGAGGATTCGGAAGAAAGATCAATGACTTTCCAGATGCCAAAATATAGGCTCTAGAGAACATTTTTTGTACTTAAAATTTTTCAATTCTTGTAATCTTTAATGTTTTTCCAAAAAGTTCATGTAAATGCCTCTGGCATGAATCTTAATGAAAGTCTTCTTTTACAGAGGTTGAATCGTTCACCTCTTGTTCTTATTAGCCTAAGATACACACAAGTTTCATATTTTTAATTTTTCAATACTTAGGGGGAGATTGTTAGCTCCAACTTCTAGTCTAGAGAAGTATTGAAAAATAGGCTAAGGAAGAACACTGGCAGAAGCCTCTGCCAGACACCAAGAACACAAAGCCTTCGATTGATCCATCATCTGAAGACAAGAGACCAAGGCCACAAAGCCTCTACCATTTATGACAGAGCCTCTGTGGAGTCAAAGACAGAAGATCAAGATCAAGAACTCTGAAGACAAGGACAAGCGTGCACCTCACATGCCTCTGGTGTACGATGATTTGGAAGATCAAATAGTACAAAGTGTGTTCCCTCACTTTACACGTGTCATTCTACAAATGGGAGCAGCTTTTACAATATACTATTCATGGGCACACTAAGTTGCCATTACCAGGAGAACGTCCCACGATCTTGTCTAGTGTACTATTTGTCCCCTTTGTCTTTGTATAAATAGAATTGTAACCAGGCCATTTCTGGTAACAAAGCACAACACACACACACCTACTTAGAGAGAATTTATCTGTGTATCACACACTGTGAGGTGTTCTTGGTGTAATTCTGAAGAATCAATAGAGATAAATCATTGAGCATCAATCCTGTTATTTACTGCTTTTCATTTGTCTATTTGTGTGTTATCTACCATTAATCTTAACCCAAACTGTTCTATAAACGCTTCCGCACTTTGAAACTCGTCTACTCTGTTTTGAACATTTGTGGTTAAACATCGTTGTTGAGTCTAAAGTGGGATCAACACCCACTATACCTTATTATGTGGAAAATGGACCCTACATCCCATTCATCCTCAATGGTGTTGTTCCCGTCACTGCTACCACTCCTGCCATTCCTGAACAGCAACTTGTCAAAGAAGTTTCCCAATAGACTGAAGAAGATAAGAAAAAGGTGGCCATTGATACAAAAACCAGATCAATCATATATATATGGCTCTACCTGACGAGGTCTATCATTCTATCATGAACCTCAAAAGCTCCAAAGCCATGTGGGACACAATATGTGTTCAATATGACGGTACAGTTGAGGTACACGAGTCCAGAAGAATAAATCTGGTAAGACAGTACGAAAGTTTTATTTGTGGTAAGAATGAAACTTTATCTGAAGTTTACCAACATTTTAATTGTTTAATCATTGATTTGAAAACTGTTGGTAAGACCAACTCTAACTCTGAGATCCTGACAAAATTCTTGGAATGTCTTCCTGATAGTTGGGACAACTAAACCATGTGTCTAAAACTCTCTAAGGATCTGAAATATATGACCTTAAGCACTCTTTTTGGCACTATGCCAATCATGAGCAGTCATGTCAGCTTAAGAAGAATCTTGTAAAAGATTCAAAAAGCACACATGTTTCTTTACTCTCTTTAGAGTTAATTCCAACTCAACGATCCTCTCTCACTATCACTGAGATGGAATCTAACTCTGATGATTCATCAGAAACTGATCCTTCAGAACTTGATGAGTCTCTAGCACTCCTGACTAACTCTTTCAAGAGATTCGCTAGAAAGAGTAACTTCAGAAGAAACAAACCTCTCACTATCACTGACAAGCCTAAATCTTCTTCTATTGATAAGGCTACTGCCACCTACTATAACTGTGAAAAGAAAGGTCACTTTGCTAGTGAGTGCAGGTAAAGAAAATATTCAAACCTTCCTCATCATTCAAGAACTTCTGTACCTCTAAATCTAGAGATGACAAATACCTTAAACTCAAAGAGAAATATGAAAAGTTGAAAAGCTACAAGATAAAAGGTAATGGTCTAATCACTGAAGAACACGATTGGGTTGAATCTGATGAAGAGTCAGATTCTGATGAAGAAGATGAGGCCAATCTCTATCTTATGGCTGAAATCCAAGAAGTAAAGGAAGAACTAGCTGAAATTCCCTCTACTTCTACTTCCCAGGAATCAATCTCTCCTTATCCAGCTATCATTAATGCTGATAGACTTCGTGCTATCGATTTGCTGACAATTGATTTATATGACACCCTGAATGACAAGACTCAAGTTGAACAACAAAATCTAGATTTAACTGAACAACTAAATACATGCCATCTAAAGATACAAGAACTTTCTAAGATTGAAGAAAATTTAAAAGATCAGGTCTATGTGAATCAAATAATCAACATCGAACGCGAACAAACTATTTTGAAGTGAAAGATGAGAAAGCTACTGTTGAAGGATGGTGCAAATCCTTAGCAAAGATCATTGAGATAATCGGTGCTCAGATTCCTGTCAATGACAGAAGTCGTCTTGGTTATAATGCTAATGCTGAAGAACCAACCAAAGATCGTTCCATGCTTAAGTTTGTAATGTTCGTCTCCTCCATTCCTGACACCTCATCATTTCAGTGCTCTTCTAATAATCCTATCCATGAGGAAAAATCCTCTTTAAGCCCCAAACATAAAGACAAAAGAGAAAATGTTTTACAAAAACCTCAGAAGGGTACCAAAGTGCCAAAGCTGAAGAAGTTTACACCTTCAGCTAATCAACCTTCTACCTCTAAAGACAAGATCTCTGAACATGTTCAGCGATCAACTCCAAGAATAAATGTTGATGTCGTAGGTAAGAAATCTGAAGAACCTAAGGTTCCTCCGATCTCTAATGCTAAAGGCATTCTTGGTAAAGGCCATGCTCATTTAAAATTATCAAATGATTATGCCTATGGTCCTAAAGCTACTTTCATCTATAGGAAATGCTATCACTGCGAACTTACTGATCATATTGCTAGTAAGTGCCCCACAGCCACCAAAGCTGAGAAATCAGCTAAGGTGAAGATGAATGCCTCCAAGACAAAGAAGATCACCCCAGGTGAAAACCAAGCAAAGGTGAAAAATACCACTAAATAAATTAACCAAAGTGAAGGTTACCACTGACGGTGAATCATCAGAAGTTGTGAAGACAACCGATCCTTCCACTTCTTCCTCCACTGACAAATGTGGACCCATTGTAAAGTGGGTACCAATTTCAACTAAATCTTCCTTTTGTTTGCAAGGGTATCTGGTATCTTGATAGTGGATGCTCTCGACACATGACTGGAAAAAGAAACTTGCTCATTGAATACAAGGAAGAGAAAGGTCCCTCAGTGACCTTTGGTGGAAATGGAAAAGGATACACCTGAGGGTTTGGTGTACTTTCTAACGATACAACCACCTTCTGAAGAGTCGCTTACGTAGAAGGACTGAAGCACAATCTTCTTAGCATTAGTAAGCTATGTGATAAAGACTACAAAGTTTACTTTACTAAGGAAGCATGCTTTGTCACTGATAATAAGGAAAAGATTGCTCTCAGAGGTTATCATTTGGAAAATGTTTATGTAATAAACATGGACTCAAAAACCACTGAGAACATATGCTTTCTATCCAAAGACTCTTCAGATGTCAACTGGCTATGGCATAAAAGGCTCTCTCATCTCAACTTCAAAACATTGAATACCCTCTCCTCTAAAGAATTGGTCACTGGCTTGCCTCAACACTCATATGCTAAGGAATCTCTCTACTCGGCGTGATAAAACCTCATCACTGAGAATTCTCATCGGTGATTCTTCATAAATCAACGCAATCCAGAATCTTTCAACTACATTCAGGAATGCCTTTTGAAAATGAAAAGACAGTTTTATTTGTGACGTCATCAAACGGATAAACCTTGGCACGACTTTTCGTCTGACACGTTCGTCCATTAGAATTCTTGTCCAATAAGCTTCGTGGGACGTGTCACGTGTCATGATGAGTTTCTTTTCCCGCTCATCAACCCTTCTCTCTCCTCTCCCACTCCTAAATAAACAACCCTTGTTTATATTTTTTTCCTTTTACGCACTCATAACTCTCCTAAAGCAACAAAGGATTTCGTGTGCATTTGTTACTTGGATTACTTAAAACTAAGACTTGTTCTTCGCATCTTCAATCATCAACAGGTTCTTATTTCTTTCTTAAACTGCATTCTGAATCTTCAAAAACATGTTTTTAATCCTAAATCTTTGTTTTAAGGATCAAAACAAACGTTTTCTTCAAAAAAATCATCTTCATCATGATTTTTTATATAAAACTTTCATAAGTTTTTCTTAAGTTTAAAACTTCTTTTAAACTTTCTCTTTCTTCTTCTAATACGTTTTTCCAGAATCCTTCCTAAAAAGGAAACTGGAAAACATTGTTTTCTACAAGTTTTTGTTCTTTTCAAAACTGGAAAATCACTTTTTCTAGTTTCTTTCCCAATATGGAAACCGGTAAAAACCCTAAACCTCTTATTTTGGAATCCTTTCCTAACTAAGAAAGTTGTTTCTTCTTCCTTTCCATTTTTGTATTTTCTCATAAATGGCACCCCCACTGACCTAGTCCAAGCACATGAAGGGTGAGCTTAACCAGATCACCTTTAGCTCCAACAACCACATTGCTCTGCTGAAATTTCCCGAAAAGAAGCCCTGGCTGCATCTCGCTGATGCAGTGACCCTTCTCCCCAACTCTTCCATCTTCAAAGCCCTAACAATTGCTCCACCAGCCCACAAACACCTTTTGCAACAGTTCTGGTACAGTGCTGAGAAAACCCTCCACACCCTCAAATCCAGGAAGCAAGTAACTGTGATTGCATTCTAAACTCAACTAGGGGAAGGATTCATCACTACTAATGGAATTTGGTCAGTCCTTGAACTACCCGCTGGTCCTTTTGAACAACCACCCAGCAATGACGAGCTTATCAGGTTCCTAGACCTGATGAAGTACACATGGGACCCCAAGGCCCGAAACCCTGACGAACAGGACAAGAAGCTCACTAAAATTCTCAAGGCCAAGATGTCCTCAGAGCTCAACTACCTTTTCTCCCACATCATCTCCAGCATGAGTGGAAAGATCGGTTCGCTGGACCAAGCCAGCAAATATCAGCTCCAGATGGGGTATGTGCTGATCATCGGGCTGAAGATTGATTATGCCCGCATGATCTTCGATGACCTCATGCTGAAGGTCGACAAGGACGAGAGGGATATGAAGGTTCCTTATGTGCGCTTCGTATCAGCACTACTCACTCTCTTCCTCCAGAAGACTTACCCTCAAAAGGGAGATTACCAACTCCCTCAACTTGGCAGCCGCATCCTCGATTTCGAGCCTATCGCCAACGAGGTACGTCTCTCTGAACTCAAACAACTTCTTCTCAGTCCTCCTACTTTTCTTTCAGCGCCAACATCAGCGGTACAACCTCCCGCTGCTACGCAAGCCACCACCACCAAATCCTCATCGAAGAGGAAAGAATCAGACACCAACCTTGGTTCTCACAAAGCCAAGATGATTACTAAAGAGAAACCTCAACCTCCTCCAGTCTGAATCAGCGGTTGGTTCTTCACAAGCAATGCTTGACTCCTTCGTGGTCCACTCCGCCACATCTGCTATAACAACAACCACTTCAGCGCCTTCTACCGCTGAAGCTTCACTGGTATCTACCCCCACCTTCTTAGTGCCTCAAAGCACTGAAGAAATAGTTGTTGGCAACACCAGTGCCATGCCTGCGTACTGCACAACCTTCTCCACAATTGCTTCTACTCCTCCATTTTTCGTCATCACATCTGCACCAGCGACTACACTCGCTGACGTTCAGGAACCGCTACTACAACACCTCATGAAGCAAAACCCAACAGGACCTGATGGTCTCCCTCTCGGGACCACTCAGAGTATGCCCTCCACATCTGTATCTGACATGGAACGCGACATGGAATACTTCAGTGGAAGTAGGGATTCCGATGTCTTTTCCCGACCATCAGGTATCCAGACCAAACCCCTTTCTTCTTCCAACCCACTCCTACTTTTGAGCTTTCCTTTGCTCAAAATATTTCTTTTCTTACAAGTCCAAATTTGGGCACGGTCGCTGCATCCATCAAGGATGTAAAGGTTCAGGTGGATTCTCTCCTGAAGGATCTTACCAACAATACCAACGCCGTGAACACTGTCGACGATTCTCTGAAGGATCTATCCACCTCTCTCAGCGCCAAAGCCGATAATGCCTATCTTTCAGCGCCCACTGAGGAGGTGAAGACACTATAGCGAGACGTGGTCCAACCTAAGCACTGCCGTCGTTGATATCGGCACAAAGGTCGACTCTCTCAGGGGTCAGGTGAGTAATCTCACCACCAAGGTTGACTCCTCGAACTCTCTGATCTCCAAACTCCTTGAAACCCTAAATACATCAGAGGCTCCCGCCCCATCCTTCACAGCGGATGACATAAAGAAGCTGGGGATGGTGGCTGATTTCATATTGCAAGCCACCGAAGCGATCCCTGGCCTTGAAGCCAGGGTGGACAAACTTGAGGCAAACTGTGCCTCCACTTCAGCGGCACCTGGCCTAGAGACAGGTCCGCTGATGCTGCTGCTGCTGCTACTGAGATGCCTCCCCCTAATGATGATAACAAAGAGGGGGAGAGAACTCCGATGAAGACCTCCCTCACGCTGAGGGGGAGGGACATGCTGAAGAATTCCCCTGTATCTCTGAGGGGGAGAAAGAGAAAGAATCAACACCTGCTTCCTCTCCATGGGGTGAAATAGTTGACATTCCCTCTGAAGAGGAAAAGGAGGAAGAAGAAGATGAGGACCAGGTGGAGGTCTTGGATGATGAACCCTCCACCAAACCTGATGGCAACAATGATGACGACGATGAAGATCCTGAATTATGGTTCAAGCCTACAGCCATCAGGGTCCCTGAACCAAAAGTGGTGGTGTTTATAGAAGCAGGGGAGAAGACCAAGAAGTCTCCTGCAAAGAAGAC
This sequence comes from Saussurea involucrata, assembly GCA_033807775.1. Taxonomy (NCBI): domain Eukaryota; kingdom Viridiplantae; phylum Streptophyta; class Magnoliopsida; order Asterales; family Asteraceae; genus Saussurea; species Saussurea involucrata. Next base: position 100,656,499 of record CM066315.1, read on the forward strand.
CTCCCATGGTAAAGAAAAGAGAGTAGCTTCTTCAGGAAACCTAAAGATTCTCTTCAACGTTGAGAAAGCCCCAACTTCTTAGGTATGTCTCTCAATAATCCCCTTCTCTGCTTCTACCCATCTACTCCTCAAACCTAACTTATACACTTAACCTATTTTTCTATCTTTTCTTCATTCTTCCAAAATAATCTAACTCTTTGTTCTTTTGATTCAGCTAGTCCTCTCCCTTGCATAAGGGACCTGTTGAAGAACCCCTGCCTCAACAAATAATCCCAGCTCCCATAGCTGATGAACTTCCAATATTCCCAGTTTTAGTGCTTGAGACTGATGAACAAGAAGAATAAGAAGAGCTGCTAACACATCCATCCAGACCCTCTCGACTTTCTCAAAGCTCCAAGTATGTTAAAAATGAAAGAAGAGCAGCGATAATTAATCAGCTAGAGAGTCAGCGCTTACGAGCCATCCCTCCTTTCGGCCTATAGTTTTTGTTCAAGAAGAACTTGAAGAATCAATCAGGGTTGAGAAACTTATAGTTGAGAACCAAAAGGACGCTGAATTTGCCCTTAATGTTGTTCAGTGCTCAGTCTCTGATAAGAAGATGAAGAAATATCCCATTCAGGTTCAGGAGGAACTACTCGACGAAATTGGTAAGGAGACTCAGAAGAAAAAAGCTGCCAGCAACTCGACATTGGAATGGTGTAGAGAAAGACTGGACTTCAGATATCATCCAAGTCGAATCATCAACGTAAACCTGAAGGGAAAAACTGTAAAAGGTGTAGTGATGGTGGAAGTCTTTGTCGTTAGAGAGAACGGAGAAACACAACGGTGCTACATGTCAAAGCTCGATCTTTATGGGTGTTAGGACCATAAATGTCCTACACATTAGATAGTTATATAAAGATTTATATAGAAAAGATTAGTAAAGATTATTAAATGTAAAAGCCTTATTAATGTTTGACGGGCTTAGTTTAGCTTAATGGGCTTGGGCCTTAATAATAAAAGGCCTAGGTATAAATAGATAACTTAGCTTATTGTTTAGGTGAGAGAAAGATCCTAAATCGTTTAATCGTCATTACACTTATTGCAAAACATATTGTAAACACTCTGAACAAAATCGTGAACCCTACTTCGATCTTTGATCCGAATTATACGCTCAGCCACCGTGTCCGGAACTCAGAAGTGCATCCGGGTAAGTTTTCAAATCGCCACTTACCGGACATAGTCGTCCGGACTGTTCCAGGTTTCCAGACTGATCAGGCTATCCAGACCCATCCGGATTGACATTGTTTGCGGGTAACTTTACTTCTCGGTTACGTTATCCAGATTGTATCTCTTTCCGGACACATCATCCGGACATTCGTGTATTCGGACTCTCTACCCGGTAAGTGCCAACATCCGGTTTCCTTGCTGTTTCCGGTAAGTCTCCTTTAATTTGGTCACTCATTTTTATCCGGTAACTTATATTTCTCCGGTAAGTTGGTTTTATCCTACATATTAGAAAGATATATAAAGAATTATATAGAGCTTAATTAGATTAATTAATTATTGTAAAAGCCTTAATTATGTTATTTGGGCTTATTGGCTTAATGAGCTTAAGCCTTGTTTGTGTAAAGCCTTGGTATATAAGGCTTTCCTTAACCCTAGAATTAGGTTAGCAATTGATAGCATTCCTAGAGATTCATTAGTGAGCTTAATTGTTTTAGAGAGAGATAGTTGAGATTTCCATTCAAACCTTTGTAACTATCTTGAATCGTGAATATGAGAGGGATGACAAGTTGAAATCATCAATTGTTCTTGTTATTGCTTATTGATTTATTGTTACCTGATTAAACTGGAACTCCAAATTGATATCAGAGCCGAATCGGTGATTTGAAGATATAGAAGAAATCGAACGAAAGCCAGAAAAAGGCAAGAAATTCGTATTGAATTTTCTGGAAGAACACAGTGAGCCATTTTGCTTATTCCCGAAGATTGAACCGTCGGATCGTCGCGATTTTTGGACAGTAGCTCCACGACATTCCGTTTTACATTCTGAACGGTGTGATTAATCGTTTGAGGTCCAGAAGGCACCCGGATTATTTTCGAAAGACTGCAGTTTTTCTTGAATAGAAACGATCATCAATCGGGTTTGCAAAGCTTTTCGTTGATTTAATAATTATTTTGTTTGATCTCGATTGTTTATCGTTCTTAATCTGGTGTTTATCTGCGGTTATATCGATTCTCAAAGGAATAAACTTTTCATCTTAAAAATCAATTCTTGAGTTTTTGGTGTTCTTAAATTCTTGTGGTGATTATTGGAAAATATGATATATTTTGCTTAGAAATCGATTTGGGTATGTTTGTTTTTGGGTTTTTGGTCAAAATCTAACCCTACAGGAGTGAAATCCAGCAACCCTATCGATCCCAAATCTGAATTGCAACCACAGCCGTGGTTACCGGACATTATCTCATTGTTACCGGGTAAGTTTCCTATTTCTCACCACTTTCCGGATAAAACCAATCTTTCCGGGTGATTTATTCAAAGTTACCGGGTGATTTTTTCAAAGTTACCGGATAACCTTTTTAAGTTACCGGAAGAAACTAACTTTCCGGATGATTTTTTTGGATGAACCGTAACATTTGACTTTTGGGTATTCATTTGACTCACCTTGGTGCTGTGTGTGTGTCTGTTTCACATTGTTTCATTTTTTTTTGTCCACCGCATCATCCAGACATCCACACTTCAATTGCATAACATTGTTGCTACAATCTCTTTTGGCCGACGTGTTCAAACAAACAATTTCATTCCTCTTGTTGGAATTGGTCAAAGTTTGCGGCAACAAGAAAACAATTGTTATCGGAGAATCATTTTTTCGGAAACCTTTTCGTCCAGATCTCCTCACGTCTGGTAAGTGCTATTTTAGCGAGAACCTCAATCACCCGGTAAGTACACTTCAGTTTTCATACGATAATCTCACCCGGTAAGTTCACTTGATTTTATTTTATCCGGGAACCAATTTTATCCGGTAAGCATCACATCATCCGGTAAGTGCTATTTTTAGGAGAATCTCAATCACCCGGTAAACCATCTTCGTCCGGTAAGTTTTTGATTGGTAACCATATTCACCCAGAAAGCACATCTCACCCGGTAAGTTGTCCATCACCCGGTAAGTGCACTCAATCACCCGGTAAGTTGTGTTTGGTACCCGAGCTACCGCACGTCTTGTGATTGAGATTTTTTTTAACGAACGTTGCGATTTCTCTTAACGATCGATTTGAAATTTTTTTGTGACGCTTGAGATTATTTGCGACGATTTGCTATTATTAGCGACTATTATCATTTTATGTGATTTTAGTTGTCGTTCTTGATCTAACTTGGTTTGTTTTCTCGCAGGTTTCATTCTCGAAGTTTGATTTCGATAATAATCAGATTTTAAATTGTGAAAACAAATTTATTTTATAGATTTGTGTCTCTGATTTAACTTTTGATTTTTCTTCCGCAAATTTTTCATCAAAATAACACCGATTAACGATCGATTTTTCAGGTAACAATGTCGTACTGCTACAATCCGTATTGTAGAGAAAGTGAAAAACTTTATGAAAAGAATATCAAGCAACAAGAGGAATTCTGCAGCAAGTTAAACAAAGAACATAAACTGCAAATATCTGAAAGTTCTGATAAGCTTGCTAAATCTGAAGAAAAGGCAACGATCTTAGAGGCTGAAAACACTGAGCTGAAAAAGAAGCTATCTGATTTATCATCACGAGATGATATCAAGAAGACTGAGAAAGAGCAAGCAAGACTACATGAAAAGAATATCAAGCGAACAGATGCATTGTGCAACAAGTATATCACAGAACTGAAGGAACTGAAATCTCAAATCTGGAATAGTTCTGAGAAGTTGGCTAAAGAAGAAGAGAAAGGTAAACTCCTGAACTGTGAAAACCTTGAGCTTAAAAGTAAACTAACTACTCTTGAAAAGTTTTTTGAAAAGAAGAAAGAAAATTTTGCAAAGGAAAGGCAAATGCTTATAAAGCAATCTGATTCTTCAAACAAATCTCTTGATGAGAAGAAGAGTCTTGAGCTTAGATGTCTAAAACTTTCAACACAAATCTCCGACTTTGAAAAAAATCTGATTTTAGAAAGAGAGAAGTTTGAAACTGAATGCAAATCTTTTACTAAAAAGAATGGAGAACTTTCTTTGAAAATATCCGATTTGGAGAAAGAATTAGACATTCTAAGCAAAGAGACTGAGAAGAAGAAGGTTGAAGGTTGAAGGCTTTAGAGCAAAATGTTTGAAAGATGATTTTGCAATCGAAAGAAAGATCTTTCATACTGAGATTTCCAAGCTTACAAAGCAATTATCTGTTTTGTCATCCGATATTATGATAGAGAAGAGGCTAAAATCTGATCTCCAAAAGAAGCTAGATGTAATGCTTGAAAAGAAAAATGTTCTGTTTAACAATGACAAGGAACTTGAAAGCAAAATCTCTGATGTTGAATCACCCAATCTTGCTAGAACAGATACTGTTAATCAGTCTCTTTACGGTGATTCAGTTAATTCAGCTTGCTTTTCTAAGACTGCTTCAAGTTCTATTCACAGAATTTTTTTCTTCAAAGACCTACATTACATCAAATAGCTCTTCAAAAGATCGAATCCAAACCTCTAATCTGTTTTATAACCCTATCATTGACAAATCAGATAATAAATCTTTCAAGAAAGTAAACATGGTGTGGAGAGTTAAAGGAACCACTCCTGCTCCAAAGTCATTCGTCTCTGTTAAAAGTGACAAGAACAACACAGCTTTCCACGCTAAACCTTGTGTGAAAACTGAACGAGTTTACCCTGTTAACAAACTGATCAGCTTATCTACACATAAGCTGTGTTGCTCTTATTGTGGAACAAGTGACTTTGTGAAGAAAGACCATGCTAAGTATTGGTATGGTACTTATAGTATCCCAGGTCCTCATAGGGCATCTAACCAATAAGGATCCATCAAAATATGGATACCAAAATCCTTCTAATATGTTTTGCAGGAATGTCATGTGCACTTAAATTCGAAGATTCTTTCACATGACTGCATTCAAAGGTTATGCTAATTTTGAGGGGGGGTACTATCTTATAAAAGGTAAGTGAACTTCAACCGAATTCAAAGACCGTGGTAATTCATTCTGGATAACTTACTTGTGTTTGTTATTCTCCATGTTTAAATTCCATGATTGCCACGTGTCATTTCTTCTTGACTTAGATATTTCCATGTCTCACATATTTGTTGATTTTTCGATGGAAATACACTCATTTGAATTCCTAGTTGTTTTCCAAGTTCGCTATTTCTTGCAAATGATTCCATTCTTATCTGATATATTAATTGTGACTTGTTCTTCACAATTAAACTTTCTGATCATTGTCTCATTTTTTGCAAATACTGTACTTACTGAGTCATTCTGTTTAGCGCTTGATTTTGTTTCTTGAAATTCTATATTTCAAATGTTTTGATGACTTCTGATCATCTCAGATCAGGACTCGTTCTTAAATGTTTTGACTTCTAAACATTTCAGTTTAGAACTCGTTCTTCATTATTTTACTAAGCTGTTCTACTCAATGCATGAAAGGAGTGTTAGGACTTACATTGTTTCTATGGTCAATCCAGTACCGGAAGGACCTACCCAAGAAACACATCCCTTATAGACTATAGTGAGGGGTCTAGATGATAGATGAGTTTGGAGTGAAAAGAATTTTGTGAGGCTGTGACGGGACTTAAAAGAATTATTGGTCCTTACCAAACCTAGTCAGTTATCCAAGTAACTACACAATCTATTCATTCTCGTTCTTTGGAGATGAATATTGAAACAGGCATGGACCCAGTGTCGATAACTCGTGTCACCCCACCCAACCACTCAAGTATCTCACAACAAATGCTTGTTTCACATATTCACGGAGAATTAGCACATACTCTATCTATTCCTCACTCGGAGGTCTTAGATATTGAAAAAGGAAGACACCAGCTCCGGTCTCCGAACTTCATATTCTATTCACTGTGTCAATTGATTTTAACTTGCGTCCCGAGTTAAATCAATATTTTGAGCCAAACAGATAGAATTTATTTTCTTTCACACATGCACGAGTCTTTGTGATTCCCATTGCATATCTTCGTGATATTGCCGGAACCGTTTGAGAGGTAATTTTTAAATTTTACTTCCGTGATAACTGGAAGTCCTATCAGAGATACCCTAATGCCAACTCTGAACATAGGCCACACAACTTTTTAAATTGTTGTGATAACAGTTACTACCGTGTTTCTGTGTTAGTTGATTACCCCGTTCTGGTTACTTAAACGTTTGATCTGGAATTTTTTTTTGCTACTCGTCACTATTGTCTTTGAACATACATGATGCTCCGGATGCTCCTACTCATCATGAGGGGGAGAAATAGTACAGATTCAAAGACTCAGATTATCAAGTTGAGGGGGAGTTAGCAAAAGCCGAGGGGGAGTAACGTTGCAAAAGCCGAGGGGGGGTAACTGTTGACCGAATTTTCCCGAATGATTGATCTGTTCCAAGAACCAAAGAGTTTCAAAGTGCATACAAGTGATAAATTCTTCTCGTTCCTTATCAAGTGGTATTCGCTACAAGTTATTATTTCCTCTTTCGAGCATATTGGGTCTACAAGTTCTTAAAGCTGAAGCTGAAAGCAAATTCAACTCGTGGTTCAAAGACGTTCAAAGACTGATTCATTGAAGACCAAGAGCTTTATTCAAGGGGGAGAGATGAAAAGACATGAAGACAAGCAACACCGAAGTCTTTCAAAGATTCTAAAGGAAGAGAAGATCAAGACTTGAAGGTCTCAAGACCGATTTTTCTTTATATATCTTTAGGGGGAGATTGTTAGAACCATAAATGTCCTACATATTAGAAAGATATATAAAGAATTATATAGAGCTTAATTAGATTAATTAATTATTGTAAAAGCCTTAATTATGTTATTTGGGCTTATTGGCTTAATGAGCTTAAGCCTTGTTTGTGTAAAGCCTTGGTATATAAGGCTTTCCTTAACCCTAGAATTAGGTTAGAAATTGATAGCATTCCTAGAGATTCATTAGTGAGCTTAATTGTTTTAGAGAGAGATAGTTGAGATTTTCATTCAAACCTTTGTAACTATCTTGAATCATGAATATGAGAGGGATGACAAGTTGAAATCGTCAATTGTTCTTGTTATTGCTTATTGATTTATTGTTACCTGATCAAACTGGAACTCACACAGTTTTTCCCGGTTTGTTTACTCATATCCGGACACTTATTTTTTCGGATTCCCTATCCGGAAACCACCCGGATTGCATAATCCGGGAGCTTTCTGAACCCTCAGTTTTAGCGAGACCCCCGTGCTAAGTCGTAGGAGGGGACATTTGAGTATTCTGATACTGTCTGTTTTTTCCTTGAATCAACTTTTTCAACTGTCTGACGATCATCTAAGTGCAATAAAGATGTCTTGCTCATCTCAATCTGCAGCAGCTTGTCAGGTATATCTACTAACTCATAATGCTTTAGTTGATAAGATTCAACTGCTTGGTCAAAAGGTAGAGTCCTATATGTTTACATCTAATGAACAACTACTTGAAATTAATTCGCTAAAAGAAAAGTTAGATGTTCAAACAAAGATCACAGAAAATCTTAAGTCTGACAACACCTACTTAAAGGAAAAGTGTGCAAATCTTTCCATTGCACCCAAAGATCTTAGGGACAAGATATCTGAATTGAATTTAAAGCTCGATCAGTATGAGGATGAGAAAGCAGAGATTATCTATCAATGCTCCTCTCTTCAAATTCAACACAAAGAGTTTGTTGCTAAAATAATTGATCTTGAAACAAAACTCCATAAACGAGGTCAAACTGATCAGACCAATCATATGAACAAACCTAATGAATTCACGTATTTTAACAAGGAATGGGGAATTCGGTACGATAACCCTCAGTACTTGAAAAAGATTTTGACAATGAGACCGACTCTTTATCACTTTAGTTTTCTTGGTCTCGACAAAGAGTTTCCTCAATACAAAATCAATTGGACTGGTCCTCTCGAAAAGGAAAAGAAAGAGGAAACTGAGGAATATAAACGCGCACACACCACTAAAATGCAGTTACCTTTTGCATATGAGCCTCTTAACTACTCCTACAAGAAAAATAAATCTATGTATATTTCGAATGACTACTTTGACGGCTATAAGGTTGCTGAACCCAAGGATTCCTTCAAAAAGGATGAGGCCCCAGCACCTGAACCCAGAACTGAGACGGACGAGTTTAAACTCTATGTTCCTCCTCTCATTTTGGAATCCAAATCAGTCGAGTTAAAGGAGACACTTGAAAAGGAAAGGACTGATTTTCAAAAGGAAAAGCAAGCGCTTTTAAATGAACTTGAGAAACTCAAATCCTCCAAAACCGAATCTGTGTCGGGTGAGGGACAGGAAATCCTTCGGAATGAAATCGATTGGCTTACATCAAAACTGTCTGCTTTGGCAACATAAGTGATGCAAGAGCAAGTGAGCAAGTTTCAACTTCAAGAGAAACTTGATCAACTCCAAAATGAAAAGATGATTTCACCCGAACCTTCCTCGGACTCCTCCGATACATCTTCGTGTAAAGCCTTTATTGGCAAAACTTCTTCGAGAAAAGGAAAAGAGTCGCAAGCTGACTGTGTTCAAAAGGATCTAAACTCTGAATTTTTAAAAGCTTCCGCACCTTATTCTTCCAAAAACACAGACTCGAAGTGTTCCTCATCTCCCTCGACAAATCCTAGTCCATCTGTCCCCGATATTGATATTTCTGCATACATGAATTCCGATGCAAGTTCAGATGAAGAGTTTCCTAAGTTTAAGTTTGACAAACCTCTTCGAATCACACCGACTTTCTTTCTAAAGCTGTGAATCGTCCGGTCAAATCTCTTAAAGGAGAGAGTTCTTCAAAACGCAAGACCCCAGCTATGAACAACGTTTCTAAAAGTGATTCTCATTCACAAAACCGTTCACAGCCGCGGCAAAAGACCGGTCGATCAAATGATAGAAATCCTTCCTACTCAAGCTCTACTGATCATAACTTTAAAGATATTTCAGATAATAAGGGTCGGAGAAAAAGGTTCAAACAAATTTGGGTGGTGAAGAAGTCTAATGAAAGCAAAGCGAATACAAAATCTTTCAATTCAGTCCTGCATGTTAGGACATACAATCATAATCATGATGCTTTTAATTCTCGAACTTCTGTTGAACAAAGTGTGAAGTTTCGTTTAAGACTTTATTCAATTCAACAGTTGCTTCAACTTTCTCATGATTGTATTTGTTGTTCTATATGTGGTTCGAATAATTTTGTTGATCGGAAATATGCATCTCATTGGTATGGTACTTATAGTATCCACGGTCCTTACTATAATAGGGCAACTAACCGTCAAGGATCCATCAATGGATGGATACCAAAATCCTTCTATATTATTTTGCTGGAATGTCATGTGCGCTTAGTTCAGAACATTCTTTTCACATGATTGCATTCACAGGTTATGCCAATTTTGAGGGGGAGTACTATTTTATGAAAGGTAAGTGAACTTTAGCTGAATTCAAAGATCGTGGTAATTCATTCAGAATAACTAACTTGTATTTGTTATTCTCCAATTTTAACTTCCATGATTGCCACGTGTTATGTTTCCTTGACTTAGTTATTTCCATGTCTCACATAATCGTTGATTTTTCGATGGAAATACACTCGTTTGAATTCCTATTTGTTTTTCAAAGTTCATCATTTCATGTTAATAATTCAATTCTTATCTGACACATTAATTGTCACTTGTTCTTCACAATTAAACTTTCTGATCATTGTTTCATTTTTGAACATAATGTGCTCAACGAGTCAATCTGTTTAGCGTTTTATCTTGTTTATTGAAATTCTGTTATTTCAACAATGACTTCTGATCATCTCAGATCAGGACTCGTTCTTAAAAGTTTGACTTCTAAACATTTCAGTTTAGAACTCGTACTTCAATGTGTACTTCAATGTTTTATTTGGTTCATTAAAGGAGTGTTAGGGCTTATACCGTTTCTATGGTCTATCCAGAACCGGACGGACCTACCCAAGAAACACATCCAATTTTAGACAACAATGAGGGGTCTAGCTTGATAGATGTGTTTGGAGTGAAAAGAAAAACGGTGAGGATGTGACAGGACTTAAAAGAATTATTGGTCCTTACCAAACCGAGTCAGTTATCCTGGTAACCACACAATCTATTCATTCTCGTTCTTTGGAGATGAATATTGAAACAGACATGGACCCAATGTCGATAACTCATGTCACCCCACCTAGCCACTCAAGTATCTCATAAAAGATGCTTGTTTCACATATTCACGGAGATTTAGCACATAATCTATCTATTCCTCACTCGGAGGTCTTAGATATTGAAAAAGGAAGACATCAGCTCCGGTCTCCGAACTTCATATTCTAATCACTGTGTATTTTGATTTTTAACTTACGTCCCAGGTTAAATCAATATTTGAGCCAATCGATATAATCTAATTCTTTCACACATGCACGACTCTTTGTGATTCCACTCGCATATCTTCGTGATATTGTCGGAACAGTTTGAGAAGTAATTTTTCAAATTTTACTTCAGATATAACTGGAAGTCCTATCAGAGATACCCCAATGCCAACTCTGAATATAGGCCACACAATTTTTTAAATTGTTGTGATAACAGTTACTTTTGTGTTTCTGTGTTAGATTTTTACCCCATCTTGGTTACTTAATGTTTTATCTGGCATTTTGCTACTCACCGGTATTGTGTTTGAAGTTACATGATGCTTCGAGTGCTCATACTCATCACGAGGGGGAGAAAAGGCACAAATTCAAAGACATGAATTATCAAGTTGATGGGGAGTTAGCAAAAATTGAGAGGGAGTAACTGTTATTTGATCAGTTTCGAAATTTTATCAGTTCCGAAAAGAGCTCAAAGCGAAAAGATTTCAAAGTGCTTACAAGTGATCAATTCTTTTCATTCCTTATCAAGTGGTGTTCGCTACAAACTATTTCCTCCATCGAGCATTTCGGTTCTACAAGTTCTTAAAGCTGATGCTGAAAGAAAATTCAACTCGCAGTTCAAAGTCAGATTCTTTGAATTTGGTGATAAAGTTGAAACTGAAGACAAAAGCTTTATTCAAGGGGGAGCTTGGAAAGACATGAAGACAAGCAACACCAAAGGTGTTCAAAGATTCAAGAGGAAGAGAAGATCAAGACCTAAAGTTTTCAAGACCGTTTTTTCTTTATATAACTTTAGGGGGAGATTGTTAGGACCATAAATGTCCTACACATTAGAAAGTTATATAAAGATTTTTATAGAAAAGATTAGTAAAGGTTATTAAATGTAAAAGCCTTATTAATGTTTAATGGGCTTAGTTTAGCTTAATGGGTTTGGGCCTTAATAATAAAAGGCCTAGGTATAAATAGATAGCTTAGCCTATTGTTTATGTGAGAGAGAGATCCTAAATCGTTTAATCGTCATTATGCTTATTGAAAAACATATTGTAAACACTCTGAATTGTTTATGAATATTACATGGATGACGAATGGAAATCATATTGATTGTTGATTATTACTGTTAATTTCTTATTGTATGCACTAATCTGGGATCCACAATGGATTTGATGAATGGCTAGAAGTCAAGAGTGCCATTCAGAAGTCAAAATCAAAGTTCAAGTCCTACGTTGAAAAATTCTTGAATGCTAGGATCAACAGGGTTACTTCTACAATTGACTTGCCTCCTCCTCCAGCTCTTCTACAAAACGAAAGACCTGCTCCTGCCAAAATAATGCGTGATTCCTCTTCCTCAAGGCCTGCTATTCGAAATGAAATAGGGATCGAATTCTCTAGAGAAGCAGTGCTCGGACATCCTCCTGATCTCTCAGCCTTAAACCTATCACTGCCACCAGGTGGACCTTTCACCCCTGGTCAAGTGATCATTGATCCCTATGGTATAATTTTCTTGGACTGGAATGGTATCCTATGCCTACAAATATTTTCAGAGCTCCCTATCTGCCCCGTCAACCAACTCAGATATCTTGTTCACTGGTGCAACAAATCAAGACCAGGAGTCTTCGTCAAAACCCATGTGCTGAAAGAAGCCAAACACGGTGAAGTAGTTCCTGATTAGATGATCCCAGAGACAGATGCCTTTGACGAAATGCTCTTCAAAGATGATCCTCTATAAGTGATAGATCTCTTTTGTATTCTCTTCTTGTATTTATCAGTTGTAACTTTTAGTACTTGTAATTTTATTTTCACTAGTACTTATAATTTTCTATCTTTCCTTGTAAAACTTTTACAAAGATTAAATGGAAATTTCAGTGAAGTGCTTTACTCCATCAGTACTAGAAAAGATCCCTGAAAACAGTAAATGGGACATGCATCTATGAGTCTAATTTATCCTTATGTTTTTCACACTTAGCAATTTTCTTTTGTTGTTTTGTCATCAACAAATAGGGGGAATTGTCGATTCAAACTCTCGCACTGATTTGTTGATGACCCTTAGAAATACTTAGTGAAAGTTACGAATAACATCTGTATGTATTAGTGTTTCACCATCAGTGATAAACATATTGGGCATGTTCAGTATCGTTGATGGTAACCACTGTTCTTTATTATTCCCAAGTGATAAAATGTACATCAGTGATAGTTGAGTCTGTTCCAGTGACAAGTCTACTAATGAACAAGTGAAAAGTCTACTAATGATCTGATGCGGACATCAGTGAAACCAGGACAAGTCCACACACGCGACGTTTCAAGAAGAAGACTTCAGCGATAGCTGACTTACATCAGGGCTTCTCAGATGTAAAATCAACTCAGCGATCACTGATCATGAAGCCTCCTCTCCAAGAAATGTTTGTCTTATCTATCTTGCACAACCCCGTACGATTTGTCATAAGGAACATCCCTTTGTCCAAAAGCGTACAACCATACTGCCACTACACTGTTCACCATGCGGCCCAAAGCATGTCTTGCAAAAAGTCAGAAATGCTCTCAATCAAATGATGACACGTGTAAAGTCCTCCTACCATGCATTAAATGCATGGGGTATAAATAGGAGGAATACCCCTTCAGTATGAAGGTGGTCTATCTCTCTATCTACTTAGTGACTCAGAAAATATCTTCATTTTCTAAGATTTCCTTCTCTCTATTTCTTAGTGCAAGAATACTTAGTGATTCTCGAGTTTGTTTAGATTAGGTCTTGTACTTAATTTTATTTCACAACAAGCTGTAAATTATTTTGATTTATCACTAAACAATTTAGAAAACCATAAATCTTGTGTGTTTGTATTAACCCCCCCCCCCCCCTTTCTACAAACTTATACTTGTATAACCCTTCGTGACCAACATTAACTTAGAGATGTCATGATGTTATTTTCCGTTCATATTCCTGATGAATATATATTGCAAACATTTTTCCTACAAAATATTGTTTCCGTTTTATTGTCTTTTTGGAATTTAGAGAGGTCGGGATGTTTTTTCTAAGTGTAACGTGTAAACGATTTCCAGTCAGGAATGTATCCAAAAATTGATATTGATGGAAAGGTATAAGATATATCTTTTCATTTACATGATTTTCACATTATAGGTTCAAATAATGATATGGTATATACTAAGGCATTGTTTGGCAAAAAAAAAAACTAGTGTATAGGCTGGGTTTTTTCTGGATACATGTTCGGATGACCATAAGCTAGCTTTTTGAAACGCTATTTAGAGTAGCTTTTTAGTATTTTTTTGTGAATATTCCAATATTGCCCCTCATTATTATTAATTAACTATTATTATAACTAAATATTAATTTTTTAAATTTAATTATTATTAATTAATAAATATTAACTGAAAATTATTAAATTAACTTTTAATTATACATTGACATTAATTTTTAATTATTTAGAGTTATTGTTAAATGTTGATCATATAAATTATTTTTATATATTTTTAATATTAATCAATATATTTTAATTATCAATTACTATTATCTTTTTAATTATTATTTGATTATTTTTTTATATTATATGTAACGGTTATTTAAAAAGGAAATTAATTAAAATGCCCAAAGTTCAAAATTGGTTTGCAAAAATACCCAAAAATTCAAGCTCTATTGTCAAAATACCCATTATACCCGCGATGGGATCCGCGATCGCGGACTGGGCCCACGATGGGGTCCGCGGTTGTCCCGCGTTGGCTGAGTTTTACACTTTTGGCCCCTCTAATCCGCGATGGGGTCCGCGGTGGCCGAAATTTACACTTTTGGCCCCTCCACTTTTGGTCCCTTTTGCACGTTTTTTTGCAGTTTTTACTGTTTTTTTCCACTATTATTGTACTTGGAAGACCAAATTGCGGTTGAAATTCACTGGCTTATTTCATCAATGTTGAATTATTGTACTTGGAAGACCAATTTATGGTTGCAATTCATGTTGGTTGTTTCATCAATGTTGAATTATTGTACTTGGAAGACCAAATTTTGGTTGTAATTCATATTCCTCAATGAGATTTCATCCATAAATATCAGTAAAATGCAATCCATAATCATTCATCCATTTCATTGTGGTTGCAATTCACATCCATTCTATCCTTCTTTCTTGCTTTCTTTCTTCATCATTTCAGTATTTTCTTTTTGAGATACTACTGAAAAATGAGTTCATCTGTTGGAAAAGCTAAGCTATATTTCTGTTTCGATGGTGAATAGGTGCAAGACAACAATGAGTGGAATTTTGCTTATAAATCTAAGCAGGGTGTAAAATTGTCAGTAAACTATACTTATCAGAAGTTTGTTGCATACGCCATGCAAAAATGTGGAATCGACTCTTCTGCTGTTTGCAAGTTAGTATTCAAGAATGATGATGGGTCTATTGTAGAGTTATCCAACGATGGGGATATCTCTGGTTTTCTGCACTTTGTAGCCCAGTCAGAAAGGCCTCCATCACATTTTATGTATGCCGAAACATCGGTGTGGGACGAAGACGATGACGAAGGTGATGACGACGGTGATGACGAAGACCTCCAAATGGAGGAGCCTGATACTCAATTTCAGGCGTCCTACGACCCAACAGTTTATTCGGATCATGCATATGGTCTTAACGACTGTTATCGTAATTTTGTTCCGGAGACGCAACAACAACAACAACAACAACAAGACGAAGAAGGCCGTTTTGCTGGAGTTGCTGACGACGAAACTGTAAAGCCCGTATCCCGGTATGTAATTTCTTTGTTTTAATTCTTTTTTAAAAGTTTTATTTATCATGGTTTCCGTTAGCGGGGTTAGACGAATTGGACCTAATAGTTAAATATGTCAAGACGTGGTTAGTTTGCGAGAAGGATGTAGTGAGGGACCAAAATTGTTAAGGGGCCAAAAAGTGAGAGTTTCGGCCCATGCAACCCAAACCAAACCCTTGTATCATTTTTTTGGTGTGGTGTTCGTGAGTAACAAGAAAAAAGGGATGGAGCTCAATATTTTCGTACTTTGAAAACCTAGCTGCAGAAAACTTCTGTTTCCCGGAGATTGAACGGTCGGATCGTCGTGATTTTTGGTGAGCAGCTTCACGACATCTTCATCAACATTCTGGACGGTGGGATCGTGGTTTTGAGGTCCGGAGGTCGTTTCGTGGGGTTCTGCACAGCAGTAACTTTGTGGTGATTTTTCTCCATTCTTGCTCTATTTTGGTTCCATACATCTTGATGTGCTTATTTCCAAGTGTATGATGGTTTTGTATGCCTCTAGTATAATCTAGAGAAGACTTTTTATTGCTCTAATATTGGTGGTAGTGGATTTGAAGCGGCTCTAGTAATCCCGTGGTTTTTACTCTCGATTTTGAGAGGTTTTCCACGCTAAAATTTTGGGGTCTCATTGTGGTTGTTGATTGTATGTTTGGGGGTTGTTTTTACTTTCACTTAGAATACCCTATTTGTTTGCATCCTCAAAGGTTCATTCGGGTCTGTTTGGGTTAAGCTATGGCTTAATGGGTTACTAAGCATTATTTGTCATTTTATGTGAAACTGCAGTTTCTGTCCCTGTTTTTGTATCGAGTATAACTTCTGCTAGGAATGTCGGATTGGGATGAAACCAGTTCCAAAAGTTCCCTTTATGAGTCTAGTAAGTTTCTTATGTTTTGCGGAAAAACCAGTTCGGACCGTAGCTAGTGTCAAACCGCTGTTTTGTAATGAAAGGTGCTGTTTTTCGCTGTGCAGTTAACCGGTTTTGTAAAATCCATAATAAATTGTAGAAAAATCGTTAGAGCGCGTGCGATATGTCCCTGGAACCCTAAGACATGGGACTTTGTGATTATGGATTAATATTTCTGGATTTATCAGTTTACAAGGGGTTAAACAGGTCCCGAACAGACCTGTGTTTTTAGAGTAAAAGCTGGAATGTGTATGTTATAATTTAGTAGTCGTGGTTTTGGGTTGGGGCGTCACTTTGACATTTGTTAACACGTAATTAGGTGGGAGAAGGCGAGTGAAGTTGGCCGGCTTGTGATTGCGGTTGCGGATACTCGCGTTGCTTTAAGGTGAGTTCTCTCACTGTGTAGTTAGGGGTTGTATGCATGTCATAGTAGTTTGTATGTACTACTGTCTTTGTGGTGTGAACTAGTTGTTTGTGGTGTGTAATATTTGATTGGTTTAAATGCTTAGTATAAATGTTTTACATTACACCTCGGTGGGACCGAGGAAGTGGAAAGAAACGTTGGGGGAACTCGGCGTGACGAGTGTGTTACATTACAACTCGGTGGGACCGAGGGCTCGGTGGGACCGAGGAAGTGGAAAGAAACGTTGTGGGAACTCGGTGTGACGAGTGTGTTACATTACAACTCGGTGGGACCGAGGGCTCGGTGGGACCGAGGAAGTGGAAGGAAACGTTGTGGGAACTCGGTGTGACGAGTGTGTTACATTACAACTCAGTGGGACCGAGGGCTCGGTTGGACCGAGGTGTTGGATACATAATTACTTGTAGATGTTTACTCGTTTTATGTAACTGTGATGTTGTTGCTTATGTGCGGATAGGGGTGATGTGTATATAATTCCTATCTGCGCATGTGATGGAATTCACTAAGCTTCGTGCTTACCCCTTCCCAATATCTTATGATTTCAGGTGCGAGTAGCAGTCGGGCATGACGGTACACACGGGCGCAAGGCGAAGGCTGTTTAAGTTTAACTTTTTAAATGGGGATTTAATTATATAACTTTTCCGGTGCTTAAATTTCATTTGACGGTTTTAATTAACGACATTTATTTTTATTGTAATGGGATTTGTTAACTTATGGTTTGATTGTAACGAAATGCATTATTTTTAAAATTTTAAATTCATTGTAATTTTTGGGACGTTACAACTTGGTATCAGAGCACAGCTTGAGTGAATCAGACACATCTCGGTGTGTTTGGTCTCAAGTTGCGGCTATGAAATTTCAATTTCTTTTACTAAAATCTTTTAGAATAAAGGGAAAAGGAAAACCCGTTTGGGAAACGGTGATCGAGGGCGCAGTGTGTACAGTCAGCCGACGCTATTTGGGAAGGTACGGTACTTAGTGTATTTATTGCTTTCTAGGCATAGGGTATGCATGCTAGATTGCCTATGTTGTTTACACTGTACTGTATGATGACTGCTTGCTGGTAGGAATCAATGCTAGTTATAGTAGGTTGTTAAGTGAAGTCCCTATAGGTTGTATGCAGTAAGAATCATATAGCCTTAGAATATTTGATTTAGTTCTATTGCGCAGCTCTTGTTTGAGTCCAACCGTTCTAGGATAGAATTTTGTATTCGAATGTCTATTTGATTCACGCTGCATGCGATTGGGAATTCGCGAGGCAACTCGTTATGGCTCACAGGGATTCCGTTGTAGCAAGGGTAGTGGGATAAGATGAAATTCCTAGTGAGCTGGGAAGAGTGTTTACATATGAGTATGTATGCTAGATTGCTTTCTAGAACATAGGAGTATGTGTGCTAGATTGTTTGGTGCTTATTACACTGTACTGCATGTTTGTTGTTTGCTAATAGGAGTTCATGCTAGCCTTGATAAGTTGTTAAGTGAATGCACTATAGGTTGTATGCGGTAGGAACCAAATAGCCTTAGAATGTCGGATTTAGTTCTATTGCGCAGCTCTTGTTTGAGTCCAACCGTTGTAGGATAGAATCTTATATTCGAATGTCTATCTGCTTTTACACTGTGTGCGACTGTGCATTCGCGAGGCGACTTGTCATGACTAGTGGGGATTTCGTCATAGCAAGGGTAGTGGAGTTGGGTGGAATTCCTAGGGAGCTAGGAAGAGTGTGTACATATGCCGGTGCGGGCATATGTGTGTAGTTATCGGCGAGAAACTAGTTGGACCCATCGGATGGAACTCGGAACGAGTGATGATAGGTGTGGAAGGTAGTAGTAGAGCTCCTACTATTGGAAACACAGGATCAATGCTCGAGTCGGGGAAAGTCACGAGGAATCCAAGGAGTTAAGCGTGAGTGTTGTTAGTGTGAGTTATTATGCGCTAATAACTCGTTGTAATATCTACCCGGAATAGCCATCGCAAGGAGGAACGACTATAGTAAACCTACTAGTACAGGTGTGTACTTGTTTTGCTTTGATGGGATGATCGCTGGGGTAGTGTCGAAGGTTATAAAATTAGTAGTTGTTGGAATAAAAGGACGATTCTAGTATTGATCACTTGGAGTGACGATAAGGATGATGTTTGTTTCGGGCCAAGATGGACGATTGTGCTAGAATCATAGGCTTATAGAGCCGACTTTGATTTGAGGAAAAATCGTAGGGATTATTTGATGTAATTTCTTAACTTGCCTAAGAGGTTTAAATGTCCGGATGACGTTAGTGGACCGGAGAGATTTGGAGGAGTAGGAGTCGAGGCGTAGAATGCCGACTAAGTCATTCACAGAGTTTGACTTTGAAATAGATTGCATTAACAAATTCTCGTGTTTCAAATCATTTTATGGATGGTGTTTTGGAATTTTGGGAAATGTTCAGCACACACACAAGATTTTGAAATATGGTTTTGGAAAGTGTATGAAATCGTTTTATCACGGGAGTGCAAACTTTGTTAGAATTTGTCTCATTTCATTATTTTTCCAACGGTTCTTTCGGGTAAGATGATATCCGTGTTTTGTGGTGTTTAAAATGTTGGGCAAGTGACTACGGCTTGTGACTTTAACATTGGAACTCCTCCACATATGTTAGAGTTGAGACGGAAAGTTACATTCCACGATGTCTGTATAAAGCTATTTGAGTGATTTAGTTAAATAAGTTTTGTTTTACGGCATGTTGAGTCGTGTGGGTTTAATTTCACGAGGTGCATATCTTATTTGTTTATGTGACCATTTGGAGAAATCTTGGAAATCAATTTAAAGAACCCCACCTTTTGAGATTTAATGAGGTTTTAGTCGATATTTTCAAATGATGGAAACGGATTGGTTTTTATCTTTAAGTTTGAAACTTACACGAGACAGTTGTGTTTTAACAAAAATATATTTGTAAACCGTTTCATCGTTTTGTATGACTAGCCGGCGCGCACAAGATTTGTTGGTGAACCCTATGCCACGACATTGAATGTTGAAAAAGAGAAATTTTGGGGTCAAATGTCGTGGAACTGATTTTGAAATTATGTGCACACTTTTGTCGCACCCGGTGTAAGGTCGAGCGGTTACTTTAAATACATGTCATGAGTCAATTCATGCTAGAACCGTGACAGTTCATTTTCAAAGAAATTATTTATTTCGCTTTACGTTCTGTGAGTAAACTAAGCTGCAATGAAATAGTTTTCAACATGATTTTCATATGTGGGACAAGTGTGTCCATTTTTGCGTAACTACCGACCTGGTAATAGTAGTTTTATTGCTTACGGTCTTTTTGAAATGAAAAAAAAAAATTTAATAATAAAAAAATCTTGACGTTGAAAATATATTGTAAACCATTTGGGCAATGCGCTTTTAAGTGTTATGTGTCATTTTGAGAATTTTAAGGGTGTGAGTCCTTTTGGAAAACTCTTTTGTTTAACCCGTGTTGAGTTTGGGACTAATGTTGATTTTAGAGTATTGCTTGCTTAAACTTTATTTAAACGCGTTTTGACCGACTATGGGTCTAGCAAGCGTGGAGCATTTTGCTCGGTTTTGACTTTGAGATAGTCAGGGGTCAATTGCACGGTTCTAATGGCTCGATGGGGAGTCTTGTTGTTGGATTGTTTTTGTTGCACAGTTTTGCATTTATTGCACGTTGAGTATTTACATGTTTGGGTGAGTGAGTCATTCCGGGATAGGCATGTTGTTGGTAGACTGTTTGCTTTGGATCCTTGGTCATGACAGTCAGTCGTTGGTAATGGTCGGTTGGGTATCTCGGGGTGGGACCCCGGTATTCTTGTGTTATGACCTTGACTTTCTAGTAGGAACTAGGAAGATATAGTCTTGAGCACTTACCTGGGAGGTAGTTCCGATGCGCCGGGCCTTGAGACGTACCTGGGAGGTAGGCGTTAAGGAGTATTTTGATACAGTATAACTAGGCTTCCTAGAGCGAGCGTGTGGGATAAGTAGACGGTGGAGGATTGGGTATTCCACACGTGTTAATATGGTAGGCCGAATAGTGTCGGTTAAGGGAAGGATGCCCTTTGTAATTAAGAGAATAAATGCGCAATAACCGTTTTGAAGTAAGTAGTATATTTAGGTGTCGACTTTTGGGCTTGAGGCCAAACACCTTTAGTGTAATCGGAGATTTGTAGCCGATTTAAAATAATTATGATGATGGTAGTAGTAACCCTGAGATGCTTATTTGTGATGAATGGTTATGGTGGAATGACCTGCGTGGGTGATTATAAGTTTACTGGTTTGATGATCTGTGTGAAATAATTTTGGGAGTCAATTAGAACTCGTGGAAGTTAATCGGCAGTAATGGTAGGAATTATCGAATTCGAGTATCCTGTAGGGTATGTTGGTGAGCACCTTTAGGATGGTTAGAGCTTGCAAGTTGAATCGGGATGTATGGAACATCTAAGGTTGGGAGGCAACCGAAGTCGTTTGACTAGGAATGAATTCAGTTGTTGGAGTGTTCTTCCGATCATATTTCCAATGTCCGTGAAGGAGTTTTGTTAGTAAGAAAAGTATTCGAGAAATTCTAGACGGGGTGAGAAATTTAGATTCTAGTTGAGGAAAGTCCAGTGGCAACACAGAAAGGGCTCCGAGTGGACTTGGGAACCCGAGGTTGAGATGTGGTAAAGCTATCCAGAGCTGTTTGCGGACGTAGACTTCGAGGACGAAGTCTAATCCAAGTGGGGGAGAGTTGTAAAGCCCGTATCCCGGTATGTAATTTCTTTGTTTTAATTCTTTTTTAAAAGTTTTATTTATCATGGTTTCCGTTAGCGGGGTTAGACGAATTGGACCTAATAGTTAAATATGTCAAGACGTGGTTAGTTTGCGAGAAGGATGTAGTGAGGGACCAAAATTGTTAAGGGGCCAAAAAGTGAGAGTTTCGGCCCATGCAACCCAAACCAAACCCTTGTATCATTTTTTTGGTGTGGTGTTCGTGAGTAACAAGAAAAAAGGGATGGAGCTCAATATTTTCGTATTTTGAAAACCTAGCTGCAGAAAACTTCTGTTTCCCGGAGATTGAACGGTCGGATCGTCGTGATTTTGGGTGAGCAGCTTCACGACATCTTCATCAACATTCTGGACGGTGGGATCGTGGTTTTGAGGTCCGGAGGTCGTTTCGTGGGGTTCTGCACAGCAGTAACTTTGTGGTGATTTTTCTCCATTCTTGCTCTATTTTGGTTCCATACATCTTGATGTGCTTATTTCCAAGTGTATGATGGTTTTGTATGCCTCTAGTATAATCTAGAGAAGTCTTTTTATTGCTCTAATATTGGTGGTAGTGGATTTGAAGCGGCTCTAGTAATCCCGTGGTTTTTACTCTCGATTTTGAGGGGTTTTCCACGCTAAAATTTTGGGGTCTCATTGTGGTTGTTGATTGTATGTTTGGGGGTTGTTTTTACTTTCACTTAGAATACCCTATTTGTTTGCATCCTCAAAGGTTCATTCGGGTCTGTTTGGGTTAAGCTATGGCTTAATGGGTTACTAAGCATTATTTGTCATTTTATGTGAAACTGCAGTTTCTGTCCCTGTTTTTGTATCGAGTATAACTTCTGCTAGGAATGTCGGATTGGGATGAAACCAGTGCCAAAAGTTCCCTTTATGAGTCTAGTAAGTTTCTTATGTTTTGCGGAAAAACCATTTCGGACCGTAGCTAGTGTCAAACCGCTGTTTTGTAATGAAAGGTGCTGTTTTTCGCTGTGCAGTTAACCGGTTTTGTAAAATCCATAATAAATTGTAGAAAAATCGTTAGAGCGCGTGCGATATGTCCCTGGAACCCTAAGACATGGGACTTTGTGATTATGGATTAATATTTCTGGATTTATCAGTTTACAAGGGGTTAAACAGGTCCCGAACAGACCTGTGTTTTTAGAGTAAAAGCTGGAATGTGTATGTTATAATTTAGTAGTCGTGGTTTTGGGTTGGGGCGTCACTTTGACATTTGTTAACACGTAATTAGGTGGGAGAAGGCGAGTGAAGTTGGCCGGCTTGTGATTGCGGTTGCGGATACTCGCGTTGCTTTAAGGTGAGTTCTCTCACTGTGTAGTTAGGGGTTGTATGCATGTCATAGTAGTTTGTATGTACTACTGTCTTTGTGGTGTGAACTAGTTGTTTGTGGTGTGTAATATTTGATTGGTTTAAATGCTTAGTATAAATGTTTTACATTACACCTCGGTGGGACCGAGGAAGTGGAAAGAAACGTTGGGGGAACTCGGCGTGACGAGTGTGTTACATTACAACTCGGTGGGACCGAGGGCTCGGTGGGACCGAGGAAGTGGAAAGAAACGTTGTGGGAACTCGATGTGACGAGTGTGTTACATTACAACTCGGTGGGACCGAGGGCTCGGTGGGACCGAGGAAGTGGAAGGAAACGTTGTGGGAACTCGGTGTGACGAGTGTGTTACATTACAACTCGGTGGGACCGAGGGCTCGGTTGGACCGAGGTGTTGGATACATAATTACTTGTAGATGTTTACTCGTTTTATGTAACTGTGATGTTGTTGCTTATGTGCGGATAGGGGTGATGTGTATATAATTCCTACCTGCGCATGTGATGGAATTCACTAAGCTTCGTGCTTACCCCTTCCCAATATCTTATGATTTCAGGTGCGAGTAGCAGTCGGGCATGACGGTACACACGGGCGCAAGGCGAAGGCTGTTTAAGTTTAACTTTTTAAATGGGGATTTAATTATATAACTTTTCCGCTGCTTAAATTTCATTTGACGGTTTTAATTAACGACATTTATTTTTATTGTAATGGGATTTGTTAACTTATGGTTTGATTGTAACGAAATGCATTATTTTTAAAATTTTAAATTCATTGTAATTTTTGGGACGTTACAGAAACCCATGTTTTCACAATGGGTAGATCTGATATAGACTGATCAGGTACCGACAGTGATGAGGATGAAGAATGAGAAAAATATACCCCTAGTGGTAAATCATTTAGTCAGTTAAATGACTATTTTGATATGCCCCCTATTCTTCCAACCCCGGAAACCCATACACAAACCTACGAACCTAAACCTTATAATCACAGTTCAAGGATACAAGTAGGTGAAATATTTGATTCGAAGGATGACTTGGCCACACAAGTTGGAATTAAGCTCATGCAAGAGGGTTTCGAAAGTTACACGCCGAGATCCGACAAAACCAGATACGAAGTTGTATGTGCGAGAGAAAATTGTAATTATAGGTTGTACGCGAGGTCCATGGGCGAGAAATGAGGGATGTTTTTCATTAGAAAGTTGCACGACGAACACACTTGTTCAAGGACGCAACTGAATCCCAACCACAAACAAGCCACCAAAAGGACTTTGGGTGCATTACTGAAAGACAAATTTCTTGATGCTAGCAGGTCATTTCGTCCAAAGGACATCGTCAACGATGTAAACCAGCAGTATGGGATCACAATTGGTTACTACCAAGGCTGGCGTGCGCGATGCAGGGCACTGCTAATGGTCAGAGGCACGTTCGAGGAGTCGTATGAACGACTCCCTGGGTATTTATATATAATTTGCAGCTGCAGAATCTAGGTACAGTCACCCAGATAAGGACCGAATCAAATGGATGTTTTGAGTTGTGCTTCGTTGCCCTTGGACCCGCGGTACGTATATTAACACGTCATATGTTTACACATTATAAACTATAACATTTACAAAGGGAAACCACCTATGTTTTTGCAGATCCGCACATTTTTGAGAAATCTGCGTCGTGTCCTGGTAATAGACGATGCCCATTTAAAGGGGCCTTACTTGGGTATGATGTTCCTGGCGGTTGCCATGGACGGGAATAACGCCATTGTTCCCGTAGCTTTCGGAGTAGGCAAGTCCGAGACCGGGGAGGAGTGGACTTGGTTTCTGTCCATGTTGAGACAAGCTATCGGAGACCCGGAAGGGTTGGTGTTTATGTCCGACAGGGCACCTTCCATAAGCGCCGCAATCTCTGCCACGTACCCAAACGCCCCTCACGCCTTATGTTGTCGACATTTGGAGATGAACGCCAAAGACAAGGACAAGCGTATTACAACTTACAACACCATCTACTGGAAGGCATGCAGAGCGTATACGGCTCAGGAGTTTGACCGGTACATGAATGTTCTACGAGTTAGTGCCAACAAAGCAGCCAAAGTTATGGATGATATTGGACCGGAGAGGTGGTCGACGGCCCATTTTCCTGCACAACGTTATGACATTCTGACCTCCAATAGTGCAAAGTCGGTGAATGCACTCTCCCGTTTTGCGCGTTGATTACCGATTGTACAACTTATGGAGTACTTTCGGTCCTTTCAACAGGAGTGGTACCAAATTTGACGCCGAAAAGGAGGTGAGATGCTTAATAGACTCGCACCAAAGGCGGAGGAGATAATTCTCCTCAGGGTGGGACAGGCGTCGACATGGAGGGTAAGAGAAATTGGGTATGGGAAGTACCAGGTTCGGGATAACCTACTTGATGCGATTGTCGATATGACCGACCATGGTTGTTCATGTTTCCAATGGCAAAAATCTGGGTTACCGTACGGCTATGCCATCGCTGCGGCAAGACATATGGGTCGTAGAGATTGCAGCGACTTGGCTGTAAATTTCTTCACGTCCGAAACTTGTCGGGCAACATACGTGGAGATAATAAATCCAACTGGACCCCTTGAAGCATGGGTGTCTCCACCCGACCCCCTTCCGCCATGTTATCCACCGTTAAACACTAAGAACAGAGCCGGGAGACCGAGAAAGAACGACCGACGTCCATCACGTGGTGAAGGTTTGATACAACGAAAATGTACTCGGTGCCAAGTAGTAGGACATACTCGTGGAGAGTGTCCAAATCCCGCCCCTTCAAGTGTGCCAAGGAGTAGACGTTCAGTCACCCAACTAACTAACACGCAGGGGCAGTCGAAGCGTGAACCACATGGTAGTATAGCATATGATACCGTTAATGTAAACATTGATTTCCCTTGATTGGGACGATAAATCTTGTATGCTTATTGCTCTTGTTTTATATATAACATGATTTTATCTACTTTATCGTCCCGTGTAATTTATCAAACATAAGTGATCTACGTTGTAATTTAACAAACAAAAAAGACCCAAGTTGAAAAAAGGGACCAAAAATTAAAATGGGGAAAACATTTTCTTTAATTAATTTATATATTAAATACCTGAAACAACTCAGACAATATGTGTGAAAAAACAGTAAAAACATGCAAAAACACATGAAAAATACATAAAATAATAACCTAAAAACTAGAGGGACAAAAAATGAAAATCAGGGGCCAAAACCCTAATTTTTGGCCCACCGCGGGACAACCGCAAACCCCATCGCGGGCCCAATCCGCGATCGCGGAACCTATCGCGGGTATAATGGGTATTTTGGCAATACAACTTGGTTTCTTGGGTATTTTGGCAAACCAATTTAAAACTTTAGGTATTTTAATTAGTTTCCCTATTTAAAATCATAAGTTAATATATATATTTTCTAAAACTTGTTTTAACAAATTCAAAATTTATAGTATATATGTAATAATAAATATTAAACTTTTTTAACTAACATGTTATATTATTTAATTTTTCTTTACTACATTGGTTGTATTAGTTAACATATTATATTGCTATAAATTTGTTTTAACTATATAATTAAATATTATAATTGATAATTTTTTAAAGTTGTCCTTTTTGGTCATTTTACATATTTATAAGTTAGTTTTGCCAAATATGATTTCTTCATTAGCTAGCTTATCAGCTACAGCTAGCTTATCAGCTAGTTTGCCAAACATAACATAGTCTAAGCAATATATATACATAATTAAGGAGTTGTTTTGTCTTTTATTCTACTCCTATTTGCTAGTATTAAAATGAAGAATACAAACGGAAATGATGCAGGTGATTCATTCACTACAAAAGTCGAATGCCTCTCCTGCATGCTGAATACATAATCAACTTATCAAATTCGATAGTTTTAAGTTATTACATAAAATTAAGTATTAAAACAAACACCATTATATAGCTAAGTGAATAAGTGATTAAACTAATAAAATAAATTATAAATACCAAAAAATATAGTATAAATAAATATTAAAGACAATAATAGAACTAAGCGCAACAAATCATGTCTAGCTCAGTTGGGTAACCGAGTTCGGTAACATCCTGGGGGGGGGGCTGTGGATGGTATCCCAGTCTACCCGGGTTCGAATCCTTGGGGAAACATCTGGGAGCATGAGGAGTACCCAGTCCTTGGATGGTCCAGCTTGCTGGGCTGATCCCCCCAACCGAAGGTTGGGCCTTAGATCCAGCGTAAGCTGGGCCGGGACAGCGGCGGATTAGTGGGCTGCCCTTGGATGCCCGATACCGCCGGAGAGGCGTGCGTGCGTGTGTGCGTGTGTTCGTGGTAGTTGGTCGAAAGGATCGATGCCGCTATGCCTTTCAAAAAAAAATAGAACTAAGCGCATGTAACAATATTTGATTCCACAAGTACATATTTAAATATTCAACAAACACATTGTTATAAATTCGTTAGTTCCATTTTACTCATGCAAACCACAAAGATTGATTTGAGAGTGTGTTAACATGTCCCAATCTGTTTACCACACACACTATATTCTATTATCCAATATAAATACATATATAAATATATGTTCCATTTTAATCATGCAAACCACAAAGATTGATTCGAGAGTGTGTTAACATGTCCCAATCTGTTTACCACACACTCTATATTATATTATCCAATATAAATATATATGTATAAATATAAATATATAAATATAAATAAATATATATATATATATATATATATATATTTATATTGGATAATATAATATAGAGTGTGTGGTAAACAAGATTGGGACATGTTAACACACTCTCGAATCAATCTTTGTGGTTTGCATGATTAAAATGGAACTAACGAATTTATAACGATGTGTTTGTTGAATATTTAAATATGTACTTGTGGAATCAAATATTGTTACATGCGCATATATATTTATATATACGAAGGATCGTGTGAGAATAAGAGTTAAGATGAGAAGGTAAGAGAAGTTACTGGACCTTGACAACTTTTAAACTCAAACCCATCCATGATTAATATGCTTGATATAGAGATTGATCTGGTGCATCTCGGTGCATCTTAGAGCTTTCACATCCATCTTGCTAGAGACCTTGTAAGATGACATGAATTGCCATGTGGATAGCAAAGTCTTGGAAGATACTCTTACATTTGCTAAATTAGCAAGATCTTGCAAGATGTGGATCCACTAAATTTAATAAATTAATACTATTATTTTTATAACTTTTGGTTTATTATATATTTTTGTTTCATTAGTTTTTTACATTATATTATAATTTTGGCAGTGGGAAC
Source organism: Saussurea involucrata (assembly GCA_033807775.1). Lineage (NCBI taxonomy): Eukaryota > Viridiplantae > Streptophyta > Magnoliopsida > Asterales > Asteraceae > Saussurea > Saussurea involucrata. Next base: position 100,684,453 of record CM066315.1, read on the forward strand.
CATTTTAGAAAGAAGTTTGGTCTTGCATTGATGTAGAAGATATTATTGTAAAACTGATGTGGCACTTTAGAAAGAACTTCGGTCTTGCACTGATGCGGATGGTCTTATCCTAATGTGTGTGTGTGTGTGTATATATATATATATATATATAGGGGTGGGTTCATATAAAAAACTCAAATTCAATTGTAAACGTGAGGACAAACCACATCCGTTGATTAATAATCCGGTGAAGAGATCAGTGGCAAAAAAAACGCGGTGACAATTTTGTAAATAAGTTGAAAACTCTGTCCATGGCTTAATGAATATTGAGCGCGCATGGGTAAAATTGGAACAAAAATTATTCAGTCTGAATAAAAGGTAATTATTTTCGTCAGATTAGAATCAGCGTCTCCTTTTTGACTTTTTATTTTCTTTTTTAATTAAATTTTTTTTACCCCCTTAAATTTTAAAATAAATTATCTCAAAAATTACTAACATTTTAATCAAACAAATTACATCAAAAAACGAGAATTTCGTGCTCTTCGATATGACATCCATCATGATATAGTTTTTTTCGTTTTTACCGTTTTTACGTGAAATCGTGTATATGTGTTATATTCAGAGTGAATAATACAACATTCGGGATGAATAATATCTACATTTATTCGGACTGAGTATATAGAATTATTCAGTCTGAATATATGGAATTATTCAGTCTGAATAATTTACCTTTATTCAGTCTGAATAATTATATTCGTTTGAATATCTACCTTTATTCAGTCTGAATAATTCTATATAATCAGACTGAATAAAGATAGATATTCAAAACGAATAAATGTTTAAGTTTTGTTCTTTTTTCATATCTGCCTTTATTCAGTCTGAATAATTCTATATATTCAGACTGAATAAAGGTAGATATTCAAAACGAATAAATGTTTCAATTTTGTTCTTTTTTCATATCTACCTTTATTTAGTCTGAATAATTCTATATTTTCAGTCTGAATAAATGTAGATATTATTCATTCAGAATGTTATATTATTCATTCTGAATATAACACATGTACACGATTTCACGTAAAAATGGTTAAAACGAAAAAAAAAATTATATCAAGACATGAATAAGTTTTATTCTTTTTTAATATCTACCTTTATTCAGTTTGAATAATTCTATATACTCAATCCGAATAAATGTAGATATTATTCGTCCCGAAGGTTGTATTATTCACTCTGAATATAACACATATACACGATTTCACGTAAAAAACGGTTAAAACGAAAAAAAAACTATATCATGATGGATGTCATATCGAAGAGCACGAAATTCTCGTTTTTTTGATGTAATTTGTTTGATTAAAATGTTAGTAATTTTTGAGATAATTTATTTTAAAATTTAAGGGGGTAAAAGTTTTTTAATTAAAAAAGAAAAAATAAAAAGTCAACAAAGGAGGCGCTAATTCTAATCTTGACGAAAATACCTCTAAAACTGAATTTTAGGAATGACTTAAATATGGCTGCGATCAATGAACGAGATTTGTCCTCACGTTTACAACTGAATTTGAGTTTTTAGATGAACTTTCCTCTCTCTCTCTCTCTCTCTCTCTCTCTCTCTCTCTCTCTCTCTATATATATATATATATATATATATATATATATATATATATATATATATATATATATATATCAGGGTGGAAATCATTTCTAACCTTTTTCACCCTAACTTTAATTTTCACCGAAACCCGGCCATGTATATAAATATACATATAGATACAGGGTTGGTTTATAGTGAAATGAAAGTTATGGTGAGAAAGGTAAGAAGTGATTATTCTCTTAGTCAACTGAGATCGGGGAAGACTCCGCTTTTGTTATGTGATATTTCCACCCTTATTTGGGTATCACGAAATTCACTCGAGGATCATCGCAAACTTTCAGACCGATTTTAATAATGATAATAACTGGCCATTGAATTAAAAAATATTTTTTGTCGTTTTTTCGGCGGAAGTCAACACAATTTGACTTTCTTAGTAATTAGTGGGTGACTTTCGGGAAGAAAATTCCGCCGGTTTTGCGTGTTTATTTAGTAGTGTGTAACACTTTCGGATAAGACGATATTTGGATTGTTCCTATAAACTTAAGTCATAAAAAGCATTTTATTAAAACTCTTAAATATTTTAGACATCATATAACTTCAATTTTATTGTAGTGTCCGATTAATCATTATTTTGTTTAATATACATTTACTTAACCTATTTTTATTCACTCTTTATAATAATAAAATGATGATGTGTAAGAATGGAGATGGAGTTTTGTATTCCAATTTAAGGTCAAATTAAAAAGAGTTGTTCGAAATGGCAATAGATTTTTCTCCTTCATAAGTCAACTACCAAATACATTGAAATCGTGGGCAGCAATCATTGATAAATAAACCTTTTCTTGCAGGCCATTCTATATATACATATGTATAGTGGACAGAATTGCACATATATGTTTGCAGCTTTCAATCACTAGCATTTTGGCATGATCGTATAGATGGAGAAACAGATGAAATACGATGAGATTTTCGCTCGAAGCTTCAGTCGACACGACCAGAAAAGATTCGGGTATGCTGCATTGGTCGGTTGCTTCATCGTCACATTGTGTTTGTGCACCGTTTTCAAGCCTTACCTTTCTCCTCTACCTGTTTGTAAGTCGTTTTACACGTCACATTTTCGATAAATTATATATACGGATAACCGTACTACTTTATATGTACGTTTTCGGACCATAGACCATAGTTGAGATGAGTTGGCTAGTAAAAAAAGGTTGGCTAGTATACATCTCCTTAATATAGGTTGGAACCTCTTTTATCTTTTCAAAGGCTCTTTTAAAGAGTAATATAACGTGGTTCCACATATGTTGTGATGGTATGAAAACCAAGATCAACCATTTTAGGGACTCGACGCTTACAAGCAATCTTAATGCGTCAACATAGACCAACGTCGTGCTATTTCTATTAATTTGAAAATTATCTGGTTTTTGTAGTGGGTGTTAGGCTGACAATTGTCAATGGGCTCAAATTGGTGATGGGCACCCAAGAAACGAACAAACCGCAACGACCATGTAAGTAAAAAAGATCTTGCTGATTAGTAAGAGTTGACGATCCTTCAAATGGTTATAGTTCTGTAAAATATATATATATATATAGAGAGAGAGAGAAAGAGAAAGAGAGAAAGATTCAAACGAGAACGCTAACAATTTAAGAAAACAAGAAAACAACAAATTATGTGCAAAATTACATGTGATTTTACATTAACTGCAAAAATTGGAGACGCGAATTTGGCCGCGACTTAAGTGGCGGGAAAAGTCGCATAACCATATAAGATTTTGTACGCGAATCATATATGATTTTGTACATAGAGGTTGTTTTCTAGTTTTCTTAAATAGCTAGCGTTCTTATTTGAACCCACCTCTCTCTCTCTCTCTCTATATATATATATATATATATATATATATAGGAAGAGGTTCATTTGAGAACAAGTCACAACCATTGATCATGATTTGGAAAACTAATCAATGGTTAAAACAAAATAAGATTAATTAAGAAGTGATTAGGGACAAAAATTGGAAATTTGAATACGCGCCTACCTTATTTGACTTTTTATTTACTTTTTTAATTAAAAACTTTTACCCCCTTAAATTTTAAAATAAATTATCTTAAAAATTACTAATATTTTAATTAAACAAATTACATCAAAAAAACGAGAATTTCGTGCTCTTCGATATAACATCCATCTTCTTATAGTTTTTTTTACTTTAACCGTTTTTAAGAAAAATGTAAAAAATGTGCGAGGTGTGGTACACATTTGAATTTACATTAATATTCATAATGAATATAGAACATATATAACACTTAATGTAAAACACGGTTAAAACAAAAAAACTATATCGAGATGAATGCCATATCGAAGGAAATTCTTGTTTTTTGATGTAATTTGTTTGATTAAAATATTAGTATATTTTAAGATAATTTATTTTAAAATTTAAGGGGGTAAAAAATTTTAATTCAAAAAAAAAAAAAAGTCAAATATAGTAGGCGTGAGATTGAAATTATGTTCATTTTTACCCCTAATCGCCTTAATTAATAATTTCAATTAAAAACTCTATTTAATATAAGTCATTGGATCAATAGAGATGGAAGGGTCAAGATCCGTCCTCATGTGCACAATTGAAAATGAGTTTTCATTTGAACTTTCCTCTCTCTCTCTCTCTCTCTCTCTCGTGATATATATATATATATATATATATATATATATATGAACACAATCATCTATCAGTGAAGTAAGTGGTATATTTTTGCAAAGTATTATTTTGTAGAATTAACTTTGAAACTTTCTGATGATTGTCAATAGATGTTGATATAAAGGAAAGAAACCTACTCTGCAACACAAAACCAAGTTCAGATATATGCGAGATGAAGGGCGATGTAAGGATTCAAGGGAATTCCTCCAAAATTTTCGTGCTTTCCTCGCACGTCGCAAATGCTTCATGGACCATAAAGCCTTATGCTCGTAAAGGTGATGAAAGTGCAATGCAAATGGTAACGAATTTCTCGATAAAAGAAATCCAAGAAGAAGCCAAAACCATGCCCAAATGCACCAAAATGCACAACGAACCAGCCATTGTTTTCTCAGTTGGTGGGTACGGTGGGAATAACTTCCATGCCTTCACAGATGTCATCATCCCTCTCTACACAACTTCTAGAGAATTCAATAGAGAAGTGCGTTTTCTTATAGCCAACAAACGTTCTCAATGGACTACCAAGTTCCAAGAAGTGTTGGACAACTTATCGAGGTATGAAATTATTGATATTGATCACGACAACGAAGTACATTGCTTTCCGAGTATGATCATAGGTCTTAAAAAGGAAGATCGAAAAGAGCTGAACACCGATCCAATGAAGGGTTTCATGCAGTTCTTGAGAAGTTCATACTCATTGGAGCGATCAACCACCATAAAATTAACCAACAGCTCGATCAAAAGACCTCGTCTCCTAATAGTTTCAAGACAAAAGACGCGAGCTTTTATGAACCTGAAAGATGTGGTTGGTGCAGCACGCGGGTTGGGATTTGAGGTGATTGTGACGGAAATGAATGCGAATATGAGCCAGGTTTCAAGAGTTGTGAACTCATGTGATGTGATGATGGGGGTTCATGGTGCAGGGCTAACCAACATGGTTTTCCTGCCTGAAAATGGCGTAGTGATACAGGTGGTTCCATTGGGGAAGATGGAGTGGTTAGCAAAGACTTGTTATGGAGAGCCTTCGAAAGCAATGGGATTGAAGTATTTGGAGTATAAAATAAGCGAAGGGGAGAGCACGTTGATAGATCAATATCCACGTAACCATCAAGTGTTGATGGATCCATTTGCGATTCAAAGGAAAGGATGGGGTGCTTTTAGATCTATTTATATGGATAAACAAAATGTAAAGCTTGATGTGGCTAAGTTCAAAGGGATATTGTCAAAAGCCCTTCAACTTCTTCACCAGTAAAAATCTTTTTTTTTTGTTTCTATTAATAACACGCAACGATTAGACTTCCAAGTCCCATTATGATTATGATTATGATTTTGTTATATAGAAAAGAAATACGGTTGAATTTACCTCAAGGATGGAAATGCGGGTATCCGACCCTAATCGGGTGGGGATTCCCTGAATTAACGGGTAACGGGGCGAGAATCATTACAAGAGAAATGACCCACAACAAAACAGATTAACTTTTCCGACGGACAAATCCGTCGGAAATCCGTCGAAAATCGTCATTACCGGCAGATTTCCGACGGATAAGGCTATCGAATAATCCTCCGTCAGAAAATGATATTTCCGACGGATTTGAATCTTCCGACAGATATATCCGTCGGAAATCCGTCGGTAAATTTTTCCTATTTTTTAAGCTCTACACACTTAATCAAATTTTGTTAATCTTTTAAATTAAGTTTTCGACGGATTTTTTAATATATGTTTATAATTTATTTATTAAAATAGTTTTTATAAAATCAGGGAAAAAATCATTTTCGACGGAATATTCCGTCGGTAATTTTGAATTTTTTATTAAAAATATAATTGAAACCTAATATGCATTTTTATTCAAATTTGACTATACAAATACACATTTATGTATAATACATATTGAATGAACAAATACACATAAATTATACAATTCTCCAAATGAAATGTTGGTAAACATTTTCTATTTTTGCCTACTTGTGCTCATGTTGGGTTGCCACTCAATTCTTCCTTGTATCTATGAACATTCCCCCAAGCTTGTGTTTTTGCTTCTTCTCTATGGTACCTACATAGCAAACATATGTATTGTAATGCCAAAAATCGTCCAGAAGGATAACTTAAGGTTGATTGTGGAGCTTAACAACTAAAGAAAGAAATCTTGCGACAAAGAGAAAAAATGTAAAAGAGAGAAAGATTTTGGTGACGCGGGAAAAACCTCAACGAGGAAAAAACCCGCGGACGACTGTGGAAGTCGTCGCTGCACTATGATCGCCAAGCAGGGGCGATGTCTTTTGTTTGAGGTGTCGAGGATACAGTGATTAAAATACAAATGACTTGAAATGTAAAAATAACAAGTGTATCGAATGTAAAACTAGTGTGTCGTGTGCTAAGACTGTTGGTCGAGAGTGTAAGTCGTGTGTCGAGAGCGATCACTTGAGAGGAAATTCTTTGCTTCGGATGTTATTGAGTATGCAGTGTGATTCCAGAATTCGATGATGTGCCAATGATGACTTTGCCTTCATATTTATAGTCTTCAAATGCATTTAATGACTCCATGAATTCCTCTTGTAACGGTCGCACCGACCTCTGTTGTTTAATGTTCATAACTGCTCTGTCGGTTTCGTCCGTTGGCCAAAAATGTCGTTTGACCTGCATTAAATGAGGAAAACTTAACAGAAGTCTCGTATGCTAGTTGGTCGAGGTCGTGTGTTTCTACACGACGGTCGAGGTCGAGAGGTACGTTTGACTTTGGCTTTGGTCAAAGGACAAAGGGTTTACGATTTGACTTTGTTTATAAGTGAAGTAAAGTAAATGTCCTTAGAGCTTTGGTCGTGGTCGAGACTGGTGAAATTTTTCCCAAACAGTTTGCCCCCAAAATTTAAAAAAGTGGAGTGGCAAATTCAAATTTCAAAAGTTTTTTAAATTTTGCTAGTCGGACGTCTAGGGACGTGACACGTAAAAAAAACCTTTTCAGTTGCCTTGGAACTGGACCAGTCCAATTCTAACTAAATGGGAAGTTGAAAAGGCGATAAGGTCGTGACGTCATGCTGACGCGCGATCGTGCATAACAGCTGTATTTGCCAGGTGTCGACAATCTGTCGAGCATTCGAAAAGGTGAGGACACGTGTCGAATATCGAGAGGCTCGATCTGACATGACTATTTGCATAAATAGAGACCTTCGACAGATCTTTTCCTTTTACGGTTTCAGAGAGATTTTAAGAGAGAATTTCTTTGATTTGCTTGTTATTCTTTGTCGAATCTTTTCCAAACTTGCGAGAGATCTTCGACTTGTTAGAGATTCGAGGTTTAGAGTGCCTATAAAAGGTACGACTTTCCAGTCTTTGTATGCGTCGTAAGTCAATCGCTAGGAAACCTAGGAAGAACTGGGATATCTGGGGCTTTTCAGAGCGTCAAATTTTGTTAATTGGTTTATCGATTTCGCCGGAGCCTAGGAGCGCCATTCAAGATCAAGATGATCTTGATAGTTTTAGGAGTCTAGCGAGAATCCCTGCGGGGATCGCAGTGAGCAAAGTCGGTCAGATTCGGCCCGAGATGTGCCCTGAGGGGTATGTCGTAATATACGAGTACCCTTTCAAAATAGGATTTCACTGGCCATACTCGCCTTTAGCTAAGGCGTTTATGTGTGAGTTCGACCTGTCGCCAGGGCAACTGATGCCCCAGTTCTGGCGTGTAATTCTGGTTATCGAGCGACTTACTTCGCACTGGGAGTCGCCGATGAACGTAAAAGATCTTGTTGATCCAAACCCTCAGTGATTTGATAATGACCCTCTCTTATATACTTAGTGAAAATTGTAAGTAAACAATATGTATCAGAGTTTCACTATCGCTGATAAGTACTAAGATCTTCCAGTACCGCTGATAGGAACTCTCGCTCTTTAGATTAAGCATTCAGCGAAACTGTTCACCATAATACTCTGAGTCTGTTCAGTACTTATGGTGATCGCTGATAAGTTAGTTGTTTACTTATGATCCCTGAAGACAAGTTTCACGTCAACATAGGTTCTACGCTGAAGTCGAAGATCAAGCTCAAGAACCAGTGACAAGTCTCCTAATGAACTGATGTGGATCAGCGAAGACTCAGATTTGTCCACTTAACGTGAAGTATCAAGTACAAGACTTCAGCTATCGCTGAACTCTATCATTCGTTGATGAAGAATGATAGATCGCTGAATCATCGAAAAGCTGATCATGAAGTCTTCCGTACAAAGTACTTTTTGTCTCATCCACCCTTGCACGACTCCGTACGATATGTCAGAATAGAACCTCCTTATTGTCTGAAATCGTACAACCACTCTGATACTACACTGTTCAAACATGCGGCTACTAAGGTTGTCAACAAAGGTTAATGACATGCAACCAATCAGCTGCTGCCACGTGTAAAGTGTAAACTGCAATGCATTAAATGCATGCAGTATATAAGAAGAAGAACTCACTTCATTTTGAAGTAACTTGCTAACTCTGGACAAGTTCATCCTTCTTATCTTGAGATAGGTTATTATTAGTAATTTCCTTCTCCTTCTTAGTGCAAGAAACTTAGTGTTCCAACTTGTTTAGATTTAGGATTTATCCTTAATCTTGTTTCCGCAACAAGCTGTAAATTGTTAATGATTTATCAATAAACAATTTAGAAAAGTAAAATCTGTGTGTTTGTATTCAACCCCCCCCCCTCTACAAACTTGTATAACCCTTCGGGACCAACAAGTGGTATCAGAGCAGATTTGTTTAATCTCATAAACAAGATCTAATCTATACTAAGATTTCTCTTCCTTGCTATTTCTGAAAATGGCCACCAACACAAACACAAACTATATAGACAATGGTTCTCTTGCAAAACCCCCTAGATTCTCCAAAGATAATTTTAATCTATGGAAAAATAGGATGACTCTCTTCCTAGAAGGTGTAGACCCTACTATGCCTTATTATCTTGAAAACGGGCCATTTATTCCTGTAAGAATTGATGCCACAGTACTTGCCGCTGAGAATAGACCTGCTATTCCAGAAAGGCTGGTACCCAAAGATGTTCATACGTGGACTGACGAAGATAAGAAGAAAGTGGCTATCGACACAAAAGCCAGATCCATACTATCCATGGCTCTTCCTGACGAAGTCTACCATTCCGTCAGGAACCTGAAATCCTCAAAAGCCATGTGGGACACAATATGTGTTCAGTATGAAGGTACTGCTGAAGTCCAGGACTCTCGAAAGATCAACCTGGTAAGACAGTATGAAAGTTTCATTTGTGGTAAGAATGAGACTCTCTCTGAAGTTCACCAACGTTTTAATTGCTTAATAATAGATCTGAAAACTGTTGGTAAGGAATATTCTAACTTTGAAGTGCTGACAAAGTTTCTAGAATGTTTACCTGAAAGCTGGGACAGTTATTCTATGTGTCTCAAGCTGTCAAAAGATCTAAGATCAATGACTCTTGCTACCTTATATGGCACAATGCTGAATCATGAGCAATCAAGCCATCTTAAGAAGAATCTTGTAAAAGATTCCAAAAGCACCCATGTTGCTTTAATCTCAAAGGAACCTTCTACTCAGCGACCCTCGGTCACTATCACTGAGTTAGAGAGTAACTCTGAAAGGTCATCAGATTCTGACTCTTCAGATGATGATGAATCTTTGGCTCTCCTAACTAAAAAGTTTAGGAGATTCGCCAAAAAGAAAATGCTCAGAAAGAACAAACCTCTTTCTATAACTGATAAGCCAAGATCATCAGCTATTGTTGATAAGGCTACTGCTACTTGTTTTAACTGCGAAAAGATTGGACATTTCGCTAACGAGTGCAGGTCTAAGAAAGTATCGAGAAACTCAGCGTTTCCCAAGAAATCTTTTATTCCCAAGAATAAAGATGACAAATACTCTAAGCTGAAAGAAAAATATGCAAAGCTGAAAAGCTTCAAGAAGAAAGGCAAAGGCCTGATGGTTTATGATTGGGCTGCTTCAGAAGAAGAAGAATCATCACCTGACTCTGAAGATGATGAAGCCAATCTTTGTCTTATGGCAAAGATTGAGGATGAGGAAGAAAGTTCAGACATTCCCTCTACTTCAACCTCTGCTGTTCAGGTATCACCTTCCTTCTTTACAAATATTGCAAATATTGATGAAGCTGATAGTCTCCGCAAAATCGATCTCTTGACTAGAAGCTTATATGAAGCCATGAATGGAAAAACTATAGTTGAAAACCAAAATCTTGATCTCGCTGAACAACTTAAAAACTGTCACCTTCAAATAGAAAAGCTTTCTAAAATTGAAGAAGATTTTAAAGATCAAGTGCATTTAAATCAGCTAGTCAAAATCGAATGAGCAGAAGCTATCGCTGCTTTGAAACCTGAAAAGGCTACTGTTGAAGGATGGTGTAACTCTTCAACAAAGATCACTGAGATAATTAAGTCTCAGATACCCCTGAGTGATAAACGTGGTCTTGGTTACAAATATGAAACTCAAGAACCAACCACTGATCGTTCCATGCTCTTATTTGGAACTTCCGTATCCTCAGTCGCTGACACTTCATCCTCTCAGTGTTCGTCCTCCAGACCGCCTATCCCTGAGGAAATCTCTGCCTCTTCAAAAGGTAAAGAGAAAATGGTTTATCCAAAACCTACCTCTGTCTTTAAAGATAAAGGTAAAGGATTTGCGTTGAACCAAAATCCTCAGAAGGGTACTTTAGCACCAAAGCTGAATGCTTCTAAAGCTTTAGTGATTTATTCCTCTGGATCAAGAAATCAGATCTCTGGATCTACTCAGCGTGGGTCTATTCAGCGATCTACTCCTAGACTCAGAGTGGATATCCTCGGTAAGAAATCTGAAGAACCAAGTGTTCCTCCCATTTCTAAAGCCAAAAGCTTATTTGGTGCTGGTCCTTCTAATTCAAAATCTAAAACTCAGCATTCAAATAGTCCTAGAACTATTTTTAGTTATAGAAAATATTATCACTGTGGACTCACTGATCATATTGCTAGTAAGTGCCCCACAACCACCAAAGCTGATAAGATAGCTAAGGTCAAGATTGCCCACAAGGCAAAGAAGACCACTGAGGTTAAGAAATTAACCAAAGTGAAGACTGACAAAGCTGAATCTTCAAATGCTGCGAAGATTGCTGAACCTTCCATTCCAACTGCTTCCACTGACAAACGTGTACACATGGTTAAGTGGGTACCCAAGAAAAACTAATCTTCCTTTGTGATGCAGGTTCAGAAGGGTATCTGGTATCTCGATAGCGGATGCTCTAGACACATGACTGGAAAGAAAAGCCTGCTCGCTGAATACAAGGAAGAGAAGGGTCCCTCTGTGACTTTCGGTGGAAATGGAAAAGGACATACCCGAGGGTTTGGTGTACTCTCTAATGGTACAACCACCTTCAGAAGAGTCGCATATGTTGAAGGGCTGAAGCATAATCTGTTAAGCATCAGTCAGCTTTGCGACAAGGATAACAAAGTAATCTTTACCAAGGAATCCTGCTTTGTCACTGACAAAAAGGAGAAGATAGCTCTCAACGGTTATCGTTTGGAAAATGTTTATGTAATAAACATGGACTCAACAACCACTGAGAACTCCTGTTTCTTTTCAAAAGCATCATCTGATGTCAACTGGCTATGGCATAAGAGGCTCTCTCATCTGAATTTCAAGACACTGAACTCTCTTTCTTCAAAAGAGTTAGTTACTGGTCTACCTCAACACTCATATGCCAAAGAGTCTTTATGTTCAGCATGTGAGAAAGGGAAGCAGACCAAAGCAAGCTTTAAATCAAAGCAAGTATCCTCAGTGTCATCTCCTCTACAACTACTCCATATGGATTTGTTTGGCCCTGTTAACAAACAATCCATCGCTGGAAAGAAATATACACTGGTCATAGTTGATGAATTCTCTCGTTATACATGGGTTATGTTTCTCCGTTCCAAGAGTGACACCCCTGAAGAACTCATCACCTTTGTTTAGAAGATGGAAACCCTGAACAATTTGACCGTTCGCTCAATAAGGAGTGATCATGGGACTGAATACAAAAACAGTTCTCTTGATTCCTTCTTTGAGAGCAAGGGTATTTCTCACAACTTTTCTTCAGTAAGAACACCACAACAAAATGGAGTCGCTGAAAGAAGAAATAGAACAATTATTGAAGCTGCACGTTCAATGCTCAGCGATTCTCACCTGCCTACTCAGTTTTGGGCAGAAGCTGTCAACACTGTTTGTTTTACGCAAAACTGGTCGCTGATAGTCAAAAGATTCAATAAAACAGCCTATGAACTATTTCATGGGAGAAAGCCTTCAATCAGCTTTCTTCACATCTTTGGATGTCAGTGTTTTATACTGAACAACAGAGATGCCCTTGGAAAGTTTGATCCTAAGGCTGATGATGGAATCTTTCTTGGATACTCCTCAGTTTCCAAAGCCTTCAGAGTCTTTAATCGAAGAAGATAAACTGTTGAAGAAATAATTCACGTCACGTTTGACGAGTCCCGTTCAGCGAACTCTAAACCGTCCGCTGATACTGAAGAACTGAATCAATGGATGTTTTCTCATCTTGGTGATTCAGAAGATATTCCCACTCCTCGTGCTCACACAGTTGAAGATGATGGTCCAACTATCATTCCAAATATGCAGAATAGTGAAGTTGAAACATCATGGGTCTCAGCTGTTCCTATAAACACTATACCTGCTTCTGAAACTAATATCTCAGATATTCCATCCACTTCTCAGCAATTAGTGAATATAATGACAACTGCATCCATTCCTCTCTTGGCTGATACTCCAGACGTCGCCGAAGCTTCATCTTCAGCTCCTCCAGTTCAGGTTGAGTCAGCGTCTCACGCTCCGGCTCAGCGATGGACTATAAATCACCCAATTGATCAAATTCTTGGTGATCCAAACGCTGGTATTCAGACTCGACGAAGTGCAGGTAATATTTGTTTATTTGTAAATTTTATTTCACTAACTGAACCAAAGAAAGTAGATGATGCCCTCAAAGATCCAAACTGGGTTAGCGCCATGCAAGAAGAGCTGACAGAATTCGAAAGAAACAAAGTTTGGAAACTTGTTCGAAGACCAACTGACAAAACAGTGATAGGCACTAAATGGGTCTATCGAAACAAGTTGGACGAACATGGAACTGTAACTCGCAACAAGGCTCGTCTTGTTGCTCAGGGATACATACAAGAGGAAGGCATAGATTATGATGAAACATTTGCTCCAGTAGCAAGATTAGAATCTATTCGTCTATTCTTAGCATACGCTGTACACAAAGACTTCAAAGTATATCAGATGGATGTTAAGTCAGCGTTTCTAAATGGAAAGCTGAATGAAGAAGTCTATGTGGAACAACCTCCAGGATTCTCAGATCCTAAGCATCCAGGTTATGTTTATAAACTGGATAAGGCACTTTATGGCTTAAAGCAAGCTCCACGTGCATGGTATGACACTCTTTCTACTTATCTCCGTATTGAAAAATTTGAGCGAGGCAAAATAGACAAAACTCTATTTTTCAGGAAAGTAAAAGGTCATATCATTCTTGTTCAAATATATGTTAATGATATTATATTTGGCTCGACTAACCCTGATCTCTGTACTCGTTTCGCTGATAGAATGAAAGAAGAGTATAGAATGAGCATGATGGATGAACTAACATATTTCCTTGGTCTATAGATAAAACAAAATGAAAAAGGAACTTTCATTAATCAGGGAAAGTATGTTAAAGATATGCTGAAGAAATTCGACTTAACTGAAAGTTCAGCTATGAAAACCCCTATGGCACCACCGCTGACACTTGATAAGGACACTAAGGGTGTTCCTATCAATGTCACGCTGTACCGTGGGATGATCGGCTCACTATTGTATCTTACAGCTAGCCGACCCGATATTATGTTTGCAACATGCTTGTGTGCACGATATCAAGCTGAACCTAAGATATCTCATATGAAAGCTGTAAAGCGTATTTTTCGATATCTTAAGGGTACAACGAATCTAGGTCTTTGGTATCCCAAAGACTCAGGATTCGATTTAATCGCCTATTCAGATAGTGATTTTGCAGGTTGCAGAATGGATAGGAAAAGCACCACAGGAGGATGTCAGCTCCTGGGTGGAAAGCTGGTAAGTTGGACAAGTAAAAAGCAAAACTCAGTGTCCACTTCCACAGCTGAAGCTGAGTATGTAGCCACTGGAAGCTGTTGTTCTCAGGTCTTGTGGATGAGAAATCAACTACTGGACTATGACCTTCAACTCTCAAATATTCCAATCTATTGCGACAGCACAAGTGCCATCGCTATAGCTAATAATCCAGTGCTACACTCAAAGACAAAACACATCGAAATCAGGTATCACTTTATCAGAGATCATGTGATGAATGGTGATATAGAACTTCACTTTATCCCAACTGATTATCAGTTAGCTGATCTGTTCACCAAACCTCTTGATGAGACAAGATTCAACTTTCTCATCAGCGAGCTTGGAATGATGAACTTTGAAGGATAAAATCTCCAGCAGTTCACATTTGATCAGCGATAGGATAAAATCAACTTGTATAACCTATTCTATCCTCATCTCTATCCTGATTCGCTGATATCAAGGTATGTTTTTCTCTCTGACAAATCGCATGTAAATGGAAGATTTCAAAACAAATCTCATCGCTGAATATCTCTTCCTTATCAGCGATACTTTGAAATTTCTTAAAACCAACTAATATTTCTATTTAGTACTTCATGTTTTCAAAAGTGTCCCTGAGTTTTTCAAAACCTCAGAGACAACCAAGAATATGAAAGGACAGTTGTGACGTCATTACAACAGATAAACCCAGACACGTTCTTCTTTCTGACACACGTTTGCACGTTTCGTTTACTTGCCAATCAAATGCAAACACGTGTCTGTGTCATGATGAAAATCTTTTCCCGCTCAAGATTTTCTCTTTCTAAAATCTCTCTATATAAACAAATTCTTCGTTTATATTTTTCTCTTACGCGAACTTCTCCTCCAAGCAAAGAAAGAATTCACTGTTGCATTTGGCTCTCGATTTTTCAAGAACAACTGTTCATCTTCTTCAAACATCAAAGGTTAATATGTTCTTATTATTTACCAAATGCAAATAACTTGTTTCCGATCTTCTCATTGTTTTAACAAGATCAAACCAAAGAACTTCTTAAAAATAAAATCATTTTCTTTCATGGTTTTATGAACACAACCATTTCATGGTTGTTCTTCAAGTTTAATTGCAAAAATCTTAAACTTGTTCTTCACACATTCGTTTTTCCAGAATCCCTATCTTCAAAGGAAACTGGAAAACAAGATTTTTATTGGGTTTGAAATTTCGTTTTAAAAAAAAAACCCTAATCTTCATTAAGACATTCTGTCTGAATGAAATGGACAAAATTCGAACCATCTTATTGGAAAATCTTTCCACATTAAGATTATTCTTATTTGTTAATCCTTTGGTTGAACTGATAATACAAAAAATGGCATCTTCTGACATTCCCAAGAACACCAACGCTGAAAACACTTCTGCTGATGACACTGCTGAGGAAATGGACATCTTCAAGGCTCCTCAAGTCAAATTTGCCCTTGACAAACTGGATTGGACTAAGGTGAACAATCTCTATGCGCTTCTCGAGTTTCCTCCTCGAAAGCAAGTCACACATCTAGCTGATGCTGTGAACTTCCTAAAGAATTGCTGCATCTCCACAACCCTGACCATAACACCTCCTGCACATCAGCTTTTGCTCTCACAATTCTGGTACTCAGCCAGACACTCTCAGCTACCCTCAGCCAAAGACCCCTCCAAAACAATCGATTGCATCCTTTGCGATATCGAATATGGCACCATGAAGATTACCCCTGCCATAATTCGCAAAGCTCTCAGCCTTCCCATCGCCACCAAGGAAAAACCCTTTGTTCCCCTCCCTGACCCCAAGAAAAACTCAGACAGGGAAGCCATCATTGCATTTTTCGATGCAATGGGCTATGTATGGGAAATCGGCAGAGACATGAAGCCCGAGAAGAAGCTGACGATTATCAAGAAATCGAAAATGCCCAGCGAGATGAATTTCATCTTTGCCCATTTGATCAGCTGCATGACTGCAAAGAGCGGCCTCCTCTGACCAAGCCGCTAAGTCTCAGCAAGCAATGGGATATGCTTTGCTGAAAGGTCTCAACATAGACTGGGCATCGATTATCTATGATGACCTGGTTCTCAGAGTGGACACCGTCGCTGACAGACCTCCATGGGTTCCATATCCTCGGTTCATCAGCGCTATTTTCCAAAGAGGCCTGAAAGACAGCTACCCAGAAGAGGGTGACCTGAAACTCTCTCAGGTCGGCCCTAAAATACTCGACTTCAAACCAGTGGCGAATGAGGTACGTCTTTCTACACTCTTGACTCTTCTTAACCCTACTACTTCTTCTACTTCTGCAGCTCCTTCAGCGGACAAACCCACCGCTGATACCCCAGCTGCTACCTCCATTCCTCTTAAAAGGAAACATTCTGACACCCACCTTGGTTCCAAAAGAACTAAGAAGACCAAGGAGCAATCCAAGCAATCTCCTGCTAAAAACTCCTCAGCTCCTCCTGTTGAGCTGAAGGAAAGTTCAGTGTTATGCTCTGCCACACCTGAACAAGCCATCCCTTTAATCCCGACCTCAACATCTCCAAACGTTGAGGTTACAAACTTGGAAACTACCCAACCTCCCTCAGTCTCTCAAAAGACTGGTGAAGTGATTCTCAGCGATTCCAACGCTGAACTCGGTAACCAACCTCCTTTCTTACCCTTCGCTTCTCCCTCCACTCATTTGGACCCCACTCCAGTTATCACAGCTGCACCTGTCATTCCTCCAGGAGCTAAAGAAACGACGGAAGTAGGACCTGCAGAGCTGTCCATACGTCCACGTACTCTCGCTGACGATATGGAACTTTACTCAGGAACCCGTGATTTTGATGAATTCACCAATCCTCCTGCAGGTACT
Organism: Saussurea involucrata; assembly: GCA_033807775.1. NCBI lineage: Eukaryota > Viridiplantae > Streptophyta > Magnoliopsida > Asterales > Asteraceae > Saussurea > Saussurea involucrata. The sequence continues at coordinate 100,701,657 of CM066315.1, forward strand.
CACCAATCCCTATACACTGTTACTAACCCCAAACTTCTGAGCTTTCCTCTGTTCACAAGTTTTTATATGTTACAGGTCCTAATTTGAGAGACATGAACACGTCTCTGAAGACAGTAGAGACAACGCTGACTGGTCTCACGTCTACTCTTCCCGGCAACTCTTCAACTGTAACAACCGCTGGAGAAAATCTCTTAAAACTTACAACCGAAGTCGGAAAGAATGCCTCCAAAGCTGACATGGAGAAGGTTGATCAATCACTGAGCAACTTTGCCAAAGTTCTCGCTGACATCTACACAGACTACCTCGACATCAAGAAATCTGTAGACACCATGTCCAGCGAAGTCACAATGCTGAAGTCATCGGTTGGCACACTCGAAGGTGATATGTCTGCTGTAAAGACTGATGTCAGTTCAGTAAAAACTGATATGAGTTCTGTGAAGACTGATGTCAACACGATGAAGAATGACATCTCTTCAATTCAGAACTTGTTGAAGCAGATTCTGACCAACACGACCGCCCCTGCACCTGCCCCTGCACCTCCATCTTTTACTACGGCGGATCGTGCTGAACTTGTGAAGATCAATCCTGGTATTTCTGACATGGAAAACAGATTATCAGCGATTGAAATGTTTATAGGGATCCCTAGCCAAGAAGACAGGGAAACCACCCGAGCTGCTGAATCTTCTCATTCCTCCCCCAGTCATCATGATAAAGAGGGGGAGAAGAGCGCTGAAGACCTCTCTAAAAGCGCTGAAGACCTTTCCCATGATGAATCTATCAGGGGAGAGAAGACTGAAGACCTCACCTTCACTGAAGAGGGTGAGAAGACAATTGAAGCTGAAGCAGCCGCTGGACCTCAGGGAGATGAAAACCCTGAGGGAACCGAGAAGCTCGCCTCTGTATCTGAGGGGGAGCAACTCGAAGAAGAAGCTGAAGAAACTGAGTCTGAAGCTGAAGATGAAGAAGCCATCGATTTGTCTGATGCTGAACCATCCTCTTCTCCAAAGAATGATGATGACGAAGATGACGATGATGATGATTCTTTTATCGTCAAGCCTGCTCAGAGAACTAAAGCTCTTAAAGGGATTCTGATAAATGAACCTTCAGGGGAGCGGACAAAGACAAAGCCATCAGCATCTGAAGCTGACAAATGCAAAGGAAAAGGTGTCGCTGAAGATGAAAATCTGATGATCTTGCTTAACAAGCCGGTTTGTCAGGTATATTAATCCTACACAACATCCCTCCTCTATACACTTTATCAGTTCTCTACCTCCGCAAACCTCTATACACAATCCCATTCTTTACATCTCTGTTCTACCCATGTTCTTACTTGTAAGATCGCTGCGTTTCAGCTAGTCCTCTCCCCTATTTGAGGATATCGCTGAAGTTCCTACAGCTGCGACTTCAACAACAATCCCAGCTCTCAACGCTGAAGAAATAATCCCAGTCTTGGACTTGATCTCTGAGACTGATGAACCTGAAGAACAGACTCTCTCTCACAAAACAGACCTTCCTTGGCTCCTCAAAAGCTAAGTAAAGATGATCAAGAAAAGAGAGATGCAATGATCAAGAGACTCGAAGATCAGCGAATCATTCTGAAGCGTGATCAACTTCTTTCCGTTCCTCCAAAGTTCAGAGTTTCCCAAAAGGAATACAAGGAACACCTCAGAGCTGAACGCTTAATCGCTGAAAGAAAGGAAGCTGAAGAAAAAGATAGAGAATACGCCATCAAGCTTACTCAACGATCAATAAAAGACCCCAAGCTGAAAAGAGTTCCCATTGATGTTCAACGTCAGCTATGGGATGATGCTCAAAAGATCGTTAGAGAAAAGACTAAGGTCTCTGACACGACCTTGGTATGGGCTAAACAAATGCTGACCTATCGATCTAGACCATCCAAAATCCTCAAAGCAAACATCAGAGGAAAACTGTACGCCGACGTTCCTGTTGTTGAAGTGGATGTCTACAGAGATGACAAAACCAAGCAAACTTTCTATGCTGCTACCTTAGAAAAGTTTGGTCTCTATGAATGGTTAGAAACAAAATTAGCTATTCAGGGATCGCGCTCAAAGTACAAAAGCCATGTCGAGAAGATCTTAAACAAACAGATCGACCTGCTTTCTTCTGCTGTGGATATTCCTCCTCTTCCTCAACAAAGAAAAGTCTCTGCTAAGAAAAAGAAAGTCTCTGATTCAGGTCCTCCTATATGGAATGAAACAGGTATTGGTTTCTCTCGTGCTGAAGTTCTTGGCCCTGATGCTGATCTCTCAGCGCTTGACACCTCCCTACCACCTGGAGAAACTTTCATTCCTGGCACAGTTGTAAGTGATCCATATGGTATATTCTTTCTAGACTACGATGGAAACCATCACTTTCAATGTATCTCTGAGCTCCACCTCGCTCCCATCGAACAACTCAGAGATCTCTTATACTGGTGTGAAGTCAGACGCGACATCAAAGCTAGACACCTGAAGCCCTTGATTTTTGAAGAAGCTCTGAAGAAAAAGAATCAAGGAGTAGATGTCCCTGATTGGATGATTGCCACATCAATGACCCTTGATGAACAACTCATTAAGGAAGAACATTTTGACGGATAGGATCGCCTTGAAATTCTTTCTATCCTTATCTGTCTACATCTTTTGTACTTGTAATTTTATTAACTGTACTTGTAATTTTTCCACTTCCCTCTGTAATCTTTACAAATTTTAAAGAAAAATTTCAGCGAACGTACTTTACTCCATCAGTACAGAAAAGATCCCAGAAAATAGTAAAAGGGACAAATATTTTATGAGTTATTTTTATCCTTATGTTTTCATTATATAGCAATTTTCTCTGTTGCTATGTCATAATCAAATAGGGGGAGATTGTTGATCCAAGCCCTCAGTGATTTGATAATGACCCTCTCTAATATACTTAGTGAAAATTGTAAGTAAACAATATGTATCAGAGTTTCACTATCGCTGATAAGTACTAAGATCTTCCAGTACCGCTGATAGGAACTCTCGCTCTTTAGATTAAACATTCAGCGAAACTGTTCACCATAATACTCTGAGTCTGTTCAGTACTTATGGTGATCGCTGATAAGTTAGTTGTTTACTTATGATCCCTAAAGACAAGTTTCACGTCAACATAGGTTCTACACTGAAGTCGAAGATCAAGCTCAAGAACCAGCGACAAGTCTTCTAATGAACTGATGCGGATCAGCGAAGACTCAGATTTGTCTACTCAACGTGAAGTATCAAGTACAAGACTTCAGCTATCGCTGAACTCTATCTTTCGCTGATGAAGAATGATAGATCGCTGAATCATCGAAAAGCTGATCATGAAGTCTTCCGTACAAAGTACTTTTTGTCTCATCCACCCTTGCACGACTCCGTACGATATGTCAGAATAGAACCTCCTTATTGTCTGAAATCGTTCAACCACTCTGATACTACACTGTTCAAACATGCGGCTACTAAGGTTGTCAACAAAGGTCAATGACATGCAACCAATCAGTTGCTGCCACGTGTAAAGTGTAAACTGCAATGCATTAAATGCATGCAGTATATAAGAAGAAGAACTCACTTCATTTTGAAGTAACTTGCTAACTCTGGACAAGTTCATCCTTCTTATCTTGAGATAGGTTATTATTAGTAATTTCCTTCTCCTTCTTAGTGCAAGAAACTTAGTGTTCCAACTTGTTTAGATTTAGGATTTATCCTTAATCTTGTTTCCGCAACAAGCTGTAAATTGTTAATGATTTATCAATAAACAATTTAGAAAAGTAAAATCTGTGTGTTTGTATTCACCCCCTTCTACAAACTTGTATAACCCTTCGGGACCAACAGATCTCTTGACCGCTTACCAGGTCAAGCCGGACACATATCGTCGCGACAGCTTATTTTCAAAGCATAAGGGCGACCGTACCTTGGTCCATAAAACTGCGGTCAACGACCGCAAATGGAAGACCATGTACCTTTTCGTGCGGGTAGCGGCACTGGACCCCGACAGCGATTGGATTTGGTCCGGATGGAACATGGCGGGTAAGATTTTGGCTCTGGTTGAGCGTTTTTTATGTTTGTCTGTATTACTTTGCTTTTCGACTAACCTTCTTTCTTTGTCTTTTCAGATATTAATTTTGACGCCGTAGAGCCCAACAACGATTCCGGGACTAAAATCGAGAAGTTCTTGGAGATTAGTCCTGACGAACGATCGTTTGTCACACGTCACTTGATCGACGAGGACGACGACACGATTTTTCTGAGCGATAGGCTACAGAGGGATAGAGAGGAGGAAGAGAGAGAAGAAGAGGAGGAAGAGGAGACTGAGGAGAGAAGGAGGGAGGAAGAGTCGATAGTGGTATAGATGACTGGTAAGTGTACCTTTCTTTGTTCGACATGCTTCTTCCATCGTTTCAGTCGCCTAATTGTCCTTTTTTCTTCGTTTCATAGGAGAATCCCAACAAGAATCCCAACAGGAATCTGTTAATGCCAAAAATCGCACCAAAGGGACAACTTAAGGTCGATGTGGACTTAATCAACTAAAGAAAGGATCTTTCGACGAGACGTGCGACGAGGGAAAAAATAAACGAGACAAGGAATTTGATGACGCAGGAAAAACCTCAAACGAGGAAAAAACCTGCGGACGACAAGAGGTGTCGTCACTGCACTATGGTCGCCAATCAGGGGCGACGTCCTTAGTACTGGAGTCGGTCGTACGATGATTACAATACAAATGAAGGAAATACTTCAAAATGTAAAGTACAAGTGTTTGAATGTAAAAACAGGTGTTTATCGTGTGTGAGTACAAAGTGTAATCAACTGTTGGTCGAAAGCTGCGGCCGTGCGTCGAGAGCGATAACTTGAGCTTTCCTTCGAGTGTTCATGAGTTCGCTGTAAGGTTCTGGCTTTCAGTACTTGATCTCCAAAGTTTGAATGCTCTTTGCTATGAGTTTGGATGATTTTCCCTACTGTTTGGTGATGTTCGCTGATGTATATCCAGTGTTCCCCGATGTCCCTTGATGTGAAGACTTAGCTTGGTATTTATAGTCTTCGCGTCATTAATTAGCTCCATTAATGCTTTGATCAACGGCTACAACGGCTGGAAACGGTCGCCTGAGTGATTATCCATAATGCTCTTCGTCCGTTACGGCTGCTTGCTGTTAATGGCTTTGACTCCTGCATTAAATACTTAACAAACCTAACAGTCAAGGTTAACGTTAGCTTTGGTCGAAGGTGCAATGATCTTACGCGATGGTCGTACGGGACGGGTGATGCTACGGTCGAGCGTCATGGGAGACGTACGACTTACCTTTTACGGGAGACGACGGATGTTTTCTGGGTTCTTGTCGAGACCTTATCTTAATACAAGATTTGGATTATAACGTGCGTCTTACCTGCTCTGGTCGTGTTCGTACGACGTGATTTTTTGCCCAAACAGAATCCAAACAGGAGTCTCAACAGGAATCCCAACAGCCGCAGCCGAAAATGTCGTCTGCGATGGCTAAGAGGGCGGCTCAGGCCGAACTGGCTCGCCAGGCAAGAAAAAGAAGGAAGGAAGCCCCGACAGCTGGGTCGGGGGTCATTAAGAGAAAAGAGGCTCCGACAACTGGGTCGGGAGTTCTCAAGAGGACGAGGATGTCCGTCAGGAGGGAACCGTCTTTGAAGACGGGTGGCTCATCGAGAATCGTTTCACCTGAGAAGGCGAAGGTGTCGACAACATCTGTCAAGAAGACTCCCGACACGGTCGACACGACACCCGTCGATCCTGCGCATCCGGCGAAATTGACCGGATCTCCAGTTGCCGCGTCAGGTCCCGCGTCGGCCGACATGGGCAAGGGCACACAGACGGGCTTTGGAGAGGAAATGATGGTAAACTTTACGTTGTCGGCGGATTTTGTAACGTCCCCGATTTCCAAATATACAAATAACATATATTCATGCCATAATATCATCAAAAGATACATTATATATAACACATTCGGTCCCAAAGTCTAGGTAACCTAAAAATAAACGAGTACAAATTTTTCGCGGAATACAATACATGTTGATTAATAACAAAGTCATGGGTTCAAAACATAGTTATGTCATCAACACAAAAGTCTTCACAAGAGATATCCACGGCATAAACTTTTCACTTGTCCTTACCCGATCCACCACCTGGAATACATATTTTTTTAAAACAGAAAAAATGAGGGTTAGACCTAATGGTCCAGTGAGAAAATCCCTATCAGTTGAAACTTGCCAAGAATCCAATTAAATAAAACCCTTTTTATACTAACACACATATATCACACGTAATTAAATACCAACCAAGACTTGCGATTCGTATCCACTCATTCCCCCTTATTCCTCCATTATTGGCCAAACTAGTGGTTGCAAGCCAACTAGTCAATTTCCTCTGCTGTACAACATCTACAGTAAACACGTCTGTCCGCTTACCGGAACCCGGCAATACACCGGTCCGTACCTCGGATCCCGGCCTCGTATTCTCGCAGAATACTCATATAATTACAGTATACCATCATGTATATAAACATTTCAATAAAAACACATAATCACATTATGTATCACATTCTCAATCCATACATGTCCATTTCATATAGATACATAAATCACATATATATGTATTCCAGTTGAAAAATGTTTTTTTAAAATAAAACTCACCTGAATGCTTTTCCAAGTTCTCCAAAAATCTCTTCAACAAGTCCCACTTTTATCTTTGAATTTTACTATCAGAAATAGTTAATTAACAAGAATACACCTCATTAAGAAGTCTGAATTTTAACACTTTTCGCAACCCACAGCTTGCGAATTCCTCACTTTTCGCAACCCACTGTTGCGAAAACCAAAGAACTCGCAACCCACTGTTGCGAAAACCTCACTTCTCGCAACCTACTGTTGCGAAAGCCTCACTTCTCGCAACCTACTGTTGCGAAAACCCTACTTCTCGCAACCTACTGTTGCGAAAACCTGTAAAATTACTGTTCATCGTCTTTTTAATTAAGCTCAGCCAAAAACGACTTTCAGTCCAATATTTACCCAGAAATGATTTTTAGACTCTTATTGACATTCTAAACATCACCAAAGACCCAAATACCTTTCTAAAATTACTTAAAACCCAAATATAAATTTCTAAAAACTTAAATATATAAAAGGGAAAGGAATCAGATGATCACCTGAACAGTTTACTGCATAAACACTAAAATCCCAGCTATGGAGATCAGATTCTTTCTTCTTCTTCTTCGATTTCACTCTCTTTTTCTCTCTTTTCACCTAGCCGAAGGTAAATACACACACACCTTGGGATATTTGTTTAGATACTCAATTAGGAGGACACCTCCTCCTAGTGAGGCAATAAGGCGGTGGTGTGGAGTTTGGTAAAAATACCAAACAAACCCTTAACTTATTTTTCCATAACTAACTAAAATAAAAATTATATAAATAAACTTCTAAATTCTAAAATACTAAAATACTACTGGTCAATTAACAAAATAAAATACCTGGTTATTACAACATCTCCCCCTTAAAAGAATTCCGTCCCGGAATTCAGTCAAGCGAAAAGATGAGGGTATTTGGCTCTCATCTCCGACTCCGATTCCCATATCGCATCTTGACTTCTATGATGTTTCCACAGAACTTTCACTTGCCTGATCTCTTTGCTCCGCAACACTTTAACTTTGTGATCAACTATGGCTTCCGGTTCTTCCACGTACTTCAACCTTTCATCAACTTGAATATCTGGTAGAGAGACAGCCTGATCTGGCGTAACCAAACATTTCCGAAAGTTCGATACATGAAACGCGTTGTGGATACGACTTAACTCTATCGGTAGATCCAATCGGTAAGCTACTTCACCAATTCTTTCTGTAATTGCAAACGGTCCAATATACCTCGGGCTAAGTTTACCTTGCCTTCCAAATCTAATGACTCCTTTCCAAGGCGAGACTTTCAACATCACGAAATCCCCAACTTGAAACTCTAACGGTTTTCGGCGTCGATCTGCGTAGCTTTTCTGTCTGTCTTGAGCCACTTTCAAACGTTCTCGGATCTGAGTAACCTTATCCGCGGTTAGCTGGACTAATTCTGGTCCCGCTAATTGTTTCTCTCCCACTTCTTTCCAACACAGAGGCGTTCGACATTTTCTACCATACAATACTTCGAACGGTGCCGCTTGAATGCTGGAATGATAACTGTTGTTGTAGGCAAATTCGATTAACGGTAGATGTTTATCCCACGATCCCCCAAAATCCACTATACAAGCCCGAAGCATATCTTCTAAAGTCTGGATTGTTCTTTCACTCTGACCGTCGGTTTGAGGATGGTATGCTGTACTTTATCTGCGTCCCCATCTCCCTTTGAAAGCTTCTCCAAAATCTCGAAGTAAAACGACTATCCCGATCAGAAATAATCAAGATTGGAACCCCATGTCGAGTTACTATTTCATCAATATATAATTTGGCTAAGCGTTCCATCGAATCAGTTTCCTTTATTGGTAAGAAATGAGCAGACTTCGTCAATATGTCAACAATTACCCAAATAGAATCAAATCCCTTCGAATTCCTTGGTAGCTTAGTGATGAAGTCCGTAGTAATCTGCTCCCATTTCCACATCGGTATTTCCAATCGCTGCAACTGACCAAACGGCCTTTGATGTTCAATCTTTACCTTCTTGCACGTATTACAATCTTCCACATGCTTAGCAACACTTCTCTTAATCCCTGGCCACCAATAAAATTGTTTCAAATCTCTATACATCTTATTCGTACCTGGATGAATAGAGAAACGAGATTTATGAGCTTCTTGTAGTACACGATCGCGTAACTCACCCAAACGAGGCACCCAAATTCTGCTCCCCAAACACAACAACCCGCGATCATCTTTTTCTAGTAATTCTGACAACCCCACTAATCGTTCTGACTTCAGATGTTCTTCTTGAAACGCTTCTATTTGACACTTTTGCAATTCTTCAAAGATACTCGGTAGAAGTTCAGCCCTTAACGAAATAACTCTTATTGTTCCACTCCTTTCCTGACGACTCAAGGCATCGGCCACCACATTCGCCTTTCCCGGATGATAGAGAATTTCACAATCGTAATCATTTACCAATTCCAGCCATCTCCTTTGCCTCATATTCAATTCTTTCTGGTCGAAAAGATGTTGGAGACTCTTGTGATCAGTAAAAATCTGACATTTGGTACCATAAAGATAATGTCTCCAAATCTTCAACGCGAACACCACTGCTGCTAATTCCATATCGTGTGTAGGGTACTGCCGTTCATGATCTTTCAACTGACGAGAAGCATACGCAATCACTTTCCTACGCTGCATAAGTACACATCCTAATCCTAGTTTAGAAGCATCACTGTAGACAACAAAATCTTCTGAACCTTCTGGAAATGCTAAAATCGGCGCGCTGCAGAGTCTCTCCTTCAGTATCCTGAATGCTCCATCCTGTTCTGCTTTCCATTCAAACTTCAGATTCTTTCGAGTCAACTTAGTAAGAGGTGTAGCAATACGAGAGAAGTCCTTTATAAACTTTCGGTAATACCCAGCTAAACCCAGAAAACTACGTACTTCAGTCGGCGTCTTCGGCGGTTCCCATCTTTCAATCGCTTCCACTTTCGTCGGATCTACTTGAATGCCTTTCTCTGAAACAACATGCCCCAAGAACTGAACTTCCCGCAACCAGAACTCACACTTTGAGAATTTAGCGTATAATTTTTCCTCCTTCAGTAACTCCAAAATCAAACGAATATGTTGTGCGTGATCCTCTTTGGATCGGGAATAGATAAGTATATCATCGATAAATACAATTACAAATTTATCGAGATAAGGCCTACATACCCGATTCATCAGATCCATAAAAGCGGCCGGAGCGTTCGTCAATCCAAATGGCATTACTAAGAACTCGTAGTGACCGTACCTCGTACGAAAAGCAGTCTTTAAAACATCTTCTTCTTTAACCTTCAACTGATGGTAGCCAGACCTGAGATCAATCTTGGAGAAATAGCAAGCTCCAACTAATTGATCGAAGAGATCATCAATTCTAGGAAGCGGATACTTGTTCTTGATCGTGCGCTTATTCAGTTCCCGGTAGTCGATACACATTCTCATTGAGCTGTCTTTCTTTTTCACAAACAACACTGGTGCACCCCACGGCGAAGAGCTAGGTCTGATGAAGCCTTTATCGAATAGGTCTTGCAGTTGCGTCATCATCTCTTTCATCTCTGGAGGAGCAAGTCGGTATGGTGCACGAGCAATAGGAGCGGCTCCAGGTATCAGGTCTATGCCAAACTCTACTTGCCTATCAGGAGGGAGACTATACAAGTCCTCAGGGAAAACCTCTGGAAACTCACTAACAATAAGAATATCTTCCAACCTATTCTTTTCAGGCCTACTATCTATCACATAGGCTAAGTAACTCGGGCAACCCTTGCTGACACACTTACGGGCTTCTATCATAGAAATAAGACAAGACTGATGATTGCTACGATCACCATAAATCACCACTGATCTCTTATCAGGTAGAACAACATTAATTATCTTCTTATCACAAACTATGCTAGCCTGATTCTTAGCTAACCAATCCATTCCTACCACCACATCAAATTCGATCAAGGCTATAGGAAACAATCGTATTGGTACACCATAACCCTCTATATCAATCACACAGCCATCAAATACTTCTTTTACCGACACCTGATTATCATTCGCAGTGTCTACCAGCAAAGCATGTTTTAACATTTTAGGCTCTAAATGCATGTAAGCAGCAAACGAAGGCGACACAAAGGATCGGTTTGCACTAGAATCAAATAACACCTTAGCACGTGTAGAGTTTATGAAAAATGTACCTATAACCACATCCGGAGTTTCCTCCGCTTCTTTAGCGGTCATTTAGAACGTACGACCCCTTGCTTTCGGCGGTTCTATCCTTGGAATTACGGGGTTGGCACTTGCTGGTTTCCCTGATAATCCACCCTGTTGTATTTTTCTTTGCGGACAATGTGGCTGAAGATGATCCGGAGAATTACATGTGTAGCAAAACCGCGTAACGCGACAATCCTTAGAAACATGTCCGGTCTTCCCACACCTATAGCAAACCCGCGATTCACTCTGACAGTTTCCTTGATGAACACGGTGGCACTTCGGACAAGGTCTTTCCATTGGTCGGAAAGGTGCACGGTTATCGAACTTCTGAAATCTGGGCTTTTTCGGATCGTGAGGTGGTCCTTCCCATTTTCTTTTCCCCATACTCCTATCACTGGCATCTCTTCTGTCATCTCGTTCCACATTTTCAGCAGCGTCCACTGCGGCTGTAAAGGTATCTGGCCTTGTTGCAGTAACCAATCTTCTGACCTCCGAATTGAGCCCATAGATGTACCTGTCCATCTTCAATTTCTCTTTAGCAACATAATATCCCGCAAAACGAGATTTCTCTAAGAACCTAGCGGTATAGTCTCTTACTGACAAATTCCCTTGTTGCAGACTCATAAATTCCTCTTCCAGTTGTCTGACAGCTGCTTGTGGACAGAAGTGTTGTGTGAAAACTAAAACAAATTCTTCCCAAGGGAAAGTAGAATATATGTCTGCTCCTTCGGATTCCATATGAGCCTCCCACCAATACAAGGCATCACCCTTCAACATTGTTGTTCCATACAGTACTCTATCCTCCTCAGCACACTTACTCGTCTTGAATATAGCTTCCATTTCCTTCAGCCACCTCATTGCTTTCACTGGATCCCGATCTCCTGAATACGTAGGGGTTTGCAACCAAGAAACATCTTATAATCACACTTCTTCGTTATTGGTAAAACAGTAGGGGTGATTGGCATTTCGACTTCTTGTTCCGGACCTGGTGGATCAACTTCACTATTTCGACTTCGTTCGATCATTGCTTGTATACTAGCCTGTAACCTTCCCATTTCAGCAGTCAGGTCTTCTCGCGTAACAAACTATGTACCTTGAGTTCTTCCCCCGGTTCGGCCCCCTGTTCCACCCCCAATTCTACCTCCAGTTCTACCTCCAGTTCTGCCTCCAGTTCTGCCTCTACCACGATCTCCTCCTCTTCCCCCTGTTCCTACTGGTGGGTTTTCTTCACCCGAATTCCCTCCTCCCCTCCGAATCATCTGTTTAGTGCCACTCGCCATTCTGTAGATTCGAACAAGGTTAATATACACATAAGCATATACCCCATATAACAAGGTATTCCAGTTCAAACATGCACCTGTAAAAACATAATTACACTGGCCAAGTGTAATTCGAAATTACCTTACATGATGTTCTTTCTACCTTTTATACTTAGCAATCCCCAGGTTCTATCATAATAGGGACATCCTACTTCACATGCAGTTTAAGTCTAGGTACAAATATTTATACCTAAATCCCTTAAACTAAGGCTCTGATACCATTTGTAACGTCCCCGATTTCCAAATATACAAATAACATATATTCATGCCATAATATCATCAAAAGATACATTATATATAACACATTCGGTCCCAAAGTCTAGGTAACATAAAAATAAACGAGTACAAATTTTTCGCGGAATACAATACATGTTGATTAATAACAAAGTCATGGGTTCAAAACATAGTTATGTCATCAACACAAAAGTCTTCACAAGAGATATCCACGGCATAAACTTTTCACTTGTCCTTACCCGATCCACCACCTGGAATACATATTTTTTTAAAACAGAAAAAATGAGGGTTAGACCTAATGGTCCAGTAAGAAAATTCCTGTCAGTTGAAACTTGCCAAGAATCCAATTAACTAAAACCCTTTTTATACTAACACACATATATCACACGTAATTAAATACCAACCAAGACTTGCGATTCGTATCCACTCATTCCCCCTTATTCCTCCACAATTGGCCAAACTAGTGGTTGCAAGCCAACTAGTCAATTTCCTATGATGTACAACATCTACAGTAAACACGCCTGTCCGCTTACCGGAACCCGGCAATACACCGATCCGCACCTCGGATCCCGGCCTCGTATTCTCGCAGAATACTCATATAATTACAGTATACCATCATGTATATAAACATTTCAATAAAAACACATAATCACATTATGTATCACATTCTCAATCCATACATGTCCATTTCATATAGATACATAAATCACATATATATGTATTCCAGTTGAAAAATGTTTTTTTAAAATAAAACTCACCTGAATGCTTTTCCAAGTTCTCCAAAAATCTCTTCAACAAGTCCCACTTTTATCTTTGAATTTTACTATCTGAAATAGTTAATTAACAAGAATACACCTCATTAATAAGTCTGAATTTTAACACTTTTCGCAACCCACAGCTTGCGAATTCCTCACTTTTCGCAACCCACTGTTGCGAAAACCAAAGAACTCGCAACCCACTGTTGCGAAAACCTCACTTCTCGCAACCTACTGTTGCGAAAGCCTCACTTCTCGCAACCTATTGTTGCGAAAACCCTACTTCTCGCAACCTACTGTTGCGAAAACCTGTAAAATTACTGTTCATCGTCTTTTTAATTAAGCTCAGCCAAAAACGACTTTCAGTCCAATATTTACCCATAAATGATTTTTAGACTCTTATTGACATTCTAAACATAACCAAAGACCCAAATACCTTTCTAAAATTTCTTAAAACCCAAATATAAACTTCTAAAAACTTAAATATATAAAAGGGAAAGGAATCAGATGATCACCTGAACAGTTTACTGCATAAACACTAAAATCCCAGCTATGGAGATCAAATTCTTTCTTCTTCTTCTTCGATTTCACTCTCTTTTTCTCTCTTTTCACCTAGCCGAAGGTAAACACACACACACCTTGGGATATTTGTTTAGATACTCAATTAGGAGGACACCTCCTCCTAGTGAGGCAATAAGGCGGTGGTGTGGAGTTTGGTAAAAATACCAAACAAACCCTTAACTTATTTTTCCATAACTAACTAAAATAAAACTTATATAAATAAACTTCTAAATTCCAAAATACTAAAATACTACTGGTCAATTAACAAAATAAAATACCTGGTTATTATAGATTTCATGGTGGACAACGTCCTGGACGGGACGAGCTTGTTCCCCCATTTGGAGAAGTTTCAGCTCCCCTCTTTCAGGGAGCGTTTCAACGGGTGCTCTATCGAGAGCTCGGGGGCTTATGTCGCCGGAATGGCGTTTATGGTATGTCTATCTTTCAAGACTTTGTTTCTCGTTGTTGTTATCATTGTCGTTGTCATTGTCGTTGTCATTGTCGGTGTCGTTGTCGTTGTCATTGTCGGTGTCGTTGTCGTATGTTTTTACTAACGAGTTTTCATATGTATTTCAGACGTTTCAGTCTTCATTGGCCCTACAGGCCGCGATGATGAAGATCGAGGGTCTAGTATCCTCCGCCATTAAGAGAGAGGATGCGGCGTTGGCGAGGGAGAAGTCCGCCCTGGCACACGTCGAGGAAATGTCGGTAAAACTTGACGATGCCTTGGACCAGCTAGAAGCTGTCACTCATGCGAGGGACGACGTCAATTATCGTCTGAAGGAGTCCTTTTCTGTGATTGCAAATCAGAGAGAGGAGCTGGACAGGATGCAAGCGTCCTTGGTCATGAAGGAGAAAGAGGTCGAGGATTCCAAGTCCAAGGTGGCGGTCCTAGAGAAGGAGGTGAGGGAGCTCAAAGATGAGGCTGCATCTACCTTTGCCCTTGCTCGTCTAACAGCTCGGGCGGCGATTATGCGGCAACACTTGTCGGGGAAGAATCCTCTTGCGTCCGCGACTAAGGAGTTGGCCTTCTTCCTAGCCAAGGTCGGGACCGACAGGGATCTCGACTCTGACGATGAGAAGCAGGCTGAGGAAGAAGAGGTTGTGGATGAGGGCCTCCAGGGCGAAGCTTCGGGCAAGGATGCTGCTGACGCTCCTTCTAATCCTTAGAGGAATTTGTTTGTTTTTGTGGATACTCGACCGTTGGTGGTCGAGCCATTTTTAGATGTTATCGTTCGTTTATGAATGAAATTTTGCTTTTTAATTGAACTTATGTACGATGTTGATTTACACATGTCGTAGATAGATATAATATCAGCTGTGAAAACTCGTTAAGTGTGGAACAAACAGGGAATCGTGCGACTTAAGCATCCATTATAATTACCAATACTAACACATAAGCCATAGGGTTTTCATACTTTTGGATTATATTGGAAAACATAAGTACATGCGATCAAAGCATTCATTCGAAACATGTAGTTTGTCTAAGTTAAGAAACTTAGATCATGGATCGCTAAACCAGACGATCGTACGATTAGATCGTAGGGCGAAACTTGAGTCGTAAGCCCCTGTGGTAAAATAATCAAGTCATAGACTTGAGTACTTATATCATGCGACTCTGCGAGATTAAAGTGGTATGATAAATTTAGTAATATATATCGTTCGATCCTGCGGGACTAAAGTCATATAGAAGACTTAGTAGCCAATATCGTGCGATCCTGCTACGAAACAATGTCAGAGGTTGGTCGTTGGCTAGCCAATGACCCTCCGATGCTTAAGTCAGTAATTGTCGTGGTAAAAAATCGTATGAGAAATAGAAAAGGACTTAGAAGACATATCTTTTCTGATGTGTCGCATCCCAGCTATGTGGGATGTCTTGGTTATTGATACTTGCGCTGGGGTTTTTTGAGTGTCATATTGCCCCTCTGTGGTGACTTTAAGACGATACGCGAAATCTAGGATATGTCGTTGTGAGTCGCCACAGTAGACACGTTGTCCTCTTCGTGCGACCAGATAAAAACAACCGACATGTTCCTGCAAGCAAGATATTGGTTTGTCTTTAAGGTAGAGATCGAGAAACGAACCTGTCGAGACTTCCCGGTCGTGCTTGCTTTGATCTAGGATGCCTTTGTCGACCTGTAACTGCAAGATGACCTACTTTCGAGGTTTCAGGGTGGTCTTATAGCAGTCACGGGCGACTTTCGGCTCACTTTTGATCTCCTGGATTCCCCACGGCGTAGGGAACTTCATGGTATGATGATACGTTGAGGGGACTGCTTTCATTTCATGGATCCATGGTCGACCTAAAATGACGTTATAGGCCGACGAGCAATCAATGACGCTGAACTTGGTCTGCTTGTTGATTCCTCCAGCATAGACAAGCAAGATGATCTCTCCGAAGGTACTCGTCGCTTCTCCATTGAAACCGACCAAGGTTGTCGAACGTCGGGTGATTTCCGATCGATCAATTCCCATGGCCTTGACGGTGTCAATGAAATTGACGTTCGCTGAACTGCCCTCATCGACCAAGACTCGTCGGGTTAAACAATTACCAATCGTGAGTTGAATGATCAATCCGTCATGATGCTTCTGATACGCGTCGCCGAGGTCGTCTTGGTCGAACACGATCTTCATAGCTTCCAACTCTAGATCTCTTTTGGGTCTTGATGAACGTGGGATAGGTCAATCATCAGGTGCTTGACTGGCGTGACGTTTGGCTGCAGAGTACGTCAGACCGCACACGTCGGAACCACCAGTGATGCAATTGATGACTTTTGCATGCTCAGAAGTTGGCGGTCGAACGTCGTTACTTGGAGTAACGACGTCATCGGTGATATTTTTGATATTTCCTCTCGGGACATGATATGCTAGCTCCTTTTTGAGAGCTATGCAATCATCTGTCGCATGACCATGGTCGACATGGAAGTCGCACCACTTCGATTTATCTTTCTTGGCATCGTCCTGGTCGGATTTCTTGGGCCACAGGATGGTCTCCTGGGCGGTCTTCAGAGACTCGACCAAGTCTTTAGTGGTCCCTTTGAATCCGTATGAGGATATCTTGGGGTACTGAAGAAATTTGGTCGCGGTTTTTGCTTCCGCTTTTGTCTTGAATCGGACGTTCGAGATTTGGCGCACGGGTTCTACCTTGGAAATTGCCTTTGTCTTGAACTCTGGCTTCTTTACACCTAACGACATCTTGTCGTCGGTATGCTTGCGACGAAAGGCAGCGTCGTTCTCTACCCTCATATACGCTAGGGTTCGAGCTCGGACGTCTTCGAAATTTACTGGAGGATACTTGGTCAGATCAGTGTATAAGCCTGAACTGTCGTCCAGACCACGTTTATAGGCTTCGATCGCGGTCTTGATGTCGCAGTTGCGATCACTGATCATCTCTGCATTGAATCTATTGAAATAGCTTCGAATAGACTCATTAGCTTTCTGCACGACATAATAGAGGTCACTGGTTTGCTTCTCCATCTTGCGACTGCTGGCGAACTGCTGGGAGAATTGATTGACCAACTCAGCGAACGACCCGATGGACTTGGGTTTGAGATTGATCAACCATTGGAGGGCAGGACCAGTGAGAGTCGCCCCAAAGCTCTTGCACATGCATACTTCTTGATACATGTGTGGGATCGAGACCGTCCACATGAGCTGCTTATACTGCCGGATGTGCTTCGTTGGATCCGTCACCCCTGAATACTTGGGCGTGTAGGCGGGGATGTTGAATTTTTTCGGGACGTCGACTGTCGCGATCTTGTAGATGAAAGGCGATGCCTGAAATCCTGAGCGAGGCTCGACGTCGACAGGCACGGCTGCCCCGGGTAGCTTAGCGAGCAGGGACAGGATACACTCATTTTGATCTTCTAGCATCTTTAATCGCTGGGCGACGGGGTCGTTAGGATCGGGATTCGCACCTGCTAATGGATCAACTCCCGAACTGGTGCCATTGCCGTACGACGAGCCATTGGCATCCCCGTTAAAAGGGATAAAATGCGGCTGCGACCCATTTAGAAACGGCTGCGACCCATTCTGCATGGGTGGAGGTCTGATATACTGAGGAGGAATATGCCCAGACTGGGGATTTGGGTTGTACGATCCCGGCTGCTGGTTCTGCGCGAACGGTCCTGACTGCTGATTCAGCATGAATGGACCTGGTCTTGGATTACGGATGAACGGAGTCGAGCCAGGGTTATGGACGAATGGAGCCGAGCCAGGGTTATGGACGAACGGAGCGGATCCTGGATTCTGGCCGAACGATCCTTGATCTGGATTCTGGACGAATGGTCTTGGACCGTTCTGCGGTCCGAAGGGATTCCTCAGCCGGGCGATTTCTTCAGCCGCTCTTCGACTCTGCTCAGCCATGGCATTGATTTGATTTCGCGCAACTTCCAACTCCTGGTACATCTGGGCAATGACTTGCTCCGGGTTTCCAGGGGCTGCCATTTTCCTAAAACAGAAAATAGAGGAAACTACAAGAAACCGTTAGTAGAACGTACGTTTTTCGAAGATTTTCTCTAGATGGGGCCCCACGGTGGACGCCAAACTGTTAATGTCAAAAATCGTCCAGAAGGATAACTTAAGGTTGATTGTGGAGCTTAACAACTAAAGAAAGGAATCTTGCGACAAAACAATGCGACAAAGAGAAAAAATGTAAAAGAGACAAAGATTTTGGTGACGCGGGAAAACCTCAACGAGGAAAAAATCCGCGGACGACTGTGGAAGTCGTCGCTGCACTATGATCGCCAAACAGGGGCGATGTCCTTTGTTTCAGGTGTCGAGGATACAGTGAGTACAATACAAATGACTTGAAATGTAAAAATAACAAGTGTATCGAATGTAAAACTAGTGTGTCGTGTGTTAAGACTGTTGGTCGAGAGTGTAAGTCGTGCGTCGAGAGCGATCACTTGAGAGGAAATTCTTTGCTTCGGATGTTCTTGAGTATGCAGTGTGATTCCAGAATTCGATGATGTGCCAATGATGACTTTGCCTTCATATTTATAGTCTTCGAATGCATTTAATGACTCCATGAATTCCTCTTGTAACGGTCGCACCGACCTCTGTTGTTTAATGTTCATAACTGCTCTGTCGGTTTCGTCCGTTGGCCATAAATGTCGTTTGACCTGCATTAAATGAGGAAAACATAACAGAAGAGTCGTATGTTAGTTGGTCGAGGTCGTGTGTTTCTACACGACGGTCGAGGTCGAGAGGTACGTTTGACTTTGGCTTTGGTCAAAGGACAAAGGGTTTACGATTTGACTTTGTTTATAAGTGAAGTAAAGTAAATGTCCTTAGAGCTTTGGTCGTGGTCGAGATTGGTGAAATTTTGCCCAAACATGTATGTTAGTATGTAAGGTGAATGTTCAAGAAAGGTGAATATTTGATTTTCCCATAGCAACCTTGATTTAAAAGATCTCAAAATTACATCACTTTAGGGATGGAAACCAAATGATTTTCTTGGGTATTTTTGTAAGAGAATTAAGAAACTGAATCACAAAGAGGGAAGAGACGTAGAACCCTAATTACCAAAATACTTTTATCTAACAACTGAAAATCAAATAAGCAGAACAGAAATATAAAGAACACATTTCCTGCATATGCAAATAAATTTACGAACGAAAAGCCTTAAAAGCAGCATAACATATTCGATTTTCATTCAAAACACCGAAATCCATTCCAACAGAATTGGGACTTAAGCAAAATAGTAAGAAGAATGTTACCATCATCAAATTCTTCAAAGTCTTCATCTTCGTCTTCGAACACTTGTTCAACTATGGACGAACTGAGAAGAGAGTCAGACGAGGGAGTTTGCTTTTTGGCAGTTACGGTACAACAAAGGGTTCTGTTTGAGATAAAATATACAGGAGATGATAGTAATGGATATGGGAATTTGGAGAGGCCACCGAGGGAGGCCAGAGGCAGAGGCGAAGGGAAGAAGTATAAAACCCTTCTTTTTGGTTTAGGGTACAGATATGGGGTTGGGGGGAAATATCCTCTTCGATTTTTGGTAAGGGGGAAATGGCTCGCCATTTTTTGGGGTGGATTTTTTTTTCTTTTAAAATTTACATACATAAATAAAGACAACAATAACTTTTGGTTTAAAAAACTTGGAATGTATTGGAATCAAATTTTATAAGAGGAAGTGTAAAAAATAAGAGGGAACTAAACTTTGGAAAATGTAAGAAATTTAGCTTTTTAAACATCATTATTTTTTAAGATTAAAATTGGTAAATTATCATGTAGAAATTAATTATACATAAAAAGTATTTCAATTTTAAAGATATATATTTGCTTTAACCATTTTTAAACAAAAAAATATAAGTTTAAAAGATTTGGAAACTTATATTTTGCCTATCCATATGAACGAATTTAGTTTGAAAACACACAAATCTATTTCATATAATAAGTTGTACATAATGTTTAATAAATTTTCTAAAACGAACAAGTAAGATCAGTTGGCCAATAAAACCCGTAAAATCCAATAGATCTATTACGTGTCTGTATGCAGGTAGGGGTGCTCAAAAACCCGACCAACCCGATCAACCCAACCCAACCCGACGTGAAATAACCCAACCCGAAGCAACCCGATGTCCAATCGAGTTGTAAAATATTCAAACCATATGTATTGGGTTGATATCGAGTTATGAGAATTTGAACCCAACCCAACCCGATGAACCCGATATACTTTTATTTTTTGAATTTAATATGATTGTTAAGTCTCTATTAATATGTACATTACGGTTACACCTTTACGTATATATTCAATCGCTTATCCATCTCTATATAACTCCTTCACACACACACAAACACACACACACACACACACACACACACACATATATATATATATATAGGGAAGGGTTCAATTGAGAAGTCTAAATATTTTGAGAAATAGAGAAGTAAAAAAACACGGGAGTGTTCATATATGAACGTTCATATATGAACGTTCATATATGAACGTTCATATATGAACGTTCATATATGAACACTCCAACGTTCATATATAAACGTTCATATAACAGTCATATATGAACGTTCATATATAAACAGTCATATATGAACATTCATATATGAACACTCCCCGTGTTTTTTTACTTCTCCATTTCTCAAAATATTTAGATTTCTCAAATGAACCTAACACTATATATATATATATATGTGTGTGTGTGTGTGTGTATAGTAAATGTTAACATATATATGCAAATTGAGAAAAACAGTTGAAGGGGATGTGTTTAAGATTTAAGAAATATACCAATTGGAAACGTCAAGTTATTTGATTATATTTGGTTTAACATTTTTATTTGTAGTATGAATCATCAGTTGTTTTTTAAAGAGACACGATTCTTTTATTTTTATGTTTCTAATTTTGATTTTACCTTGTTTAAACACAACCCGATCAACCCGAACGGGTTGGGTTGGGTTGAAATTTTTTCAAACCGCCAACATTGGGTTGATATGTCGAAATGTCTTCAACCCGATCAACCCAATCCGTGAGCACCCCTATATGCAGGTATGTGTTGCATAGAAGCATGTGGTGTGTATTGTGCTCGGTGAGCACTAAGACCCACTAAAGCTCAATAAGACCAACTAAGATCCACTATAGTCCAATAAGACCCTTTATAACTTATTACGACCCGATAACATCAATGTTAATTTATTGCATGTTTGTATGCATGTATGTGCTGCATGTAGAACCAATGGTGGCTTATTACGTGTTTGTATGCAGGTATGTATTGCACAAAATTGTATTGGGCCTTCATTGCTTGAGTGACACTTAATGAAATGTATTGGGCCTTCACAGACTTCATTAGCTATTAATGAACTGTATTTGACCTTAATACGCTTCAGTGGCTTATTAAGGCACAATAACACAAGTCATGACTTATTATGTGATTGGGTACACATATCGAGTGCATAGATGCATGTGTGGTGTATTAGGGTCAGTTAGACAACTAAGAACCACTAGACTCCGATATGAACCGCTAAGCAAACCATTATAAGCCACTATTGTTGATCCAAAGCCTCAGTGATTTGATAATGACCCTCTCTTAAATACTTAGTGGAAATTGTAAGTAACAATATGTATCAGAGTTTCACTATCGCTGATAAGTACTAAGACCTTACAGTACCGCTGATAGGAACTCTCGCTCTTTAGATTAAACATTCTGCGAACACTATTCATCATAATGCTCTGAGCCTGTTCAGTCCTTATGGTGATCGCTGATAAGTTAGTTGTTTACTTATGATCCCTGAAGACAAGTTTCACATCAACATAGGTTCTACGCTGAAGTCGAAGATCAAGCTCAAGAACCAGCAACAACTCTCCGAATGAACTGATGCGGATCAACGAAGACTCAGATTTGTCCACTCAACGTGAAGTATCAAGTACAAGACTTCAGATATCGCTAAACTTTATCTTTCGCTGATAAACAATGTTAAAGTGCTGAATCAACGAAAGCTGATCATGAAGTCCTCCGTACAAAGTACTTTTTTCTTAACCACCCTTGCACGACTCCGTACGATATGTCAGAAAAGAACCTCCTTATTGTCTGAAATCGTACAACCACTCTGATGCTACACTGTTCAAACATGCGGCTACTAAGGTTGTCAACAAAGGTCAATGACATACAACCAATGAGCTGCTGCCACGTGTAAAGTATAAACTACCATGCATTAAATGCATGCATTATATAAGAAGGACTCCAGCTTCATTTTTGAAGCACTAGAAAACTCTGGACGAGTCACTTGCTAACTCTGGTCAAGTAATCTTTCTTATCTTGAGATAGGTTATTATTAGTAATTTCCTTCTCTTTCTTAGTGCAAGAAAACTTAGTGGTCGAATTTGTTTAGATTTAGGTTATCCTTAATCTTGTTCCGCAACAAGCTGTAAATTGTTAATGATTTATCAATAAACAATTTAGAAAAGTGAAATCTGTGTGTTTGTATTCAACCCCCCCCCCCCCCTTCTACAAACTTGTATAGCTCTTCGGGACCAACAAGTGGTATCAGAGCAGATTTGTTTAATCTCATAAATAAGATCTAATCTATACTAAGATTTCTCTTCCTTGCTATTTCTGAAAATGGCTACCAACACAAACACAAACTATATTGACAATGGTTCTCTTGCAAAACCCCCTAGATTCTCCAGAGATAATTTTAATCTATGGAAAAATAGGATGATTCTTTTCTTAGAAGGTGTAGACCCTACTATGCCTTATTATTTTGAAAACGGCCCATATATTACTGTAAGAATTGATGCTGCAGTTCCAGTCGCTGAGAATAGACCTGCTATTCCAGAAAGGCTGATTCCTAAGGAAATTCATATGTGGACTGATGAAGATAAGAAGAAAGTGGTTATCGACACCAAAGCCAGATCCATACTCTCTATGGCTCTTCCTGAGGAAGTCTACCATTCCGTCATGAACCTGAAAACCTCAAAAGCTATGTAGGACACAATCTGTGTTCAGTATGAAGGTACTTCTGAAGTCTAGGACTCTCGAAAGATCAACCTGGTAAGACAGTATGAAAGCTTCATTTGTGGTAAGAATGAAACTCTCTCTGAAGTACACCAACGTTTTAACTGTTTAATAATAGATCTGAAAACTGTTGGTAAGGAATATTCTAACTTTGAAGTGCTGACAAAGTTTTTAGAATGTTTACCTGAAAGCTGGGACAGTTATTCTATGTGTCTCAAGCTGTCAAAGGATCTAAAATCAATGACCCTTTCTACCTTATATGGCACGATGCTGAATCATGAGCAATCGAGTCATCTTAAGAAGAATCTTGTAAAAGATTCCAAAAGCACCCCTGTTGCTTTAATCTCAGAGGAACCTTCCACTCAGCGACCCTCGGTCACTATCACTGAGTTGGAGAGTAACTCTGAAAGGTCATCAGATTCTGACTCTTCAGATGATGATGAATCTTTGGCTATCCTCACTAAAAAGTTCAGGAGATTCGCCAAAAAGAAAATGTTCAGAAATAATAAACCTCTTTCCATTACTGACAAGCCAAGATCATCAGCTCCTGTTGATAAGGCTACTGCTACTTGTTTTAACTGTGAAAAAATAGGACATTTCGCTAACGAGTGCAGGTCAAAGAAAGTCTCTAGACCCTCATCTTTTCCCAAGAAAAACTTTATTCCCAGGTCTAGAGATGACAAATACGCCAAGCTGAAAGAAAGGTATGCGAAGCTGAAAAACTTTAAGAAGAAAGGCAAAGGCCTGATGGCTGACTATGATTGGGCTGACTCTGATGAGGAAGAAACATCTGACTCTGAAGATGATGAAGCCAATCTCTGTCTTATGGCCAAACTTGAAGATGAGGAAGACAACTCTGACATTCCCTCTACTTCAACCTCTACAACTCAGGTATCACCTTCTTTCTTTACCAATATTGCAAATATTGATGAAGCTGATAGTCTTCGAAAGATCGATCTCTTGACTAGAAGTTTATATGAAGCCATGAATGGCAAAACTGTAGTTGAAAATCAAAACCTGGATCTCGCTGAACAGCTTAAAAACTGTCACCTTCAAATAGAAAATCATTCTAAAATTGAAGAAGATTTTAAAGATCAAGTTCATTTAAATCAGCTAGTCAAAATCGAACGAGAAGAAGCTATCGCTGCATTAAGAGCTGAAAAAGCTACTGTTGATGGATGGTATAATTCCTCAACAAAGATCACTGAGATAATTAAGTCTCAGATTCCCCTGAGTGATAAACGTGGTCTTGGTTACAAAGCTTATACTCTAGAACCAACCACTGATCGTTCCATGCTCTTATTTGGAATTTTCGTATCCTCAGTCGCTGATACTTCATCCTCTCAGTGTTCCTCTTCTAATCCGCCTATCCCTGAGGAAATCTCTACCCCATCAAAAGGTAAAGAGAAAATGGTCTATCCAAAACCTACCTCTGTCTTTAAAGATAAAGGTAAAGGAATTGCTTTTAACCAAAATCCTCATAAGAGTACCTTAGTACCTAAGCTGAATGCTTCTAAAGCTTTAGTGATTCATCCCTCTGGATCAAGAAATCAGATCTCTGGATCTACTCAGCGTGGATCTATTCAGCGATCTACTCCTAGAATCAGAGTGGAGGTCTTTGGTAAGAAATCTGAAGAACTAAATGTTCCTCCCATTTCAAAAGCCAATAGCTTATTTGGTGCTGGTCCTTCTAATTCAAAATCTAAAGCACAGCATGCAAATAGTCCTAGAACTACTTTTAGTTATAGGAAATGTTATCATTGTGGACTTACAATTCATATTGCTAGTAAGTGCCCCACAACCACCAAAGCTGAAAAGATAGCTAAGGTGAAGATCATTGCCCCCAAGGCAAAGAAGACCACTGAGGTTAAGAAATTAACCAAATTGAAGACTGACAAAGCTGAATCTTCAAATGCTGCGAAGACTGCTGAACCTTCCATTCCAACTACTTCCACTGACAAACGTGTACACATGGTTAAGTGGGTACCCAAGAAAAACTAATCTTCCTTTGTAATGCAGGTTAAGAAGGGTATCTGGTATCTCGATAACGGATGCTCTAGACACATGACTGGAAAGAAAAGCCTGCTCGCTGAATACAAGGAAGAGAATGGTCCCTCTGTGACTTTCGGTGGAATGGAAAAGGACATACCCGAGGGTTTGGTGTACTTTCAAATGGTACAACAACCTTCAGAAGAGTCGCATATGTTGAAGGGCTGAAGCATAATCTTCTAAGCATCAGTCAGCTTTGCGACATGGATAACAAAGTAATCTTTACTAAGGAATCCTGCTTTGTCGCTGACAAAAAGGAGAAGATAGCTCTCAGCGGTTATCGTTTGGAAAATGTTTATGTAATAAACATGGACTCAACAACCACTGAGAACTCCTGTTTCTTCTCAAAAGCCTCGTCTGATGTCAACTGGCTATGGCATAAGAGGCTCTCTCATCTAAACTTCAAGACACTAAACACTCTTTCTTCAAAAGCGTTAGTCACTGGTCTACCTTAGCACTCATATGCCAAAGAGTCCTTATGTTCAACGTGTGAGAAAGGCAAGCAGACCAAAGCAAGCTTTAAGTCAAAGCAAGTCTCCTCAGTGTCATCTCCTCTACAACTTCTCCATATGGATTTGTTTGGCCCTGTTAATAAACAATCCATCGCTGGAAGGAAATATACGCTGGTCATAGCTGATGAATTCTCTCGATATACATGGGTTATGTTTCTCCGTTCTAAGAGTGACACCCCTGAAGAACTCATCCCCTTTGTTCGGAAGATGGAAACCCTGAACAACTTTACCGTTCGCTCAATAAGGAGTGATCATGGGACTGAATTCAAAAACAGTTCTCTTGATTCCTTCTTCGAGAGTAAGGGTATTTCTCACAACCTTTCATCAGTGAGAACACCACAACAAAACGGAGTCGCTGAAAGAAGAAATAGAACAATTATTGAAGCTGCACATTCAATGCTCAACGATTCTCACCTGCCTACTCAGTTTTGGGCAGAAGCTGTCAACACTGCTTATTTTACGCAAAACAGGTCGCTGATAGTCAAAATATTCAATAAGACAGCCTATGAACTTTTTCATGGGAGAAAGCCTTCAATTAGCTTTCTTCACATCTTTGTATGTCAGTGTTTCATACTGAACAACAGAGATGCCCTTGGAATGTTTGATCCTAAGGCTGATGATGGAATCTTTCTTGGATATTCTTCAATCTCCAAAGCCTTCAGAGTCTTCAATCGAAGAAGACAAACTGTTGAAGAAACTATTCACGTCACGTTTGACGAATCCCGGTCAGCGAACTCTAAACCATCCGCTTATACTGAAGAACTGAATCAATGGATGTTTTCTCATCTTGGTGATTCAGAAGATATTCCCACTCCTCATACTCATACAGTTGAAGATGATAGTCCTACTATCATCCCAAATATGCAGAATAGTGAAGCTGAAACATCATGGGTCTCAGCTGTTCCTTTAAACACTATACCTGCTTCTGAACCAAATGTCTCAGACATTCCATCTACTTCTCAGCAATCAGTGAATGAAATGACATCTGCACCTACTCCTCTCTTAGCTGATATACCAGAAGCTGCTGAACACTCATCTTCAGCTCCTCCAGTTCAGGTTGAGTCAGCGTCTTATGCTCCTGCTCAGCGATGGACAGTAAATCACCCAATTGATCAAATTCTTGGTGATCCAAACGCTGGTGTTCAGACTCGACGAAGTGCATGTAATATTTGTTTATTTGTTAACTTTATTTCTCTGATTGAACCAAAGAAAATAGATGATGCCCTCAAAGATCCAAACTGGGTCAGCGACATGCAAGAAGAGCTGACTGAATTCGAAAGAAACAAAGTTTGGAAACTTGTTCGAAGACCAACTGACAAAACAGTGATAGGCACTAAATGGGTCTATCGAAACAAGTTGGACGGACATGGAACTGTTACCCGCAACAAGGCTCGTCTTGTTGCTCAGGGATACAGACAAGAGGAAGGCATAGATTATGACGAAACATTTGCTCCTGTAGCCAGACTAGAATCTATTCGTTTATTCTTAGCATACGCTGTACACAAAGACTTCAAAGTATATCAGATGGATGTTATGTCAGCGTTTCTAAATGGAAAGCTAAATGAAGAAGTCTATGTGGAACAACCTCCAGGATTCTCAGATCCTAAGCGTCCAGGTTATGTTTATAAACTGGATAAGGCACTTTATGGCTTAAAGCAAGCTCCTCGTGCATGGTATGACACTCTCTACTTATCTCCATATTGAAAAATTTGAGCGAGGTAAAATCGATAAAACTCTATTTTTCAGAATAGTGAAAGGTCATATTATTCTTGTTCAGATATATGTTGATGACATTATATTTGGTTCTACTAACCCTGATCTTTGTACTCGTTTCGCTGATAGAATGAAAGATGAGTATAAAATGAGCATGATGGGTGAGCTAACATATTTCCTTGGTCATCAGATAAAGCAAAATGAAAAAGGGACTTTCATTAATCAGTGAAAGTATGTTAAAGATATGTTGAAGAAATTCGATTTAACTCAGAGTTCAGCTATGAAAACCCCTATGGCACCACCGCTGACACTAGATAAGGATACTAATGGTATTCCTGTTAATGTCACGCTGTACCGTGGGATGATCGGCTCTTTCTTGTATCTTACAGCTAGCCGACCCGATATTATGTACGCAACCTGTTTGTGTGCACGATATCAAGCTGAACCTAAGGAATCTCATATGATCGCTGTAAAGCGAATTTTTCGATACCTTAAGGGTACTATGAACCTAGGTCTTTGGTATCCCAAAGACTCAGGGTTCGATCTAATCTCCTATTCAGATAGTGATTTTGCAGGTTGCAAATTGGATAGGAAAAGCACCACAGGAGGCTGTCAGCTCCTGGGTGGAAAGCTGGTGAGTTGGACAAGTAAAAAGCAAAACTCAGTGTCCACCTCCACAGCTGAAGCTGAATATGTAGTCGCTGGAAGCTGTTGTTCTCAGGTCTTGTGGATGAGAAATCAACTACTGGACTATGACCTACAGCTCTCAAATATTCCAATCTATTGCGACAGCACAAGTGCCATCGCTATAGCCAACAATCCAGTGCTACACTCAAAGACAAAACACATCGAAATCAGGTGTCATTTTATCAGAGATCATGTGATGAATGGTGATATAGAACTTCACTTTATCCCAACTGACTATCAGTTAGCTGATCTGTTCACCAAACCTCTTGATGAGACAAGATTCAACTTTCTCATCAGCGAGCTTGGAATGCTGAACTTTGAAGACTAAAATCTTCAGCGGTTCACATTTGATCAGCGATAGGATAAAATCAACTTGTATAACCCATTCTATCACTCTCTCTGAATAAGCTTGATTCGCTGATATCAAGGTATGTTTTCTCTCGCTGACAATCGCATGTAAATGCAAGATTTCAAGACAAATTGCATCGCTGAATATCTCTTCCTTAATCAGCGATACTTTGAAATTTCTAAAACCAACACTGATATTTCTATTCAGTGCTTCATGTTTTCAAAAGTGTCCCCGAGCTTTCAAAACCTCAGAGACATCCTAAAATATGAAAGGACATCCGTGACATCATCGCAACGGATAAGCCCCGGCACGTTATTTTTCTGACACACGTTTGCACGTTTCGTTTACCGTCCAATCAAATGCAAACACGTGTCCGTGTCATGATGAAAATCTTTCCCGCTCGAGTTTTTCTCTCTCTCAAATCTCACTATATAAACACTTTTTGGGTTTATATTTTTCCTTTACGCGAAAAACTTCTCCTCCAAGCAAGAAAAAGATTTACTGTTGCATTTGTGCTCTCAAGTTTTTCAAGAACTGTTCATCTTCTTCTTCAACGAACCAGGTTAATATTTCTTTTATTTACCTGTCTCTTAATACTTGTTAATGATCTTCTCATTGTTTTTACAAGATCAAACAAAAGAACCTTTTTAAAAAATGAAATCATTTCTTTCATGGTTTTATGAACACAATCTATCATGGTTGTTCTTCAAGTTTAATTGCAAATATCCTAAACTTGTTCTTCATACATTTTTCCAGAATCCCAATCCTCAAAGGAAACTGGAAAACAGGATTTTTATTGGGTTTGCTTTTCTTTTTCAAAAACAAGAAAAAACCCTAATCTTCATTAAGACATTTTTGTCTGAATGAAATGGATAAAATTCGAACCATCTTATTGGAAAATCTTTCCACATTAAGATTATTCTTATTTGTTATATCTTTGGTTGAACTGATAATACAGCAATGGCATCTACTGTTATTGCTACCGCTGAGAACACTGCTGCTGCTGAGTAACTAGAAATCATCAAGGCTCCTCAGGTCAAGTTCACACTTGAGGAACTGGATTGGACAAAAACAAACAACCTCTATGCGCTTTTTGAGTTTCCTCCTCGAAAGCAAGTCACACATCTGAATGATGCTGTGAAATTCCTCAAAACCTGTTGCCTCTCCACAGCCTTGACCATAACACCTCCTGCACATCAGCTACTACTATCTCAGTTCTGGTATTCTGTCAGACACACTCAGCTACCATCCGCCAAATACCCCACAAAGAAAATCGATTGCATCCTCTGTGACACTGATTTTGGCACCATAAAAATCACCCTTGCCATTATCCGAAAAGCACTGAGCCTTCCCATCGCCACAAAAGAAAAACCTTTTGTTCCTCTCCCAGACCACAAGAAACACTCTGATAGGGAAGCCATCACTGCATTCTTTGATGCAATGGGTTATGTATGGGAAACTGGAAGGGACAAGAAGCCTGAGAAGAAGCTGACCCTCATCAAGAAGTCAAAAATGCCCAGCGAGATGAATTTCATATTCGCTCACTTGATAAGCTGCATGACTGCAAAGACCGGCTCCTCTGATCAAGCCGCTCAACCTCAGCAAGCAATGGGTTATGCACTGCTGAAAGGTCTTCATGTTGACTGGTCCTCGATAATCTACGATGATCTAGTGCTCAAAGTAGACTCTGTCGCTGACCGACCACCATGGGTTCCATATCCAAGATTCATCAGCGCCGTCTTCCAAACAGGCCTGAAGGACAACTACCCACAAGTAGGAGACCTGAAACTCTCTCAGGTTGGTCCTAAGGTACTCGACTTCAAACCAGTGGAAAACGAGGTACGTCTCTCTACTCTTCTAACTCTTCTCAATCCTTCTTCTTCTACTTCTACAGCTCCTTCAGTGGACAAACCCACCGCTGATACCCCAACTACAACCTCCATTCCTTCTAGAAAAAGGTAACACTCTTCTACCCAACTTGGTTCCAAAAGAACCAAGAAAACCAAGGAGCAACCCCATCAATCTCATGCTGAAGACTCCTCATCTCATCTTGAAGAGCTGAAGGAAAATTCAGTGGTACGCTCTGCCACAGCTGAACAAGCCACCCATTCCATCCCAGCTTCAGCGTCTCTAAACGCTGAAGTTATAAAGTTGGAAACTACCCAACCTCCTTCAGTCTCTCTACAGACTGAAGAAGTGATTCTCAGTGGATCCAACACTGAATCAGCTCCACAACCAACTTTCTCAACCTTTGCTTCTCTCTCTACTCCATTGGACTCTAATCCAGTTTTCACCATGATCACTGGAGCACCCGTCATTTTTTTAGAAGCTAAAGCTGATACTTTTCAAGGAATGATGGATGCAGGACCTGTAGGAATGTCTATGCGTACACGCACTCTAGCTGACGACATGGAACTTTTCTCAGGACACAGAGGTTTTGACGAATTCACCAACCCTCCTGCAGGTATACACCAACCCATATACACTGTAACTAAACCCGAAACTTCTGAGCTTTCCTTTGTTCACAAGTACTTATCTGTTACAGGTCCTAATTTGGGAGACATCAACGCATCTCTGAAGAACCTGGATACAAAGCTGACAGGTCTCACCACTACTCTCTCAAACAACTCTTCAGCTGTAACAAACGCTGGAGAGAATCTCAACAAGCTGACAACAGTGGTTGAACAGAATGCCTCCAAAGCTGATTTAGAGAAGGTTGATAGAACTCTTGGTGATTTTGCCAAAGTTCTTGCTGACATCTACACAGACTACACCTCTCTCAAAACAACAGTTCAAACCATGTCCAGCGAGTTCACAACGCTGAAGACATCGGTTGGAAATCTTCAGGGAGAGACGACTGATGTAAAGACTGACATAAGTTCAGTAAAGACTGACATGAGTTCAGTAAAGACTGGCGTAAGTTCAGTGAAGACAATGGTGCAGCAGATCCTGAATCACATGACCGCCCCTGCCCCTGCACCATCGCATTTTACTCCGGCGGATCATGTTGAACTTTTCAATATCACTCCTGCTATTACTGGCCTAGAAGACAGAGTAGCAGTGATTAAAAACTATATTGGAATCCATGGCCAAGAAGACAGGGAACCAACTGCTGAGTCATCGCATTCCTCCCCCACTCATCATGAGGAGGGGGGGGGGGGAGAAGAACTCTGAAGACCTTCCCCAAGATGAATCTATCGAGGGGGAGAAGACTGAAGACCTTCCCCTTTCTGAAGAGGGGGAGAAGACAAATGAAGAAACAATTGCTGGACCTCTGGGAGATGAAAACCCTGAGGGAACCGAGAAGCTTACCTCTGTATCTGAGGGGGGGGGGGGCAACTCGAAGAAGCTGCTGACGAATCTGAATCTGAAGCTGAAGATGAAGAAGCCATCGACTTATTTGATGATGAACCATCCTCTTCTCCAAAGAATGATGATGATGATGATGATGATGACTCCTTTATCGTCAAGCCTGCTCAGAAGACTACAACTCTTAAAGGGATTTTGATAAATGAACCTTTAGGGGAGCGGACCAAGACAAAGCCTGCAGCGTCTGAAGCTGACAAAGGCAAAAATAAAGGCCTTGCTGAAGAAGGCAATCTGACGATCTTGCTTCCAAAGCCAGTTTGTCAGGTACACTAACCTCTATTTCCTCACACTGCATCCCTCCTCTATCTATACACATTATCAGCTCTCCTCTCCATAAAACCTCTATACACTTGAACCCATTTCTTTTCTCTGTTCTACCCAAGTTCTTATTCGTACGATCACTGTGTTTCAGCTAGTCCTCTCCCTTGTTTGAGGATATCGCTGAAGTTTCTACAGCTGCGACTTCACCAACAATAATCCCAGCTCCCAACGCTGAAGAAATAATCCCGGTCTTGGATTTGATCTCCGAGACTGATGAACCTGAAGAACATATGCTCTCTCACAAAAACAGACCTTCCTTGGCTCCTTAAAAGCTGAGTGAAGAGGATCAAAATAAGAGAGATGCAATGATCAAGAGATTCGAAGATCAGCGAATCATTCTGAAGCGTGATCAACTTCCTTCTATTCCTTCAAAGTTCAGACTTTCACAAAAGGAATACAAGGATCACCTCAGAGCTGAACGTCTACTCGCTGAAAGAAGAGAAGCTGAAGAAAAAGACAGAGAACTCGCCATCCAGCTTACTCAAGAATCAGTCAAAGACCCCAAGCTGAAACGAATTCCAATCGAAGTTCAACGTCAGCTATGGGAAGACGCCAAGAAGATCGTTGAAGAAAAGAGAACTGTGTCTCAATCTACTTTAATCTGGTGCAAAGAAAAGGTACACTTCAGATATCGAACTGCCAAAATCAACAAGGTACTCATCACTGGAAGATCAACCCTCAAAGTTTCAATCGCTGAAATCGAGTTATTCAGAGAGAACGGACAGTACGAAAAATTCTATGCTGAAGCCATCACGAAGTACGGTCTCTCTGAATGGTTGGAGATCAGATTAGCCATCCAGAAGTCTCAATCTAAGTACAAGGATCATTTCAAAAAGCTGATAAATAGACAGATTGACTTAGTATCTTCTTGTGTGGATATTCCTCCTCCCCCTCCTCTCGTAAATTAGAAAAGAAGGGTCGCTGCAAAGAAAAAGTCTAAACCTTCAGACTCTGGTCCTCTTATACGGAACGAAACAGGTATTGGTTTTTCTCGTGCTGAAGTTCTTGGTCCAGAACCTGACCTTTCCGCACTTGACACATCTCTTCCTCCTGGTGAGACTTTCATCCCTGGGAAAGTCATAAGCAAACCCTATGGGATATTCTTTATTGACTATGGTGGACGAAAACGTTTTCAACGTATCTCTGAACTTCCCATCACTCCCATCGAACAGCTGAAAGATCTCATCTACTGGTGTGAATTCAAACGCGATATTCAGGCACGACATCTAAAACCCTTGATTTTTGAAGAAGCTCTGAACAAAAGAAATCAAGGAGTAAATGTCCCTGACTGGATGATTCCAACATCAAAGTCCCTTGATGAACTTCTCATTAAGGAAGAACCTCTATAAGCTGATAGGATCGCCTTATTCTTCTATTTTATCAGTTATTCTTTTGTACTTGTAATTTATTTTGCTTGTACTTGTAATCTTTCCACTTCCCTTTGTAATCTGATACGAAGTTTAATGAAAGATTTCAGCGAAAGTACCTTACTCCATCAGTACAGAAAAGATCCCAGAAAACAGTAAAATGAACAAATATTTTATGAGTTCTTTTTATCCTTATGTTTTCATTAAATAGCAATTTTCTCTGTTGCTATGTCATAATCAAATAGGGGGAGATTGTTGATCCAAACCCTCAGTGATTTGATAACGACCCTCTCTTAAATACTTAGTGAAAATTATAAGTAAGCAATATGTATCAGAGTTTCACTATCGCTGATAAGTACTAAGACCTTACAGTACCGCTGATAGGAACTCTCGCTCTTTAGATTAAACATTCAGCGAACACTGTTCATCATAATGCTCTGAGCCTGTTCAGTCCTTATGGTGATCGCTGATAAGTTAGTTGTTTACTTATGATCCCTGAAGACAAGTTTCACGTCAACTTAGGTTCTATGCTGAAGTCGAAGATCAAGCTCAAGAACCAGCGACAAGTCTCCTAATGAACTGATGCGGATCAGCGAAGACTCAGATTTGTCCACTCAACGTGAAGTAACAAGTATAAGACTTCAGCTATCGCTGAACTTTATCATTCGCTGATAAACAATATTAAAGTGCTGAATCAACGAAAGTTGATCATGAAGTCCTCCGTACAAAGTACTTTTGTCTTAACCACCCTTGCACGACTCCGTACGACATGTCAGAAAAGAACCTCCTTATTGTCTGAAATCGTACAACCACTCTGATGCTACACTGTTCAAACATGCGGCTACTAAGGTTGTCAACAATGGTCAATGACATACAACCAATGAGTTGATGCCACGTGTAAAGTATAAACTTCCATGCATTAAATGCATGCAGTATATAAGAAGGACTCCAGCTTCATTTTTGAAGTACTCGAAAACTCTGGACGAGTCACTTGCTAACTCTGGTCAAGTAATCTTTCTTATCTTGAGATAGGTTATTATTAGTAATTTCCTTCTCTTTCTTAGTGCAAGAAAACTGTTGGTCCCGTTTATGAGCAACAATAGAAGAAATATAGAATCCATATTTAAATATAGAGATAAGATATGCATGAAGAACAATTATAAAGAAACTTATCTCATATTCATTGACGATTAAATATGGAGAGGAGAAAACATGAAGAACACCACACTTAACATGTAAAACCGACTCTCATCTAGTCTATGTGTGTTTTTGTGTGCTCTCCAAAATTTCTCTCTTGAAATAAGACTACGGACACCTCTTATATAGGGCCATTTACACATTAGATATTTAAGATATCTAATATCTAGACAATATCTATATAAAATATCTAAGTAAATATCTATAAGAAAATATCTAAAATATCAAAATATCTTTATAAAACATTCATTAAATTAGGAGCTAATTAAAGCTAACAATCTCCCCCTAATGTTTTATAAAGAAAACATCATCTTATAGTCTCCCCCTTGCTTTCTTTAGAACCTTTGATGTTCCGTTCTTCAAGTCTTCAAAGCATCATGTGCTCCCCCTCAAATGTAGGCTCATCCACCGAGCTTTAAACGTGAATAACAGAGGATGGAGTGACATTTAAAATGTGACAAATGTAGCTTGACACCATGAAGAACTGTTGAGAGAACACCGCTCTTGAAAGCGGAAAGAGCATGAATTAATTGCAATGCTTTCGGTCCAGCACTTTACAGCAGACTTTGAAGAAGATTTCGGCATATCAGCTCACATAATTTGAGAAAACTCAAAACATCAAAGTCGTGCGTCTGGGAATTATCTTTCCAATGCTGCTGGAATCGAGTAATTTGGAGCACCGAGTCAAAAGTTATGCGCATTTTTCTGAAGCAGCGCAAATTTGTCAAACAAACACAAATCGGGCTCTTAGGTTGAGTCGTAGAGGTTCAATCCACAGAGGTTCTGTCGGATTTCACAGAGGTTCTGTGGTGAACAGTACCACAGAAGTTAGTCGGCAGAAGTTGCTCGTACTGCCGATAGAGCTCTGATGATGATTTGTCAAACTCAACTTTCTGTCCAGCAGAAGTATACTGTCTTTAACAGAGATTCTGACCAAGAATAACACCGATTCAGACCAAGATCAAAACACGAAAAGTGTTCATCTATGTCTTAGGAATCCAACGCATCTGGATTCATCAAATTTGGAGCTTCGATGAAAAAGTTATGTTGAAAATACGACAGGTGCGCAAAGCTGACAGCAAGAACACTAAAACGTTGCGCTTTGGGCTCTTAGGCTCGGTTGCAGAAGTTCGGTCCACAGAAGCTCTGCTGGGTTTCACAGAAGTTCTGTAGTGAACAGTACCACAGAAGGTGGTCGCCAAAAATCCGAGACAAAGTACGAGTTGTCGCCAGAAATCGGTCTGAGTGGTCGACAAAAGTGATCGTTGCTTGACAAACGTTTGACAAAGGTTCTGCAGAAGTTTGGTCGCGGCTCTGCAGAAGCTGGTCTTGTGCGGCAGAAGCTTGGTCGCGTGCGGTAGAAGCTTGGTCGCGTGCGGCAGAAGCTTGGTCGCATGCGGCAGAAGCTTGGTCGCCGCTCGGCAGAAGCATAACATAAGTGTTATACTTACTTTGACATTGATTTAGACCATTTTACCTCTGGATTTTGCAAGAACGCAAAACACAAACAACTTGAATTTGTTTGTTAGCAGTTCAGATCATCTTGAATCACCTCTTTTCAAGCTCGTACGACAAAGATATGGTTGATTTCCCACAGTTGCGCAGATCTGTCCATCAGCTTTCCATCAGCACACTGATGTCTACTTCAACGATGCATATGACCCTTATAAATTTCGAATCTCTGAATTCTCAAAACACAGAAATTGTTCATCTGTGTCTTAGGAATCCAGGGCCTTTTGAATCGCATCAATCGGAGTCTTGAGCAGTGAGATATGACCATTTTACTACAGCATCACAAATCTGCCAGTATGCTGTTATTAAACCTGATTTGATGTAGAAAAACAAGACGATCTCCATATAACTTTTAGAACCGTTAGTGCAAATACTCAGATCTCTAATTGATCAGGTCAGAGAACTAATTAAAAATACTCAAAGTTATAAAAACTTTTCAGATCAGACTTTGAACATGTAGCACAACACCAAATCTTTAAAAAAAAAGAAAAACTTCTATTGTTGCCATGATGACCGATTTTGAAGAAACGTTTCTTCAATTTGCTCTGATACCAATTGTTGGTCCCGTTTATGAGCAACAATAGAAGAAATATAGAATCCATATTTAAATATAGAGATAAGATATGCATGAAGAACAATTATAAAGAAACTTATCTCATATTCATTGACGATTAAATATGGAGAGGAGAAAACATGAAGAACACCACACTTAACATGTAAAACCGACTCTCATCTAGTCTATGTGTGTTTTTGTGTGCTCTCCAAAATTTCTCTCTTGAAATAAGACTATGGACACCTCTTATATAGGGCCATTTACACATTAGATATTTAAGATATCTAATATCTAGACAATATCTATATAAAATATCTAAGTAAATATCTATAAGAAAATATCTAAAATATCAAAATATCTTTATAAAACATTCATTAAATTAGGAGCTAATTAAAGCTAACAAAAACTTAGTGTTCCAACTTGTTTAGATTTAGGTTTATCCTTAATCTTGTTCCGCAACAAGTTGTAAATTGTTAATGATTTATCAATAAACAATTTAGAAAAGTAAAATCTGTGTGTTTGTATTCAACCCCCCCCCCCCCCCTTCTACAAACTTGTATAGCCCTTCGGGACCAACAACTATGCTATTTTATGACTTATTAAGGGCCAATAATACAAAGCGGTAGCTTATTACATGCTTCGATACACTTATCGACTACATAGATGCATGTGTTGTGTATTAGGGTCAATTAAACAACTAACTGCCACTATACTCCGATATGAACCACTAAACCACCATTATAGCCAAATATGACATTTTATGATTTATTAAGGCCCAATAACACAAGTGTTGACTTATTACGTGCTTGTGTACACTTCTAGACTACATAGATGCATGTGTTGTGTATTAGGGTCAATTAGACAACTAACCACCATTAGACCCCTGTATGAACCACTAGACCACCATTATATCTAATTATGACATTTTATGACTTAGTAAGACCTAATAACACAAGTGGTTACATTTTCGTGCTTGTGTACACGACTACATACATGCATGTGTTGTCTATTAGGGTAATAGACAACTAACCACCATTATACCCCCACATGAACCACTAAACCACCATTATAGCCCAATATAATATTTTACGACTCATTAAGGCCCAATATAATACCACATGTGATTTATTACGTGTATTGGAGTATGTGTGTAAATATGTATTACAAATATGCATGTGGAGTGGAGTTGGTTCGGTAAGACAATTAAGACTCACTATAGTCCAATACAAACCACTAAGCCACAATAAACCCCACAAAGACCAATTTGACATGGATAAGTATATATATGGAGAGGAATTGGGAATCAAAAACACAAAAAAACGTAATTTTTAAAAGAATCCGCCACAAATCCGTCACAAAGTTCATGAAATGAATAAAGAAAAATAAAAAATAAATATATTTCAATATATTTCCTACGGAATTATAAATTTTTTTTTTTTTTTTAAATTTCCGTTGGAAATCCGTCGGAAAATAATAAGATTTTTAAAAACCCTTGAATTTAAAAAAATAGTCATTCAAAATACTTGTTAAAAATGAAATAAAAATTTTAAAAAACATATATATTTCAGGATATTTCCGACGAAATTATCAATTTTTTTTTTAAATTTACGTCGGAAATCCGTCGGAAAATAATAAGATTTTTAAAAAACCTTGAAGTTTAAAAAAATATTCATTCAAAATACTTGTTAAAAATGAAATAAATTTTTTAAAAAACATATATATTTCAAGATATATCCGACGGAATTATCAAAAAAAAAAATTAAATTTCCGTCAGAAATCCGTCGAAAAATAATATGATTTTAAAAAACCTTGAAGTTTCAAAAAATATTCATTCAAAATACTTGTTAAAAAATGAAATAAATTTTTTAAAAAACATTTATATTTCAAGATATTTCCGACAGATTTCCGACGAAATTATCAAAAATTAATTTTTTTAAATTTCCGTCGGAAAATAATAAGATTTTTAAAACCCTTGAAGTTTAAAAAAACATTCATTCAAAATTCTTATTAAAAATGAAATAAAAAATTAGAAAAAACACGTATATTTCAAGATATTTCCAACGGATTTCCGACGGAATTAATAAAATTTAATCTTTTTAAATTTCCGTCGAAAATCCGTCGGAAAATAATAAGATTTTTAAAAAACCTTAAATTTTAAAAAAGTTTACTTAAAAATCTTATTAATTTCCGACGGAAACTAAAAAAATATAATTAATTAAATTTCCGTCGGAAATTAATAAGAATTTTCTAATTTTATTTTTTCAATTGCTATTTAGTTTAACTAATTAACTGTAATCTTATTATTTAATTGCTAATTACATTAATTAAGTAACTTAATTGTAATTTAACAAATATTTGTGACGAATTTGTGACAGATTTGTGGCGGATACGATTTCCGTCACAAATATGTCACAAACATTTACGAGAATATATAATTTCTTTTTTTATATCTTCAGTGGAGGATTTGTGACGGATTTCCGACGGCTTAACACCTTTGTTGACTTTTCTTAATTCTGTAGGAACTCCGTCGGAAAATATTCCGACGGAAAATCCGTCGGAAACATCCGTCGAAAAAGGTCATTTGTTTAGTAGTGACCCTCACGGAAGGTTTTGGTTTGTACCTAA
The DNA here is from genome assembly GCA_033807775.1 of Saussurea involucrata. Lineage (NCBI taxonomy): Eukaryota > Viridiplantae > Streptophyta > Magnoliopsida > Asterales > Asteraceae > Saussurea > Saussurea involucrata. The sequence continues at coordinate 100,741,105 of CM066315.1, forward strand.
AGGCTTTTTAAAAGCTTCTCTAAAGCCTTTAGATAAGCTTTTCATTTCCTTCAAAAGAGCTTTTCTATGTAAATCCGTCAAATATTCCGACGGAAAATCCGTCGGAAACGTCCGTCGAAAAAGGTCATTTTTTTAGTAGTGACCCTCACGGAAGGTTTTGGTTTGTACTTAAAAGCTTTTTAAAAGCTTCTCTAAAGCCTTTAGATAAGCTTTTCATTTCCGTCAAAGAACTTTTCTATGTAAATGTAGGTAAAGGTTTTAGGGACGTTTTCAAAGGGTATTTTTTTGGTAGCCTTTGGAAACGCTTTTGTAGGTCTTTAGAAACACTTTCAAAGTTTCTCTAAAGGTTAGTCATTTTTTTCAAAAAACTTCTCTGAAGGCCATTATTAGTGATGGTTTTCAAGCTTTTGTGACAGATTGTAAGAGTGACTAAAAACACTTTCGGAGATGAAAATGGAAAAACTTTTCTAAAGATGTTGCTGTTGATCCAAACCCTCAATGATTTGATAATGATTCTCTGAGAAACACTTAGTGAAAATCATAAGTAGACAATATGTATTAATGTTTTGTCATCAAAGAAAATACTAAGTTTGTTTAGTATCGCTGATAAAAACATATGCTTTAAATTACACATTCAGCGATACTGTTCATCAATGAGACCTGAGCATGTTCAGTATTGCTGATGATCGCTGATAATCTTAGTTGTTTACTTATGATCCCCGAGGACAAGTTTCACATCAATTATGTTCTATGCTGAAGTCGAAGATAAAGCCAAAGAACCAGCGACAAGTCTACTAATGAACTGATGCGGATATCAGCGAAGCCAAGATTTGTCCACTCAACGTGAAGTTTCAAGTAGAAGACTTCAGCGAACGCTGAACTTTATCACTCGCTGATAAAGATCTAATCAACAAACGCTGATCATGAAGTTTCCTCTACAAGATACTTTTGTCTTTCCCCTTGCACGCCTTCGTACGATAATGTCAGAATGGACATCCCTTTTGTCCAGAATCGTACAACCAACTCTGATTCTACACTGTTCATCATGCGGCTACTAGGTTGTCTACAAAGGTCAAACCATGCAACCAATCAGCTACTGCCACATGTAAAGTTGTACTGATATGCATTAAATACATGCAGTATATAAAGGAAACCCTACTTCAGAAATGAAGTTCTCGGCCATCTCCTTCTTACTATTTCTGTGTGTTAGAATATTAGTCTTTAATATTCTTATCTCCTTTCTATCTTATTTCTAGTGCAAGAAATCTTAGTGATTCTCTTAACTTGTTTAGATTAGGTTTATTCCTTAATCTTGTTCCACAACAAGTTGTAAATTGTTTGATACATATCAATAAACAATTTAGAAAAGTAAAATCTGTGTGTTTGTATTCAAACCCCCCTTCTACAAACTTGTATAACCCCTCTGGGACCAACAAGTGGTATCAGAGCAGATTGTTTAATCTCATAAACAAGATCTTGCTTATACTAATCTTTTCTCTTCCTTGCTATTTTCATAATGGCTAATAACACAAACACAAACTACATTGACAATGGTTCTCTTGCAAAACCCCCTAGATTTTACAGAGATAACTTTAATCTGTGGAAAAATAGAATGATACTCTTCTTAGAAGGTGTAGACCCTACTATGCCCCATTACATCGAAAATGGTCCATATATTCCTATTAGAATTGATCCTGAAGTTCCAGGCACTACTACTAGAGCTGTCATTCCTGAAAGAATCATTCCTAAGGAAATTCACATTTGGTCTGATGAAGACAAGAAGAAAGTGGCTATTGACACTAAGGACAGATCCATTCTTTCCATGGCTCTTCCTGACGAAGTCTACCAATCCGTCATGAACCTGAAAACCTCCAAAGCCATGTGGGACACAATATGTGTTCAATATGAAGGTACGTCTGAAGTCCAAGACTCAAGAAAGATCAACCTGGTAAGACAGTACGAAAGCTTCATTTGTGGTAAGAATGAATCTCTCTCTGAAGTACATCAGCGGTTTAACTGTTTAATTATTGATCTAAAAACCGTTGGTAAGGAATATTCTAACTTTGAGATCCTGACAAAGTTCTTAGAATGTTTACCTGAAAGCTGAGACAGTTATTCAATGTGTCTCAAGCTATCAAAGGATCTAAAAACTATGACCCTTTCTACCTTATTTGGCACTATGCTCAATCATGAGCAGTCGTGTCATCTTAATAAGAATCTGGTAAAAGATTCCAAAAGCACCCCTGTTGCTTTACTCTCAGAGTCACCTTCCACTCAGCGACCATCTATCACTATCACTGAGTTGGAGAATAACTCTGAATGCTCATCAGATGCTGGGTTTTCAGATCTTGATGAATCTCTGGCACTCCTGGCTAATAAGTTCAGGAGATTCGCTAGAAAGAGTAACTTCAGAAGGAACAACCCCCTTGCACTCACTGACAAGCCAAAATCATCAACCCATGTTGATAAGGTTACTGCTACCTGCTTTAACTGTAATAAAGTAGGACACTTTGCTAGTGAATGCAGGTCAAAGAGAGTCTTTAAACCCTCAGCTTTTTCAAGAAATCCTCTAACCCCAGGGCTAGATATGACAAGTATCAAAAGCTGAAAGGAAAGTATGCAAAGCTGAAAAGCTTTAAAAAGAAAGGCAAAGGCGTGATGGCTGATTTCGACTAGCCTGCCTCTGACACTGAAGAATCATCTGACTCTGAAGATGATGATGAGTCCAACCTCTGCCTCTTGGCAAAAATAGAAGAAGAGGAAGAACAAACTGAAATTCTCTCTGCTTCATCTTCTACCTCTAAGGTATCAACTTCTTTCTTTACTAATATTTCAGATATTAATGAAGCTGATAGTCTTCGAAAAATTGAACTCCTGACTATAAATTTATATGATGCCATGAATGGAAAGACCATAGTTGACAATCAAAATCTTGATCTCGCTGAACAGCTTAAAAATTGTCACCTTCAAATAGAAAAGCTTTCTAAAATTGAAGAAGATTTAAAAGATCAGGTCCATATAAATCAGCTAGTCAAAATCGAACGTGAAGAGGCTATCGCTGCATTAAAAGCTGAAAAGGCTACTATTGAAGGATGGTGTAAATCCTCAACAACGATCACTGAGATAATAAAGTCTCAGATTCCCCTGAGTGACAAACGTGGTCTAGGTTACAAAGCTGACGCTGAAGAACCAACCACTGATCATTCCATGCTTAAGTTTGGAATGTTCGTGTCCTCTATCCCTGACACTTCCTCATCTCAGTGTTCCTCTTCTAAAACTCCTATCCCTAAGGAAAAACCTACCTTTATCCCTAAAGGTAAAGGCAAAGAAAAAGTTTTCAACCAAAAACCTCAGAAGGGTACCTTTGTACCTAAGCTGAATGCTTCTAAAGCTTCAATGACCTATCCCTCTACTTCTAAGAACAAGATCCCTGGATTTATTCAGCGATCTACTCTTAGAATCAGAGTGGATATAATTGGTAAGAAATCTGAAGAACTGATTGTTTCTCCCATTTCCAATGCCAAAGGTATACTTGGTGCTGGCCCTGCTCATTTAAAATTAACGGCTAAGCATGCAAGTGGTCCTAAAGTTACTTTTAGCTATAGGAAATGTGATCACTGTGGACTTACTGATCACATTGCTAGTAAGTGCCCCACAGCCACCAAAGCTGAAAAGTTAGATAAGGCAAAGATCAATGCCCCCAAGGAAAAGAAGACCAATCCTGGTGAAAATCAGGTTAAGGTGAAACCTACCACTGAGGTTAAGAAATTAACCAAAGTGAAGAATAGTTCAGAAGCTGAATCTTCAAATGCTGTGAAGATTAATGAACCTTCCACTTCCTCTACCACCACTGACAAGTGGGCCCATGGTAAAATGGGTGCCCAAGTGAAACTAATCTTCATTTGTTTGCAGGTTCAGAAGGGTATCTGGTATCTTGATAGTGGATGCTCTAGACATATGACTGGAAAGAAAAACCTGCTCACTGAATACAAGGAAGAGAAGGGTCCCTCTGTGACCTTTGGTGGAAACGGAAAAGGCCATACCCGAGGGTTTGGTGTACTCTCTAATGGTACAACAACCTTCAGAAGAGTCGCATATGTTGAAGGACTGAAGCATAATCTTGTAAGCATCAGTCAGCTGTGTGAAAAGGATAACAAAGTGATTTTCACTAAGGAATCCTGCTTTGTCACTGACAAAAAGGAGAAGATAACTCTCAGCGGATACCGTATGGAAAATGTTTATGTTATAAACATGGACTCTACAACCACTGAGAACTCCTGTCTCTTCTCAAAAGCCACATCTGATGTCAACTGGTTATGGCATAAGAGGCTCTCCCATCTCAACTTCAAGACACTGAATACTCTTTCTTCTAAAGAGTTGGTTACCGGTTTACCTCAACAATCATATGCTAAGGAGTCTCTATGTTCAGCATGTGAGAAAGGGAAACAAACCAAGGAAAGCTTCAAATCTAAGCAAGTTTCCTCAGTTTCATCTCCTCTACAACTTCTCCATATGGATTTGTTTGGCCCTGTTAACAAACAATCCATCGCTGGAAAGAAATATACATTGGTCATAGTTGATGAATTCTCTCGCTATACCTGGGTAATATTTCTACGTTCTAAGAGTGACACCCCTGAAGAACTCATCACTTTTGTCAGGAAAATGGAAGTCCTGAACAACATGACTGTTCGCTCAATAAGGAGTGATCACGGGACTGAATTTAAAAACAGTTCGCTTGATTCCTTCTCTGAGAGCAACAGTATTTCTCACAACTTTTCCTCAGTGCGAACACCGCAACAAAATGGAGTCGCTGAAAGAAGAAACCGAACTATTATCGAAGCTGCACGTTCAATGCTCAACGATTCTCATCTACCTACTCAGTTTTGGGCAGAAGATGTCAACACTGCGTATTTTACTCAAAACAGGTCGCTGATTGTCAAAAGATTCAAGAAAACAGCCTATGAACGTTTCCATGGGAGAAAGCCTTCAATTAGCTTTCTTCATATCTTTGGATGTCAGTGTTTCATACTGAACAACAGAGATGCCCTTGGAAAGTTTGATCCTAAGGCTGATGATGGAATCTTTCTTGGATATTCTTCTGTCTCCAAAGCCTTTAGAGTCTTCAATCGAAGAAGACAAACTATAGAAGAAACATCCACGTCACTTTTGACGAATCCCGTTCAACGAACTCTAGACCATCTACTGATACTGAAGAACTGAATCAATGGATGTTTTCTCATCTTGGTGATTCAGAAGATGTTCCCACTTCTCCATCTCATACTCATCCCGCTTAAGATGATGATCCTACTATCATCCCAAGCATGCAGGCAAGTGAAGTTGAAACATCATGGGTCTCAGCTTGTTAGGGCAATATTTGGTTGAATAGAAGTTCAAGGGCTGAATTGTTATTTCTTATATTTGAGCCTTATTAGTGAACGGGCCGTGGGCTTGTTGCCACGGGCCCATTAGTATATACTGTTCATTAGCTTAGAAAATTAAGCTAGTTATCTATTTCCACTTTCCTGAATTTATTGCAAACACTCTGCATATTGAAAGTGAATTGGATGACCAGTTGATATCATATTGATCTGTTCTTCATATATTGATTTCTTTATTGTTCGTTGCACGAATCTGGAACTCACAATTGGTATCAGAGAAGACGGACGAAACGATTCAAAGTGATTCTTGAATTCTGGTAAGTTTACTATTCAAAATTTAAGTCGACTGTGTTCTTGGTGCTTGAAATTCATTTTTTGATTGACTCAAAATTGATTGTTTTCGTTTATCACATTCTGTTCGTATCATCTTTATAAACGAATCTGCACTTTTTCGCACTCCAATTCGATCACCTTAGTGGTTGTTTAAGCAAAATTAAGTTCATAAGTTTTGGTAGTGTTCTTGTAAAAAAATCGAATTTTTACCATCAAAACTTGTTGTTTTTGCTTCAATATCGATTTGGGTACTGTTATTTTTGTGTTTGGTTGAGTTCCTAATCTTTCAGGAACGTTTTTGAGCAACCCTAACTGATAAATCCAGATCCGTGCAACAATATAGAAATCGAATATGATAAGCAATAAGAAATATGATTTCAACTGGTCATCCCTTTCATTAACTTTCATAGAGAATTTTACAATAAGAGTTGGAAAGCTAAAGAGATGATTAGCTTGTTTTTCCAAGCTAATCACACATTAAATACATCGAGCCCGTGGTTAACAAGCCCACGGCCCGTTCACTAATAAGCACTAATTTCAACAAATACAATTTAACCCTTGAACTTTAAATCAACTATAAAACCTGCCCTAACAATCTCCCCCTTTGATTTGAAGTTCGAGTTGGCGCTCTAGATATGTCCAGTTGAAGACATATCTTTTGCGAAGCGCGAAGTGTACCTCGAACAATCTGATGGCGCGGCGATAGTCAATGCGATCTTCAATCATTTCCAAGGCATTCCGAGCAGTTACTTCATTCGGATTCGGAGCATAAGAATACCTTGGATTCTCATACTCGTGCTGAATAATCTTTCGAAGAGCATCTCTGACCTTTAGGAGTGTGCCGTCGCAGAATATTTCCACCTGACTGAAGTGCATGAATTTCTTCTCCTTTTGCTCATTGAGGTAAACAATCCCGAATTCTGGTTACAGAAGCATAGCGTTCTCGGGATACATGTTTAACTCAGGTGCTTTCAGATTCGGCTTGATCAGATTTACCTTTTTCGCCTTGTTCTCGATAGCCATTTGGAAGTCCGTTAGATAAGACATCATGATGGTGCGGACCAGGTATCGACGAACAGCTTCGAGCGCCTTTGTAATCTCTAGCGGTCGGATGGTTTTTGTACGTAAGTCTTTCAGAATAACCAGAAACTCGAGTGGTCGGAGGTTCTTGAAGTCAGCTTCTGAAAATTTCCATTCGTTCCCATCTTCACGTCGAACAACGAAAACTGGGTAGACGATCCTCATAATACGTCTTGAATAGATACTGATTACCTCTGTGATTCGAAGTTTGGTTCTGACCTGGTTGACTGGAAGACACCGCTGCACTGCTAGTATATACCGGCGTTGAAATTCTGGGCTAAAGTTGTAAATACCCAGATAGAAGGTCGGCTCGATCGGGCGAAGCTTGTGTACGAACAGCTTCTTCAAAGATTCCTCCAAGTGAGGGATAAGTACCATGATCTTCTCCCAGCGGATTTGTTGCTGTTGAGGAGGGGGAGGAAGATCAGAAGCTGTCGTGGGAGGAGCAGTTGTCGGAAGATCGGAAGTAGTAGACTCGGGTCTTGTTGATGATGTTCCTGCGGGTTGAGCATAGTGAACGGGGGATGTTCCATACAAATTTTGGAGCAGGAACTGATCATAATCAATGTTGTCGTCCTCATCAGTGGGGAAGACCAAATTTACCTGGAGATTTACGGCACTGGTAGCTTTTTCGTACCATGCATCTTCGGTCTCCGGGTTGGCTTCACAATCTGGATCTATCATGTCCAGAATCGGTATGTCTGATGAGTCAAAATAAATCAGTTCCTGTGTTGAACCCTCGGGCTTTTCAACCGTTGGGTCATCTTCATCTGATATCTCCATGTCTATAACCATGTTTGCTAAAGGCAACTCGGCTTCTGGTGCTTCTGTTGTAGCTGCCGTAGTTGGGGGTTCCTGATGAACCACAGTTGTAGCTTCAGTCTGGATCAGGGAGGCGGTCTCGGTCAGACGCTGTCTTTTCTCCCCCGCACGGTGATCAGGATCATCCTGGTCATCGTGTTTCCGCTTTAGACCGCCTGCTTGACTCTTGCAGGTATCTTCGAGTGAGCGGACTCTCTCGGACAGCGTTGTGAGCGCTAGGTTGTAGTCCTTGAGAGTCGAGTCAATGGCGTCTAAGCGAGTGGTAATAGATGAAGATGGAGCAGTGACTTGTGATCGGAGAACTGAGATCAGGTCTGCTTCAGTAGAGACGGTTGTATCTGATTCCTGGAGAAGTTGGGCCAATAACATCGTCTTCAGGGTGTCCACCGAATAGATAGGTTGAAGTTGAATCGGTGGAGGTACAGGGGCGGTTTCAGTTTCGACGAGGTGGCCTTTACCTTTGATAGCGCGCATAGCTTTGGCAAGTTCAACGACTACATGTTGTTGCATCTGTTGCTCCATATCCTGGCAGACAGCCTTAAGGGTGCTGTCCAGGGACCCTGGTGAGACAAAGTCTGGGTTACTAACTCCGGGACCACTTAGGTTACCCGTTGAGGCATCTACCGCGGGGGTAGAGCCACCTACGTTCACAGTTGGCGTGATATTAGATGTGGTAGGATTTCCGTCCGATCCTCGTGTTCTGGTAGACGGAGACACTACAGACGTTTCGGTCGGGTCGCTAAGAGCCGCGACTTGGTGTTGTTCCACATCAAGTGTCCTAGTCAAAGAATCTTCAATAACAAGTGTGACTAGACTCGATGGTGCACTGAAAGAAGTCGAGACCGGGGGTTGCTGGTCTCTTGTTTCAACACCAGTACTCTCCGAGTGAGAGGCCGGTGGAAGTTGTGCTATATCCCCGTGTGAGACTGAAACATCCGTCTTTTGAGAGACGGATGAGTGGCTGAGGGGGTCGTGCATTTGCTCCGTTGGGTCCACGGAGGCTTCTTCAATACCCCGTCCCAACAAATGAGACGGGATAGCAGATGTGGCTACCCGGATGTCACTCATTTGGGGTCGCTCATGAGCCTCTTTTTCTTTACGGCTCGTTCTTTCCTGGTTCAACTTTGAACGGAGTTCTCTCCGCCTCGCATGATCTAACTCCTCTACTTGTTCTCCCTCAGATGTCCTAATAGTAGTTCCGGTTCCAGTATGAGGAGGTGAGTCAAGAGGGATTCCAACAGTGAAATCTGGGTTAGGTCCGATACCGTGAGGTATTTGTTTCAGGCGTATGGAACGGTCGGTATCGGAGTCCGTGGAGTCAGAAACCACGTCTTCAACTTGGTGAGGTGGGGAAGAGGGTTCGGTAACATATGGTTCGGTCGAGCGATGAAGTGCGGGTCTAGATTGGGGTTGGCTGTGTTAAACCCTAAAGATCAATCAAGATAGAGAAGATGTGAATTTGTCATCCATTTATCAAGAACATTGTATACAAGATATGAGTTTTGCCCTTTCTCTCTCTAAGATATGAGTTATGAATAATGAGAGTGATTCTAAGAGTCTTTTTCCAAAACTAACCTACACAAAGGCTATTTATACTAAACACATTACAAGGTGTAAACAACACAATACAACTCAATACCTTGACTTTGACTTTGACCTTTCTATATTTAAACCATGAAGGCATATTGCACTAACAATCTCCCCCTTGGATTCAAGGTTTAAACAAATGCGATCAGCAAGCTTTAGCTTTCTTGAATCTTCGGTCTTCATCAAAGCTTGTCAAAGTCAAAACGTCACCCAATCTTCAAACGGCAAATAACCAGCTTCTTTCTTCGAGCAGGAGAATATGAATCTTCACACAAAGCTTTTTAAAACAAGAAGCACAAGTTCAAGAAAAAGAGATCACTGAAAGGATCAGTCGATTTTCCTCAAACTCTTGAAGAATTCTCCCCATTTCCATTGACTTGAGAATTTCATTCTTCAGTGTCGATCTTCATAAACGCGCGAGTTCAAAAGAAAGTGTTAGCTTCAATCTTCCTAATCATAGAAGTATTTAGAAGTAGTGAAAAATAGGCCAAGTGAATAAAGCCTCTTACAGAGGCTCTGCCGGACTTACCGAGGGATCAAGATCAAGAATCTACAGAAGCTAAAGAGGCGCGCTACAGAAGCTCTGTCATACGCGCAAAGAAGACCAAAGACTCGGAATCCGGTGAAGACTGATCCACAGAGGACCAGACCGCAGAACCTCTGTAACTCATTACAGAGCCTCTGTGGTCCTCACTAAAAGACATGAAGATATTTATAATATCTTGCTACTGTTACAGGACCCGTTCATCAACTTGCATGGTAGCATGCCCTGTCCAACGTCGACGTGTCAAACTCTGATTGGACTCAGTAGGGCTTAGTACATAATAGACGTCTGCTGCATTAAATGCAATACAACACGTCTTACTGTTCATGCCGTTCTTGCAACTGTTCACGACATCCATTCAACTATTCATCAGCACCGTCTGAATAGTAGCATATGCTTTATGGTCCCCTTTAGAGTAGTATATAAGGAAGACTCATGTTGAGTTCTTCCTTATCAGATCATCAATAAATCAAATATAAATCGATCATCATAAGAACACAAAAAGCTTATTCACCTTAAGAGTCATATCTATTTTGAAGCTTTTCTTACTCATTGTTCTTAAATCTGTTCTTAATATATATATTCAGTAAACTTAGAAATATTATTTCCTGTTCATTGTTTATTTATATTTTGGTCTAAATCTATCAAACTTATCTGTTAGTTCTTCAAATACGCTTCCGCATCAAACATTAACTTGAACTAATAGATCTGATAATCTTGTTTAAAGCAAAACGGGAACCAACAATTGGTATCAGAGCTTAGCTTGATTTTTAATATCAAGTGATCCTTGTTTTACAACTTTTATTTGATAGATTACTTTCCTTCTCTTCATCACCATATTTCTGGATATTAGGTGTACCCAGAAAACCTTCCAGATCTTCATACTCATAAATCCTCCATCAGATTATCCTTTCCTCAAAATGACAAATACAAATAAATTTTTCACTGCTGGCTCATTAACCAAACCTCCTACTCTTCTTAGAGATGAGTATCCTCAATGGAAAATAAGAATGGTTCATTTTTTTGAGGGTACTGAAAAACTCTCAAACAATATCTATACAATCTTCCTCCGGTTCCTATGATAACTATGCCACGTGTACCAGCTACTGCTGAATCTCCTGAAATCCCTGAACATCAAAAACCTAAGCCAAAAGAAGAATGGTCAAATGAAGATAAGGCAGAAGATGAAGTTGCACAGAAAACAAAGAGAATACTGATCATGGCTATCCCCAACGAAATTTTTCAATCCTTAGATGCATGCGAAACAGCGCACGATCTCTGGAAAGAATTAGAAAGACAACTGGAAGGGGGTGCTAAAACACAGAAGAACCGAAGGGCACAATACATAAACGAGTATCATGCCTTCAGAGCCTCTGCAACAGAATCACTGCAAACAACATACGATCGGTTCAACTCTCTCATAAACAAATGCAGAAAGTCTGGTATTCACAGAACCACGGAAGAAAATAACGTCATGTTTCTAAAGAGCCTGAACGATGAGTGGCTTCAGTTGTCTATGTCTTTACAAACAAATCAAGATCTAGACTCCTGGACACTCTCTGATCTCTATGGAACACTAGCCGCACAAGAGCCTCAAATAACTCAAGCTAAAACACTAACCATTGTACCATACGCATTGGTTAGTAAATCTACAGAGGCTACGGACAGACCAAGAAATGAGCGATCTACAGAGGAGAAAAAGAAGGAGAAAAAGAAGATGGTAATGATTGATAGCGAAGAAGACGAGCTGATAGAGGAAGAAATAACTCTTGCGTCATTAGCTAAATCAATGGCTCTATTGACAAGAGAGTTTAGAAATAACCAAAGGAATTCTGGTAGGAGAGATGAAGGAAGAAGAGAAGAATCAAGTGACCGACAGAGGTCAGACTACAGAAATGATGACCAACAGAGGTCGAGCGAAAGAAGCTACAGAGGGAATGACCGACAGAGATCAGATGACAAGGTAGGCCACACACAAGAATGCTACAAATGTGGTAAGCCTGGTCATTACGCAAACGAATGCAGAACAGAGAAAGGTGGAGACCAACAGAAGTCCGAAGATCGAACTGGAAACACCTCCCAAGGTTGTTTCAACTGCGGCAAGCCATGTCATTTCGCTAAAGAATGCAGAAGTAGACAAAATCGCCCACATAAGGACTCAGCTTTTTACAAAAAGAAGGCTGAGTATGCGCAAAAATCCCTAATGGCGAACAAAGGGCATTCTGAGGCAAACAAGGAAGACTTCGAGTCAGATTCTACCTCTGACGATGAATTCCCCACCAATGCCCTGTTCTGTGGCATGGCAGAAGTTGACTCCGGCACTGACAATGAGGTATCCATTTCAAACTCTACCTCAAGTACTAATTCTGTAGATGATGATTTATTTAAACTTAACATTGAACTGAAAGAAATAAATGAAAGCATTCAGAAAAAGCTGACCTTTAATGAGAGAGAAGTAAGGCTTCTCACTCAAGAAAAAGCCAAAATCTTTGAAGAAAAGGAAAAAGTCGAAAAATATTGGAGCAAAAATATAGATCCTTTAAAAAGGCAAATTTCTGATTTAACCTATGCTTTAAAAATCAAAACAAAAGAACTTTCAGTTTCAAGAAGTGAAACTACAGACATAAGAGCTCTAAAAGAATACTTTCAAAAAGAAAGAGAGGTACTTTGGCAAGATCTTTTAAGAAGAGAAGTTTTACTTAAAAACTATAAAGATGCACAGAAGGTTTATGAAAAGGTAAACTCTCAAATAGCAAGACGAGGCATAGGGTACAGTGATATTACCTTAGGAGTTGAAAATAAACGACTAAAACCTCTGTCTTCTCTATTTGTTTTGGGAAAAACTAACAAACCAAACTTTCCAAACTTACTCTCTGTAAGTAAAAGGGTTAAACTCTCTACAGAACCTCACTTAAGGAAACATACAAAGATGATCAATGTGTGGTTTGAAAACACAGATTCATCATCTTCAACCTCTGTCAATAGAGGAATCAAACCAAAGAAATATCTGAAAACACAAGATTAGATTGGTATCTTTAAGTTTGGTAAACCAGAGACTCAAACACAGGTCGCTTTTGTCTGCATAATGAACGATGAAAAGAAATTATCAGCAGAAGCTCCTGAGTTTAAACCCATCTTTTCAGAAGAAAAACTTAAAAAATCTATTGAAGAAGAAATTTTGGAAGTTTTGAAATCAAATGTTTTAGAAAATCTCAGTACCTCTTCTATAAATCAAATTCTCACTGAAAAGATCTCATCAGATACCTCTGCCTTCTATAAAAGTCATTCTACAGAGGAAGAAAGCTCGTACGATACATGCTCAGAAAATCCAGCCTCTGTCGAAAGAGATGACTCAACCTCTGTATATGAGGACGATTCATCCTCTGACGACTCAGAGACTGATTCTAAATCAGGAATAGTTCACTGTGACACAGAGGATGTTAAATTCTCCTCTGAGGTTCTTAACAGAACTATTTCTCCAAAAGAGAAAATCACAGAGATACCTATCTGCCCAGATTTTCTGAACATATATTTAAAGGTCAAAACCTCTGCTGAGCTTGATATGTTAAAGAAGACCTCTGTTGATCCTAAAAGTTCAAAATTTTCAAAACCTTTAAGGAAAATTAAAGAGAATCCCACTTGGCAACAAAAGGGAAAATGGCCTGAAGCTAACAAATACTTTTCCTCTGTGACAGTGAAGAAAGATGTTCACCACAGAAGAGAGTCACAGAAGGCAGGAACTAAACAAGACTTTTGCAAACAACATTCTAGTATTCATAGATCTTCTTGTAATAGGAAATCTAATGTAAAGAAAGAGTGTAATGCCTCTGTGGCTCAGTTCAATGAATTCAATGAAAAGTTCAAACAAATCACGTCTCATATTCAATACTGTCATTGTTTTGATCTTATGTTCAAATTGAATAAACACTTCTCAAGTCCAGATTGCTTACTCTCCACTAAAACTCCAAAGTCAAAACCTCGAGAGAAACAATCTGATCTTTCTACAAAGGATAAAATGTATTTCAAGAATGCTAAGGCAAACTTGAAAAACTCTAACAATATTGGACCCATATGGTTATGGGTACCTAAGTCTCTGTGATTGTCTTGCATAAGCAACATGTGCCAATTTGGTATCTTGACTCCGGATGCTCAAGGCACATGACTGGCGACAGAAGGTTACTATCCACATACAAAGAAACACACGATGGTGGATCTGTAACTTTTGGAGACAACATGAAGGGACACATCAAAGGCTATGGAGTCATACAGAAAGAAAATGTCTCTGTATACAAAGTTGCATATTTGAATGGCCTCAAACACAACCTACTAAGTGTAAGTCAACTCTGTGATACAGGATTCGATGTGTTATTCAAAAGAACTTTCTGCTCTCTACAAAGTGAAAACACAGGAATGGAACTTCTGCGAGCTGAAAGAAGAGGTGATCTATACCTAATGAATTTTACTTCAAAATCCAAGGACAAAGTTTGCCTAGTAGCCTGCAAAAGTGAAGAAGCGTGGTTATGGCACAACAGGTTCTGTCACTTAAACTTTCACACCCTGGATAAACTAGTAAAACTCGATCTAGTTAAAGGTTTGCCAAATGTTAAATTCAATAAGGATCACTTGTGTTCGGCATGTGAAATGGGAAAACACAGAAGGGCATCCCACAAAGGCAAAACAGACGTGTCTTGCACTAGGCCTCTGTACATGCTTCATGTCGACCTCTGCGGTCCCATTGCTATACAGAGCCTAGGTGGCAAGAAATACATACTTGTCCTAATTGATGAGTATTCACGTTTCACTTGGGTTGAATTTATTAGAAAGAAATCAGATGTTCCAATTATACTGATAAATCTAATGAAAAGAATTCAAGTTCTTTATGACTGCAGAATACAGAAGTTAAGAAGTGACAATGGCACATAATTTAAAAACTGTGTCATTGAAGCCTATCTTTCTATAGAAGGAATATCACAGAACTTCTCTGCCGCTCGAACTCCACAACAGAACGGTGTAGTCGAAAGAAAGAATCGAACACTTGTGGAGGCCGCAAGAACTATGCTATCTGCATGCGGATTATCAATGAACTTTTGGGCAGAAGCAATTTCTACTGCGTGTTATACACAGAATCGATCAACCATTGTGAAAAGACATCTCAAGACGCCTTACGAATTGCTTCACAAAAGGCGGCCAAACATCAAGTTTTTCCATGTATTCGGATGCAAATGCTTTGTCTTAAACGACAGAGATTCAAGAGGAAAGTTTGAAGTAAAAGCTGATGAAGGAAAATTCATTGGATACTCTGCCACTTCCAAAGCCTACAGAACATTCCTTACAAAGTCTCGCAAGATTGTAGAAAGCATCAATGTTTCTTTTGATGATTCATTCCAAATGACTTCTGAACAAATCAGTTCAGAACTCGGAATTAAAGGGAAATCCTCTGACATCTCAAAAACAAAAGAAGATTTGGATCTTCTATTTTTAGAGATGTTCAACAATGACATTGATCCTTCTGTTGGAACCATCAGAATATCTGAAGAACCATCCTCTGTCGGACAAAATCCTACAGGTATGACTCTAACAGGTCCAAATAATGCTTCATCTTCTTCTATAAATACTACAGATGCAATGGCCGAAGAAGAACATGCAGAAGATGGAACATCAAGAAAAACGACCACAGAAGTTGCTGAAAAACAAACTCCACAATCCACAGAAGAACCAATTACAGAGGAAATTGAGGACCAAGACTATACGTCCTCAGAGGAACAAACCCCACCACCACTCATACCAATATTTCCACAAACGGTAGAATCAACTACCAAGGCACGAAGAACGACAGAGACTACACAAGAAGAAACACAAGAAGCCGCTGACGAAAGGTTCGAGGACATTGATGATCATCTTCCACGCACAACTCATTGGACAAAAAGCCATCCTCCAAGCCAAATAATCGGAGAACCTTCTGACTCAGTAAAAACCAGGTCTGCCACTGCTAATTTTTGTTTCTTTACTAACTTTATCAGTGTGATAGAACCAAAGAAGATTTCTGAAGCCCTAGATGACCCAAATTGGGTAGACACCATGCAAGAAGAACTTCTGCAGTTTGAGCGTAACAAAGTATGGACTTTAGTACCTCTGCCATGAGGGAAACATGCCATTGGGACTAAATGGGTCTACAGAAACAAGAAGGATGAAGATGGAGTGGTCATCAGAAACAAAGCAAGATTAGTAGCAAAGGGATATAGACAAGAAGAAGGCATAGACTACGATGAGACTTTTGCCCCTGTCGCACGACTCGAAGCAATAAGAATATTCTTAGCCTTCGCAGCTCACAGAGGTTTTAAAGTCTATTAGATGGACGTAAAATCAGCTTTTCTAAACGGTGAAATCCAAGAAGAGGTTTACGTAAATCAGCCACCAGGGTTTGAAAGCTCAAAGTTTCCAAGGCATGTATACTACCTTGAAAAGGCTCTATACGGACTGAAACAGGCTCCAAGAGCATGGTACGAACGACTCTCTACCTTCCTTCTAGTCAATGGCTACAACAGAGGTACAACAGATGCTACCTTATTCTATAAACATAAAAAGGGTGAGATAATGCTTGTACAAATCTATGTGGATGACATAATTTTCGGGTCTTCTAATTCAGAAGAGTGTAAAAGTTTTGAAAAACTCATGCAGAGTGAGTTTGAAATGAGTATGATGGGAGAATTAACATTCTTCCTCGGACTTTAAGTCAAACAAACTTCAAAGGGAATTTTTATAAATCAAGCCAAATATGTCTCTGACATTCTTTCAAAATATAACCTCTCTGATACCTCTGCAATGAAAACTCCAATGGCCACTGGAAATAAGTTATTCTTAGATCCAAATGGTATCTCTGTAGAATGCACTCTCTACAGAGGCATGATTGGATCTCTGTTATACTTAACAGCGAGCAGACCTGACATCATGCATGCCACATGTCTTTGTGCACGTTATCAAGCTAATCCTAAGAAATCACATTATGATGCGGTGAAGAGAATCTTTAGATACCTAAAGGGGACCAAAAATCTCGGTCTCTGGTATCCACAGAACTCTGGTTTTAGTCTTAAAGCTTATACAGATTCAGACTATGGAGGATGCATGCTCGACAGAAAGAGTACCTCTGGGAGTTGCCAATTCCTAGGTGGTAAACTAGTCAGTTGGACCTCCAAGAAGCAGAATTGTGTCTTAACATCCACTGCAGAAGCTGAATACGTTGCTGCTGCTAGCTGTTGTTCTCAGGTTCTATGGATGAAAACTCAACTAAAAGACTACGGCCACATCCTATTCAAAATACCCATCTTCTGTGATTCCAAAAGTGCCATTGCTATCTCTGCCAATCCTGTGCAACACTCGAAAACCAAGCATGTCGATATAAGGTACCATTTCTTGAAATATCATGTTGAATACGGTACAATTGAAATGCATTTCGTGCCAACAGAATATCAACTCGCTGACTTATTCACCAAAGCACTAGACGAGAATAGGTTCAATTTTTTGGTGGGTAAGTTAGGAATGATAAACATGGTGTGACAATCCTCTGTAAGTATAGCTTTATCTTCTGTAAATATGTACAAATTTCCTTTATTTTTGCTTTAAGTTAATTTATTTATGTTTGTAAATTCTCAATCTTAAATAAATCTTAAAATCACAGAGCTTCTGTAAGCCAACTCAGAACCTCTGACGACCCCTACAGAACCTCTGGAAAACATGACCTATGTTCTATGCAAAACTTATCATTCTTTGATCCAAGCATAGGTCAAGGGGGAGCAAAAGGAAATTACTTGATCTACAGAGGTGATTAGATCAAGGGGGGCAGAAGGGAACCCTGAAATGATCTACAGAGGTAAATCTTTCAAAGGGAAGCCAAAGAATGTCGATAATTCTCCATCGACAGAAGTCAGACAAACTGCCGAGAAAAGAAGAACCAAAAGGTATGTCTCTCGCACAAAAGGTTTTTGGAAAACAGGTTTCTAGGACAAGAATTGTCAAATATGTCCTAAATATACTGTGAATAACATTTCAAAAATCAAAAGCTCAAAAAGTTTCACAAAATTCGAATTAGGAGAAATTTAAGGTCATAGAGCTTCTGCTGAGCTCAACAGAGGTTCTGCAAGAAATATGCTCTGTTCTCGCAAATTAACCTTCTATCGATCTTTTAGAATGTTATCTCGGAAACCGAAAACACACAGCATGACCTTCTCGAACAAACCGTTTTTTTAACAGTTTTCTCGGACACAAACTTTCAAATATGTCCGAAAAACATCTCTTAAACCAAATCAAAAATTGGATGATCAAAATTTTAATAAAATTTTTGTTATGAGATTTTTTCCCTCATAGAGCTTCTGCTGGCCCTCACAGAACTTCTGCAAGTTCCAACAGAGCCACAAAACCTCTGCAAAGCAAATTTCTTGACAAAAATCCGATTTTATCCTCTCTAATACCTTTACAAATGTTTTGGTTAAAGAAGAACCCCACAGAAGTCATGATAACAATAAGATATATGAAAGGGATAAACAACAAAGATTTTCAAGATCACAGAGCTTCTGTAAAGTACAGAAGTTCTGGAGTAATAACGGTTACTTTTAACTGAGAGTGAAACTCATGTGGCTAAGAACAACCCCACGCGCCTAGCATTAATGGGCCGCGCACGATGTCCTGTCATCCTCTGACAAGGCCTACGTGTCCCATTTTCATTGGGCGTATATGGAACGTTTTATGTGGAAAGTTGAACCCGCCGATTCAAACTCGAGTACGGATTCCAAATTTTAATCCATTGCCATATATTTTACTCTTTAGAATGCTACCGTTTTACCCTCCTATAAAAACCAGGCTTACCCTCTCATAAACCTTTTACAAACTCTCATTCTTCTCCGGCGAAACCCTGCAAAAACCTGCAAGTTTCTTATTCTCAGTATCAAATGGCTTCATCTTCTCATGCTATCTCCCCTGTACACTCTCCGGCGACCACACCAGAACATTCACCGGCTCATTCTGAACATTCAGAAAACCCCAACCCTGCCCAGAACATCGAACTAGAAGATTCCGGCGACTCAGCAGACTTTGCTCCAACAACACATCTGCAAAACTTCATAGCTAAGGATCACTTCGAAAAAGTACTACCAATCAAATCCAACAACTGCTATTTGGTCCCCTCACCCACTGCTTTCGGCGAAGCCAACGCCATTCTTCTGAACATAATGGAAAATCACATCCTCTTCCCTCTACTCTCAAGAACCCCAAAGAAAATACCAGTCAGATATCTGAACCAGTTTTGGCAGAGCTGCCGATTTGATAAAGACGACTCTATTATCAAAGGGTACATTTCAAGACCTGACAAATCTGAACATCTTGAAATCAAGTTCAACAGAACAATGTTCTCACTTGAGTTCAACCTACCCACGAGGGGACTTCTTGGTTTAAAGAAATATGCAGAGCAACCAACAAACGACGAGCTCTGTCGCTTCGTAGAAATGCTTGGGTACAACACACAACTACGGAAGAGAAATGACTTCCGCAGAGGCAGATTACCACCTCTGTGGAACACCTTGTTCTCTATTCTTAACAGATGCCTGACAGGGAAGATAGGCAGCATTAACCAGACCTCGCATCAGATCTTGACCATCATGTATGGTGTTTACTATGATCTCCCACTGGATTACTCGACCATAATGATGCAAGAAATCATCAACACCATCGACAGAAAGAACAACACCAGAAGGGTCAAAGAAAACGATCCCAACTTTCTACCACCTCTGCAATTCCAAAGGATATTGGGAGTATTGTTCGAACCTCTGTTGCTGATACAGAAATGGCCAATGGAAGGGCAAATTCCCAAACAGTTCCCAGTGAGAAAAAATGTCCCCGCTGATCATATAGATGGTTACTCACACTGCAGACCTCTTTCAAAGAAGCTTCTGAAGTATGCCTCGAATAAAACCCTTAAGAAAGAGTATATACGCGATCATAGAACTCCTAAACCGAGTCCTATGACACCCCCGCGTTTAGGTGTCCCCCTAGGAACAACAGTTGCAAAACCTCTTTCCTCTCAAGAAGAAAAAGATCAGAAATTAGAAAAACACATGGCTATACAACTAAGCTTCATAGCCAAACGTGCAGAACTCATGGGAAAGAAGTCCTCTTCAAAAACCTCTGCATCTACTCCAAAAGCAAAGAAGAGAAAAACTGCAGAAGGAACCTCCACAAGCGCTGCAGAAAATCAACCCTCACCTCCCCATGCCACAGAAATTGGCTCCTCTGCTCCTCCCTCTTCTCCAAAACAGAAGAAGAAAAGAAAATCGAAAATCACAGAGGAAGCGGCACCAAAACCCAAGAGGAGGAGAACCAAAAAGAAGCATGGTAAATCACTTCAAAAATTGGTCACCATTGCAGAGGAAGAAGAAATCGCAGAAGAAAGACTTGCAGAAGAAGATACAGAAGAAGAAATGGCTACAGAGGAATATCAATCACCCTATCAATCTCCAGATAGATTTGCTCACCAAGGAGATCTGAACGACTTCCTACAGAACCCTGACATTGCCAACACCTAAATACAGCAGGGTGGACAGCACAACCTCTCGACCATCACTCCCCAGAAGAACAATATTTCTCAATTTCTGGCATTGACACACATCTGCAAGAAGATGACACAACACCCAGAAATCAACCAGGTGAGACACCTATTATCCTACAGAACCCCTTCATTCGACAGGGATTGGACGTCTACAGAAAGAGTCCAAGCCAAGATGCAGAAGAAGAAATAGAGGAAATAGACATGTCAGAGGAAGCTATTAAAGAACAAAATCAAAAGAACGCACAAGAGTGGAATAGAGGTGAAGTAACAGAGGCTTCTGAGACAAGGATAGAGGTCTTAGAGGTAGATTCAGATGAAGAAGAAGCTGTCTGGATACGAAAAGGTCTCTATCATCCACATGTCATGAGATTATTCGGCTCTCATCAAATGTACGACTTCTTACGCACAGAGCAAGAAACTTCAACAGAAGCAAGGGAAGTAGCACCAAGCCGTAGCATAGCTACAGAGACTGATATGATAGACGGTGATGTAGTGCTTGGGTGCTTAACAGAGGAAGAAACAAGAAAAGATGCCTGGATCAATAGAGGCACACAACCACAACCAACTCCCAGTGCAACCCACATATCTAACTCCGCAGGTCTAGCTGCAGAAGGAGTTATTCAAAAAGAGCAGCACAGCTCGATCCAAACCCAACCCATCCAGCCAGAAGTCACTCTTTCGACTTCTGTGCCCACAAAAACCGGGGAATCCATTCCTAGGGAGTCTCCTCAAAGAGACTCACCTATTGTTCGTGATCAATCGCCCCAGATCACACTAGAACACCCTACAGAGGAATTCGTTTCCTCTGCCACGCACACATTAGGGCCAAATCTTCTTTCAGAGAGAAGTAGTGAGCACAGAGACGAAGAGACTCTAGACAAGTCTCCTAGTCAACAGAAGGACATTCCAATACCCACCTCTGGAGTGGATTTGGACACTGTTCTTCATAGAACTTCTGTAGAGATCGAAACTCAGGTTTCTTCTCAAGGATCAGAAGGAAATCCTTCCACCCCCATCGTACAAACAAGGGTGAACGAAGGTGTCCCAGGAACAGGGACTCACTCTGGAGACGAATGTGTTCCTCCAGAGGTTACACAAGGAACACAAGTATCAAGGGATGAGTTCCAAACCCTTGTCACCTCTGTGAACCAAACAATGAAAGAGTTGCAAAGCTCTTTCAAATCTTTTGCAGAGACAACATCAACGGCTATCCTGAAACTAAACACCAAAATGGACAATCTGTCCACAGAGGTGAAATCTGCAATCTCAGCGATGAAGTCTTCTGCCGAAACTACTGCCAAAGCTACAGCTACTTCTGCCGCTCAAGAATTCGGAACAACTGCAACTTTTGCGTTCAAGGACTCTGTCAAAAACTTCCTTGAACAAATGAATACGCAATCCAACAGAGCAGAGGGCATTACACCTGCAGAACTACAGAATGCCCTAAAACAAGTACAAGCATAGGCAATACGCAACACGACAATGATGCAACCAAAAGACTACATGACTAGAGCACAGCTAACAGAGCTAGGACAGAACATCATAAACCAGGTCACAGAGGTCATTGTCTCCTTCACAACAGCAAATGCCAACTTTGTCAAGGATTTCAGAAAAAGTGTTGGCAGAATGCGTTTTAAAACAGAGGCAGAGCTTGCGACTCTACTTGGCCTCTGTGATGATGTATGTGCGAAGTTGATGGCCGCATGAGCAGAATTACCGAAGAAAACCAGAGCTTCTTGCAGGGCAGAGGATAGTTCTGATAAGAGTCAGGATGATTCTGATGATGACCATCCTGGTCCATCAGATAATCCTGAGGGGGAGAAAACAAGGGAGGAAGCTACGAGCAGAGGAATACAAACTCCACCAATCGCAGCAGAACCAATCAGTCAAGCCCCTCCAGAACAAACCCAATATCAACAACAAACTCAACAGACCACAGAGACAACACCCATCTCTGTGGAATCAAGTCCTGAAGAAACAAATATTCCAGAAGCTGATCAGCAACCCACAGAGGCAACAACCACCCTTGTGGTAATCATTTTGGAAGAAAGTCCTTCAACAAAATCAACAGAAAACCCCCCAACCATACCAAGAAGAAAGTCGATTGCCACCAAACCAATAAGAGCAACGACCTCTGCTTCTGACATTCTGAAAAAGATGCACAATACAATGACTGATCGAATGTCACAGAGAGAAGAAGAAAGGCACAGGTTCACACTAGCATTCAAAATGGCAAGAAGATTCGACATACCTTGTGAAATCCCAGATCTATAGCAATAAGATATGAATGTAGTGAGAGAGAATCTAGAGAGAAAATATGTCATCCATGTATTGAGCTCAAAGGATTACAAAAGGTTTCTAAAAGATTACAAAAGCTTTCTAACAAATGAACTAGACAAGCCTATTTATACCCATGACATACAAGGTATAAAGGCATTCACAATACTGTATAGACTCATACAGTACATTGACTTTACAGTAAATCTTGAATACAACAATGCTCTAACAATCTCCCCCTTTGGATTCAAGATTTAAAAAATATGATAGCAGTCTTCAGCTCTTTGTAAAGTCAATCTTCTCAAACAGACACTCTATCAAACCATCTTCAAATAGCTTTATCTCCACTAGTTCACGGCGAACTATATGCTTTGACACTCTTTAAGAACTCAGCTTTGAAGAATCTTCAGACAAACATGAAAAGTCATTGTCTTTTTCTTTTAAAAATCAACCTTCTTCAATACAATCTTCAACAGATTGTCTTCAAGTCTTGAACATGGATTTCATATCTTTATATAGAACCATCAATTCGGAACAAGATAAATCAGAAACGATTAGAGTTTGGATCAGAAAGATGTGAAACCATCCACATTGTTGAACTTTTAGGTGTAAGCGCATTCCGATAACCACTCAGAACTAAGATAACCAAATTCAGCAACATTTGGACTTCACATGATCCTTCTCCCCAATCTTCAGTCTTTGTTCACGAATCTTTGACTTAAAATATCTTTGATTTGAAAATTCTTTGATTTGAAAATTCTTTGACATGAAATTGAAATTAAACTTTTCTCCCCCTTTTTCGATGATGGTGAGGATCATAATCATCGAAAACCATTTTCAATTTCAGTCGTGTCTTTGAGTATTGCTAACAATCTCCTCCTTACAGAATAACCTTGCTCCCCCTCAAAATAAGAATTCTGGAGCAATTTATTTTCTCCCCCTGAAAGTATGCATATATTTCAATAACGTACAGTATTTGAAATTGTAGCACAAATTTTAAAACAAATTTACACAAGGAAAATAAAATTCATTGAATTTCATTTTATAACTACAAACATTTGATCATTTGAAAACTTTACAAAAGAAATTCAACTTAATGAAATTTAACACATTTTTCAATCAAATGAAATCAAATGCATGTGTTTGGATTCAAGGACAAGACATCATTGCTTATCAAGTTATAATTGTTCAGTGTCAACCCCTTTATCAAATCTATTTGGTGTGCTAGCATGCGAAATATGATTGGCATAAAGCTTATGTATTTCTACAATATATAAGAATACTTTGCTCTACTCACACTATTTGTCCAAAATCGGAATTTTCACAAATTTACGGGTTTATCGCGACTTTGTATTTTCCCAAGTTTCAAGAGATATGTGCTCTTTGGCATCTTTTAATATTGTGCACATTTGAATCTTTTGATTTTGTGCTCATTGGCATCTTTTGATTTTGTGCGCATTGGCATCTTTTGATTCTGTGCTCATTGGCATCCTTTGATTTTGTGCTCATTGGCATCTTTTGATCAAAAAGTTTAGTAAGAATAAGATACACCGTTAAACATGACTTTCTATCTGGTTCTATAGCAGGATTTGGGTTAGCAGATCCCAGACCAGTTGGCCTTAGGTGCTAGGTGACGAGCACCCCTTAGAACTTAATTTCCCAAACCAGAAAGGCCACATCGATATATCTTAAACCCATTTGTACCAGTAAAACATGGCTTTCTATCTGGTTCTATTGCAGGATTTGGGTCAGCCGATCCCAGACCAGTTGATCTTAGGGACTAGGTGTCGAGCACCCCTTAGGACTTACTCTCCCAAACCAGAAAGGCCACAGGCACAAACTTTCAAACTAAATGATAGTGCAACTTTTTTATCTCAATCACTTGGTTCTAAAACATAGTGCTTTGCCCATATTTTCATTTCCATCCATCATTCTGACATATAGGCTTTTTGAGCATTATATTCTATATATATCCAGATTCACATAACTTTGAGCATTCAGCATAATTTCATTCATGTTTTGCTGACCTTTCGATTTATTTTAGAGGTGAAAAGTGAAGCAAATCTAACTCAGATAGTACAAAGTTTCTTGTAAAATCATCTTTTAGCACACATTTAATTCATTGAATGAAAATTGAAAATTTCATCTTATTGAATTAAATTTGTAAAGTTTCAAGTTTTCAAATCAGTAGAAACAAATATAATCCAATGTTACCTTTTGCCACTTGTTCCTTGAAACAAAAATATATAGCAGTTAAGGATATTACCTGAGAAGTATGAGTTCTAAACTGATTTGTTTGGAAATCTTAGTCTTTGAAGTACGGGTTCTAAACTGATTTGTTTAGAAGCCAATGACGTTGAAATCCGGGTTCTAAACTGATGTGTTTAGAAACCATAGGTTTTGCTTTCCCTTAATGGCACACAAGTACTCTTCTTAAAAAAAATTCACCGCTTCTCTTCTGTTTTCAGTCATGTGTGTGGTATATATATTTCCAAATCAGCACAACACATGATGTACCTACAAAACAGTTTAAGCAGATTTTGGTACCCAATGGCACTTGGGTCCTAGTGGGTTAGGTGTAGATTTCTTACAAGGAATACTGTAAGAACCATACCAATAAGAAGTATAATCTTTATGCACAAAGTCATTTGATCCACAGTAAGAACAACAGATTTTCTTATGTGCCAACCTAATCAGATGATTTACATAATGAATAGGATTAGGTTTAGCATAAGATTTACCTTTTGGCGTATTGTTCTTCTTTGCATTTGATGTGGATACAGATGATTTTGGCACTTCTTTCTTTGGAACTGTTGTGCCTTTTACTCTCCATTCCATCTTCACCCTCTTGAAGACTGGAACTTCTTCAGGTTTGGAAGTATTAACTTTAGGCACCTTAAGAATATCATCCGATTTATCAAACAGAGGATTATAGAAAAGATTAGAAGAACGAATCTGACCTTTTGAGAAATCTGTTGATCTATTAAATTGTTTAGAAGGAATGTTTTTAAAACTTGAACTTGAAGCAGTTTTAAAAGAGCATTCAGAATCATTTGAATCAACAAATGGAGTCTGAAAGATAGAATTATGACCGGTCTGCTTTGAGACATCAAATTTAAAAATGACGTCTTCAAGTTCTTTGACTTTGTTTATTAAAACATTTTTCTCTTTAGAAATTAGATCAAATTTCTTTTGGAGATCAGATTTGATCAACTGATCCTTCATAATATCAGCTGATAAACCAGATAATCTTTTGGTAAGATTAAGAATCACATCTTCAAAATATTCACGTTCCGATTCAAAATCTTTTTCCAAAAACTTTCTTTTATCAGTAATCTCTTTGAAAATTTCCATATTTTTCTTTTTAAGAGTTTTACTTTCCTTTTCAAAGAGATTTTTCTTTTCCGTGAAATCTTTTCTTTCCTTTTTCAAAAGATTTTCTAATTCAGAGATTTTCACGGAAAGTTCAGAACTTTTAATCTCAAAAGATTTTCGTTCAGTTTCAAATTTAGCTCTTTCTTTTTCGAGCTTGTCTTTTTCTAAAAATAAAACTTTCTCAAGATTAGAAATTTGTTTTGAAAGTTTTATATATTTAAGCTCAATTACTTCCTTTTCTTTAAGAACTTTCATTGAAGAAAGTGACTCTCTTTCACGTTCTGTAAGCTTCTTCTTCAATTCAACGTTTTCACCTTCCAACGTTGTTCTTTTCTCTTGAACTTCTTTTAATTGATCGTGCAGACATGAGTTGTCTTTCTTTGCTTCAAGATCTGCAATATAAACTTCAAGATCAGTTATTCTTTTAGTAAGTTTAGCATTTGAAGAAGAAATGTCTAAAATTTGTCTTTTCAGATTAACATTTTTTTCTTCCAATGCTTTATTTAAAATAGGAGTTGAAGAATTTGAAGCATTGTCTTTAGAAGGAGTTTTTGATTTTAAGGATGATTCTGTTAAAATGACTTGTTGCAACACTACATTATTTGGTTTAACAGAAACATGTGGTTTAGAAGGTGTTTCTGTTATAATAACTTGTTGCAACATTTTATTATTTGGTTTAACAAAAACTTTTGCAATTGGAGGAATCTCCTTTTTCAAAGTTTGCTTCAAATCTTCACCACTGCTTTTAACAATAACTTGTTGTAAAACCATTTTGAAAATTGCTAGAAATTGATCGTTCAGAAGATCAAGCAGACAGTGTATGAAAATACACAAAAAAAATTATATAAAATTTTTTCTTGAAAAGCTCTTACAGTGTATGAAATACACTATATGAAAAATTTCGGGATAAATTTTTTTTCTCAAAAAACTTTTTTTTTTTTAAATCAATGAATTCGAATGTATAAGGGTTCGAATTCAATGAATTCGGATGTATAAGGATTCGAATTCAATGAATTCGGATGAAGAAGGATTCGAATTCAATGAATTCGGATGCTGAAGGGTTCGAATTCAATGAATTCGGATGCTGAAGGGTTCGAATTCACTCAATTCGGACTTAACTTGGTTCGAATTCACTCAATTCGAATGTAACTTGGTTCGAATTCACTCAATTCGAACTCAACAGGGTTCGAATTCTATACTTAGGAAAATTTAATCAACTCAATTCGAATCTAACAGAGTTCGAATTCTCCTCAATTCGAATGTAACAAGGTTCGAATTCTATGAATTCGAATTCTTCTTGAGTCGAATTCTATTCCTGTGTGGCCAAGAACAATCCGAATTCTATTTGAATGATCCGAATTCTCTTTGAATGATCCGAATTCACCAAGAATGATCCGAATTCTGCACTTCGAACTTCGAAATCACTTAATCTGTCATAAATCTTTCAATTCTTGATCAAATTTGATGAATCTTATATCAAATTGTTCGTAATTGAAATCCGCACACTTTTCCTGTTGATCACAATTCACAATTCGATCAATTATATCGAATTAAGATCCAAACAGTGAACTTGAAGTTTTTGAAAAAATATTCAAGAATCGATCAGATCTGTCAATTCTGTGCAGATTTTGATGTTTATGCAAGAATTAAATGTGTTCAGAATCCAAATCCGAGTTGAACGATGCAAAGAAATGATTCAAAAACTCAAAATCTAGAAAAACTCCATGTCTGAATGATAAGACTTCAGATGAACAGTGTTTTCTTCTTGGTCCGAATTCTTCAAGAACAGTGTAAAAATTCTTCAATTTGGTCTTCGATCTGCTTGAATCTTCTGTTTAGCTCTGATACCAATTGTGAAATCCCAGATCTCTAGCAATAAGATATGAATGTAGTGAGAGAGAATCTAGAGAGCAAATATGTCATCCATGTATTGAGCTCAAAGGATTACAAAAGGTTTCTAAAAGATTACAAAAGCTTTCTAACAAATGAACTAGACAAGCCTATTTATACCCATGACATACAAGGTATAAAGGCATTCACAATACTGTATAGACTCATACAGTACATTGACTTTACAGTAAATCTTGAATACAACAATGCTCTAACATACCTCAATCCACAGAAACCGAGCTTACAGAAGAAGTCACCAAAGAACCTCCTACAGAGGTTACAGAGCAAAGAAAGCCAACAGAACCATCGCCACAAAAGTCCTCTAAATCACAAATGTCAAAACCTACAGAGGCAACCCCCATCAAACCAACAGAAGTCCCAACCTCCAAATCTACAGAAGCAACAGCCGCTGCCCCGCCAAAAGGAAAAGACAAGGGCAAAGGAATACTGACAGAAGAGCCTAAGAAGAAGAAATCATTACCAAAGCCAACAGAGAAACTAATGAAGAGTGCGTTTGATACCTTTCAAACTCCAAAGCCTGAAGAAGTTGACTGGGCATATGGATTGAAGCCTCTGTCAGACATTCCTCTAACTGGGAGAGCAGCAGAAGTTGTTCAAGAAATGGAGAGTCTCAGAAGACAAGTACCACAACCTGGTCCAACACATGAAGAGATGGAAGAAGTGGTATACAAATACCTCTATAAACAATCCTTTCAGACCAATCATCCTACAGATCATGTGACAGATCCAAGGATCAGAGAATAATTTGAGAACATCTTCACAAGGACAAAGCCAAGAACCAAAGCAGATGTCTTCTCAATCCACAAGATCAAAAAGGTAATCTTCTGCAGATTCTCCTTCACAAGAACCTATCCAAGGGTCAGGTACAATCTTTATAGAGTCAGAAGAGAAAACAATTCAGAGACCACCTTCGCTGATGCTGACCTAAGAAATATCAATCCTTATGATCTACCTGACCTTCTGCAATGGACAAAGGACAACTACAACACAGAGCCAAACACCAGAGCCTATCAAGTGTTGAGAAAAGCGATGAGGGAAAAGCTTCTGCTCTACAGCATGATAGATTTCCAGCTGGGAAAGGATCTTGGTCTCAAGCATCTGGATTTACGACCACCAGAGGATCGCTGCCCACCGGACGCCGTACCTAACTCAATCATCACAGAACCACGATTTGGGTTAGTATTTCAAAACCCACAAGGCGAAATTAAACTGTTTGTATGCATGGACTGTCAGAAGTACGCAACTAGTACTCTGAACAAGTTCAGAGCAAGCCTTGTGAAATACAGAGGTACAGAGAAAATGGATAGAGATGCTGCAGATACTTTCATCAGAGAGATTGATGCCACAATCCGCCTAAGAGAACTCTGCATCAGTTTCTACAAAGAGATCAGAAGAGTCGGAAGAGACAACAGAAGCTACGACGACTTCAAAAATGCCAAAATCTGATTCTCAGACCTCTAATCCCTGCAAACCAAGTCAAAGTTTATCTTTCATTGTACTCAAATGTAAAATGCCTCTGGCATATTTCTAAATGAAAGAACTTTCGAGGTATTGTTTAACCTCTGTCTTATCTAACTTAGCCTAACTAAACTCAAAGTTAAATTTTTTATTTTTCACTACTTAGGGGGAGATTGTTAGCTTCAATCTTCCTAATCATAGAAGTATTTAGAAGTAGTGAAAAATAGGCCAAGTGAAGAAAGCCTCTTACAGAGGCTCTGCCGGACTTACCGAGGGATCAAGATCAAGAATCTACAGAAGCTAAAGAGGCGCGCTACAGAAGCTCTGTCATACGCGCAAAGAAGACCAAAGACTCGGAATCCGGTGAAGACTGCTCCACAGAGGACCAGACCGCAGAACCTCTGTAACTCATTACAGAGCCTCTGTGGTCCTCACTGAAAGACATGAAGATATTTATAATATATTGCTACTGTTACAGGACCCGTTCATCAACTTGCATGGTAGCATGCCCTGTCCAACGTCGACGTGTCAAACTCTGATTGGACTCAGTAGGGCTTAGTACATAATAGACGTCTGCTGCATTAAATGCAATACAACACGTCTTACTATTCATGCCGTTCTTGCAACTGTTCACGACATCCGGTCAACTATTCATCAGTACCGTCTGAATAGTAGCATATGCTTTATGGTCCCCTTTAGAGTAGTATATAAGGAAGACTCATGTTGAGTTCTTCCTTATCAGATCGTCAATAAATCAAATATAAATCGATCATCATAAGAACACAAAAAGCTTATTCACCTTAAGAGTCATATCTATTTTGAAGCTTTTCTTACTCATTGTTCTTAAATCTGTTCTTAATATATATATTCAGTAAACTTTGAAATATTATTTCCTGTTCATTGTTTATTTATATTTTGGTCTAAATCTATCAAACTTATCTGTTAGTTCTTCAAATACGCTTCCGCATCAAACATTAACTTGAACTAATAGATCTGATAATCTTGTTTAAAGCAAAACGGGAACCAACAGAAAGAGATCACTGAAATGATCAATCGATTTCTTAAAAACTCTTGAAGAATAAAACTCCCCCTATCATTTCTTGAAACGGCGTCTTCTTTCTACAAATCTCCCCGTTGACATTAAAACGAATCTTTGATTTTAAACTTTCTTTGACATGAAATTGATGTAGACATTCTCCCCCTTTTTCGATGAAAGTGAGCATCACGAGCATCGAAAATCTTTTCAATTTCAGTCACGGACAATCTCCCTCTTCAAAAACATTTCTTCCCCTTGAAAAACACAAACAATCTCCCCATAAATGAAAGATCTTGCTCCCCCTAAAAATAAGAATTGTAGAACAACATGATTTTCTCCCCCTGAAAATTTGCATAAAAATCATATAAGCGCACATTTTAACAAACTTATATAAAGAAAATAGAATTCATTGAACAACATTTTATTACTACTAACATTTAATCATTTGAACACCAAACAAAAGAAATTCAACTTAATGAAATGTAACAGATATTTCCATCAAGTGAAATCAAATGCATGCGTTTGGATTCAAAAACAAGACATCATCGCATATCGAGTTACAAAAGTTCAATTTCAACTCCTTTATAAAATCTATTTGGTGGACTAGCATGCGAAATATGATTAGCAACAAGCAAATGCACCTCTAAAACCTATAAGAATACTTTGCTCTTACTCACACTATTTGTCCAAAAACAGAATTTTCAAAAATTTACAGGTTTATCGCGACTTTGTATTTTCCCCAAGTTTCAAGAGATGTGTGCTCTTAGGCAGCTTTTCATATTGTGCACATTGGTAACTTTTATTATGTGCTCATTGGCATCTTTTATAATCAAACAGTTTATTAAGACTAAGATACACCGTAAACGTAACTTTCTAACTGGTCCTATAGCAGGATTTGGGTCAGCCGATCCCAGACCAGTTGGCCTTAGGGGCTAGGTGACAAGCACCCCTTGGAACTTACTCTCCCGAACCAGAAAGGCTACATCGATATACCTTAATCCCATATGTACCAGTAGAACATGGCTTTCTACCTGGTTCTATAGCAGGATTTGGGTCAGCCAATCCCAGATCAGTTGATCTTAGGGGCTAGGTAACGAGTACCCCTTGGGACATAATCTCCCAAACCAGATAGGCCACAGGCACAGACTATCAAACTGAATGATTTTATTATATATGTATATATATAATTTTTATTTATTTATTTTTATTTTAGCATCTCAATCACTTGGTTCAAAAACGTAGTGCTTCCCCCATATTTTCGTTTCCATTCATGATTAAGACGAATAGGCTTTGTGAGCATTGTATTCTAAATAAGTCTAGATTTACACAATTTTGCACTTGTATCAAAATCTCAAACATGTTTCGCTGACCTTTCGACTTATTTTAGAAGCGAAAGTAGAAACAAATATAACTCCGACGATACAATAATGCTCGTAAAATCATCCTTAACACACATTTTATTCATTGAATGAAAAATTGAAGAATTTTTCACTTCATTGAATTAAATTTGTGAAAGTTCAAACTTTCAACGTTAGTAGACATAAAATATAACACAATGTTACCTTTAAGCACATGTCCTAAAAATAGAAAGATATGACAGTGAAAGGATATCACCTGATAAGTACGAGTTCTAAACTGATTTGTTTAGAAGTCATAGTCTTTGAAGTACGGGTTCTAAACTGATTTGTTTAGAAGCCTTTACCGTTGAAGTGCGGGTTTTGAACTGATTTGTTCAAAAGCCATTACCGTTGAAGTGCGGGTTTTGAACTGATTTGTTCAAAAGCCATTACCATTGAAGTGCGGGTTTTGAACTGATTTGTTCAAAAGCCATAGTCTTTTATCTTTCTCCCCCTACAAAATACCAAAAGATTTGTCATTAATCACATGTATATAAAAATAATAATAAACTCCCTGAAAATATGTGATGTTCAATATCTTCTTGAATGCACAAGTACTTCATCTTCCGAGAGTTCAACACTTGTCTCTAAATCTGCAAAACAGATTAAGTAGTTTTTGGTACCCAACGAGTCTTGTGTCCTGACACGTTAAGCGGAGCTCTATAAGAAGGAAAATGGTAAGTACCATACCAATATTGAACATAATTATTATTAACAAAATCATTATTTCCGCAATAAGAATTAACAAAAGAATTAACTTTCGTTGTAAAATTCTTATTTGGAAATGATGATTTTGGTACATCTTTTCCAGGAAATTTACCTTTTACCTTCCATTGCATGTTGACTCTTTTGTAGGAAGGAAGATCAGCATAGTATTTGGAAGACATATCCACAGAATGCTCGTAGAAAATGTTAGAAGGACGCATCGGACATTCTGAAAAACACTCGGAGTTGTTGAACGACCTCACTTTGTCTTTTAAGGCATTTCGTTCCTTTGTCATCAACTTGAGCTTCTTCCGAATATCACAATTCACCCTTTTTTCCTTCATGATATCTGTAGATAAACCCGCCAAATTTTTCGTGAGTTTCTGAATTTCTTGCTGAAATATCTTCCGTTCTACAGAAAAATCATCCTTTACGCTCCTGGCTTGAAAATCAGCTTTTTTCATCTTTTCAAGCTCTTCACTTTCCTTATCTAACTCTTTTTGAAGCTCAGAAATTTTCTCTGACAGCTTTCCATTTATAGCTTCAAAATCTTTCCTTTTCTCTTCAAACACAAGTCTTTCCTTCTCCAATTTTACTTTCTCTAAAAATAAGACTTTCTGAAAATCTGAGTTCTGCTTGGAAAGTCTTAGACATTTGAGTTCAACATCTTTCTTGTCATCAATTTCTTTAGTCTTTGACTTCAACGCCATTACAAGTTCCGAAACCCTTTTAGCAAGGCCCATTCTTTCTTTCTTGAAATCTTCTCTTTCCATATTTAAAAGATTTTCCATCTCTTGCAACTTCTTTGTAAGTTCGATAATCTTCTCTTTATCATCTTCCCTTTCAACTTTCTTCTCTTCTTTTCTCTTGAATTCAACCTTTGATCCATGCATAAGCTTCGTTAATTCATTCCACATCTGCAAAGGGTAATTTTTATACACTTCAACTTGTTTGTAGATGTGAGGCGAAATTTTGAGAATAGCAAAGAGTAAGTTTGACGAAGCATCCTTGTCTGCTTTCTTCCGTTTAATCTCATCTTCAGTAAAATCTTCCGCCCTTTTATGTATGATCAACGGACCTTCGGTGAAAGATTTTATCATATAATCTCCGTTTTCTCTCCTCGAAATAAAATCAATAAAAGAAATCGTCCATTGATCAAAATCTGAATCTTTGATTAGCACCGGAGGACAATTAACTGAAACTTGATAAGCCATCGTGATCTAAAAAGAATGAACTGTAAGAAGCGAGAAGTATAAAACGCGCAATCAAGGGTTGCGAAAAGCTGAGAAATTCACTTGGAAGAAAAAAAATGAAACTCTGAAACTTTTCTGAAAAAAGCGTAATTAGTTAGTAAGTAAGCAAGCAAGTAGCTTAAACTAATTAAGCAAGCAAGCAACTAGGTGAAACTAATTCAAAGCAAGCAAACATGTAGGTGAAAATTAATTGAAGCAAGCAATCATGTAGCTGAAATTAAGGAATTCGTAATAGACACTTGCGCAAACCAAGAAGCAAGCATTCATGTAGCTTGCGAAAACCAAGTAATTCGTAAGAAGCAAGCATTCATGTAGCTTGCGCAAATCTCATTCAGCAGCTTGCGCATTTCTCATTTAGTTGCTTGCGAATTATATGAAAACACACACATAGACACCTCTTGCGATTAATTTTCTGCAAAATCACAAACTCAACCAACAAAATTAATATCACCAATTAATGATCAAACTAAGCAACAAACAACTTTTATCAACATCTCATTAACAGAAACGGATCAAAAACTCAGATCTGAATCATTTTAGCAAGAACACCTCAAGAACATGAAGAACACCAAAAATTCAAATTTTCTAAAAATGAGATTTAGACATCAAGACTTGAATTTTATGGATGATTCAAGTCCAAAAACAATTTTTAGGAAGGATTTTGCACAAGAACGAATCAAAACACCAACAAATTGCAAAATCACTCTTCAAAAAAAATTCACAGACAAGATTTCTCAAGAACACAAAATTTTTTAAATCTTCAAATTGACTCTCAAAAACTTGAAATTAATCAACCAAAAGTTGAAGATATGTTAGAAAACAAGTTTCTAACACAAAGATGTAATCCAATTTCGCTGAAAATCATTGAATCAAAATCTGATAAACTGATCAGATTGAAAAAGACGAACTGATCAGAATTCTTGAAATCCTTCAAATCGATCCTCAAAACGATGAAATTAGCCTTCGATACTTGAACGAAAAGTGTTCCTCTATCAAAAACGAATCCAACGAACTAAATCTTGATCAAATTCGACCAAGAATCACACAAATTTGACAAAAATCCAAGAAAACGAGATTTTCTTGAAAAATCAAGAAAATCGATCAAATTTCCTTGAGAATTCTGCAAATTTGATGTGTTAGATCAGTAGAAATTCTCCTCTAAATCTTGAACTTGCTCTGATACCAATTGTTAAACCCTAAAGATCAATCAAGATAGAGAAGATGTGAATTTGTCATCCATTTATCAAGAACATTGTATACATGATATGAGTTTTGCCCTTTCTCTCTCTAAGATATGAGTTATGAATAATGAGAGTGATTCTAAGAGTCTTTTTCCAAAACTAACCTACACAAAGGCTATTTATACTAAACACATTACAAGGTGTAAACAACACAATACAACTCAATACCTTGACTTTGACTTTGACCTTTCTATATTTAAACCTTGAAGACATATTGCACTAACAGGCTGGAACCGGGTCGCGATCCCGCTGCACCACCTACACTCGCTCCCCTTCCTTTCACAACTAACAAACCCCGCCCGACAACACCTGCTTGTCGGGCCCTTCCACCTCTCATCCTCGGACCCTCACGTCCCTCTGGTCTATCTCCCTGGGCAGGTCCCTCCGGCTCTGGCGGGACCATGGGATTACCTAACGCTCCCCTATAAGCAACTACCCCTGGTGCAGTGGGATCAGCGATGGCTAATAGGGCTTCAGGGATGGGCATAGCTACCGCATTGGATGGGTTGTGGATAACCATGAACTGAAGATGGCGGATAGGGCATACCTGATGTGCAGCACGTCTGGGAATCGCGGGATTAGCATCCATGTGTTGACGCACTGCTAGCGATAGGAAACGCGGGTACGGGAGAAACTTCTTCTGTTTCGTTCCTCTGATGTGTCGGATGGTGGTTGTAGCAGACGCCGAATGATCATGGCGAAGTCGACATGGCGGTTGTAGCAGACGGCATGAACTAGGCGTAGAAAGTCACCGGTGCACTGATCTATACCTTTCCATCTAGAGGATAGACACCTGTTCAGAATCGTAAACATGGTGTACCAGATGGGGGCTAGGTATTTCCGGTTGAACGCTGAAGGTCTGGGAAGATCATGGTTGTATCCGAGCGCGTGGATTTGTGCGCATAGCGTGTCATCATTAACGGTAGGATCGTACCGTTCATGTCTTGCGGCGTCGGCAGCCGGAAGAGAAAGGAGTCGGCGAAAGGAGTCAGGTGTCAGGGTGAACGGCTGGTTGTCTATCATTGCCATTATCGTCTATGAAGTACCGGCCGTGCGGACCTGTGCCATGAACCACACTTGAAGAACGTAGATCAACGGGACGTCGGTAGTGCGGTTGAGGGCCTCACGAATAGGGTGGCCCATGAGGATATCTAGTATAACCTGGTGGTTAGGGTTGGGTCTGAAGAGAGCCGGGTCCAGGTAGTGATTGTTGGCCTCCATCTCGGTGCCATGGTCAGGGTCAACCAAGGCAGCATCTGCTTCGTCGTTTATGATTTCCTCTTCTTGAGGTATCTGCTCTTCCGGAGGGTGTTGTGGATTTTGTCAATCCGCCATTGCAATATCTGTAAAAGAACAACACAGTTAGTTATTGAGACGGATAAACAAGTGTCGACGCGTACCTTAGCTGTGATTGGCTCAATCTGAGACAGATCGAGGACTGGTAGTGACAAAACAGATACTGAAATTGCCAACAGGGTTGTCTGGACAAACATGGGAATGCCAAGTTTTCCGGACAGAAAGATATTGCCGGACATCACATGTATCCGGATGACAGAGGTAACCGGATGGTATGGGGGTTCCCGGATAAAATTGGGACTCCGGACAAGGGAGTCCGGGTGACAGATGTGTCCGGGTAATGAGAGAGTCCGGACAAAATTGATAAATCCGGACAGAGGTTCCCGGATACACTATATTTCCGGATAACAGTAGAGTCCGGACACCAAGCTACCCGGTAGTTGAACTTACCGGAAACCGTAAGGTTTTCGGACAACTAGGTATCTAGATGACGATGGTGTCCAGATGGATCATCATAGTGTTGACGGTGTCCGGACACGACGAATGTGTCCGGACGTAAACTCAATCGGTCACGGTAGCAAACAGGAGATCCAAAGCAAGTTTTAGGGTGCGTAAGGGTTGTCCAGAAGCGAATATTAGCTTATTGGAGTATTGACAACCCTTGAATCGCTTCCAGTGAAGCTAAACCACCGAAAAACCCTTAAGGGTTTCGGTCACTGTTGGATCGACCCAATCAAAGGTCAGTTTACGGTGTGATGTGTGCAAAAGTAGTCGAAATGTGATCGAGAGGGAGAAACTAGTAACATACCTGAAGATTGAGATGAAAAACACGGGTGAATCGATAAAGAGAGGAGAGTCTGAGCGAGAGAGAGAGGGTGCGAAGGGTTTAGGGTTTTGTAACGTTTTTCCGGATAAAGGAATGACAGAATCCGGGTGCGTATATATACCCGGGTGGGGTCCAGGTCCTTATCCGACCCGGATACCTATCCGGTCCGGATTCTGTCCGGAGAAGGAGGTGTCCGGATAAATCAAAAAAAATCTGGTCCTTGGAATTTTGAAAGAATTTTGACTGAAAAAGGACATTCTCTCGCTCCCCCTCAAACTGAGCATGGGGAGTCCCTTGCTCCCCCTCGGATAGTGCAGTAGAGTGCAGTGGAGGGGTCCGGCACACCAAAAAAACTTTTAGACTTTTAAAGAAAAACTTATGCCGCGCCCCCTCAGATGATGACTATAACACACATGCAGGAGTGCCCACACACACAAAAACTTTTGACATTTAAGAAAAACTGTGTGTGACGCTCCCCCTCAAAGGATGAGGAAACTTACCTGATACCACAATGTGCTCCTCCTGAACACAAGAACATATGGTGAAA
Organism: Saussurea involucrata; assembly: GCA_033807775.1. Classification (NCBI taxonomy): domain Eukaryota; kingdom Viridiplantae; phylum Streptophyta; class Magnoliopsida; order Asterales; family Asteraceae; genus Saussurea; species Saussurea involucrata. Next base: position 100,778,765 of record CM066315.1, read on the forward strand.
GCACATATATAGTGAAGGGAAAAATAGACGGCAGTATGAAATAAAAGAAACACACGAAGAAAGAAAGAAAATAAACGAAATCTACCTAATAAATACAGAGACTAAAATCTAACTGTGTAACCGAGACAAGTAGAATACAGGTACGAGGAAGTGTATTCTCATGAGGAGTAGACAGTTACGCGTAGATGTATGGAACTTGTAACGGGCACACATTCGGATTAAGTCTTCAGATTTAGCATACCTAGCTTGAACACAAGAAATTTGAAACGTTTTTCGTCCAATGCTTTGGTAAACAGGTCTGCTAACTAATGCTCAGTATTTACAAAGTAGAGTTCGACTGTACCTCTTTCGACGTGATCCTTAATAAAATGATACCGAACGTCGATGTGCTTCGTTTTGGTGTGTTGGACCGGGTTGCTTGATATGGCAATTGCGCTCTTCGAGTCACAGTAGATCGGGACTTTGACATACATGAATCCGTAGTCTTTGAGTTGTGTCCTCATCCAGATTACTTGGGAACAGCAGCTTGTGGCGGCTACATACTCCGCCTCAGCAGTTGATGTTGAAACGCATTGTTGTTTCTTCAAAGCCCAACTTACCAGGCAAAACCTGTCTCTTTTGGGTACCAAAGGCCAAGATCAGCAGTACCACGTAAATAACGAAAAATTCGTTTAACGGCATTGTAATGAGACTCTTTAGGGTTTGACTGATAACGGGCGCAAAGAAATGTTGAAAACATGATGTCCGGTCTACTGGCAGTTAGGTACATTAAAGAACCGATCATTCCCCTATACAATTTGGCGTTGACAGCCTTTCCGTTGGGATCGACGTCAAGCTTTGTATTGGTTGCCATTGGAGTTTTCATTGGTGAGGATTGGTCCAATTGGAATTTCTGAAGAATATCCCGAATGTATTTGGACTGGTTTATGAAAATTCCTGTCGACAGTTGTTTAACTTGAAGACCAAGGAAAAAGTTCATCTCACAAAGCATACTCATTTAAAAAAAAATTCCCATGAGAGTGGCAAAGTTCTTTGCATATAAAGGACTAGTAGAACCGAAAATGATGTCATCAACATATACCTGGACTAGAATTATGTGACCCTTTTCGTTCTTGATAAACAGAGTAGAATCAATGGTACCTCGAGTGAACTCGGCTTCTAACAAGAACTTTGACAGTGTGTTGTACCATGCTCGCGGAGCTTGCTTTAAGCCATATAGTGCCTTGTCTAAGATGTAGACGTGATTAGGCTTCGAGTCATCCACAAATCCGTCGGGTTGCGACACGTAAACTTCTTCTTGGAGGTCGCCGTAAAGAAAGGCTGTCTTCACATCCATTTGGAAGAATGTGAAGTTCTTGTGCGCTGCATAAGCGAGAAACATACGGATTGCCTCGACGCGTGCAACCGGAGCATAGGTCTCATCATAGTCGATCCCCTCTTGTTGTCGGTACCCTTTGGCCACAAGACGCGCCTTGTTGCGAACAACGATGCCGTCTTCGTCCTTTTTATTTTTGAAGATCCATTTGGTGCCGATTACCGTCTTGTGCTTAGGATGTGGAACCAGTCGCATTACCTTTAGAGCTTCGAATTGATTTAGCTCTTCTTGCATGGCTATGATCCAGTCTGGATCTTCGAGCGCTTCGCGTACGTTCGTCGGCTCAATCTTGCTCAAGAAGCCGGAAAATAGACAGAAGTTGGCGGAAGCGCCTCGTGTACGAACAGGAGTCAAGGGATCACCGATGATCTGATGCAGCGGATGGGCCTTCGTCCATTTGGTGGAGTGCGGAAGCGGCTGCTGGGTAGAGTGAGATGCGTCCGGATCCACATATGAAACCAGATGGAAGGTCTTGAACCGCTTCAAGAGTAGCAGTCTTGTTTCTTGGAGGAAGTGGGGGAGGATTTGTTGATGGTTGAACAACTTCTGGTTTCGAGGAGTTCAGAGGTTGAGCATCGGTTGTGGCAGATGACGAATCAGTAGGAGCGATCTCCGATATTATGGGTTCCTCCGGGGGGGGGGGGGGGGGGGGTTACAGTACCAGGTGCTTGCGTATTTGAAGATGACGGTCGAGCTGTCTCTATTGTTGTTGATGGCGTGCTCGTAGAAGGAGGCGGACCAGATAAAGCGGCTGAATCCTCATTGCGAGAAGCTTCAAGTCGCGGTTGCGCTGAGACAGGAGCAGAAGAGTTAAGTATGTCATCATAGAAATATTGGAACAGTAAATCTAAATCAGAAGAGTCAGCATTCGATGAAGATGCATGATTCGGATTTACTGTGGCTTGTGCAGATCCCGAACTCGGAGGTCCGGAAGCTAGCACTCCAGTTAAACCGGGTTCTGAATTGAGTTGTTCAGAAGCCAAATCAGCGGCTTCGTCGAATGTCACGTTTATGCTTTCAACAACGGATTTGGTCCGTTTGTTGTAAACGCGATACGCCTTAGCCTGTGTGGAGTATCCGATGAAAACTCCTTCGTCCGCCTTGGGGCTGAATTTCCCGAGAGCATCCTTGTCGTTCAGCACATAGCAAGTGCACCCGAAGGCGTGAAAGTAGCCGATGGTTGGAACGTGATTATTCATGATCTCGTACGGCATCTTGTTGAACCGCTTGAGAAGGATAGAGCGGTTTTGTGTGTAGCATGCTGTAGACACTGCTTCAGCCCAGAGATATAGCGGTAGATTTTCTTGGGAAAGCATTGTGCGTGCAGCTTCAACGAGAGTATGGTTCCGTCTTTCAACCATTCCGTTTTGCTGAGGAGTGCGTGCGGCAGATAAGGTGTGTGTGATGCCCACTGACTCCAAATAATCATCCACCTTTTGATTCTCGAACTCCGTCCCGTTGTCAGTTCTGATGGACTGAACGTGTTGAAGCTTGTTCTTCTGGACAGTCTTCAGGTGATCAATAATGAGCTCCGGAGTTTCGTCCTTCGAGCGTAAGAACATCACCCAAGTGTAGCGTGAGTAGTCGTCCACCATCACAAGCACGTATTTGCGCTTATTGATGCTCGGAACACGCATTGGACCACACAAATCTATATGAATGAGTTCGAGGGTCCGGGACATGCTCGGAGTTGCCTTCGGCGGATGTGATACGCGCTTCATCTTTCCCTTTTCGCATGCCCCACAGAGACGATCCTTCACGAACGGAAGTTGGGGCACGCCTCTGACGTGTCTGCCTAACACCAGTTGATTGATACTTCTGAAGTTGAGGTGTGAAAGACGTCTATGCCAGAGCCAAACTTGATCAGAGTCGGCTTTTAACAAGAGGCAGACAGGTTTGTCAGATTTGATTGCTGCGAGGTCAATGGTGTAGAGATTGGTCTTTCGAGTCCCAACCAGTAGCTCTTCTCCGTCGTTGTTGAGGATTCTACACCTTGTGGCTTTGAAGCTGACCTCGAGATCCTTGTCGCAGAATTGACCGATGCTGAAGAGATTGTGTCCTAATCCTGCGACGTGAGATACCTTCTTGATTGTTATCTTGTCTTGTATGATGTCACCGTAGCCCACAATCGGCGACTTCTCGTTATTCCCAAATCTCACATGTCCGCAGTATTCTTCCTTGTAGTTCGTGAGAAGCTCCCTTCTTCCGGTCATGTGCTTGGAGCATCCAGAGTCTAAGTACCACACATGACCGTTCTACAAAACAAGATTAGTGACGTTTAGGTACCCAAATTTGTTTAGGTCCTGGAGGGTTAGATTTGGCACTGCCTGGGGAAGCCTGCTTTGTCCCAGCTTTCCCTTTAGGTGTAGGATTTACACCGGTAGAGGGAACTGGTTTTGGCACTTGTTTCCTCTTCGGTGCAGAATTTACACCTTTAGGAGGAACAGAGTTTGTGGCAGCTTTCCACCTGGGTACCGGTTTAACCCCAGTAGGAGCAACTCGAGTAGGAATGGGTTGAGCCTCCCGCTGTGGTTTAACCGCTTGTTTGGTACCCCGTTGGGAATGGTGTTTTTGCTTATTATTGTGGTGTTTTCGCTTATGAAATAAGTTACCAACAAAATAAGGCGCATACCAATCATTATTGTGAATATCATCAAAATCATTCCAACCACAATTAGAACAACATAAACAATCATGCGTTAACTGAATCAATTGATTAAGAGAATTAACTTTAACGGGAAAAGAAACATCAAAATGGTTCCAATGATTCCAAGCATAATTGTCGTTGTCTATTCTAGAATTAAAAACAGGTGGGGAAGACTTTGACGCATCCTTCTTGATAGATTCCCTCTTTAGCCACTTTGGTGTTTCTTTATTAGCGCGACCATTTTTATCTGAAACAGCAGGGACACACTGATCAGTGACTTTAGGAGGAACAGTATTGTTGGTTGGCAAAGGTCCGGTCGCTTGCCTCGGCTGTGATTGCCTTTTAGAAACTGGTTTAGAAGTTGGTTTTGTTTGAGAAATCTTGATCACAGCTGGGGCCTTTGTGTTAGAACATTGACCTTTTTGAAAATCGACCGTATGATTCACCACCGGAGATAAAAAATAAGTGTGACTTGGAAGAGGTTAGTCAAAGGGGAATGACTCAAACTCTTCATCACAGTTACCTTCGGAGTTCATGTACTCTGAAAAATCTATCTTGGGAAGTACTGGACTAGGATCAGGTGAGGAAGGCGAGGAACTCTTTGTGCTTGTGTGCTTTGGGGAATTCGGTGCGGAAGCTAAGAAAAAATCAGAGTTTAAATTCCTTAAAACACTCTCGTCTTGAGAATCTTGACCGTCTTGTGAACTAGAAATCTTGCCTAAGAAAGCTTTGCACGAAGATGTGTCGGATGAATTTGAGGAAAGGTCGGGTGAAATCTGCTTTTCAGATTGCAGTTGGTCAATTTGCTCTTGAAGCTGACCATTTCTCGTGTACTCTTTCATCTTTTCTGTTGACAAGGCAGACAGTTGTGATGTGAGTCGATTGATTTCACTCCAAAGGATTTCCTGTCCTTCACCAGACACAACTTCGGTTTCGACCGGTTGTAGATTCTCAAGTTTTGTAAGTAATACTTGTCTTTCCATTTGAAACCTTGATCTTTCTTTCTCAATGGACTCCTCCAACTCGACTATCTTTGCTTCCAAGATGAGAGGGGGAACATAGAGTTTAAACTCATCCGTCTCAGTCTTGGTTGCAGGTGCTAGGTCCTCATCCTTTGTGGAGGAATCCTTGGGACTAGCTACCTTGTAGGGGTCGAAGTAGTCATTGGAAAGGTACTTTTTGTCCTTTTGATACGAGTAGTTTAAAGGTTCATAACAAAATGGAAGTTGAATTCATCGTTTTTGTGTGCGTTTATGTTCCTCGGTTTCCTCCTCCTTTTCTGTTTCAAGAGGACCAGTCCATTGAATTGCGTACTCTGGGTACTTTTTATCAAACCCAAAGCAAGCAAAATCATACAGGGTTGGAACTTGATATCTTCCCTTTTTTAAGTAGTGTGGGTTATCATATCCGATTCCCCACTCTTTGTTGAAGTACGTGAACTCTTTGGGTTTGTTCAAAAAAATGGTTTGATCAGTTTGACCCCTTTTGTGGAGTTGGTTTCAATATCAAGAATTTTGGCCACATACTCCTTGTGTTGAATTTGAAGAGAAGAACATTGATAAGTAATGTCTTCTTTCTCATTCAAGCACTGATCAAACTGACGTTGGAGATCAGATAATTTGGCCCTTAAGTCTTTAGGTGCCAATGACAGATTTTTGCATTTAATGGTCAAGTTAGCATTTTCAGACTTATACTTCTCAGTTAATTTCTTTTGAACATTAAGCTTTTCAGTTATTGAACTGATTTCAAGCTTTTGTTCTTCATTTGTGGCCTTGAGGGAGTTTGCCTTTTCGGTGATAGTTTGTAGTTGAAGTATGAAGTTTTGTAGGCAAGAATCACATACCTGATTTGTTGTTGCCTTTTCTTCATCCGTAGACGATTGATATCCCATGAAGGCATCATCACCTTCATGATCGTCCTCATCATCAGATCTTCCTAGCCAGTACTCATTTTCACCGAACATTGCCTCCCCAACCTCCTTCTGTCTGTCCAGTGCAAGCTTGGCTTATAGTAGTGAGAGTTCTTCACTGTAAGCTGACGACAGTCTTTAGCGAAGTGACTGTGTTTCCCACAGTTGTAGCATTTCACAGGTTCATCTCTCTTCTTCCGGTCACCTTTCTCTGTCTTCTCCTTCTTCTTAGATTGATCTTGCTCTTCTACCTTCTTCTTTCCTTCATACCAATCCTTATAGTTATGACGCTTATTGGAGGAAGTGGAGTAGCGTTGACTATTGGAAGATGGCTTCTTGTAGAACTGTTGTCGTTGAAAGGATTTCGTCAGAAGGGCAATAGCTTTCATTAAGTCTGATACTTCACCATCAGCATCACCGTCTTTCTCATCTTCAGGTTCTGACTCGGAGGAGCTTTGCTGTGGACCGCGTCTGGATTTGCTGCTCGACGATTTCCCTAGTTTGGAAGTCATGAGGGCAATAGGATCAGCAGATGGTTTTGGCTCATTCTTCTTCTCTCCCAGAAGCTCATTCACTTCATCTTCGTCTTGGAGAAGTGTCTCGTACAGTTCATTGATGCTGATGTTCTCTATCAAGTTGTTGTGCTTGACATGAGAAGCATACACTTTCCATTCAGGTAGCAAGTTGTTGAGGAACTTTAGTGCGTTCTCAGTATTGGAACGAACAATTTTATTCTTGTTCAGTTCATTGAGGAGTAGACAAAATCGTTCATAGGTCTGGGTGAAGGATTCACCGTTGCGTTGCTTGAACCCATCGAACTTGGTTATCGCGCTATTTATCTTCTGCTGATTTCCTACAACGATCCCACGCATCATTCCGGCTACTTGGTCCCACATGCCCTTAGCCGTCTCTTTGTAACTATGTATGGCAGTGTAGATGGAATTAGGAAGAGCTTGAATCAGATATCTCTTTGCATGCTTTTCACCTTCAATCATGTCTCTTTCAAATTTTGTCATTTCAGCAAGAGTCTTTTCCTCACGTCGAGCTACTGCAGTTGAAGTTTCAGCTATATCCTTCATTGGCTTGGGAATTGGGCCATTATCCAGAGCTCTCTTGATGTACTCATAGTTGTCCTTGGACTCTATGAAGATCATGAACCTATCTCGCCATTGGCTGTACTCGTTCGGGTAGAGACAAGGTGGCTTGGTGTCGGTGCCAATTGCGAGAGCATCACGAGAAGAAGACATCTTCGGTTGCAACGGAGTGATCGTCAGACGTGTAGATTGATTAAAAGGGTAAACCTAACGCAAGGCACTAAGAGTGAAATCCTAACGCAGGGTCTACGAGTGATTTGATCTTAGAGTGAGCTTATTGGATAGGAATCCAGATAAGATTATGATCAGGAAGTGTTCAGATTAAATAGATCAAAGAAATCACAAAGTGTCCGGGTAATGCAAAGAATCCGGATAGCACAGTTTCCGGATAACACAGGGGTTACCGGAAGAAACTGGTTACCGGATAAGTGATTTAAACAAAAGTTACCGGGTAAAGGGGTGTCCGGATAAGAAGCTTACCGGATACAGAGATGTCCGGACAAGATACTTACCGGATACAGAGATGTCCGGATAAATTGGTGTTCGGGAACTTTGGGTTTCCGGAAACTAATTTACCCGGATTGATTAGATTTAATATGACTTACCCGGAGAGTTGGAACTTACCCGGAAGACTTACCCGGAAAAGATGAGGAGTCCGGATGGAATTGGAGTTGTCCGGATGGATTTCACACAAACGTCTGGACACTATCAACTTGTCCGGAAACCGCGGCTGGTTTATCCGAACTCTGAGGATGTTTGCTTAAATCGATCGACTTTTCGATTAGGGTTGCCCAAATTCGATCCTGGAAGATTAGTAACAATGCAAAACACAAAAATAACACTAATCCAATCGATTTCAATGCAAAAATAACAAGTTTTGATGGTTAAAAATCGAATCTTTTATCAAGAACACTACCAAAAACCTTTGACCTTAATTTGCTAAATTAATCACTCAAACGATCGAATTGGAATGCGAAAATTTGCAGAATTACTCACAAGTATAATGCTAACACAACCCAATAAACAGAATTGAACAATTTAGCCAGAATCGAGATTTCAAAAAAGTCAAGATGAACACATACGGGAAAAGTCAAAATCTTACCGGAAATTACTAGAGAGGCTTTGAATCGAATCCGTCTGTCTACCCTGATACCAATTGATAAATCCAGATCTGTGCAACAATATAGAAATCGAATATGATAAGCAATAAGAAATATGATTTCAACTGATCATCCCTTTCATTAACTTTCAGAGAGAATTTTACAATAAGAGTTGGAAAGCTAAAGAGATGATTAGCTTGTTTTTCCAAGCTAATGACACATTAAATACATCGGGCCCGTGGTTAACAAGCCCTTGGCCCGTTCACTAATAAGCTCTAATTTCAACAAATACAATTTAACCCTTGAACTTTAAATCAACTATAAAACCTGCCCTAACACTAACCGATTTCCAATCGAATTAGAAACCACAACCGCAGTTACCTGATACCACAGCCGTGGTTACCGGGTCCATCAGTTGTTACCGGGTAAGTCCTCATTCTCTATTGTTACCGGATAATCAATAGTTACCGGATAATTTTAGTACTTACCGGACATAACTCCCGTTAAGTCCTAGATACCGGTAAGCCCTCGCATTCGGTAAACTACCATCCGATAAGTGATTTTCCATCTGATATACACATTATGTTGTTATCGGTAACCCTTGTTTTATTTGTTTCATCCGGTAACTATCTACGCTCGTTAACCTTATCTTTCGGTAACTTCAATCATCCGGTAAGCATCTCTTCCGGTAAGTTTCTCCACCAGGTAAGTTCATTTTTTTGCTTAATTCTATTTCATCCGGTAAGCTTGTCTCATCCGGTACCCTTCGTTATCCGGTAACTCAAGCCCATCCGGTAACCTTCTGCAAACTTGTTAGCTCCAATCCTCTGTTTATAGGAGTATTGAAAAATAGGCTAAGTATTGAAGTCTTCGACAGAGGCTCTGCCGAGTCACCAAGAAGACCAAAGCATAGAAGTATTCGACAGAGGCTCTGCCGAGTAACCGAGAAGACCAAAGTAAAGAATCGCAAGAAGACACTTCAATGCGGACAAGGCCACAGAGCCTCTGTCATACTTGACAGAGCCTGTGTGGTATAAAAGACGAGCTCTATACAAGGACAATCGTGCTTCTCACGATTTCTGCTGTACGAAGATCCTGAAGATCATTCGTACAAGGCGTGACCTGACAACTCCACGTGTCAAACTCTGATGGGTCTTAGCCTTAGTAGAAGCCGGCGCATTTAATTAACGTTGTACCTGCAACAATACCTGAATAGTGTCTTTGTACCTTCAGTCCTTGTTGTCCAGAACTTGACCCTTTAGAAGTAGTATAAATAGAAGACTCATGTTGAGTTATTCTATTAAGCTTTTGCACAACACACACACCATTAGAACAGAATTCTTGTTATATCATCGGTGTTCTTGGTGTTTTATTCATATCAATATACAGTGGGTTATTGAGCTATTTATCTGTGTTATTTACACTTTACGTATTTGATATTGTGTGTTCTTCTACCTTATTATATCTTTTAGTTTGTTAAAACGCTTCCGCATTATATCTTGTTTGAACTATTAGATAGAATCATCATTGTTAAGCAAAACAGGAACCAAAAATTGGTATCAGAGCGGTTCTTGATTTTCTATATCAAGAGATCCTCACTTACGATGATTTTTGGTATAAACTTGGACTTTTAACCTTTTCTTTATATCTTTCAAAACAGCATCTATTTTTCTGCCATTCTCGACCTGTTTCGACTTTGGTAAACTTACAGAATCTGTTTCTTCGGTTAAATCTCCATTTTAGTGCATTGTTCAAAGGTTTTAAAGCTTATAAAAAACCCCATTAGAAACATCCACTTCATTCTCTGAAGGTTTACTGTTCATACCCTATTTTCTTGATTTCTCAAACCCTTTCAAAATGACAAACACAAACAACTTCTTCACCGCTGGTTCTTTAACCAAGCCACCCACACTATTCAGTGATGAGTTCCCTCAATGGAAGATACGAATGATTCACTTCTTCGAGGGTACTGACAAAGAACTCATATACTACATCAACAATCCTCCTTTCGTACCAATGATCACAGTACCCCGTGTACCTGGCACAGACAACACTCCAGAAATCCCTGCTCACGATAAACCAAAGACCAAGGATAAGTGGTCAGATCCTGATTGGGCAAAATATGAAGTTGCTCAGAAGACTAAAAGACTTCTGATCATGGCCATACCCAATGACCTTTTCCAATCCCTAGATGCGTGTGAATATGCATACGATCTGTGGAAGGAACTGGAAAAACAACTGGAGGGTGGGGCCAAAACTCAGAAGAACCGCAGAGCCCAATGCATCAACGAGTACTACGCATTCAAAGCTCTGCCGACAGAATCTCTACAGTCAACATATGATCGGTTCAACTCTCTAATCAACAAATGCAAGAAGTTCGGAATCCACAGAACTTCTGAGGAGAACAATGTCATGTTCCTAAAGAGTCTCAATGAAGAATGGCTCCAGTTGTCTATGTCTCTGCAAACAAATCAGGACTTAAACTCCTGGACTCTGTCAGATCTCTATGGAACGTTGGCAGCCCAAGAGCCTCAGATTGCACAAGCAAAAGCTCAAATCAGTGCACCTCTTGCGCTGGTTAGTAAGGCTACAGAAGCAAAAGAGAAGCCGAAGAAGGAGAAAGCTGTGGAAGAAAAGAAGGAGAAGAAGAAGAAAATCTTGATCATTGATAGTGAAGAGGAGGAGGTGGTGGAAGAAGAAGAGGCAACTATGGCCTCGATAGCTAAATCGTTAGCTCTTTTGACAAGGGAATTCAGCATAGGATATCAGAAGAAGTCTGATAATAAACGATACGGAAGAGATGATCGTGGAAGAGAAGGATCAAATGACAAGAACGACAGAGGTGTCGACCAACAGAGGTCTAATGACAGGAATGACAGAGGTGGTGACCGATAGAGGTCAGACAACAAAGCTGGCAACGCTCCACAAAACCAAGGATGTTACAATTGTGGCAAGCCAGGTCACTATGCCAATGAATGCATGAGCAAATCAAACCGCCCTCAGAGGGATTCTGCTTTCTACAAAAAGAAAGCAAAATATTATGCTCAGAAGTCACTCATGGTGAATCAAGAAAACTGGCAGTCAGATACATCCTCTGACGAAGGAGAAAAGAAGAACGCCCTATTCTGTGGCATGGCAGAGGTAAGCTCCGACTCTGATAGTGAGGTATCCACTTCTGACTCTTACACTAATCAAGCAGAAGCTGATTTGCTTAAACTAAACGTTGAACACACAGAACTTAAAAAGACCTGCAAAAGTGTTCAGAAGAAGCTTACCTTCTTTGAGAGAGAAGCTAGACTTCTCACTCAAGAAAAAGCTAAAATCTTTCAAGAAAAGGAAGAAATTGAAACAAACTGGAACAAACACCTAAACCCATTGAAAGAAAAGATTTATGAACTTAACTCAGCCTTAAAAGCAAAATCTAAATAACTTATGGACGTTGAGTGCGACAGAATGAATATCCTAGCTCTTAAACATTATTTTCAAAAGGAAAGAGAAGTCCTCTGTCAAGATTTACTCAGAAGAGATCCTTTAATCAAGAAATATCAAGATGCACAGAAGGTGTACGAGAAAATTAATACACAAATAGGAAGACGGGGAATTGGCTTCTGTGATATAGATCCATACACTGGAAACAAAAGAAATAAGTCTCTGTCCTCTCTATGTCATATTGGAAATACAAGAAAACCTGGATTTCCAAACTTACTATCTGTAAGCAAAAGGAGAAAAGTCTCTAGGGAACCTCACCAGAGGAAACCTCTGAAGATGATAAATGTGTGGTTTGAAAACACAGATTTGTCACCTTCAATCTCTGTCAAAAGAGAATCCAAACCTAAGAAATATCTGAAAACTCAAGATCAGATAGGTATCTTCAAGTTTGGTAACCCCGAGACTCAAACACAGGTTTCCTTTGTCTGCATGATAAACTCTGAAAAGAAATCATCGGCAGAGGCACCTAAGTTCAAGCCTAACATTTCAGAAGAAAAACTTAAAGATATCTCTGAAAAGGAGTTGATGGAAATAGGGAAAAATAACTTTTACGAAAATCTCTGTACACCCTCTATCGATCAAAATCTCTCTGATGAAACCTTAATAGATACTTATGTTGACTTGGAAAATAATCTCACTAAAAAGGATGAAAGCAAGTATGACACATGCTCTGAAAATCTAGCCTCTGTCGAAAGAGAACTAAGTGACTCAACCTCTGTATATGAGGACGATTCATCCTCTGACGAATCTGAGACTGACTCTAAGTCAGAGATAATACCTTGTGACTCAGAGGATTTTAAACTACCCTCTGGAGTTCTTAACAGGGCTATTCCTCCCAAGGAGAAAATCACAAGAGTTCCTATCTGTCCAGATTTTTTGGACATGTGTATACAAGCCAAAACCTCTCTTGAGCTTGAGAAAATCAAACAACAAAAGAAAACGTCCTCTCAAAATTCAACAAGTTCAAAGACTTCAAAACCCTTAAAGCCTATTAAAGAAAAACTAACATGGCAACAGAAGGATAAATGGGCTGAAAATAACAAATCTTTTTCTTCTGTGACAGTGAAACCTGAAGAAGTTCACCACGGAAGGGGTCCACAGAAGGCTGCTCTCAACAAAGGATTTTGCAAACAACAATATAGCCTACATAGGTCTTCTTGTAATAGGAAGTCAAATGTTAGGATATAATGTAATGCCTCTGTGCCCCCATTTAATGTTTTCAATGAAAAGTTCAAGCAAATCTCTTCGCACATTCATTATTGTCATTGTTTTGATCTCATGTATCGATTAAATCAACACTTCTCAAGTCCACACTGTTTCCTCTCTACACCCAAAAAGAACACTAAATTCAAGGGTAAGAAGAAACAAAATGGTTCTTCAAAAGAAGCTAAAACCAAACTCAAGAATGCTAAGGCAAACTTGAAGACCCCTAACAAAGCTGGACCCATTTGGATACGGGTACCTAAAACTCTCTGATTGTCTTGCAGAAGCAGTATGTGCCAATCTGGTATCATGACTCCGGATGCTCGCGGCACATGACTGGCGACAGAGGTCTACTATCCTCCTACAAAGATAAACTCGATGGAGGATCTGTGACCTTTGGTGACAACAAAAAAGGGTATATAAAAGGCCACGGAGTCATCAAAAAGGAAAATATAACCGTATGCAAAGTTACATATGTGGATGGCCTTAAGCACAATCTTCTCAGTGTTAGCCAACTCTGCGATACAGGTTTCGACGTAATGTTCAAAAGAACCTTCTGCTCTCTACAAGGTGAGGACACAGGAGTCGAACTTCTGCGAGCCGAACGAAGAGGCGATCTTTACCTCATGAACTTCTGTGCCAAGAACAAGGAAGACAAGCTCTGCCTTGTTGCTTGTAAAAGCGAAGAAGCCTGGTTATGGCATAACAGGTTCTGCCACCTAAACTTTCATACTCTAGATAAGCTTGTTAAACTTGATCTAGTCAAAGGTCTGCCAAATGTTAAATTTAATGAAGATCATTTGTGCTCTGCTTGGGAAATGGGAAAACTCAAAAGAGCTTCCCATAAAGGCAAGACTGATGTATCTTGTCCTAGGCCTCTATACAGGCTTAATGATGACCTATGCGGTCCAATAGCTACACAGAGCATAGGTGGCAAGAATTATATACTTGTTTTGATCGATAAATATTCAAGATTTACATGGGTTGAATTTGTCAGAAAGAAATCAGATGTTCCAAACATTCTGATAAATTTAATGAAAAGAATCTAAGTTCTGTATGAGTGCAGGATTCAGAAACTAAGAAGCGACAATGGCACAAAATTCAAAAACTCTGTCATTGAAGCCTATCTTACAGAAGAAGGCATATCACAGAACTTCTCTGTTGCACGCACCCCACAACAGAATGGCGTCGTTGAACGAAAGAACCGCACGCTTGTGTAGGCTGCAAGAACTATGCTGACAACATCGGGATTACCAATGTCTTTTTGGGCAGAAGCATTATCAACCGCTTGCTACACCCAAAATCGACCAACCATCGTAAAGAGGCACATCAAGGCACCGTATCATTTGATCAACAAAAGGCGACCAAACATCAAGTTCTTTCATGTATTTGGATGCAAGTGCTTTGTCTTAAATGATAGAGAAGCAAGAGAAAAGTTTGAGGTAAAAGCAGATGAAGGCAAGTTCATTGGATACTATGCCACCTCTAACGCATACAGGGTTTATCTTCTGCGGTCACGAACCATAGTAGAAAGCATCAACGTATCTTTTGACGATTCCTTTCAAAAGACTTCTGAACAAATCAGTTCAGAACTCGGTCTAAAGAAGGAATCCTCTGGCATCTCAAAGACAAGAGAAGAAGACTTAAATCTTCTATTTGAAGAGATGTTCCATGATGATATTGATCCCTCTGCTGGAGTCGTTAGAGCCTCTGGAGAAACATCTTCAGCCAGCCAGACTGAGTCGGGTATAACTCTAACTGGTCCATTAAATACTTCATCCTCCTCTGTGAATCATACAGATGCACATGCTGAGGGGGAGCGAACAGAAGCTGAAGATAATACAACCAAGGACTCAACCACAGAGGCTCCTGAAATACCTACTCCAGCGACTACAGAGGAATCAATACCAGAGGAAAACGAAGACTCCGTCTCCACTTCCTCAAAGGATCAAATTCCAACTTCAATCCCTATAGTCCCACAAGCTGAAATACCTAGCACAAGCACAGAAATACCATCTAGAACAGAGGTTGCACAACTACAGAGGTTCATCTTGATGACTCAAATGACCATCTTCCAAGAACAACACAATGGACGAAAAGTCATCCTCCAAGCCTTATAATCGGCGACCCTTCTGAAAAGGTCAAGACAAGATCAGCCACTGCTAATTTTTGTTTCTTTACAAATTTCATCAATGTGATCGAGCCAAAAAGAATCTCTGAAGCCCTAGATGATCCAAACTGGGTAGATGCTATGCAATAAGAGCTTCTACAGTTTGAGAGAAACAAGGTATGGACCCTAGTACCTCTGCCACGAGGAAAACAAGCAATAGGGACAAAATGGGTCTTCAGAAACAAGAAGGACGAGGATGGGGTGGTCATTAGAAACAAAGCAAGATTGGTGGCCAAGGGATATCGCCAAGAAGAAGGCATTGATTATGATGAAACTTTTGCCCCTATCGCACGGCTCGAAGCAATAAGAATCTTCTTAGCCTTTGCAGCCCACAGAGGTTTCAAAGTTTTTCAAATGGATGTAAAATCTGCTTTTCTGAATGGTGAAATCCAAGAAGAAGTATATGTCCAGCAGCCACCAGGGTTTGAAAGTTCCAAGTACCCAAAATACGTGTACTTCCTCGACAAAGCTCTGTATGGACTGAAACAAGCTCCAAGAGCATGGTACGAAAGACTTTCAACCTTTCTTCTCAATAATGAATTCGACATAGGTACAACGATACTATTTTGTTTTACAAACGAAAAGGTGATGAAATTCTGCTTGTACAGATTTATGTAGATGACATTATTTTTGGGTCTACAAATGCACAACAGTGCAAAGATTTTGAAAAACTCATGCAGAGTGAGTTTGAAATGAGTATGATGGGAGAATTAAACTTCTTCCTCGGACTCCAAGTAAAACAATCATCAGAGGGAATTTTTATAAATCAAGCTAAATATGTCTCTGACATACTTTCAAAATTCAGTCTCTCTGATGCCTCTGTAATGAAGACCCCAAAGGCCACTGGAAATAAATTATTCTCAGATCCAAATTGCACATCTGTAGAGTGCAAGCTCTACAGAGGTATGATTGGGTCTCTGTTATACTTAACCGCAAGTAGGCCTGATATAATGTATGCCACATGCCTATGTGCAAGATATCAAGCTAACCCAAAGGAATCCCACTATATTGCTGTAAAGAGGATCTTCAGATACCTTAAAGGGACCAAAAATCTTGGGCTCTGGTATCCGAAGAACTCTGGCTTTGGTCTTAAGGCATACACAGATTCAGATTATGGAGCATGCAAGCTTGATCGAAAAAGCACCTCTGGGAGCTGTCAATTCCTGGGAGGTAAACTAGTCAGCTGGACTTCAAAGAAGCAAAACCGTGTGTCAACATCTACAGCAGAAGCTGAATATGTTGCTGTTGCTAGCTGTTTCTCCCAAGTTATGTGGATGAAAACTCAGCTAAAGTAATATGGCCAGAACATATACCAAATACCCATCTTATGTGATTCAAAAAGTGTCATAGCCATCTCTGCCAATCCTGTTCAGCACTAAAAAACAAAGCATATCGATATCCGTTACCACTTTCTGAAGCATCATGTTGAACATGGCACAATAGATATGCACTTTGTGACCACTGAATACCAGCTTGCAGACTTATTCACCAAGGCACTTGATGAGAAAAGATTCCTTTTCTTGGTGGGTAAGTTGGATAATGATTAACATGAGTTGAATCCTCTGTAAGTAAGATCTGATCTTCTCGTAAATATGTATATATTTAAAACTCTTCTGTATGTAAATTCTTAATCATCAAAAGTTCTGTAACCAACAGAGCTTCTGTGGAATTGCTCAGAGCCTTTGACAATCTCCACAGAACCTCTGATGAGATTAACCTATGTCTTGTGCACTACTTATCTCATTTGATCCAAGCATAGGTCAAGGGGGAGCAGAAGGAGACCTTGAACTGCTCTACAGAGGTTGTTCATTCAAGGGGGAGCCAAAGAAGAGATGTCATCAATCAAAATTCACAGAAGTGAAGGTTTTTGTCGACCAAGGGAGAGCCAAAAGATAAGTATCTCGTACAAATCCTTTTTGAAAACAATTTTCTAGGACACCAATTTCCAAATACGTCCTAGAAACACTGTTTAAGACATTCCAAACAAGAAATGATCAAAAGATTTTCGAGCCTTCCGTTATGAGAAAATTAAGGTCATAGAGCCTCTGCTGAGCTCAACAGAGCTTCTGTAAGCCGGATCCTATATGACTGCAATTTCCTTAACTAGAACTCTATCGATCAACTTAAATGTCTTCCTTAAGGATTCGCACGTACAAATACACACACAGAGATACTGAAAGAAAGTCTTATGGTCAAAGAGCTCACTCCACCAAAGAGTTTCTGTCGCCCAACCTAGAAACTCAAAAAGGAGTATCATGCACAAAATCTTCTCCAAAACAGTTTTCTAGGACACTAATTTCCAAATATGTCCTAAAAACATTGTTTAAAACAATTAAAACTTTGGATGATCAAAATGCTTTATAAATCATGAGTTATGAGAAATTCTCACTCATAGCGCCTCTGCTGGCTCCAACAGAGCCTCAAAGCCTCGGTGAATGCAAATTTTGTGCTAAAGACTCTATCAATCCTCTCCAATGAATTTTCAAACATTTTTGGTAAAGGTGCAAGCATAGAGGAGACATTAAAGGTAGGTTTCAGAATCACAGAGCTCACTCCACTACAGAGCCTCTGTTGATTCTGACTACTCTTTATGGAAATTCTGTAAAAGGGAGTTATTTACCGCGAGTGACAGACCCCACACAGAAGAAATACCCATGCGCCAAGCATTAATGGGCCGCGCACGACGTCTAATCGTGCTCTGACACATTTGACGTGGCAGATTTTCATTGGACGTGCGTGCCACACGTTTCTTCTGAAACTTGTGCCGCGCTGTAAAACTCAAGTGCGGACCCCAAATGTTTATTGAATTCACTTTTACAACGGAATTCTATCCGTTTCTACCCTCACTATAAAACCCCATTCCCATTAACCTTTTACAAACTTACTCTTTTCATCTTCTCCGGCGAACCTTGCAATAACCTGCAACTTCTATTTTCTACTCTCTTTCTTGAAGATAATCTCCAATGGCTTCTACTTCCAACGCTCCGGTGAACTCCCCATCTCATTCTGAGAACTCCCAGAATCCAGAAATAGCCGGAAACCTACAACAGGACAACTCCGGCGACACAACAGATTTTGCTCCAACAACCCATCTTCTAAACTTCATCGCACATGAACACTTTGAAAGTGTTCTTCCTTTAAAACCCAATAACTACTACCTGGTTCCCTTAAAAACCGTATTTGGGGAAGCTCATGCCATCCTCCTTCATATTCTAGAAAACCATTATCTTTACCCCCTATTAACCAAAACTGTCAATAAAATCCCTGCCAGATACCTAAATCAATTCTGGCAAAGCAGCAGATTTGATCCCGAAGATAGACAGATCAAGGGCTACATCTCTGAAACCTGACAAATCCGAGCACCTTGAACTCAAGTTCAACAGATCTATGTTCTCACTTGAGTTCAGTCTACCCACAAGAGGTCTTCTAGGGATAAAGGAATATGCAGAGGAACCCACAGACATCGAGCTCTGCAGGTTTGTTGAAATGTTGGGATACAACACAACCTTAAGAAAAAGAAATGATTTCAGAAGAAATCGATTACCCCCTCTGTGGAACACGCTCTTCTCCATCCTAAATCGGTGCCTAACAGGGAAAGTGGGTAGTCCAGACCAATCTTCTCACCAAAGTTTGACAATTATGTACGGGGTGTACTACGATCTACCTCTGGACTACGCCACCCTCATGATGCAGGAAATGGTTAACACCATTGACCGCAGAATCTCCACCCAGAAGGCCAAAGGACGCAAGACCGATGCTCTACCTCCTCTACAGTATCAGCGAATTCTGGGTGTACTTCTAGAGCCTCTGCTCCGTCTGCAAAAATGGCCAATGGAGGGACCAACGGCCAGAATGTATCCCCTGAACAATAACACCCCAACAGAGCACGAAGACAACTACCCTTTCTGCAGGCCTTTGCCAACCGCACTTCTGGGATATGCAACAGATGAAACCCTTAAGTTAGAATATATACGCGATCATAGGACTCCAGAACCGAGTCCTGTGACACCCCCGCGTCTAGGAGTCCCCTTAAAAACTAGGGTTGTAGAAAGGATGTCAGATGAAGAATGGACAGTGGCCGTGGCTAAGCATCAACAAGTTCAAGAGAACTTTCATGCTCTGAGAAATACAATTCTCACCCCTACTTCCAAGAGCAAATCCTCTGCCACCACTCCCAAGAAGAAGAAGAAATCCCACAAGAAACGGAAAGCTACAGAGGGCACCTCAACCAGTGCTGCTGAAGCTCAAAAATCCCCTCCTCTTGCAACAGAAGTTGGATCCTCTGCACCTCCCTCTCCTCCAAAAGACAAAAAGAAGAGAAAACATAAGTCTTCTGAGGAAGGTGCCCCCAAAACAAAGAAAAGGAGGAGCAAGAAGAAATCCAAGAAACCCCACACTCCTCTACAATCCATCGCAGAGGAAGCTGATATGCTCGAAGAAACCCATGAGCAACATCTACAATCCCCTTCACCTATCAATTATGCAGAAGATCAGGGTGATTTTTCTGTCTTCCTCCAACAACCTGGGATTGCACTCTTTAGACCCTTCTGGATGGACTGCAGAAGCCCTATCTCATCATTCAACAGAAGCACCAGACTTCATAATCTATTCTGACTTGGATCATGACGACCAAACTCCACAGAATATTCAGTCTAAGACTCCAGAAGTACTACAGAACCCCTTCACCCAACCTGGATTTGATGTGCTCAGAGCAAGCCTAGAAGATCTGGCTAAAGCTACCACCAAAACCCCACCAATCATAGTCTTAGAAGTGGATTCTGATGAAGAAGAGGTAAACCAAGGAAACCAACACCCAGATCGTAGGCATTTGTCCTCATACCATCCCCATGTACAACAATTGGTTGGGACTCATCCCTGCTTTGACTCTCTGGGAAAAAGCCTAGAAGCTAGAACAGAAGTCCTGAGCCATAGAGTAGAAAAAGAGGCTGAGACAATTGATGGCGAAGAAGTGATAGGATGCCCAATAGAGAAAGAATCCAGAACTGATGCCTGGAATAGAAGAGGCACACAACCACAACCAACTCCCAGTGCAACCCACATTTCTATTACCGCCAGTTTAGTGGCAGAAGGTAATATTGAAAAAGAGCCGCACAGCTCGAACCCACCCCGAACTGACCGGGCAGAGGAACTTCCTTCCACCTCTGTGCCCACTAATAGCCGGGGAAACCATTCCAGGGGAGTCCTCTCAAAAGTACTTACCCTTGGTTCGTGATCCATCGCCCCTGATCACAACAGAAATCCCTACAGAGGAATTTGTTTCCTCTGACATGCACACACACTTAGGTCCAACAAGCTCTTCAGAGGAGCTTAGAGTGCACAAAGACGGAGAGACTCTAGACAAGTCTCCGAGTCAACATAAGGATACTCTTGTACCCACCTCTGGAGTGGATCAATACAATGTCCTTAATAGAACCTCTATAGAGTCTGAGGCCGATAAAGCCTCTGCTCGAGGATTAGAGGGAAATCCTTCCGTCCTCAACATCAACACAGGGACGAAAGAAGGTGTCCAAGGAACAGGGACTCACTCTGGGGATGAATGTGTTCCCCCAGAGGTTACACCAAGTCCACATGTATCAAGGGATGAGTTCCAAACCCTTGTCACCTCTGTGGACACCACATTGAAAGAGTTGAAAAGCTCTTTTGATTCTTTTGCAGGTATAACTTCCAGGGCCATTACTGATCTGAACACCAAAATGGACAATCTGTCCACAGAGGTGCAACATGCCTTAGCCCAGATGAAGTCAACTGCTACAACCTCTGCCGCCGCCACTGCATCTGAGTTTGAGAAGGCCACAACCTCTGCCTTCCAAACTTCTGTCAAAGATCTCTTGGCTCAACTGAAAGAGCAATCTTCCACGTCACCGGGCCTTACTCCTGAAGACTTAAAGAAGGCCCTCGAGCAAGTTCAAGAGCAAACTACAGAAGCAACTCTGGCCATGAAGCCTTCCGACTACATGACCAGAGCACAACTTAATATTGTTCCGCAACAAGTTGTAAATTGTTTGATACATATCAATAAACAATTTAGAAAAGTAAAATCTGTGTGTTTGTATTCAAACCCCCCCCCCCCTTCTACAAACTTGTATAACCCCTCCGGGACCAACAGTTGCCCTTTCAAAACTTTCTCCAAAGGTTTTCTTTTAGTTACACAACTTTCTCTAAACATTATATTTAGATACATAAACTCAAAATATTCTCTAAAAGTCATCTTTAGTTACTCTTTTAAAAATTCAATTCATTCTCTTTTAATAAGGGGTGGGCTAATGGTACCCCTAACCTTTGCTAATGTCACCCATAACACTACTTTAATCATGATTTATTTTTTGTTTTTTTGTTTGTTGTCTTTTTGTTGTTTTAAGCTTTTGTTGTTTTTAGCTTTTGTTTTTTTTTGTTATTTATATATTTATTTTAGATTCTAATTAATATAAAATATTAGTTAACTAATTTATTATCTTATTTATTAATTTATATTATACTTTAATAAATATGGATTATAAATAAATATTTTTTTATATTATTAATATATTAAGTTTATTTTATAACATTTTACCATATTATTTTATACATGTTGAGATCTTTTTTAGTATTTTTTATTTTTTATTATTATTTTTCCTTTTATTTAAAAATATAATTACTTAAAATATAAATATTACTATTTTTTTATAATTATATAATTATAAAAGTAAAACATAAACATTGCGATTTAACATAGAATAATCTATATTACATTTTGATGATTCTAAAATAACATTATTCGTAGTACAATTAACATGTAAAAGTCGCATGTACTTCTGTATTCGATCTCAATACAGGGTAGCCCATCCAACAGCACACGAATCACTGTAATGGAAAAAAATGTGCTACAATAGTAGGGAACGGGTATCCTTCTTCCATATTTAATTTCACATAATGGTTACCATTAACATACCCAATTGTAAAAACATGTTGATACCACGTTGGCGGAGTGGACCTAAGCGGCAAATACGTCCCACTGTCTTCCATACTTATAACGTGTAATATCACATTATACTTTGAAGCAATCAAGACACCTATTTCAAGCATTGTCATCCGGTGTTCAACTAGTGCACTTTGATCTGATCGAAAAAAGTTTAAAGTGTTGTAAGTAATATTCCAATGTTGACCTCCAAAAGCGTTGATGTATTATGTCTTGTGTGCATCTAACTCTTCCAATGTATCATGAAGACCGAGAGAGACAACTATTGCTCGAAATTAGGGGTGTTATTTGGTCGGTTAAATCGGTTTTTGGTTTTTTCGGTTCGCGTTAATCGGTTTTTAAGTTTTTATAAAACTAACCGCTAACCAAACCAAATAACATTCTGTTTATTCGGTTTCGGTTTATTCGGTTTCCGGTTGTTCGGTTCGGTAACCAGTTAAACCGAATACGGATTTCTATTATTTTGTTCGACACTTTCTCAAATTAATTGTCCGTTGCTTTTAATATATTATTGTATCATACGATAATACTCAATGATTGACTTATGTTAAGTAAAAAACCATCTACCAACCAATATCTACCAAATGATATATATAGGGTTAGGTTCATTTGTTAACCTAGCTTTTTGTGCTAACTTTGTTAACTCCAATCAATCAATAGGAAGCCATTTTACATGATGGTTACAAATGTGTATCCAACCATTAAATAGGGGTATGAATAGAAATCCATGTATTTGTATTATGGCATTCATTTATTGAGGGAGTTACAAACATCAAATATTTCTTGATTCTAGCTATATTATTAATTCTTATTTATTTTGTAAGTTTTTAGTATCAAATTAGTGTATGAATCCATATTGTTGCATCATGAACATAGATAATAACATTATGAATCACGGTGTTTTTAACGATGTTGAGGAGAGTGTTCATGTGTGGGCTTATAGTTCATGTAAACAAATTTATCAGATCTTCATGTAATCTGGTCGTATGGGTTAATAGTTCATGTGTGTTCATGTGTGGATAAATTGTTCATGTTAGTTCATTTGTTACATGAATGCTAACCAAAAGGATTGTTGTATGTGTGTATATGATCATCGTGATTATGAACTTGAAGTTGAACATTTATGAACAATTTGATTATGAACATGTGTTGAATAAATTTATCATAACTTCATCTAATCTGGTCGTATAAGTTTATAGTTCAAGTGTGTTCATGTGCTCGAACGTGAGAGCAAGGGATCACCCAACGAATGGACGAGCTCAGAGGGGGGGAGGGGGAGAGGGGGGGCAAGAACCATGTTTTCAGAGAAGTGGCAGTCCGAATTTATAATTAATGTGTGGATTACTTTTGATCTCATCCGCCAGTTTTTATATCAATGGCTAAGATTTTGTTTAACAAAGTTAGCATGAAATATAGGGTTAACAAATGAACTCAACCCTATATATATATATATATATATATATATATATATATATATATATATATATATATAGGCCCACTATTTTGTAAACTTTTATTTTGTGTAGACTTTGTAAACTTTGGATTTCATAGATTTTCTTGATGAAGTTGTTTCATGAAATTGTATATTTTGATGAAATTGTTTCATATCATTCATTTTTTGATGAAATTGTTTCATATATGTGTGTTTTTATGTAGTTTCATATATTTTTTTTCATTCCTATGAAACTATTTCATATATTTTCTCATTTTGATGAAACTTTTTCGTTTTTACATAAAAAACACAAATATATGAAACAATTTCATCAACAAATGAATGATATGAAACACTTTCATCAAAATAAACAATTTGATGAAACAATTTCATCAAGAGAACTTATGAAATCCAAAGTTTATAAAGTTTACACACATTTAGAGGTTTACAATTTATTATCCCTATATATATATATATAGAGGCTCCTTCAAATGTAAACATTTTTTTATGTAAACAATGAAACCCAGGGTATTTGGGTCTTTTTCTCCAAATTCATAATTTTAGAATTATCCATAAATTTAGAAGCTAACAAACTTCCTTAATATTCTCAATTATCTTCATCTCTCTCTCTCTCTCTCTCTCTCTCTCTCTCTCTCTCTCTCTCTCCAACGACCTCCTCCTACTCCGACTATCTCCAATCCGGTGACTTGCTCACACTCCGACGACCTCCCCCAAAATTCCGGCGAGTTTCATAATTTTTTCGAGTTTCATAACAGTTTTTTCATAAACAATTTTTTCATAAGTTCGAGTTTTTTAAGTTTCATAAACCGTTTTTTCGAAATTTTCACATTTCATAGGATAAAAAACAATATGAAACTGGCGAGTTTCATAATTTTTTCACGTTTCATAGGAGAAAAAACAATATGAAACCGGCGAGTTTCATAAATTTTTCACGTTTCATAGGAGAAAAAACAATATGAAACCGACGAGTTTCATAATTTTTTCATGTTTCATAGGAGAAAAAAACATTTGTTTTCGCTACAGGACCACTGGTTTAGGGTTTAGGGTTTAGTATAAAGTTTCTCTCGCCGCTGTCTCTCCACCTCCACGTGGTTAACCGGAGGATAACGCCCACCTGTCTTCTTTCCTTTCTTCTTCTGCATCTGCTTCTCCGTTGACGTGATCCGACGCCGTCTCGACATAGGTCGTTGCAGCAGTAGCAGTGGTGTTCCTGTTCATGCATAATTTTTCGATGTTTTTCGACATCTGGTCATCGGGTGTTGTTGTTGACTCGAATTCTATCATGTTCATCCCTTCCTCCTCTTGCAATCCACCACCAGCCTTAAGAACCATATCAGCAAAAGATATAATATTGTGGTGATCATCGGTGAGGGTGTTTAATTTCATAGGGTGAGAGAGGGGATGGTGGCCGGAATTTTGAGAGAGATAGAGGGGGATGGTGGCCGGAATTTTGTGAGAGAGAGTGGGGGATGGTGGCCGGATTTTGTGTGAGAGAGAGAGATAGAAATGGTGGCCGGATTTTGTAAGAGAGAGAGAGAGATAGAGATTGATTCAAATCAATTATTATATTCCAAAATTAATAGATTCCAAAATTAAAAACCTAAAAAACTATTCCCAAAATACCCTTTCCTTATTTTTTAAATTCAAAAATCCTTCAACCGTTGATCAAAAAATCGGATGGCCTAAAAAAAATGTTTACATTTAAAGCTCCCTCTATATATATATATATATATATATATATATATATATATATATATATATATATATATATATATATATATATATATATCAATGCGACGATGTAAATCAAAGAAAAAAACATAATCTAACAAAAACCTTATCTACTATCAACAAAAAAAATATTATATAGCAATAAAATATGTAAATAATAATAGTATAACATGTATTTGGAATATTTTTTATAAACATGAATTATATAAAATATTAGTAGAATGTGTTATTCGGGTTATTCGGTTTAACCGAATTAGGAACAAATTAATCGAAAACCGAACCGAATAAGAATTCTTATTCGGTTAACCAAACCGTTTAACCCGAAAACCTAATAACCCGAAACCGTTTAATTCAATTTTCATTCGGTTCGGGTTTGTTATTCAGTTTCGGTTATTTTTAACACCCCTACTCGGAATCCACAATTTCCATCACCTCTCACATCATGTACATGCGTGATGTAAGGATGAAACATTTCTGGAAATTGATTAAGGTATAGATGTGCATTATAAATTTTGCTCATGAAAGAAGTGTGTCTCGCTGATTTCTATTAGATGAAGATGAAGATAGATGAATTTGCAACAAAAAATAGAACAACAAAAAATACAAAAAAAAAAATCCTACCTGAGAGCCAAAACTAGAGAGGAGAGAATGGTGAGATAAAGCAAGTAAAAGAAGAAGAAAATGGGAGTTAAATTGCCTAAAAAAGCAATCACCATTTATCCTTGTACAATGAGTTTTCAAGTCGCGTATCGTATCTTAAGATGGAAAGTCTTTAAAGTGCAGTACCTTCTGTATTATATATATAATTTATATTACATTTTCAAATGTTAGAAATGGAGAGACGATCGATAGATTGAGAGACTGAGAGATAGCTGAAGACAACAGCTTTCGTATATTGAAGAGAGAAATACAAAGGACTGATTAACCTAATAATAAACCCTAAGAGACCTATTTATACAAGATAAGTTACAAGTAATTACATAAAGGACCCTGAACTATACATATTGACAATAATACTCTAACACCCCCCTCAAACTCAAGTAGGGGAAGAATGAGCCAAGTTGAGTTTGGAAACGAGGGCCCGAAAACGCCCCGGAAGATGAGCTTTGATGAAGATGTCTGCTGTCTGATCAATGGTTGAGATTGGGAGAAGTCGAACGGTCTTGCGAAGAACATGTTGTCGGGTGAAATGATTGTCAATCTCGATGTGTTTTGTGCGCTCATTAAAGACATCATTGTGAGCAATCTGAATAGCACTGTTGTTGTCACACCACAATGGTGTTGGGGAAAACTGATGAGCACCCATATCAGATAGTAACCAGCGTAGCCATACAAGTTCTTGTGTAGTGTCAGCCAAGGCTCGATATTTAGCTTCAGTACTAGATCGAGCTGCAAGAAATAAGAGAGTCTCCAAGAAAGAAACAATATCCGGTGGTAGAGCGACGATCAATAATGTCTCCATCCCAGTCAGCATCGGAAAAGGCAAGGTATCGAAGGATACGGAGAACCGCAGCATAGTGATCGGAGCACGGAGCAGCCATGAATTGGCTGACTATATGAACTGCATATGCAAGATCCGGTCGAGTAACGATCAGATAGACCAGAGAGCCAACTAGTTGACGGTACCGTGTAGGGTCCCGCAGTGGGGTTCCGGCATTGGGAGCAAGGTGCAGATTTTGCTCAATGGGTGTAGAAGCAACTTTGTTGTCCATGATCCCAGCTTTGGACAACAGATCTGAAATGTACTTTGCTTGACAAAGATAGATGTCGGAAGAGTCTGACAGAACTTCAAGGCCAAGGAAGTAGTGTAGCTTACCAAGATCTTTCATCTCAAAGCATGAGCTGAGAGGCTGTTTGAGATGGATGATGCATGTAGAGTCACTGCCGGTAATGATCATATCATCAACATACAATAGGAGTAAGATAGTGCCGGCAGCAGTGGTCCGAGTAAACAGGCCAGAATCATAATTACTCGGAGAAAACCCCAAGGAAATGATAGTATTGCTAAAATTTTCAAACCAAGCACGAGGAGCTTGTTTGAGGCCATAGAGAGCTTTTCGAAGTCGACATACATGACCCTGACGAGAGGTCACACCTGGAGGAAGTCGCATGTAGACTTCCTCTTCGAGATCACCATTTAGAAAGGCATTCTTGACATCCATCTGATAAAGCGACCATCTTTTGGTGGCAACTATGGCAAGAAGACTACGAATCGAGGTGACCCGAGCCACAGGAGCAAACGTTTCCTCGTAGTCAATACCATATTCTTGATTAAAGCCTTTTGCAACAAGACGTGCTTTATAACGATCAATAGACCCATCAGACTTTGTTTTGATTTTGAAGACCCATTTGCAACCAATGGGTGATTTTCCCGGTGGAAGAGGTACAAACTCCCATGTATTGGCTTTGTCAAGAGCCTGAAGTTCCTCAGTCATAGCTTGCTGCCAAACAGGGTTAGAAGCAGCTTCCTTGTAGGAAGTGGGTTCATGATTGGACAGCAATGTGGCATAACAGTGATAATCACGAAGGTGATAGGGAACTTGTTTTACCCGATCGGAGCGTCGTACTTCATCTTGTGGTTGAGAGAAGCTAGGATCCATAGACTCAGCAGATGTCTCAGAAGTAGTCCTTGGAGGTGGTGCAGATGGTTGATCATGATCAGAAGGCACTAATGGGACAGGTGAAGGCTCAGATGAGACAGGTGAAGGCTCAGATGAGACAGTTGAAGACTCAGGTTTAGATGAGATGGAAGATGGTGGTACAGATGGTGAGGAGAGTATGGGATCTAATTGGAGTGAGTCCAATAAGATAGACGTGTATGTGAAGAAAGAAGTAGAAGTAGTGGGCGTGTCCTGAAATTTTGACACCATAGAGAAGGAAAGATGTTCCCAGAAGGTGACATGATGGGATATACGAAGTCTCTTAGAGACTGGATCCCAACAACGATAACCTTTATGTTCAATTCCATAGCCTAGGAAGCAGCATACTCGGGAACGAGGTTCGAGTTTGGTGTGTTCATGAGATTGCAGCTGAACAAAGCAAGCACAACCCCACACTTTGAGGAGTTCATATGCAGGAGAGACTCCATAGAGTACTTCATACGGAGACTTTTGATTGAGAATAGGAGTTGGGTGTCGGTTGATGGTGTAGACAGTCGTGAAGGCTGCTTCACCCCAAAAGCGTTATGGACACTTGGCTGATATTACAGAGTACGGATAGTGTCAAGGATGTGACGGTGTTTGCGTTCTGCACGACCATTTTGTGGAGAGGTGCCGGGACAGGAGTACTGAGAAAGAGTACCCTGAGATTGAAGAAAAGAGATGAGAGACGATTCTTTGTATTCCATAGCATTATCTGCTCGAAGAACCTTTATAGGCTTGGAAAACTGGGTTTGAATCATACAAGCAAAGGTGATATAAATTTTAGGTAACTCTGAGCGGTTTTTCATGAGATAGATCCATGTAAAACGTGTGTGATCATCGATAAAAATAACAAAATATCGAGCACCTCCCATAGATGGGTGTGGTGCTGGTCCCCATACATCAGAATAAATAAGATCAAAAGGGGAAGCAGATTTAAATTCATTAATTTGAAAAGGTAAAGCATGATGTTTGCCAAGTTGACAAGATAAACAAGAAACATTTTCAGAGGAAGTGTTTCCTAACAATCCTGAACTAGCTAACACTTTTATTCTAGCTAAAGATAAATGGCCTAGGCGCGCATGCCATAGTTCAAATGAAGGAGTACTAGAGAATGAAGCCACAAAATTTGATGAAGGTAATGGAAGACGGAGGTAGACCACTTCAACCATCCGACCAACTTTACGGCCTACTCCAAGGATCTGCTTGGTCTTTGGATCCTGCACAACACAACAAGAAGGGTGAAACAAAATGATTAGACCGGCTTCCATAAGCTGAGTAATTGAAATCAGGCTCAAAGATAAGTTAGGAATATGCAGCACATCAGATAATTGAATGTTGGGGGTAGATACAGTCCCACTGAAAGATACAGGTAAACGAGTATCATCAGCGGTACTGACTGATGAGAACATGCTGGAAGTTTGTTTAGAGACAAAACCGTCAGCCTTAGGTGTCATGTGATTACAACATCCAGAGTCAAATAGCCAAGGGTTACCTGATGCAGAGGTATTGCATTGAGAATTCATACCCATAGAACCTGTCATGAGTTGCTCCATGAGCTCTTGATTTCGACGTATGAGTTCCATAAGGTCAGGCGTGGAGTTGTTGCTATGCTGTGCCGGAACTGCTGGCGATGGAGAATCTTGAGTGATTGAGCCAGCAACTGATTGAACTCGGGACTGCTGCCTTTGGTTACTGGAGTTCCTTGGATGTTTTGGGCAATCAGACCCATAGTGACGTGGGTGTACGATCCCACACCAGCGACATTTCCGAACTGGACAGTTGAGGAGAAGATGAGAAGTAGAATGACAGAATGTGCATTCACTATTGTTCCCCTTGCCTGCCGATTTAGACTGGTCATTGTTGTCCCATTTACCTTTTGGTTTTCCTGAGCTGGGGGTGTAGAGCACAGTATCTGATGGTAGTGGAAACCGCTGTTGAAGATGAGTTTCTTCACTTAGCAGTTCAGTGATGGCTTCTTCAAGAGTAGGTAATGGATGCCTATGTAGAAGCGAGGCTCGAACGTTCTCAAAGCGATCGGTGAGACCCATGAGAATAGTAACCAAATGCAATTGGCTAAAGTAAGCAGTAAACTTCCGAGCAGTTTCATCAAAAATTTGAGGTGCACCTAGGTTTAGATGATCTCTAAGAGCTTGCATCTCATAGATGTAGGAGTTGATAGACTGATCAGGCAGTTGCCTTTTGTTCTGTAAGGTAGTCCACAACTGATATTGATGAGATAAGCATGTAGAAGTGTACCTGTTTGCAAGAAAATCCTACAGTCCTTTTGCGGTGGTATAGCCGAGCAATTGCTGATTGATCTCAATAGTTGTATAGGCGTTTATGAATCCTAGGATGCGAGCATTCGCAATATCCCAATCATTCATACGTTTTGCAAAGTCAGCTGCACTTTCCTTTTCCTCTTGAATAGGAATGGTAGACGTACCAGTGACATAGGTATAAAGTCCATGAGACTTTAGGAGAATGGACATGTGATGATGCCACCGAACATAGTTGTTCCGATTGAGAATGACTGAGATGGGATTGGAATGACCAGAATTGAGAGCCATTTGAACTGATTCAGGAATTCTGGTAAGTTTCTGAAATTTAGAGTAAAGCTGTTCCGGAAGGAAATCAAAGACAGTACCGGAAGGAAATCAAAGACAGTACCGGAAGTTTAACACGGTTCTGGAAGACACAGTTCCGGAAGAAAGCAGTTCCGGAGGTGGGACAGTACCAGAAGAAAACGGTTCCGGAAGTTGGGACAGTTCCGGAATAAATCGGTTACGGAAGTTGGGACAGTTCCGGAATTCAGGTGATGTTGCAGGTTCCGGAATATGTAAAATCAGAAAGTTCCGGAAGTAGTAAAAAGCTTACGGGTTCCGGAGTAAAAAAGCTTACGGGTTCCGGAAGACTAAACGCAGATAATTTCGGAAGTCGTGTGTTCCGGAAATAAATAAAATCGAAACAGGTACCGGAACTTAGGTGTTCCGGAATAAAGGTAGGGCAGATACCGGAACTTAGAGGGTTCCGGAGTAGGGTTCCTGACAGCGCTCAAAACGAACGAAATGGAACAATCGAATGGCAAACAGACGACTATATGAAAGGCAGAAAAGCAGAAATCGAACAATCGAGTATAAGATACGTACCTACAGCTCTGATACCATGTTAGAAATGGAGAGACGATCGATAGATTGAGAGACTGGGAGATAGCTGAAGACAGCAGCTTTCATATATTGAAGAGAGAAATACAAAAGACTGATTAACCTAATAATAAACCCTAAGAGACCTATTTATACAAGATAAGTTACAAGTAATTACATAAAGAACCCTGAACTATACATATTGACAATAATACTCTAACATCAACTATGCTAAAATAATTTATATTAAATTTACACTTATGCTAAAATTACATAAACATTGAATAAGGTTTGTACGGTTTATTAGATTTGATTGATTTGCAAAATAACCAGACCATATATAATATTATATATATATATATATATATATATAGAGAGAGAGAGAGAGGTGGGTTCATACGAGAACGCTAACTAATTAAGAAAACAAGAAAACAACCGCTATGTACAAAATCATATATGATTCACGTACAAAATCATATATGATTACGCGACTTTTCCAGCCACTTTAAGTCGCGGCCAATGTCGCGCGTGTCTAGTTTTTGCAGTTAATGTAAAATCACATGTGATTTTGCACATGATTTGTTGTTTTCTTGTTTTCTTAAATAGTTAGCGTTCTCGTTTGAACCTTCCTCTGTTTCTCTCTCTCTCTATATATATATATATATATATATTATATATATATATATATATAGTCCTAATAAATTGTAAACCATCATTTTCTTGTAAACCGTGTAAACCGTCGATTTCATAGGTTTTTTTGATGAATTTTTTGTATGAAATTGTTTATTTTGATGAAATTGTTTCATATCATTCATTTCTTGATGAAACATTTTTATGAAATTTGTAGTTTCATAGGTTTTTTCCATTCTTATGAAACTGTTTCATATATTTTCGTTTTCACTTATTAAACTACAAATTTCATTAAAAAAAATCATCAAGAAATGAATGATATGAAACAATTTCATCAAAATAAACAAATTCATAAAACAATTTCATCAAAAAAACCTATGAAATCGAGGGTTTACACGGTTTACACGAAAATGATGGTTTACAATTTATTATCCATATATATATATATATATGGGTGAGTTCAAATGAAAACTCAAATTCAATTGTAAACATGAGGACAAGTCACAACCATTGATCAAGATTTAGAAAACTAATCAATGGTTAAAACTTAATTAAACCAATTGAGAAGTGATTAGGGGCAAATCTGGAAATTTGAATCAACGCCTACCATCTTTGACTTTTTATTTTCTTTTTTAATTAAAAAACTTTTACCCCCTTAAAGTTTAAAATAAATTATCTTAAAAATTACTAATATTTTAATCAAACAAATTACATCAAAAAAACGAGAATTTCGTGCTCTTCGATATGACATCCAACTCGATATAGTTTTTTCTTCATTTTAACCGTTTCTACGTGAAATGCTATGTATGTATTATATTCAGTCTGAATATGTATGCACATTTCCTGTTGTCCATATTCAGTATGAATAACAAAGGAGAACGTTCATTCACTATTCATGACGAATAACACAGTATTCAAAATGAATAATACAACATTCAGGATGAATAATACACGAATTCCCGATTCATGTATTATTAAACATGAATCGTGTATTATTCATCCTGAATAACACATTATTCATCCTGAATAACACATTATTCACCCTGAATAACACATTATTCAACCTGAATAACACATTATTCACCCTGAATAACACATTATTCATGTTGAATAATATATGAATGACCCGTGAAGGTTGAACACATGACACACTCTCTTTGTTTTTCGATTCACAACCGAAACTTGGTTTTATTCTTTATGAATATGTATGCACATCTTCAGGTGTCCACATTCAGTATGAATAACAAAGGTGAACGTTCATTCACTACTCATGACGAATAACACAGTATTCAAAATGAATAATACAACATTCAGGATGAATAATACACAAATTCCTGATTCATGTATTATTAAACATGAATCGTGTATTATTCATCCTGACTAACACATTATTCATCCTGAATAAACACATTATTCACCCTGAATAACACATTATTCACCCTGAATAACACATTATTCATGTTGAATAATATATGAATGACCCGTGAAGGTTGAACACATGACGCACTCTCTTTGTTTTTCGATTCACAACCGAAACTTGGTTTTATTCTTTATGAATATGTATGCACATCTTCAGGTGTCCACATTCAGTATGAATAACAAAGGTAAACGTTCATTCACAATTCATGATGAATAATACAATATTCAGGATGAATAATACAATATTCAGGATGAATAATACAATATTCAGGATGAATAATACATGAATTCATGAATCGTGCATTATTCACCCTGAATGATGTATTATTCATACTGAATGATACATTATTCATGAAGAATAATACATGAGTGACTCGTGAAGGTGTGGAGACGTGACGCACTCTCTTTTGTTCATCGGTTCACAATCGAAACTCGATAGGT
This sequence comes from Saussurea involucrata, assembly GCA_033807775.1. Taxonomy (NCBI): domain Eukaryota; kingdom Viridiplantae; phylum Streptophyta; class Magnoliopsida; order Asterales; family Asteraceae; genus Saussurea; species Saussurea involucrata. The sequence goes on from CM066315.1 coordinate 100,812,184, forward strand.
TCCCGATTCATCTCGATAGGTGTTGGGTTATGGTAATGAAGAACACGATACCTTAGGACGCTGAAGAAAGTGTTGTAGAAGGTGATGTCGAGTTACGAACTTACGGTGTCGAGATGTTGTACGCACTTGAACATACATAAATATTCATACCGAATATAACACGTATATGACATTTCACGTAAAAACGGTTTAAACAACAAAAAAACTATATCGAGATGGATGCCATATCGAAGAGCACGAAATTCTCGTTTTTTTGATGTAATTTGTTTGATTAAAATGTTAGTAATTTTTCAGTTAATTTATTTTAAACTTTAAGGGGGGTAAAAAAATTAATTAAAAAAGAAAATAAAAAGTCAAACATGGTAGGCGTGGGTTTTAATTATCTTCCCTTTTTACCCCTAATCACCTTAATTAATAATTTCAATTAAAAACTCTATTTAATATGAGTCATTGGATCAATATAGATGGAAGGACCAAGATTCGTCCTCATGTTTACAATTGAATTTGAGTTTTCATTTGAACTTTCCTCTCTCTCTCTCTCTCTCTCTCTCTCTCTCTATATATATATATATATATATATATATATATATATATATATATATATAGAGAGAGAGAGAGAGAGGTGGTATCGGGTACAAACCAAATAGATTGTACAAACTCATCTCCACCAATCACGTAACTTCTTTTTTTATATCCATAAGGGTATTTTAGGGCTTTTAGCATATTTTTAAATTTATTTATTTTAAATATATTATTTTACCCTTTGTAACTGTTAGATGAAAAACTAAATTCATCGTCTGACACCGACGACCGAAAATATAGATTCATGAAGCCAAATTATATATTCATGAAGCCAAATTATATATTCATGAAGCCAAAATATAGATTCATGAAGCCAGATTACAGATTCATGAAGCCAGATTGAGTTTGTAGGGTTTGTACAATCAATTTGGTTTGTATTTGATACCCATCCTCTATATATATATATATATATATATATAGGGAAAGGTTCAATAGAGAAGTGCAAATATTTAGAGAAATAGAGAAGTAAAAAAACACGGGACCGTTCATATATGAACGTTCATATATAAACAGTCATTTATGAACGTTCATATATGACTGTTATATGTACGTTCATATATAAACAGTCATATATGAACGTTCATATATGAACGTTCATATATGAACGTTCATATATGAACGTTCATATATGAACGTTCATATAACAGTCATATCTGAACGTTCATATGAACGTTCATATATGAATGTTCATATATGACTGTTTATATATGAACGTTCATATATGAACGGTCCCGTGTTTTTTTACTTCTCTATTTCTCTAAATATTTGCACTTCTCTATTGAACCTAAGGCTATATATATATATATATAGGCTCCTTCAAATGTAAACATTCTTTTTTATGTAAACAATGAAACCAAGGGTATTTGGGTGTTTTTCTCCAAATTCATAATTTTAGGAATATCCATAATTTTAGCAACTAACAAACTTCCTTAATTTTCTCAATTATCTTCATCTCTCTCTCTCTCTCCGGCGACCTACACTCCGGCGACCTCCTCCTACTCCGGCTATCTCCAATCCGGCGCCTTGCTCCCACTCCGGCGACCTTCCCCAAAATTCCGGCGAGTTTCATAATTTTTTTTAGTTTCATATCAGTTTTTTCAAAAACAATTTTTTCATAAGTTCGAGTTTTTTAAGTTTCATAAACCGTTTTTTCGAAAATTTCACATTTCATAGGATAAAAAACAATATGAAACTGGCGAGTTTCATACTTTTTCACGTTTCATAGGAGGGAAAACAATATGAAACCGGCAAGTTTATAATTTTTTTCACGTTTCATAGGAGACGTTTCATAGAACTGCGATCTTGCTGTTTTAAAGAACACAGCTTTCCGTCTGGATGGTGGCGAGTGGTAGCGGTGGTCATGAGCGGCCGACGATGGTGGTAAATGGGTGGAGATTACGATGACCCAGATGAGAAAAAGTTGGATTCTTGGATTTGAACAAATTGTTTGTGCCAATGATTTCTTGATGAGGTTCACTGCAATATCTCCAGGTGGTGCATGGAACTGCGATCTTGCTGTTTTAAAGAACACAGCTTTCCGGCTGGATGGTGGCGAGTGGTGGCGGTGGTCATGAGCGGCCAACGATGGTGGTAAATGGGTGGAGATTACGATGACCCAGATGAGAAAAAGTTGGATTCTTGGATTTGAACAAATTGTTTGTACCAATGATTTCTTGATGAGGTTCACTGCAATATCTCCAGGTGGTGCATGGAATGGCGATCTTGCTGTTTTAAAGAACACAACTTTTCGGCTGGATGGTGGCGAGTGGTGGCGGTGGAGAGAGAGAGATGGAGAGATAGAGAGGGCCGGATTTTGTGTGAGAGAGAGAGATTGATTCAAATCGATTAATATATTCCAAAATTAATAGATTCCAAAATTAAATACCTAAAACATTATTCCCAAAATACCTTTCCCTATTTTTTAAATTCAAAAATCCCTCAACCGTTGATCAAAAAATCGGATGACCTATATTGGTTTACAAGGTTTACATAAAAAAGAATGTTTACATTTGAAGCTCCCTCTCTCTCTATATATATATATATGCTGGGTATCAAATACAAACCAAATGGATTGTACAAACCCGTACAAACTCAATCTACCTTCATGAATCTGCAATTTGTATAATTTGGCATCATGAATCTATATTTTGGCTTCATTAATATAAAATTTGGCTTCATGAATATATAATTTGGCTTCATGAATCTATATTTTCCGGTGGAGCCCTAAAATACCCTTATGGATATAAAAAAAGAAGTTATGGATATAAAAAAAAGTTACGTGATTGGTGGAGATGGAAAAATATGCTAAAAGCCCTAAAATACCCTTATGGATAAAAAAAGAAGTTATGTGATTGGTGGATATGAATTTGTACAGTTTGTACAAACCATTTGATTTGTACCCGATACCACCCCTATATATATATATATATATATATATATATATATATATATATATATATATATAGAGAGAGAGAGAGAGAGAGAGAGATAGAGAGACTTGAGATCATGTGAGACCAGGCTATTTCCGTGAGACCGTGAGACCAAAAAATTAACATTAAACCTTCACAACAAAAGACTGTGAAGGTAAACCTTCACAGTGTTTTTACTGTGATGGTTCGCTGTTTTTCGTACCTTCACAATGAATCACTGTGAAGGTTTAGTGTTAATTTTGTGGTCTCACGGTCTGACGAAAACATGTTGGTCTCACGTGAACCCAACCCTATATATATACTACTTATATATGCATTTTAACCAAAAGTCTTAATTACAAGTTTTTCAGCATGGAGTACCACTACTTTATGCATAAAATCAAGAACACTCTTAAAGACAACTTCACATGCATAGTTTACAAGCATTTGATGCATTGATTTTAAAACTGGGCAAATACCTACTAGCTCCAGCGGTCCAGCCCATGCTTATTTCAGGTGTCAGGTCTTAAGCCATACCTATTTGGCACCAGGACGTATCTCTTTGATTTCTTCTATATATTACCTTTTCTACTTTTCATAGTTTTAGGACAGACTATCTTCACGCTTCAAAGTTCAAACTAAGAATGAGAATTCAAAATTTCAAATATTCAAAATACTTCATTCTTCATGAATCAGTCTCTGGCTTTTTTTTGACCTTGCTTTCTGTCTGTTGTACGGTTTGCTGTTGCTTTCTTTGCTCTCGATCTTCAATAGAGGTAAGAGGTTTGCTCTCGATGTTTAAAGACCAACTTAGCTTTTAATGAACTGGGTTTTTGTTTCCGATGTGTTTAGGAACCGCCTCAGCCCAAGTTGGTCTCATTCTATGCAATGGGAGAAGTTGTATTGAGTTCGTTCTTGGTTAGCTGCTGGAACAGGTTTGGTATTCAACTATTATATGTCTTTGGATGTTTGTTTTTTTGATCCATCTCTTTGTAGCCCTCTGTATTTTTCTTTTTGCAATAATGGCCTATCGCCATATTGCAAAATCTTCTTATGGTCTCTTGATTGGTTGTATTGATTACTGGGGTTGGTTTCCATGTGTATATTAATCGACTCAAACAGGCTGAAAGTCTTATCAAACATAAATTGTAAGCTTTACCTGATCACCTGATTTCTTATCATTCATAAATGTTGTTGCTCGTATTGACATCCTTTATTTTCTGGACTTGCAATCAAGATCACATGTCATGAGACGATGAATATAATTGGTGAAAACATAGGCAGAAAGTCGTGAATGAAGTGAGTATTCGAGGGGCTATGGATGGTTATTTCTATATTTATTTGGGTTACGATATTTACTTCGGTGTGGATGTTGTAGCCAAATAATGTATTATGAATAGTTATTTTTCATTTTCATGTTAATATTTGGACAACAAATAAAATGGGGTAAAAGTGTGAGTTTACTGTCCAAATCAAAAACATGCTATGGGGTTGTTTCAATCTTGATATAAGATTCTAAATAGCCTTTTTTCAATCTTTATTCGTTTTACGGTCCTTGGTTGATGACTTTTACTTGGTAAGTGAGGGTGTTGACTTTTACACGGTAAACATTTACCAGGTTTAAGACACTAACCAACAATTCATTTTGATGATAAGAATTTAAAGGAAGTGATGGTGTCGTCTTTAGCCGATAAACGCTTACCGGGTAAGCATTTGGTAAATGGGCCATTTACTAAACATTTGTCCTGATAAGTGCTTAATTACCGGTTCAATTACCTTATCGAGTAAATATAACAAAGACCGAGAATCTTACCCGGAATAGGACGACAAGGATCGAGAGTATTACGCGGTAAGCGTTTACTGGGTTTAAGACGTTTACCAACAATTCATTTTGATGACCAAGAATTTACATGATAAGGTAATTGATGGTCGTGACTCTTGCCGGTAAACGCATACCGGGTAAGCGTTTGGTAAATGACCCGTAACTCTTCTTCTATCTTATCTTTACATATTTGGAATTTGCTCAAGGTGAGTCACTTATGTCATGTTAAGCTTTTCTTTATCTAAATAGAAATGCAGTTCTTTCCTGACACAAACTTGTTCCATTTTCTAATAAAACCAGTTGAGATGTTGACTTCTGTATTCAGTTCTTACCAACTGTATACCACATATCAAGTTTGTTGTAATGGTTTAACATGTAAATCATATTTAACCTACAACTTAAGTGATATGTTGAACTTTTTAATTCATAATAATAATAATAATAATAATGTATTATGACATTTAATTTGAGATTACTCAGACCATTCGACACCTGTGCCAGGTATATTGTTGATGAATTTGAGATTACTCAGACTTGAGAATGTTGGAAGAGGAAAAAATCAAATCGAGATGAAGGATAAAACGGTAGTCATAGGTTATTGGTAGTGGATTCTTTGGATAGATTTATTTGGTTAATTAACCTTTATTACCGGTATTTTCAAGGTGATGCTCTTATTATTTGTCTTTGTATTTTAATTTTCGCTTCAACAGTAAATTAATGTACAAAGTGGAAAAGTTGCTTGTTATCTGCTTGATCTATTGCAACATTGTCGTTTGTTACATTCCTGCCATCTGCATTCCATATTATTTTTGTTGAAATTAAATAATTTAATTATGGGTTTCAAATTGGTCAAAATCTTATGTCCATCCACTTTGATTCTAAGTGGTCGTTTACCCAATGTTTAATTGTTAAACGTTTACCTGTAAGAGTCAACACTTTAACTTAATTACTTGGTAAGGTTTTAGTCCATTAAAAAGACATCGTATGCAACGGTTTTCCCGATAAGTACTTACTTGGTAAGAGTCCTACATTTCACTCACCGGGTAAAACTATCGATTATTGTCATCATATTATATGCATGATTCATATGTCAAAATTTGCTGCTAGGGGTATGAATATGGTCCATTCAGCACATTATTAACTTAGAGACAAGAGGCAAAATTTTAATTTTGTAGTCTTGTAATCAAAGCAATATACTAATAAATAAGCCCTTTGATTATCAAGAAAGGGATTGTGTCGCATGTATAAGTTGAGAATAGGGAGGCACAAAGTCCTTGAGGCAAATGCCCGAAAAATGTTTGTTAGAAGCTATAGTTGTTAATAAACGACTAAACTCTTCCAAGTCTTTCAGCAAATAATGAACCTTACATCTTTTGCATCACGCTGCATTGCGCGGGTAGAGAACTAATATATATATATATATATATATAATATATGATACAAATCAAATACAAACCATGTATTTGTTGCACACATAGAAACCAATCCGCATATGTGAACAATGTGTGCATAATCTAAGATGCATATATGTTATCCCATATGAATGTATGTCCATTATATGTATATTCTTGCACGTATGCATATGCATATGTATATGTATATTTTTCACATATGCACACTGTGGTTTGTAAGATGTGCAACAAATGTAAGGTTTGCATTTTACGGAGCCACTATATATATCATTTAAAAGATAAAGATAAATATGACTATAATAAAGTAATAATAAAAACAAAAAGTTATAAAATATAACAAAGTTATAAAGAAAATCAAAAGTTACTAGATTATTAGAAATATATATATATATATATATATATATATATATATTTCTAATATAAAAGTAATAAAACATATATATAAATATGTATACGTATGTACGTAAAATAAAAAAACAAATGTTGAAGTGATGTATTGTCATTGAATTTAATGGGTACAAGTTCCAAGGCATTCAACACCTCTGTAAGGAGGTGCCATTAGCAATGTCCTGTAATAATTCAATTCTTTCTCTAAAGAATATATTTTCTATTTATTTTCATCCATATTTCAGCTGCCAATTCATATATAATTATATATAATATAACAAATCAATAATATCAAATTAATCAAGAACAAATTCTTGAAAATCCTAAAACGATAATTTTTATTAAAAGAAACCTAAGGTTTAATAAATTCGCAGCCATCCAAATGTATTAAAAAACGAAATCATAGTGGAATATATAACGATCTCGAGTCTCAAAACCATGGTCTTGAACTAGGGGTGTGCAAACAGTCGGGTCGGGAGGGTCGGTGCCGAAAACACCGAACCCGATCGGATATCGGGGTGGGGGGAGGCCACCCGAAAACCGACCGAAGTGCAAGTCGGATAATCGGGTTCGGGGCAAACGGGGTTCGGGTCAGGTCGGTCGGGTATTCGGGTTGGGATAATTTGGTGAAGAAAAGCCATTAAGCCATTAAACAGATGAAGAAAAGCCATTAAGCCATTAAACACTTATAAATTGAATTCAACTATTGAAGACTTCAAGAGTTCAAGTAGCAAATCCATTAACCCAATTAGCCAAACAGAGATGAAGAAAGATAGAAAACTTGAAAAGTACCAAATGTCCAAATGCCCAAATCTTCGGCCGAGCAAGTGAGCAATGGGTGGTGCCGTCGTGGTGGTGCCGTCGTGGACTGGTGGTGTCGGGCAGCGGTGCAGCCGTGGCCCGTGATGGTTCCCGTCGTCGCTTGCGTCGTCACTCGTCAGTGCCGTGGTTCCCGTCGTCACTCGTTGAGCGTCAAAAGTTAGGGCAATTTGATATTTGATTTAGAAATTAGAATACGATTTAGGAATAAGGGTTTAAGGTATATATATATGTTTTATTTAAAAAATTAAATTTAATTGGAATTCGGATATTTCGGGTCGGATCGGGGGGCATACCTTGAACCCAACCCGATCCAACTAACCCGAAAATAAAATCGGGGATCGGATTTCGGGTAATCGGATTTTCGGGTTGGGGATTTTCGTCCAAAACTCGGGTCGGATCGGATCGGGTAATTCGGGTTGGGCGGGTTTTGCTCACCCCTATCTTGAACGTGTAGTGAGGATGAAAAACTTGGAAGCAGTTGACCAGATATAAACATCTTCATCATTTGACACAATTCAGTCATTTCATCCTTCATAAGAACGAACTCGGATTTGGTTGAAGCAAGCTCAGACTCCGTCGAGGCAAATCTAACAAACATCTCGGTGTGGCTCAATCGACCTGCACGTCCTATGTCGTGAACATATAGAGTCACTCCTAGTGCTCGGGACCCTAGACCATCCCCAGATATATGCAAGATATATGCAGGTCTTTTACCTAAGACTTGTTGCATTATCTCTAGATCACCCGACCGTATTTTCTGTTGATTCGGTATGCCGCTTGATCTCTACCATATTCTCTTATGGACAAGAAAAATTATCTATACTACCTTATAAAGAAAATTTCATAAAAATCTTAAACTCTTAAAAACAACTCATAGCTTTAGGTACCATTTTTAATGCATAAAAGTCATAAAGTCTTAAAACAAAAGTACTACTTTGTTAAGCACAATACCCTCATTCCCTAGGCGACGAGTTGTATCACAAGATTCCATGGTCACAAATTTATCTCAGCGTGATCTGCTTCCCTCATTCCCTAGGTGACGAGTTGTATCACAAGCTTCCATGGTCTCTCCCCTCTCCCTTTTTAGTTTTTTTTCTTATTACAAGTTCGCATCATCCACACACCAAACCGGGGAAGAAAACAACGCACCCATCCCTAACCTGATGTAAGGAATTTTAATGGGTTTTAAATCATGTTTCACGCTCGTAATATGGCTATTCACTTTCTGTGTTTATTCACTATCTGCGTTTATTGCTATTTCACTGCTCTTTTTGTTTGAATTTACAGGTCTTTGGTGAAATGCGTCACTGTTGACTTCAAATCGATCTGATCACACCTTACATTCGTTCCCTGGATTCAAATCCTTCTGCATCAGGTATTACGAATCTGGTTTTAGGTTTTATTACGAATTTGATTAGGATTTTTTTATTTGTTTATTACGAACCTGAATGTGGTTCCGGGTTTTTAAGCATCCTCTGCATCTAGTTTGCGAACTTGAACTTGGTTTGGGAATCTTTGTGTGTGATTCTGAAGTTGTTTTTGAATTTGGTACTGTAATTAGTGGCCTCTATATTAATTGACAAATACTTTCTTTGTATTTGTGTTTGAAGGCTTTGGAGACCTCAAATTATGCCGAAATAAAAATGATAATACTGCAAGTATTGCTTTTTTATACCTTTTCAATGTGTTACTTATATCACATGATGTAAGTTTTGGGTGATGGAAGAAACCTAGACAAAAAAATGTAAGCCAAAAACCTCTTTTTGAAGGTGAACCATAATCCAATCATTTTCCATGACAATTTCATCTTCACGAATGACCGTTCAGTTATATTACACTTCATTTCTTTCACAACTTGTGTTTTACTCTAGATGATCGACACAAGTATACACTTTGATGTGCTTAAAATTATTTTTAATTTTTTTTATTTGATTGGATTACAACTAATATTGTTATGGCATGAAAGAATTATGTTTGGCACAGTGTTAGCAACTAACTAAAGGAAAGAAATATGGTTGGGTTTTGATCATGTATCCAATTCAATTTAGCTTTGCTTAGTTTGTTAGTATTTAGTGTAACAACTTTTTTTCAATATATCTAAAAAAGTTTCAAAATTACTTATTTGGTACTCATTTTCTCATCATTTAATAATTTAACATCAGAAGGGTACTATCAAAATGGGTAAAAGTAGGAAATCTTGTAACTTTTTACATTAGATAAGAAATTTTCAAACTCTTTTACATTGGTTCAGTTACACCAATAGGAACTAAAACAAACTTCTTTGCATTTTGCCCTTCTCTTGCAGAGTTATGCAGAACATTGGAATACGAGTTGAAGAAGCTCATAAATCATACGGTCCTTGCAAAATGTGAAGATCAGTGATTAATGTGTGTTTACATATATTTAATATGAAGATGGGTAACTACTACTACTAATTAGTATGTATGTGGTGTGGTTAACAAATTATGTGGATATAGTTGAATGGGAAGAAGTATATTAAGCTATATGCATCATTTATCATGTATGCTGCTGCTGCTGTAAGCCATGCCATGCCATGGTGAGATTAGATGTGATCATTTGCAGCAATCACTTATATTAGGTAGGTATTGGAATAGAGATGCTTTAGCATTGGACATATTAAATATGTCATCAACCTATTGTTATGGATGAATCACTCAAAGTTCCTTTGCATTTCATTTTATTGCAAGATTTTAGGCTCCAAATGCTGGAGTTCTATATCAACCATATACATGAACATCAAAATATGTATATGTACAACTGACACAAGTGCTTCAAATGATATATAAACATGTCGTTCTACGCTTAAAAAAGAGGCAATTAAAATGTGGAAAATGGCACAAAATGATACGGAGTCGTTCTTTTATTAGCTGATAAATAGTAAATGAATTGTAACAGTTGATATAAAGAAATCATTTTGTTTCATTCATGTGTGGAAATCTGATAGATCATTTGCAGCTCACCCTTTACATAACCCACTTTTCCATGGTCTTCAGGAACATTTTCATCTCATGACATCCTGAAATCGGCTATGAGTGCCATGTCTTTCGCGACTGATGTTCTTTTTGTCATGTCGTCTCCTTCAAATGGTAACATTTGAAACCGTTCGAATTTACTTGAATGTTATTGTAACCTAAATTGGTTTATTTATCAATTTTTATAATGACCTCTTTTAGTTTTAGCATCATTATCTTGATCATTTGGGGAAGCTGAATGATGAGAAATAACTGCGTTCTAGGTAGGGAAATGCTGCCAATCTATAAAATTCTTTGCCGGTTATGCAAAGGTATCGATTAGGATATGTTTCGATTTGATTGAATCAAACTAACACTCGTGATCTCGCAAACATTTGGACATTGTAGTTTCAAAACTTGTTGAGATTAAGGCATTCCACAACACAGATATTTGATCGATGATCAATTATTTTATTAAGTTATGTGATTAGTCAAATTGTGTATTATTTTAAACGTTTAAGACAAGGAATCGGTTGGGACCTAAGCGGATCTTGAATCGAGTACAAACGTTCTATAAATTTGAAAAATATACAACAAAATGTTGTTTCAGTTTCAAAATGCATAGTAATTCTGTGACATTATGTGGTTGTTTTGGTCCCAAAGGGGTTATACAAGTTTGTAGAAGGGGGGGTTGAATACAAACACACAATTTTTATCTTTCTAAATTGTTTATTGATATAAATCAAACAATTTACAGTTTGTTGCGGAACAAGATTAAGGAATAAACCTAATCTAAACAAACTATGAGAACACTAAGATTTCTTCCACTAGAAATAGAGATAAAGAAAATCAAGAACACTAAGGAGAGTATTCTATCACACAGTAAGTTCAGCGAGAATAGAAAATGGGCGATCTTCAAGAAATGAAGTAGGGTTTACTTTATATACTGCATGCATTTAATGCACAACAGTACACCTTTACACGTGGCAGCCTCTGGTTGGTTGCATGTTTTGACTTCAGTAGACAACCTAGTGGCCGCGTGATGAATAGTGTAAGATCAGAGTTGGTTGTACGATTCTGGACAAAAGGGATGTCCGTTCTGACAAAATCGTACGGAGGCGTGCAAGGGGATAAGACAAAAGTTGCTTGTAGAGGAGGCTTCATGATCAGCGTTCGCTGAATGATTCTTTATCAGCGAATGATAAAGTTCAGCGTTCGCTGAAGTCTTCTACTTGAAACTTCACGTTGAGTGGACAAGTCTTGGCTTCGCTGATATCCGCATCAGGTCACTAGTAGACTAATTAGTCGCTGGTTATTTGGCTTGATCTTCGACTTCAGCATAGAACATGGTTGAAGTGAATCTTGTCTTCAGGGATCATAAGTAAACAACATAAACTATCAGCGATCATCAGTGAGACTGAACAGGCTCAGGGCTCATTGATGAGCAGTGTTCGCTGAATGCATAAATTTAAAGCGTATGTTTTCATCAGCGATACTAAACATACTTAGTATATTTTCTTTGATGACAAAACATTAATACATATTGTCTACTTACAATTTTCACTAAGTGTTTCTCAGAGTCATTATCAAATCACTAGGGTTTGGATCAACAATCTCCCCCTATTTTATGATGACATAGCAATAAAGGAAAATTTCTAAGTAAGAAAACATAAGGATAAAAAGGACTTATAAAATACTTGTCTCGTTTACTGTTTTCAGGGATCTTTTTAAGTACCGATGGAGTAAAGTACATTCACTTAAAGTTTTCATTAACTTCGTAGAGATTACAAGGGGAAGTGAAAAAAATTACATGTACAGTGAATTAAAATTTACAAGTACAAAAAGTTACAAGTTGATAAAAGATAGAAGAATTACAAAGGAATCCTATCAGCTAATCAGGTTCATTCTTGGCAAGAAGTTCATCAAGAGTATTTGATTCAGGGACCATCCAATTAGGTACTTTCACTCCATGTTCCCTTCTTTTCTTGGCTTCTTTGTAGATCAAGGGCTTCATGAAGTGTCCGAGCAGGTCTTCTCTGAATCCACACCAGTAGATGAGATCTCTGAGCTGTTCGATAGGAATGATGGCTAGCTCAGGGATGCGTTGAAAGCATTTGCGTCCGGTGCAGTCAATGAAGTAAATGCCATAAGGTTCGCTGACAACCTTTCTAGGGATGAAGTCTTCACCAGGGGGCAGAGAAATATCGAGCGCTGATAGATCAGGATCAGGGCCAAGGACAGCTTCTTGTGAGAACTCGATGTCGATTTCATTTCGTATAGAAGGACTTGAAGCTGAGGGTTTCTTCTTTTTCTTTGCAGTAGGCCTTCTATTTTAAACTGGAGGAATAGGAGGGATATCAACGTGTAGGACCCAAAATCAAGCAACAATCAAGAATACTCCATAGAAAGTAGAATAGAGATGGACATGAAGAACAATTTATTGAATGATCTCTATTCATATGATTGAAATACAATGGAGGGAGAAATTGAACGTACAAAGCTCTCACAAATCTTACTGTGTATTCTCTCTAATGTCTCAAAGTCTAAAATGACAATGTAAGCCCAAGACACCTATTTATAGGTCCATATTACAAGACATGGGCCCAAGCCCATTTAACTCTCATCAAACTCCCAAAGCCCAAAAGACTAATAAAGCTAATTACAATACATTTGACTTTCATTGACTTTACATGGACTTTATAAAACTTTCTATATATTTGGGGCTTTCTAGACCCAACAATCTCCCCCTAAAGTTTTATAAAGAAAGCATCTTCAAATGATCTCCCCCTTGATTTCTTTGAAAACTTTGATGTTGCATATCTTCACGCCTTGCAAATCTATCCAAGCTCCCCCTCAGAATTTACTCTTCTTCTTCACAAATTACAACTTTAAAATCGAATCCCATGTGCAATAAGCTCGACTGAAACAACCTCAGTTTATAATAAGGAATTCGTCCTTGAAATTTGAGTTGTATGATCATTAAGCTCAAGAGCTTAATCCATTAAGATCATAGGAGGGAGTGTCTTCATACACTTCAATAACTCAGCTTGGATCCACAAAAAAATAGAAGACAGAACATCTTTCTGAAAGTTGGGAGAAATATCGTGAAAAACTTTGCTTCGGTCCAGCAGCTATACACTGACTTCGACACAGAATCTGACAAATAAGCACATTGATTCAGAACAAACTCAAAACATGAAAAGTGTTCATCTGTGTCTTAGGAATTCAGCGCATCTGAAATCTTCAAATTTGGAGCTTTGAGGAGGAAGTTCTGATCAAAATACGACAGGTGCGCAAAGCTGTTGAAAAATTCTGAAATGCACCTTTACTCAGAAAAATACTAAGTAAAATTTCTGAGAAGACTACTCAGACCTCTGAGTAAGTCAATCAGATATCTGATCCTTAAAGAAATTTTTTTTTTAAAAATATTCTAAGTCTGAAAGTTCTGACTCTTCACGATAAAGTTCTGACTTTTAGAGTCAGACTTCTGATTAAGCTTCGACAAAGTTGTTCTGAACCATCATTTGACTTCTGAATTCAATGACAAACTTCTGAATGGTCTGAATATGATCGATTGCATCTGAAGGAGACTAAATATAAATCTGATCCCTCTTGATCAGGAATCTGAATAGCCACAACCACAACTCTCGTACATCTTTGAATAGTTTCTGAACTCCAAATCAGAATTCTGAGTATTGAAGTCAGATTTCCGAATACACACGATCAATTCTGAACAAATTCAATTCTGATTACATTGTATCCGACTCTTGAACTGATCTATTAGTTTTGTTTACCATCAAACTACATCTGAACTTGCACTCTTTCTGTTTCAATTTAACAAGAACAACCGCAACTTTCTGTTTTCTGTTTTAGAACTCAACAACGGCTATCTTTTCAACTTTCTGTTATGAACCAACAGCTTTAATTTTCTGTTTAACAGCAACAAAACAGCAGCAAATTTTCTGGACAGTTCCAACAGCAAAGAACTTGCTGTTTTGACAGCAAACATCATTGATTTTCTGAATTTTCAGCTCCAAACAGCACCAAACTGTTTTGACAGCAAGCAAACAGCACCAAACTGTTTTGACAGCAAGCAAACAGCACCACACAACAAGCTATTATGCGCTCACAACACCGAATAAGCTGTCAAATTAAGACTTTCTGAACTTGCTGTTTTGTACGGCTTTCTGTGGACAGCACTAATCTATTTTGAGCTCTAATAACAACCAACATAACTCTTCCAATTTTCTAAAATCCAGATTCAACAAAAAATAAAATCTGAATTGCCTTTAGTCTCGGATCAGAATTCTGAACATTGAATTCAGAAATCTAAATACTCATGATCGAAATCAGAACTTCTGAATTAACACAAAAGTAAACTCTTGAAAACTTCAACATCGAATTCACTTTGAAATCCTCCAAATGAAATAAATGCTCACAAACTTGATTTGATGTAGACGAACAAATCGATCTCCTTATATCTTCTTAGAACAAAGATTGCAGAAACTTAAGTTTCTGATTGATCACTTCAGAAAGTTAAGTTTAGTCAATCGAAGATCCAAAAATAGTTTCAGATCTGACTTTGAACAATTAACACATCATCAAACTTTTCTCAGACAATTCATCGAGCATTTGGCGTGCAGAAACTGATTTAGAAGTAGATCAAGAACATATAACTTCTTTTCTTCATCAAGAACCATCAAGATCTATAAAATCTTCCTCCAAAACTTAAAATCAATCTTCAGGATGAAAGAAATCACAGAATATTACCTTGAATTGTAGCACACGATTAAGAACGATCTTGAATCACCAAATCTTGAAACTAGATCTTGAAATCTTGAATTGTTGCAAAAATGATCGTATCGAATTAAAATTGATTCGATGTGGCTCTGATACCAATTGTAGGACCCAAAATCAAGCAACAATCAAGAATACTCCATAGAAAGTAGAATAGAGATAGACATGAAGAACAATTTATTGAATGATCTCTATTCATATGATTGAAATACAATGGAGGGAGAAATTGAACGTACAAAGCTCTCACAAATCTTACTGTGTATTCTCTCTAATGTCTCAAAGTCTCAAATGACAATGTAAGCCCAAGACACCTATTTATAGGTCCATATTACAAGACATGGGCCCAAGCCCATTTAACTCTCATCAAACTCCCAAAGCCCAAAAGACTAATAAAGCTAATTACAATACATTTGACTTTCATTGACTTTACATGGACTTTATAAAACTTTCTATATATTTGGGGCTTTCTAGACCCAACACAACGGCTGATGTTACCATGTCGATCTGCCTGTTTAGAGCTTTCTTGACAAAGGATTTGTAAGTTGATCGCGACCGTTGAGTGGCTATACGCATCTCCAACCATTCAGATAAACCAAGTTGATCAAGCCACGAAGTGTAGATAGTTTCCTTGTGACCATTTTCCCTGATAATCTGAATATCGACGATTGGAACATCATTGAGTGTTCTTCCCCAATGTTGACGGTTTTAATTCTGGAGGCATGATGTCAAAAATGACATCTCTCCTTGCACCAGACTACAGTGGAGTCAAAGACCTTGGTTTTCTATTCTCTGATCTTCTTGGCGTCGTTCCAAAGCTTTCGCTGAATAGAGACATGAACCTTCTTCAGGGCAGGGTCCTTGACTGAACGTTGAACGAGTTCTAAGGCATATTCTTTATCTTTTTCTTCAGCCTTCTTTCGTTCAGCCAGGAGTTTTTCAGCTTTGAAAGCCTCAGCGATTTCGTTGTTTGATAACATCTTCAGGTGTGGAGGGACAATACGCTGATCTTCTAGATTTTGGATCCTCGTTACTCTTTTTCTTTTTACGTCTTCACTTGGTATTTGAGGAACCAAGGAAGGTCTTTTTCGGTGCGAGAGCAGCTCTTCTTCTTCTTCTTCTTCTTCTTCAAAAACGTCATTGGTCGAGTTCAGGACTGAGATTATTTCTTGATCATCAGCTCTGGACGCTGGGATTATTGCGAGGTTGTCGAGAAGAGCTTCAGCTTGAACCTCAAGCAGGGGAGAGGACTAGCTGAAACAAAACGATCACAGAAGTAATATCATTTAGGAGAAGAGATAGAGAAAGGATGTGTTTAAGTGTTTAGAGGTTTGAGTGAGAGTAGGATAGTTATTGAGAACGGGTAGAGGAGGGATGCAGTGTAAGGGAAAAGAATGTAACAAAACTGACAAACTGGCTTCTTGAGGAGAATATCCAGGTTGTCCTCAGCGAGGCCTTTATTTTTTCCTTGATCGGCCGCATTCGCTGTGGGTTTGGTTTTGGTCCCCTCCCCTGGTTCCTTTATAACAACTCCCTTCTGAACAGGGATTCTGGGTTGCTTTCGCTGGAAAACGAAGCCTTCATCGTCATCATCATCATCATCATCATCATCATCTTTTGGTGATGAAGATGATTAGTTGTCTTTTAGGTCAAGGTCTTCATCTTCTTCATCGTCATCTTCCTCATCATCCTTTGAGGATTCAACAAGCGTAGGAGAGTTGGCTTGTTCGTCGAAATGCTCCCCCTCAGAATTAGAGGGACTTCCTTCGGTTCCCTCAGGGTTTTCATCTCCCTTGAGGTTTTTCAGAAGTATCCTCCCCCTCAGAAACATGGGGAAGGTCTTCACCTTTGTCCTTCTCCCCCTCTTCCTCATGTTGGAAGGGTGAGGTAGTAGCGTTGGTAGTAGCAGCAACTACCTGTTCAGTATTCCTATCTTCTGGGCCAGGAATTACTGAACGGTTTCAACCGCTGCTAATATGTCTTCCAGGCCAGATATAGATGGGGTTGTCTTCACGATGTGCTCCACTGCCTTTTCCAAGTTCTCTCGATCTAGCTGAGAAAAATGAGACAAAGCAACAGTGGGAGGATTCAGGCGGTCGAGGATTTGTTGCAGTAGAGTGTTGGAGGAGCCAACCTTTTGAGCGAGATCACTCACCCCAGCCTTCATGTTGGTCCCGAAGGCCTATACAAGTTTGTAGAAGGGGGGGGGGGTTGAATACAAACACACAGATTTTACTTTTCTAAATTGTTTATTGATAAATCATTAACAATTTACAGCTTGTTGCGGAAACAAGATTAAGGATAAACCTAAATCTAAACAAGTTGGAACACTAAGGTTTCTTGCACTAAGAGATATAAGGAAATTACTAATAATAACCTATCTTGAGATAAGAGATTGAACTTGTCCAGAGTTAGCAAGTTACTTCAAATAAAGTGGGTTCATCTCTTTATATACTGCATGCATTTAATGCAAGTCAGTATATACTTTACACGTGTCATCAGCTGGTTGGTTGCATGTCATTGACCTTGGTTGACAACCTTAGTAGCCGCATGGATGAACAGTGTAGTATCAGAGTGGTTGTACAATTTCAGACAGTCGGAGGTTCTTTTCTGACATTTCGTACGGAGTCGTGCAAGGGTGGTTAAGACAAAAGTAATTTGTACGGAGGACTTCATGATCAGCTTTCGTTGATTCAGCGATCTATCATTTCATATCAGCGAATGATAGAGTTCAGCGATAGCTGAAGTCTTGTACTTGATACTTCACGTTGAGTGGACAAATCTGAGTCTTCACTGATCCGCATCAGTTCATTAGGAGACTTGTCGCTGGTTCTTGAGCTTGATCTTCGACTTCAGCGTAGAACCTTTGTTGACGTGAAACTTGTCTTCAGGGATCATAAGTAAACAACTAACTTATCAGCGATAATCATAATGACTGAACAGACTCAGAGCATTTATGACGAACAGTTTCGCTGAATGTTTAATTTAAAGAGCGAGAGTTCCTATCAGCGGTACTGTAAGATCTTAGTACTTATCAGCGATAGTGAAACTCTGATACATATTGTTTACTTACAATTGTCACTAAGTATATAAGAGAGGGTCATTATCAAATCACTGAGGGTTTGGATCAACAAAATCCCCCTATTTGATTATGACATAGCAACAAAGAAAATTGCTATTAAATGAAAACATAAGGATAAAAAGAACTCATAAAATATTTGTCCCTTTTACCGTTTTCTGGGATCTTTTCAGTACTGATGGAGTTAAGTACATTCGCTGAAATCTTTCTTTAAAACTTTGAATCAGGATACAAAGAGAAATGAAAAGATTACAAGTACAAGCGAAATAAATTACAAGTATAAAAGAATAACTGATACAATAGAGAAAAGGCGATCATATCAGCTTATAAAGGTTCTTCCTTAATGAGAAGTTCATCAAGGGTCTTTGATGTGGGGATCATCCAGTCAGGGACATCTTCTCCTTGATTCTTTTTCTTCAGAGCTGCTTCAAAAATCAAGGGCTTCAGGTGTCTAGCTTTGATGTTGCGTCTGACTTCACACCAGTATACGAGATCTCTGAGTTGTTCGATGGGAGCGATGTCTAGCTCAGAGATACGTTGAAAGTGATGATTTCCATAGTAGTCTAAAAAGAATATACCATAGGGATCACTTACAACTGTGCCAGGAATGAATGTTTCTCCAGGAGGTAGAGAGGTGTAAAGCATTGAGAGATCGGCATCAGGGCCAACAATTTCAGCACGAGAGAAACCAATGCCCGTTTCATTCCGAATATGAGGACCTGAATCAGAGGCTTTCTTTTTCTTATCAGGGACTTTTCTTGGTTGAGGAAGAGTAGGAGGAATATCCACAACAGATGAAAGCAGGTCGATCTGTTTGTTTAAGATCTTCTCGACATGGCTTTTGAACTTTGAGCGCAATCCCTGAATGGCTAATTTTGTTTCTAACCATTCAGAGAGACCAAACTTTTCTAAGGTAGCAGCATAGAAAGTTTGCTTGGTTTTGTCATCTCTGTAAACGTCCACTTCAACAACAGGAACTTCAGCATACAGTCTTCCTCTGATGTTTGCCTTGACGATTTTGGATGGTCTAGATCGATAGGTCAGCATTTGTTTAGCCCATTCCAAAGTCGTATCAGAGACCTTAGTCTTTTCTCTAACGATCTCTTGAGCATCATCCCATAGCTGACGTTAAACATCAATGGGAACACTTTTCAGCTTGGGGTCTTTTATTGATCGTTGAGTAAGTTTGATGGCGTATTCTCTGTCTTTTTCTTCAGCTTCCTTTCTTTCAGCGAGTAGGCGTTCAGCTCTGAGGTGTTCCTGGTATTCAGCTTTGGAAATTCTGAACTTTGGAGGAACTGAAGGAAGTTGATCACGCCTCAGAATGATTCGCTGATCCTCGAAGCGCTTTATTATCTCCTCTCTTCTTTTCTGATCCTCTTCACTTAGCTTTTGAGGAGCTAAGGAAGGTCTGCCTCTGTGCGAGAGTAGCTGTTCTTCTGGTTCATCAGTCTCAGAGATTAAATCTAAGACTGGGATTATTTCTTCAGCAGCAGCTGGTATTATTGAAGTCGCAGTTGTGGAGCCTTCAGCGAAATCCTCAAACAGGGGAGAGGACTAGCTGAAACACAGCGATCTTACAAGTAAGAACTTAGGTAGAATCAGATAGAGAGAATTGGTTCAAGTGTATAGGCTTGGGTAAAGGAACTGATAGTGTATGATAGAGGAGAGATGGAGTGAGAGATGATTAGTGTACCTAACAAACCGGCTTTTCAAGCAAGATCATCAGATTGTCATCTTCAGCGACACTTTAGCCTTTGCCTTTCTCAGCTCCAGAGGCTGAGGGCTTTGTCTTTGTCCGCTCCCCTGAAGGTTCATTTATCGAGATTCCCTTAAGAGCTTTGAACTTTTGAGCAAGTTTGACGATAAAGAAGTCATCGTCATCTTCGTCATCATCATCATCATTCTTTGGAGAAGAAGATGGTTCATCATCAGGGATGTCGACGGCTTCATCATCTTCTGCTTCAGATTCAGTTTTCTCAGCTTCTTCTTCGAGTTGCTCCCCCTCAGATACAGAGGAGAGCTTCTCGGTTTCCTCAGGGTTTTCATCTCCCTGAGGTCCAGCGGTGGTTTCTTCAACATCCGTCTTCTCTCTCCTGATAGATTCATCATGGGAAAGGTCGGCGCTCTTGGCGAGATCTTCAGCGCTCTTCTCCCCCTCTTTTTCATGATGACTGGGGGAGGAATGGCTTGATTCAGCAGCGTTGGTAGGTTCTCTGTCTTCTTGGCCAGAGAGACCTACACAAACTTCAATCTTTGCTAATCTGTCTTCAAGGCCAGAAATAGAAGGATTGATCTTCCCGAGCTCAATGCGATCTGCCGCTGTAAAGTGTTCAGATTCAGGGACAGGGGCAGGAGCAGGAGCAGGAGTATTCACCTTGTGCAGCAGCTGTTCGATCATAGTCTTCATCGAACCAACGTCAGTCTTTACAGATCTTAAGTCAGTATTCAGAGTGTTGACATTTGTCTTCACAGCAGACATATCTCCCTCTAGTGTTCCAACCGATGTCTTCAGCGTTGTTACCTCGCTGGACATGGACGAAACTGAGTTTTTGAGAGAGGTGTAGTCTATGTAGATATCAGCGAGCACCTTGGCGAAGTCGCTGAGAGTCTTATCAACTTGCTTCATGTCATTAGTGGAAGCCTTCTTCTCTACCACCGTTGTCAGTTTGTTCAGATTCTCTCCAGAGTTTGTTACAGCTGTAGAGTTATTGGAGAGAGTAGTGGTGAGACCTGTCAGCTTTGTCTCCATGGACTTCAGAGAGGCGTTGATATCTCCCAAATTAGGACCTGTAACATATAAAAACTTGTGAACAGAGGAAAGCTCAGAAGTTTGGGGTTTAGTCACAGTGTTTATGGGTTGTTGTTTACCTGCAGGAGGATTGGTGAATTCATCGAAATCACGGGTTCCTGAGTAAAGTTCCATGTCATCTTCAAAAGTGCCCATTGATTTTTCTGCAGGTCCTGTCTTCATCATTCCTGGAGAATCAGCTTTATGTTCCGAGGAAATGATGGCAGCTCCAGCTAGATCTGGAGTAGAGACCAAATGAGTGGAGGGAGGAGCGAAGGATAATAATGCGGGTTGGGTTATGAATTCAGCGTTGGATTCGCTGACAATCACTTCATCAGTCTTTTGAGAGACTGAAGGAGGTTGGGTCGGTTCCAAGTTTGTAACTTCAGCGTTTAGAGACGCCGAAGTTTGGATAAAAGGGATGGCTTGTTCAGGTGTGGCAGAGCGTACCACTGAACGTTCCTTCAGCTCTGCAGAAAGAGCTGAGGAGTCTTCAGCATGAGATTGCTGGGGTTGCTCCTTTGTTTTCTTGATCCTTTTAGAATCAAGTGGGGTAGATGAATGTTTCCTTTTCTTAGGAGAGGATTTTGTGGCCAGGGTATCAGCGATGGGTATTGTCGCTGAAGGAGCCACAGAAGTAGAAGAAGAAGGGTTGAGAAGAGTTAAGAGGGTAGAAAGACGTACCTCATTTTCAACAGGTTTGAAGTCGAGTACCTTAGGGCCAATCTGAGAGAGTTTCAGATCGCCCTCTTGCGGGTAGCTGTCCTTCAGGCCATATTGAAAGATAGCGCTGATAAATCGGGGGTAGGGAACCCAAGCAGGCCTGTCAGCGGCAGAGTCTACTCTTTGCAGCAAGTCAGCATAGATGAGAGATGCCCAGTCAATGTGTAGACCTTTCAGCAGAGCGTATCCCATAGCTTGCTGAGGTTGAGCGGCTTGATCAGAAGAGCCGGTCTTGGCAGTCATGCAGCTGATAAGGTGAGCGAAGATGAAGTTCATCTCGCTGGGCATTTTCGATTTCTTCAGCAGTGTTAGCTTCTTCTCAGGCTTCTTGTCTCTGCCCATTTCCCATACATAGCCCATTGCATCAAAAAATGCAATAAGAGCTTCTTTGTCAGTGATCTTCTTATGGTCAGGGAAAGGAACAAAAGGTTTTTCCTTTGTAGCGATGGGAAAGTTCAGAGCTTTGCGAATGATGGCGGGTGTGATCTTTATCGTGCCATATTCAGTATCGCAGAGGATACAATCAACTGTTTTGGAGGGATCTTTGGCGGATGGTAGCTGAGAGTGTCTGGCAGAGTACCAGAACTGAGATAGTAGCAGCTGACTTGCAGGGGGTGAAATGGTCAGGGCTGTTGAAATGCAGCAATTCTTCAGGAAATTCACAGCACCAGTCAGATGTGTGACTTGCTTTCGAGGAGGAAACTCGAGAAGCGCAGAAAGGTTGTTTATCTTAGTCCAGTCTAGTTGATCAAGTTTGAACTTGACTTGTGGTGCCTTGAGGATTTCCACTTCCTCAGAGTCAGCGGAGATGTTCTCAGCGGTAGCAGGAATGTCAGACGAGGCCATTTCTCTGTATTAACAGTTCAACCAAAGATGTTAACAAATACGAATAATCTTAACATGGAAAGAATTTCCAATAAGATGTTTCGAATTTTATTCATTTCATTCAGACAAAATGTCTTAATGAAGATTAGGGTTTTTCTTGATTTTGAAACAAAATGTAAAACCCATTTTCTTGTTTTCCAGTTTTCTATGAAGAAATAGATTCTGGAAACGAATGAAGAACAAGTTTAAGATTTTGCATTTAAACTTGAAGAACAACCATGAAATGGTTGTGTTCATAAAACCACGAAAGAAAATGATTTCATTTTACGAAGTTCTTTTGTTTGATCTTGTTAAAACAATGAGAAGATCAGAAACAAGTTATACGCATTCGGTAATAAATAAGAACATATTAACCTTGATGTTTGATGAAGAAGATGATGAACAGTTCTTGAAGTTTCGAAATCACAAATGCAATAGTGAATTATTTCTTGCGGAGGAAGATTGCTCGCGTAAAAGAAAAATATAAACTAAGAATTTGTTTATATAGAGATTTTAGAAAGAGAAAATCTTGAGCGGGGAAAGATTTTCATCATGACACGGACACGTGTTTGTATTTGATTGGAAGTATGAACGAGACGTGCAAACGTGTGTCAGGAAGAGAAAACGTGCCGGGGTTTATCCGTTGCAATGACGTCACAACTCTCCTTTCATATTCTTGGTTGTCTCTGAGGTTTTGAAAAACTCAGAGATACTTTTGAAAACATGAAGTACTGAATGAAAATATTCAGTGAAGGTTTTAAGAAATTTCAAAAATATCGATGTTAAGGAAGAGATATTCAGCGATGCATTTTGTTTTGAAATCTTGCATTTTCATGCGATTGTCAGAGAGAGAACATACCTTGATATCAGTGAATCAAGTTTATTCAGAGAGAAGATGATAGAATGGGTTATACAAGTTGATTTTATCCTTTCGCTGATTAATGTGAATCGCTGAAGTTTTTATCCTTCAAGGTTCAGCATTCCAAGCTCGCTGATGAGAAAGTTGGATCTTGTCTCATCAAGAGGTTTGGTAAATAAGTCAGCTAACTGATAATCAGTTGGGATAAAATGAAGTTCTATATCACCATTCATCACATGATCTCTGATAAAATGATATCTGATTTCTATATGTTTGGTCTTTGAATGTAGTACTGTATTGTTTGCTATAGCGATGGCACTTGTGCTGTCGCAATAGATTGGAATTTTGGAGAGCTGAAGATCATAGTCTAGTAGCTGATTTCTCATCCACAAGACTTGAGAACAACAGCTTCCAGCAGCTACATATTCAGCTTCAGCTGTGGAAGTGGACACTGAATTTTGCTTTTTACTTGTCCAACTTACCAGCTTTCCACCCAGGAGCTGACATCCTCCTGTGGTGCTTTTCCTATCCATTTTGCAACCTGCAAAATCACTATCTGAATAGGCGGTTAGATCAAATCCTGAATCTTTGGGATACCAAAGACCTAAATTCGCTGTACCCTTAAGATATCGAAAGATTCGCTTTACAGCTTTCATATGAGATATCTTAGGTTCAGCTTGATATCGTGCACACAAGCATGTTGCAAACATAATATCGGGTCGGCTAGCTGTAAGATACAATAGTGAGCCGATCATCCCACGGTACATCGTGACATTGACAGGAACACCCTTAGTGTCCTTATCAAGTGTCAGCGGTGGTGCCATAGGGGTTTTCATAGCTGAACTTTCAGTTAAGTCGAATTTCTTCAGCATATCTTTAACATATTTTCCCTGATTTATGAAAGTTCCTTTCTCAGTTTTCTTAATCTGAAGACCAAGGAAATATGTTAGTTCACCCATCATGCTCATTTTATACTCATCTTTCATTCTATCAGCGAAACGAGTACAAAGCTCAGGGTTAGTAGAACCAAATATAATGTCATCAACATATATTTGAACTAAAATGATATGACCTTTCACTTTTCTAAAAAATAGAGTTTTGTCAATCTTACCTCGCTCAAATTTTTCAATATGGAGATAAGTGGAAAGAGTGTCATACCATGCACGTGCAGCTTGCTTCAAGCCATAAAGTGCCTTATCCAGTTTATAAACATAACCTGGACGCTTAGAATATGAGAATCCTGGAGGTTGTTCCACATACACTTCTTCATTCAGCTTTCCATTCAGAAACGCTGACTTAACATCCATCTGATGTACTTTGAAGTTTTTGTGTACAGCATATGCTAAGAATAGACGAATAGATTCAAGTCTTGCTACAGGAGCAAATGTTTCGTCATAATCTATACCTTCCTCTTGTCTGTATCCCTGAGCAACAAGTCGAGCTTTGTTGCGGGTTACAGTACCATGTTCGTCCAACTTATTTCGATAGACCCATTTAGTGCCTATTACTGTTTTATCAGTTGGTCTCCGAACAAGTTTCCAAACTTTGTTTCTTTCGAATTCAGTCAGCTCTTCTTGCATGGCGCTGACCCAGTTTGGATCTTTGAGGGCATCGTCTACTTTCTTTGGTTCAGTTAGTGAAATAAAATTTACAAATAAACAAATATTACCTGCACTTTGTCGAGTCTGAATCCCAGCGTTTGGATCACCAAGAATTTGATCAATTGGATGATTTATAGTCCATCGCTGAGCCGGAGCGTGAGACGCTGACTCAACTTGAACTTGAGGAGCGGAAGATGAAACTTCAGCGACGTCAGGAGTATCAGCCAAGAGAGGAATGGATGCAGTTGTCATTATATTCACTGATTGCTGAGAAGTAGATGGAATGTCTGAGACATTTGGTTCAGCGTTAGGTATAGTGTTTATAGGAACAGCTGAGACCCAAGAAGTTTCAGCTTCACTTTTCTGCATATTTGGAATGATAGGACTATCATCTTCTACTGGATGAGCATTAGTGGGAATATCTTCTGAATCATCAAGATGAGAAAACATCCATTGATTCAGTTCTTCAGTATCAGCGGACGGTCTAGAGTTCGCTGAACGGGATTCGTCAAACGTGACGTGAATAGTTTCTTCAACAGTTTGTCTTCTACGATTGAAGACTCTGAAGGCTTTGGAACCTGAGGAGTATCCAAGAAAGATTCCATCATCAGCCTTAGGATCAAACTTTCCAAGTGCATCTCTGTTGTTCAGTATAAAACACTGACATCCAAAGATGTGAAGAAAGCTGATTGAAGGCTTTCTCCCATGAAAGAGTTCATAGGCTGTCTTTTTGAATCTTTTAACTATCAGCGACCTGTTTTGCGTAAAACAAGCAGTGTTGACAGCTTCTGCCCCAAACTGAGTAGGCAGGTGAGAATCGCTGAGCATTGAATGTGCAACTTCAATAATTGTTCTATTTCTTCTTTCAGCGACTCCATTTTGTTGCGGTGTTCTCACTGAAGAAAAGTTGTGAGAAATACCCTTACTCTCAAGGAAGGAAACAAGAGAACTTTTTTTGAATTCAGTCCCATGATCACTCCTTATTGAGCGAACGGTCAGATTGTTCAGGGTTTCCATCTTCCGAACAAAATTGATGAGTTCTTCAGGGGTGTCACTCTTAGAACGGAGAAACATTACCCAAGTGAAGCGAGAGAATTCATCAACTATGACCAGCGTATATTTCTTTCCAGCGATGGATTGTTTGTTAACAGGGCCAAACAAATCCATATGGAGTAGTTGTAGAGGAGATGACACTGAAGAAACTTGCTTTGATTTAAAGCTTGCTTTGGTCTGCTTCCCTTTTTCACACGCTGAACATAACGACTCTTTGGCGTATGAATGCTGAGGTAGACTAGTGACTAACTCTTTTGAAGAAAGAGTGTTCAGTGTCTTGAAATTTAGATGAGATAGCCTCTTATGCCATAGCCAGTTGACATCAGATGACGCCTTTGAGAAGAAACAGGAGTTCTCAGTGGTTGTAGAGTCCATGTTTATTACATAAACATTTTCCAAACGATAACCGCTGAGAGCTATCTTCTCCTTTTTGTCAGAGACAAAGCAGGATTCCTTAGTAAAGATTACTTTGTTATCCATGTCGCAAAGCTGACTGATGCTTAGAAGATTATGCTTCAGCCCTTCAACATATGCGACTCTTCTGAAGGAGGTTGTACCATTTGAAAGTACACCATACCCTCGGGTATGTCCTTTTCCATTTCCACCGAAAGTCACAGAGGGACCCTTCTCTTCTTTGTATTCAGCGAGCAGGCTTTTCTTTCCAGTCATGTGTCTAGAGCATCCGCTATCAAGATACCAGATACCCTTCTTAACCTGAATAGCAGATGTTGAAGTGGAGGGAATGTCTGAACTTTCTTCCTCTTCTTCAATCTTGGCCATAAGACATAGATTTGCTTCATCATCTTCAGAGTCAGATGATGATGCTTCTTCATCAGAAGCAGCCCAATCATAGTCAGCCATCAGGCCTTTATTCTTTTTAAAGCTTTTCAGCTTTGCATATTTTTCTTTTAGCTTTGAATATCTGTCATCTTTATTCCTTGGAACAAAGGATTTCTTTGTAAAAGCTGAGGGTCTAGAAACTTTCTTAGATCTGCACTCGTTAGCGAAATGTCCTGTCTTTTCGCAGTTAAAACAAGTAGCAGTAGCCTTATCAACAAAAGCTGATGATCTACGCTTTTCAGTTATGGAAAGAGGTTTGTTCTTTCTAAACATTTTCTTTTTGGCAAATCTCCTGAACTTCTTAGTTAGGAGAGCCAAAGATTCATCATTATCTGAATAATCAGAATCTGATGACCTTTCAGAGTTACTCTCTAACTCAGTGATAGTGACCGAGGGTCGCTGAGTAGAGAGTTCTTCTGAGATTAAAGCAACATGGGTGCTTTTGGAATCTTTTACAAGATTCTTCTTAAGATGGCTTGATTGCTCATGATTCAGCAACGTGCCATATATGGTAGCAAGGGTCATTGATTTTAGATCCTTTGACAGCTTGAGACACATAGAATAATTGTCCCAGCTTTCAGGTAAACATTCTAGAAACTTTGTCAGCACTTCAAAGTTAGAATATTCCTTACCAACAGTTTTCAGATCTATAATTAAACAATTAAAACGTTGGTGAACTTCAGAGAGAGTTTCATTCTTACCAGAAATGAAGCTTTCGTATTGTCTTACCAGGTTGATCTTTCTTGAGTCCTGGACTTCAGACGTTCCTTCATACTGAACACATATTGTGTCCCACATGGCTTTTGATGTTTTCAGATTCATGACGGAATGGTAGACTTCGTCAGGAAGAGCCATGGATAGTATGGATCTGGCTTTTGTATCTATAGCCACTTTCTTCTTATCTTCGTCAGTCCATTGAAGGATTTCTTTAGGTACCAGCCTTTCTGGAATAGCAGGTCTATTCTCAGCGCATGGAACTGCAGCATCAATTCTTACAGGGATGAATGGACCATTTTCGAGATAGTAAGGCATAGTAGGGTCTACACCTTCTAAGAAGAGTGTCATCCTATTTTTCCATACGTTGAAGTTATCTTTGGAAAATCTGGGAGGTTTAGCAAGAGAACCATTGTCTATATAATTTGTGTTTGTGTTGGTGGCCATTTTCAGATAATAGCAAGGAAGAGAAATATCTTAAATTAGATCTTGTTTATGAGATTAAACAAATCCGCTCTGATACCACTTGTTGGTCCCGAATGCCTATACAAGTTTGTAGAAGGGGGGGGGGGGGGGGGTTGAATACAAACACACAGATTTTACTTTTCTAAATTGTTTATTGATAAATCATTAACAATTTACAGCTTGTTGCGGAAACAAGATTAAGGATAAACCTAAATCTAAACAAGTTGGAACACTAAGGTTTCTTGCACTAAGAGAGATAATGAATTTACTAATAATAACCTATCTTGAGATAAGAGATTGAACTTGTCCAGAGTTAGCAAGTTACTTCAAATGAAGTGGGTTCATCTCTTTATATGTTGCATGCATTTAATTCAAGTCAGTATATACTTTACACGTGTCATCAGCTGGTTGGTTGCATGTCATTGACCTTGGTTGACAACCTTAGTACCCGCATGGATGAACAGTGTAGTATCAGAGTGGTTGTACGATTTCAGACAGTCGGAGGTTCTTTTCTGACATTTCGTACGGAGTCGTGCAAGGGTGGTTAAGACAAAAGTACTTGGTACGGAGGACTTCATGATCAGCTTTCGTTGATTCAGCGTTCTATCATTTCATATCAGCGAATGATAGAGTTCAGCGATAGCTGAAGTCTTGTACTTGATACTTCACGTTGAGTGGACAAATCTGAGTCTTCGCTGATCCGCATCAGTTCATTAGGAGACTTGTCGCTGGTTCTTGAGCTTGATCTTCGACTTCAGCGTAGAACCTTTGTTGACGTGAAACTTGTCTTCAGGGATCATAAGTAAACAACTAACTTATCAGCGATCATCATAATGACTGAACAGACTTAGAGCATTTATGACGAACAGTTTCGCTGAATGTTTAATTTAAAGAGAGAGAGTTCCTATCAGCGGTACTGTAAGATCTTAGTACTTATCAGCGATAGTGAAACTCTGATACATATTGTTTACTTACAATTTTCACTAAGTATATAAGAGAGAGTCATTATCAAATCACTGAGGGTTTGGATCAACACTTCAGAGACGTCACCTCTCCCTGAAGATTAGACACCTCTGTCTTCAGCGTTGTGACTTCGTTGGACATAGTTTTGAAGTTTGAGGAGAGGTCGTCGTTGGTGGTTTTAAGAGAACTGATGGTTGAAGAATTGCTGGTGATGGCTTCAACGACATTAGACAAGCCACCTTCAAGATTGGAGACATCAGTAGTGGTAGCCTTGTCTTTGACAGCGTCAGCCAGTTTCTTCAGCATTTCCCCAGCGTCTGTAACCGCTGTGGAATTTGTGGAGATTGTGGTGGTGAGATTTTCCACCTTATTAGCGATCTCCTTGAGGGAGTTGCTAATAGTGCCCAAATTAGGACCTATAACAGAAAATAACTTCTTAACAAAGGAAAGCTTAGAAGTTGGGGGTCCAGAGAGAGGAGTGTTTAGGGTACCTGTAGGTGGGTCGGAGAAGGTTTAGATGTCCATAAGACCTGAGTAATAGGCCATGTCCATTTCCAGGGACGATTGATGTGAAGCACCTACAGGTCCTTGATTTTGTTGTATAAGTCGTTGTATTTCAGCCGTAGAACTGTCGTCCAGATGGATGACAGTTGAAGGTGATCCAGTGAGGAATGTTAACTTTGAAGAGACCAAAGAATGAGTGGGAGAAGCAAAGGATGGGAATATGGTGTGGGTAGCAGATTTAGCATTGGATCCGCTGATGAAAACTCTTCAGTACTTAGAGGTACTGAGAGTGGGGGTCCTTATCCATGAAAGTTTCAGCGAATGGATTCACTGAAATGGGTATGGAAGTGGATGGCTTAGCGGATGTGGCGGAGTATACCACATAACTTTCCATCGTCTTGAAAAACCCAGGGACAATTTAGAACTAAGAAGCACTGATTAGAAATATCAGTGAGATTTTAGAGTTTCAAAAGAATCACTAAAAGGAAGAGATATTCAGGGATGTAATTTATTTTGAAATCTTGCATGTTGATGCGAATGTCAGCGATTAAGAAAGAGAACATACCTTGATATCAGCGAATCAATTTTGTTCAGAGATTAGATGATTAATAGGGATATATAAGTTCATATTTTCACTGATCGAATGCTAACCACTGAAGATTTTATACTTCCAGGTTCAGGATTCCAAGCTCGCTGATGAGAAAGTTGAATCTTGTCTTATCAAGAGGTTTGGTGAACAGATCAGCTAACTGAAAATCAGTTGGAATAAAATGATAAAATGATACCTGATTTCGATGTGTTTGGTCTTTGAGTGTAGCACTGGATTGTTTGCTATGGCGATGGCACTGGTGCTGTCGCAATAGATTGGAATTTTGGAGAGCTGAAGGTCATAGTCCAATAGTTGATTTCTCATCCATAAGACCTGAGAACAACAGCTTCCAGCCGCTACGTACTCAGCTTCAGCGATTGAGGTGGACACTGAGTTTTGCTTATTACTTGTGCAACTCACCAGCTTTCCACCCAGGAGCTGACAGCCTCCTGTGGTGCTTTTCCTATCCAACTTGCATCCTGCAAAATCACTATCTAAATAGGCGATTAGATCAAACCCTGAGTCTTTGGGATACCAAAGACCTAGGTTGGGAGTACCCTTAAGATATCGAAAAATACGCTTTACAACAATCAAATGGGATTCCTTAGGTTCAGATTGATATCGTGAATATAAACAAGTTGCATATATAATATCAGGACGGCTAGCTGTAAGATATAGAAGAGAGCCGATCATCCCACGGTATGCGGTGACATTAACAGGTTTTCTGAAGGATCCTTGTTGAGTGTCAGCGGCGGTGCCATTGGGGTTTTCATAGCTGAGCTTTGAGTTAGATCCAACTTTTTCCGCATATCTTTAACATACTTACCTTGGTGAATGAAAGTACCTTTTTCATTCTGCTTGGTTTGAAGGCCAAGGAAATATGTCAGTTCACCCATCATACTCATTTATATTCAACTTTCATTCTTTCAGCGAAACGAGTACATAAGTCAGGGTTAGTAGAACCAAATATAATATCATCGACATATATTTGAACAAGAATGATATGACCTTTTACTTTCCTGAAAAATAGAGCTTTATCGATTTTACCACGCTCAAATTTTTCAATATGGATATAGGTTGAGAGAGTGTCATACCATGCATGAGGAGCTTGTTTCAGTCCATAGAGTGCCTTATCCAGCTTATATACATAACCTGGACGCTTAGGATCAGTGAATCCTAGAGGTTGTTCAACATAGACTTCTTCATTCAGCCTTCCATTAAGGAATGCTGATTTAACATCCATTTGATATACTTTGAAGTCTCTGTGAACATCATAAGCTAAGAATAGACGAATGGCTTCCAGTCTTGCTACTAGGGCAAAGGTTTCGTCGTAGTCTATGCCTTCCTCTTGTCTGTATCCCTAAACAACAAGACGAGCCTTGTTGCGGGTTACAGTTCCATGTTCATCCAACTTGTTTCGATAGACCCATTTAGTGCCTATCACTGACTTGTCAGATGGTCTTGGAACGAGTTTCCAAACTTTGTTTTTTTCAAATTATGTCAGCTCTTCTTGCATAGCGCTGACCCAGTTTGGATCTCTGAGGGCATCATCTGTTTTCTTTGGTTCAATCAGAGAAATAAAATTTATAAATAAACAAATGTTACTTGAACCTCGTCGAGTCTGAACAACAACGTTTGGATCACCAAAAATCTGATCAATGGGGTTATTAATAGTCCATCGCTGAGCCGGAGCATGATTCGCTGACTCAATTTGAACTTCTGGAGGAGCTGAAGAAGAAGCTTCAGCAACTTCAGGTAATTTAAGCAAAAGAGGAAGATGTTCAGATGACATTTCATTTACTGATTATTGAGAAGTAGATGGGATATCTGAGGTAGATGGTTCAGAAGCAGGCATGGTGTTGAGAGGAATAGTTGAAACCCATGAAGATTCAGCTTCACTTGTCTGCATGCTTGGGATGATAGTAGGATCATCATCAACGGTAGGGATGTTGACCTGAGGGTTAGGAAGGCTTTCCGAGTCCCCAAGATGAGAAAACATCCAATGATTGAGTTCCCCAGTATCAGCAGAAGGTCTTGAATTCGCTGAACGGGATTCATCAAAAGTGTCGTGGATTGTTTCTTCTACAGTTTGTCTTCTACGATTGAAGACTCTGAAGGCTTTCGAGATTGAAGAATATCCAAGAAATATTCCATCATCAGCCTTGGGATCAAACTTTCCTAGGGCATCCCTGTTGTTCAGTATGAAACACTGACATCCAAAGATGTGAAGAAAGCTAATTGAAGGCTTTCTCCCATGGAAAAGTTCGTAGGCTGTTTTCTTGAATCTTTTGACAATCAGCGACCTGTTTTGAGTAAAACTAGCAGTGTTGACAGCTTCTGCCCAAAACTGAGTAGGTAGATGAGAATCACTGAGCATTGAACGAGCGGCTTCGATTATCGTTCTCTTTCTTCTTTCAGCGACTCCATTTTGTTGCGGTGTTCTCATTGAAGAAAAGTTGTGAGACATACCATTACTTTCAAAGAAATTTTCAAGGGAACTGTTTTTGAATTCAGTTCCATGATCACTTCTTATTGAGCGAACAATGAGGTTCTTCAAGACTTCCATTTTCCTGACGAAAGACATCAGTTCTTCTGAGGTGTCACTCTTAGCACGGAGAAACATAACCCAGGTGTAATGAGAGAATTTGTCCACGATGACTAGGGTATATTTCTTTCTAGCGATGGATTGAATGTTGACAGGGCCAAACAAATCCATGTGGAGAAGTTGAAGTGGAGATGACACTGAGGAAACTTGTTTTGACTTGAAGCTAGCTTTGATTTGTTTCCCTTTTTCACAAGTTGAATATAGAGATTCCTTAGCGTATGAATGTTGAGGAAGACCAGTGACCAGCTCTTTTGAAGAAAGAGTGTTTAGTGTCTTGAAGTTGAGATGAGAGAGCCTCTTATGCCATAGTGTAAAGCCCGTATCCCGGTATGTATTCTCGTTATTCCTTTTTTTTTAAAGGAGCATTTAATTAATTAACGTGGTTTCCGTTAGCGGGGTTAGCCGAGTCGGGCCAAAAAGTTAAGTGAAGTAACCTTTGTGGGATTTTGCTAAGAAGTGTAAGTTGAGGGGCTGTTTGGGACTTTCTCCATAGTTGGGCAAGGGGATCGGCCAAGAGGCACAACCCCTCCCCTCCCCTTCGGTTTCATCTTAACAATCCTCCCCCAAAACCCTTAGCCATTTTCTTTCCCTTCCCCTTGTTGTTTTCGGCCAAGAAGAAAGGGAAGTGAAACCGAGAAGAAAAGAGAGAGAGACCGAAAGAGAAAGAGAGCGAGAGTCGAGAGGAGGAAGGAGGCGATCACCGGCGTGAGGGAACCAGCGTCGGGACTGGTCGGAAAGGAGGAAGAAGAAGGATTCCGTTAAGGTAAGTGTCCCGTTCGTTTTATTGATGTTTTCTTCGTCGGAAATTGTAAACCGCAACCACCGTGTCACCGCCAATCACCACCACCTCCGGAGGCGGCAGTGGGTGGTGCTTGGTGTGTTTCAGACCATGGTAACCCTAAAACAGTAAGTTATGTTGTTTTGCGGGTCTGTTTGGATTAAGACGTCTTATTGGGATCAAGTTCAAAAGGTTATCATTTTATGTAAATTGCACAGTTTCTGCCCTGTTTTGAGTAAACCGTAACTCTTTACTCGTAGCTCGGATTGAAATGAAATCGGTGGCCGAAGTTCACTAATCGAGTCAGGAAAGTTTTTCGTGTTTTGCCGAAAATCTGTTTAAGTCTGTAGCTGGGCCGTATGGGGCTGTTTATACAGCCTGGTCCGAAAAACTTCCAGCTTTCTGTCCCTGTTTTGTTTTATGCATAACTTTTGCTTGGAATGTCGGATTGGGATGGGACTGGTGCCAAAAGTTTCGTTTCGGAGTCTATTAAGTTTTCTCTGTTTTGGCGGAAAGATCAGTTCGGACCATAGCTAGGGCGAAGTTGCCATGATGTACTGAAAGGTCCGGTTGTTCGCTGTTCTGCGGATCATTCTTGTAAAGTCCATAGTAAATTATAGAAAAATCGTTAGGACGCGTGCGATACGTCCCTGAAATCGTAAGACTTAGAACTTCTTAATTGTGGATTTTGATTTCTGTATTTATCAGTTTTAAGGGGGTGAAACAGGTCCCGAACAGACCCGTATTTTCTTAATAAAAAGCTGGAGTATTTAGTCTTTTGAAAACTAGTAAAAGTGTCGTGAGTTGGGACCTTCCGTTGACGTTTTTAGTGCGTAATTAGGTGGGAAAATGTGAGGAAGGTTGACGTGCTGGTGTTGCGGCTCGGGAGCGCGTCGCTTTGCTTTGAGGTGAGTTCTCTCACCGCGTAGTTAGGAATTTCATGTATGTCGTTCTTTTGTGTTACATGTTATTACGTGTATTTATGTGCTTACATGAATTAGATGGGATGTGATAACTGGTTGTGATTTGTTAAATTCGTATGTGGAATATATATATATGCATGTGTACACCTCGGTGGGACTGAGGGGCTCGGTGGGACCGAGGGCTTGGTGGGACTAAGCTAGTACAGTAATCTTTACTCGGTGGGACCGAGGGCTTGGTGGGACTAAGCTAGTACGGTAATCTTTACTCGGTGGGACCGAGGGCTCGGTGGGACTGAGCTTGTATTAATGTGTTTTGTGTACTTGGTGGGACCGAGGTTCGTACTTATATAATAATCATTATGTGGCTTGATATTCGTAGTGCTGGTGATGTTGCCTACTTGCGAGTAGGGGTGATATGCGTGGGGTTGCTACCTACGTGTGTGGTTGGATTCACTAAGCGTTTAGCTTACCCTTCCCCAATATGTTGTGACTGCAGGTGCGAGCGGCAGTCGGGCTTGACGGTACACACAAAGCGCAGGCGTCGGGAATTGTTGGAATTTACACTTTTGAACTTTTAGATTTTATTTATAATATTTCCGCTGCATAAATTCTTTTGACTGTTTGAGTTGACGATATTAACTTTAATTGAGTTACGGTTTATTAAAAATGTGGTTGTTTTATAATGGAATATATGTTCTAGAAAATTTAAATTTCCTTGTAATTTTTGGGACGTTACAACTTGGTATCAGAGCACAGCTTGAGTGAATCAAACACATCTCGGTGTGTTTGGTCTCAAGTTGCGGCTATGAAGTTTTTAAACTCTCTTATTAAAATCTTTGAAAATAAATGAACGGAGGAAGCCTGTTTGGGAAACGGTGATCGTGGGCGCAGTGTGTACAGTCAGCCGACGCCAATTGGGAAGGTACAGCACTTAGTGTATTTATTGCTTTCTAGGCATAGGGTATGCATGCTAGATTGCCGAGGTTGTTTACACTGTACTGTACGATGACTGCTTGCTAGTAGGAATCAATGCTAGTTATAGTAGGTTGTCAAGTGAAGGCCCTATAGGTTGCATGCAGTAAGAATCATATAGCCTTAGAATATTTGATTTAGTTCTATTGCGCAGCTCTTGTTTGAGTCCAACCGTTCTAGGATAAAATCTCGTATTCGAATGTCTATTTGATTCACGCTGCGTGCGACTGGGTATTCGCGAGGCAACACGTTATGGCTAACAGGGATTCCGTTGTAGCAAGAGTAGTGGGATGAGATGAAATTCCTAGTGAGCTGGGAATAGCGTTTACATATGAGTATGTATGCTAGATTGATTACGTGGATTTTGTGATACGGTATACTTGTTACTTGCTATTAGGAACTCATGCTAGCCTTGATAGGTTGTTATGTGAATGCACCTTAGGTTGTATACATTAGGAACTGAATAGCCTTAGAATGTTGGATTTAGTTCTATTGCGCAGCTCTTGTTTGAGTCCAACCGTTGTAGGATAGAATCTTATATTCGAATGTCTATCTGGTTTCACTGTATACGACTGTGTGTTTACGAAGCGACTCGTCAGGGCTAGTGGGGGTTCCGTTCTAGCAAGGGTGGTGGGGTATTACGACTTTTCTAGGGAGCTAGGAAAAGTGTTTGCATATGCCGGAATGGGCATATGTGTTTGTTTGTGGTAAGCAACTACTTGGACGTCCCGGAACAGGACTCGAAACGAGTAAGGATAGGTGTGAAGGGTAGTAGCAGAGCTCCTACTATCTGAAGCACAGGATCCGTGCTCGAGTCGGGGAAAGTCACGGAGAATCCGAAGAGTTGAGTGTGAGCGTAGTTAGCAGGTTTTAATGTGTGTTAGTAGCTCGTTAAGGAGGAACAACAATGTTGATCCAGATGCTGATGCTGGAATTATTGCTGATCAGATTCGTGAGATGTTTGCGGTCGAGGTGACGCATATTTTGAGGAGGCGATCCCCGAAATTATTACCGCCATTCGTGATGAGGTAATAGTGTCGATGGAGGAGCGCATCGCGGGGATTCCACCCCCTACGGGTGGGCAGCCCCGAACAAGAGGGTCGGGATCGGTTATAGAGTGCACATTCCTTACCGGTGGTTGTCCTGCGAACTAGAAGGTTCGCTTCGCGGTGAATCTGTTACGAGACGGAGCGAAGGACTGGTGTGTTATTGCTTTGACGCTTAACGGGCGCACTACTTGACCTGGGAGGAGTTCGTCGTATGTTTCGTGTAGAGCATATGCCTCTAGTGGAGATGGAGAGGAGTGCCAAAGAGTTCTTGGAGCTCTATCAGACTGCGGAGGCCATAAAGGAGGTGAACCGAAAGTTTACGGAAATGACATTATTCTATCCTTAGCATGCTGCTTTTGAGGACATGAAGAGGACACGGTGCAAGGATATGTTACGTACCAAGATCAGGGAGTTCGTGAGTACCGCGCAGTATGCTTCACTTGCTGTAGTGATGGAGGCGGCCCGAGGTAGAGTTCGTTAACTGGGAGTGGAGGAGGCACAAGCTACGTATAAAGTGGTGACAGGTACGTTCTTGGTTAACTCGGTGCTTGCTATGGTGACGATTGATAGCAGGGGCTACTCATCCTTCTGTGTCTCACATAGTCAGTGAGTGTTTGGGGCCGAGTTGTAGGACGGTTAGGCTGTCCACTTGTGGTTGCAGTTGCTGAAGACAGGATCTCGACGGTTACTGACGTGTACCGGGGGTGCACTATGGAGATCTCTGGTGTGAGGTTCCTGATTGATTTGATTCTGATCGCTATGCGGGAGTTGTGCGTGACTGTGGGTATGGATTGGATGGATGCGTACGATGCGGAGATTGTTTGTCGTCGCAAACAAGTACGAGTTCGAACCCCAAGTGGGGGAGAAATGCTAGTTCAGGGCGGCTTGCCCAGGCGGACCTCAGCGATATGTTCGGCTGCGAGGGCTCAGAGGTACTTGCAGCACAGTGGTCAGGGAATTTTGGCGTATGTGATCGACACGCGCGTCGACGGAGAGAAGAAGTCTGTGGAGGATGTGCCAGTTGTACGGGAGTTTGCTGACGTATTTTCCCGAGGAGTTACCGGGGATACCTCCCGAGCGACAGGTAGAGTTCCACGTTTATTTGATTCCGGATGCTGCTCCGGTGGCCAAGGCACCTTATCGCTTGGCTCCACCGGAAATGAAGGAGTTGTACACTCGTTGCAGGAACTTATCGAAAAGGAGTTCATCAAGCCGAGTTGTCCACCGTGGGGAGCCCCGATTCTGTTTGTGAAAAAGAAAGACGGGTCCCAACGGATGTGTATAGACTATCGTGAGTTGAATAAGCTTACGGTGAAGAATCGTTATCCTCCGCCAAGGATCGATGACTTGTTCGATCAGCTTCAGGGAGCCTCGTGGTTCTCTAAGGTTGATTTGAGATCGGGGTATCATCGAATGCGGATGAGGAGAGAGGATACGGAGTAGACGGCCTTTCGTTCACGTCATGGCCATTTACAAGTTTGTGGTGATGCCTCTCGGGCTCACCAATGCACCCGCAGCGTTCATGGACCTCATGAACCGGATATGTAGCCCTATGTGGGATCGATCGGTGATCGTGTTCATCGACGATATTCTTGTGTAATCGAAGTCGAAGGAAGAGCATGAGATGCATTTGCGAGAAGTTTTGGAAGTTTTGAGGCGGGAGAAGCTGTATGCTAAGCTCTCCAAGTGTGAGTTCTGGTTACGAGAGGTCCACTTTCGAGAACATGTCGTGAACCAGAATGGTATTATGGTGGATCCGGCCAAGATTACGGCTGTGATGCGGTGGGAAGTTCCAAAGACTCTCACTGAAGTACAGAGTTTTCTTGGGTTAGCAGGGTACTTTCGGAGATCCATTCAGGATTTCTCCAAGATTGCTTTACCGATGACCCGATCGACGAAGAAATCTGCGGCTTTTAGTTGGGGTGAAGAGCAGCAGAGGGCTTTGGGGAGCTACGCAGGCGTTATGCGAGGCTCCGATGCTGACTTTGCCGGAGGGTATGTAAGAATTGGTGGTGTTTGCTCTCAAGATTTGGAGGCACTATTTGTATGGCGTCAAGTGTATACACTAACCATAAAAGCCTCCAGTACTTGATGACCGGCAAAACCTCAACATGCGTCAGAGGAGGTGACTTGACGTGGTCAAGGATTATGATGGTGAGATACTTTACCACCCCCGTAAAGCGGATGTTGTTACGGACGCACTTAGTCGACATCTGGATGGTGAGCCACTGTGGGGCTTGTGTCAACGGTTAACAGTGGTTGCACCTCTTCTCGAGTCGATAGGTAGTGCTCAGGAGGTGGCAGTTTTGGAGGAAAATGCCAATAGCGAGAGAGTTTCGAGGGAAATTCCGAATTTTGTCCGTGATAGTCATGGGTCAATTTCTCGGTCTTAATGGAAGGTTGGGTATCCCACGCGTGTGGGTACTGTAGGCCGAATAGTATCGATTAGGGAATGCTGCCCTTTGTAATAAAGAGGATAAATGCGTAGAATTTTTGAGGTAAATAGTATACTTAGGTGTCGACTTTCGGGATGTTTTGATTATCTATGGTTGGGAGACAACCGAAGTCGTTTGACTAGGAATGAATCCAGTTGTTGGAATGTTCCTCCGATCATACTTGCGGTGTGCTTGAAGGAGTTTTGTGGTAAGAAAAGTATTCGAGAGATTTTTAGGCGGTGTGGGAAATCTTAAATTCCAGTTAGTGAAGGTCTAGTGGAAACACCGAAAGTGTTCCGAGTGAACTTGGGAACCTGAGGTTGAGATGTGGGAGACCTATCTATAGCTATTCACGGGCATAGACTTCGAGGACGAAGTCTAATCCAAGTGGGGGAGAGTTGTAAAGCCCATATCCCGGTATGTATTCTCGTTATTCCTTTTTTTTTTAAAAGGAGCATTTAATTAATTAACGTGGTTTCCGTTAGCGGGGTTAGCCGAGTCGGGCCAAAAAGTTAAGTGAAGTAACCTTTGTGGGATTTTGCTAAGAAGTGTAAGTTGAGGGGCTGTTTGGGACTTTCTCCATAGTTGGGCAAGGGGATCGGCCAAGAGGCACAACCCCTCCCCTCCCCTTCGGTTTCATCTTAACAATCCTCCCCCAAAACCCTTAGCCATTTTCTTTCCCTTCCCCTTGTTGTTTTCGGCCAAGAAGAAAGGGAAGTGAAACCGAGAAGAAAAGAGAGAGAGACCGAAAGAGAAAGAGAGCGAGAGTCGAGAGGAGGAAGGAGGCGATCACCGGCGTGAGGGAACCAGCGTCGGGACTGGTCGGAAAGGAGGAAGAAGAAGGATTCCGTTAAGGTAAGTGTCCCGTTCGTTTTATTGATGTTTTCTTCGTCGGAAATTGTAAACCGCAACCACCGTGTCACCGCCAATCACCACCACCTCCGGAGGCGGCAGTGGGTGGTGCTTGGTGTGTTTCAGACCATGGTAACCCTAAAACAGTAAGTTATGTTGTTTTGCAGGTCTGTTTGGATTAAGACGTCTTATTGGGATCA
Source organism: Saussurea involucrata (assembly GCA_033807775.1). NCBI lineage: Eukaryota > Viridiplantae > Streptophyta > Magnoliopsida > Asterales > Asteraceae > Saussurea > Saussurea involucrata. The sequence goes on from CM066315.1 coordinate 100,852,242, forward strand.
AGTTCAAAAGGTTATCATTTTATGTAAATTGCACAGTTTCTGCCCTGTTTTGAGTAAACCGTAACTCTTTACTCGTAGCTCGGATTGAAATGAAATCGGTGGCCGAAGTTCACTAATCGAGTCAGGAAAGTTTTTCGTGTTTTGCCGAAAATCTGTTTAAGTCTGTAGCTGGGCCGTATGGGGCTGTTTATACAGCCTGGTCCGAAAAACTTCCAGCTTTCTGTCCCTGTTTTGTTTTATGCATAACTTTTGCTTGGAATGTCGGATTGGGATGGGACTGGTGCCAAACGTTTCGTTTCGGAGTCTATTAAGTTTTCTCTGTTTTGGCGGAAAGATCAGTTCGGACCATAGCTAGGGCGAAGTTGCCATGTTGTACTGAAAGGTCCGGTTGTTCGCTGTTCTGCGGATCATTCTTGTAAAGTCCATAGTAAATTATAGAAAAATCGTTAGGACGCGTGCGATACGTCCCTGAAATCGTAAGACTTAGAACTTCTTAATTATGGACTTTGATTTCTGTATTTATCAGTTTTAAGGGGGTGAAACAGGTCCCGAACAGACCCGTATTTTCTTAATAAAAAGCTGGAGTATTTAGTCTTTTGAAAACTAGTAAAAGTGTCGTGAGTTGGGACCTTCCGTTGACGTTTTTAGTGCGTAATTAGGTGGGAAAATGTGAGGAAGGTTGACGTGCTGGTGTTGCGGCTCGAGAGCGCGTCGCTTTGCTTTGAGGTGAGTTCTCTCACCGCGTAGTTAGGAATTTCATGTATGTCGTTCTTTTGTGTTACATGTTATTACGTGTATTTATGTGCTTACATGAATTAGATGGGATGTGATAACTGGTTGTGATTTGTTAAATTCGTATGTGGAATATATATATATGCATGTGTACACCTCGGTGGGACTGAGGGGCTCGGTGGGACCGAGGGCTTGGTGGGACTAAGCTAGTACAGTAATCTTTACTCGGTGGGACCGAGGGCTTGGTGGGACTAAGCTAGTACGGTAATCTTTACTCGGTGGGACCGAGGGCTCGGTGGGACTGAGCTTGTATTAATGTGTTTTGTGTACTTGGTGGGACCGAGGTTCGTACTTATATAATAATCATTATGTGGCTTGATATTCGTAGTGCTGGTGATGTTGCCTACTTGCGAGTAGGGGTGATATGCGTGGGGTTGCTACCTACGTGTGTGGTTGGATTCACTAAGCGTTTAGCTTACCCTTCCCCAATATGTTGTGACTGCAGGTGCGAGCGGCAGTCGGGCTTGACGGTACACACAAAGCGCAGGCGTCGGGAATTGTTGGAATTTACACTTTTGAACTTTTAGATTTTATTTATAATATTTCCGCTGCATAAATTCTTTTGACTGTTTGAGTTGACGATATTAACTTTAATTGAGTTACGGTTTATTAAAAATGTGGTTGTTTTATAATGGAATATATGTTCTAGAAAATTTAAATTTCCTTGTAATTTTTGGGACGTTACAACTTGGTATCAGAGCACAGCTTGAGTGAATCAAACACATCTCGGTGTGTTTGGTCTCAAGTTGCGGCTATGAAGTTTTTAAACTCTCTTATTAAAATCTTTGAAAATAAATGAACGGAGGAATCCTGTTTGGGAAACGGTGATCGTGGGCGCAGTGTGTACAGTCAGCCGACGCCAATTGGGAAGGTACAGCACTTAGTGTATTTATTGCTTTCTAGGCATAGGGTATGCATGCTAGATTGCCGAGGTTGTTTACACTGTACTGTACGATGACTGCTTGCTAGTAGGAATCAATGCTAGTTATAGTAGGTTGTCAAGTGAAGGCCCTATAGGTTGCATGCAGTAAGAATCATATAGCCTTAGAATATTTGATTTAGTTCTATTGCGCAGCTCTTGTTTGAGTCCAACCGTTCTAGGATAAAATCTCGTATTCGAATGTCTATTTGATTCACGCTGCGTGCGACTGGGTATTCGCGAGGCAACTCGTTATGGCTAACAGGGATTCCGTTGTAGCAAGAGTAGTGGGATGAGATGAAATTCCTAGTGAGCTGGGAATAGCGTTTACATATGAGTATGTATGCTAGATTGATTACGTGGATTTTGTGATACGGTATACTTGTTACTTGCTATTAGGAACTCATGCTAGCCTTGATAGGTTGTTATGTGAATGCACCTTAGGTTGTATACATTAGGAACTGAATAGCCTTAGAATGTTGGATTTAGTTCTATTGCGCAGCTCTTGTTTGAGTCCAACCGTTGTAGGATAGAATCTTATATTCGAATGTCTATCTGGTTTCACTGTATACGACTGTGTGTTTACGAAGCGACTCGTCAGGGCTAGTGGGGGTTCCGTTCTAGCAAGGGTGGTGGGGTATTACGACTTTTCTAGGGAGCTAGGAAAAGTGTTTGCATATGCCGGAATGGGCATATGTGTTTGTTTGTGGTAAGCAACTACTTGGACGTCCCGGAACAGGACTCGAAACGAGTAAGGATAGGTGTGAAGGGTAGTAGCAGAGCTCCTACTATCTGAAGCACAGGATCCGTGCTCGAGTCGGGGAAAGTCACGGAGAATCCGAAGAGTTGAGTGTGAGCGTAGTTAGCAGGTTTTAATGTGTGTTAGTAGCTCGTTAAGGAGGAACAACAATGTTGATCCAGATGCTGATGCTGGAATTATTGCTGATCAGATTCGTGAGATGTTTGCGGTCGAGGTGACGCATATTTTGAGGAGGCGATCCCCGAAATTATTACCGCCATTCGTGATGAGGTAATAGTGTCGATGGAGGAGCGCATCGCGGCGATTCCACCCCCTGCGGGTGGGCAGCCCCGAACAAGAGGGTCGGGATCGGTTATAGAGTGCACATTCCTTACCGGTGGTTGTCCTGCGAACTAGAAGGTTCGCTTCGCGGTGAATCTGTTACGAGACGGAGCGAAGGACTGGTGTGTTATTGCTTTGACGCTTAACGGGCGCACTACTTGACCTGGGAGGAGTTCGTCGTATGTTTCGTGTAGAGCATATGCCTCTAGTGGAGATGGAGAGGAGTGCCAAAGAGTTCTTGGAGCTCTATCAGACTGCGGAGGCCATAAAGGAGGTGAACCGAAAGTTTACGGAAATGACATTATTCTATCCTTAGCATGCTGCTTTTGAGGACATGAAGAGGACACGGTGCAAGGATATGTTACGTACCAAGATCAGGGAGTTCGTGAGTACCGCGCAGTATGCTTCACTTGCTGTAGTGATGGAGGCGGCCCGAGGTAGAGTTCGTTAACTGGGAGTGGAGGAGGCACAAGCTACGTATAAAGTGGTGACAGGTACGTTCTTGGTTAACTCGGTGCTTGCTATGGTGACGATTGATAGCAGGGGCTACTCATCCTTCTGTGTCTCACATAGTCAGTGAGTGTTTGGGGCCGAGTTGTAGGACGGTTAGGCTGTCCACTTGTGGTTGCAGTTGCTGAAGACAGGATCTCGACGGTTACTGACGTGTACCGGGGGTGCACTATGGAGATCTCTGGTGTGAGGTTCCTGATTGATTTGATTCTGATCGCTATGCGGGAGTTGTGCGTGACTGTGGGTATGGATTGGATGGATGCGTACGATGCGGAGATTGTTTGTCGTCGCAAACAAGTACGAGTTCGAACCCCAAGTGGGGGAGAAATGCTAGTTCAGGGCGGCTTGCCCAGGCGGACCTCAGCGATATGTTCGGCTGCGAGGGCTCAGAGGTACTTGCAGCACAGTGGTCAGGGAATTTTGGCGTATGTGATCGACACGCGCGTCGACGGAGAGAAGAAGTCTGTGGAGGATGTGCCAGTTGTACGGGAGTTTGCTGACGTATTTTCCCGAGGAGTTACCGGGGATACCTCCCGAGCGACAGGTAGAGTTCCACGTTTATTTGATTCCGGATGCTGCTCCGGTGGCCAAGGTACCTTATCGCTTGGCTCCACCGGAAATGAAGGAGTTGTACACTCGTTGCAGGAACTTATCGAAAAGGAGTTCATCAAGCCGAGTTGTCCACCGTGGGGAGCCCCGATTCTGTTTGTGAAAAAGAAAGACGGGTCCCAACGGATGTGTATAGACTATCGTGAGTTGAATAAGCTTACGGTGAAGAATCGTTATCCTCCGCCAAGGATCGATGACTTGTTCGATCAGCTTCAGGGAGCCTCGTGGTTCTCTAAGGTTGATTTGAGATCGGGGTATCATCGAATGCGGGTGAGGAGAGAGGATACGGAGTAGACGGCCTTTCGTTCACGTCATGGCCATTTACAAGTTTGTGGTGATGCCTCTCGGGCTCACCAATGCACCCGCAGCGTTCATGGACCTCATGAACCGGATATGTAGCCCTATGTGGGATCGATCGGTGATCGTGTTCATCGACGATATTCTTGTGTAATCGAAGTCGAAGGAAGAGCATGAGATGCATTTGCGAGAAGTTTTGGAAGTTTTGAGGCGGGAGAAGCTGTATGCTAAGCTCTCCAAGTGTGAGTTCTGGTTACGAGAGGTCCACTTTCGAGAACATGTCGTGAACCAGAATGGTATTATGGTGGATCCGGCCAAGATTACGGCTGTGATGCGGTGGGAAGTTCCAAAGACTCTCACTGAAGTACATAGTTTTCTTGGGTTAGCAGGGTACTTTCGGAGATCCATTCAGGATTTCTCCAAGATTGCTTTACCGATGACCCGATCGACGAAGAAATCTGCGGCTTTTAGTTGGGGTGAAGAGCAGCAGAGGGCTTTGGGGAGCTACGCAGGCGTTATGCGAGGCTCCGATGCTGACTTTGCCGGAGGGTATGTAAGAATTGGTGGTGTTTGCTCTCAAGATTTGGAGGCACTATTTGTATGGCGTCAAGTGTATACACTAACCATAAAAGCCTCCAGTACTTGATGACCGGCAAAACCTCAACATGCGTCAGAGGAGGTGACTTGACGTGGTCAAGGATTATGATGGTGAGATACTTTACCACCCCCGTAAAGCGGATGTTGTTACGGACGCACTTAGTCGACATCTGGATGGTGAGCCACTGTGGGGCTTGTGTCAACGGTTAACAGTGGTTGCACCTCTTCTCGAGTCGATAGGTAGTGCTCAGGAGGTGGCAGTTTTGGAGGAAAATGCCAATAGCGAGAGAGTTTCGAGGGAAATTCCGAATTTTGTCCGTGATAGTCATGGGTCAATTTCTCGGTCTTAATGGAAGGTTGGGTATCCCACGCGTGTGGGTACTGTAGGCCGAATAGTATCGATTAGGGAATGCTGCCCTTTGTAATAAAGAGGATAAATGCGTAGAATTTTTGAGGTAAATAGTATACTTAGGTTTCGACTTTCGGGATGTTTTGATTATCTATGGTTGGGAGACAACCGAAGTCGTTTGACTAGGAATGAATCCAGTTGTTGGAATGTTCCTCCGATCATACTTGCGGTGTGCTTGAAGGAGTTTTGTGGTAAGAAAAGTATTCGAGAGATTTTTAGGCGGTGTGGGAAATCTTAAATTCCAGTTAGTGAAGGTCTAGTGGAAACACCGAAAGTGTTCCGAGTGAACTTGGGAACCTGAGGTTGAGATGTGGGAGACCTATCTATAGCTATTCACGGGCATAGACTTCGAGGACGAAGTCTAATCCAAGTGGGGGAGAGTTGTAAAGCCCGTATCCCGGTATGTATTCTCGTTATTCCTTTTTTTTTTAAAGGAGCATTTAATTAATTAACGTGGTTTCCGTTAGCGGGGTTAGCCGAGTCGGGCCAAAAAGTTAAGTGAAGTAACCTTTGTGGGATTTTGCTAAGAAGTGTAAGTTGAGGGGCTGTTTGGGACTTTCTCCATAGTTGGGCAAGGGGATCGGCCAAGAGGCACAACCCCTCCCCTCCCCTTCGGTTTCATCTTAACAATCCTCCCCCAAAACCCTTAGCCATTTTCTTTCCCTTCCCCTTGTTGTTTTCGGCCAAGAAGAAAGGGAAGTGAAACCGAGAAGAAAAGAGAGAGAGACCGAAAGAGAAAGAGAAAGAGAGCGAGAGTCGAGAGGAGGAAGGAGGCGATCACCGGCGTGAGGGAACCAGCGTCGGGATTGGTCGGAAAGGAGGAAGAAGAAGGATTCCGTTAAGGTAAGTGTCCCGTTCGTTTTATTGATGTTTTCTTCGTCGGAAATTGTAAACCGCAACCACCGTGTCACCGCCAATCACCACCACCTCCGGAGGCGGCAGTGGGTGGTGCTTGGTGTGTTTCAGACCATGGTAACCCTAAAACAGTAAGTTATGTTGTTTTGCAGGTCTGTTTGGATTAAGACGTCTTATTGGGATCAAGTTCAAAAGGTTATCATTTTATGTAAATTGCACAGTTTCTGCCCTGTTTTGAGTAAACCGTAACTGAAACTGAAATGATAGACGGTAAATTTCAACAGAAGCAAGGGAAGTAGCACCAAGCCGTAGCATAGCTACAGAGACTGAAATGATAGACGGTGATGTAGTGCTTGGGTGCTTAACGGAGGAAGAAACAAGAAAAGATGCCTGGATCAATAGAGGCACACAACCACAACCAACTCCCAGTGCAACCCACATATCTAACTCCGCAGGTCTAGCTGCAGAAGGAGTTATTGAAAAAGAGCAGCACAGCTCGATCCAAACCCAACCCATCCAGCCAGAAGTCACTCTTTCGACTTCTGTGCCCACAAAAACCGGGGAATCCATTCCTAGGGAGTCTCCTCAAAGAGACTCACCTATTGTTCGTGATCAATCGCCCCAGATCACACTAGAACACCCTACAGAGGAATTCGTTTCCTCTGCCACGCACACATTAGGGCCAAATCTTCTTTCAGAGAGAAGTAGTGAGCACAGAGACGAAGAGACTCTAGACAAGTCTCCTAGTCAACAGAAGGACATTCCAATACCCACCTCTGGAGTGGATTTGGACACTGTTCTTCATAGAACTTCTGTAGAGATCGAAACTCAGGTTTCTTCTCAAGGATCAGAAGGAAATCCTTCCACCCCCATCGTACAAACAAGGGTGAACGAAGGTGTCCCAGGAACAGGGACTCACTCTAGAGACGAATGTGTTCCTCCAGAGGTTACACAAGGAACACAAGTATCAAGGGATGAGTTCCAAACCCTTGTCACCTCTGTGAACCAAACAATGAAAGAGTTGCAAAGCTCTTTCAAATCTTTTGCAGAGACAACATCAACGGCTATCCTGAAACTAAACACCAAAATGGACAATCTGTCCACAGAGGTGAAATCTGCAATCTCAGCGATGAAGTCTTCTGCCGAAACTACTGCCAAAGCTACAGCTACTTCTGCCGCTCAAGAATTCGGAAAAACTGCAACTTTTGCGTTCAAGGACTCTGTCAAAAACTTCCTTGAACAAATGAATACGCAATCCAACAGAGCAGAGGGCATTACACCTGCAGAACTACAGAATGCCCTAAAACAAGTACAAGCATAGGCAATACGCAACACGACAATGATGCAACCAAAAGACTACATGACCAGAGCACAGCTAACAGAGCTAGGACAGAACGTCATAAACCAGGTCACAGAGGTCATTGTCTCCTTCACAACAGCAAATGCCAACTTTGTCAAGGATTTCAGAAAAAGTGTTGGCAGAATGCGTTTTAAAACAGAGGCAGAGCTTGCGACTCTACTTGGCCTCTGTGATGATGTATGTGCGAAGTTGATGGCCGCATGAGCAGAATTACCGAAGAAAACCAGAGCTTCTTGCAGAGCAGAGGATAGTTCTGATAAGAGTCAGGATGATTTTGATGATGACCATCCTGGTCCATCAGATAATCCTGAGGGGGAGAAAACAAGGGAGGAAGCTACGAGCAGAGGAATACAAACTCCACCAATCGCAGCAGAACCAATCAGTCAAGCCCCTCCAGAACAAACCCAAGATCAACAACAAACTCAACAGACCACAGAGACAACACCCATCTCTGTGGAATCAAGTCCTGAAGAAACAAATATTCCAGAAGCTGATCAGCAACCCACAGAGGCAACAACCACCCCTGTGGTAATCATTTTGGAAGAAAGTCCTTCAACAAAATCAACAGAAAACCCCCCAACCATACCAAGAAGAAAGTTGATTGCCACCAAACCAATAAGAGCAACGACCTATGCGACCTCTGCTTCTGACATTCTGAAAAAGATGCACAATACAATGACTGATCGAATGTCACAGAGAGAAGAAGAAAGGCACAGGTTCACACTAGCATTCAAAATGGCAAGAAGATTCGACATACCTTGTGAAATCCCAGATCTCTAGCAATAAGATATGAATGTAGTGAGAGAGAATCTAGAGAGAAAATATGTCATCCATGTATTGAGCTCAAAGGATTACAAAAGGTTTCTAAAAGATTACAAAAGCTTTCTAACAAATGAACTAGACAAGCCTATTTATACCCATGACATACAAGGTATAAAGGCATTCACAATACTGTATAGACTCATACAGTACATTGACTTTACAGTAAATCTTGAATACAACAATGCTCTAACAATCTCCCCCTTTGGATTCAAGATTTAAAAAATATGATAGCAGTCTTCAGCTCTTTGTAAAGTCAATCTTCTCAAACAGACACTCTATCAAACCATCTTCAAATAGCTTTATCTCCACTAGTTCACGGCGAACTATATGCTTTGACACTCTTTAAGAACTCAGCTTTGAAGAATCTTCAGACAAACATGAAAAGTCATTGTCTTTTTCTTTTAAAAATCAACCTTCTTCAATACAATCTTCAACAGATTGTCTTCAAGTCTTGAACATGGATTTCATATCTTTATATAGAACCATCAATTCGAAACAAGATAAATCAGAAACGATTAGAGTTTGGATCAGAAAGATGTGAAACCATCCACATTGTTGAACTTTTAGGTGTAAACGCATTCCGATAACCACTCAGAACTAAGATAACCAAATTCAGCAACATTTGGACTTCACATGATCCTTCTCCCCAATCTTCAGTCTTTGTTCACGAATCTTTGACTTGAAATATCTTTGATTTGAAAATTCTTTGATTTGAAAATTCTTTGACATGAAATTGAAATTAAACTTTTCTCCCCCTTTTTCGATGATGGTGAGCATCATAATCATCGAAAACCATTTTCAATTTCAGTCGTGTCTTTGAGTATTGCTAACAATCTCCTCCTTACAGAATAACCTTGCTCCCCCTCAAAATAAGAATTCTGGAGCAATTTATTTTCTCCCCCTGAAAGTATGCATATATTTCAATAACGTACAGTATTTGAAATTGTAGCACAAATTTTAAAACAAATTTACACAAGGAAAATAAAATTCATTGAATTTCATTTTATAACTACAAATATTTGATCATTTGAAAGCTTTACAAAAGAAATTCAACTTAATAAAATTTAACATATATTCCAATTAGATGAAATCAAATGCATGTGTTTGGATTCAAGGACAAGACATCATTGCTTATCAAGTTATAATTGTTCAGTGTCAACCCCTTTATCAAATCTATTTGGTGTGCTAGCATGCGAAATATGATTGGCATAAAGCTTATGTATTTCTACAATATATAAGAATACTTTGCTCTACTCACACTATTTGTCCAAAATCGGAATTTTCACAAATTTACGGGTTTATCGCGACTTTGTATTTTCCCAAGTTTCAAGAGATATGTGCTCTTTGGCATCTTTTAATATTGTGCACATTTGAATCTTTTGATTTTGTGCTCATTGGCATCTTTTGATTTTGTGCGCATTGGCATCTTTTGATTCTGTGCTCATTGGCATCCTTTGATTTTGTGCTCATTGGCATCTTTTGATCAAAAAGTTTAGTAAGAATAAGATACACCGTTAAACATGACTTTCTATCTGGTTCTATAGCAGGATTTGGGTTAGCAGATCCCAGACCAGTTGGCCTTAGGTGCTAGGTGACGAGCACCCCTTAGAACTTAATTTCCCAAACCAGAAAGGCCACATCGATATATCTTAAACCCATTTGTACCAGTAAAACATGGCTTTCTATCTGGTTCTATTGCAGGATTTGGGTCAGCCGATCCCAGACCAGTTGATCTTAGGGACTAGGTGTCGAGCACCCCTTAGGACTTACTCTCCCAAACCAGAAAGGCCACAGGCACAAACTTTCAAACTAAATGATAGTGCAACTTTTTTATCTCAATCACTTGGTTCTAAAACATAGTGCTTTGCCCATATTTTCATTTCCATCCATCATTCTGACATATAGGCTTTTTGAGCATTATATTCTATATATATCCAGATTCACATAACTTTGAGCATTCAGCATAATTTCATTCATGTTTTGCTGACCTTTCGATTTATTTTAGAGGTGAAAATTGAAGCAAATCTAACTCAGATAGTACAAAGTTTCTTGTAAAATCATCTTTTAGCACACATTTAATTCATTGAATGAAAATTGAAAATTTCATCTTATTGAATTAAATTTGTAAAGTTTCAAGTTTTCAAATCAGTAGAAACAAATATAATCCAATGTTACCTTTTGCCACTTGTTCCTTGAAACAAAAATATATAGCAGTTAAGGATATTACCTGAGAAGTATGAGTTCTAAACTGATTTGTTTAGAAATCTTAGTCTTTGAAGTACGGGTTCTAAACTGATTTGTTTAGAAGCCAATGACGTTGAAATCCGGGTTCTAAACTGATGTGTTTAGAAACCATTGGTTTTGCTTTCCCTTAATGGCACACAAGTACTCTTCTTAAAAAAAATTCACCGCTTCTCTTCTGTTTTCAGTCATGTGTGTGGTATATATATTTCCAAATCAGCACAACACATGATGTACCTACAAAACAGTTTAAGCAGATTTTGGTACCCAATGGCACTTGGGTCCTAGTGGGTTAGGTGTAGATTTCTTACAAGGAATACTGTAAGAACCATACCAATAAGAAGTATAATCTTTATGCACAAAGTCATTTGATCCACAGTAAGAACAACAGATTTTCTTATGTGCCAACCTAATCAGATGATTTACATAATGAATAGGATTAGGTTTAGCATAAGATTTACCTTTTGGCGTATTGTTCTTCTTTGCATTTGATGTGGATACAGATGATTTTGGCACTTCTTTCTTTGGAACTGTTGTGCCTTTTACTCTCCATTCCATCTTCACCCTCTTGAAGACTGGAACTTCTTCAGGTTTGGAAGTATTAACTTTAGGCACCTTAAGAATATCATCCGATTTATCAAACAGAGGATTATAGAAAAGATTAGAAGAACGAATCTGACCTTTTGAGAAATCTGTTGATCTATTAAATTGTTTAGAAGGAATGTTTTTAAAACTTGAACTTGAAGCAGTTTTAAAAGAGCATTCAGAATCATTTGAATCAACAAATGGAGTCTGAAAGATAGAATTATGACCGGTCTGCTTTGAGACATCAAATTTAAAAATGACGTCTTCAAGTTCTTTGACTTTGTTTATTAAAACATTTTTCTCTTTAGAAATTAGATCAAATTTCTTTTGGAGATCAGATTTGATCAACTGATCCTTCATAATATCAGCTGATAAACCAGATAATCTTTTGGTAAGATTAAGAATCACATCTTCAAAATATTCACGTTCCGATTCAAAATCTTTTTCCAAAAACTTTCTTTTATCAGTAATCTCTTTGAAAATTTCCATATTTTTCTTTTTAAGAGTTTTACTTTCCTTTTCAAAGAGATTTTTCTTTTCCGTGAAATCTTTTCTTTCCTTTTTCAAAAGATTTTCTAATTCAGAGATTTTCACGGAAAGTTCAGAACTTTTAATCTCAAAAGATTTTCGTTCAGTTTCAAATTTAGCTCTTTCTTTTTCGAGCTTGTCTTTTTCTAAAAAGAAAACTTTCTCAAGATTAGAAATTTGTTTTGAAAGTTTTATATATTTAAGCTCAATTACTTCCTTTTCTTTAAGAACTTTCATTGAAGAAAGTGACTCTCTTTCACGTTCTGTAAGCTTCTTCTTCAATTCAACGTTTTCACCTTCCAACGTTGTTCTTTTCTCTTGAACTTCTTTTAATTGATCGTGCAGACATGAGTTGTCTTTCTTTGCTTCAAGATCTGCAATATAAACTTCAAGATCAGTTATTCTTTTAGTAAGTTTAGCATTTGAAGAAGAAATGTCTAAAATTTGTCTTTTCAGATTAACATTTTCTTCTTCCAATGCTTTATTTAAAATAGGAGTTGAAGAATTTGAAGCATTGTCTTTAGAAGGAGTTTTTGATTTTAAGGATGATTCTGTTAAAATGACTTGTTGCAACACTACATTATTTGGTTTAACAGAAACATGTGGTTTAGAAGGTGTTTCTGTTATAATAACTTGTTGCAACATTTTATTATTTGGTTTAACAAAAACTTTTGCAATTGGAGGAATCTCCTTTTTCAAAGTTTGCTTCAAATCTTCACCACTGCTTTTAACAATAACTTGTTGTAAAACCATTTTGAAAATTGCTAGAAATTGATCGTTCAGAAGATCAAGCAGACAGTGTATGAAAATACACAAAAAAATTATATAAAAAATTTTCTTGAAAAGCTCTTACAGTGTATGAAATACACTATAGGAAAAATTTCGGGATAAATTTTTTTTCTCAAAAAACTTTTTTTTTTAAATCAATGAATTCGAATGTATAAGGGTTCGAATTCAATGAATTCGGATGTATAAGGGTTCGAATTCAATGAATTCGGATGTATAAGGGTTCGAATTCAATGAATTCGGATGAAGAAGGATTCGAATTCAATGAATTCGGATGCTGAAGGGTTCGAATTCAATGAATTCGGATGCTGAAGGGTTCGAATTCAATGAATTCGGATGCTGAAGGGTTCGAATTCAATGAATTCGGATGCTGAAGGGTTCGAATTCACTCAATTCGGACTTAACTTGGTTCGAATTCACTCAATTCGAATGTAACTTGGTTCGAATTCACTCAATTCGAACTCAACAGGGTTCGAATTCTATACTTAGGAAAATTTAATCAACTCAATTCGAATCTAACAGAGTTCGAATTCTCCTCAATTCGAATGTAACAAGGTTCGAATTCTATGAATTCGAATTCTTCTTGAGTCGAATTCTATTCCTGTGTGGCCAAGAACAATCCGAATTCTATTTGAATGATCCGAATTCTCTTTGAATGATCCGAATTCACCAAGAATGATCCGAATTCTGCACTTCGAACTTCGAAATCACTTAATCTGTCATAAATCGTTCAATTCTTGATCAAATTTGATGAATCTTATATCAAATTGTTCGTAATTGAAATCCGCACACTTTTCCTGTTGATCACAATTCACAATTCGATCAATTTAATCGAATTAAGATCCAAACAGTGAACTTGAAGTTTTTGAAAAAATATTCAAGAATCGATCAGATCTGTCAATTCTGTGCAGATTTTGATGTTTATGCAAGAATTAAATGTGTTCAGAATCCAAATCCGAGTTGAACGATGCAAAGAAATGATTCAAAAACTCAAAATCTAGAAAAACTCCATGTCTGAATGATAAGACTTCAGATGAACAGTGTTTTCTTCTTGGTCCGGATTCTTCAAGAACAGTGTAAAAATTCTTCAATTTTGTCTTCGATCTGCTTGAATCTTCTGTTTAGCTCTGATACCAATTGTGAAATCCCAGATCTCTAGCAATAAGATATGAATGTAGTGAGAGAGAATCTAGAGAGCAAATATGTCATCCATGTATTGAGCTCAAAGGATTACAAAAGGTTTCTAAAAGATTACAAAAGCTTTCTAACAAATGAACTAGACAAGCCTATTTATACCCATGACATACAAGGTATAAAGGCATTCACAATACTGTATAGACTCATACAGTACATTGACTTTACAGTAAATCTTGAATACAACAATGCTCTAACATACCTCAATCCACAGAAACCGAGCTTACAGAAGAAGTCACCAAAGAACCTCCTACAGAGGTTACAGAGCAAAGAAAGCCAACAGAACCATCGCCACAAAAGTCCTCTAAATCACAAATGTCAAAACCTACAGAGGCAACCCCCATCAAACCAACAGAAGTCCCAACCTCCAAATCTACAGAAGCAACAGCCGCTGCCCCGCCAAAAGGAAAAGACAAGGGCAAAGGAATACTGACAGAAGAGCCTAAGAAGAAGAAATCATTACCAAAGCCAACAGAGAAACTAATGAAGAGTGCGTTTGATACCTTTCAAACTCCAAAGCCTGAAGAAGTTGACTGGGCATATGGATTGAAGCCTCTGTCAGACATTCCTCTAACTGGGAGAGCAGCAGAAGTTGTTCAAGAAATGGAGAGTCTCAGAAGACAAGTACCACAACCTGGTCCAACACATGAAGAGATGGAAGAAGTGGTATACAAATACCTCTATAAACAATCCTTTCAGACCAATCATCCTACAGATCATGTGACAGATCCAAGGATCAGAGAATAATTTGAGAACATCTTCACAAGGACAAAGCCAAGAACCAAAGCAGATGTCTTCTCAATCCACAAGATCAAAAAGGTAATCTTCTGCAGATTCTCCTTCACAAGAACCTATCCAAGGGTCAGGTACAATCTTTACAGAGTCAGAAGAGAAAACAATTCAGAGACCACCTTCACTGATGCTGACCTAAGAAATATCAATCCTTATGATCTACCTGACCTTCTGCAATGGACAAAGGACAACTACAACACAGAGCCAAACACCAGAGCCTATCAAGTGTTGAGAAAAGCGATGAGGGAAAAGCTTCTGCTCTACAGCATGATAGATTTCCAGCTGGGAAAGGATCTTGGTCTCAAGCATCTGGATTTACGACCACCAGAGGATCGCTGCCCACCGGACGCCGTACCTAACTCAATCATCACAGAACCACGATTTGGGTTAGTATTTCAAAACCCACAAGGCGAAATTAAACTGTTTGTATGCATGGACTGTCAGAAGTACGCAACTAGTACTCTGAACAAGTTCAGAGCAAGCCTTGTGAAATACAGAGGTACAGAGAAAATGGATAGAGATGCTGCAGATACTTTCATCAGAGAGATTGATGCCACAATCCGCCTAAGAGAACTCTGCATCAGTTTCTACAAAGAGATCAGAAGAGTCGGAAGAGACAACAGAAGCTACGACGACTTCAAAAATGCCAAAATCTGATTCTCAGACCTCTAATCCCTGCAAACCAAGTCAAAGTTTATCTTTCATTGTACTCAAATGTAAAATGCCTCTGGCATATTTCTAAATGAAAGAACTTTCGAGGTATTGTTTAACCTCTGTCTTATCTAACTTAGCCTAACTAAACTCAAAGTTAAATTTTTTATTTTTCACTACTTAGGGGGAGATTGTTAGCTTCAATCTTCCTAATCATAGAAGTATTTAGAAGTAGTGAAAAAAAGGCCAAGTGAAGAAAGCCTCTTACAGAGGCTCTGCCGGACTTACCGAGGGATCAAGATCAAGAATCTACAGAAGCTAAAGAGGCGCGCTACAGAAGCTCTGTCATACGCGCAAAGAAGACCAAAGACTCGGAATCCGGTGAAGACTGCTCCACAGAGGACCAGACCGCAGAACCTCTGTAACTCATTACAGAGCCTCTGTGGTCCTCACTGAAAGACATGAAGATATTTATAATATATTGCTACTGTTACAGGACCCGTTCATCAACTTGCATGGTAGCATGCATTGTCCAACGTCGACGTGTCAAACTCTGATTGGACTCAGTAGGGCTTAGTACATAATAGACGTCTGCTGCATTAAATGCAATACAACATGTCTTACTATTCATGCCGTTCTTGCAACTGTTCACGACATCCGGTCAACTATTCATCAGTACCGTCTGAATAGTAGCATATGCTTTATGGTCCCCTTTAGAGTAGTATATAAGGAAGACTCATGTTGAGTTCTTCCTTATCAGATCGTCAATAAATCAAATATAAATCGATCATCATAAGAACACAAAAAGCTTATTCACCTTAAGAGTCATATCTATTTTGAAGCTTTTCTTACTCATTGTTCTTAAATCTGTTCTTAATATATATATTCAGTAAACTTTGAAATATTATTTCCTGTTCATTGTTTATTTATATTTTGGTCTAAATCTATCAAACTTATCTGTTAGTTCTTCAAATACGCTTCCGCGTCAAACATTAACTTGAACTAATAGATCTGATAATCTTGTTTAAAGCAAAACGGGAACCAACAGAAAGAGATCACTGAAATGATCAATCGATTTCTTAAAAACTCTTGAAGAATAAAACTCCCCCTATCATTTCTTGAAACGGCGTCTTCTTTCTACAAATCTCCCCGTTGACATTAAAACGAATCTTTGATTTTAAACTTTCTTTGACATGAAATTGATGTAGACATTCTCCCCCTTTTTCGATGAAAGTGAGCATCACGAGCATCGAAAATCTTTTCAATTTCAGTCACGGACAATCTCCCTCTTCAAAAACATTTCTTCCCCTTGAAAAACACAAACAATCTCCCCATAAATGAAAGATCTTGCTCCCCCTAAAAATAAGAATTGTAGAACAACATGATTTTCTCCCCCTGAAAATTTGCATAAAAATCATATAAGCGCACATTTTAACAAACTTATATAAAGAAAATAGAATTCATTGAACAACATTTTATTACTACTAACATTTAATCATTTGAACACCAAACAAAAGAAATTCAACTTAATGAAATGTAACAGATATTTCCATCAAGTGAAATCAAATGCATGCGTTTGGATTCAAAAACAAGACATCATCGCATATCGAGTTACAAAAGTTCAATTTCAACTCCTTTATAAAATCTATTTGGTGGACTAGCATGCGAAATATGATTAGCAACAAGCAAATGCACCTCTAAAACCTATAAGAATACTTTGCTCTTACTCACACTATTTGTCCAAAAACAGAATTTTCAAAAATTTACAGGTTTATCGCGACTTTGTATTTTCCCCAAGTTTCAAGAGATGTGTGCTCTTAGGCATCTTTTCATATTGTGCACATTGGCAACTTTTATTATGTGCTCATTGGCATCTTTTATAATCAAACAGTTTATTAAGACTAAGATACACCGTAAACGTAACTTTCTAACTGGTCCTATAGCAGGATTTGGGTCAGCCGATCCCAGACCAGTTGGCCTTAGGGGCTAGGTGACAAGCACCCCTTGGAACTTACTCTCCCGAACCAGAAAGGCTACATCGATATACCTTAATCCCATCTGTACCAGTAGAACATGGCTTTCTACCTGGTTCTATAGCAGGATTTGGGTCAGCCAATCCCAGATCAGTTGATCTTAGGGGCTAGGTAACGAGTACCCCTTGGGACATAATCTCCCAAACCAGATAGGCCACAGGCACAGACTATCAAACTGAATGATTTTATTATATATGTATATATATAATTTTTTTTTATTTTTTTTTATTTTAGCATCTCAATCACTTGGTTCAAAAACGTAGTGCTTCCCCCATATTTTCGTTTCCATTCATGATTAAGACGAATAGGCTTTGTGAGCATTGTATTCTAAATAAGTCTAGATTTACACAATTTTGCACTTGTATCAAAATCTCAAACATGTTTCGCTGACCTTTCGACTTATTTTAGAAGCGAAAGTAGAAACAAATATAACTCCGACGATACAAGAATGCTCGTAAAATCATCCTTAACACACATTTTATTCATTGAATGAAAAATTGAAGAATTTTTCACTTCATTGAATTAAATTTGTGAAAGTTCAAACTTTCAACGTTAGTAGACATAAAATATAACACAGTGTTACCTTTAAGCACATGTCCTAAAAATAGAAAGATATGACAGTGAAAGGATATCACCTGATAAGTACGAGTTCTAAACTGATTTGTTTAGAAGTCATAGTCTTTGAAGTACGGGTTCTAAACTGATTTGTTTAGAAGCCTTTACCGTTGAAGTGCGGGTTTTGAACTGATTTGTTCAAAAGCCATTACCGTTGAAGTGCGGGTTTTGAACTGATTTGTTCAAAAGCCATTACCATTGAAGTGCGGGTTTTGAACTGATTTGTTCAAAAGCCATAGTCTTTTATCTTTCTCCCCCTACAAAATACCAAAAGATTTGTCATTAATCACATGTATATAAAAATAATAATAAACTCCCTGAAAATATGTGATGTTCAATATCTTCTTGAATGCACAAGTACTTCATCTTCCGAGAGTTCAACACTTGTCTCTAAATCTGCAAAACAGATTAAGTAGTTTTTGGTACCCAACGAGTCTTGTGTCCTGACACGTTAAGCGGAGCTCTATAAGAAGGAAAATGGTAAGTACCATACCAATATTGAACATAATTATTATTAACAAAATCATTATTTCCGCAATAAGAATTAACAAAAGAATTAACTTTCGTTGTAAAATTCTTATTTGGAAATGATGATTTTGGTACATCTTTTCCAGGAAATTTACCTTTTACCTTCCATTGCATGTTGACTCTTTTGTAGGAAGGAAGATCAGCATAGTATTTGGAAGACATATCCACAGAATGCTCGTAGAAAATGTTAGAAGGACGCATCGGACATTCTGAAAAACACTCGGAGTTGTTGAACGACCTCACTTTGTCTTTTAAGGCATTTCGTTCCTTTGTCATCAACTTGAGCTTCTTCCGAATATCACAATTCACCCTTTTTTCCTTCATGATATCTGTAGATAAACCCGCCAAAATTTTCGTGAGTTTCTGAATTTCTTGCTGAAATATCTTCCGTTCTACAGAAAAATCATCCTTTACGCTCCTGGCTTGAAAATCAGCTTTCTTCATCTTTTCAAGCTCTTCACTTTCCTTATCTAACTCTTTTTGAAGCTCAGAAATTTTCTCTGACAGCTTTCCATTTATAGCTTCAAAATCTTTCCTTTTCTCTTCAAACACAAGTCTTTCCTTCTCCAATTTTACTTTCTCTAAAAATAAGACTTTCTGAAAATCTGAGTTCTGCTTGGAAAGTCTTAGACATTTGAGTTCAACATCTTTCTTGTCATCAATTTCTTTAGTCTTTGACTTCAACGCCATTACAAGTTCCGAAACCCTTTTAGCAAGGCCCATTCTTTCTTTCTTGAAATCTTCTCTTTCCATATTTAAAAGATTTTCCATCTCTTGCAACTTCTTTGTAAGTTCGATAATCTTCTCTTTATCATCTTCCCTTTCAACTTTCTTCTCTTCTTTTCTCTTGAATTCAACCTTTGATCCATGCATAAGCTTCGTTAATTCATTCCACATCTGCAAAGGGTAATTTTTATACACTTCAACTTGTTTGTAGATGTGAGGCGAAATTTTGAGAATAGCAAAGAGTAAGTTTGACGAAGCATCCTTGTCTGCTTTCTTCCGTTTAATCTCATCTTCAGTAAAATCTTCCGCCCTTTTATGTATGATCAACGGACCTTCGGTGAAAGATTTTATCATATAATCTCCGTTTTCTCTCCTCGAAATAAAATCAATAAAAGAAATCGTCCATTGATCAAAATCTGAATCTTTGATTAGCACCGGAGGACAATTAACTGAAACTTGATAAGCCATCGTGATCTAAAAAGAATGAACTGTAAGAAGCGAGAAGTATAAAACGCGCAATCAAGGGTTGCGAAAAGCTGAGAAATTCACTTGGAAGAAAAAAAATGAAACTCTGAAACTTTTCTGAAAAAAGCGTAATTAGTTAGTAAGTAAGCAAGCAAGTAGCTTAAACTAATTAAGCAAGCAAGCAACTAGGTGAAACTAATTCAAAGCAAGCAAACATGTAGGTGAAAATTAATTGAAGCAAGCAATCATGTAGCTGAAATTAAGGAATTCGCAATAGAAAGCGCAAACCAAGAAGCAAGCATTCATGTAGCTTGCGCAAATCTCATTCAGCAGCTTGCGCATTTCTCATTTAGTTGCTTGCGAATTATATGAAAACACACACACATAGACACCTCTTGCGATTAATTTTCTGCAAAATCACAAACTCAACCAACAAAATTAATATCACCAATTAATGATCAAACTAAGCAACAAACAACTTTTATCAACATCTCATTAACAGAAACGGATCAAAAACTCAGATCTGAATCATTTTAGCAAGAACACCTCAAGAACATGAAGAACACCAAAAATTCAAATTTTCTAAAAATGAGATTTAGACATCAAGACTTGAATTTTATGGATGATTCATGTCCAAAAACAATTTTTAGGAAGGATTTTGCACAAAAACGAATCAAAACACCAACAAATTGCAAAATCACTCTTCAAAAAAAATTCACAGACAAGATTTCTCAAGAACACAAAATTTTTTAAATCTTCAAATTGACTCTCAAAAATTTGAAATTAATCAACCAAAAGTTGAAGATATGTTAGAAAACAAGTTTCTAACACAAAGATGTAATCCAATTTCGCTGAAAATCATTGAATCAAAATCTGATAAACTGATCAGATTGAAAAAGACGAACTGATCAGAATTCTTGAAATCCTTCAAATCGATCCTCAAAACGATGAAATTAGCCTTCGATACTTGAACGAAAAGTGTTCCTCTATCAAAAACGAATCCAACGAACTAAATCTTGATCAAATTCGACCAAGAATCACACAAATTTGACAAAAATCCAAGAAAACGAGATTTTCTTGAAAAATCAAAAAAATCGATCAAATTTCCTTGAGAATTCTGCAAATTTGATGTGTTAGATCAGTAGAAATTCTCCTCTAAATCTTGAACTTGCTCTGATACCAATTGTTAAACCCTAAAGATCAATCAAGATAGAGAAGATGTGAATTTGTCATCCATTTATCAAGAACATTGTATACATGATATGAGTTTTGCCCTTTCTCTCTCTAAGATATGAGTTATGAATAATGAGAGTGATTCTAAGAGTCTTTTTCCAAAACTAACCTACACAAAGGCTATTTATACTAAACACATTACAAGGTGTAAACAACACAATACAACTCAATACCTTGACTTTGACTTTGACCTTTCTATATTTAAACCTTGAAGACATATTGCACTAACAGGCTGGAACCGGGTCGCGATCCCGCTGCACCACCTACACTCGCTCCCCTTCCTTTCACAACTAACAAACCCCGCCCGACAGCACCTGCTTGTCGGGCCCTTCCACCTCTCATCCTCGGACCCTCACGTCCCTCTGGTCTATCTCCCTGGGCAGGTCCCTCCGGCTCTGGCGGGACCATGGGATTACCTAACGCTCCCCTATAAGCAACTACCCCTGGTGCAGTGGGATCAGCGATGGCTAATAGGGCTTCAGGGATGGGCATAGCTACCGCATTGGATGGGTTGTGGATAACCATGAACTGAAGATGGCGGATAGGGCATACCTGATGTGCAGCACGTCTGGGAATCGCTGGATTAGCATCCATGTGTTGACGCACTGCTAGCGATAGGAAACGCGGGTACGGGAGAAACTTCTTCTGTTTCGTTCCTCTGATGTGTCGGATGGTGGTTGTAGCAGACGCCGAATGATCATGGCGAAGTCGACATGGCGGTTGTAGCAGACGGCATGAACTAGGCGTAGAAAGTCACCGGTGCACTGATCTATACCTTTCCATCTAGAGGATAGACACCTGTTCAGAATCGTAAACATGGTGTACCAGATGGGGGCTAGGTATTTCCGGTTGAACGCTGAAGGTCTGGGAAGATCATGGTTGTATCCGAGCGCGCGGATTTGTGCGCATAGCGTGTCATCATTAACGGTAGGATCGTACCGTTCATGTCTTGCGGCGTCGGCAGCCGGAAGAGAAAGGAGTCGGCGAAAGGAGTCAGGTGTCAGGGTGAACGGCTGGTTGTCTATCATTGCCATTATCGTCTATGAAGTACCGGCCGTGCGGACCTGTGCCATGAACCACACTTGAAGAACGTAGATCAACGGGACGTCGGTAGTGCGGTTGAGGGCCTCACGAATGGGGTGGCCCATGAGGATATCTAGTATAACCTGGTGGTTAGGGTTGGGTCTGAAGAGAGCCGGGTCCAGGTAGTGATTGTTGGCCTCCATCTCGGTGCCATGGTCAGGGTCAACCAAGGCAGCATCTGCTTCGTCGTTTATGATTTCCTCTTCTTGAGGTATCTGCTCTTCCGGAGGGTGTTGTGGATTTTGTCAATCCGCCATTGCAATATCTGTAAAAGAACAACACAATTAGTTATTGAGACGGATAAACAAGTGTCGACGCGTACCTTAGCTGTGATTGGCTCAATCTGAGACAGATCGAGGACTGGTAGTGACAAAACAGATACTGAAATTGCCAACAGGGTTGTCCGGACAAACATGGGAATGCCAAGTTTTCCGGACAGAAAGATATTGCCGGACATCACATGTATCCGGATAACAGAGGTAACCGGATGGTATGGGGGTTCCCGGATAAAATTGGGACTCCGGACAAGGGAGTCCGGGTGACAGATGTGTCCGGGTAATGAGAGAGTCCGGACAAAATTGATAAATCCGGACAGAGGTTCCCGGATACACTATATTTCCGGATAACAGTAGAGTCCGGACACCAAGCTACCCGGTAGTTGAACTTACCGGAAACCGTAAGGTTTTCGGACAACTAGGTATCTAGATGACGATGGTGTCCAGATGGATCATCATAGTGTTGACGGTGTCCGGAAACGACGAATGTGTCCGGACGTAAACTCAATCGGTCACGGTAGCAAACAGGAGATCCAAAGCAAGTTTTAGGGTGCGTAAGGGTTGTCCAGAAGCGAATATTAGCTTATTGGAGTATTGACAACCCTTGAATCGCTTCCAGTGAAGCTAAACCACCGAAAAACCCTTAAGGGTTTCGGTCACTGTTGGATCGACCCAATCAAAGGTAAGTTTACGGTGTGATGTGTGCAAAAGTAGTCGAAATGTGATCGAGAGGGAGAAACTAGTAACATACCTGAAGATTGAGATGAAAAACACGGGTGAATCGATAAAGAGAGGAGAGTCTGAGCGAGAGAGAGAGGGTGCGAAGGGTTTAGGGTTTTGTAACGTTTTTCCGGATAAAGGAATGACAGAATCCGGGTGCGTATATATACCCGGGTGGGGTCCAGGTCCTTATCCGACCCGGATACCTATCCGGTCCGGATTCTGTCCGGAGAAGGAGGTGTCCGGATAAATCAAAAAAATTCTGGTCCTTGGAATTTTGAAAGAATTTTGACTGAAAAAGGACTTTCTCTCGCTCCCCCTCAAACTGAGCATGGGGAGTCCCTTGCTCCCCCTCGGATAGTGCAGTAGAGTGCAGTGGAGGGGTCCGGCACACCAAAAAAACTTTTAGACTTTTAAAGAAAAACTTATGCTGCGCCCCCTCAGATGATGACTATAACACACACGCAGGAGTGCCCACACACACAAAAACTTTTGACATTTAAGAAAAACTGTGTGTGACGCTCCCCCTCAAAGGATGAGGAAACTTACCTGATACCACAATGTGCTCCTCCTGAACACAAGAACATATGGTGAAAGCACATATATAGTGAAGGGAAAAATAGACGGCAGTATGAAATAAAAGAAACACGCGAAGAAAGAAAGAAAATAAATGAAATCTACCTAATAAATACAGAGACTAAAATCTAACTGTGTAACCGAGACAAGTAGAATACAGGTACGAGGAAGTGTATTCTCATGAGGAGTAGACAGTTACGCGTAGATGTATGGAACTTGTAACGGGCACACATTCGGATTAAGTCTTCAGATTTAGCATACCTAGCTTGAACACAAGAAATTTGAAACGTTTTTCGTCCAATGCTTTGGTAAACAGGTCTGCTAACTGATGCTCAGTATTTACAAAGTAGAGTTCGACTGTACCTCTTTCGACGTGATCCTTAATAAAATGATACCGAACGTCGATCTGCTTCGTTTTGGTGTGTTGGACCGGGTTGCTTGATATGGCAATTGCGCTCTTCGAGTCACAGTAGATCGGGACTTTGACATACATGAATCCGTAGTCTTTGAGTTGTGTCCTCATCCAGATTACTTGGGAACAGCAGCTTGTGGCGGTTACATACTCCGCCTCAGCAGTTGATGTTGAAACGCATTGTTGTTTCTTCAAAGCCCAACTTACCAGGCAAAACCTGTCTCTTTTGGGTACCAAAGGCCAAGATCAGCAGTACCACGTAAATAACGAAAAATTCGTTTAACGGCATTGTAATGAGACTCTTTAGGGTTTGACTGATAACGGGCGCAAAGAAATGTTGAAAACATGATGTCCGGTCTACTGGCAGTTAGGTACATTAAAGAACCGCTCATTCCCCTATACAATTTGGCGTTGACAGCCTTTCCGTTGGGATCGACATCAAGCTTTGTATTGGTTGCCATTGGAGTTTTCATTGGTGAGGATTGGTCCAATTGGAATTTCTGAAGAATATCCCGAATGTATTTGGACTGGTTTATGAAAATTCCTGTCGACAGTTGTTTAACTTGAAGACCAAGGAAAAAGTTCATCTCACAAAGCATACTCATTTAAAAAAAAATTCCCATGAGAGTGGCAAAGTTCTTTGCATATAAAGGACTAGTAGAACCGAAAATGATGTCATCAACATATACCCGGACTAGAATTATGTGACCCTTTTCGTTCTTGATAAACAGAGTAGAATCAATGGTACCTCGAGTGAACTCGGCTTCTAACAAGAACTTTGACAGTGTGTTGTACCATGCTCGCGGAGCTTGCGTTAAGCCATATAGTGCCTTGTCTAAGATGTAGACGTGATTAGGCTTCGAGTCATCCACAAATCCGTCGGGTTGCGACACGTAAACTTCTTCTTGGAGGTCGCCGTAAAGAAAGGCTGTCTTCACATCCATTTGGAAGACTGTGAAGTTCTTGTGCGCTGCATAAGCGAGAAACATACGGATTGCCTCGACGCGTGCAACCGGAGCATAGGTCTCATCATAGTCGATCCCCTCTTGTTGTCGGTACCCTTTGGCCACAAGACGCGCCTTGTTGCGAACAACGATGCCGTCTTCGTCCTTTTTATTTTTGAAGATCCATTTGGTGCCGATTACCGTCTTGTGCTTAGGATGTGGAACCAGTCGCATTACCTTTAGAGCTTCGAATTGATTTAGCTCTTCTTGCATGGCTATGATCCAGTCTGGATCTTCGAGCGCTTCGCGTACGTTCGTCGGCTCAATCTTGCTCAAGAAGCCGGAAAATAGACAGAAGTTGGCGGAAGCGCCTCGTGTACGAAAAGGAGTCAAGGGATCACCGATGATCTGATGCAGCGGATGGGCCTTCGTCCATTTGGTGGAGTGCGGAAGCGGCTGCTGGGTAGAGTGAGATGCGTCCGGATCCACATATGAAACCAGATGGAAGGTCTTGAACCGCTTCAAGAGTAGCAGTCTTGTTTCTTGGAGGAAGTGGGGGAGGATTTGTTGATGGTTGAACAACTTCTGGTTTCGAGGAGTTCAGAGGTTGAGCATCGGTTGTGGCAGATGACGAATCAGTAGGAGCGATCTCCGATATTATGGGTTCCTCCGGGGGGTTACAGTACCAGGTGCTTGCGTATTTGAAGATGACGGTCGAGCTGTCTCTATTGTTGTTGATGGCGTGCTCGTAGAAGGAGGCGGACCAGATAAAGCGGCTGAATCCTCATTGCGAGAAGCTTCAAGTCGCGGTTGCGCTGAGACAGGAGCAGAAGAGTTAAGTATGTCATCATAGAAATATTGGAACAGTAAATCTAAATCAGAAGAGTCAGCATTCGATGAAGATGCATGATTCAGATTTACTGTGGCTTGTGCAGATCCCGAACTCGGAGGTCCGGAAGCTAGCACTCCAGTTAAACCGGGTTCTGAATTGAGTTGTTCAGAAGCCAAATCAGCGGCTTCGTCGAATGTCACGTTTATGCTTTCAACAACGGATTTGGTCCGTTTGTTGTAAACGCGATACGCCTTAGCCTGTGTGGAGTATCCGATGAAAACTCCTTCGTCCGCCTTGGGGCTGAATTTCCCGAGAGCATCCTTGTCGTTCAGCACATAGCAAGTGCACCCGAAGGCGTGAAAGTAGCCGATGGTTGGAACGTGATTATTCATGATCTCGTACGGCGTCTTGTTGAACCGCTTGAGAAGGATAGAGCGGTTTTGTGTGTAGCATGCTGTAGACACTGCTTCAGCCCAGAGATATAGCGGTAGATTTTCTTGGGAAAGCATTGTGCGTGCAGCTTCAACGAGAGTATGGTTCCGTCTTTCAACCATTCCGTTTTGCTGAGGAGTGCGTGCGGCAGATAAGGTGTGTGTGATGCCCACTGACTCCAGATAATCATCCACCTTTTGATTCTCGAACTCCGTCCCGTTGTCAGTTCTGATGGACTGAACGTGTTGAAGCTTGTTCTTCTGGACAGTCTTCAGGTGATCAATAATGAGCTCCGGAGTTTCGTCCTTCGAGCGTAAGAACATCACCCAAGTGTAGCGTGAGTAGTCGTCCACCATCACAAGCACGTATTTGCGCTTATTGATGCTCGGAACACGCATTGGACCACACAAATCTATATGAATGAGTTCGAGGGTCCGGGACGTGCTCGGAGTTGCCTTCGGCGGATGTGATACGCGCTTCATCTTTCCCTTTTCGCATGCCCCACAGAGACGATCCTTCACGAACGGAAGTTGGGGCACGCCTCTGACGTGTCTGCCTAACACCAGTTGATTGATACTTCTGAAGTTGAGGTGTGAAAGACGTCTATGCCAGAGCCAAACTTGATCAGAGTCGGCTTTTAACAAGAGGCAGACAGGTGTCAGATTTGATTGCTGCGAGGTCAATGGTGTAGAGATTGGTCTTTCGAGTCCCAACCAGTAGCTCTTCTCCGTCGTTGTTGAGGATTCTACACCTTGTGGCTTTGAAGCTGACCTCGAGATCCTTGTCGCAGAATTGACCGATGCTGAAGAGATTGTGTCCTAATCCTGCGACGTGAGATACCTTCTTGATTGTTATCTTGTCTTGTACGATGTCACCGTAGCCCACAATCGGCGACTTCTCGTTATTCCCAAATCTCACATGTCCGCAGTATTCTTCCTTGTAGTTCGTGAGAAGCTCCCTTCTTCCGGTCATGTGCTTGGAGCATCCAGAGTCTAAGTACCACACATGACCGTTCTACAAAACAAGATTAGTGACGTTTAGGTACCCAAATTTGTTTAGGTCCTGGAGGGTTAGATTTGGCACTGCCTGGGGAAGCCTGCTTTGTCCCAGCTTTCCCTTTAGGTGTAGGATTTACACCGGTAGAGGGAACTGGTTTTGGCACTTGTTTCCTCTTCGGTGCAGAATTTACACCTTTAGGAGGAACAGAGTTTGTGGCAGCTTTCCACCTGGGTACCGGTTTAACCCCAGTAGGAGCAACTCGAGTAGGAATGGGTTGAGCCTCCCGCTGTGGTTTAACCGCTTGTTTGGTACCCCGTTGGGAATGGTGTTTTTGCTTATTATTGTGGTGTTTTCGCTTATGAAATAAGTTACCAACAAAATAAGGCGCATACCAATCATTATTGTGAATATCATCAAAATCATTCCAACCACAATTAGAACAACATAAACAATCATGCGATAACTGAATCAATTGATTAAGAGAATTAACTTTAACGGGAAAAGAAACATCAAAATGGTTCCAATGATTCCAAGCATAATTGTCGTTGTCTATTCTAGAATTAAAAACAGGTGGGGAAGACTTTGACGCATCCTTCTTGATAGATTCCCTCTTTAGCCACTTTGGTGTTTCTTTATTAGCGCGACCA
Organism: Saussurea involucrata; assembly: GCA_033807775.1. NCBI lineage: Eukaryota > Viridiplantae > Streptophyta > Magnoliopsida > Asterales > Asteraceae > Saussurea > Saussurea involucrata. The sequence goes on from CM066315.1 coordinate 100,879,790, forward strand.
TTTTTATCTGAAACAGCAGGGACACACTGATCAGTGACTTTAGGAGGAACAGTATTGTTGGTTGGCAAAGGTCCGGTCGCTTGCCTCGGCTGTGATTGCCTTTTAGAAACTGGTTTAGAAGTTGGTTTTGTTTGAGAAATCTTGATCACAGCTGGGGCCTTTGTGTTAGAACATTGACCTTTTTGAAAATCGACCGTATGATTCACCACCGGAGATAAAAAATAAGTGTGACTTGGTAGAGGTTAGTCAAAGGGGAATGACTCAAACTCTTCATCACAGTTACCTTCGGAGTTCATGTACTCTGAAAAATCTATCTTGGGAAGTACTGGACTAGGATCAGGTGAGGAAGGCGAGGAACTCTTTGTGCTTGTGTGCTTTGGGGAATTCGGTGCGGAAGCTAAGAAAAAATCAGAGTTTAAATTCCTTAAAACACTCTCGTCTTGAGAATCTTGACCGTCTTGTGAACTAGAAATCTTGCCTAAGAAAGCTTTGCACGAAGATGTGTCGGATGAATTTGAGGAAAGGTCGGGTGAAATCTGCTTTTCAGATTGCAGTTGGTCAATTTGCTCTTGAAGTTGACCATTTCTCGTGTACTCTTTCATCTTTTCTGTTGCCAAGGCAGACAGTTGTGATGTGAGTCGATTGATTTCACTCCAAAGGATTTCCTGTCCTTCACCAGACACAACTTCGGTTTCGACCGGTTGTAGATTCTCAAGTTTTGTAAGTAATACTTGTCTTTCCATTTGAAACCTTGATCTTTCTTTCTCAATGGACTCCTCCAACTCGACTATCTTTGCTTCCAAGATGAGAGGGGGAACATAGAGTTTAAACTCATCCGTCTCAGTCTTGGTTGCAGGTGCTAGGTCCTCATCCTTTGTGGAGGAATCCTTGGGACTAGCTATCTTGTAGGGGTCGAAGTAGTCATTGGAAAGGTACTTTTTGTCCTTTTGATACGAGTAGTTTAAAGGTTCATAACAAAATGGAAGTTGAATTCATCGTTTTTGTGTGCGTTTATGTTCCTCGGTTTCCTCCTCCTTTTCTGTTTCAAGAGGACCAGTCCATTGAATTGCGTACTCTGGGTACTTTTTATCTAACCCAAAGCAAGCAAAATCATACAGGGTTGGAACTTGATATCTTCCCTTTTTTAAGTAGTGTGGGTTATCATATCCGATTCCCCACTCTTTGTTGAAGTACGTGAACTCTTTGGGTTTGTTCAAAAAAATGGTTTGATCAGTTTGACCCCTTTTGTGGAGTTGGTTTCAATATCAAGAATTTTGGCCACATACTCCTTGTGTTGAATTTGAAGAGAAGAACATTGATAAGTAATGTCTTCTTTCTCATTCAAGCACTGATCAAACTGACGTTGGAGATCAGATAATTTGGCCCTTAAGTCTTTAGGTGCCAATGACAGATTTTTGCATTTAATGGTCAAGTTAGCATTTTCAGACTTATACTTCTCAGTTAATTTCTTTTGAACATTAAGCTTTTCAGTTATTGAACTGATTTCAAGCTTTTGTTCTTCATTTGTGGCCTTGAGGGAGTTTGCCTTTTCGGTGATAGTTTGCAGTTGAAGTATGAAGTTTTGTAGGCAAGAATCACATACCTGATTTGTTGTTGCCTTTTCTTCATCCGTAGACGATTGATATCCCATGAAGGCATCATCACCTTCATGATCGTCCTCATCATCAGATCTTCCTAGCCAGTACTCATTTTCATCGAACATTGCCTCCCCAGCCTCCTTCTGTCTGTCCAGTGCAAGCTTGGCCTCATAGTAGTGAGAGTTCTTCACTGTAAGCTGACGACAGTCTTTAGCGAAGTGACTGTGTTTCCCACAGTTGTAGCATTTCACAGGTTCATCTCTCTTCTTCCGGTCACCTTTCTCTGTCTTCTCCTTCTTCTTAGATTGATCTTGCTCTTCTACCTTCTTCTTTCCTTCATACCAATCCTTATAGTTATGACGCTTATTGGAGGAAGTGGAGTAGCGTTGACTATTGGAAGATGGCTTCTTGTAGAACTGTTGTCGTTGAAAGGATTTCGTCAGAAGGGCAATAGCTTTCATTAAGTCTGATACTTCACCATCAGCATCACCGTCTTTCTCGTCTTCAGGTTCTGACTCGGAGGAGCTTTGCTGTGGACCGCGTCTGGATTTGCTGCTCGACGATTTCCCTAGTTTGGAAGTCATGAGGGCAATAGGATCAGCAGATGGTTTTGGCTCATTCTTCTTCTCTCCCAGAAGCTCATTCACTTCATCTTCGTCTTGGAGAAGTGTCTCGTACAGTTCATTGATGCTGATGTTCTCTATCAAGTTGTTGTGCTTGACATGAGAAGCATCCACTTTCCATTCAGGTAGCAAGTTGTTGAGGAACTTTAGTGCGTTCTCAGTATTGGAACGAACAATTTTATTCTTGTTCAGTTCATTGAGGAGTAGACAAAATCGTTCATAGGTCTGGGTGAAGGATTCACCGTTGCGTTTCTTGAACCCATCGAACTTGGTTATCGCGCTATTTATCTTCTGCTGATTTCCTACAACGATCCCACGCATCATTCCGGCTACTTGGTCCCACATGCCCTTAGCCGTCTCTTTGTAACTATGTATGGCAGTGTAGATGGAATTAGGAAGAGATTGAATCAGATATCTCTTTGCATGCTTTTCACCTTCAATCATGCCTCTTTCAAATTTTGTCATTTCAGCAAGAGTCTTTTCCTCACGTCGAGCTACTGCAGTTGAAGTTTCAGCTATATCCTTCATTGGCTTGGGAATTGGGCCATTATCCAGAGCTCTCTTGATGTACTCATAGTTGTCCTTGGACTCTATGAAGATCATGAACCTATCTCGCCATTGGCTGTACTCGTTCGGGTAGAGACAAGGTGGCTTGGTGTCGGTGCCAATTGCGAGAGCATCACGAGAAGAAGACATCTTCGGTTGCAACGAAGTGATCGTCAGACGTGTAGATTGATTAAAAGGGTAAACCTAACGCAAGGCACTAAGAGTGAAATCCTAACGCAGGGTCTACGAGTGATTTGATCTTAGAGTGAGCTTATTGGATAGGAATCCAGATAAGATTATGATCAGGAAGTGTTCAGATTAAATAGATCAAAGAAATCACAAAGTGTCCGGGTAATGCAAAGAATCCGGATAGCACAGTTTCCGGATAACACAGGGGTTACCGGAAGAAACTGGTTACCGGATAAGTGATTTAAACAAAAGTTACCGGGTAAAGGGGTGTCCGGATAAGAAGCTTACCGGATACAGAGATGTCCGGACAAGATACTTACCGGATACAGAGATGTCCGGATAAATTGGTGTTCGGGAACTTTGGGTTTCCGGAAACTAATTTACCCGGATTGATTAGATTTAATATGACTTACCCGGAGAGTTGGAACTTACCCGGAAGACTTACCCGGAAAAGATGAGGAGTCCGGATGGAATTGGAGTTGTCCGGATGGATTTCACACAAACGTCTGGACACTATCAACTTGTCCGGAAACCGCGGCTGGTTTATCCGAACTCTGAGGATGTTTGCTTAAATCGATCGACTTTTCGATTAGGGTTGCCCAAATTCGATCCTGGAAGATTAGTAACAATGCAAAACACAAAAATAACACTAATCCAATCGATTTCAATGCAAAAATAACAAGTTTTGATGGTTAAAAATCGAATCTTTTATCAAGAACACTACCAAAAACCTTTGACCTTAATTTGCTAAATTAATCACTCAAACGATCGAATTGGAATGCGAAAATTTGCAGAATTACTCACAAGTATAATGCTAACACAACCCAATAAACAGAATTGAACAATTTAGCCAGAATCGAGATTTCGAAAAAGTCAAGATGAACACATACGGGAAAAGTCAAAATCTTACCGGAAATTACTAGAGAGGCTTTGAATCGAATCCGTCTGTCTACCCTGATACCAATTGATAAATCCAGATCTGTGCAACAATATAGAAATCGAATATGATAAGCAATAAGAAATATGATTTCAACTGATCATCCCTTTCATTAACTTTCAGAGAGAATTTTACAATAAGAGTTGGAAAGCTAAAGAGATGATTAGCTTGTTTTTCCAAGCTAATGACACATTAAATACATCGGGCCCGTGGTTAACAAGCCCTTGGCCCGTTCACTAATAAGCTCTAATTTCAACAAATACAATTTAACCCTTGAACTTTAAATCAACTATAAAACCTGCCCTAACACTAACCGATTTCCAATCGAATTAGAAACCACAACCGCAGTTACCTGATACCACAGCCGTGGTTACCGGGTCCATCAGTTGTTACCGGGTAAGTCCTCATTCTCTATTGTTACCGGATAATCAATAGTTACCGGATAATTTTAGTACTTACCGGACATAACTCCCGTTAAGTCCTAGATACCGGTAAGCCCTCGCATTCGGTAAACTACCATCCGATAAGTGATTTTCCATCTGATATACACATTATGTTGTTATCGGTAACCCTTGTTTTATTTGTTTCATCCGGTAACTATCTACGCTCGTTAACCTTATCTTTCGGTAACTTCAATCATCCGGTAAGCATCTCTTCCGGTAAGTTTCTCCACCAGGTAAGTTCATTTTTTTGCTTAATTCTATTTCATCCGGTAAGCTTGTCTCATCCGGTACCCTTCGTTATCCGGTAACTCAAGCCCATCCGGTAACCTTCTGCAAACTTGTTAGCTCCAATCCTCTGTTTATAGGAGTATTGAAAAATAGGCTAAGTATTGAAGTCTTCGACAGAGGCTCTGCCGAGTCACCAAGAAGACCAAAGCATAGAAGTATTCGACAGAGGCTCTGCCGAGTAACCGAGAAGACCAAAGTAAAGAATCGCAAGAAGACACTTCAATGCGGACAAGGCCACAGAGCCTCTGTCATACTTGACAGAGCCTGTGTGGTATAAAAGACGAGCTCTATACAAGGACAATCGTGCTTCTCACGATTTCTGCTGTACGAAGATCCTGAAGATCATTCGTACAAGGCGTGACCTGACAACTCCACGTGTCAAACTCTGATGGGTCTTAGCCTTAGTAGAAGCCGGCGCATTTAATTAACGTTGTACCTGCAACAATACCTGAATAGTGTCTTTGTACCTTCAGTCCTTGTTGTCCAGAACTTGACCCTTTAGAAGTAGTATAAATAGAAGACTCATGTTGAGTTCTTCTATTAAGCTTTTGCACAACACACACACCATTAGAACAGAATTCTTGTTATATCATCGGTGTTCTTGGTGTTTTATTCATATCAATATACAGTGGGTTATTGAGCTATTTATCTGTGTTATTTACACTTTACGTATTTGATATTGTGTGTTCTTCTACCTTATTATATCTTTTAGTTTGTTAAAACGCTTCCGCATTATATCTTGTTTGAACTATTAGATAGAATCATCATTGTTAAGCAAAACAGGAACCAAAAATTGGTATCAGAGCGGTTCTTGATTTTCTATATCAAGAGATCCTCACTTACGATGATTTTTGGTATAAACTTGGACTTTTAACCTTTTCTTTATATCTTTCAAAACAGCATCTATTTTTCTGCCATTCTCGACCTGTTTCGACTTTGGTAAACTTACAGAATCTGTTTCTTCGGTTAAATCTCCATTTTAGTGCATTGTTCAAAGGTTTTAAAGCTTATAAAAAACCCCATTAGAAACATCCACTTCATTCTCTGAAGGTTTACTGTTCATACCCTATTTTCTTGATTTCTCAAACCCTTTCAAAATGACAAACACAAACAACTTCTTCACCGCTGGTTCTTTAACCAAGCCACCCACACTATTCAGTGATGAGTTCCCTCAATGGAAGATACGAATGATTCACTTCTTCGAGGGTACTGACAAAGAACTCATATACTACATCAACAATCCTCCTTTCGTACCAATGATCACAGTACCCCGTGTACCTGGCACAGACAACACTCCAGAAATCCCTGCTCACGATAAACCAAAGACCAAGGATAAGTGGTCAGATCCTGATTGGGCAAAATATGAAGTTGCTCAGAAGACTAAAAGACTTCTGATCATGGCCATACCCAATGACCTTTTCCAATCCCTAGATGCGTGTGAATCTGCATACGATCTGTGGAAGGAACTGGAAAAACAACTGGAGGGTGGGGCCAAAACTCAGAAGAACCGCAGAGCCCAATGCATCAACGAGTACTACGCATTCAAAGCTCTGCCGACAGAATCTCTACAGTCAACATATGATCGGTTCAACTCTCTAATCAACAAATGCAAGAAGTTCGGAATCCACAGAACTTCTGAGGAGAACAATGTCATGTTCCTAAAGAGTCTCAATGAAGAATGGCTCCAGTTGTCTATGTCTCTGCAAACAAATCAGGACTTAAACTCCTGGACTCTGTCAGATCTCTATGGAACGTTGGCAGCCCAAGAGCCTCAGATTGCACAAGCAAAAGCTCAAATCAGTGCACCTCTTGCGCTGGTTAGTAAGGCTACAGAAGCAAAAGAGAAGCCGAAGAAGGAGAAAGCTGTGGAAGAAAAGAAGGAGAAGAAGAAGAAAATCTTGATCATTGATAGTGAAGAGGAGGAGGTGGTGGAAGAAGAAGAGGCAACTATGGCCTCGATAGCTAAATCGTTAGCTCTTTTGACAAGGGAATTCAGCATAGGATATCAGAAGAAGTCTGATAATAAACGATACGGAAGAGATGATCGTGGAAGAGAAGGATCAAATGACAAGAACGACAGAGGTGTCGACCAACAGAGGTCTAATGACAGGAATGACAGAGGTGGTGACCGATAGAGGTCAGACAACAAAGCTGGCAACGCTCCACAGAACCAAGGATGTTACAATTGTGGCAAGCCAGGTCACTATGCCAATGAATGCATGAGCAAATCAAACCGCCCTCAGAGGGATTCTGCTTTCTACAAAAAGAAAGCAAAATATTATGCTCAGAAGTCACTCATGGTGAATCAAGAAAACTGGCAGTCAGATACATCCTCTGACGAAGGAGAAAAGAAGAACGCCCTATTCTGTGGCATGGCAGAGGTAAGCTCCGACTCTGATAGTGAGGTATCCACTTCTGACTCTTACACTAATCAAGCAGAAGCTGATTTGCTTAAACTAAACGTTGAACACACAGAACCTTAAAAGACCTGCAAAAGTGTTCAGAAGAAGCTTACCTTCTTTGAGAGAGAAGCTAGACTTCTCACTCAAGAAAAAGCTAAAATCTTTCAAGAAAAGGAAGAAATTGAAACAAACTGGAACAAACACCTAAACCCATTGAAAGAAAAGATTTATGAACTTAACTCAGCCTTAAAAGCAAAATCTAAATAACTTATGGACGTTGAGTGCGACAGAATGAATATCCTAGCTCTTAAACATTATTTTCAAAAGGAAAGAGAAGTCCTCTGTCAAGATTTACTCAGAAGAGATCCTTTAATCAAGAAATATCAAGATGCACAGAAGGTGTACGAGAAAATTAATACACAAATAGGAAGACAGGGAATTGGCTTCTGTGATATAGATCCATACACTGGAAACAAAAGAAATAAGTCTCTGTCCTCTCTATGTCATATTGGAAATACAAGAAAACCTGGATTTCCAAACTTACTATCTGTAAGCAAAAGGAGAAAAGTCGCTGGGGAACCTCACCAGAGGAAACCTCTGAAGATGATAAATGTGTGGTTTGAAAACACAGATTTGTCACCTTCAATCTCTGTCAAAAGAGAATCCAAACCTAAGAAATATCTGAAAACTCAAGATCAGATAGGTATCTTCAAGTTTGGTAACCTCGAGACTCAAACACAGGTTTCCTTTGTCTGCATGATAAACTCTGAAAAGAAATCATCGGCAGAGGCACCTAAGTTCAAGCCTAACATTTCAGAAGAAAAACTTAAAGATATCTCTGAAAAGGAGTTGATGGAAATAGGGAAAAATAACTTTTACGAAAATCTCTGTACACCCTCTATCGATCAAAATCTCTCTGATGAAACCTTAATAGATACTTATGTTGACTTGGAAAATAATCTCACTAAAAAGGATGAAAGCAAGTATGACACATGCTCTGAAAATCTAGCCTCTGTCGAAAGAGAACTAAGTGACTCAACCTCTGTATATGAGGACGATTCATCCTCTGACGAATCTGAGACTGACTCTAAGTCAGAGATAGTACCTTGTGACTCAGAGGATTTTAAACTACCCTCTGGAGTTCTTAACAGGGCTATTCCTCCCAAGGAGAAAATCACAAGAGTTCCTATCTGTCCAGATTTTTTGGACATGTGTATACAAGCCAAAACCTCTCTTGAGCTTGAGAAAATCAAACAACAAAAGAAAACGTCCTCTCAAAATTCAACAAGTTCAAAGACTTCAAAACCCTTAAAGCCTATTAAAGAAAAACTAACATGGCAACAGAAGGATAAATGGGCTGAAAATAACAAATCTTTTTCTTCTGTGACAGTGAAACCTGAAGAAGTTCACCACGGAAGGGGTCCACAGAAGGCTGCTCTCAACAAAGGATTTTGCAAACAACAATATAGCCTACATAGGTCTTCTTGTAATAGGAAGTCAAATGTTAGGATATAATGTAATGCCTCTGTGCCCCCATTTAATGTTTTCAATGAAAAGTTCAAGCAAATCTCTTCGCACATTCATTATTGTCATTGTTTTGATCTCATGTATCGATTAAATCAACACTTCTCAAGTCCACACTGTTTCCTCTCTACACCCAAAAAGAACACTAAATTCAAGGGTAAGAAGAAACAAAATGGTTCTTCAAAAGATGCTAAAACCAAACTCAAGAATGCTAAGGCAAACTTGAAGACCCCTAACAAAGCTGGACCCATTTGGATACGGGTACCTAAAACTCTCTGATTGTCTTGCAGAAGCAGTATGTGCCAATCTGGTATCATGACTCCGGATGCTCGCGGCACATGACTGGCGACAGAGGTCTACTATCCTCCTACAAAGATAAACTCGATGGAGGATCTGTGACCTTTGGTGACAACAAAAAGGGGTATATAAAAGGCCACGGAGTCATCAAAAAGGAAAATATAACCGTATGCAAAGTTACATATGTGGATGGCCTTAAGCACAATCTTCTCAGTGTTAGCCAACTCTGTGATACAGGTTTCAACGTAATGTTCAAAAGAACCTTCTGCTCTCTACAAGGTGAGGACACAGGAGTCGAACTTCTGCGAGCCGAACGAAGAGGCGATCTTTACCTCATGAACTTCTGTGCCAAGAACAAGGAAGACAAGCTCTGCCTTGTTGCTTGTAAAAGCGAAGAAGCCTGGTTATGGCATAACAGGTTCTGCCACCTAAACTTTCATACTCTAGATAAGCTTGTTAAACTTGATCTAGTCAAAGGTCTGCCAAATGTTAAATTTAATGAAGATCATTTGTGCTCTGCTTGGGAAATGGGAAAACTCAAAAGAGCTTCCCATAAAGGCAAGACTGATGTATCTTGTCCTAGGCCTCTATACAGGCTTAATGATGACCTCTGCGGTCCAATCGCTACACAGAGCATAGGTGGCAAGAATTATATACTTGTTTTGATCGATGAATATTCAAGATTTACATGGGTTGAATTTGTCAGAAAGAAATCAGATGTTCCAAACATTCTGATAAATTTAATGAAAAGAATCTAAGTTCTGTATGAGTGCAGGATTCAGAAACTAAGAAGCGACAATGGCACAAAATTCAAAAACTCTGTCATTGAAGCCTATCTTACAGAAGAAGGCATATCACAGAACTTCTCTGTTGCACGCACCCCACAACAGAATGGCGTGGTTGAACGAAAGAACCGCACGCTTGTGTAGGCTGCAAGAACTATGCTGACAACATCGGGATTACCAATGTCTTTTTGGGCAGAAGCATTATCAACCGCTTGCTACACCCAAAATCGATCAACCATCGTAAAGAGGCACATCAAGACACCGTATCATTTGATCAACAAAAGGCGACCAAACATCAAGTTCTTTCATGTATTTGGATGCAAGTGCTTTGTCTTAAATGATAGAGAAGCAAGAGAAAAGTTTGAGGTAAAAGCAGATGAAGGCAAGTTCATTGGATACTATGCCACCTCTAACGCATACAGGGTTTATCTTCTGCGGTCACGAACCATAGTAGAAAGCATCAACGTATCTTTTGACGATTCCTTTCAAAAGACTTCTGAACAAATCAGTTCAGAACTCGGTCTAAAGAAGGAATCATCTGGCATCTCAAAGACAAGAGAAGAAGACTTAAATCTTCTATTTGAAGAGATGTTCCATGATGATATTGATCCCTCTGCTGGAGTCGTTAGAGCCTCTGGAGAAACATCTTCAGCCAGCCAGACTGAGTCGGGTATAACTCTAACTGGTCCATTAAATACTTCATCCTCCTCTGTGAATCATACAGATGCACATGCTGAGGGGGAGCGAACAGAAGCTGAAGATAATACAACCAAGGACTCAACCACAGAGGCTCCTGAAATACCTACTCCAGCGACTACAGAGGAATCAATACCAGAGGAAAACGAAGACTCCGTCTCCACTTCCTCAAAGGATCAAATTCCAACTTCAATCCCTATAGTCCCACAAGCTGAAATACCTAGCACAAGCACAGAAATACCATCTAGAACAGAGGTTGCACAACTACAGAGGTTCATCTTGATGACTCAAATGACCATCTTCCAAGAACAACACAATGGACGAAAAGTCATCCTCCAAGCCTTATAATCGGCGACCCTTCTAAAAAGGTCAAGACAAGATCAGCCACTGCTAATTTTTGTTTCTTTACAAATTTCATCAGTGTGATCGAGCCAAAAAGAATCTCTGAAGCCCTAGATGATCCAAACTGGGTAGATGCTATGCAATAAGAGCTTCTACAGTTTGAGAGAAACAAGGTATGGACCCTAGTACCTCTGCCACGAGGAAAACAAGAAATAGGGACAAAATGGGTCTTCAGAAACAAGAAGGACGAGGATGGGGTGGTCATTAGAAACAAAGCAAGATTGGTGGCCAAGGGATATCGCCAAGAAGAAGGCATTGATTATGATGAAACTTTTGCCCCTATCGCACGGCTCGAAGCAATAAGAATCTTCTTAGCCTTTGCAGCCCACAGAGGTTTCAAAGTTTTTCAAATGGATGTAAAATCTGCTTTTCTGAATGGTGAAATCCAAGAAGAAGTATATGTCCAGCAGCCACCAGGGTTTGAAAGTTCCAAGTACCCAAAATACGTGTACTTCCTCGACAAAGCTCTGTATGGACTGAAACAAGCTCCAAGAGCATGGTACGAAAGACTTTCAACCTTTCTTCTCAATAATGAATTCGACATAGGTACAACGATACTATTTTGTTTTACAAACGAAAAGGTGATGAAATTCTGCTTGTACAGATTTATGTAGATGACATTATTTTTGGGTCTACAAATGCACAACAGTGCAAAGATTTTGAAAAACTCATGCAGAGTGAGTTTGAAATGAGTATGATGGGAGAATTAAACTTCTTCCTCGGACTCCAAGTAAAACAATCATCAGAGGGAATTTTTATAAATCAAGCTAAATATGTCTCTGACATACTTTCAAAATTCAGTCTCTCTGATGCCTCTGTAATGAAGACCCCAAAGGCCACTGGAAATAAATTATTCTCAGATCCAAATTGCACATCTGTAGAGTGCAAGCTCTACAGAGGTATGATTGGGTCTCGGTTATACTTAACCGCAAGTAGGCCTGATATAATGTATGCCACATGCCTATGTGCAAGATATCAAGCTAACCCAAAGGAATCCCACTATATTGCTGTAAAGAGGATCTTCAGATACCTTAAAGGGACCAAAAATCTTGGGCTCTGGTATCCGAAGAACTCTGGCTTTGGTCTTAAGGCATACACAGATTCAGATTATGGAGGATGCAAGCTTGATCGAAAAAGCACCTCTGGGAGCTGTCAATTCCTGGGAGGTAAACTAGTCAGCTGGACTTCAAAGAAGCAAAACTGTGTGTCAACATCTACAGCAGAAGCTGAATATGTTGCTGTTGCTAGCTGTTTCTCCCAAGTTATGTGGATGAAAACTCAGCTAAAGTAATATGGCCAGAACATATACCAAATACCCATCTTATGTGATTCAAAAAGTGTCATAGCCATCTCTGCCAATCCTGTTCAGCACTAAAAAACAAAGCATATCGATATCCGTTACCACTTTCTGAAGCATCATGTTGAACATGGCACAATAGATATGCACTTTGTGACCACTGAATACCAGCTTGCAGACTTATTCACCAAGGCACTTGATGAGAAAATATTCCTTTTCTTGGTGGGTAAGTTGGGGAATGATTAACATGAGTTGAATCCTCTGTAAGTAAGATCTGATCTTCTCGTAAATATGTATATATTTAAAACTCTTCTGTATGTAAATTCTTAATCATCAAAAGTTCTGTAACCAACAGAGCTTCTGTAGAATTGCTCAGAGCCTTTGACAATCTCCACAGAACCTCTGATGAGATTAACCTATGTCTTGTGCACTACTTATCTCATTTGATCCAAGCATAGGTCAAGGGGGAGCAGAAGGAGACCTTGAACTGATCTACAGAGGTTGATCATTCAAGGGGGAGCCAAAGAAGAGATGTCATCAATCAAAATTCACAGAAGTGAAGGTTTTTGTCGACCAAGGGAGAGCCAAAAGATAAGTATCTCGTACAAATCCTTTTTGAAAACAATTTTCTAGGACACCAATTTCCAAATACGTCCTAGAAACACTGTTTAAGACATTCCAAACAAGAAATGATCAAAAGATTTTCGAGCCTTCCGTTATGAGAAAATTAAGGTCATAGAGCCTCTGCTGAGCTCAACAGAGCTTCTGTAAGCCGGATCCTATATGACTGCAATTTCCTTAACTAGAACTCTATCGATCAACTTAAATGTCTTCCTTAAGGATTCGCACGTACAAATACACACACAGAGATACTGAAAGAAAGTCTTATGGTCAAAGAGCTCACTCCACCAAAGAGTTTCTGTCGCCCAACCTAGACACTCAAAAAGGAGTATCTTGCACAAAATCTTCTCCAAAACAGTTTTCTAGGACACTAATTTCCAAATATGTCCTAAAAACATTGTTTAAAACAATTAAAACTTTGGATGATCAAAATGCTTTATAAATCATGAGTTATGAGAAATTCTCACTCATAGAGCCTCTGCTGGCTCCAACAGAGCCTCAAAGCCTCTGTGAATGCAAATTTTGTGCTAAAGACTCTATCAATCCTCTCCAATGAATTTTCAAACATTTTTGGTAAAGGTGCAAGCATAGAGGAGACATTAAAGGTAGGTTTCAGAATCACAGAGCTCACTCCACTACAGAGCCTCTGTTGATTCTGACTACTCTTTATGGAAATTCTGTAAAAGGGAGTTATTTACCGCGAGTGACAGACCCCACACAGAAGAAATACCCACGCGCCAAGCATTAATGGGCCGCGCACGACGTCTAATCGTGCTCTGACACATTTGACGTGGCAGATTTTCATTGGACGTGCGTGCCACACGTTTCTTCTGAAACTTGTGCCGCGCTGTAAAACTCAAGTGCGGACCCCAAATGTTTATTGAATTCACTTTTACAACGGAATTCTATCCGTTTCTACCCTCACTATAAAACCCCATTCCCATTAACCTTTTACAAACTTACTCTTTTCATCTTCTCCGGCGAACCTTGCAATAACCTGCAACTTCTATTTTCTACTCTCTTTCTTGAAGATAATCTCCAATGGCTTCTACTTCCAACGCTCCGGTGAACTCCCCATCTCATTATGAGAACTCCCAGAATCCAGAAATAGCCGGAAACCTACAACAGGACAACTCCGGCGACACAGCAGATTTTGCTCCAACAACCCATCTTCTAAACTTCATCGCACATGAACACTTTGAAAGTGTTCTTCCTTTAAAACCCAATAACTACTACCTGGTTCCCTTAAAAACCGTATTTGGGGAAGCTCATGCCATCCTCCTTCATATTCTAGAAAACCATTATCTTTACCCCCTATTAACCAAAACTGTCAATAAAATCCCTGCCAGATACCTAAATCAATTCTGGCAAAGCAGCAGATTTGATCCCGAAGATAGACAGATCAAGGGCTACATCTCTGAAACCTGACAAATCCGAGCACCTTGAACTCAAGTTCAACAGAACTATGTTCTCACTTGAGTTCAGTCTACCCACAAGAGGTCTTCTAGGGATAAAGGAATATGCAGAGGAACCCACAGACATCGAGCTCTGCAGGTTTGTTGAAATGTTGGGATACAACACAACCTTAAGAAAAAGAAATGATTTCAGAAGAAATCGATTACCCCCTCTGTGGAACACGCTCTTCTCCATCCTAAATCGGTGCCTAACAGGGAAAGTGGGTAGTCCAGACCAATCTTCTCACCAAAGTTTGACAATTATGTACGGGGTGTACTACGATCTACCTCTGGACTACGCCACCCTCATGATGCAGGAAATGGTTAACACCATTGACCGCAGAATCTCCACCCAGAAGGCCAAAGGACGCAAGACCGATGCTCTACCTCCTCTACAGTATCAGCGAATTCTGGGTGTACTTCTAGAGCCTCTGCTCCGTCTGCAAAAATGGCCAATGGAGGAACCAACGGCCAGAATGTATCCCCTGAACAATAACACCCCAACAGAGCACGAAGACAACTACCCTTTCTGCAGGCCTTTGCCAACCGCACTTCTGGGATATGCAACAGATGAAACCCTTAAGTTAGAATATATACGCGATCATAGGACTCCAGAACCGAGTCCTGTGACACCCCCGCGTCTAGGAGTCCCCTTAAAAACTAGGGTTGTAGAAAGGATGTCAGATGAAGAATGGACAGTGGCCGTGGCTAAGCATCAACAAGTTCAAGAGAACTTTCATGCTCTGAGAAATACAATTCTCACCCCTACTTCCAAGAGCAAATCCTCTGCCACCACTCCCAAGAAGAAGAAGAAATCCCACAAGAAACGAAAAGCTACAGAGGGCACCTCAACCAGTGCTGCTGAAGCTCAAAAATCCCCTCCTCTTGCAACAGAAGTTGGATCCTCTGCACCTCCCTCTCCTCCAAAAGACAAAAAGAAGAGAAAACATAAGTCTTCTGAGGAAGGTGCCCCCAAAACAAAGAAAAGGAGGAGCAAGAAGAAATCCAAGAAACCCCACACTCCTCTACAATCCATCGCAGAGGAAGCTGATATGCTCGAAGAAACCCATGAGCAACATCTGCAATCCCCTTCACCTATCAATTATGCAGAAGATCAGGGTGATTTTTCTGTCTTCCTCCAACAACCTGGGATTGCACACTCTTTAGACCCTTCTGGATGGACTGCAGAAGCCCTATCTCATCATTCAACAGAAGCACCAGACTTCAGAATCTATTCTGACTTGGATCATGACGACCAAACTCCACAGAATATTCAGTCTAAGACTCCAGAAGTACTACAGAACCCCTTCACCCAACCTGGATTTGATGTGCTCAGAGCAAGCCTAGAAGATCTGGCTAAAGCTACCACCAAAACCCCACCAATCATAGTCTTAGAAGTGGATTCTGATGAAGAAGAGGTAAACCAAGGAAACCAACACCCAGATCGTAGGCATTTGTCCTCATACCATCCCCATGTACAACAAATGGTTGGGATTCATCCCTGCTTTGACTCTCTGGGAAAAAGCCTATAAGCTAGAACAGAAGTCCTGAGCCATAGAGTAGAAAAAGAGGCTGAGACAATTGATGGCGAAGAAGTGATAGGATGCCCAATAGAGAAAGAATCCAGAACTGATGCCTGGAATAGAAGAGGCACACAACCACAACCAACTCCCAGTGCAACCCACATTTCTATTACCGCCAGTTTAGTGGCAGAAGGTAATATTGAAAAAGAGCCGCACAGCTCGAACCCACCCCGAACTGACCGGGCAGAGGAACTTCCTTCCACCTCTGTGCCCACTAATAGCCGGGGAAACCATTCCAGGGGAGTCCTCTCAAAAGTACTTACCCTTGGTTCGTGATCCATCGCCCCTGATCACAACAGAAATCCCTACAGAGGAATTTGTTTCCTCTGACATGCACACACACTTAGGTCCAACAAGCTCTTCAGAGGAGCTTAGAGTGCACAAAGACGGAGAGACTCTAGACAAGTCTCCGAGTCAACATAAGGATACTCTTGTACCCACCTCTGGAGTGGATCAATACAATGTCCTTAATAGAACCTCTATAGAGTCTGAGGCCGATAAAGCCTCTGCTCGAGGATTAGAGGGAAATCCTTCCGTCCTCAACATCAACACAGGGACGAAAGAAGGTGTCCAAGGAACAGGGACTCACTCTGGGGATGAATGTGTTCCCCCAGAGGTTACACCAAGTCCACATGTATCAAGGGATGAGTTCCAAACCCTTGTCACCTCTGTGGACACCACATTGAAAGAGTTGAAAAGCTCTTTTGATTCTTTTGCAGGTATAACTTCCAGGGCCATTACTGATCTGAACACCAAAATGGACAATCTGTCCACAGAGGTGCAACATGCCTTAGCCCAGATGAAGTCAACTGCTACAACCTCTGCCGCCGCCACTGCATTTGAGTTTGAGAAGGCCACAACCTCTGCCTTCCAAACTTCTGTCAAAGATCTCTTGGCTCAACTGAAAGAGCAATCTTCCACGTCACCGGGCCTTACTCCTGAAGACTTAAAGAAGGCCCTCGAGCAAGTTCAAGAGCAAACTACAGAAGCAACTCTGGCCATGAAGCCTTCCGACTACATGACCAGAGCACAACTTAATATTGTTCCGCAACAAGTTGTAAATTGTTTGATACATATCAATAAACAATTTAGAAAAGTAAAATCTGTGTGTTTGTATTCAAACCCCCCCCCCCCCTTCTACAAACTTGTATAACCCCTCCGGGACCAACAGTTGCCCTTTCAAAACTTTCTCCAAAGGTTTTATTTTAGTTACACAACTTTCTCTAAACATTATATTTAGATACATAAACTCAAAATATTCTCTAAAAGTCATCTTTAGTTACTCTTTTAAAAATTCAATTCATTCTCTTTTAATAAGGGGTGGGCTAATGGTACCCCTAACCTTTGCTAATGTCACCCATAACACTACTTTAATCATGATTTATTTTTTGTTTTTTTGTTTGTTGTCTTTTTGTTGTTTTTAGCTTTTGTTGTTTTTAGCTTTTGTTTTTTTTGTTATTTATATATTTATTTTAGATTCTAATTAATATAAAATATTAGTTAACTAATTTATTATCTTATTTATTAATTTATATTATACTTTAATAAATATGGATTATAAATAAATATTTTTTTATATTATTAATATATTAAGTTTATTTTATAACATTTTACCATATTATTTTATACATGTTGAGATCTTTTTTAGTATTTTTTATTTTTTATTATTATTTTTCCTTTTATTTAAAAATATAATTACTTAAAATATAAATATTACTATTTTTTTATAATTATATAATTATAAAAGTAAAACATAAACATTGCGATTTAACATAGAATAATCTATATTACATTTCGATGATTCTAAAATAACATTATTCGTAGTACAATTAACATGTAAAAGTCGCATGTACTTCTGTATTCGATCTCAATACAGGGTAGCCCATCCAACAGCACACGAATCACTGTAATGGAAAAAAATGTGCTACAATAGTAGGGAACGGGTATCCCTCTTCCATATTTAATTTCACATAATGGTTACCATTAACATACCCAATTGTAAAAACATGTTGATACCACGTTGGCGGAGTGGACCTAAGCGGCAAATACGTCCCACTGTCTTCCATACTTATAACGTGTAATATCACATTATACTTTGAAGCAATCAAGACACCTATTTCAAGCATTGTCATCCGGTGTTCAACTAGTGCACTTTGATCTGATCGAAAAAAGTTTAAAGTGTTGTAAGCAATATTCCAATGTTGACCTCCAAAAGCGTTGATGTATTATGTCTTGTGTGCATCTAACTCTTCCAATGTATCATGAAGACCGAGAGAGACAACTATTGCTCGAAATTAGGGGTGTTATTTGGTCGGTTAAATCGGTTTTTGGTTTTTTCGGTTCGCGTTAATCGGTTTTTAAGTTTTTATAAAACTAACCGCTAACCAAACCAAATAACATTCTGTTTATTCGGTTTCGGTTTATTCGGTTTCCGGTTGTTCGGTTCGGTAACCAGTTAAACCGAATACGGATTTCTATTATTTTGTTCGACACTTTCTCAAATTAATTGTCCGTTTCTTTTAATATATTATTGTATCATACGATAATACTCAATGATTGACTTATGTTAAGTAAAAAGACCATCTACCAACCAATATCTACCAAATGATATATATAGGGTTAGGTTCATTTGTTAACCTAGCTTTTTGTGCTAACTTTGTTAACTCCAATCAATCAATAGGAAGCCATTTTACATGATGGTTACAAATGTGTATCCAACCATTAAATAGGGGTATGAATAGAAATCCATGTATTTGTATTATGGCATTCATTTATTGAGGGAGTTACAAACATCAAATATTTCTTGATTCTAGCTATATTATTAATTCTTATTTATTTTGTAAGTTTTTAGTATCAAATTAGTGTATGAATCCATATTGTTGCATCATGAACATAGATAATAACATTATGAATCACGGTGTTTTTAACGATGTTGAGGAGAGTGTTCATGTGTGGGCTTATAGTTCATGTAAAAAATTTATCAGATCTTCATGTAATCTGGTCGTATGGGTTAATAGTTCATGTGTGTTCATGTGTGGATAAATTGTTCATGTGAGTTCATTTGTTACATGAATGCTAACCAAAAGGATTGTTGTATGTGTGTATATGATCATCGTGATTATGAA
This sequence comes from Saussurea involucrata, assembly GCA_033807775.1. Taxonomy (NCBI): domain Eukaryota; kingdom Viridiplantae; phylum Streptophyta; class Magnoliopsida; order Asterales; family Asteraceae; genus Saussurea; species Saussurea involucrata. The sequence continues at coordinate 100,898,600 of CM066315.1, forward strand.
CTTGAATTTGAACATTTATGAACAATTTGATTATGAACATGTGTTGAATAAATTTATCATAACTTCATCTAATCTGGTCGTATAAGTTTATAGTTCAAGTGTGTTCATGTGCTCGAACGTGAGAGCAAGGGATCACCCAACGAATGGACGAGCTCAGAGGGGGGGAGGGGGAGAGGGGGGCAAGAACCATGTTTTCAGAGAAGTGGCAGTCCGAATTTATAATTAATGTGTGGATTACTTTTGATCTCATCCGCCAGTTTTTATATCAATGGCTAATATTTTGTTTAACAAAGTTAGCATGAAATATAGGGTTAACAAATGAACTCAACCCTATATATATATATATATATATATATATATATATAGGCCCACTATTTTGTAAACTTTTATTTTGTGTAGACTTTGTAAACTTTGGATTTCATAGATTTTCTGATGAAGTTGTTTCATGAAATTGTATATTTTGATGAAATTGTTTCATATCATTCATTTTTTGATGAAATTGTTTCATATATGTGTGTTTTTATGTAGTTTCATATATTTTTTTTCATTCCTATGAAACTATTTCATATATTTTCTCATTTTGATGAAACTTTTTCGTTTTTACATAAAAAACACAAATATATGAAACAATTTCATCAACAAATGAATGATATGAAACACTTTCATCAAAATAAACAATTTGATGAAACAATTTCATCAAGAGAACTTATGAAATCCAAAGTTTATAAAGTTTACACACATTTAGAGGTTTACAATTTATTATCCCTATATATATATATATATAGAGGCTCCTTCAAATGTAAACATTTTTTTATGTAAACAATGAAACCCAGGGTATTTGGGTCTTTTTCTCCAAATTCATAATTTTAGAATTATCCATAAATTTAGAAACTAACAAACTTCCTTAATATTCTCAATTATCTTCATCTCTCTCTCTCTCTCTCTCTCTCTCTCTCTCTCTCTCTCTCCAACGACCTCCTCCTACTCCGGCTATCTCCAATCCGGTGACTTGCTCACACTCCGGCGACCTCCCCCAAAATTCCGGCGAGTTTCATAATTTTTTCGAGTTTCATAACAGTTTTTTCATAAACAATTTTTTCATAAGTTCGAGTTTTTTAAGTTTCATAAACCGTTTTTTCGAAATTTTCACATTTCATAGGATAAAAAACAATATGAAACTGGCGAGTTTCATAATTTTTCACGTTTCATAGGAGAAAAAACAATATGAAACCGGCGAGTTTCATAATTTTTTCATGTTTCATAGGAGAAAAAAACATTTGTTTTCGCTACAGGACCACTGGTTTAGGGTTTAGGGTTTAGTATAAAGTTTCTCTCGCCGCTGTCTCTCCACCTCCACGTGGTTAACCGGAGGATAACGCCCACCTGTCTTCTTTCCTTTCTTCTTCTGCATCTGCTTCTCCGTTGACGTGATCCGACGCCGTCTCGACATAGGTCGTTGCAGCAGTAGCAGTGGTGTTCCTGTTCATGCATAATTTTTCGATGTTTTTCGACATCTGGTCATCGGGTGTTGTTGTTGACTCGAATTCTATCATGTTCATCCCTTCCTCCTCTTGCAATCCACCACCAGCCTTAAGAACCATATCAGCAAAAGATATAATATTGTGGTGATCATCGGTGAGGGTGTTTAATTTCATAGGGTGAGAGAGGGGATGGTGGCCGGAATTTTGAGAGAGATAGAGGGGGATGGTGGCCGGAATTTTGTGAGAGAGAGTGGGGGATGGTGGCCGGATTTTGTGAGAGAGAGAGATAGAAATGGTGGCCGGATTTTGTAAGAGAGAGAGAGAGAGAGATAGAGATTGATTCAAATCAATTAATATATTCCAAAATTAATAGATTCCAAAATTAAAAACCTAAAAAACTATTCCCAAAATACCCTTTCCTTATTTTTTAAATTCAAAAATCCTTCAACCGTTGATCAAAAAATCGGATGGCCTAAAAAAATGTTTACATTTAAAGCTCCCTCTATATATATATATATATATATATATCAATGCGACGATGTAAATCAAAGAAAAAAACATAATCTAACAAAAACCTTATCTACTATCAACAAAAAAAATATTATATAGCAATAAAATATGTAAATAATAATAGTATAACATGTATTTGGAATATTTTTTATAAACATGAATTATATAAAATATTAGTAGAATGTGATATTCGGGTTATTCGGTTTAACCGAATTAGGAACAAATTAATCGAAAACCGAACCGAATAAGAATTCTTATTCGGTTAACCAAACCGTTTAACCCGAAAACCTAATAACCCGAAACCGTTTAATTCAATTTTCATTCGGTTCGGGTTTGTTATTCAGTTTCGGTTATTTTTAACACCCCTACTCGGAATCCACAATTTCCATCACCTCTCACATCATGTACATGCGTGATGTAAGGATGAAACATTTCTGGAAATTGATTAAGGTATAGATGTGCATTATAATTTTTGCTCATGAAAGAAGTGTGTCTCGCTGATTTCTATTAGATGAAGATGAAGATAGATGAATTTGCAACAAAAAATAGAACAACAAAAAATACAAAAAAAAATCCTACCTGAGAGCCAAAACTAGAGAGGAGAGAATGGTGAGATAAAGTAAGTAAAAGAAGAAGAAAATGGGAGTTAAATTGCCTAAAAAAGCAATCACCATTTATCCTTGTACAATGAGTTTTCAAGTCGCGTATCGTATCTTAAGATGGAAAGTCTTTAAAGTGCAGTACCTTCTGTATTATATATATAATTTATATTACATTTTCAAATGTTAGAAATGGAGAGACGATCGATAGATTGAGAGACTGAGAGATAGCTGAAGACAACAGCTTTCGTATATTGAAGAGAGAAATACAAAGGACTGATTAACCTAATAATAAACCCTAAGAGACCTATTTATACAAGATAAGTTACAAGTAATTACATAAAGGACCCTGAACTATACATATTGACAATAATACTCTAACACCCCCCTCAAACTCAAGTAGGGGAAGAATGAGCCAAGTTGAGTTTGGAAACGAGGGCCCGAAAACGCCCCGGAAGATGAGCTTTGATGGAGATGTCTGCTGTCTGATCAATGGTTGAGATTGGGAGAAGTCGAACGGTCTTGCGAAGAACATGTTGTCGGGTGAAATGATTGTCAATCTCGATGTGTTTTGTGCGCTCATTAAAGACATCATTGTGAGCAATCTGAATAGCACTGTTGTTGTCACACCACAATGGTGTTGGGGAAAACTGATGAGCACCCATATCAGATAGTAACCAGCGTAGCCATACAAGTTCTTGTGTAGTTTCAGCCAAGGCTCGATATTTAGCTTCAGTGCTAGATCGAGCTGCAAGAAATAAGAGAGTCTCCAAGAAAGAAACAATATCCGGTGGTAGAGCGACGATCAATAATGTCTCCATCCCAGTCAGCATCGGAAAAGGCAAGGTATCGAAGGATACGGAGAACCGCATCATAGTGATCGGAGCACGGAGCAGCCATGAATTGGCTGACTATATGAACTGCATATGCAAGATCCGGTCGAGTAACGATCAGATAGACCAGAGAACCAACTAGTTGACGGTACCGTGTAGGGTCCCGCAGTGGGGTTCCGGCATTGGGAGCAAGGTGCAGATTTTGCTCAATGGGTGTAGAAGCAACTTTGTTGTCCATGATCCCAGCTTTGGACAACAGATCTGAAATGTACTTTGCTTGACAAAGATAGATGTCGGAAGAGTCTGACAGAACTTCAAGGCCAAGGAAGTAGTGTAGCTTACCAAGATCTTTCATCTCAAAGCATGAGCTGAGAGGCTGTTTGAGATGGATGATGCATGTAGAGTCACTGCCGGTAATGATCATATCATCAACATACAATAGGAGTAAGATAGTGCCGGCCGCAGTGGTCCGAGTAAACAGGCCAGAATCATAATTACTCGGAGAAAACCCCAAGGAATTGATAGTATTGCTAAAATTTTCAAACCAAGCACGAGGAGCTTGTTTGAGGCCATAGAGAGCTTTTCGAAGTCGACATACATGACCCTGACGAGAGGTCACACCTGGAGGAAGTCGCATGTAGACTTCCTCTTCGAGATCACCATTTAGAAAGGCATTCTTGACATCCATCTGATAAAGCGACCATCTTTTGGTGGCAACTATGGCAAGAAGACTACGAATCGAGGTGACCCGAGCCACAGGAGCAAACGTTTCCTCGTAGTCAATACCATATTCTTGATTGAAGCCTTTTGCAACAAGACGTGCTTTATAACGATCAATAGACCCATCAGACTTTGTTTTGATTTTGAAGACCCATTTGCAACCAATGGGTGATTTTCCCGGTGGAAGAGGTACAAACTCCCATGTATTGGCTTTGTCAAGAGCCTGAAGTTCCTCAGTCATAGCTTGCTGCCAAACAGGGTTAGAAGCAGCTTCCTTGTAGGAAGTGGGTTCATGATTGGACAGCAATGTGGCATAACAGTGATAATCACGAAGGTGATAGGGAACTTGTCTTACCCGATCGGAGCGTCGTACTTCATCTTGTGGTTGAGAGAAGCTAGGATCCATAGACTCAGCAGATGTCTCAGAAGTAGTCCTTGGAGGTGGTGCAGATGGTTGATCATGATCAGAAGGCACTAATGGGACAGGTGAAGGCTCAGATGAGACAGGTGAAGGCTCAGATGAGACAGTTGAAGACTCAGGTTTAGATGAGATGGAAGATGGTGGTACAGATGGTGAGGAGAGTATGGGATCTAATTGGAGTGAGTCCAATAAGATAGACGTGTCTGTGAAGAAAGAAGTAAAAGTAGTGGGCGTGTCCTGAAATTTTGACACCATAGAGAAGGAAAGATGTTCCCAGAAGGTGACATGATGGGATATACGAAGTCTCTTAGAGACTGGATCCCAACAACGATAACCTTTATGTTCAATTCCATAGCCTAGGAAGCAGCATACTCGGGAACGAGGTTCGAGTTTGGTGTGTTCATGAGATTGCAGCTGAACAAAGCAAGCACAACCCCACACTTTGAGGAGTTCATATGCAGGAGAGACTCCATAGAGTACTTCATACGGAGACTTTTGATTGAGAATAGGAGTTGGGTGTCAGTTGATGGTGTAGACAGTCGTGAAGGCTGCTTCACCCCAAAAGCGTTATGGACACTTGGCTGATATTTACAGAGTACGGATAGTGTCAAGGATGTGACGGTGTTTGCGTTCTGCACGACCATTTTGTGGAGAGGTGCCGGGACAGGAGTACTGAGAAAGAGTACCCTGAGATTGAAGAAAAGAGATGAGAGACGATTCTTTGTATTCCATAGCATTATCTGCTCGAAGAACCTTTATAGGCTTGGAAAACTGGGTTTGAATCATACAAGCAAAGGTGATATAAATTTTAGGTAACTCTGAGCGGTTTTTCATGAGATAGATCCATGTAAAACGTGTGTGATCATCGATAAAAATAACAAAATATCGAGCACCTCCTATAGATGGGTGTGGTGCTGGTCCCCATACATCAGAATAAATAAGATCAAAAGGGGAAGCAGATTTAAATTCATTAATTTGAAAAGGTAAAGCATGATGTTTGCCAAGTTGACAAGATAAACAAGAAACATTTTCAGAGGAAGTGTTTCCTAACAATCCTGAACTAGCTAACACTTTTATTCTAGCTAAAGATAAATGGCCTAGGCGCGCATGCCATAGTTCAAATGAAGGAGTACTAGAGAATGAAGCCACAAAATTTGATGAAGGTAATGGAAGACGGAGGTAGACCACTTCAACCATCCGACCAACTTTACGGCCTACTCCAAGGATCTGCTTGGTCTTTGAATCCTGCACAACACAACAAGAAGGGTGAAACAAAATGATTAGACCGGCTTCCATAAGCTGAGTAATTGAAATCAGGCTCAAAGATAAGTTAGGAATATGCAGCACATCAGATAATTGAATGTTGGGGGTAGATACAGTCCCACTGAAAGATACAGGTAAACGAGTATCATCAGCGGTACTGACTGATGAGAACATGCTGGAAGTTTGTTTAGAGACAAAACCGCCAGCCTTAGGTGTCATGTGATTACAACATCCAGAGTCAAATAGCCAAGGGTTACCTGATGCAAAGGTATTGCATTGAGAATTCATACCCATAGAACCTGTCATGAGTTGCTCCATGAGCTCTTGATTTCGACGTATGAGTTCCATAAGGTCAGGCGTGGAGTTGTTGCTATGCTGTGCCGGAACTGCTGGCGATGGAGAATCTTGAGTGATTGAGCCAGCAACTGATTGAACTCGGGACTGCTGCCTTTGGTTACTGGAGTTCCTTGGATGTTTTGGGCAATCAGACCCATAGTGACGTGGGTGTACGATCCCACACCAGCGACATTTCCGAACTGGACAGTTGAGGAGAAGATGAGAAGTAGAATGACAGAATGTGCATTCACTATTGTTCCCCTTGCCTGCCGATTTAGACTGGTCATTGTTGTCCCATTTACCTTTTGGTTTTCCTGAGCTGGGGGTGTAGAGCACAGTATCTGATGGTAGTGGAAACCGCTGTTGAAGATGAGTTTCTTCACTTAGCAGTTCAGTGATGGCTTCTTCAAGAGTAGGTAATGGATGCCTATGTAGAAGCGAGGCTCGAACGTTCTCAAAGCGATCGGTGAGACCCATGAGAATAGTAACCAAATGCAATTGGCTAAAGTAAGCAGTAAACTTCCGAGCAGTTTCATCAAAAATTTGAGGTGCACCTAGGTTTAGATGATCTCTAAGAGCTTGCATCTCATAGATGTAGGAGTTGATAGACTGATCAGGCAGTTGCCTTTTGTTCTGTAAGGTAGTCCACAACTGATATTGATGAGATAAGCATGTAGAAGTGTACCTGTTTGCAAGAAAATCCTACAGTCCTTTTGCGGTGGTATAGCCGAGGAATTGCTGATTGATCTCAATAGTTGTATAGGCGTTTATGAATCCTAGGATGCGAGCATTCGCAATATCCCAATCATTCATACGTTTTGCAAAGTCAGTTGCACTTTCCTTTTCCTCTTGAATAGGAATGGTAGACGTACCAGTGACATAGGTATAAAGTCCATGAGACTTAAGGAGAATGGACATGTGATGATGCCACAGAACATAGTTGTTCCGATTGAGAATGACTGAGATGGGATTGGAATGACCAGAATTGAGAGCCATTTGAACTGATTCAGGAATTCTGGTAAGTTTCTGAAATTTAGAGTAAAGCTGTTCCGGAAGGAAATCAAAGACAGTACCGGAAGGAAATCAAAGACAGTACCGGAAGTTTAACACGGTTCTGGAAGACACAGTTCCGGAAGAAAGCAGTTCCGGAGGTGGGACAGTACCAGAAGAAAACGGTTCCGGAAGTTGGGACAGTTCCGGAATAAATCGGTTCCGGAAGTTGGGACAGTTCCGGAATTCAAGTGATGTTGCAGGTTCCGGAATATGTAAAATCAGAAAGTTCCGGAAGTAGTAAAAAGCTTACGGGTTCCGGAGTAAAAAAGCTTACGGGTTCCGGAAGACTAAACGCAGATAATTCCGGAAGTCGTGTGTTCCGGAAATAAATAAAATCGAAACAGGTACCGGAACTTAGGTGTTCCGGAATAAAGGTAGGGCAGATACCGGAACTTAGAGGGTTCCGGAGTAGGGTTCCTGACAGCGCTCAAAACGAACGAAATCGAACAATCGAATGGCAAACAGACGACTATATGAAAGGCAGAAAAGCAGAAATCGAACAATCGAGTATAAGATACGTACCTACAGCTCTGATACCATGTTAGAAATGGAGAGACGATCGATAGATTGAGAGACTGGGAGATAGCTGAAGACAGCAGCTTTCATATATTGAAGAGAGAAATACAAAAGACTGATTAACCTAATAATAAACCCTAAGAGACCTATTTATACAAGATAAGTTACAAGTAATTACATAAAGAACTCTGAACTATACATATTGACAATAATACTCTAACATCAACTATGCTAAAATAATTTATATTAAATTTACACTTATGCTAAAATTACATAAACATTGAATAAGGTTTGTACGGTTTATTAGATTTGATTGATTTGCAAAATAACCAGACCATATATAATATTATATATATATATATATATATAGAGAGAGAGAGGTGGGTTCATACGAGAACGCTAACTAATTAAGAAAACAAGAAAACAACCGCTATGTACAAAATCATATATGATTCACGTACAAAATCATATATGATTACGCGACTTTTCCAGCCACTTTAAGTCGCGGCCAATGTCGCGCGTGTCTAGTTTTTGCAGTTAATGTAAAATCACATGTGATTTTGCACATGATTTGTTGTTTTCTTGTTTTCTTAAATAGTTAGCGTTCTCGTTTGAACCTTCCTCTGTTTCTCTCTCTCTCTCTCTATATATATATATATATATTATATATATATATATATATATAGTCCTAATAAATTGTAAACCATCATTTTCTTGTAAACCGTGTAAACCGTCGATTTCATAGGTTTTTTTGATGAATTTTTTGTATGAAATTGTTTCATATCATTCATTTCTTGATGAAACATTTTTATGAAATTTGTAGTTTCATAGGTTTTTTCCATTCTTATGAAACTGTTTCATATATTTTCGTTTTCACTTATTAAACTACAAATTTCATTAAAAAAAATCATCAAGAAATGAATGATATGAAACAATTTCATCAAAATAAACAAATTCATAAAACAATTTCATCAAAAAAACCTATGAAATCGAGGGTTTACACGGTTTACACGAAAATGATGGTTTACAATTTATTATCCCTATATATATATATATATATGGGTGAGTTCAAATGAAAACTCAAATTCAATTGTAAACATGAGGACAAGTCACAACCATTGATCAAGATTTAGAAAACTAATCAATGGTTAAAACTTAATTAAACCAATTGAGAAGTGATTAGGGGCAAATCTGGAAATTTGAATCAACGCCTACCATCTTTGACTTTTTATTTTCTTTTTTAATTAAAAAACTTTTACCCCCTTAAAGTTTAAAATAAATTATCTTAAAAATTACTAATATTTTAATCAAACAAATTACATCAAAAAAACGAGAATTTCGTGCTCTTCGATATGACATCCAACTCGATATAGTTTTTTCTTCATTTTAACCGTTTCTACGTGAAATGCTATGTATGTATTATATTCAGTCTGAATATGTATGCACGTTTCCTGTTGTCCATATTCAGTATGAATAACAAAGGAGAACGTTCATTCACTATTCATGACGAATAACACAGTATTCAAAAAGAATAATACAACATTCAGGATGAATAATACACGAATTCCCGATTCATGTATTATTAAACATGAATCGTGTATTATTCATCCTGAATAACACATTATTCATCCTGAATAACACATTATTCACCCTGAATAACACATTATTCAACCTGAATAACACATTATTCACCCTGAATAACACATTATTCATGTTGAATAATATATGAATGACCCGTGAAGGTTGAACACATGACACACTCTCTTTGTTTTTCGATTCACAACCGAAACTTGGTTTTATTCTTTATGAATATGTATACACATCTTCAGGTGTCCACATTCAGTATGAATAACAAAGGTGAACGTTCATTCACTACTCATGACGAATAACACAGTATTCAAAATGAATAATACAATATTCAGGATGAATAATACACAAATTCCTGATTCATGTATTATTAAACATGAATCGTGTATTATTCATCCTGACTAACACATTATTCATCCTGAATAAACACATTATTCACCCTGAATAACACATTATTCACCCTGAATAACACATTATTCATGTTGAATAATATATGAATGACCCGTGAAGGTTGAACACATGACGCACTCTCTTTGTTTTTCGATTCACAACCGAAACTTGGTTTTATTCTTTATGAATATGTATGCACATCTTCAGGTGTCCACATTCAGTATGAATAACAAAGGTAAACGTTCATTCACAATTCATGATGAATAATACAATATTCAGGATGAATAATACAATATTCAGGATGAATAATACATGAATTCATGAATCGTGCATTATTCACCCTGAATGATGTATTATTCATACTGAATGATACATTATTCATGAAGAATAATACATGAGTGACTCGTGAAGGTGTGGAGACGTGACGCACTCTCTTTTGTTCATCGGTTCACAATCGAAACTCGATAGGTTCCCGATTCATCTCGATAGGTGTTGGGTTATGGTAATGAAGAACACGATACCTTAGGACGCTGAAGAAAGTGTTGTAGAAGGTGATGTCGAGTTACGAACTTACGGTGTCGAGATGTTGTACGCACTTGAACATACATAAATATTCATACCGAATATAACACGTATATGACATTTCACGTAAAAACGGTTTAAACAACAAAAAAACTATATCGAGATGGATGTCATATCGAAGAGCACGAAATTCTCGTTTTTTTGATGTAATTTGTTTGATTAAAATGTTAGTAATTTTTCAGTTAATTTATTTTAAACTTTAAGGGGGGTAAAAAAATTAATTAAAAAAGAAAATAAAAAGTCAAACATGGTAGGCGTGGGTTTTAATTATCTTCCCTTTTTACCCCTAATCACCTTAATTAATAATTTCAATTAAAAACTCTATTTAATATGAGTCATTGGATCAATATAGATGGAAGGACCAAGATTCGTCCTCATGTTTACAATTGAATTTGAGTTTTCATTTGAACTTTCCTCTCTCTCTCTCTCTCTCTCTCTATATATATATAGAGAGGTGGTATCGGGTACAAACCAAATAGATTGTACAAACTCATCTCCACCAATCACGTAACTTCTTTTTTTATATCCATAAGGGTATTTTAGGGCTTTTAGCATATTTTTAAATTTATTTATTTTAAATATATTATTTTACCCTTTGTAACCGTTAGATGAAAAACTAAATTCATCGTCTGACACCGACGACCGAAAATATAGATTCATGAAGCCAAATTATATATTCATGAAGCCAAATTATATATTCATGAAGCCAAAATATAGATTCATGAAGCCAGATTACAGATTCATGAAGCCAGATTGAGTTTGTAGGGTTTGTACAATCAATTTGGTTTGTATTTGATACCCATCCTCTATATATATATATATATATATATATATATATAGGGAAAGGTTCAATAGAGAAGTGCAAATATTTAGAGAAATAGAGAAGTAAAAAAACACGGGACCGTTCATATATAAACAGTCATTTATGAACGTTCATATATGACTGTTATATGAACGTTCATATATAAACAGTCATATATGAACGTTCATATATGAACGTTCATATAACAGTCATATATGAACGTTCATATATAAACAGTCATATATGAACGTTCATAAATGAACGTTCATATAACAGTCATATCTGAACGTTCATATGAACGTTCATATATGAATGTTCATATATGACTGTTTATATATGAACGGTCCCGTGTTTTTTTACTTCTCTATTTCTCTAAATATTTGCACTTCTCTATTGAACCTAAGGCTATATATATATATATATAGGCTCCTTCAAATGTAAACATTCTTTTTTATGTAAACAATGAAACCAAGGGTATTTGGGTGTTTTTCTCCAAATTCATAATTTTAGGAATATCCATAATTTTAGCAACTAACAAACTTCCTTAATTTTCTCAATTATCTTCATCTCTCTCTCTCTCTCTCTCCGGCGACCTACACTCCGGCGACCTCCTCCTACTCCGGCTATCTCCAATCCGGCGCCTTGCTCCCACTCCGGCGACCTTCCCCAAAATTCCGGCGAGTTTCATAATTTTTTTTAGTTTCATATCAGTTTTTTCAAAAACAATTTTTTCATAAGTTCGAGTTTTTTAAGTTTCATAAACCGTTTTTTCGAAAATTTCACATTTCATAGGATAAAAAACAATATGAAACTGGCGAGTTTCATACTTTTTCACGTTTCATAGGAGGGAAAACAATATGAAACCGGCGAGTTTATAATTTTTTTCACGTTTCATAGGAGACGTTTCATAGAACTGCGATCTTGCTGTTTTAAAGAACACAGCTTTCCGTCTGGATGGTGGCGAGTGGTAGCGGTGGTCATGAGCGGCCGACGATGGTGGTAAATGGGTGGAGATTACGATGACCCAGATGAGAAAAAGTTGGATTCTTGGATTTGAACAAATTGTTTGTGCCAATGATTTCTTGATGAGGTTCACTGCAATATCTCCAGGTGGTGCATGGAACTGCGATCTTGCTGTTTTAAAGAACACAGCTTTCCGGCTGGATGGTGGCGAGTGGTGGCGGTGGTCATGAGCGGCCAACGATGGTGGTAAATGGGTGGAGATTACGATGACCCAGATGAGAAAAAGTTGGATTCTTGGATTTGAACAAATTGTTTGTACCAATGATTTCTTGATGAGGTTCACTGCAATATCTCCAGGTGGTGCATGGAACGGCGATCTTGCTGTTTTAAAGAACACAACTTTTCGGCTGGATGGTGGCGAGTGGTGGCGGTGGAGAGAGAGAGATGGAGAGAGAGAGAGGGCCGGATTTTGTGTGAGAGAGAGAGAGAGATTGATTCAAATCGATTAATATATTCCAAAATTAATAGATTCCAAAATTAAATACCTAAAACATTATTCCCAAAATACCTTTCCCTATTTTTTAAATTCAAAAATCCCTCAACCGTTGATCAAAAAATCGGATGACCTATATTGGTTTACAAGGTTTACATAAAAAAGAATGTTTACATTTGAAGCTCCCTCTCTCTCTCTATATATATATATGCTGGGTATCAAATACAAACCAAATGGATTGTACAAACCCGTACAAACTCAATCTACCTTCATGAATCTGCAATTTGTATAATTTGGCATCATGAATCTATATTTTGGCTTCATTAATATAAAATTTGGCTTCATGAATATATAATTTGGCTTCATGAATCTATATTTTCCGGTGGAGCCCTAAAATACCCTTATGGATATAAAAAAAGAAGTTATGGATATAAAAAAAAGTTACGTGATTGGTGGAGATGGAAAAATATGCTAAAAGCCCTAAAATACCCTTATGGATAAAAAAAGAAGTTACGTGATTGGTGGATATGAATTTGTACAGTTTGTACAAACCATTTGATTTGTACCCGATACCACCCCTATATATATATATATATATATATATATATATATATATATATATATAGAGAGAGAGAGAGAGAGAGAGAGAGAGAGAGACTTGAGATCATGTGAGACCAGGCTATTTCCGTGAGACCGTGAGACCAAAAAATTAACATTAAACCTTCACAACAAAAGACTGTGAAGGTAAACCTTCACAGTGTTTTTACTGTGAAGGTTCGCTGTTTTTCGTACCTTCACAATGAATCACTGTGAAGGTTTAATGTTAATTTTGTGGTCTCACGGTCTGACGAAAACATGTTGGTCTCACGTGAACCCAACCCTATATATATACTACTTATATATGCATTTTAACCAAAAGTCTTAATTACAAGTTTTTCAGCATGGAGTACCACTACTTTATGCATAAAATCAAGAACACTCTTAAAGACAACTTCACATGCATAGTTTACAAGCATTTGATGCATTGATTTTAAAACTGGGCAAATACCTACTAGCTCCAGCGGTCCAGCCCATGCTTATTTCAGGTGTCAGGTCTTAAGCCATACCTATTTGGCACCAGGACGTATCTCTTTGATTTCTTCTATATATTACCTTTTCTACTTTTCATAGTTTTAGGACAGACTATCTTCACGCTTCAAAGTTCAAACTAAGAATGAGAATTCAAAATTTCAAATATTCAAAATACTTCATTCTTCATGAATCAGTCTCTGGCTTTTTTTTGACCTTGCTTTCTGTCTGTTGTAGGGTTTGCTGTTGCTTTCTTTGCTCTCGATCTTCAATAGAGGTAAGAGGTTTGCTCTCGATGTTTAAAGACCAACTTAGCTTTTAATGAACTGGGTTTTTGTTTCCGATGTGTTTAGGAACCGCCTCAGCCCAAGTTGGTCTCATTCTATGCAATGGGAGAAGTTGTATTGAGTTCGTTCTTGGTTAGCTGCTGGAACAGGTTTGGTATTCAACTATTATATGTCTTTGGATGTTTGTTTTTTTGATCCATCTCTTTGTAGCCCTCTGTATTTTTCTTTTTGCAATAATGGCCTATCGCCATATTGCAAAATCTTCTTATGGTCTCTTGATTGGTTGTATTGATTACTGGGGTTGGTTTCCATGTGTATATTAATCGACTCAAACAGGCTGAAAGTCTTATCAAACATAAATTGTAAGCTTTACCTGATCACCTGATTTCTTATCATTCATAAATGTTGTTGCTCGTATTGACATCCTTTATTTTCTGGACTTGCAATCAAGATCACATGTCATGAGACGATGAATATAATTGGTGAAAACATAGGCAGAAAGTCGTGAATGAAGTGAGTATTCGAGGGGCTATGGATGGTTATTTCTATATTTATTTGGGTTACGATATTTACTTCGGTGTGGATGTTGTAGCCAAATAATGTATTATGAATAGTTATTTTTCATTTTCATGTTAATATTTGGACAACAAATAAAATGGGGTAAAAGTGTGAGTTTACTGTCCAAATCAAAAACATGCTATGGGGTTGTTTCAATCTTGATATAAGATTCTAAATAGCCTTTTTTCAATCTTTATTCGTTTTACGGTCCTTGGTTGATGACTTTTACTTGGTAAGTGAGGGTGTTGACTTTTACACGGTAAACATTTACCAGGTTTAAGACACTAACCAACAATTCATTTTGATGATAAGAATTTAAAGGAAGTGATGGTGTCGTCTTTAGCCGATAAACGCTTACCGGGTAAGCATTTGGTAAATGGGCCATTTACTAAACATTTGTCCTGATAAGTGCTTAATTACCGGTTCAATTACCTTATCGAGTAAATATAACAAAGACCGAGAATCTTACCCGGAATAGGACGACAAGGATCGAGAGTATTACGCGGTAAGCGTTTACTGGGTTTAAGACGTTTACCAACAATTCATTTTGATGACCAAGAATTTACATGATAAGGTAATTGATGGTCGTGACTCTTGCCGGTAAACGCATACCGGGTAAGCGTTTGGTAAATGACCCGTAACTCTTCTTCTATCTTATCTTTACATATTTGGAATTTGCTCAAGGTGAGTCACTTATGTCATGTTAAGCTTTTCTTTATCTAAATAGAAATGCAGTTCTTTCCTGACACAAACTTGTTCCATTTTCTAATAAAACCAGTTGAGATGTTGACTTCTGTATTCAGTTCTTACCAACTGTATACCACATATCAAGTTTGTTGTAATGGTTTAACATGTAAATCATATTTAACCTACAACTTAAGTGATATGTTGAACTTTTTAATTCATAATAATAATAATAATAATAATGTATTATGACATTTAATTTGAGATTACTCAGACCATTCGACACCTGTGCCAGGTATATTGTTGATGAATTTGAGATTACTCAGACTTGAGAATGTTGGAAGAGGAAAAAATCAAATCGAGATGAAGGATAAAACGGTAGTCATAGGTTATTGGTAGTGGATTCTTTGGATAGATTTATTTGGTTAATTAACCTTTATTACCGGTATTTTCAAGGTGATGCTCTTATTATTTGTCTTTGTATTTTAATTTTCGCTTCAACAGTAAATTAATGTACAAAGTGGAAAAGTTGCTTGTTATCTGCTTGATCTATTGCAACATTGTCGTTTGTTACATTCCTGCCATCTGCATTCCATATTATTTTTGTTGAAATTAAATAATTTAATTATGGGTTTCAAATTGGTCAAAATCTTATGTCCATCCACTTTGATTCTAAGTGGTCGTTTACCCAATGTTTAATTGTTAAACGTTTACCTGTAAGAGTCAACACTTTAACTTAATTACTTGGTAAGGTTTTAGTCCATTAAAAAGACATCGTATGCAACGGTTTTCCCGATAAGTACTTACTTGGTAAGAGTCCTACATTTCACTCACCGGGTAAAACTATCGATTATTGTCATCATATTATATGCATGATTCATATGTCAAAATTTGCTGCTAGGGGTATGAATATGGTCCATTCAGCACATTATTAACTTAGAGACAAGAGGCAAAATTTTAATTTTGTAGTCTTGTAATCAAAGCAATATACTAATAAATAAGCCCTTTGATTATCAAGAAAGGGATTGTGTCGCATGTATAAGTTGAGAATAGGGAGGCACAAAGTCCTTGAGGCAAATGCCCGAAAAATGTTTGTTAGAAGCTATAGTTGTTAATAAACGACTAAACTCTTCCAAGTCTTTCAGCAAATAATGAACCTTACATCTTTTGCATCACGCTGCATTGCGCGGGTAGAGAACTAATATATATATATATATATATATATATATAATATATGATACAAATCAAATACAAACCATGTATTTGTTGCACACATAGAAACCAATCCGCATATGTGAACAATGTGTGCATAATCTAAGATGCATATATGTTATCCCATATGAATGTATGTCCATTATATGTATATTCTTGCACGTATGCATATGCATATGTATATGTATATTTTTCACATATGCATACTGTGGTTTGTAAGATGTGCAACAAATGTAAGGTTTGCATTTTACGGAGCCTCTATATATATCATTTAAAAGATAAAGATAAATATGACTATAATAAAGTAATAATAAAAACAAAAAGTTATAAAATATAACAAAGTTATAAAGAAAATCAAAAGTTACTAGATTATTAGAAATATATATATATATATATATATATATATATTTCTAATATAAAAGTAATAAAACATATATATAAATATGTATATGTATGTACGTAAAATAAAAAAACAAATGTTGAAGTGATGTATTGTCATTGAATTTAATGGGTACAAGTTCCAAGGCATTCAACACCTCTGTAAGGAGGTGCCATTAACAATGTCCTGTAATAATTCAATTCTTTCTCTAAAGAATATATTTTCTATTTATTTTCATCCATATTTCAGCTGCCAATTCATATATAATTATATATAATATAACAAATCAATAATATCAAATTAATCAAGAACAAATTCTTGAAAATCCTAAAACGATAATTTTTATTAAAAGAAACCTAAGGTTTAATAAATTCGCAGCCATCCAAATGTATTAAAAAACGAAATCATAGTGGAATATATAACGATCTCGAGTCTCAAAACCATGGTCTTGAACTAGGGGTGTGCAAACGGTCGGGTCGGGCGGGTCGGTGCCGAAAACACCGAACCCGATCGGATATCGGGGTGGGGGGAGGCCACCCGAAAACCGACCGAAGTGCAAGTCGGATAATCGGGTTCGGGGCAAACGGGGTTCGGGTCGGGTCGGTCGGGTATTCGGGTTGGGATAATTTGGTTAAGAAAAGCCATTAAGCCATTAAACAGATGAAGAAAAGCCATTAAGCCATTAAACACTTATAAATTGAATTCAACTATTGAAGACTTCAAGAGTTCAAGTAGCAAATCCATTAACCCAATTAGCCAAACAGAGATGAAGAAAGATAGAAAACTTGAAAAGTACCAAATGTCCAAATGCCCAAATCTTCGGCCGAGCAAGTGAGCAATGGGTGGTGCCGTCGTGGTGGTGCCGTCGTGGACTGGTGGTGTCGGGCAGCGGTGCAGCCGTGGCCCGTGATGGTTCCCGTCGTCTCTTGCGTCGTCACTCGTCAGTGCCGTGGTTCCCGTCGTCACTCGTTGAGCGTCAAAAGTTAGGGCAATTTGATATTTGATTTAGAAATTAGAATACGATTTAGGAATAAGGGTTTAAGGTATATATATATGTTTTATTTAAAAAATTTAATTTAATTGGAATTCGGATATTTCGGGTCGGATCGGGGGGCATACCTTGAACCCAACCCGATCCAACTAACCCGAAAATAAAATCGGGGATCGGACTTCGGGTAATCGGATTTTCGGGTTGGGGATTTTCGTCCAAAACTCGGGTCGGATCGGATCGGGTAATTCGGGTTGGGCGGGTTTTGCTCACCCCTATCTTGAACGTGTAGTGAGGATGAAAAACTTGGAAGCAGTTGACCAGATATAAACATCTTCATCATTTGACACAATTCAGTCATTTCATCCTTCATAAGAACGAACTCGGATTTGGTTGAAGCAAGCTCAGACTCCGTCGAGGCAAATCTAACAAACATCTCGGTGTGGCTCAATCGACCTGCACGTCCTATGTCGTGAACATATAGAGTCACTCCTAGTGCTCGGGACCCTAGACCATCCCCAGATATATGCAAGATATATGCAGGTCTTTTACCTAAGACTTGTTGCATTATCTCTAGATCACCCGACCGTATTTTCTGTTGATTCGGTATGCCGCTTGATCTCTACCATATTCTCTTATGGACAAGAAAAATTATCTATACTACCTTATAAAGAATATTTCATAAAAATCTTAAACTCTTAAAAACAACTCATAGCTTTAGGTACCATTTTTAATGCATAAAAGTCATAAAGTCTTAAAACAAAAGTACTACTTTGTTAAGCACAATACCCTCATTCCCTAGGCGACGAGTTGTATCACAAGATTCCATGGTCACAAATTTATCTCAGCGTGATCTGCTTCCCTCATTCCCTAGGTGACGAGTTGTATCACAAGCTTCCATGGTCTCTCCCCTCTCCCTTTTTAGTTTTTTTTCTTATTACAAGTTCGCATCATCCACACACCAAACCGGGGAAGAAAACAACGCACCCATCCCTAACCTGATGTAAGGAATTTTAATGGGTTTTAAATCATGTTTCACGCTCGTAATATGGCTATTCACTTTCTGTGTTTATTCACTATCTGCGTTTATTGCTATTTCACTGCTCTTTTTGTTTGAATTTACAGGTCTTTGGTGAAATGCGTCACTGTTGACTTCAAATCGATCTGATCACACCTTACATTCGTTCCCTGGATTCAAATCCTTCTGCATCAGGTATTACGAATCTGGTTTTAGGTTTTATTACGAATTTGATTAGGATTTTTTTATTTGTTTATTACGAACCTGAATGTGGTTCCGGGTTTTTAAGCATCCTCTGCATCTAGTTTGCGAACTTGAACTTGGTTTGGGAATCTTTGTGTGTGATTCTGAAGTTGTTTTTGAATTTGGTACTGTAATTAGTGGCCTCTATATTAATTGACAAATACTTTCTTTGTATTTGTGTTTGAAGGCTTTGGAGACCTCAAATTATGCCGAAATAAAAATGATAATACTGCAAGTATTGCTTTTTTATACCTTTTCAATGTGTTACTTATATCACATGATGTAAGTTTTGGGTGATGGAAGAAACCTAGACAAAAAAATGTAAGCCAAAAACCTCTTTTTGAAGGTGAACCATAATCCAATCATTTTCCATGACAATTTCATCTTCACGAATGACCGTTCAGTTATATTACACTTCATTTCTTTGACAACTTGTGTTTTACTCTAGATGATCGACACAAGTATACACTTTGATGTGCTTAAAATTATTTTTAATTTTTTTTATTTGATTGGATTACAACTAATATTGTTATGGCATGAAAGAATTATGTTTGGCACAGTGTTAGCAACTAACTAAAGGAAAGAAATATGGTTGGGTTTTGATCATGTATCCAATTCAATTTAGCTTTGCTTAGTTTGTTAGTATTTAGTGTAACAACTTTTTTTCAATATATCTAAAAAAGTTTCAAAATTACTTATTTGGTACTCATTTTCTCATCATTTAATAATTTAACATCAGAAGGGTACTATCAAAATGGGTAAAAGTAGGAAATCTTGTAACTTTTTACATTAGATAAGAAATTTTCAAACTCTTTTACATTGGTTCAGTTACACCAATAGGAACTAAAACAAACTTCTTTGCATTTTGCCCTTCTCTTGCAGAGTTATGCAGAACATTGGAATACGAGTTGAAGAAGCTCATAAATCATACGGTCCTTGCAAAATGTGAAGATCAGTGATTAATGTGTGTTTACATATATTTAATATGAAGATGGGTAACTACTACTACTAATTAGTATGTATGTGGTGTGGTTAACAAATTATGTGGATATAGTTGAATGGGAAGAAGTATATTAAGCTATATGCATCATTTATCATGTATGCTGCTGCTGCTGTAAGCCATGCCATGCCATGGTGAGATTAGATGTGATCATTTGCAGCAATCACTTATATTAGGTAGGTATTGGAATAGAGATGCTTTAGCATTGGACATATTAAATATGTCATCAACCTATTGTTATGGATGAATCACTCAAAGTTCCTTTGCATTTCATTTTATTGCAAGATTTTAGGCTCCAAATGCTGGAGTTCTATATCAACCATATACATGAACATCAAAATATGTATATGTACAACTGACACAAGTGCTTCAAATGATATATAAACATGTCGTTCTACGCTTAAAAAAGAGGCAATTAAAATGTGGAAAATGGCACAAAATGATATGGAGTCGTTCTTTTATTAGCTGATAAATAGTAAAGGAATTGTAACAGTTGATATAAAGAAATCATTTTGTTTCATTCATGTGTGGAAATCTGATAGATCATTTGCAGCTCACCCTTTACATAACCCACTTTTCCATGGTCTTCAGGAACATTTTCATCTCATGACATCCTGAAATCGGCTATGAGTGCCATGTCTTTCGCGACTGATGTTCTTTTTGTCATGTCGTCTCCTTCAAATGGTAACATTTGAAATCGTTCGAATTTACTTGAATGTTATTGTAACCTAAATTGGTTTATTTATCAATTTTTATAATGACCTCTTTTAGTTTTAGCATCATTATCTTGATCATTTGGGGAAGCTGAATGATGAGAAATAACTGCGTTCTAGGTAGGGAAATGCTGCCAATCTATAAAATTCTTTGCCGGTTATGCAAAGGTATCGATTAGGATATGTTTCGATTTGATTGAATCAAACTAACACTCGTGATCTCGCAAACATTTGGACATTGTAGTTTCAAAACTTGTTGAGATTAAGGCATTCCACAACACAGATATTTGATCGATGATCAATTATTTTATTAAGTTATGTGATTAGTCAAATTGTGTATTATTTTAAACGTTTAAGACAAGGAATCGGTTGGGACCTAAGCGGATCTTGAATCGAGTACAAACGTTCTATAAATTTGAAAAATATACAACAAAATGTTGTTTCAGTTTCAAAATGCATAGTAATTCTGTGACATTATGGGGTTGTTTTGGTCCCAAAGGGGTTATACAAGTTTGTAGAAGGGGGGGTTGAATACAAACACACAATTTTTATCTTTCTAAATTGTTTATTGATATAAATCAAACAATTTACAGTTTGTTGCGGAACAAGATTAAGGAATAAACCTAATCTAAACAAACTATGAGAACACTAAGATTTCTTCCACTAGAAATAGAGATAAAGAAAATCAAGAACACTAAGGAGAGTATTCTATCACACAGTAAGTTCATCGAGAATAGAAAATGGGCGATCTTCAAGAAATGAAGTAGGGTTTACTTTATATACTGCATGCATTTAATGCACAACAGTACACCTTTACACGTGGCAGCCTCTGGTTGGTTGCATGTTTTGACTTCAGTAGACAACCTAGTGGCCGCGTGATGAATAGTGTAAGATCAGAGTTGGTTGTACGATTCTGGACAAAAGGGATGTCCGTTCTGACAAAATCGTACGGAGGCGTGCAAGGGGATAAGACAAAAGTTGCTTGTAGAGGAGGCTTCATGATCAGCGTTCGCTGAATGATTCTTTATCAGCGAATGATAAAGTTCAGCGTTCGCTGAAGTCTTCTACTTGAAACTTCACGTTGAGTGGACAAGTCTTGGCTTCGCTGATATCCGCATCAGGTCACTAGTAGACTAATTAGTCGCTGGTTATTTGGCTTGATCTTCGACTTCAGCATAGAACATGGTTGAAGTGAATCTTGTCTTCAGGGATCATAAGTAAACAACATAAACTATCAGCGATCATCAGTGAGACTGAACAGGCTCAGGGCTCATTGATGAGCAGTGTTCGCTGAATGCATAAATTTAAAGCGTATGTTTTCATCAGCGATACTAAACAGACTTAGTATATTTTCTTTGATGACAAAACATTAATACATATTGTCTACTTACAATTTTCACTAAGTGTTTCTCAGAGTCATTATCAAATCACTAGGGCTTGGATCAACAATCTCCCCCTATTTTATGATGACATAGCAATAAAGGAAAATTTCTAAGTAAGAAAACATAAGGATAAAAAGGACTTATAAAATACTTGTCCCGTTTACTGTTTTCAGGGATCTTTTTAAGTACCGATGGAGTAAAGTACATTCACTTAAAGTTTTCATTAACTTCGTAGAGATTACAAGGGGAAGTGAAAAAATTACATGTACAGTGAATTAAAATTTACAAGTACAAAAAGTTACAAGTTGATAAAAGATAGAAGAATTACAAAGGAATCCTATCAGCTAATCAGGTTCATTCTTGGCAAGAAGTTCATCAAGAGTATTTGATTCAGGGACCATCCAATCAGGTACTTTCACTCCATGTTCCCTTCTTTTCTTGGCTTCTTTGTAGATCAAGGGCTTCATGAAGTGTCCGAGCAGGTCTTCTCTGAATCCACACCAGTAGATGAGATCTCTGAGCTGTTCGATAGGAATGATGGCTAGCTCAGGGATGCGTTGAAAGCATTTGCGTCCGGTGCAGTCAATGAAGTAAATGCCATAAGGTTCGCTGACAACCTTTCTAGGGATGAAGTCTTCACCAGGGGGCAGAGAAATATCGAGCGCTGATAGATCAGGATCAGGGCCAAGGACAGCTTCTTGTGAGAACTCGATGTCGATTTCATTTCGTATAGAAGGACTTGAAGCTGAGGGTTTCTTCTTTTTCTTTACACTAGGCCTTCTATTTTAAACTGGAGGAATAGGAGGGATATCAACGGCTGATGTTACCATGTCGATCTGCCTGTTTAGAGCTTTCTCAACAAAGGATTTGTAAGTTGATCGCGACCGTTGAGTGGCTATACGCATCTCCAACCATTCAGATAAACCAAGTTGATCAAGCCACGAAGTTTAGATAGTTTCCTTGTGACCATTTTCCCTGATAATCTGAATATCGACGATTGGAACATCATTGAGTGTTCTTCCCCAATGTTGACGGTTTTAATTCTGGAGGCATGATGTCAAAAATGACATCTCTCCTTGCACCAGACTACAGTGGAGTCAAAGACCTTGGTTTTCTCTTCTCTGGTCTTCTTGGCGTCGTTCCAAAGCTTTCGCTGAATAGAGACATGAACCTTCTTCAGGGCAGGGTCCTTGACTGAACGTTGAACGAGTTATAAGGCATATTCTTTATCTTTTTCTTCAGCCTTCTTTCGTTCAGCCAGGAGTTTTTCAGCTTTGAAAGCCTCAGCGATTTCGTTGTTTGATAACATCTTCAGGTGTGGAGGGACAATACGCTGATCTTCTAGATTTTGGATCCTCGTTACTCTTTTTCTTTTTACGTCTTCACTTGGTATTTGAGGAACCAAGGAAGGTCTTTTTCGGTGCGAGAGCATCTCTTCTTCTTCTTCTTCAAAAACGTCATTGGTCGAGTTCAGGACTGAGATTATTTCTTGATCATCAGCTCTGGACGCTGGGATTATTGCGAGGTTGTCGAGAGGAGCTTCAGCTTGAACCTCAAGCAGGGGAGAGGACTAGCTGAAACAAAACGATCACAGAAGTAATATCATTTAGGAGAAGAGATAGAGAAAGGATGTGTTTAAGTGTTTAGAGGTTTGAGTGAGAGTAGGATAGTTATTGAGAACGGGTAGAGGAGGGATGCAGTGTAAGGGAAAAGAATGTAACAAACCTGACAAACTGGCTTCTTGAGGAGAATATCCAGGTTGTCCTCAGCGAGGCCTTTATTTTTTCCTTGATCGGCCGCATTCGCTGTGGGTTTGGTTTTGGTCCCCTCCCCTGGTTCCTTTATAACAACTCCCTTCTGAACAGGGATTCTGGGTTGCTTTCGCTGGAAAACGAAGCCTTCATCGTCATCATCATCATCATCATCATCATCATCATCTTTTGGTGATGAAGATGATTAGTTGTCTTTTAGGTCAAGGTCTTCATCTTCTTCATCGTCATCTTCCTCATCATCCTTTGAGGATTCAACAAGCGTAGGAGAGTTGGCTTGTTCGTCGAAATGCTCCCCCTCAGAATTAGAGGGACTTCCTTCGGTTCCCTCAGGGTTTTCATCTCCCTTGAGGTTTTTCAGAAGTATCCTCCCCCTCAGAAACATGGGGAAGGTCTTCACCTTTGTCCTTCTCCCCCTCTTCCTCATGTTGGAAGGGTGAGGTAGTAGCGTTGGTAGTAGCAGCAACTACCTGTTCAGTATTCCTATCTTCTGGGCCAGGAATTACTGAACGGTTTCAACCGCTGCTAATATGTCTTCCAGGCCAGATATAGATGGGGTTGTCTTCACGATGTGCTCCACTGCCTTTTCCAAGTTCTCTCGATCTAGCTGAGAAAAATGAGACAAAGCAACAGTGGGAGGATTCAGGCGGTCGAGGATTTGTTGCAGTAGAGTGTTGGAGGAGCCAACCTTTTGAGCGAGATCACTCACCCCAGCCTTCATGTTAGTCCCGAAGGCCTATACAAGTTTGTAGAAGGGGGGGGGGGGGTTGAATACAAACACACAGATTTTACTTTTCTAAATTGTTTATTGATAAATCATTAACAATTTACAGCTTGTTGCGGAAACAAGATTAAGGATAAACCTAAATCTAAACAAGTTGGAACACTAAGGTTTCTTGCACTAAGAGATATAAGGAAATTACTAATAATAACCTATCTTGAGATAAGAGATTGAACTTGTCCAGAGTTAGCAAGTTACTTCAAATAAAGTGGGTTCATCTCTTTATATACTGCATGCATTTAATGCAAGTCAGTATATACTTTACACGTGTCATCAGCTGGTTGGTTGCATGTCATTGACCTTGGTTGACAACCTTAGTAGCCGCATGGATGAACAGTGTAGTATCAGAGTGGTTGTACAATTTCAGACAGTCGGAGGTTCTTTTCTGACATTTCGTACGGAGTCGTGCAAGGGTGGTTAAGACAAAAGTAATTTGTACGGAGGACTTCATGATCAACTTTCGTTGATTCAGCGATCTATCATTTCATATCAGCGAATGATAGAGTTCAGCGATAGCTGAAGTCTTGTACTTGATACTTCACGTTGAGTGGACAAATCTGAGTCTTCACTGATCCGCATCAGTTCATTAGGAGACTTGTCGCTGGTTCTTGAACTTGATCTTCGACTTCAGCGTAGAACCTTTGTTGACGTGAAACTTGTCTTCAGGGATCATAAGTAAACAACTAACTTATCAGCGATAATCATAATGACTGAACAGACTCAGAGCGTTTATGACGAACAGTTTCGCTGAATGTTTAATTTAAAGAGCGAGAGTTCCTATCAGCGGTACTGTAAGATCTTAGTACTTATCAGCGATAGTGAAACTCTGATACATATTGTTTACTTACAATTGTCACTAAGTATATAAGAGAGGGTCATTATCAAATCACTGAGGGTTTGGATCAACAAAATCCCCCTATTTGATTATGACATAGCAACAAAGAAAATTGCTATTAAATGAAAACATAAGGATAAAAAGAACTCATAAAATATTTGTCCCTTTTACTGTTTTCTGGGATCTTTTCAGTACTGATGGAGTAAAGTACATTCGCTGAAATCTTTCTTTAAAACTTTGAATCAGGATACAAAGAGAAATGAAAAGATTACAAGTACAAGCGAAATAAATTACAAGTACAAAAGAATAACTGATACAACAGAGAAAAGGCGATCATATCAGCTTATAAAGGTTCTTCCTTAATGAGAAGTTCATCAAGGGTCTTTGATGTGGGGATCATCCAGTCAGGGACATCTTCTACTTGATTCTTTTTCTTCAGAGCTGCTTCAAAAATCAAGGGCTTCAGGTGTCTAGCTTTGATGTTGCGTCTGACTTCACACCAGTATACGAGATCTCTGAGTTGTTCGATGGGAGCGATGTCTAGCTCAGAGATACGTTGAAAGTGATGATTTCCATAGTAGTCTAAAAAGAATACACCATAGGGATCACTTACAACTGTGCCAGGAATGAATGTTTCTCCAGGAGGTAGAGAGGTGTAAAGCATTGAGAGATCGGCATCAGGGCCAACAATTTCAGCACGAGAGAAACCAATGCCCGTTTCATTCCGAATATGAGGACCTGAATCAGAGGCTTTCTTTTTCTTATCAGGGACTTTTCTTGGTTGAGGAAGAGTAGGAGGAATATCCACAACAGATGAAAGCAGGTCGATCTGTTTGTTTAAGATCTTCTCGACATGGCTTTTGAACTTTGAGCGCAATCCCTGAATGGCTAATTTTGTTTCTAACCATTCAGAGAGACCAAACTTTTCTAAGGTAGCAGCATAGAAAGTTTGCTTGGTTTTGTCATCTCTGTAGACGTCCACTTCAACAACAGTAACTTCAGCATACAGTCTTCCTCTGATGTTTGCCTTGACGATTTTGGATGGTCTAGATCGATAGGTCAGCATTTGTTTAGCCCATTCCAAAGTCGTATCAGAGACCTTAGTCTTTTCTCTAACGATCTCTTGAGCATCATCCCATAGCTGACGTTAAACATCAATGGGAACACTTTTCAGCTTGGGGTCTTTTATTGATCGTTGAGTAAGTTTGATGGCGTATTCTCTGTCTTTTTCTTCAGCTTCCTTTCTTTCAGCGAGTAGGCGTTCAGCTCTGAGGTGTTCCTGGTATTCAGCTTTGGAAATTCTGAACTTTGGAGGAACTGAAGGAAGTTGATCACGCCTCAGAATGATTCGCTGATCCTCGAAGCGCTTTATTATCTCCTCTCTTCTTTTCTGATCCTCTTCACTTAGCTTTTGAGGAGCTAAGGAAGGTCTGCCTCTGTGCGAGAGTAGCTGTTCTTCTGGTTCATCAGTCTCAGAGATTAAATCTAAGACTGGGATTATTTCTTCAGCAGCAGCTGGTATTATTGAAGTCGCAGTTGTGGAGCCTTCAGCGAAATCCTCAAACAGGGGAGAGGACTAGCTGAAACACAGCGATCTTACAAGTAAGAACTTAGGTAGAATCAGATAGAGAGAATTGGTTCAAGTGTATAGGCTTGGGTAAAGGAACTGATAGTGTATGATAGAGGAGAGATGGAGTGAGAGATGATTAGTGTACCTAACAAACCGGCTTTTCAAGCAAGATCATCAGATTGTCATCTTCAGCGACGCTTTAGCCTTTGCCTTTCTCAGCTCCAGAGGCTGAGGGCTTTGTCTTTGTCCGCTCCCCTGAAGGTTCATTTATCGAGATTCCCTTAAGAGCTTTGAACTTTTGAGCAAGTTTGACGATAAAGAAGTCATCGTCATCTTCGTCATCATCATCATCATTCTTTGGAGAAGAAGATGGTTCATCATCAGGGATGTCGACGGCTTCATCATCTTCTGCTTCAGATTCAGTTTTCTCAGCTTCTTCTTCGAGTTGCTCCCCCTCAGATACAGAGGAGAGCTTCTCGGTTTCCTCAGGGTTTTCATCTCCCTGAGGTCCAGCGGTGGTTTCTTCAACATCCGTCTTCTCTCTCCTAATAGATTCATCATGGGAAAGGTCGGCGCTCTTGGCGAGATCTTCAGCGCTCTTCTCCCCCTCTTTTTCATGATGACTGGGGGAGGAATGGCTTGATTCAGCAGCGTTGGTAGGTTCTCTGTCTTCTTGGCCAGAGAGACCTACACAAACTTCAATCTTTGCTAATCTGTCTTCAAGGCCAGAAATAGAAGGATTGATCTTCCCGAGCTCAATGCGATCTGCCGCTGTAAAGTGTTCAGATTCAGGGACAGGGGCAGGAGCAGGAGCAGGAGTATTCACCTTGTGCAGCAGCTGTTCGATCATAGTCTTCATCGAACCAACGTCAGTCTTTACAGATCTTAAGTCAGTCGTCAGAGTGTTGACATTTGTCTTCACAGCAGACATATCTCCCTCTAGTGTTCCAACCGATGTCTTCAGCGTTGTTACCTCGCTGGACATGGACGAAACTGAGTTTTTGAGAGAGGTGTAGTCTATGTAGATATCAGCGAGCACCTTGGCGAAGTCGCTGAGAGTCTTATCAACTTGCTTCATGTCATTAGTGGAAGCCTTCTTCTCTACCACCGTTGTCAGTTTGTTCAGATTCTCTCCAGAGTTTGTTACAGCTGTAGAGTTATTGGAGAGAGTAGTGGTGAGACCTGTCAGCTTTGTCTCCACGGACTTCAGAGAGGCGTTGATATCTCCCAAATTAGGACCTGTAACATATAAAAACTTGTGAACAGAGGAAAGCTCAGAAGTTTGGGGTTTAGTCACAGTGTTTATGGGTTGTTGTTTACCTGCAGGAGGATTGGTGAATTCATAGAAATCACGGGTTCCTGAGTAAAGTTCCATGTCATCTTCAAAAGTGCCCATTGATTTTTCTGCAGGTCCTGTCTTCATCATTCCTGGAGAATCAGCTTTATGTTCCGAGGAAATGATGGCAGCTCCAGCTAGATCTGGAGTAGAGACCAAATGAGTGGAGGGAGGAGCGAAGGATAATAATGCGGGTTGGGTTATGAATTCAGCGTTGGATTCGCTGACAATCACTTCATCAGTCTTTTGAGAGACTGAAGGAGGTTGGGTCGGTTCCAAGTTTGTAACTTCAGCGTTTAGAGACGCCGAAGTTTGGATAAAGGGGATGGCTTGTTCAGGTGTGGCAGAGCGTACCACTGAACGTTCCTTCAGCTCTGCAGAAAGAGCTGAGGAGTCTTCAGCATGAGATTGCTGGGGTTGCTCCTTTGTTTTCTTGATCCTTTTAGAATCAAGTGGGGTAGATGAATGTTTCCTTTTCTTAGGAGAGGATTTTGTGGCCAGGGTATCAGCGATGGGTATTGTCGCTGAAGGAGCCAGACAAGTAGAAGAAGAAGGGTTGAGAAGAGTTAAGAGGGTAGAAAGACGTACCTCATTTTCAACAGGTTTGAAGTCGAGTACCTTAGGGCCAATCTGAGAGAGTTTCAGATCGCCCTCTTGCGGGTAGCTGTCCTTCAGGCCATATTGAAAGATAGCGCTGATAAATCGGGGGTAGGGAACCCAAGCAGGCCTGTCAGCGGCAGAGTCTACTCTTTGCAGCAAGTCAGCATAGATGAGAGATGCCCAGTCAATGTGTAGACCTTTCAGCAGAGCGTATCCCATAGCTTGCTGAGGTTGAGCGGCTTGATCAGAAGAGCCGGTCTTGGCAGTCATGCAGCTGATAAGGTGAGCGAAGATGAAGTTCATCTCGCTGGGCATTTTCGATTTCTTCAGCAGTGTTAGCTTCTTCTCAGGCTTCTTGTCTCTGCCCATTTCCCATACATAGCCCATTGCATCAAAAAATGCAATAAGAGCTTCTTTGTCAGTGATCTTCTTATGGTCAGGGAAAGGAACAAAAGGTTTTTCCTTTGTAGCGATGGGAAAGTTCAGAGCTTTGCGAATGATGGCGGGTGTGATCTTTATCGTGCCATATTCAGTATCGCAGAGGATACAATCAACTGTTTTGGAGGGATCTTTGGCGGATGGTAGCTGAGAGTGTCTGGCAGAGTACCAGAACTGAGATAGTAGCAGCTGACTTGCAGGGGGTGAAATGGTCAGGGCTGTTGAAATGCAGCAAT
The DNA here is from genome assembly GCA_033807775.1 of Saussurea involucrata. NCBI lineage: Eukaryota > Viridiplantae > Streptophyta > Magnoliopsida > Asterales > Asteraceae > Saussurea > Saussurea involucrata. Next base: position 100,928,246 of record CM066315.1, read on the forward strand.
TCTTCAGGAAATTCACAGCATCAGTCAGATGTGTGACTTGCTTTCGAGGAGGAAACTCGAGAAGCGCAGAAAGGTTGTTTATCTTAGTCCAGTCTAGTTGATCAAGTTTGAACTTGACTTGTGGTGCCTTGAGGATTTCCACTTCCTCAGAGTCAGCGGAGATGTTCTCAGCGGTAGCAGGAATGTCAGACGAGGCCATTTCTCTGTATTAACAGTTCAACCAAAGATGTTAACAAATACGAATAATCTTAACATGGAAAGAATTTCCAATAAGATGTTTCGAATTTTATTCATTTCATTCAGACAAAATGTCTTAATGAAGATTAGGGTTTTTCTTGATTTTGAAACAAAATGTAAAACCCATTTTCTTGTTTTCCAGTTTTCTATGAAGAAATAGATTCTGGAAACGAATGAAGAACAAGTTTAAGATTTTGCATTTAAACTTGAAGAACAACCATGAAATGGCTGTGTTCATAAAACTACGAAAGAAAATGATTTCATTTTACGAAGTTCTTTTGTTTGATCTTGTTAAAACAATGAGAAGATCAGAAACAAGTTATACGCATTCGGTAATAAATAAGAACATATTAACCTTGATGTTTGATGAAGAAGATGATGAACAGTTCTTGAAGTTTCGAAATCACAAATGCAATAGTGAATTATTTCTTGCGGAGGAAGATTGCTCGCGTAAAAGAAAAATATAAACTAAGAATTTGTTTATATAGAGATTTTAGAAAGAGAAAATCTTGAGCGGGGAAAGATTTTCATCATGACACGGACACGTGTTTGTATTTGATTGGAAGTATGAACGAGACGTGCAAACGTGTGTCAGGAAGAGAAAACGTGCCGGGGTTTATCCGTTGCAATGACGTCACAACTGTCCTTTCATATTCTTGGTTGTCTCTGAGGTTTTGAAAAACTCAGAGATACTTTTGAAAACATGAAGTACTGAATGAAAATATTCAGTGAAGGTTTTAAGAAATTTCAAAAATATCGATGTTAAGGAAGAGATATTCAGCGATGCATTTTGTTTTGAAATCTTGCATTTTCATGCGATTGTCAGAGAGAGAACATACCTTGATATCAGTGAATCAAGTTTATTCAGAGAGAAGATGATAGAATGGGTTATACAAGTTGATTTTATCCTTTCGCTGATTAATGTGAATCGCTGAAGTTTTTATCCTTCAAGGTTCAGCATTCCATGCTCGCTGATGAGAAAGTTGGATCTTGTCTCATCAAGAGGTTTGGTAAATAAGTCAGCTAACTGATAATCAGTTGGGATAAAATGAAGTTCTATATCACCATTCATCACATGATCTCTGATAAAATGATATCTGATTTCTATATGTTTGGTCTTTGAATGTAGTACTGTATTGTTTGCTATAGCGATGGCACTTGTGCTGTCGCAATAGATTGGAATTTTGGAGAGCTGAAGATCATAGTCTAGTAGCTGATTTCTCATCCACAAGACTTGAGAACAACAGCTTCCAGCAGCTACATATTCAGCTTCAGCTGTGGAAGTGGACACTGAATTTTGCATTTTACTTGTCCAACTTACCAGCTTTCCAGCCAGGAGCTGACATCCTCCTGTGGTGCTTTTCCTATCCATTTTGCAACCTGCAAAATCACTATCTGAATAGGCGGTTAGATCAAATCCTGAATCTTTGGGATACCAAAGACCTAAATTCGTTGTACCCTTAAGATATCGAAAGATTCGCTTTACAGCTTTCATATGAGATATCTTAGGTTCAGCTTGATATCGTGCACACAAGCATGTTGCAAACATAATATCGGGTCGGCTAGCTGTAAGATACAATAGTGAGCCGATCATCCCACGGTACATCGTGACATTGACAGGAACACCCTTAGTGTCCTTATCAAGTGTCAGCGGTGGTGCCATAGGGGTTTTCATAGCTGAACTTTCAGTTAAGTCGAATTTCTTCAGCATATCTTTAACATATTTTCCCTGATTTATGAAAGTTCCTTTCTCAGTTTTCTTAATCTGAAGACCAAGGAAATATGTTAGTTCACCCATCATGCTCATTTTATACTCATCTTTCATTCTATCAGCGAAACGAGTACAAAGCTCAGGGTTAGTAGAACCAAATATAATGTCATCAACATATATTTGAACTAAAATGATATGACCTTTCACTTTTCTAAAAAATAGAGTTTTGTCAATCTTACCTCGCTCAAATTTTTCAATATGGAGATAAGTGGAAAGAGTGTCATACCATGCACGTGCAGCTTGCTTCAAGCCATAAAGTGCCTTATCCAGTTTATAAACATAACCTGGACGCTTAGAATATGAGAATCCTGGAGGTTGTTCCACATACACTTCTTCATTCAGCTTTCCATTCAGAAACGCTGACTTAACATCCATCTGATGTACTTTGAAGTTTTTGTGTACAGCATATGCTAAGAATAGACGAATAGATTCAAGTCTTGCTACAGGAGCAAATGTTTCGTCATAATCTATACCTTCCTCTTGTCTGTATCCCTGAGCAACAAGTCGAGCTTTGTTGCGGGTTACAGTACCATGTTCGTCCAACTTATTTCGATAGACCCATTTAGTGCCTATTACTGTTTTATCAGTTGGTCTCCGAACAAGTTTCCAAACTTTGTTTCTTTCGAATTCAGTCAGCTCTTCTTGCATGGCGCTGACCCAGTTTGGATCTTTGAGGGCATCGTCTACTTTCTTTGGTTCAGTTAGTGAAATAAAATTTACAAATAAACAAATATTACCTGCACTTTGTCGAGTCTGAATCCCAGCGTTTGGATCACCAAGAATTTGATCAATTGGATGATTTATAGTCCATCGCTGAGCCGGAGCGTGAGACGCTGACTCAACTTGAACTTGAGGAGATGAAGATGAAACTTCATCGACGTCAGGAGTATCAGCCAAGAGAGGAATGGATGCAGTTGTCATTATATTCACTGATTGCTGAGAAGTAGATGGAATGTCTGAGACATTTGGTTCAGCGTTAGGTATAGTGTTTATAGGAACAACTGAGACCCAAGAAGTTTCAGCTTCACTTTTCTGCATATTTGGAATGATAGGACTATCATCTTCTACTGGATGAGCATTAGTGGGAATATCTTCTGAATCATCAAGATGAGAAAACATCCATTGATTCAGTTCTTCAGTATCAGCGGACGGTCTAGAGTTCGCTGAACGGGATTCGTCAAACGTGACGTGAATAGTTTCTTCAACAGTTTGTCTTCTACGATTGAAGACTCTGAAGGCTTTGGAACCTGAGGAGTATCCAAGAAAGATTCCATCATCAGCCTTAGGATCAAACTTTCCAAGTGCATCTCTGTTGTTCAGTATAAAACACTGACATCCAAAGATGTGAAGAAAGCTGATTGAAGGCTTTCTCCCATGAAAGAGTTCATAGGCTGTCTTTTTGAATCTTTTAACTATCAGCGACCTGTTTTGCGTAAAACAAGCAGTGTTGACAGCTTCTGCTCCAAACTGAGTAGGCAGGTGAGAATCGCTGAGCATTGAACGTGCAGCTTCAATAATTGTTCTATTTCTTCTTTCAGCGACTCCATTTTGTTGCGGTGTTCTCACTGAAGAAAAGTTGTGAGAAATACCCTTACTCTCAAGGAAGGAAACAAGAGAACTTTTTTTGAATTCAGTCCCATGATCACTCCTTATTGAGCGAACGGTCAGATTGTTCAGGGTTTCCATCTTCCGAACAAAATTGATGAGTTCTTCAGGGGTGTCACTCTTAGAACGGAGAAACATTACCCAAGTGAAGCGAGAGAATTCATCAACTATGACCAGCGTATATTTCTTTCCAGCGATGGATTGTTTGTTAACAGGGCCAAACAAATCCATATGGAGTAGTTGTAGAGGAGATGACACTGAAGAAACTTGCTTTGATTTAAAGCTTGCTTTGGTCTGCTTCCCTTTTTCACACACTGAACATAACGACTCTTTGGCGTATGAATGCTGAGGTAGACCAGTGACTAACTCTTTTGAAGAAAGAGTGTTCAGTGTCTTGAAATTTAGATGAGATAGCCTCTTATGCCATAGCCAGTTGACATCAGATGACGCCTTTGAGAAGAAACAGGAGTTCTCAGTGGTTGTAGAGTCCATGTTTATTACATAAACATTTTCCAAACGATAACCGCTGAGAGCTATCTTCTCCTTTTTGTCAGAGACAAAGCAGGATTCCTTAGTAAAGATTACTTTGTTATCCATGTCGCAAAGCTGACTGATGCTTAGAAGATTATGCTTCAGCCCTTCAACATATGCGACTCTTCTGAAGGAGGTTGTACCATTTGAAAGTACACCATACCCTCGGGTATGTCCTTTTCCATTTCCACCGAAAGTCACAGAGGGACCCTTCTCTTCTTTGTATTCAGCGGGCAGGCTTTTCTTTCCAGTCATGTGTCTAGAGCATCCGCTATCAAGATACCAGATACCCTTCTTAACATGAATAGCAGATGTTGAAGTGGAGGGAATGTCTGAACTTTCTTCCTCTTCTTCAATCTTGGCCATAAGACATAGATTTGCTTCATCATCTTCAGAGTCAGATGATGATGCTTCTTCATCAGAAGCAGCCCAATCATAGTCAGCCATCAGGCCTTTATTCTTTTTAAAGCTTTTCAGCTTTGCATATTTTTCTTTCAGCTTTGAATATCTGTCATCTTTATTCCTTGGAACAAAGGATTTCTTTGTAAAAGCTGAGGGTCTAGAAACTTTCTTAGATCTGCACTCGTTAGCGAAATGTCCTGTCTTTTCGCAATTAAAACAAGTAGCAGTAGCCTTATCAACAAAAGCTGATGATCTAGGCTTTTCAGTTATGGAAAGAGGTTTGTTCTTTCTAAACATTTTCTTTTTGGCAAATCTCCTGAACTTCTTAGTTAGGAGAGCCAAAGATTCATCATTATCTGAATAATCAGAATCTGATGACCTTTCAGAGTTACTCTCTAACTCAGTGATAGTGACCGAGGGTCGCTGAGTAGAGAGTTCTTCTGAGATTAAAGCAACAGGGGTGCTTTTGGAATCTTTTACAAGATTCTTCTTAAGATGGCTTGATTGCTCATGATTCAGCAACATGCCATATAAGGTAGCAAGGGTCATTGATTTTAGATCCTTTGACAGCTTGAGACACATAGAATAATTGTCCCAGCTTTCAGGTAAACATTCTAGAAACTTTGTCAGCACTTCAAAGTTAGAATATTCCTTACCAACAGTTTTCAGATCTATAATTAAACAATTAAAACGTTGGTGAACTTCAGAGAGAGTTTCATTCTTACCAGAAATGAAGCTTTCGTATTGTCTTACCAGGTTGATCTTTCTTGAGTCCTGGACTTCAGACGTTCCTTCATACTGAACACATATTGTGTCCCACATGGCTTTTGATGTTTTCAGATTCATGACGGAATGGTAGACTTCGTCAGGAAGAGCCATGGATAGTATGGATCTGGCTTTTGTATCTATAGTCACTTTCTTCTTATCTTCGTCAGTCCATTGAAGGATTTCTTTAGGTACCAGCCTTTATGGAATAGCAGGTCTATTCTCAGCGCCTGGAACTGCAGCATCAATTCTTACAGGGATGAATGGACCATTTTCGAGATAGTAAGGCATAGTAGGGTCTACACCTTCTAAGAAGAGTGTCATCCTATTTTTCCATACGTTGAAGTTATCTTTGGCAAATCTGGGAGGTTTAGCAAGAGAACCATTGTCTATATAATTTGTGTTTGTGTTGGTGGCCATTTTCAGATAATAGCAAGGAAGAGAAATATCTTAGATTAGATCTTGTTTATGAGATTAAACAAATCCGCTCTGATACCACTTGTTGGTCCCGAATGCCTATACAAGTTTGTAGAAGGGGGGGGGGGGGGGGGGTTGAATACAAACACACAGATTTTACTTTTCTAAATTGTTTATTGATAAATCATTAACAATTTACAGCTTGTTGCGGAAACAAGATTAAGGATAAACCTAAATCTAAACAAGTTGGAACACTAAGGTTTCTTGCACTAAGAGAGATAATGAATTTACTAATAATAACCTATCTTGAGATAAGAGATTGAACTTGTCCAGAGTTAGCAAGTTACTTCAAATGAAGTGGGTTCATCTCTTTATATGCTGCATGCATTTAATTCAAGTCAGTATATACTTTACACGTGTCATCAGCTGGTTGGTTGCATGTCATTGACCTTGGTTGACAACCTTAGTACCCGCATGGATGAACAGTGTAGTATCCGAGTGGTTGTACGATTTCAGACAGTCGGAGGTTCTTTTCTGACATTTCGTACGGAGTCGTGCAAGGGTGGTTAAGACAAAAGTACTTGGTACGGAGGACTTCATGATCAGCTTTCGTTGATTCATCGTTATATCATTTCATATCAGCGAATGATAGAGTTCAGCGATAGCTGAAGTCTTGTACTTGATACTTCACGTTGAGTGGACAAATCTGAGTCTTCGCTGATCCGCATCAGTTCATTAGGAGACTTGTCGCTGGTTCTTGAGCTTGATCTTCGACTTCAGCGTAGAACCTTTGTTGACGTGAAACTTGTCTTCAGGGATCATAAGTAAACAACTAACTTATCAGCGATCATCATAATGACTGAACAGACTCAGAGCATTTATGACGAACAGTTTCGCTGAATGTTTAATTTAAAGAGAGAGAGTTCCTATCAGCGGTACTGTAAGATCTTAGTACTTATCAGCGATAGTGAAACTCTGATACATATTGTTTACTTACAATTTTCACTAAGTATATAAGAGAGAGTCATTATCAAATCACTGAGGGTTTGGATCAACACTTCAGAGACGTCACCTCTCCCTGAAGATTAGATACCTCTGTCTTCAGCGTTGTGACTTCGTTGGACATAGTTTTGAAGTTTGAGGAGAGGTCGTCGTTGGTGGTTTTAAGAGAACTGATGGTTGAAGAATTGCTGGTGATGGCTTCAACGACATTAGACAAGCCACCTTCAAGATTAGAGACATCAGTAGTGGTAGCCTTGTCTTTGACAGCGTCAGCCAGTTTCTTCAGCATTTCCCCAGCGTCTGTAACCGCTGTGGAATTTGTGGAGATTGTGGTGGTGAGATTTTCCACCTTATTAGCGATCTCCTTGAGGGAGTTGCTAATAGTGCCCAAATTAGGACCTATAACAGAAAATAACTTCTTAACAAAGGAAAGCTTAGAAGTTGGGGGTCCAGAGAGAGGAGTGTTTAGGGTACCTGTAGGTGGGTCGGAGAAGGTTTAGATGTCCATAAGACCTGAGTAATAGGCCATGTCCATTTCCAGGGACGATTGATGTGAAGCACCTACAGGTCCTTGATTTTGTTGTATAAGTCGTTGTATTTCAGTGTAACACCCCGCTTACCACGACACAATATTGTCCGCTTTGCCCCACTGGCTCACGGCTTTGTTCTTGGCGACCTGGCAAGAACTTCCCAGGGGGTCACCCATCCTGGTACTACTCCCACCCAAGCACGCTTAACCACAGAGTTCCCAAGGAACCCTCATGCTTGTGGCCCCAAAACGCGTTGTGTCTGGTAAGACCAAGGTTTACTAATATACCCAGCATCTCTCCTATCCACGGCCGATGTGGGATATGCCTAAGGTGTTACACACACCCCCCCTTAGGGACTCATCGTCCTCGATGAGGTTTGCCCCACCATCCCGAACGGCACAGGAGTGGCTCTGATACCATTTGTAACACCCCGCTTACCACGACACAATATTGTCCGCTTTGCCCCACTGGCTCACGGCTTTGTTCTTGGCGACCTGGCGAGGACTTCCCAGGGGGTCACCCATCCTGGTACTACTCCCACCCAAGCACGCTTAACCACAGAGTTCCCAAGGAACCCGCATGCTTGTGGCCCCAAAACGCGTTGTGTCTGTTAAGGCCAAGGTTTACTAATATACCCAGCATCTCTCCTGTCCACGACCGATGTGGGATATGCCTAAGGTGTTACACACACCCCCCCTCAGGGACTCATCGTCCTCGATGAGGTTTGCCCCACATCTCGAACGGCACAGGAGTGGCTCTGATACCATGTGTAACACCTTAGGCATATCCCACATCGGCCGTGGATAGGAGAGATGCTGGGTATATTAGTAAACCTTGGTCTTACCAGACACAACGCGTTTTGGGGCCACAAGCATGAGGGTTCCTTGGGAACTCTGTGGTTAAGCGTGCTTGGGTGGGAGTAGTACCAGGATGGGTGACCCCCTGGGAAGTTCTTGCCAGGTCGCCAAGAACAAAGCCGTGAGCCAGTGGGGCAAAGCGGACAATATTGTGTCGTGGTAAGCGGGGTGTTACAAATGGTATCAGAGCCACTCCTGTGCCGTTCGGGATGGTGGGGCAAACCTCATCGAGGACGATGAGTCCCTAAGGGGGGTGTGTGTAACACCTTAGGCATATCCCACATCGGCCGTGGATAGGAGAGATGCTGGGTATATTAGTAAACCTTGGTCTTACCAGACACAACGCGTTTTGGGGCCACAAGCATGAGGGTTCCTTGGGAACTCTGTGGTTAAGCGTGCTTGGGTGGGAGTAGTACCAGGATGGGTGACCCCCTGGGAAGTTCTTGCCAGGTCGCCAAGAACAAAGCCGTGAGCCAGTGGGGCAAAGCGGACAATATTGTGTCGTGGTAAGCGGGGTGTTACAAATGGTATCAGAGCCACTCCTGTGCCGTTCGGGATGATGGGGCAAACCTCATCGAGGACGATGAGTCCCTGAGGGGGGGTGTGTGTAACACCTTAGGCATATCCCACATCGGCCGTGGACATGAGAGATGCTGGGTATATTAGTAAACCTTGGCCTTACCAGACACAACGCGTTTTGGGGCCACAAGCATGCGGGTTCCTTGGGAACTCTGTGGTTAAGCGTGCTTGGGTGGGAGTAGTACTAGGATGGGTGACCCCCTGGGAAGTCCTCGCCAGGTCGCCAAGAACAAAGCCGTGAGCCAGTGGGGCAAAGCGGACAATATTGTGTCGTGGTAAGCGGGGTGTTACAAATGGTATCAGAGCCACTCCTGTGCCGTTCGGGATGGTGGGGCAAACCTCATCGAGGACGATGAGTCCCTAAGGGGGGGTGTGTGTAACACCTTAGGCATATCCCACATCGGCCGTGGATAGGAGAGATGCTGGGTATATTAGTAAACCTTGGTCTTACCAGACACAACGCGTTTTGGGGCCACAAGCATGCGGGTTCCTTGGGAACTCTGTGGTTAAGCGTGCTTGGGTGGGAGTAGTACCAGGATGGGTGACCCCCTGGGAAGTCCTCGCCAGGTCGCCAAGAACAAAGCCGTGAGCCAGTGGGGCAAAGCGGACAATATTGTGTCGTGGTAAGCGGGGTGTTACATTCAGCCGTAGAACTGTCGTCCAGATGGATGACAGTTGAAGGTGATCCAGTGAGGAATGTTAACTTTGAAGAGACCAAAGAATGAGTGGGAGAAGCAAAGGATGGGAATATGGTGTGGGTAGCAGATTTAGCATTGGATCCGCTGATGAAAACTCTTCAGTACTTAGAGGTACTGAGAGTGGGGGTCCTTATCCATGAAAGTTTCAGCGAATGGATTCACTGAAATGGGTATGGAAGTGGATGGCTTAGCGGATGTGGCGGAGTATACCACATAACTTTCCATCGTCTTGAAAAACCCAGGGACAATTTAGAACTAAGAAGCACTGATTAGAAATATCAGTGAGATTTTAGAGTTTCAAAAGAATCACTAAAAGGAAGAGATATTCAGGGATGTAATTTATTTTGAAATCTTGCATGTTGATGCGAATGTCAGCGATTAAGAAAGAGAACATACCTTGATATCAGCGAATCAATTTTGTTCAGAGATTAGATGATTAATAGGGATATATAAGTTCATATTTTCACTGATCGAATGCTAACCACTGAAGATTTTATACTTCCAGGTTCAGGATTCCAAGCTCGCTGATGAGAAAGTTGAATCTTGTCTTATCAAGAGGTTTGGTGAACAGATCAGCTAACTGAAAATCAGTTGGAATAAAATGATAAAATGATACCTGATTTCGATGTGTTTGGTCTTTGAGTGTAGCACTGGATTGTTTGCTATGGCGATGGCACTGGTGCTGTCGCAATAGATTGGAATTTTGGAGAGCTGAAGGTCATAGTCCAATAGTTGATTTCTCATCCATAAGACCTGAGAACAACAGCTTCCAGCCGCTACGTACTCAGCTTCAGCGATTGAGGTGGACACTGAGTTTTGCTTATTACTTGTGCAACTCACCAGCTTTCCACCCAGGAGCTGACAGCCTCCTGTGGTGCTTTTCCTATCCAACTTGCATCCTGCAAAATCACTATCTAAATAGGCGATTAGATCAAACCCTGAGTCTTTGGGATACCAAAGACCTAGGTTGGGAGTACCCTTAAGATATCGAAAAATACGCTTTACAGCAATCAAATGGGATTCCTTAGGTTCAGATTGATATCGTGAATATAAACAAGTTGCATATATAATATCAGGACGGCTAGCTGTAAGATATAGAAGAGAGCCGATCATCCCACGGTACGCGGTGACATTAACAGGTTTTCTGAAGGATCCTTGTTGAGTGTCAGCGGCGGTGCCATTGGGGTTTTCATAGCTGAGCTTTGAGTTAGATCAAACTTTTTCCGCATATCTTTAACATACTTACCTTGGTGAATGAAAGTACCTTTTTCATTCTGCTTGGTTTGAAGGCCAAGGAAATATGTCAGTTCACCCATCATACTCATTTATATTCAACTTTCATTCTTTCAGCGAAACGAGTACATAAGTCAGGGTTAGTAGAACCAAATATAATATCATCGACATATATTTGAACAAGAATGATATGACCTTTTCCTTTCCTGAAAAATAGAGCTTTATCGATTTTACCACGCTCAAATTTTTCAATATGGATATAGGTTGAGAGAGTGTCATACCATGCATGAGGAGCTTGTTTCAGTCCATAGAGTGCCTTATCCAGCTTATATACATAACCTGGATGCTTAGGATCAGTGAATCCTAGAGGTTGTTCAACATAGACTTCTTCATTCAGCCTTCCATTAAGGAATGCTGATTTAACATCCATTTGATATACTTTGAAGTCTCTGTGAACATCATAAGCTAAGAATAGACGAATGGCTTCCAGTCTTGCTACTAGGGCAAAGGTTTCGTCGTAGTCTATGCCTTCCTCTTGTCTGTATCCCTAAACAACAAGACGAGCCTTGTTGCGGGTTACAGTTCCATGTTCATCCAACTTGTTTCGATAGACCCATTTAGTGCCTATCACTGACTTGTCAGATGGTCTTGGAACGAGTTTCCAAACTTTGTTTTTTCAAATTATGTCAGCTCTTCTTGCATAGCGCTGACCCAGTTTGGATCTCTGAGGGCATCATCTGTTTTCTTTGGTTCAATCAGAGAAATAAAATTTATAAATAAACAAATGTTACTTGAACCTCGTCGAGTCTGAACAACAACGTTTGGATCACCAAAAATCTGATCAATGGGGTTATTAATAGTCCATCGCTGAGCCGGAGCATGATTCGCTGACTCAATTTGAACTTCTGGAGGAGCTGAAGAAGAAGCTTCAGCAACTTCAGGTAATTTAAGCAAAAGAGGAAGATGTTCAGATGACATTTCATTTACTGATTATTGAGAAGTAGATGGGATATCTGAGGTAGATGGTTCAGAAGCAGGCATGGTGTTGAGAGGAATAGTTGAAACCCATGAAGATTCAGCTTCACTTGTCTGCATGCTTGGGATGATAGTAGGATCATCATCAACGGTAGGGATGTTGACCTGAGGGTTAGGAAGGCTTTCCGAGTCCCCAAGATGAGAAAACATCCAATGATTGAGTTCCCCAGTATCAGCAGAAGGTCTTGAATTCGCTGAACGGGATTCATCAAAAGTGTCGTGGATTGTTTCTTCTACAGTTTGTCTTCTACGATTGAAGACTCTGAAGGCTTTCGAGATTGAAGAATATCCAAGAAATATTCCATCATCAGCCTTGGGATCAAACTTTCCTAGGGCATCCCTGTTGTTCAGTATGAAACACTGACATCCAAAGATGTGAAGAAAGCTAATTGAAGGCTTTCTCCCATGGAAAAGTTCGTAGGCTGTTTTCTTGAATCTTTTGACAATCAGCGACCTGTTTTGAGTAAAACTAGCAGTGTTGACAGCTTCTGCCCAAAACTGAGTAGGTAGATGAGAATCACTGAGCATTGAACGAGCGGCTTCGATGATCGTTCTATTTCTTCTTTCAGCGACTCCATTTTGTTGCGGTGTTCTCATTGAAGAAAAGTTGTGAGACATACCATTACTTTCAAAGAAATTTTCAAGGGAACTGTTTTTGAATTCAGTTCCATGATCACTTCTTATTGAGCGAACAATGAGGTTATTCAAGACTTCCATTTTCCTGACGAAAGACATCAGTTCTTCTGAGGTGTCACTCTTAGCACGGAGAAACATAACCCAGGTGTAATGAGAGAATTTGTCCACGATGACTAGGGTATATTTCTTTCCAGCGATGGATTGAATGTTGACAGGGCCAAACAAATCCATGTGGAGAAGTTGAAGTGGAGATGACACTGAGGAAACTTGTTTTGACTTGAAGCTAGCTTTGATTTGTTTCCCTTTTTCACAAGCTGAATATAGAGATTCCTTAGCGTATGAATGTTGAGGAAGACCAGTGACCAGCTCTTTTGAAGAAAGAGTGTTTAGTGTCTTGAAGTTGAGATGAGAGAGCCTCTTATGCCATAGTGTAAAGCCCGTATCCCGGTATGTATTCTCGTTATTCCTTTTTTTTTAAAAGGAGCATTTAATTAATTAACGTGGTTTCCGTTAGCGGGGTTAGCCGAGTCGGGCCAAAAAGTTAAGTGAAGTAACCTTTGTGGGATTTTGCTATGAAGTGTAAGTTGAGGGGCTGTTTGGGACTTTCTCCATAGTTGGGCAAGGGGATCGGCCAAGAGGCACAACCCCTCCCCTCCCCTTCGGTTTCCCTTCCCCTTGTTGTTTTCGGCCAAGAAGAAAGGGACGTGAAACCGAGAAGAAAAGAGAGAGAGACCGAAAGAGAAAGAGAGCGAGAGTCGAGAGGAGGAAGGAGGCGATCACCGGCGTGAGGGAACCAGCGTCGGGACTGGTCGGAAAGGAGGAAGAAGAAGGATTCCGTTAAGGTAAGTGTCTCGTTCGTTTTATTCCGTCGCAACCACCGTGTCACCGCCAATCACCACCACCTCCGGAGGCGGCAGTGGGTGGTGCTTGGTGTGTTTCAGACCATGGTAACCCTAAAACAGTAAGTTATGTTGTTTTGCGGGTCTGTTTGGATTAAGACGTCTTATTGGGATCAAGTTCAAAAGGTTATCATTTTATGTAAATTGCACAGTTTCTGCCCTGTTTTGAGTAAACCGTAACTCTTTACTCGTAGCTCGGATTGAAATGAAATCGGTGGCCGAAGTTCACTAATCGAGTCAGGAAAGTTTTTCGTGTTTTGCCGAAAATCTGTTTAAGTCTGTAGCTGGGCCGTATGGGGCTGTTTATACAGCCTGGTCCGAAAAACTTCCAGCTTTCTGTCCCTGTTTTGTTTTATGCATAACTTTTGCTTGGAATGTCGGATTGGGATGGGACTGGTGCCAAAAGTTTCGTTTCGGAGTCTATTAAGTTTTCTCTGTTTTGGCGGAAAGATCAGTTCGGACCATAGCTAGGGCGAAGTTGCCATGTTGTACTGAAAGGTCCGGTTGTTCGCTGTTCTGCGGATCATTCTTGTAAAGTCCATAGTAAATTATAGAAAAATCGTTAGGACGCGTGCGATACGTCCCTGAAATCGTAAGACTTAGAACTTCGTAATTATGGATTTTGATTTCTGTATTTATCAGTTTTAAGGGGGTGAAACAGGTCCCGAACAGACCCGTATTTTCTTAATAAAAAGCTGGAGTATTTAGTCTTTTGAAAACTAGTAAAAGTGTCGTGAGTTGGGACCTTCCGTTGACGTTTTTAGTGCGTAATTAGGTGGGAAAATGTGAGGAAGGTTGACGTGCTGGTGTTGCGGCTCGGGAGCGCGTCGCTTTGCTTTGAGGTGAGTTCTCTCACCGCGTAGTTAGGAATTTCATGTATGTCGTTCTTTTGTGTTACATGTTATTACGTGTATTTATGTGCTTACATGAATTAGATGGGATGTGATAACTGGTTGTGATTTGTTAAATTCGTATGTGGAATATATATATATGCATGTGTACACCTCGGTGGGACTGAGGGGCTCGGTGGGACCGAGGGCTTGGTGGGACTAAGCTAGTACAGTAATCTTTACTCGGTGGGACCGAGGGCTTGGTGGGACTAAGCTAGTACGGTAATCTTTACTCGGTGGGACCGAGGGCTCGGTGGGACTGAGCTTGTATTAATGTGTTTTGTGTACTCGGTGGGACCGAGGTTCGTACTTATATAATAATCATTATGTGGCTTGATATTCGTAGTGCTGGTGATGTTGCCTACTTGCGAGTAGGGGTGATATGCGTGGGGTTGCTACCTACGTGTGTGGTTGGATTCACTAAGCGTTTAGCTTACCCTTCCCCAATATGTTGTGACTGCAGGTGCGAGCGGCAGTCGGGCTTGACGGTACACACAAAGCGCAGGCGTCGGGAATTGTTGGAATTTACACTTTTGAACTTTTAGATTTTATTTATAATATTTCCGCTGCATAAATTCTTTTGACTGTTTGAGTTGACGATATTAACTTTAATTGAGTTACGGTTTATTAAAAATGTGGTTGTTTTATAATGGAATATATGTTCTAGAAAATTTAAATTTCCTTGTAATTTTTGGGACGTTACAACTTGGTATCAGAGCACAGCTTGAGTGAATCCAACACATCTCGGTGTGTTTGGTCTCAAGTTGCGGCTATGAAGTTTTTAAACTCTCTTATTAAAATCTTTGAAAATAAATGAACGGAGGAAGCCCGTTTGGGAAACGGTGATCGTGGGCGCAGTGTGTACAGTCAGCCGACGCCAATTGGGAAGGTACAGCACTTAGTGTATTTATTGCTTTCTAGGCATAGGGTATGCATGCTAGATTGCCGAGGTTGTTTACACTGTACTGTACGATGACTGCTTGCTAGTAGGAATCAATGCTAGTTATAGTAGGTTGTCAAGTGAAGGCCCTATAGGTTGCATACAGTAAGAATCATATAGCCTTAGAATATTTGATTTAGTTCTATTGCGCAGCTCTTGTTTGAGTCCAACCGTTCTAGGATAAAATCTCGTATTCGAATGTCTATTTGATTCACGCTGCGTGCGACTGGGTATTCGCGAGGCAACTCGTTATGGCTAACAGGGATTCCGTTGTAGCAAGAGTAGTGGGATGAGATGAAATTCCTAGTGAGCTGGGAATAGCGTTTACATATGAGTATGTATGCTAGATTGATTACGTGGATTTTGTGATACTGTATACTTGTTACTTGCTATTAGGAACTCATGCTAGCCTTGATAGGTTGTTATGTGAATGCACCTTAGGTTGTATACATTAGGAACTGAATAGACTTAGAATGTTGGATTTAGTTCTATTGCGCAGCTCTTGTTTGAGTCCAACCGTTGTAGGATAGAATCTTATATTCGAATGTCTATCTGGTTTCACTGTATACGACTGTGTGTTTACGAAGCGACTCGTCAGGGCTAGTGGGGGTTCCGTTCTAGCAAGGGTGGTGGGGTATTACGACTTTTCTAGGTAGCTAGGAAAAGTGTTTGCATATGCCGGAATGGGCATATGTGTTTGTTTGTGGTAAGCAACTACTTGGACGTCCCGGAACAGGACTCGAAACGAGTAAGGATAGGTGTGAAGGGTAGTAGCAGAGCTCCTACTATCTGAAGCACAGGATCCGTGCTCGAGTCGGGGAAAGTCACGGAGAATCCGAAGAGTTGAGTGTGAGCGTAGTTAGCAGGTTTTAATGTGTGTTAGTAGCTCGTTAAGGAGGAACAACAATGTTGATCCAGATGCTGATGCTGGAATTATTGCTGATCAGATTCGTGAGATGTTTGCGGTCGAGGTGACGCATATTTTGAGGAGGCGATCCCCGAAATTATTACCGCCATTCGTGATGAGGTAATAGTGTCGATGGAGGAGCGCATCGCGGCGATTCCACCCCCTGCGGGTGGGCAGCCCCGAACAAGAGGGTCGGGATCGGTTATAGAGTGCACATTCCTTACCGGTGGTTGTCCTGCGAACTAGAAGGTTCGCTTCGCGGTGAATCTGTTACGAGACGGAGCGAAGGACTGGTGTGTTATTGCTTTGACGCTTAACGGGCGCACTACTTGACCTGGGAGGAGTTCGTCGTATGTTTCGTGTAGAGCATATGCCTCTAGTGGAGATGGAGAGGAGTGCCAAAGAGTTCTTGGAGCTCTATCAGACTGCGGAGGCCATAAAGGAGGTGAACCGAAAGTTTACGGAAATGACATTATTCTATCCTTAGCATGCTGCTTTTGAGGACATGAAGAGGACACGGTGCAAGGATATGTTACGTACCAAGATCAGGGAGTTCGTAAGTACCGCGCAGTATGCTTCACTTGCTGTAGTGATGGAGGCGGCCCGAGGTAGAGTTCGTCAACTGGGAGTGGAGGAGGCACAAGCTACGTATAAAGTGGTGACAGGTACGTTCTTGGTTAACTCGGTGCTTGCTATGGTGACGATTGATAGCAGGGGCTACTCATCCTTCTGTGTCTCACATAGTCAGTGAGTGTTTGGGGCCGAGTTGTAGGACGGTTAGGCTGTCCACTTGTGGTTGCAGTTGCTGAAGACAGGATCTCGACGGTTACTGACGTGTACCGGGGGTGCACTATGGAGATCTCTGGTGTGAGGTTCCTGATTGATTTGATTCTGATCGCTATGCGGGAGTTGTGCGTGACTGTGGGTATGGATTGGATGGATGCGTACGATGCGGAGATTGTTTGTCGTCGCAAACAAGTACGAGTTCGAACCCCAAGTGGGGGAGAAATGCTAGTTCAGGGCGGCTTGCCCAGGCGGACCTCAGCGATATGTTCGGCTGCGAGGGCTCAGAGGTACTTGCAGCACAGTGGTCAGGGAATTTTGGCGTATGTGATCGACACGCGCGTCGACGGAGAGAAGAAGTCTGTGGAGGATGTGCCAGTTGTACGGGAGTTTGCTGACGTATTTTCCCGAGGAGTTACCGGGGATACCTCCCGAGCGACAGGTAGAGTTCCACGTTTATTTGATTCCGGATGCTGCTCCGGTGGCCAAGGCACCTTATCGCTTGGCTCCACCGGAAATGAAGGAGTTGTACACTCGTTGCAGGAACTTATCGAAAAGGAGTTCATCAAGCCGAGTTGTCCACCGTGGGGAGCCCCGATTCTGTTTGTGAAAAAGAAAGACGGGTCCCAACGGATGTGTATAGACTATCGTGAGTTGAATAAGCTTACGGTGAAGAATCGTTATCCTCCGCCAAGGATCGATGACTTGTTCGATCAGCTTCAGGGAGCCTCGTGGTTCTCTAAGGTTGATTTGAGATCGGGGTATCATCGAATGCGGGTGAGGAGAGAGGATACGGAGTAGACGGCCTTTCGTTCACGTCATGGCCATTTACAAGTTTGTGGTGATGCCTCTCGGGCTCACCAATGCACCCGCAGCGTTCATGGACCTCATGAACCGGATATGTAGCCCTATGTGGGATCGATCGGTGATCGTGTTCATCGACGATATTCTTGTGTAATCGAAGTCGAAGGAAGAGCATGAGATGCATTTGCGAGAAGTTTTGGAAGTTTTGAGGCGGGAGAAGCTGTATGCTAAGCTCTCCAAGTGTGAGTTCTGGTTACGAGAGGTCCACTTTCGAGAACATGTCGTGAACCAGAATGGTATTATGGTGGATCCGGCCAAGATTACGGTTGTGATGCGGTGGGAAGTTCCAAAGACTCTCACTGAAGTACAGAGTTTTCTTGGGTTAGCAGGGTACTTTCGGAGATCCATTCAGGATTTCTCCAAGATTGCTTTACCGATGACCCGATCGACGAAGAAATCTGCGGCTTTTAGTTGGGGTGAAGAGCAGCAGAGGGCTTTGGGGAGCTACGCAGGCATTATGCGAGGCTCCGATGCTGACTTTGCCGGAGGGTATGTAAGAATTGGTGGTGTTTGCTCTCAAGATTTGGAGGCACTATTTGTATGGCGTCAAGTGTATACACTAACCATAAAAGCCTCCAGTACTTGATGACCGGCAAAACCTCAACATGCGTCAGAGGAGGTGACTTGACGTGGTCAAGGATTATGATGGTGAGATACTTTACCACCCCCGTAAAGCGGATGTTGTTACGGACGCACTTAGTCGACATCTGGATGGTGAGCCACTGTGGGGCTTGTGTCAACGGTTAACAGTGGTTGCACCTCTTCTCGAGTCGATAGGTAGTGCTCAGGAGGTGGCAGTTTTGGAGGAAAATGCCAATAGCGAGAGAGTTTCGAGGGAAATTCCGAATTTTGTCCGTGATAGTCATGGGTCAATTTCTCGGTCTTAATGGAAGGTTGGGTATCCCACGCGTGTGGGTACTGTAGGCCGAATAGTATCGATTAGGGAATGCTGCCCTTTGTAATAAAGAGGATAAATGCGTAGAATTTTTGAGGTAAATAGTATACTTAGGTGTCGACTTTCGGGATGTTTTGATTATCTATGGTTGGGAGACAACCGAAGTCGTTTGACTAGGAATGAATCCAGTTGTTGGAATGTTCCTCCGATCATACTTGCGGTGTGCTTGAAGGAGTTTTGTGGTAAGAAAAGTATTCGAGAGATTTTTAGGCGGTGTGGGAAATCTTAAATTCCAGTTAGTGAAGGTCTAGTGGAAACACCGAAAGTGTTCCGAGTGAACTTGGGAACCTGAGGTTGAGATGTGGGAGACCTATCTATAGCTATTCACGGGCATAGACTTCGAGGACGAAGTCTAATCCAAGTGGGGGAGAGTTGTAAAGCCCGTATCCCGGTATGTATTCTCGTTATTCCTTTTTTTTTTAAAAGGAGCATTTAATTAATTAACGTGGTTTCCGTTAGCGGGGTTAGCCGAGTCGGGCCAAAAAGTTAAGTGAAGTAACCTTTGTGGGATTTTGCTAAGAAGTGTAAGTTGAGGGGCTGTTTGGGACTTTCTCCATAGTTGGGCAAGGGGATCGGCCAAGAGGCACAACCCCTCCCCTCCCCTTCGGTTTCATCTTAACAATCCTCCCCCAAAACCCTTAGCCATTTTCTTTCCCTTCCCCTTGTTGTTTTCGGCCAAGAAGAAAGGGAAGTGAAACCGAGAAGAAAAGAGAGAGAGACCGAAAGAGAAAGAGAGCGAGAGTCGAGAGGAGGAAGGAGGCGATCACCGGCGTGAGGGAACCAGCATCGGGACTGGTCGGAAAGGAGGAAGAAGAAGGATTCCGTTAAGGTAAGTGTCCCGTTCGTTTTATTGATGTTTTCTTCGTCGGAAATTGTAAACCGCAACCACCGTGTCACCGCCAATCACCACCACCTCCGGAGGCGGCAGTGGGTGGTGCTTGGTGTGTTTCAGACCATGGTAACCCTAAAACAGTAAGTTATGTTGTTTTGCAGGTCTGTTTGGATTAAGACGTCTTATTGGGATCAAGTTCAAAAGGTTATCATTTTATGTAAATTGCACAGTTTCTGCCCTGTTTTGAGTAAACCGTAACTCTTTACTCGTAGCTCGGATTGAAATGAAATCGGTGGCCGAAGTTCACTAATCGAGTCAGGAAAGTTTTTCCTGTTTTGCTGAAAATCTGTTTAAGTCTGTAGCTGGGCCGTATGGGGCTGTTTATACAGCCTGGTCCGAAAAACTTCCAGCTTTCTGTCCCTGTTTTGTTTTATGCATAACTTTTGCTTGGAATGTCGGATTGGGATGGGACTGGTGCCAAAAGTTTCGTTTCGGAGTCTATTAAGTTTTCTCTGTTTTGGCGGAAAGATCAGTTCGGACCATAGCTAGGGCGAAGTTGCCATGTTGTACTGAAAGGTCCGGTTGTTCGCTGTTCTGCGGATCATTCTTGTAAAGTCCATAGTAAATTATAGAAAAATCGTTAGGACGCGTGCGATACGTCCCTGAAATCGTAAGACTTAGAACTTCGTAATTATGGATTTTGATTTCTGTATTTATCAGTTTTAAGGGGGTGAAACAGGTCCCGAACAGACCCGTATTTTCTTAATAAAAAGCTGGAGTATTTAGTCTTTTGAAAACTAGTAAAAGTGTCGTGAGTTGGGACCTTCCGTTGACGTTTTTAGTGCGTAATTAGGTGGGAAAATGTGATGTGAGGAAGGTTGACGTGCTGGTTTTGCGGCTCGGGAGCGCGTCGCTTTGCTTTGAGGTGAGTTCTCTCACCGCGTAGTTAGGAATTTCATGTATGTCGTTCTTTTGTGTTACATGTTATTACGTGTATTTATGTGCTTACATGAATTAGATGGGATGTGATAACTGGTTGTGATTTGTTAAATTCGTATGTGGAATATATATATATATATGCATGTGTACACCTCGGTGGGACTGAGGGGCTCGGTGGGACCGAGGGCTTGGTGGGACTAAGCTAGTACAGTAATCTTTACTCGGTGGGACTGAGGGCTTGGTGGGACTAAGCTAGTACGGTAATCTTTACTCGGTGGGACCGAGGGCTCGGTGGGACTGAGCTTGTATTAATGTGTTTTGTGTACTTGGTGGGACCGAGGTTCGTACTTATATAATAATCATTATGTGGCTTGATATTCGTAGTGCTGGTGATGTTGCCTACTTGCGAGTAGGGGTGATATGCGTGGGGTTGCTACCTACGTGTGTGGTTGGATTCACTAAGCGTTTAGCTTACCCTTCCCCAATATGTTGTGACTGCAGGTGCGAGCGGCAGTCGGGCTTGACGGTACACACAAAGCGCAGGCGTCGGGAATTGTTGGAATTTACACTTTTGAACTTTTAGATTTTATTTATAATATTTCCGCTGCATAAATTCTTTTGACTGTTTGAGTTGACGATATTAACTTTAATTGAGTTACGGTTTATTAAAAATGTGGTTGTTTTATAATGGAATATATGTTCTAGAAAATTTAAATTTCCTTGTAATTTTTGGGACGTTACAACTTGGTATCAGAGCACAGCTTGAGTGAATCAAACACATCTCGGTGTGTTTGGTCTCAAGTTGCGGCTATGAAGTTTTTAAACTCTCTTATTAAAATCTTTGAAAATAAATGAACGGAGGAAGCCCGTTTGGGAAACGGTGATCGTGGGCGCAGTGTGTACAGTCAGCCGACGCCAATTGGGAAGGTACAGCACTTAGTGTATTTATTGCTTTCTAGGCATAGGGTATGCATGCTAGATTGCCGAGGTTGTTTACACTGTACTGTACGATGACTGCTTGCTAGTAGGAATCAATGCTAGTTATAGTAGGTTGTCAAGTGAAGGCCCTATAGGTTGCATGCAGTAAGAATCATATAGCCTTAGAATATTTGATTTAGTTCTATTGCGCAGCTCTTGTTTGAGTCCAACCGTTCTAGGATAAAATCTCGTATTCGAATGTCTATTTGATTCACGCTGCGTGCGACTGGGTATTCGCGAGGCAACTCGTTATGGCTAACAGGGATTCCGTTGTAGCAAGAGTAGTGGGATGAGATGAAATTCCTAGTGAGCTGGGAATAGCGTTTACATATGAGTATGTATGCTAGATTGATTACGTGGATTTTGTGATACTGTATACTTGTTACTTGCTATTAGGAACTCATGCTAGCCTTGATAGGTTGTTATGTGAATGCACCTTAGGTTGTATACATTAGGAACTGAATAGCCTTAGAATGTTGGATTTAGTTCTATTGCGCAGCTCTTGTTTGAGTCCAACCGTTGTAGGATAGAATCTTATATTCGAATGTCTATCTGGTTTCACTGTATACGACTGTGTGTTTACGAAGCGACTCGTCAGGGCTAGTGGGGGTTCCGTTCTAGCAAGGGTGGTGGGGTATTACGACTTTTCTAGGGAGCTAGGAAAAGTGTTTGCATATGCCGGAATGGGCATATGTGTTTGTTTGTGGTAAGCAACTACTTGGACGTCCCGGAACAGGACTCGAAACGAGTAAGGATAGGTGTGAAGGGTAGTAGCAGAGCTCCTACTATCTGAAGCACAGGATCCGTGCTCGAGTCGGGGAAAGTCACGGAGAATCCGAAGAGTTGAGTGTGAGCGTAGTTAGCAGGTTTTAATGTGTGTTAGTAGCTCGTTAAGGAGGAACAACAATGTTGATCCAGATGCTGATGCTGGAATTATTGCTGATCAGATTCGTGAGATGTTTGCGGTCGAGGTGACGCATATTTTGAGGAGGCGATCCCCGAAATTATTACCGCCATTCGTGATGAGGTAATAGTGTCGATGGAGGAGCGCATCGCGGCGATTCCACCCCCTGCGGGTGGGCAGCCCCGAACAAGAGGGTCGGGATCGGTTATAGAGTGCACATTCCTTACCGGTGGTTGTCCTGCGAACTAGAAGGTTCGCTTCGCGGTGAATCTGTTACGAGACGGAGCGAAGGACTGGTGTGTTATTGCTTTGACGCTTAACGGGCGC
This sequence comes from Saussurea involucrata, assembly GCA_033807775.1. Lineage (NCBI taxonomy): Eukaryota > Viridiplantae > Streptophyta > Magnoliopsida > Asterales > Asteraceae > Saussurea > Saussurea involucrata. The sequence continues at coordinate 100,950,762 of CM066315.1, forward strand.
ACTACTTGACCTGGGAGGAGTTCGTCGTATGTTTCGTGTAGAGCATATGCCTCTAGTGGAGATGGAGAGGAGTGCCAAAGAGTTCTTGGAGCTCTATCAGACTGCGGAGGCCATAAAGGAGGTGAACCGAAAGTTTACGGAAATGACATTATTCTATCCTTAGCATGCTGCTTTTGAGGACATGAAGAGGACACGGTGCAAGGATATGTTACGTACCAAGATCAGGGAGTTCGTGAGTACCGCGCAGTATGCTTCACTTGCTGTAGTGATGGAGGCGGCCCGAGGTAGAGTTCGTCAACTGGGAGTGGAGGAGGCACAAGCTACGTATAAAGTGGTGACAGGTACGTTCTTGGTTAACTCGGTGCTTGCTATGGTGACGATTGATAGCAGGGGCTACTCATCCTTCTGTGTCTCACATAGTCAGTGAGTGTTTGGGGCCGAGTTGTAGGACGGTTAGGCTGTCCACTTGTGGTTGCAGTTGCTGAAGACAGGATCTCGACGGTTACTGACGTGTACCGGGGGTGCACTATGGAGATCTCTGGTGTGAGGTTCCTGATTGATTTGATTCTGATCGCTATGCGGGAGTTGTGCGTGACTGTGGATATGGATTGGATGGATGCGTACGATGCGGAGATTGTTTGTCGTCGCAAACAAGTACGAGTTCGAACCCCAAGTGGGGGAGAAATGCTAGTTCAGGGCGGCTTGCCCAGGCGGACCTCAGCGATATGTTCGGCTGCGAGGGCTCAGAGGTACTTGCAGCACAGTGGTCAGGGAATTTTGGCGTATGTGATCGACACGCGCGTCGACGGAGAGAAGAAGTCTGTAGAGGATGTGCCAGTTGTACGGGAGTTTGCTGACGTATTTTCCGAGGAGTTACCGGGGATACCTCCCGAGCGACAGGTAGAGTTCCACGTTTATTTGATTCCGGATGCTGCTCCGGTGGCCAAGGCACCTTATCGCTTGGCTCCACCGGAAATGAAGGAGTTGTACACTCGTTGCAGGAACTTATCGAAAAGGAGTTCATCAAGCCGAGTTGTCCACCGTGGGGAGCCCCGATTCTGTTTGTGAAGAAGAAAGACGGGTCCCAACGGATGTGTATAGACTATCGTGAGTTGAATAAGCTTACGGTGAAGAATCGTTATCCTCCGCCAAGGATCGATGACTTGTTCGATCAGCTTCAGGGAGCCTCGTGGTTCTCTAAGGTTGATTTGAGATCGGGGTATCATCGAATGCGGGTGAGGAGAGAGGATACGGAGTAGACGGCCTTTCGTTCACGTCATGGCCATTTACAAGTTTGTGGTGATGCCTCTCGGGCTCACCAATGCACCCGCAGCGTTCATGGACCTCATGAACCGGATATGTAGCCCTATGTGGGATCGATCGGTGATCGTGTTCATCGACGATATTCTTGTGTAATCGAAGTCGAAGGAAGAGCATGAGATGCATTTGCGAGAAGTTTTGGAAGTTTTGAGGCGGGAGAAGCTGTATGCTAAGCTCTCCAAGTGTGAGTTCTGGTTACGAGAGGTCCACTTTCGAGAACATGTCGTGAACCAGAATGGTATTATGGTGGATCCGGCCAAGATTACGGCTGTGATGCGGTGGGAAGTTCCAAAGACTCTCACTGAAGTACAGAGTTTTCTTGGGTTAGCAGGGTACTTTCGGAGATCCATTCAGGATTTCTCCAAGATTGCTTTACCGATGACCCGATCGACGAAGAAATCTGCGGCTTTTAGTTGGGGTGAAGAGCAGCAGAGGGCTTTGGGGAGCTACGCAGGCGTTATGCGAGGCTCCGATGCTGACTTTGCCGGAGGGTATGTAAGAATTGGTGGTGTTTGCTCTCAAGATTTGCAGGCACTATTTGTATGGCGTCAAGTGTATACACTAACCATAAAAGCCTCCAGTACTTGATGACCGGCAAAACCTCAACATGCGTCAGAGGAGGTGACTTGACGTGGTCAAGGATTATGATGGTGAGATACTTTACCACCCCCGTAAAGCGGATGTTGTTACGGACGCACTTAGTCGACATCTGGATGGTGAGCCACTGTGGGGCTTGTGTCAACGGTTAACAGTGGTTGCACCTCTTCTCGAGTCGATAGGTAGTGCTCAGGAGGTGGCAGTTTTGGAGGAAAATGCCAATAGCGAGAGAGTTTCGAGGGAAATTCCGAATTTTGTCCGTGATAGTCATGGGTCAATTTCTCGGTCTTAATGGAAGGTTGGTTATCCCACGCGTGTGGGTACTGTAGGCCGAATAGTATCGATTAGGGAATGCTGCCCTTTGTAATAAAGAGGATAAATGCGTAGAATTTTTGAGGTAAATAGTATGCTTAGGTGTCGACTTTCGGGATGTTTTGATTATCTATGGTTGGGAGACAACCGAAGTCGTTTGACTAGGAATGAATCCAGTTGTTGGAATGTTCCTCCGATCATACTTGCGGTGTGCTTGAAGGAGTTTTGTGGTAAGAAAAGTATTTGAGAGATTTTTAGGCGGTGTGGGAAATCTTAAATTCCAGTTAGTGAAGGTCTAGTGGAAACACCGAAAGTGTTCCGAGTGAACTTGGGAACCTGAGGTTGAGATGTGGGAGACCTATCTATAGCTATTCACGGGCATAGACTTCGAGGACGAAGTCTAATCCAAGTGGGGGAGAGTTGTAAAGCCCGTATCCCGGTATGTATTCTCGTTATTCCTTTTTTTTTTTTAAAGAGCATTTAATTAATTAACGTGGTTTCCGTTAGCGGGGTTAGCCGAGTCGGGCCAAAAAGTTAAGTGAAGTAACCTTTGTGGGATTTTGCTAAGAAGTGTAAGTTGAGGGGCTGTTTGGGACTTTCTCCATAGTTGGGCAAGGGGATCGGCCAAGAGGCACAACCCCTCCCCTCCCCTTCGGTTTCATCTTAACAATCCTCCCCCAAAACCCTTAGCCATTTTCTTTCCCTTCCCCTTGTTGTTTTCGGCCAAGAAGAAAGGGAAGTGAAACCGAGAAGAAAAGAGAGAGAGACCGAAAGAGAAAGAGAGCGAGAGTCGAGAGGAGGAAGGAGGCGATCACCGGCGTGAGGGAACCAGCGTCGGGATTGGTCGGAAAGGAGGAAGAAGAAGGATTCCATTAAGGTAAGTGTCCCGTTCGTTTTATTGATGTTTTCTTCGTCGGAAATTGTAAACCGCAACCACCGTGTCACCGCCAATCACCACCACCTCCGGAGGCGGCAGTGGGTGGTGCTTGGTGTGTTTCAGACCATGGTAACCCTAAAACAGTAAGTTATGTTCTTTTGCGGGTCTGTTTGGATTAAGACGTCTTATTGGGATCAAGTTCAAAAGGTTATCATTTTATGTAAATTGCACAGTTTCTGCCCTGTTTTGAGTAAACCGTAACTCTTTACTCGTAGCTCGGATTGAAATGAAATCGGTGGCCGAAGTTCACTAATCGAGTCAGGAAAGTTTTTTGTGTTTTGCCGAAAATCTGTTTAAGTCTGTAGCTGGGCCGTATGGGGCTGTTTATACAGCCTGGTCCGAAAAACTTCCAGCTTTCTGTCCCTGTATTGTTTTATGCATAACTTTTGCTTGGAATGTCGGATTGGGATGGGACTGGTGCCAAAAGTTTCGTTTCGGAGTCTATTAAGTTTTCTCTGTTTTGGCGGAAAGATCAGTTCGGACCATAGCTAGGGCGAAGTTGCCATGTTGTACTGAAAGGTCCGGTTGTTCGTTGTTCTGCGGATCATTCTTGTAAAGTCCATAGTAAATTATAGAAAAATCGTTAGGACGCGTGCGATACGTCCCTGAAATCGTAAGACTTAGAACTTCGTAATTATGGATTTTGATTTCTGTATTTATCAGTTTTAAGGGGGTGAAACAGGTCCCGAACAGACCCGTATTTTCTTAATAAAAAGCTGGAGTATTTAGTCTTTTGAAAACTAGTAAAAGTGTCGTGAGTTGGGACCTTCCGTTGACGTTTTTAGTGCGTAATTAGGTGGGAAAATGTGAGGAAGGTTGACGTGCTGGTGTTGCGGCTCGGGAGCGCGTCGCTTTGCTTTGAGGTGAGTTCTCTCACCGCGTAGTTAGGAATTTCATGTATGTCGTTCTTTTGTGTTACATGTTATTACGTTTATTTATGTGCTTACATCAATTAGATGGGATGTGATAACTGGTTGTGATTTGTTAAATTCGTATGTGGAATATATATATATGCATGTGTACACCTCGGTGGGACTGAGGGGCTCGGTGGGACCGAGGGCTTGGTGGGACTAAGCTAGTACAGTAATCTTTACTCGGTGGGACCGAGGGCTTGGTGGGACTAAGCTAGTACGGTAATCTTTACTCGGTGGGACCGAGGGCTCGGTGGGACTGAGCTTGTATTAATGTGTTTTGTGTACTTGGTGGGACCGAGGTTCGTACTTATATAATAATCATTATGTGGCTTGATATTCGTAGTGCTGGTGATGTTGCCTACTTGCGAGTAGGGGTGATATGCGTGGGGTTGCTACCTACGTGTGTGGTTGGATTCACTAAGCGTTTAGCTTACCCTTCCCCAATATGTTGTGACTGCAGGTGCGAGCGGCAGTCGGGCTTGACGGTACACACAAAGCGCAGGCGTCGGGAATTGTTGGAATTTACACTTTTGAACTTTTAGATTTTATTTATAATATTTCCGCTGCATAAATTCTTTTGACTGTTTGAGTTGACGATATTAACTTTAATTGAGTTACGGTTTATTAAAAATGTGGTTGTTTTATAATGGAATATATGTTCTAGAAAATTTAAATTTCCTTGTAATTTTTGGGACGTTACACATAGCCAGTTGACATCGGATGAAGCCTTAGAGAAGAAACATGAATTCTAAGTGGTTGTCGAGTCCATGTTTATAACATTAACTTTTCCAAACGGTATCCGCTAATAGCGACTTTCTCCTTTTTGTCAGTGACAAAACAGGATTCCTTAGTGAAACACACTTTGTAATCCTTATCAAATAGCTGACTGATGCTCAGAAGATTGTGCTTCAGCGTTTCGATGTATGCGACTCTTCTGAAGTTTGTTGTACCATTAGAAAGTACACCAAATCCTCGGGTATAGCCTTTTCCATTTCCACCAAAGGTCACAGAGGGACCTTTCTCTTCCTTGTATTCAGTGAGCAGGTTCTTTTTGTCAGTCGTATGTCTAGAGCATCCGCTATCGAGATACCAGATACCCTACAGGACCTGCAAACAAAGGAAGATTAGTTTGATTTGGGCACCCATTTTACTATGGGTCCACATTTCTCAGTGGTGGTTGAGGAAGTTGAAGGTTCAGCAATCTTCGCAACATTTGAAGATTCAGCTTCAGTGATAGTTTTCACTTTGGTTAATTTCTTAACCTCAGTGGTTGTTTTCACCTTAGTCTGATTTGCACCAGGATTGGTCTTCTTTTCCTTGGGGGCAGTGATCTTCACCTTAGCTAATTTCTCAGCTTTGGTTGTTGTAGGGCACTTATTGGCAATATGATCGGTAAGTCCACAGTGATAACATTTCCTATAGCTAAAAGTAGCTTTAGGACCATTTGCATGCTTAGCCGAAATTTTTAAATGGGCAGGGCCATCACCAAGAATACCTTTGGCATTGGAAATTGGAGGAACTTTCAGTTCTTCGGATTTCTTACCAATTACATCCACTCTGATTCTAGGAGTAGATCGCTGAATAAATCCAGGGATCTTGGTCTTAGACGTAGAGGGATGACTTACTGAAGTTTTGGAAACATTCAACTTAGGTATAAAGGTACCCTTCTGAGGTTTTTGATTAAAAACTTTTTCTTTACCTTTACTTTTCGAAATTAAGGTAGGTTTATCCTCAGGAATGGTAGTATTTGAAGAAGAACACTGAGACGAAGAAGTGTCAGGAATTGAGGACACGTGCATTCCAAACTTAAGCATGGAACGATCAGTGGTTGCTTCTACATCATCAGCTTTATAACCAAGACCACTTTTGTCACTCAGAGGAATCTGAGCACGAATTATCTCAGTGATCATTGTTGAGGATTTACACCATCCTTCAATAGTATCCTTTTCATCTTTTAATGCATCGATAGCTTCTTCTCGCTCAGTACTAATGATTTGATTTATACATACCTGATCTTTCAAATTTTCTTCTATTTTAGAAATCTTTTCAATTTGCAAATGACAATTTTTAAGCTGTTTCACGAGATCAATAATTTGCTTTTCAGCTTTGGTCTTGCCATTCATGGCATCATATAAATCAATAGTCAAAAGATCGACGGTTCATCGTCTATCAGCGTCATTATCAGCTGAAGTGGAAGTATCAGTGGAAAGATTTGATACCTGAGAGGTGGAGGTAGAAGTAGAGGGAATTTCATCTTTTTCTTCCTCTTCTTCTATTTGGGCCATGAGGCAGAGATTGGCCTCATCATCATCAGAGTCAGATGATTCTTCATCAGAAGCAGCCCAGTCATGATCTTCATCGATCATGCCTTTTTCTTTCTTCTTGAAGCCTTTTAGCTTAGCATACTTTTCCTTCAGCTTCTAGTATTTGTCATCTCTAGCCCTGGGGTTATAGGATTTCTTGTGGGAAGAAGATGAGGGTTTGAAGACTTTCTTTGACCTGCACTCACTAGCAAGTGACCTATCTTTTCACAATTATAGCAAGTGGCAGTAGCCTTATCAACATGGGTTAAAGATTTAGGCTTGTCAGTGAGGGAAAGAGGTTTATTTCTTCTGAAGTTACTCTTTCGGGTGAATCTCCTGAAAGAATTAGTCAGGAGGGCCAGTGACTCATCAAGTTTTGAAGGATCAGCTTCTGATGATTCATCAGAGTTAGATTCCAACTCAGTGATAGTGACAATATAACGCTGAGTGGGTGCCAACTCTAAAGAGAGTAAAGCAACAACTGTGCTTTTGGAATCTTTTACAAGATTCTTCTTAAGTTGACACGACTGCTCATGATTAAGCATAGTGCCATATAAGGTAGAAAGGGTCATTGATTTCAGATCCTTTGAGAGTTTAAGACACATATAATAATTGTCCCAACTTTCAGGAAGACATTCCAGAAACTTTGTCAGGATCTCAAAGTTAGAATATTCCTTACCAACAGTTTTTAAGTCAATGATTAAACAGTTATATCGTTGATGTATTTCAGAGAGAGTTTCATTCTTACCACAAATGAAACTTTCGTACTGCCTTACCAGGTTGATCTTTCTTGAATCCTGGACTTCAGTGGTACCTTCATATTGAACACATATAGTGTCCCACGTGGCTTTAGAACTCTTCAGGTTCATGACGGAGTGGTAGACTTCATCAGAAAGAGCCATAGAGATGATGGATCTGGCCTTAGTATCGATGGCCACATTCTTCTTGTCTTCGTCTGTCCAGTGAGTGACTTCCCCGGGTATGATACGTTCAGGGATGGCAGCTCTAGTAGCAGTGGCTGGAACAGCAGGGTCAATCATGAAAGGGACATATGTTTCATTTTCGATATATTGAGGTATAGTGGGATCTACACCTTCCAAGAAGAGCATCATCCTATTTTTCCAGAGATTGAAGTTATCTTTGGAGAATCTAGGGGGTTTTGCAAGAGAACCATTATCGATATAGTTTGTGTTTGTGGAATTAGCCATTTTGAAGAATAGCAAGGAAGAGAAAAGAATTAGTATAAGCAAGATCTTGTTTATTAGATTAAACAATCTGCTCTAATACCACTTGTTGGTCCCAAAGGGGTTATACAAGTTTGTAGAAGGGGGGTTGAAGACAAATACACAATTTTTATCTTTCTAAATTGTTTATTGATATAAATCAAACAATTTACAGTTTGTTGTGGAACAAGATTAAGGAAGAAACCTAATCTAAACAAACTATGAGAACACTAAGATTTCTTGCACTAGAAATAGAGATTAAGAAAATCATGAACACTAAGGAGAGTATTCTTTCACACAGTAAGTTCAACGAGAATAGAAAATGGCCGATCATCAAGGAATGAAGTAGGGTTTCCTTTATATACTGCATGCATTTAATGCACAACATTACACCTTTACACGTAGACTTAGTCGCTGGTTCTTTGGCTTGATCTTCGACTTCAACGTAGAACATGGTTGACGTGAATCTTGTCTTTAGGGATCAAAAGTAAACAACATAAAGTATCAGTGATCATCAGTGAGACTAAACAGGCTCATGACTCACTGATGAACAGTGTTCGCTGAATGCATAAATTTAAAACGTATGTTTTCATCAGTGATACTAAACAGACTTAGTATATATTCTTTGATGACAAAACATTAATACATATTGTCTACTTACAATTTTCACTAAGTGTTTCTCAGAGTCATTATCAAATCACTGAGGGTTTGGATCAACAGGTTGTAGATGAATTTCACTTTCTATCATGTAAATTGGATAATGATTATTGTTACGTATTGAGATCATTCTTGATCTTAATTTAAGAGAGGAGTTGACATATTCAGACAAGGTAGATAGCCAAAAATGTTGGCGTTAATGGTAGCATTGTTGTAGAGATGGTATGACACCCATATATATGTAAAAGATGAACTAAGGGACCGTTGATCACACACTTATCGGTTGAATTAACTTATTGGGTGAACATAACAAGAATCGATAATCTTACCCGGATGAGGAAGGCAAGGTTCGAGAATCTTACCCGGTAAGTGAGGGTAATAACTCTTACCTTATAAGCGCTTACCGGGTTATAAAAGTTTACCAATAATTCATTTTGATACTTGAGAATGTTACCCCATAAGGTAAATGAGAGTTGTGACTTTTGACGGTAAGCGCTAATTATCCAGTAAGTGGTTGGTAAATGGCCCCTAACTTTTAATGTACTTACCATTATTTGGCGTTGTTATATTATGTTTAGGTTTTGGCTTGGTTTTGCTAAGAAAATCATTAAAACTCTGAGATATTGTAATCTTCATTATCGTTTACATTTATTCAATATTTGCGTACCGCCGCATTGAGCGGGTACCGAACTAGTGTATATATGTATACATCTTAGTGATTTATAAAACAATGAAGACATGCAAAAGAATTCGTTAAATGAAACTTACATATGAAGAGAGAAAATAGTCATTTACCCAACCCTTTTTTCTCTATAATGCAACTTCCGGAAAGTGTCTATCTCCCCAATAGAAGGAACGTTATTTCGGAAATGGTGATTTAGAGTGCTCACTGTCCCATTCAAAGAAACATACTTTCGCTTCCCCCTATTCTCATAATTTTTATTAACATAGCCTACATAAACATCAACCTCAACATAATCATAAACCCAAAAAATGAATACAATGAATACGATGCTAGTTAACTTCAAATTCTAAATCAATGTCCAATCGAAGTCAAACTAGGTGTAAAGTCAACATTCCAATGATCAACATGTTTGAACATAAATGGTTCTTAATGTAGAAGATAAATAAGATCCTGAATCAACTAATTATTGTGAATTATAAAGCAATAAACTTGGAGCAATATAATAAAGCATATGTTATCAGAATCAAAACCTACGTATTGCAATTATTGACACTATTCCTAAATATAAAGTGTGGATCCCAGATTAGTGCAATGTAGTATAAATCAACAAGAAATAATCAATACGAACAATGTTTCAATTCGTCATCCATATAACATTCATAAACCTTCAGAGTGTTTACAATATGTTTTCAATTGAGATTATGACGATTAACCTAAACAATAGGCTAAACAAAGCTATTTATATCTAGGCTAAGATATTGAGGCCCATGGCCCATTACATGATTAAAGCCCAAATACAAAGTTACAAATTAATCCCTTGAACTTCCATTCAATTAGATTTTAATCGCAACAATCTCCCCCTTTGAATCAAAGTTCAATTTCGCGACAGTTCGAAACGTATCTCTTCCGGAGTGCAAAAAGAATCTCGAAGCTTTGGATGGCTTTACGAAACTCAATGCGGTCTTCGACAATCTCCAAGGCATCTCGAGTGTTTGTTTCATTTAGACTTGCAGCAAACGAAATTCGGAATTCTTTTTCCTTGGTAATTATGTCTCTTAGCGCATTTCTGACCTTTAACAGAGTTCCATCGCAGAATCTTTCTACTTGACTGAAGCGGAGAAACTTCTTTTCGTTTTGTTCGTTGAGATAGACGTTTCTGAATTCTGGTTGTAGCAGCAGACTGTTCACAGGATATATCTTCAATTCAGGGGCTTTCTGATCAGGTTTCACCAGGTTGATCTTTTTCGTTCGATGCTCGACTCCCATCTGAAAATTAGTAATGTATGATATTGTTACCTTGTGTTTCAGAAATCGCTTTACAGCTTCAAGCGCTTTGGTGATGTGGAGCGGTTGGATCGTTCGAGTTCGAAGGTCTTTGTGGATTGGGTGGAAGTCGTTTAGTCGGAGATTCTTAAAGTCGGCTTCGGAGAATATCCATTCTTTCCCATCTTCTCTTTTGACGGTAAAGACTGGGTACCAGATCTTCAGAATGCGGCCGGACCTGATGTTGATAACTTCGGTGATCTTGTGCTTGGTTCAGACCTTACTGGCCGGTAGACACCTTTTCATGACCTCTAAATATTGTTTCTTGTAGACGTCGTCGAACTTTGCTAATCCGACGTAGAAGGCTGGATCAAGCACTCATAATTTGTGGATGAACAACCTCTTCAAGGAGTCTTCAAGGAAAGGAATCAGTATTATGATTTTCTCCCATCTGACAGGTTATGGTGGTTGATCAGAATCGGTTTGTTTCTGAGGAGATGTCGGAGGTGCTGAAGTAGAAGTCTCGGGAATGAGATCAGCATAGGCGGGTGTACTCTGAGTGGATTGCAGCAGGAACTGATCGTAATCAAAGTCGTCGTCGGCATCAGTAGGGAAGATCAAGTTTACCTCGGAGTTTGTTGCACTGGCGGATTTTTCATACCATGCATTTTCCATTTTCGGGTCGATCTCCGAGTCAAGATCTATCATTTCAAATTCTGGCCTTTTCGGTGCGGTGTAGACGATCAGTTCTTGGGATTCTCCCTCGGGCTTTTCAACCGTTGGGTCTTCTTCATTTGAGATGTCCATGTCAATGACCATCTCGGCTAAACTTAGATGTGTTTGTGGCTGATCTTAGTGATGGTGCCACAGTGGTTGACGGTTTCGGTTGAACTGTTGGAGTAGATTCGATGTTGATTGACTCGGACTCTGATAATTTTTGATGCTTTTTCTCCCCCTCACGGTGATTAGGATCATCCTGGTCATCGTGGGAGCGTTTGAGTCCGCCAGCTTGACTCTTACAGGTGTCTTCGAGAGAGGCGACCCTGTGGGAAAAAGTTGTAAGGGCGGTCTGAACGTCCTTCAGGGTCATGTCAATCTGATCCAATCGGGTGTTGACGGATGACAGTTGAGCAGATGCTTGCGATCGTAGCATGGATATTAGATCTGCTTCGGTTGAGGAGTCAGTGTTGGTGTGTTGGAGCAGTTGGGCTAGGATCATGGTGCCGGTGGAGGTGTTGGTGCGGTTTCGGGTTCTACCACTTTCTCCTTCCCTTTAAGTAAGCTCTTGACCTTGTCGAGCTCTATTCCGAACTCCTTTTCCATCGCTTCGCGGACAGCCTTTAAGGCGCCGTCCAGATATTTCCTTGACACAAAGTTGGATGAATCACCGCCGGGATCACTTAGATTACCCGTTGAGGTTACAACTGTTGAGTCAACAGAAGTACCACCTACGTTCATAGCTGGCATGATGTTAACTATGGTAGGATTTGCATCCGATCCTCGTAATCCGCTCAGGGGCAGACTTACTACGGATGTTCCGATCGGTTCACTTAATTCACCGATGTTAGCTGTCTCGATCCGTGTCCTAGCCAAAGAAGGTATTAATGTATCAAAGGGCTCTAGACTCAATGGTGCAGTTAAAGAAGTCGAGAATGGGGGAGGCTATTCTCTTATTTCAATTTCAAAACTCTTCGAGTGAGAGAACGATAGACTTTGTGCTAAGTCCCCATAAGAAATTGAAACAAGTAGTTGTTGAGAGTTGGTTGAGTGGCTAGGGAGGTTGTGCATTTGCATTGCTAGGTCCACGACGGCTTCTTCAATGTCTCGTCCCAACGGATGAGACGAGGCAGCGGATGTGGCTACCTGGGCGACACTGATTTGGTTACGCTCATTCTCCGCTATATTTTTTAGACTTACTCTCTCGTTGTTCTTTTTTGATCTCCATTCTCTCCGTCTCACTTGTTCTAAATTTTCAACTAAATCTCCCTCATCTCTCCTTATGTCTCCCGTAATAGGGAATGTAGGGATTTCGGAGGGTGTGGGTGAGTTGGATGGAGTTTCTACAGTCATAGGCGGGCGGCAGCGGGGTGGTATCAATGATATACGGATGGCTCATTCTGAATCGGAGTCGGTCGTTTCGGAATCCAGGACGTCGGTTTGAGTGTATGGCGATATCGGTTAAGTGGTGTCGGTTCTGGGGCCTTGGTCAAGCATAGAGGCAGTGACGACCGGGATCTCGTGTAGATTAGTCGACGGTCCGGCATCATCGGTTGTACAGGTGGTTGAGATAGTATGTGAGAGAGTAGGTTGTTGTCTTGAGGAAGGTAGAGTGGCATGGGTTGTACTGGAACGCGAATCCTCTGCACCGCCCGCTTCGGTTCCCCTCATAAAGTGTACTCTCAGCACGCCCCGTCCGGGAGCCCCAGCAACCGGGACTCCACCGCCTCTTGTCCTAGGACCATGACGTCTCTCAGGCCTAGCTCCTTGGGGAGGTCCCTCCGACTCTGGATGGACCACAGGAGCACCTAACGCTCACCTATATTCTAACACACTCGGTGCTTGCGGATTCGCATATGCCAGTAAAGCTTCGGATGTACGCATGGCTTTTATGTTGGATGGGTTGCGAATTACAAGGTAATGTAAGCTAAAAGGAGGACATACCGGGTGGTTTGAGTGTCTTGGAATGGCCGGGTTTGCGTCCATGTGTTGACGGATAGCAAGCTAAAGGAATCGGAGTTAAGGAATGAACTTGCGTTCTTTTGTGCCGCCGTTGGCGCGTATAGTCTAAACTAGCTCGTGCCAGATGATTGTGGAGAATTCCATGTGTTGGTCGTAGATCATGACATGAAATAGTCGTAGAAAGCTGCTGGTAGATTGGTCGATGCCTTTCCATCTAGAAGACAGGCACCGATTCAGAATCGTGAATAAAGTGTACCAAATTGGAGCGAGGTATTTCCGGTTGAAAGCGGATGGGCGGTTCAGCGCATGGTTGTACCCGAGTGCCCGAATATCATCAAAAAGGGTGTCATCATTGATAGCAGGGTCGTATGCAGCTCGTCCGCCGTCAGTAGCTTCCGGTAGTGATAGAAGTCGTCAGAAAGATTCCGGTGTGAGTACGAATGGATGATGATCAATCATGGCAGTGATCGTCTGAGTGTTGTTGCATGTGACGACTCGAATCGTATTCCAGACTTGCTGTAAGTAGAGGACTGGGACGTCGGTAGTCTCTGTGAGTGCATAACAAAGTGGATGGCCGAATAGGATGTCCACGACAACACGATGTTGTGGTCAGAACTCAGGAGCATCGAGGTCATAATTGTTTCCCTTGATTTCAGAAACGTGGTCCGGTGGAACTAAGGCGTTGTCGGCCTCTTCGTCAATGAAATCCTCATGAGGAGGGTTGCCTTGTTGTAGTTGATCTGCCATTTGTGTACCTGAAAGACACGGTATTAGATTATAAGCGGTTGCAAAAGTGTCGGTGTGTACCTTGGCGAAGATCGACTCAATCTGGAACAGATTGAGGAATGGCAGTGGAACAGGGTACTGGAATGGCCAAGGTGTCCAGACAAGATGAGTATCCGGTAAGGTGGAGTGTCCGGATATAATGGTCACCGGATAACAAATGTTACCGGGTACATTAGGTATCCGGATACACAGATTTACCGGAAAACATGTAGCTTACCGGACAAAATGTAGGTTACCGGACAAAGTGGACTTACCGGACAAGGAACTTACCGAACAAAAGAACTTACACGGATAGTTGAACTTACCGGAAACCTTGAAGGTTTCCAGACAACCTAGGTTAAGTTAATGCCAAAAATCGCACCAAAGGGACAACTTAAGGTCGATGTGGACTTTAACAACTAAAGAAAGGAATCTTTCAACAAATGCGTGCGACAAAGACAAAAATGTAAATGAGACAAAGGATTTGATGACGCAAGAAAAACCTCAACGAGGAAAAAACTTGCGGACGACAGTGGATGTCGTCGCTGCACTATGGTCGCCAATCAGGGGCGATGTCCTTGGTGTTCCGGGTGTCGATCGTACAGAGATTACAATAAAAATGAAGGAAAGACTTCGAAATGTAAAGTACAAGTGTTTTGAATGTAAAAACAATGCGTGTCGTGTGTGAAAACTGTGTATAAACTGTTGGTCGAGAGCGAGAGTCTTGCGTCAAGAGTGATCTTCTATGAATGATCTCTTCGCTTCGAATGAATATTCTTCGAGTGTTTGTGTTTGCTTCTGTTGTTCGATGCTCTTGTTCTATCTCTCTCTGTGTGTTGTTCGGTGTTGATCAGGTGCCTTGAACTGATAATTGAGTTGGGATTTTATAGTCTTCGGATGACTTTAATTGAATCATTAAGATCTTTGATGATTGTTGTAACTGTCGTCGCCTTCAATGTGAGTTTAGATGCTCATAACTGATTTCGTCGGTTATAGCCGTTTGTCCATAAATGACTCTGAATCCTGCATTAAACACTTAAACAAATATGACAGTTGTATAACACGTTAGTCGGTCGAGGTCGTACGGTTTTATGCGACGGTTGTGCGGAACAGGCGACGTCGAGGTCGAGCATCGTAAAGAACTCTCGACTTACCTTTTGAGAGGGATGACGGAGGGTTTTTGGGTCTTTGTCGGGACCTTATCTTAATACAAGGTATAACTCATAACATGCGTCTTACCTTCTTTGGTCGTGGTCGAGACCTGTGAAATTTTGCCCAAACAGTTTTCCCCCAAAATTTGAAAGTAGGATGGCAAATTTGAATTTTAAATTTTGCTCGTCGGGTGTTCAGGGTTCTGCGTTAAAAATACCTTAGTTGCTTCGGAACCGGATTGATCCAATTCTAACTGAACGAGAATTTGAAGAGAAAAATGGGATTGTGACGTCCTACTGACGCACGATTTTGCTTACCAGTTGTCATTTTAGAAATGTCGACGGAGCCCAGAGGTACTATTAAAAATGAAGACGATCTAGATGACTTCAGAAGTCTATCGAAAATTCCCATGGGGATTACTGTAAGCAAGGCTGGCGGGGTTCGACCAGAGATGTGTCCCGAGGGGTATGTCGCGATATACGAGTACCTGTTTAAGATGGGCTTCAACTGGCCGTATTCGCCTCTGGCCAAGGCATTTTTGTGTGAGTTTGACCTGTCTCCAGGGCAACTGATGCCCCAGTTTTGGCGAGTCATTCTAGTCATTGAGCGACTTACTTCGCACTGGGAGTGGCGTATAAAGTCACGAGCGATCAATATCGTCGTTATAATTTACTTTCAAGGCTTAAAGGTAATCGTACCTTAGTTTTGAACATTGCTGTCAATGATCGCAAATGGAGGACGAGGTATGTACTTGTGCGGGTGGCGATGCTGGATATGGACAGTGATTGGATTAGATCCGTAGATACTGCACAACTGGCGACGATGTCTCATACTGCGCAATTGGCGACGGTGTCTCATAATGCGCAACTGGCGACGGTGTCTCATACTGCGCAACCGGCGACGTTGTCTCATACTGCGCAACCGGCGACGTTGTCTCATACTGCGCAACTGGTGACGTTGTCTCATATATCCTCGTCGACCCTTTCGTCAGCCGCCAAGGGCAAGGGTGTAAAGACAGGAGAGGATGAGGAGGAAGTCATGATGATCAACTTTACGTTGTCGACGATCCTCCTGACTGACTATGTCCTTGACAGGACGAAGTCATTTCCATATCTGGGGAAATATCAGCTCTTATCGAAGAGATGGGATTGCGAGAAGGAGATTGAGGAGGAGGAAGTTCTCCAGGGTGAGGCGTCAAGCAGGGACGCGACCGACGCTCCCCCTTTGCCTTAGGAAATGTTTTTGTCATTTGTTGTTTCTTTTGCTGCTCGACTGTCAGTGGTCGAGTTATTTTGAATGTAAATGACAAACTATTCAGGGAATGAAATTTAAATTTCCGTCGTACTCGTTGTTAAATTCATGAAGTATAAGGAATCATGCGACTCAGGGTCTGTTTGGCAGAAACTGAATGATTTAGTGCAGTATGATTAAGTGGCCAGAATGATTAAGAGACTCTGTATGATTTAGTGTCAGATAGAAAATGATTGTTTGGAAACTGCTCTGAATCAACCGCTGAATGCCATGAATTACTATTTTACCCCCAGTTTTGTATTAAATGAAAATTAAACTTTGGGCAAGCGTTCTGACTGAAACTTCTAAATAAAAAATAGAAAATAATTAATGGTTCAAGCCAATACATGATATCATATCAATCCAAACAAACTTAACAATGTTCACATATAACAAATCAATCAAGAAACTTGTACATATAACAGTTTGAATAGCAAGAACAACAAGCACAATAACAATTAAACAATATGTACACTTTCAAACAAACAACCCCTACCAGTTTGGTATGTATGCAAACAAATAGCCCCTAACAGTTTGGTATTCTTTCAAACAAACAGCCCCTTCATCTAGCTCTATAACCTCTAAGGCCTTCTTTGTACTAAATAACAAAACTAGCCACAATTCATAACCATGGATACTGTAAAATACTTGTCACTAGATTACATTATATATGGTAAATAATTAAGGATATGCCATACTTCTATTTATTAGTTGTGTCAAATTAACCAGTTTACAGTTTATGTAAATTATCTTATATATGTATTCTATTAACTAGAGTTTGATAATTTTTGCAATTAAGATTTAAGAAGTTCAAAACTTTCTTCCTCACCAAGGATATGTACTTCCCTGTCCTTGTTACTTTGGCCTAATCTTGCACATCAGATATTGCAAAATATGGGTTCATCAAAATATGGGTTCATCAAAATATGTAGTAAGAAGATGAAACCAAACATTTCAGAAGATGAATCATAAATCCACAACAAATGAATATTTCAACAACAAATGAAATGCATTATTCATCTGTATACCTGTTGAGATGAAATCCATAAAACGAGAAATCCATAAAACGAGAAATCGAATATTTCAACAACAAATGAATATTTCAACAACAAATGAAATCCATAAAACGAGAAATCGAGAATTTCATAACCCTAAAACGAGAAATCGAGAGCTTACCTGTTGAGATGGGAGAAGGCGACGATGGGAGAGGCGACGATGGGGGGAGAAGGCGTGAATGGGAGAGGCGACGATGGGAGAAATCGAGGGCAAGGAAGGAATTTTTAGGGTTTGTATCATAAAGGAAGCTAATGGGTGAATGACCGATTCAGGGGCAATTAAATGATTCAGATCTGAATAAAGTTTCAACCAAACACCCCTATGTCTGACCGATTCAGACATTAACATCTGAATGGCATCATTCAGATGCAAACAAACAGCCCCTTAGGCATCTATTGTAATACGACAATTTAGAATGTAAGAAACAATACTTTTGAGTGGTACACACAATTATAAGAGCGTGCGATCAAAGCAGACATTCAAGGTATGAAATTTTTCTAAGTCAAGAAACTTAGATCATAAGATCGTTAGACTTTGCGATCGTACGACTGAGTCGTGCGATGAATTTGAATCGTGTATCCCTGTAGAAGGATGATCAAGTCATAGACCTAGTCGTTTGTGTCATGTGACCTTGCGAAACTAGAGTCGTGCGATTCTGTGGAATAAACAATGTCAGAGGTTGGTCGTTGGTTAACCAACGACCCTCCGATGCTTAAGTCAGTAATCGTCGTCGTGAAAAAATCGTATGAAAGAAGAAAAAGAAATTAGGGAACGTACCTTCTTAGATTCCTCTTTAATTAACGGAGTATTTTCCCCCCGTCATTTAATATCCTATTCTTTCTAGGAAAGGATAGGTTTTAAATGACGGACCGACACAGAGATCTTGGGAAATGCCATCTAGGTGTACATTGACTGTGTTTTCGCGCGACAGGGCCATACAGTCATTTTATTCCTGTAGACGAAGCATAAGTGTTTGTTTCTAAGGATAGAAGGACGAACCTGTCGTGCCGCATCTGCTAAGTGATTTACTTTCGTGGTTTTAGAGTCGATTTATAGCAGTCACGAGCGACTTTTGGCTCACTCTTGATTTCCTGAATGCCCCACGGCGTAGGGAACTTCAGGGTCTGATGATATGTCGATGGAACGGCTTTCATTTTGTGGATCCATGGTCGACCTAAGATGATGTTATAGGCCGACGCACAGTCGATGACGCTGAACTTGGTCTGCTTGTTGATTCCTCCGGCGTAGACAGGCAGAACGATATCTCCAAAAGTACTCGTCGCTTCTCTATTGAAACCGACCAAAGTTGTCGAACGTCGGGTGATTTCTGAGCGATCGATTCCCATGGCCTTGATGGTGTCAAGGAAGATGACGTTCGCTGAACTGCCCCCATCGACCAAGACTCGTCGAGTTAAACAATTACCAACCGTGAGTTGAATGATCAACCCGTCGTGGTGTTTCTGGTACGAGTCGCCGAGGTCGTCTTGGTCGAATACGATTTTCATGGCTTCCAATTCCAAATCTCTTTTAGGCCTTGATGAACGCGGAATAGGCCGATCGTCAGGCGCTTGACTGGCGTGATGTTTGGCTGTAGAATACGTTAGACCACACACATCTGAACCACCGGTGATGCAATTGACGACCTTTGCATGCTCAGGGGTTGACGGTCGAACATCGTTAGCTGGGGTAACGAACGTCGTCGATGATGTCTTTGAGATTGCCCTTTGGGACGTGATACACCAACTCCTTTTTTAGAGCTACGCAATCATCTGTCGCGTGACCATGGTCGACGTGAAAGTCGCACCACTTAGATTTATCTTTCTTAACGTCGTCCTGACCGGACTTCGTTGGCTATCGAATAGTCGCCTGGGCGGTCTTCAGAGCTTCGACCAAATCTTTAGTGGACCCTTTGAATCCGTAAGAGGATATCTTGGGGTATTGAGGAAATTTGGTCGTGGTCTTAGCCTCTGCTTTTGTCTTGAATCGGACGTTCGAGATCTGGCGGGCGGGCTCCATTTTGGAAATCGCTTTTGTCTTGAAATCTGGCTTCTTTACGCCTAACGACCTCTTGTCGTCGGTATGCTTGCGACGAAAGGCAGCGTCGTCCTCTACTCTCATATACGCTAGGGTTCGAGCTCGGACGTCTTCGAAATTCTCCGGAGGATACTTAGTCAGGTCAGTGTATAAACCTGAACTGTCGTCTAGACCACGCTTATAGGCTTCGATCGCGGTCTTGATGTCACAATTGCGAATGCTGATCATCTTCGCATTAAATCGATTGAAATAACTGCGGATAGACTCATTGGTCTTCTACACGACGTAATACAAGTCACTGGTCTGCTTCTCCATTTTGCGACTTCTGGTGAATTGCTGGGAGAATTGATTGACTAATTCAGCGAACGACCCGATGGACTTAGGTTTGAGATTGATCAGCCATTGGAGAGCAGGACTGGTGAGAGTTGCACCGAAGCTTTTGCACATACAGACTTCCTGATACATGTGTGGGATTGAGATCGTCCACATGAGCTGCTTATACTGTGCGACATGCTCTGTCGGATCGGTCACTCCCGAGTACTTGAGCGTGAAGGCGGGGACATTGTACTTCTTCGGGACTTCGACAGTCGCGATCTCATCGATGAATGGTGATGCCTGAAATCCTGATCGGGGCTCGACGTCGACGGGCACGGCTGCCCCAGGCAGCTTGGCGAGCAAAGATAGGACGCGCTCGTGCTGATCTTGCCACTGCTTGCGGATTGATTCCTGAGCTAGTGTCATTGACATGCGACGAGCCATTGGCATCTCCGTTGAAAGGAACAAAATACGATTGCGACCCGTTCTGAAATGGATGCGACCCATTCTGAAATGGTTGCGATCCATTCTGCATGGGTGGTGGCCTTATATGCTGAGGAGGGACCGTCCCGAACTGGGGATTTGGATTGAACGGTCCCAGCTGTTGGTTTTGCATGGTCGGACCTGGATGCTGATTCTAAGCGAACGGACCTGATCCTGGACCTGGATTATGCACGAATGGTCGAGGACCATTCTGACCGAACGATCCTTGGCCTGGATTCTTAACGAATGGCCTAGGACCACTTTGAGGTCCAAAGGGATTCCTTAACCGTGCGATCTCTTCAGCTGCTCTACGGTTTTGCTCTGCCATGGCGTTGATTTGATTTCGGGCGACTTCAAGCCCCTGGTACATCTGAGCAATGACATGCTGCTGATCTCCAGGGGCTGCCATTTTCCTGCAACAGAGAACAAAGAAAACTCCAAGAAACCGTTAGCAAGATGCACGTTTGTCAAAGATTTTCTCTAGATGGGGTCCCACGGATGGCGCAAAACTGTTAATGCCAAAAATCGCACCAAAGGGACAACTTAAGGTCGATGTGGACTTTAACAACTAAAGAAATGAATCTTTCGACAAAGGCGTGCGACAAATACAAAAATTTAAATGAGACAAAGGATTTGATGACGCAGGAAAAACCTCAACGAGGAAAAAACCTGCGGACGACAGTGGATGTCGTCGCTGCACTATGGTCGCCAATCAGGGGCGATGTCTTTGGTGTTCCTGGTGTCGATCGTACAGAGATTACAATACAAATGAAGGAAAGACTTCGAAATGTAAAGTACAAGTGTTTCGAATGTAAAAACAATGTGCGTCGTGTGTGAAAACTATGTATAAACTGTTGGTCGAGAGCGAGAGTCTTGCGTCAAGAGTGATCTTCTATGAATGATCTCTTTGCTTCGAATGAATATTCTTTGAGTGTTTGTGTTTGCTTCTGTTGTTCGATGCTCTTGTTCTATCTCTCTCTCTGTGTTATTCGGTGTTGATCAGGTGCCTTGAACTGATGATTGAGTTGGGATTTTATAGTCTTCGGATGACTTTAATTGAATCATTAAGATCTTTGATGATTGTTGTAACTGTCGTCGTCTTCAATGTGAGTTTAGATGCTCATAACTGATTTCGTCGGTTATAGCCGTTTGTCCATAAATGACTTAGACTCCTGCATTAAACACTTAAACAAATATAACAGTTGTATAACGCGTTAGTCGGTCGAGGTCGTCTGGTTTTATGCGACGGTCGTGCGGAACAGGCGACGTCGAGGTCGAGCGTCGTAAAGAACTCTCGGCTTACCTTTTGAGAGGGACGATGGAGATTTTCTGGGTCTTTGTCGGGACCTTATCTTAATACAAGGTATAACTCATGACATGCGTCTTACCTTCTTTGGTCGTGGTCGAGACCTGTGAAATTTTGCCCAAACAGGTTACCGGGTGAGGTGCTTTCCGGATAAAATATCTTACGGGTTGATGGTGTCCGGGTAACATTGAATGTGTCCGGATAGTTTGAAACTATCCGGACGACATCCGGTTAGATCCAATTCGCCAAAATAGAAATTAAACCACAAATCTAACTAGAATGACCTAAATAAGTAAATCAGCAATTATCGATCAACAATGTAACCAAAATCAACCAAAATCGACGTAATGGAAACCATCGAGGGGTTTGGGAACCGAAACCCATTTTTGATCGATAAATCGAAGTGTGTGTGTGCGATGAGTGTCCAACGGTGATCGAAAACATATAAAAGTTAAACTCGAACAACATACCTGATTATGAAGTCGAAAACACGAAGAAATGATCGAGTGAGAGAGATCTGAAATAGTGAAGGAGGCTAGAGGGTTTACGTAGAGTTTCTGGAAAAAGATGAAAGAGGGGATATCCGGGTATTTATAAGGGAATGGGTATCCGGGTGGGTCATCCGAAAACCTACCCGGTCCGGATACCTATCCGGATAGGATGGTTTCCGGATACCAGTCCGGATAGGATGGTTTCCGGATACCTTGTCCGAATACATGTCCGGATAATTTTCAAACTTTTCAAAAACATACCCTGGTATTTTCAAAAATGAATTTTCTTACCCAAAACAGTTAAATAGTTTTAAAACACGCTCCCCTCAAATGTTCCACAAAAAGAAAAAGCTCCCCCTCGGATTGTGCAAGTTGTCCTTTTAGGAAAAAAAAATCGGGTTGAGACACAAAAAAAAACTTAAGAAGTTTAAAAAAATTGTGTGACACTCCCCCTCAAACGTATAATAGACTTACTTGATGCAATTACGCTTAGGTGCTCCCCTGAACACATTAACATAGTTGTGAAACGCACAGAAGAATCAAAAAATCATGTAGACGACATTAATGAAACATGAAAGGAAATCACAAACGAATTAAAAGCAAACAAACGAAATCTACATAATTAATACAGAGATTTAACGTGAGATGTGCACTATACAAGTAGGATACAAATACGAGGAAGTGTATAGTTGATCATTTGAAAAACCAGATGATTGGGATACAGTTTCACGTAAGTGTATGGAACTTGTATCGAGCGCAAAGTCAGGTTAAATCTCCAGATTTAGCATACCTATCTTGGACACAAGATAGTTAAAGCGTTTTTCATCCAAGGGTATTGTAAAGAGGTCAGCTAACTGATGTTATGTATTAACAAAGTAGAGTTTGATTGTACCTCTTTCGACGTGAGCCTTGATAAAATAGTACAAAACATCTATGTGCTTCGTCTTGGTGTGCTGGACCGGATTGCTTGAAATGGCAGTTGCGCTCTTCGAGTCGCAATAAATAGGCACTTGTGAATAGGTGAAGCCATAGTCCTTGAGCTGGGTGCACATCCAGATGACTTGAGAACAGCAGCTCGCGGCGGCCACGTACTCCTCCTCAGCAGTAGATGTGGAGACGCACTGCTGCTTCTTGGATGCCCAGCTGACTAAGCTATCCCCCAGGAACTACACGTGTCCCGATGTTCTTTTCCGATCTAACATGCTTCCCGTGTGGTCCGCGTCTGAATAAGCCGTAAGCTTAAAACCTGTCTCTTTCGGGTACCACAAGCCAAGATCAGCAATACCTTTTAAGTAACGAAAAATTCGTTTTACCGCAATTAAGTGAGACTCTTTTAGTTTTGACTGAAAATGGGCGCATAAAAATGTTGAGAACATGATATTTAGTCTAGTCTCCGTCAAGTACATCAAAGAACCTATCATCCTGCGATAGGTTTTGGCATCGACATCCTTTCCGTTAGGATCGGCGTGTAACCGCGTACCGGGGGTCATGGGAGTTTTCAAGGGTGAGGACTGTTCCATCTGGCATTTCCGAAGAATATCCCGGATGTACTTAGCCTGGTTTATGAATATCCCGGTTGACAGTTGCTTAACTTGAAGACCGAGGAAAAAAATCATCTCACTTAACATGTTCATTTGAAAATACTCTCCCATGAGTTTTGAAAAATTCTTACAGTACTGAGGGTTAGTGGAACCGAAAATGATATCATCAATATAGACTTGGACTAAGATTATGTGACCTTTTTCATTCTTAATAAACAAAGTAGTGTCGATTTTACCTTTTGAAAAACCTGTTTTGATTGTGAATTTAGACAGAGCATCATACCAGGTACGTGGAGCTTGTTTGAGACCGTATAGAGCCTTGTCGAGGATATACACAAGGTTTGGCTTGGAGTCATCCACGAACCCGTCCGGTTGATATACGTACACTTCTTCCTTGATAACGTCGTTGAGGAAGGCGGTCTTGACATCTATCTGGAAGACCGTGAAATTCTTGTGCGCAGCGTATGCAGGGAACATGCGAATTGCTTCGATTCTTGTGATCGGAGCGTATGTCTCGTCGTAGTCTATTCCCTCTTGCTGGCGGTATCCTTTGGCTATGAGGTGTGCCTTGTTACAAACAACGATGCCATCTTCGTCTTTCTTGTTCTTGAAGATCCACTTGGTTCCGATAACCGTCTTGTTGGCCGGACGTGGGACGAGTCGCCATACCTTGAGGGCCTCAAACTGGTTGAGTTCCTCTTGCATTGCCATGACCCAGTCCGGATCATTGAGAGCTTCAGAGACGGTGTTTGCTTCGATTTTGCTTCGGAAGACGGAAAATGAGCAAAAGTTGGCAGAGGCACCTCGCGTCTGAACCGGAGTGGAAGGATCGCCGATGATCTGGTGAAGAGGGTGTGCTTTGGTCCATTTGGTGTTGTGTGGAAGCGGCTGATGAGTCGCGTGAGAGTTATCTGGGTCCACATACTCACCGGGGGGAAGATCTTGAACGGCTTCAGGAGATGACGGACAGTTCCTTGGAGGAGACGGAGAGGGATTCGTTGTTGGTTGAGCAACTTCCGGTTCCGGGGAATCCAGAGGTTGATCCTTTTGAGTGGTTGAGGACGAATCTTGAAGAGCGATCTCCGGAATTGGTACAGGTTCCTCTGAGGGATTAGCCGTTTCAGTAGTCGTGTTCGTTAAACTTTGAGGAGATTCCAGAGTTAAAACTAGACTGCTTGTTGAAGGCGGCGGACCGGAGAGATTCTCCGAGATTTCGAGCTGAGCAGCTTCATTCCTAGGTTGCACAATCACACGAGGATTAGGCATATTATGGTTTTCCGAGTGCCGAACAAGGTTGGCTAAAGCATCAGCCTGTGCATTATGATCTCTCAGGATTTGTTCGATCGAGAAAGGTTTGAATTCTTCTGATTTTGCTTTGGCCGTTTTGAGGTATGTCGTCATCTTGGAGTCTTTTGCCGCGAATTCCCTGTTCATCTGATTCATGGCCGAGAAAGAATCGCTTCTGACGTGTAGTCCAGTTGCCCCCAAGTCTCGAGCCATGTTCATACCTACGATCAATGCCTCGTACTCAACTTCATTGTTTGTGGCTTTAAAATCACATCATATGGAGTACGCCATCTTGCCCCCCTGTGGCGACTGTAAGACGACACTGAATCCTGCCCCTGGTATTGGACAATCCGTCAACGTGGAGTATCTAGGGTGTGTCGTTGAGAGTCGCCACAGTATCTGCCTGCATATTTGCGTCCAATTCTGGACTGAAATCAGCAACAAAATATGTCAGGACCTGCGATTTGATCGTCGTCCTCGGTTTGAAGTCTATGTCGTAGCTACTGAGATAGACACTCCACTTCTCTAGTCGACCTGTCAACTCTAGTTTTCTTAAGGCAGACTTAAGAGGGTAATTAGTCACGACAGTTATAGGATGAGATTCGAAGTAGTGTCAAAGTTTCTTTGCAGCAGCGATTAATGCTAACAATAATTTCTCCATGGACGAGTACCTGGTTTCAGCGTCTAGCAAAGACTTACTGATGTAATAACTCGGGAGTTGGCGCTTGTCGTCCTCTCGTGTTGGAACATAACTTACCGAGTTGGAACTGACCGCCAAGTACAATTGTAGGACTTCATTGTCCTTAGGTTTTGATAACCAGGGTGGCGACGCCATATATTCCTCCAGCTTTTGCAATGCTTGTTCATGGTCGTTCGTCCACTCGAAGCCCCTGTTTTTGCTTAAACCATTATAAAACAAGTGACATTTATCGGAGGATCGAGAGATAAACCTGTTTAACGCAACTATTCTACCAGTAAGTCGTTGGACTTCTTTGAAGTTTCTAGGCGACTTAATGTCGAAGATCGCCTTTATTTGTTCTGGGTTGGCCTCGATCCCACGTCATGTCACCATGTAACCTAGGAAATTTCCAGCGCTGACGCTGAAAGAGCATTTCATCAGGTTTAACTTCATCTGATATTTCATGAGTACGTCGAAGGACTTTCTCAGGTGATCGATATGATCGTCCGCTTGCTTTGACTTGATGAGCATGTCGTCGATGTATACTTCCATAGTGTCGCCAAGATAGTCTTTGAACATTTTGTTGACCCATCGCTGGTACGTCGACCCTGCATTTTTCAGATCAAAAGGCATAACTTTATAGCAATAGATACCTTTGTCCTTTATCTCTTGGTCGGTAGGATGCATCAGTATCTGGTTATAACCAGAATAGGCGTCCATGAACGTAAGAAGTTCATGACCAGCGGTCGCGTCGACCATCGCATCGACGTGTGGTAGTGGGAAGGGATCATTTGGACAGGCCTTATTGAGGTCTGTAAAGTCGATGCATACCCTCCACTTTCCATTTTTATTTTGTACAACCACGACGTTGGCCAACCAATCAGGATATTTGATTTCTCTGGTTTTCCCTGTCTTTAGCAAGTTCGTTCTGGGGCGAACTTCCGTCGTTTCTGTTTTATTGGTTTGTGGGAAATAACATCAGGATCGATGCCGGTGATATTCTCATGCGTCTAAGCGAAGCAATCGGCGTGTTCCTGCAAAAAAGGGATTAATTTGTCTTTGATGGCTGGATCAAGCGACGACCCAACTATGACGATTCGGTCACGCTTGTCCTTGTCGAGGACGACTTCTTCTAGGCGATAATCGTTGACGGACTCAGGGACATCCAGGACCTGTAATTGCTAGATGTCTTTCTTCGGGGATTTCATCGTCGTCTTGTAACATTCCCGGGTGACCTTCTGCTCGCTTTTGATCTCTTGTACTCCCCATGGCGTAGGGAATTTTATCGTCTGATGATATGACGAAGGTACAGCTTTCATATCGTGGATCCACGGTCGACCCAGAATGATATTGTAAGCTGAGGAGCAGTCGATCACATTGAACTTGGTTTGCTTGTTGACTCCTTTGGCGTACACAGGAAGAATAGTTTCTCCGAAGGTGCTAGTCGAGTGTCCATTGAATCCCACCAAGACCACAAATCTCCTTGTGATCTCTGACGTGTCGATTCCCATTGCTTTAATCATGCTGAGGAATATGACATTTGCCGAACTTCCTCCATCGACCAAGACTCGTTTGGTCGAGCAATTGCTGACGGTTAGTGTATTATCAATCCATCGTGATGTTTTTTGAGAGGAAAAACTCCAGGCAATAATATAAAGGAAACGAGAAAATACAAAACGTTCAACGGACAAGGCACAACCAAACAAAACAAAAGAACTTGGAGGTAACACCAAACCAAGCCACCAACAACCAAAAAAGACAAAGAGAAACATACTCAAACATCATACAAAAGAAAATAACCCACGCATGCAAGAACACAACATGCACGCTCAAAAAACACCAATAAAAATCACGTCGCCACATTTAACGTCCTCTCAGCGATCGGTCCAAACTTCCAAGCCATCTGCAACAAGACCACATCTTTGATAACGTTAATCAACTCACTTGTCGGCCGCTTTTGTTGCGTAAAAAGTCTTCGATTCCTCTCTTACCAGACATAGTACACAGTTGCAGCAAGAGAAAGCCTTTGGAGAGTTCGTCGTGGAGTACCATTAGTATTTACCAAACGAGCCATAATACCCCCTAAGAGTCTGGGAACAAAGGAAAATCAGCCTCCCTCTTCACCCCATGCCAAACTCAATCGAATAAGTACACATGAAAAACAAATGATCATGTGATTCAATACAACGTTCACACAACGAGCACGTCAGATCCGGTCCCGACCTATTCCACGCCACCATACGATCCTGTGTGGGAAGACGTAAATGGCATGCAAGCCACACACAAAAGGAATACTTCGGAATATGACCCTTGAACCACACCGCTTTAAATAAAGGAACCAATGCATGCTCCCCTTCCAACAAAACCATGGCGTCTCGAATCGTGAAAGGCATTAATGTGTTATTCCTTCCCCGCCACATCATCAAATCTTGTGACATCGGTTGTAATGTGGGAATAGTTTTGTTACTAAGACCCACCATTCGGTCCCTCCAAACATTCAGCCAAGCCCCATGTAAAGTGTCCACGACATCACGAACAGTTGAATCAACCGTAAAACCACTATCACTAATACAACGATAAGAGATAAAGGAACTAAGCGTACCACATTAAAGCCATTGGTCCTCCCATGCGTGCGTCTGTTCCCCACTTCCAAGCTTAGCCATAAAGAAACAACGCACAAGAGGCCTAATATCAAGAAGTTTTCGAAGCACCCAAGACCAAGAATCTTTCTTCCGAACACGCCAAAACTGAACATCACGAAAACGATGGTGGTAAATCCACCTAACCCAAAGAGTAGGTCTCCTTCTAACAATATCCCAAATATGCGAAGTAAGAAGAGCTCTACTCCAAAGGGCTAATTTTTTTAGACCAAGACCCCCATACACAGTCAGCTTACACACCTCATCCCATGCAATACGACACCGCCCACGCGAGCTATCACCATGAGCCTATAAAAACTCTCTAAATAAAGCTTCCAAAGAGTGAATAACACCCGCAGGAATAACAAACACAGCCATCCAATATAATTGCAATGATTGCAAAACTGATCGGATAAGTTGGAGCCGCCCTCCAAAAGAAAAAAATTTGGACTTCCCATTCTGAATGTGATTCCTTACCTTAGAGACCAAGATACCAAAATCCGCAGCTTTAAGCCGAACCGAGGATAAAGGAACTCCCAAGTACCGTATAGGAAAAGAGCCCTGACGAAACGACAAACATCTCTTCTAGTGAAAACAAAGAGATCGTCCGCAAAGCATAAATAGGTAATTTCCAACTCGTCACATCCTGCATGGTACCCAAACGTCGCTGCCTCTGCAATACACTTCTTGAAAATCATAGAAAACCCCTCCATAACTAACGTAAAGAGATATGGAGACAAAGGGTCCCCTTGCCGTATACCCCTACCACCTTTAAAAAACCCAGCCGTATCACCATTAATGGCCACTGAGAATGAGGGAGACGAAATCATTTTGTTGACCCATTTAAGTAATGTCGGGTGAAAACCAAAACCTTCCATCATATTAAGCAAATACCTCCAATCCACAGTATCGTACGCCTTTTGAATATCTATTTTGAAAGCACAACGTGGTGGCCCCGTTCCCCGCTGCTAACCAGACACAAGCTTGTACGCCATTAAAATATTATCTGCAATACGTCGACCCGGTATGAAAGCTGATTGATTCGGAGTAACCAATTGATCCAAATAGCCTTTCATTCTATCCGCAATGAGTTTACTAATACATTTGTACAAAACCGTACAATATGCAATCGGCCTATATTCTGTCACCTTAGATGCATTCGGGATCTTCGGAATAAGACACAAAAGAGTGTGGTTCAACTCTTTAGCTAAAATACGAGTATAAAATAAATTATGAATAGCAAGTAAAACATCATTACCAACAATACTCCATGCAGATTTGAAAATTTTAGAAGAAAACCCATCGCAACCAGGAGCCTTATCACTTCCAATGCCAAACATAGCTAACCTGATTTCCTCATTTGTGAACGTTCGAATCATAAAATTAGGATCCGAAACCGAAAGTTTATGCTGGAAAAACTCACCGGGAATAGTCGAATCCACATTCACATCACTGCTTCCAAAAATGCCTTGAAAAAAGTCAAAAAAGGCATGTGCAACCTCATCTCCTTGAACAAACCGTCCTACCGCATCACAAATAGAATGAATATGATGCCTATGTCGTTTCTTCTTAACCACAACATGGAATTTTTTTGAATTAGAATCACCCCCGTTAAGCCATCTTACTTTCGCTCTTTGCCGGATAGCCGCATTTTCATCATCACAAGCCCTTTGATAAGCCAACAACATATGCGCAAGATCTTCTTTCAAATCTAAATTACAAGGATCACCATCACAAGCACTTTGAATCACATCCAATTTAACTTTCAATATCGAGACCCTCTTGGCAAGATTTACATACGAAGCCCGAAGACTACTTAATGGCACTTTAAGAGCTTTTATTTTAGAAGTAAGTTTATGCATGAAAGTTCCATGCACCTCCATCGACCATGAGTCCTTAACAAGTTGTAGAAAAAACAGATTATCAACCATAAAATTCTCAAATTTGAAACCCCAAACCTTCTTTCGTATACCACCCACAAACGAGAGAATCGCCGGAGAATGGTCTGAGACCCCCTAGGCAAAAAAACAGCCAAAACATCCTGAAAACGATTGGTGAAATCGGTGTTAGCTAGCACACGGTCTAATTTCCACAACACACCACCCCCTTCACTCGGTTTCTGGCACCAAGTAAGCTGGATACCCGAGTAGCGACTATCAAACACCTCAATATCTTCAATACATGCATGGAAATCATCCATATCCATACTTCTCCTTGACGAACCTCCAAACCCATCATGAGGAAACAACATCGAATTAAAATCACCCAAAATGGTCCACGGTCAATTTCCCAAGAACACATTAAATATTCGCAAACCCGACCATAATTGCCTACGGTCCATACAAGAATTAGAACCATACACAAAGGATACATAAATTGGCAGTGGTTCCCCCCTTAACCTTACTTCATATTTCACATACTGAGCATGCATATCTATAACCAACACGTCGAGCATACGAACATCCCAAGCCAAAATGATGCGAGTACCCCGATCCGAATAAGCATGATTCTAAATCCATTCCCAACTCCCAAAAACACGTTTAGTAATATCAATCAAATTACTACTAATTACATGTGTTTCGACAATAGCACATAAAAAATCCCATTAACATGAATAAAAATTTTCACTTCCCGTTGCTTAATCAAGGCATTCAAGCCTCAAATATTCCAAGATGTGAGTTTAACTATAACAAACCTTGAGAAAGCAGTGGGTCCTCCTCCCTAGCAGCACTCGGCTCTTCCTCATCACCATCAACCCTACGGTTGTCCATAATTTCCCCTTCCTCGCTATCACCATCCGACAACACTTCAAACCTGTTCGAGGTAGCCATAATGAGCGGCCCGTGACGAGCTTTAGTGAGCGTACGAAACGATTTCACAAGCGCAGCCATGGTAGGGGCTTTGACATGGAGAGGCGTACCCAAATCTGGGTCACGTACCCCATTCAAAGCTCCATCAGGTTTGGGAGCGTCCTCATCTGTCGTATGGCGAGGAGCATGCAAAACACTTTCCTCCTGTACCTCATTCGAACCATGCACCACCCTTTCATTTTCTTCCACCCCATGCACTAGGTTGAGATCCACAGTAATTCCCACATTAGGACACAATGAGTCCTCTTGCACGTGCACACCCACATTATTCTTTTCTTGTTGAAGAACCCCACCCTGAGAAGTAACAATCGACTCCTTTTCAGAACGTCCTCCATCAGATTTCGTTCCACTTGGCTCCCCTTTCTCAAACGTACTTCGCCTCTCGTTTCCACCACCAAAACCCTTTTACTGGCCTTTAGACCTCCATTGATGCCTTTCCACTCGGGTAAAACCGTCATTATCAACCATCCTCGTTTTTATAGACACAACCACCTCACCACCTTTATGGCACGAGCTAAGCTTATGTCCAAACACAAGACATTTAGAACATTGTGTCGGCTCCCAAAGATACTCCACTTGTATTTTAACCCTCTCATCATCCCTACCATTTAGGTTCGGAATGACCACTTCCAATTCACACTTAAGATCACCAATAGCCCACACCTCAACCAATACTTTTGCAAAACCCGGTCTTCCCCATGCCTTTTCACACGTATCAGCCGTACATGAATCCATTTGCTTAGGCACACCAAGTGCACTCGCTATACGACTCACACCTTCACGGTTGAAAGCCACCAAGGGTATGTTGTGAAGTTTAACCTATAGTGGACAAGTCGTGTGAACAGGCTTATGTAAACCTTTCGTAGGATCCCAAGGGAAGAGGAAAAGAGGGATACCTCTAATCATAACCGGCCCTTCCTCAATCATACGATCACGTCCACCAACATCATTGAAATGGAAGAAGTAAAAACCATTGGCATTCATCATAGCATCACGAAAGCCAAATTTACTCCAAGCCATACGAGAATACCTTTGGACAACGGGAAAATGAAGTCGAGGTCCGAGGAAGTAACCAAAGGCCGTTGTATTGAACGGTTTTACAACATCCTTTGCAAGCTCAATGGGAATCGTGATACACGATTGAGCCTTATCTTCAAGAGGAAAGAACTGTAAAGTACTTGATTGCTTATCACCCACCACCGAAGCAAAATTCTGCGATAGATTACCCGACGGATTCACCCGATCACTAGCGTTTGAGAGCCTCTCAAAAACCGAAACCCTTTGACGATCCCCATGCAATGATGGGATCTCCTCACCACACTTCGACGCATCATGTTGCTGCAAGGAAGGGTATGACGAAACCAACATAGGGTCAAGTGACCTATTACCCATGCCTTGTTCGTTCACGTCTCCATCCTTCTCCATTGAGAACGTAGCCGAGGTGCTGAAACCCTAATAGGGTAAACCCTACTTTGGAAACGAAGACTGCAGTGGAAAAGACGTAAAGAGCAAAAGCATAAGCAGCAAGAAACACGAAACCCTAATAAGGCACGTCATAAATCAGGAATAAGACAGCCGCAAAAGAAATTGCAGCCGCAAACAACACACTGTCGCTGTTAATGCCAAAAATCGCACCAAAGGGACAATTTAAGGTCGATGTGGACTTTAACAACTAAAGAAAGGAATCGTTCGACAAAGGCGTGCGACAAAGATAAAAAATAGAGATGAGACAAAGGATTTGATGACGCAGGAAAAACCTCAACGAGGAAAAAACCTGTAGACGACAGTGGATGTCGTCGATGCACTATGGTCGCCAATTAGGGGCGATGTCCTTGGTGTTCCGGGTGTCGATCGTACATAGATTACAATACAAATGAAGGGAAAGATTTCGAAATGTAAAGTACAAGTGTTTGAAATGTAAAAACAGTGTACGTCGTGTGTGAAAACAATGTGTAAACTGTTGGTCAAGAGTGAAAGTCTTGCGTCGAGAGCGATCTTCTATGAATGGTCTCTTTGCTTCGAATGAATATTCTTCGAGTGTTTACATTTGCTTTTGTTGTCCGATTTTCTGTTTTATCTTTCTCCCTGTGTTATTTGATGTCCTGAAACTGAGGATTAAACTTGGGATTTATAGTCTTCGGATGCTTTTAATTGAATCATTAAGATCTTTGATAACTGATGTAACGGTCATCGTCTTCAATGTGGGATTAGATGCTCATAACTGAATTCGTCGGTTATAGCCATTGTCCATTAATAACTTTGACTCCTGCATTAATCATTGAACAAACGTAACAGTCGTATATCGAGTTAGTCAAGGTCGTACGGTTTTGTATGACGGTCGTGCGGAACGTCGACGTCGAGGTCGAGTGTTGTGAGGAACTCTCGACTTACCTTTTAAGAGGGGCGATGGAGGTTCTTTGGGTCTTTGTCGGGACCTTATCTTAATACAAGATATAGCTCATAAAATGTGTCTTACCTTTTCTGGTCGTGGTCGAGACTGGTGAAATTTTGCCCAAACAGTTTTCCCCCAAAATTTGAAAGTAGGATGGCAAATTCGAATTTTAAATTTTGCTTGTCGGGTGTTCAGGGTCTTGACATGTGTCGAAGATTACCTTGGTTGTCTCGGAACTGGATTGGTTCAATTCTAACTGAACGAGAAGTCGAAGAGAAAACGAGGTCGTGACGTCATACTGGCGCACGATTATGCTTACCAGCTGTCATTTAGAAATGTCGACGGAGCCCAGAGGTACTATTAAAAATGAAGACGATCTAGACGACTTCAGAAGTCTAGCAAAAATTCCCATGGGGATTACTGTAAGCAAGGCTGGCGAGGTTCGGCCGAAGATGTGCCCCGAGGGGTATTCTGTGATATACGAGTACCTGTTTAAGATAGGCTTCCACTGGCCGTATTTGCCTCTGACCAAGGTATTTCTGTGTGAGTTTGACCTGTCGCCAGGGCAACTGATGCCCCAGTTCTGTCGAGTCATTCTAGTCATCGATCGACTTACTTCGCATTGGGAGTGGCGTATAAAGTCACGAGCGATCAATATCGTCGTTATAGTTTACTTTCAAGGCTTAAAAGTAATCGTGCCTTAGTTTTGAACACTGTTGTCAATGATCGCACATGGAGGACGAGGTATGTATTTGTGCGGGTGGCGATGCTGGATACGGACAGTGATTGGATTAGATCCGTTGATACTGCACAACCGGCGACGATGTCTCATACTGCACAACCGGCGACGATGTCTCATACTGCGCAACCGACGATGATGTCTCATACTGCGCAACCGGCGACGATGTCTCATACTGCACAACTGGCGACGATGTCTTCTATATCCTCGTCGACCCTTTTGTCAGCCGCCAGGGGCAAGGGTGTAAAGACGGGAGAGGATGAGGAGGAAGTCATGATGATCAACTTTACGTTGTCGATGATCCTCCTGACTGACTATATCCTTGATGGGACAAAGTCATTTCCGTATCTGGGGAAATATCAGCTCTTGTCTTTCAAGGAGCGTTTTCAAGGGACCTCTATCGAAGAGATGGGATCGCGAGAAGGGGATTGAGGAGGAGGAGGAGGAAGGTCTCTAGGGTGAGGCGTCAAGCAGGGAAGCGACCGACGCTCCCCCTTTGCCTTAGGAAATGTTTTTGTCATTTGTTGTTTCTTTTGCTGCTCGACTGTCAGTGGTCGAGTTATTTTGAATGTAAATGACAAACCATTCAGGGAATGAAATTTAAATTTCCGTCGCACTCGTGTTTTGTATATTCAGTAAATAAATAGCATGTCAATTATGAAATTTACTGAGTATAATATAATAGAAATCATGCGACTTAGGCATCTATTGCAACGCAACAGCTTAGAATGTAAGACCTAGCGCTTGTAAATCGTGTAAACAAACATAGGAATGTGCGACCAAAGCATACATTCAGAGTATGAAATTTTTCTAAGTTTAAGAAACTTAGAATGAAAAGGTCGTGTAGACTGTGCGATCATACGACTAAGTCGTGCGACGAGCTTGAATCGTGTATCCCTGCGGAAGAGTGATCAAGTCGTAGACGTGATCGTCTATGTATGGCGACCTTGCAAATTTAAAGTCACATAGTAGACTTAGTGATTACTGTCGTGCATTTCTATGATAAAATAATATTAGAGGTTGGTCGTTGACTAGCCAACGACCCTCCGATGCTTAAGTCAGTAATTGTTCGTGATGAGAAATCGTATGAAGGAAGAGAGAAGAAATTAGGATACGTACCTTCTCAGATTATTTCTTTTATTTGATGGGGGTATTTGCCCCCTGTCATTTATTATCCTATTCCTTTCAGGAGGAAAATAGGTTTTAAATGACAAATCGACACAGGGATCTTGGAAAATACCATCTATGTCTGCGTCGACTGTGTTTTCGTGCGACAAGGCAAGATAGTCGGCATACTCCTATAGAAAAGGCATGAGTTTGTCTTTAAGGATAGGAGGACAAACCTGTCAAGACCTTTTGGTCGTGTTGTGTCTGCTAGACGATTTACTTTTGCGGCTTCAGAGTGGATTTATAGCAATCACGAGCAACTTTCGGCTTACTCTTGATTTCTTGGATTCCCCATGGCGTGGGGAACTTCAGGGTCTGATGATACGTCGAGGGGATGGCCTTCATCTCATGGATCCATGGTCGGCCTAAGATGATGTTATAGGCCGACGCACAGTCGATGACGCTGAACTTGGTATGCTTGTTGATTCCTCCGACGTAGACCGGCAAGATGATATCTCCATAGGTGCTCGTCGCTTCTCCATTGAAACCGACCAAAGTTGTCGAGCATCGGGTGATTTCCGAACGATCGATTCCCATGGCTTTGATGGCGTCAAAGAAGATGACGTTCGCTGAACTGCCCCCATCGACCAAGACTCGTCGAGTTAAACAATTACCAACCATGAGCTGAATGATCAACCCATCATGATGTTTCTGATATGAGTCGCCGAGGTCGTCTTGGTCGAATACGATCTTCAGAGTTTCCAACTCCAAATCTCCTTTAGGCCTTGATGAACGCGGAATAGGTCGATCGTCTGGTGTTTGACTGGCGTGACACTTGGCTGCGGAATACGTCAGACCAAATACGTCGGAACCACCAGTGATATAATTGACGACTTTCGCATGCTCGGGGGTTGGCGGTAGAACGTCGTTAGCTGGGGTAACAACGTCGTCGATGATGTCTTTGAGATTTCCTTTCGGGACATGATACGCTGGTTCCTTTTTGAGAGCTATGCAATCATCCGTCACATGACCATGGTCGACATGAAAGTCACACCATTTAGATTTGTCTTTCTTAGCGTCATCCTGATCGGACTTCTTTGGCCATCGAATAGTTGCTTGGGCGGTCTTCAGAGCTTCGACCAAGTCCTTAGTGGACCCTTTAAATCCATAAGAGGATATCTTGGGGTACTGAGTGATTTTGGCTGCAGTCTTGGCCTCTGCTTTTGTCTTGAACCGAACGTTCGAAATCTGGCGCACGGGCTCTATTTTTGGAAATTGCTTTCGTCTTGAACTCGGGCTTTTTCACACCTAACGACCTTTTGTCGTCGGTATGATTGCGACGAAAGGCGGCGTCGTCCTCTACTCTCATGTACGCTAGGGTTCAAGCTCGGACGTCTTCGAAATTCTCCGGAGGATACTTGGTCAGGTCAGTGTATAAACCTGAGCTGTTGTCCAGACCACGCTTATAAGCTTCGATTGCAGTCTTGACATCACAATTGCGAATGCTGATCATCTCGGCATTGAATTGATTGAAATAACTGCGGATAGACTCACTGGTCTTCTGCACGACGTAATACAGGTCACTGGTCTGCTTCTCCATCTTGCGACTGCTGGCGAATTGCTGGGAGAATTGGTTGACCAATTCAGCGAACGACCCGATGGACTTGGGTTTGAGATTGATCAACCATTGGAGAGCAGGACCGGTGAGAGTCGCATCGAATCTTTTGTACATACAGACCTCCTGATACATGTGTGGGATCGAGATCGTCCACATGATCTGCTTATACTGCACAACGTGTTTTGTCGGATCAGTCATTCCTGAATACTTGGGCGTGAAGGCGGGGACGTTGTATTTCTTTGGGACCTCAACGGTCACGATCTCATCGACGAAGGGCGACGCCTGATATCCTGATCGAGGCTTGACGTCGACGGGCATGGCTGCCCCAGGTAGCTTGGCGAGCAAAGATAGGACGCGCTCGTTCTGATCTTCTAGCATTTTCAATAGCTGGGCGACGGGGTCATTGGGGTCGAGATTTGCCCCTGCTTGCGGATTGATTCCTGAACTGGTGCCATTGCCATACGATGAGCCATTGGCGTCTCCGTTGAAAGGAACAAAATGCGACTGCGACCCATTCTGAAACGGTTGCGACCCATTCTGAAATGGTTGCGACCCATTCTGAAATGGCTGCGATCCATTCTGAAATGGTTGTGATCCATTCTGAAATGGTTGCGATCCATTCTGAAATGGCTGCGACCCATTTTGAAATGGCTGCTATCCATTCTGCATGGGTGGTGGCCTTATGTGCTGAGGAGGAACCGTCCCGAACTGGGGATTCGGATTGAACGGTCCCGGTTGCTAGTTCTGCATGAACGGACCTGGATGTTGGTTCTGAGCGAACGGAGCTGATCCTAGACCTGGGTTATGCGCGAATGGTCGAGGACCATTCTGACCGAACGATCCTTGGCCTGGATTTTGAACGAATGGCCTAGGACCATTCTGAGGTCCAAAGGGGTTCCTTAGTCGTGCGATCTCCTCAGCTGCTCTACGGCTTTGCTCTGCCGTGGCGTTGATTTGATTTCGAGCGACTTCAAGCTCCTGGTACATCTGGGCAATGACATGCTGTTGATCTCCAGGGGCTGCCATTTTCCTGAAACAGAGAACAAAGAAAACTCCAAGAAACCGTTAATAAACGCACGTTTGTCGAAGATTTTCTCTAGATGGGGTCCCACGGATGGCGCCAAACTGTTAATGCCAAAAATCGCACCAAAGGGACAACTTAAGGTCGATGTGGACTTTAACAACTAAAGAAAGGAATCGTTCGACAAAGGCGTGCGACAAAGATAAAAAATAGAGATGAGACAAAGGATTTGATGACGCATGAAAAACCTCAACGAGGAAAAAACCTGCGGACGACAGTGGATGTCGTCGCTGCACTATGGTCGCCAATTAGTTGCGATGTCCTGGGTGTTCCGGGTGTCGATCATACAGAGATTACAATACAAATGAAGGGAAAGACTTCGAAATGTAAATTACAAGTGTTTGAAATGTAAAAACAGTGTACGTCGTGTGTGAAAACAATGTGTAAACTGTTGGTCGAGAGTGAAAGTCTTGCGTCCAGAGCGATCTTCTATGAATGATCTCTTTGCTTCAAATGAATATTCTTCGAGTGTTTACGTTTGCTTTTGTTGTCCGATTTTCTGTTTTATCTTTCTCCCTGTGTTATTTGATGTCCTGAAACTGAGGATTAAACTTGGGATTTATAGTCTTCAGTTGCTTTTAATTGAATCATTAAGATCTTTGATAACTGCTGTAACGGTCGTCGTCTTCAATGTGGGATTAGATGCTCATAACTGATTTCGTCGGTTATAGCCGTTGTCCATTAATGACTTTGACTCCTGCATTAATCATTGAACAAACGTAACAGTCGTATATCGAGTTAGTCAAGGTCGTACGGTTTTGTATGACGGTCGTGCGGAACGTCGACGTCGAGGTCGAGTGTTGTGAGGAACTCTCGACTTACCTTTTAAGAGGGGCGACGGAGGTTCTTTGGGTCTTTGTCGGGACCTTATCTTAATACAAGATATAGCTCATAACATGTGTCTTACCTTTTCTGGTCGTGGTCGAGACTGGTGAAATTTTGCCCAAACAGTCGCCAACAAGAAAGCCACAGACCCACGATAAATGTTGGCAAACAAAAGCTAGAATGGTAATTAAACAATGTAGCCGCCAACCACAATAGGAAGAAATCAAGTTCAAAGCAACCACCAACAGCCGTCAAAATCTTGACTCACAACACCGACCTTGAATCAAGAGGGAATCAAATTATAAAATGATGCACCGACCCACAAACACCAAATACAAATCAGATTGTGGAAAGCACCGTCCCACAATGAACATCAACCACAAAAAAAACAGCACCGACTTTCAAAAAAACCAACCCACAATTGAAGAACAACCAATCAAAAGCCTCAAAAAGTAGAGCAAAAATGAATAATCCAATGGAAAACAGCAGCGAATAGTTTAATCCAATGAAAAACCAAGAAAATCATGCAATTAAACTCAAAAACCATGGCTGCCATGCGAAACCCTAATCGCCACTACGAGAGAGAATTCCATTTTTTCCGTTAATGTTCAGGTTGCTTGTGTTCATCAATCCATCCATCCATCGTGATTTTTCTGCCATCATTCTCGAAGATTACTTTGATCGAACGTTATCGGCATAGCTTCCAGTTCTAAGCTTAGATTTTAGTGATCGTGAGACAGGTTGATCGTCAGAACCTATGCTAGCGTGTCTCTTGGCCGTGGAGTAGGTTATTCCAGACACGTCCGACCCTCCAGTTATGCAGTTTACAACTTTTGCATGGACTGGGGATAGGGGTCGTGTGTTTTGTACTTCAGTTGCATCATTGTCGATTAATCCCTTGAGGTGTCCTTTTGAGACGTGGTATGCGAGTTCTTTTCGTAACGCGAGACAGTCTTCTGTCGTGTGTCCATGATCGTTATGGACGTCACATCACTTGGACTTGTCTTTCTGGGCGTCATCTTTGTCAATCTTATTAGGCTATCGGATGGTCAATTCAACGACCTTCAACGCCTCGACCAGATCCTTGGCAGTTTCCTTGAACCCATAAGATGAAATCTTAGGATACTGGGAAATTTATGGGTAACAGCATTTTTATTCTTCTCGAATCTGACATTCGAAATTTGTCGGACAGGTTCCGTTTTGGCGACGGGTTTAGCTTTGAAGTCAGACTTCTTCACACTTAACGATCTTTTGTCGCTCGAATGCTTTCGATGAAAAGTCATGTCGTCTACGACTCTCATGTAGGCCAACGTTCTTGCAAAACGTCCTCAATGTTCTCTGGGGGTATTTTGTGAGATCTATGTATAGTCCGGATGAGTCGTCAAGACCTCGTTTGTAAGCTTCAATCGCAGTTTTGACGTCGCAATTGCGAACGCTGATCATTTCTGCATTGAAACGATTCAAATAACTTCGGATAGACTCTCCCGTTTTCTAGGTGAGATAGTACAAGTCACTAGTTTGTTTCTCCATCTTGCGACTGCTGGCGAATTATCGAGAGAACTGATTGACGAGTTCAGTGAAGTTATTGATGGACTTTGGTGTGAGATTTACCAGCCACTGGATGGCTGGACCAGTGAGTGTGGCACCAAAACACTTGCACATGGCCACCTCTTGATATTGATGAGGTATGGATAACGTCCACATCATCTGTTTGTACTAAGCAATGTGCTCTGTCAGGTCTGTGATCCTTGAATATTTTGGCGTGAACGTAGGGATGTTGTACTTCTTTGGGACGTCAATCGTGGAAATTTCGTCGACAAAGGGGAATGCTTGGAATCCCGAGCGTGGTTCGACGTCGACAGGTACTGCTGCACCCGGTAACTTAGACAATAGTAACAACATTTTTTCATTCTGATCTTCCAGGAGCTCAGGCGTCGGGCGACCGGGTCGTCTTGACTGAACCCTCTATTTATCGCTAGAATGGAACCAGTGTTTGTCTGGAATCCATTATGATGCGTCGACTCAGCAGCATCTCCTTACAGCAGAAAGTGAACGTCGGTTGGGGCATCGTGGGATGCTCATCGTGGGAATTGAAATGAATGGAGTCTGGAATGGAATAGTGTGGAATACTGCTGACGACATGAGTGCCAATTGGTTTTGAAATTGAATCGACCGGAAGGTTGTCGATGACATGGGCATCGTCTGATTCTGATATAGCGGTGGTGGTCGAATATGCTGTGGTACATATTGTCCCTGAGGAGGAACTCCAGAAAATGGTCTGGGGCCATTTCGTTGACCGAAGGTATTTCCAGCAGCTTGATTCGATCCACCTTGTGAATTGAAAAAGTTTCTTGAATTCTGGAGAGGAACTCCTTGGGGTCTATAGAAGCCTCCTGGATTGTGAATTGGACCATCCTGATATCCGAAAGAGTTTCCTGGATTCTGATTTTGGTTTGGACCGTTCTGGTGTCCGAAGAAGTTACGATTTGGACCATTTTGTTGATTGAACAAGTTTCATTGACCCGGCATTTTCTGAAAAACATAGAGGGTTCAAGAAACGATTAGTAGATCGTACGCTTTGTCAGAGATTTTCTCTAGATGGGGCCCCACGGTGGGCGCCAAACTGTTAATGCCAAAAATCACCCAAAGGATAACTTAAGGTCGATGTGGAGCTTTAACAACTAAAGAAAGGATCCACGCGACAAATCGTACGACAGATAACAAAGATAAAAAGAGACGAGAGAATTTGGTGACGCGGAAAACTCCTGTTGAGGGTAAAAACCGTGGTCGACTATAGAAGTCGACAGTGCACTATGGTCGTCA
Source organism: Saussurea involucrata (assembly GCA_033807775.1). Lineage (NCBI taxonomy): Eukaryota > Viridiplantae > Streptophyta > Magnoliopsida > Asterales > Asteraceae > Saussurea > Saussurea involucrata. The sequence continues at coordinate 100,992,145 of CM066315.1, forward strand.
AACAGGGACGACGTCCTTTAGTAACAAGTGTCGTGAGTACAATAAATTACAATTACAAGAGAAATAGACTTAATTGTAAAATTGTATTGTGCGTCGTGTGAAATAAATCTTTGTGGTGCGAAAGAATGTTTCGTCGTGCATTTCTTCGAAGGACAATGTGGGTGATTGCTTGAGTGCTTCGAGAATGCTTCTAAAAATTCTTATGTGTCATGGAGTGAGCGTTGTATATCTCTGAGAATCAATTGTTTATCGATTAGAATTCGGTGTCCCTGAATATGTCTTTGGTCTTGGAATATATAGGCTTCGACGACATTAATGACTTTCAATAATGTGGAAAACGATCCTTGGTATTGAATATGATTGATTACGGTCTTCAGTTATGACCGTTGTCTTTTATGATGCTTGACCTGCATTAAATAGCCATAAAAGAAACACTTGTCGACCGTTAGTAAGTTAGTGTCAAGGATAATCGTACGACGGTCGCACGTTTCAGTGAACACTTTGGTCGTCCGACGACTGGCGACGATTAAAGATACAATCGTGCATAATTTAAGGGACCTTACCTTAATACAAGACTCGTCGTACGAAACAAGTCCTTTGTTTTCCTGCGTCGGTCGAGAGGTCCATTTCACCATCTCATTTCATCTCCCCTCTGCTACTATATATACTAGGCTTGGCTGGGCATTCTACATGCCACAATTTTCTTGGAATCGGCTGAAGTTAGGAGTAGAGTTTTTATTTTGTTCTTGTAATTTCATTTCAAGTTTATTTACTTTCTACCCACCACTATGGTGAGTTTGTGGCCAAAGTGGTCCATTTTCGTTTAATGCAATTTCAGTTTACGTCTTTCTTCTTCTTCATTATGTCTTCTATTTTTGTGAGTAGCTAAACCCCAAATTTGGGTGTGGTTGTGAGCTAAACCCGGGAGACAAAATGTAACACTTGGGTGTTACCGCTTTTTGTTAACTCTTTGATTTGGTCATTCGAGTTGAATATTTAACTCACGCAGACAAGATGATCACCTGTGCGTGTTAATATTAGGTCTCAGACCTCGAGAGGGGCGAATACGAAATACGTCTTGAATGATGCATAGAGGTTTGAGAAAATCTTCAATAATCACATAGAGATATGGATTTTTGCATAATAGACACTAAGGTTCAGATGTCGGTCGAGTTAGTGTGTCATAGAGATATGCGCATCTATCCATACTGCGGAACTAAGACCCTCGCGGTCTACTTAGTGAGGTTGGCAAACTGAAAGTTGACAATGGTGGCCACTTTGTGGCGAGACTGTGCCTACATCCTATATGACGTAGCTTCTAGAAGAGGAAATCGTATGGGGGCCAAATGTGACCAGTTGAGTTGACCATTTAAGTTGCTATAATACTCTCGGGGAAAGCTTGCGCCCATACCCGCTTTTTACATATTTGTTAAATTAATTCGCTAAAATTCTCTATAAATCAACCAACTTTATAAACTTTAATTTTGCACCGAAAGTTCATGAAAATCTCAGATTCTTAGTAGTCTAATCCCCGTAGATACGATATTTGGTCCTTACCATTATATTACTTGTAAATCGAACGCAATAGGTGGTGTATACTTGCACCATTATTGTGTCACATTTTACGTGTGATTATTTTGCTATCATATAGTATTCTTATCATTACTACTTTTTAGAAGATATATGTTGGATATTTGTTAGGTATGTATACTTGCATGACCTTCCGTTTGCAATAACCTTTTGAGGTTATATTATCGGACAAAAAGCTTTTGGCACTGTTCCCTATGATTTTGCCAAAGAAAAGAATTTTAGTCTGTTTTAAAATCCGATTTTCTACCATTTTAAGTCACCTGTTTAAGCGTGGTATGCCAAGGTTACCACACGGGAATGTTCTCGAGAACACAACGTAGCGTTTGCAGGTAAGGAGATGTTTTTCACACCCATGGCATCATTTTGCTTCACCTGGTTTCATATACTTGCATGTTTTATTTAGTAAAAACCATATTTGTATTATGTATTTTTCTTGTGTTAAACCCAGATCTATTAGGTAAACAAGTAATCATCCATTGATCTTCAAGAATCTAGATATTACATAAGAATTGTAAACTTTCTCTCTCTAGATTCTCTCTCTAGAACACTTTCTTTTAGATTTACAATTAAGATCATTATTCTTGCTTAACAACTAAGCTAAAGCTATTTATACGTATGAATTACAACACATTAAATGCTAATTACATTGACTCTCTATTTAACACTACTTTGAATTTGACATCTTTGACTTTACAATGTTTGACCATTACAATACTTTACAATAAATCTTGAATACAATAATGCTCTAACATTCTCCCCCTTTGGATTCAAGATTTAAAAAATATGGCAGCAGTCTTCAACTCTGGATCTTCAAAACTTTAACTTTAACCGCTTTAAACTTTGAAGCTCAGATAATCTTCAAACAACTTTATCTTCACTAGTTCACGGCGAACTATATGCTTTGACACTCTTTAAAAAACTCAACTTTGAAGAATCTTCAGTCAAACATGAAAAGTCTTCGTCTTCTTTTAGAAAAGTCAATCTTCATGAAATGTAATACAATGTGAAGTCAATCTTCGTCAATACAATCAACAAATTTTCTTCAAGTCTTGAACGTGAATTTCAGATCTTTGCATCTTTGAACTTTGCAACTTTAAACTTTGAAGCTTTGAAAACTTTGAAGCTTTGAGCTTTAACAATGAATGATTTATTCAACTTTGTATCTTCATCTCTTTGATCTTGAATTGTCTTCGAATAACAAACTCTCTTGAAACATCTCAGAACATCTTCTTGACTTTAGCACATCATTTCTCCCCCTTAATCTTTCAATGATAAATCTCTCTTTTCTTCAGGGTATTATTTTTTCCCCTGATCTTCAGTATATTATTTCTCCCCCTTTTTGATGATTGTGAGCATCATGATCATCAAAACCTGTATCAAATCCAGCACGCACTTTGTTCACCACAAGTAACATTCTCCTCCTTTTTTATCTGATAAACCGTCAATTCCAAAAGAATTTATCTGAATCTTTTCAAATTCAGACAAAAGAATGTGGTAACCCTGAAACAACGGATGAATCAGTTAAAATGCCTGTAAGCAGCACGGAGCCACTTAGTACAGCGGATGTACTTTGGAAAGGAGCTTTTTGATGTTCCCTCCCCCAGGGCTTCCATTCAATCATCGAAAATCACAAAGGAAATTCTATGAACGTTATGACAAGAAAACATATTACTTGTGTGTACGTGCTTGTATAGAAAGAATTGAAGCAACATATGCTTGAAAAAATATAGGCTCAAAGTGTGTAAACTATTGAGACAGCAACAATTTTCCACAGACTCAATGTGCATGAATGAAGAGCGAAGGTGGGGCAAATTTCCTTCGTTTTCAATATCCAAACCTTCCGAATGAAGATTAGATAGATTATATGATGTGTCCCCAAGAAAAATGAAACATTCCTTTGTTAAGAAAGAAATGAGTAGCTGGTGGGGTTAAATGCAAGAGTTGGCATGGGCTGACTGCCTGTTTCAATGATAATCACCAAAGAATGTGAACCAATCAGTAATGTGGCTTCCCGACTCATAAAATTGATAGTGCAGAGTTCTCTTATTCTTTTAACTCTGTTCTCACACCCTCTTTCTATTTTTAATCCGCTCAGAACACCAATTGGGAGTCCCAATCGAGATGGGGAGTTTGGACATGGTGTTGGGAATCGAATGGTTGCAGACCCTCGGAGATGTTGTTCACAATTGGGAGTCCCAATCGATGAAGTTTTGGCATCATGGTCAAGAGATTTGTTTGAAGGGAATTTCTTCTCCCTCGTTGATTCATTCATCACTGCAGAGCTGGTTGTCGAATGCTGAAGCTTTGTTAGTTTATTCCAATAATTCGGCTGGTGAAGTTTTTGAACCCTTATGTGAGTTATCCGGCCAGCGATCACAACAATTACGACAATTGTTTGTGGACTTTGCTCCCGTTTTTAATGAAATTACGGGGTTGCCTCATGTCTGTAGCAAGGATCATGCCGTTAATCTGATGCCAAATCAAGGTCCGGTGTATGTACAACCTTACCGCTATCCTCACAGTCACAAGACGGAAATCGAGCGTCAAGTTCAAGAGTTGTTGTCTCTTGGAGTTATACATTCAAGTAATAGTGCCTATTCCAGCCCGGTGATTTTGGCACGAAAGAAAGATCAAAGCTGGAGAATGCGTGTCGATTATAGAGCTTTGAACAAAGCTACTGTTCCTGATAAATACCCGATTCCCGTCGTGGAAGAACAAATCGACGAGTTGGCTGGTACCCATTTTTTCTCGAAATTAGTTCTAAAGTCTAGTTATAATCAGATTAGAATGACGCCGGAAAGTGTGGAAAAAACGGCTTTTCACACACATGATGGTCATTTTGAATATCTTGTGATGCCATTTGGACTCACCAACGCTCCCGCAACATTTCAAGCCATTATGAATGACATTTTTCGTTCGTATTTATGTAAGTGTGTGGTCGTGTTCTTTGACGACATTTTAGTGTACAGTCCAACATGGGAGCAGCACCTCTGCGACCTTTCTTCAGCACTACAAGTTTTGATGGTTAATAAATTTGTGGTGAATGTTGGTCCCGAAGGGTTATACAAGTTTGTATAAGGGGGGGTTGAATACAAACACAGGTTTTTATTTTCTAAATTGTTTATTGATATATATCAAACAATTTATAGTTTGTTGCGGAATAAGATCAAGTTAAAAACCTAATCTAAACAAACTATGAGAACACACAGATTTCTTGCACTAGAAATTTAGAGAGAACGAAATAAGAAAACTAAGGAGACTTTTCTTAACACTAAGATAGTTCAGCGAGGAAGAAAGCCGAGCACTTCATAATGAAGTAGGGTTTCCTTTATATACTGTATGCATTTAATGCAAGTTAGTATACCTTTACACGTGGCAGCCTCTGGTTGGTTGCATGATTTGATTTTGGCAAACATCCTAGTGGCTGAATGATGAACAGTGTAGTTGCAGAGTTGGTTGTACGATTCTTGACAAAATGGATGTCCGTTCTGACAAAATCGTACGGAGGCGTGCAAGGAGATAAGACAAAAGTTGCTTGTAGAATAGGCTTCATGATCAGCGCTCGCTGAATGAATCTTTATCAGCAAATGATAAAGTTCAGCGTTCGCTGAAGTCTTCTACTTTAAACTTCACGCAGAATGGACAAGTCTTGTCTTCGCTGATGTCTGCATCAGGTCACTAGTAGACTTAGTGTGGATCCCAGATTAACAAGTGCAATAGTATGAATCAACACAAATCAGTATTAACGTCACAAATCTCACTTCGATTAATTATCAGAAAGATGTAAAATTGTAGCCGTACATACAAAAGGTAATCAAAATAGTAATTAGGTCATTAAACCCTAATCTAGGTTTAAGCTATCTATATTTACCCAAGAAAGGATATTTACAAGATATGTCAATAATGGTCCCTATACTTCTATTCCACTAACATGAGACCTAACACTTAGTCACTTGTTCTTCAGATTGGTCTTCGATTTCAGCTTCGAATTTGGTTGACGTGAATCTTGTCTTCAGGGATCATAAGCAAACAATTACATGATAAACATTCAGCGATCATCAGTAAGGCTGAACAGGCTCAGGGCTCACTGATGTACAGTGTTCGCTGAAGTATATAAATTGAAGCTTATTTTCCATCAGCGATACTAAACAGACTTAGTATATTTTCTTTGATGGCAAAACATTAATACATATTGTTTACTTACAATTTTCACTAAGTGTTTCTTAGGGTCAATATCAAATCACTGAGGGTTTGGATCAACAATCTCCCCCGATTTGATGATGACATAGCAATAAAAGAAAATTGCTAAGTTAAAAACATAAGGATAAAAAGGACTTATAAAATACTTGTCCCATTTACTGTTTTTCAGGGATCTTTTCTTAGTACTGATAGAGTAAAGTACTTTCATTTAAAATTTTCATTAACTTCGTAAAAGATTACAAGGGAAGTAGAAAAATTACAAGTACAAAAAGATACAAGCTGATAAGATAAAAGAATACAAAAAAGGTGATCCTATCAGTTACTCAGGTTCTTTCTTGATGAGAAGTTCATCAATAGTATCAGTCTCTGGAATCATCCAATCATGGACTATTACTCCCTGATCCTATCTAACTTTTGCTTCGCGATAGATTAAGGGTTTCAGGAATGATCCAAGGAGGTCACCAAGGTAGTCGAACCAATAGAGTAGATCTCTGAGTTGTTCGATGGGAGTTTTATATAACTCAGAAACACGCTGAAAGAATTTGCGACCGATATAATCATAGAAAAAGATACCGAAGGGATCACTGATAACTTTACTAGGAATGAAGTCTTCGGTTGGAGGTAAGGAGATGTCGAGACCAGAGAGATCGGGATTGGGACCAAGAACTGCTTCACAAGAGAATTCAATCCCTGTCTCGTTTCTTATTGTCGGGCCTGAAGAGGAAGGAGTCTTCTTCTTCTTTGTAGCAGTTCGTTTTGGCTGAATTGCTGGAGGAGGTGGAAAGTCAACCGCTGAGGTTACCATGTCGATCAACCTGTTTATGGCTTGTTCAACACAAGGCTTGAAAGTTGAGCGGGATCGCTGAACTGCGATTCTCATTTCCAACCATTCAGGGAAACTGAGTTTATTCAGGTCTGACATGTAGCAGGTTCGCCTGTCGCCATTTTCTCTGATTATCTGAACATCGACAATCGATGCCTTCTTGACTATTTTCCCTCTTATGTTAACAGAGCTTATTCTTGATGCATGGCTTCTAAAATGGCACTTTTTCTTACACCAGGCCAATGTAGAGTCACTGACCTTGGCTTTTTCTTGTTTCTTTTTCTATGCCTCCTTCATCAGCTTTTGTTGGACTGCCTGTTGATCCAAACCCTTAGTGATTTGATAATGACCCTCTCTTATATACTTAGTGAAAATTGTAAGTAAACAATATGTATCAGAGTTTCACTATCGCAGATAAGTACTAATATCTTACAGTACCGCTGATAGGAACTCTCGCTCTTTAGATTAAACATTCAGCGAACACTATTCACCATAATGCTCTGAGTCTGTTCAGTTCTTATGGTGATCGATGATAAGTTAGTTGTTTACTTATGATTCCTGAAGACAAGTTTCATGTCAACATAGGTTCTACGCTGAAGTCGAAGATCAAGCTCAAGAACCAGCGACAAGTCTCCTAATGAACTGATGCGGATCAGCGAAGACTCAGATTTGTCCACTCAACGTGAAGTATCAAGTACAAGACTTCAGCTATCGCTGAACTTTATCATTCGCTGATATAGAATAATAAACCGTTGAATCAACGAAAAGCTAATCATGAAGTCCTCCGTACAAAGTACTTTTGTCTTAACCACCCTTGTACGTCTCCGTACGATATGTCAGAAAAAGAACCTCCTTATTGTCTGAAATCGTACACCACTCTGATACTACACTATTCAAACATGCGGCTACTAAGGTTGTCAACAAAGGTCAATGACATGCAACCAATCAGTTGCTGCCACGTGTAAAGTATAAACTGCCATGCATTAAATGCATGCAGTATATAAGAAGAAGAACTCACTTCATTTTGAAGTAACTTGCTAACTCTGGACAAGTTCATCCTTCTTATCTTGAGATAGGTTATTATTAGTAATTTCCTTTTCTTTCTTAGTGCAAGAAACTTAGTGTTCCAACTTGTTTAGATTTAGGTTTATCCTTAATCTTGTTTCCGCAACAAGTTGTAAATTGTTAATGATTTATCAATAAACAATTTAGTAAAATCTTAGTGTTTGTATTCAACCCCCCCCCCCCCTTCTACAAACTTGTATAGCCCTTCGGGACCAACAAGTGGTATCAGAGCAGATTTGTTTAATCTAATAAACAAGATCTAATCTATACTAAGATTTCTCTTCCTTGCTATTTCTGAAAATGGCCACCAACACAAACACAAACTATCTCGACAATGGTTCTCTTGCTAAACCCCCTAGATTCTCCAGAGATAATTTTAATGTATGGAAAAATAGGATGATTCTCTTCTTAGAAGGTGTAGACCCTACTATGCCTTACTATCTTGAAAACGGCCCATTTATTCCTGTAAGAATTGATGCTGCGGTACCAGCCGCTGAGAATAGACCTGCTATTCCAGAAAGGCTGATACCCAGGAAAGTTCATATGTGTACTGACGAAGATAAGAAGAAAGTGGCTATCGACACAAAAGCCAGATCCATACTATCCATGACTCTTCCTGACGAAGTCTACCATTCCGTCATGAACCTGAAAACCTCAAAAGCTATGTGGGACACAATATGTGTTCAGTATGAAGGTACGTCTGAAGTCCAGGACTCTCGAAAGATCAACCTGGTAAGACAATACGAAAGTTTCATTTGTGGTAAGAATGAAACTCTCTCTGAAGTTCACCAACGTTTTAATTGCTTAATAATAGATCTGAAAACTGTTGGTAAGGAATATTCTAACTTTGAAGTGCTGACAAAGTTTCTAGAATGTTTACCTGAAAGCTGGGACAGTTATTCTATGTGTCTCAAGTTGTCAAAGGATCTAAAATCAATGACCCTTGCTAACTTATATGGCACGATGCTGAATCATGAGCAATCGAGTCATCTTAAGAAGAATCTTGTAAAAGATTCCGAAAGCACCCCTGTTGCTTTAATCTCATAGGAACCTTCTACTCAGCGACCCTTGGTCACTATCACTGAGTTAGAAAGTAACTCTGAAAGGTCATCAGAATCTGACTCTTCAGATGATGAATCTTTGGCTCTCCTCACTAAAAAGTTCAGGAGATTCGCCAAAAAGAAAATGTTCAGAAAGAACAAACCCCTTTCTATTACTGATAAGCCAAGATCATCAGCTCCTGTTGATAAGGCTACTGCAACTTGTTTTAACTGCGAAAAGCTAGGACATTTCGCTAACGAGTGCAGGTCTAAGAAAGTTTCGAGAAACTCAGCGTTTCCGAAGAAATCCTTTATTCCCAGGAATAAAGATGACAAATACGCTAAGCTGAAAGAAAAGTATGCAAAGCTGAAAAGCTTTAAGAAGAAAGGAAAAGGCCTGATGGCTTATGATTGGGCTGCCTCTGATGAAGAAGAATCATCATCTGACTCTGAAGATAATGAAGCCAATCTATGTCTTATGGCCAAGATTGAAGATGAGGAAGAAAGCTCAGACATTCCCTCTACTTCAACGTCTACTATTCGGGTATCACCTTCCTTCTTTACAAATATTGCAAATATTGATGAAGCTGATAGTCTTCGTAAAATTGATCTCTTGACTAGAAATTTATATGAAGCCATGAATGGCAAAACTGTAGTTGAAAATCAAAACCTTGATCTCGCTGAACAGCTCAAAAACTGTCACCTTCAAATAGAAAAGCTTTCTAAAATTGAAAAAGAATTTAAAGATCAAGTGCATTTAAATTAGCTAGTCAAAATCGAGCGAGAAGAAGCTATCTCTGCTTTAAGAGCTGAAAAGGCTACAGTTGAAGGATGGTGTAATTCTTCAACAAAGATCACTGAGATAATTACGTCTCAGATTCCCCTGAGTGATAAACGTGGTCTTGGTTACAAAGCTGTTAATCTAGAACCAACCACTGATCGTTCCATGCTCTTGTTTGGAACTTTCGTATCCTCAGTCGCTGATACTTCATCCTCTCAGTGTTCCTCGTCCAGACCGCCTATCCCTGAGGAAATTTCTACCTCTTCAAAAGGTAAAGCTAAAATGGTTTATCCAAAACCTACCTCTATCTTTAAAGATAAAGGTAAAGGAAATGCTTTTAACCAAAATCCTCAGAAGGGTACCTTAGTACCTAAGCTGAATGCTTCTAAAGCTTTAGTGATTCATTCCTCTGGATCAAGGAATCAGATCTCTGGATCTACTCAGCGTGGATCTATTCAGCGATCTACTCCTAGAATCAGAGTGGATGTCTCTGGTAAGAAATACGAAGAACTGAATGTTCCTCTCCTTTCAAAAGCCATCAGCTTACTTGGTGCGGGTACTTCTAATTCAAAATCTAAAGCTCAGCATTCAAATGGTCCTAGAACAACTTTTAGTTATAGGAAATGTTATCACTGTGGACTCACTGATCATATTGCTAGTAAGTGTCCCACGGCCACCAAAGCTGAAAAGATAGCTAAGGTGAAGATTGCCCCCAAGGCAAAGAAGACCACTGAGGTTAAGAAATTAACCAAAGTGAAGACTGACAAAGCTGAATCTTCAAATGATGCGAAGATTGCTGAACCTTCCATTCCAACTACTTCCACTGACAAACGTGTACACATGGTTAAGTGGGTACCCAAGAAAAACTAATCTTCCTTTGTGATGCAGGTTAAGAAGGGTATCTGGTATCTCGATAGCGGATGCTCTAGACACATGACTGGAAAGAAAAGCATGCTCGCTGAATACAAGGAAGAGAAGGGTCCCTCTGTGACTTTTGGAGGAAATGGAATAGGACATACCCGAGGGTTTGGTGTACTCTCTAATGGTACAACAACCTTCAGAAGAGTCGCATATGTTGAAGGGCTGAAGCATAATCTTTTAAGCATCAGTCAGCTTTGCGACAAGGATAACAAGGTAATCTTTACCAAGGAATCCTGCTTTGTCACTGACAAAAAGGAGAAGATAGCTCTCAGCGGTTATCGTTTGGAAAATGTTTACGTTATAAACATAGACTCAACAACCATTGAGAACTCCTGTTTCTTCTCAAAAGCCTCATCTGATGTCAACTGGCTATGGCATAAGAGGCTCTCTCATCTGAATTTCAAGACACTGAACACTCTTTCATCCAAAGAGTTAGTCACTAGTCTACCTCAGCACTCATACGCCAAATAGTCTTTATGTTCAGCGTGTGAGAAAGGGAAGCAGACCAAAGCAAGCTTTAAGTCAAAACAAGTATCCTCAGTGTCATCTCCTCTGCAACTTCTCCATATGGATTTGTTTGGCCCCGTTAACAAGCAATCCATCGCTGGAAAGAAATATACACTGGTCATAGTTGATGAATTCTCTCTTTATACATGGGTTATGTTTCTCCGTTCCAAGAGTGACACCCCTGAAGAACTCATCACCTTTGTTCGAAAGATGGAAACCCTGAACAACCTGACCGTTCGCTCAATAAGGAGTGATCATGGGACTGAAATCAAAAACAGTTCTCTTGATTCCTTCTTTGAGAGTAAGGGTATTTCTCACAACTTTTCTTCAGTGAGAACACCGCAACAAAATGGAGTCGCTGAAAGAATAAATAGAACAATTATTGAAGCTGCACGTTCAATGCTCAGCGATTCTCACCTGCCTACTCAGTTTTGGGCAGAAGCTGTCAACACTGCTTGTTTTACGCAAAACAGGTCGCTGATAGTCAAAAAATTCAATAAAACAGCCTATGAACTTTTTCATGGGAGAAAGCCTTCAATCAGCTTTCTTCACATCTTTGGATGTCAGTGTTTCATACTGAACAACAGAGATGCCCTTGGAAAGTTTGATCCTAAGGCTGATGATGGAATCTTTCTTGGATACTCCTCAGTCTCCAAAGCCTTCAGAGTCTTCAATCGAAGAAGACAAACTGTAGAAGAAACAATTCACGTCACGTTTGACGAATCCCGTTCAGCGAACTATAAACCGTCCGCTGATACTGAAGAACTGAATCAATGGATGTTCTCTCATCTTGGTGATTCAGAAGATATTCCCACTCATACTCATACGGTTGAAGATGATAGTCCTACTATCATTCCAAATATGCAGAATAGTGAAGATGAAACATCATGGGTCTCAGCTGTTCCTTTAAACACTATACCTGCTTCTGAACCCAATGTCTCAGACATTCCATCTACTTCTCAGCAATCAGTGAATATAATGACAACTGTACCCATTCCTCTCTTAGCTGATACACAAGAAGTTGCTGAAGCCTCATCTTCAGCTACTCCAGTTCAGGTTGAGTCAACGTCTCACGCTCTGGCTCAGCGATGGACTGTAAATCATCCAATCGATTAAATTCTAGGTGATCCAAACGCTGGTGTTCAGACTCGACGAAGTGCAGGTAATATTTGTTTATTTGTTAACTTTATTTCTCTAACTGAACCAAAGAAAGTAGATGATGCCCTCAAAGATCCAAACTGGGTCAGCGCCATGCAAGAAGAGCTGACTGAATTCGAAAGAAACAAAGTTTGGAAACTTGTTCGAAGACCAACTGACAAAACAGTGATAGGCACTAAATGGGTTTATCGAAACAAGTTGGACGAACATGGAACTGTAACCCGCAATAAGGCTCGTCTTGTTGCTCAGGGATACAGATAAGAGGAAGACATAGATTATGACGAAACATTTGCTCCAGTAGCAATACTAGAATCTATTCGTCTATTCTTAGCATACGCTGTACACAAAGACTTCAAAGTATATCAGATGGATGTTAAGTCAACGTTTCTAAATGGAAAGCTGAATGAAGAAGTCTATGTGGAACAACCTCCAGGATTCTCATATCCTAAGCGTCCAGGTTATGTTTATAAACTGGACAAGGCACTTTATGGCTTGAAGCAAGCTCCACGTGCATGGTATGACACTCTATCTACTTATCTCCATATTGAACAATTTGAGCGAGGTAAAATCGACAAAACTCTATTTTTCAGGAAAGTAAAAGGTCATATCATTCTTGTTCAGATATATGTTGATGACATTATATTTGGCTCTACTAACCCTGATCTTTGTACTCGTTTCGCTGATAGAATGAAAGATGAATATAAAATGAGCATGATGGGTGAACTAACATATTTCCTTGGTCTTCAGATAAAGAAAAATGAAAAAGGAACTTTCATTAATAAAGGAAAATATGTTAAAGATATACTAAAGAAATTCGACTTAACTCAAAGTTCAGCTATGAAAACCCCTATGGCACCTCCGCTGACACTAGATAAGGATACTATGGGTATTCCTGTTAATGTCACGCTGTTCCGTGGGATGATCGGCTCTCTCTTGTATCTTACAGCTAGCCGACCCGATATTATGTACGCAACCTGTTTGTGTGCACGATATCAAGCTGAACCCAAGATATCCCATATGATCGCTGTAAAGCGAATTTTTCGATACCTTAAGGGTACTGCGAATCTAGGTCTTTGGTATCCCAAAGACTCAGGGTTCGATCTAATCGCCTATTCAGATAGTGATTTTGTAGGTTGCAAATTGGATAGGAAAAGCACCACATGAGGCTGTCAGCTCCTGGGTGGAAAGCTGGTGAGTTGGACAAGTAAAAAGCAAAACTCAGTGTCCACCTCCACAGCTGAAGCTGAGTATGTAGCCGCTGGAAGCTGTTGTTCTCAGGTCTTGTGGATGAGAAATCAACTACTGGACTATGACTTACAGCTATCAAATATTCCAATCTATTGCGACAGCACAAGTGCCATCGCTATAGCCAACAATCCAGTGCTACACTCAAAGACAAAACACATCGAAATCAGGTATCATTTTATCAGAGATCATGTGATGAATGGTGATATAGAACTTCACTTTATCCCAACTGATTATCAGTTAGCTGATCTGTTCACCAAACCTCTTGATGAGACAAGATTCAACTTTCTCATCAGCGAGCTTGGAATGCTGAACTTTGAAGAGTAAAATCTTCAGTGATTCACATTTGATCAGCGATAGGATAAAATCAACTTGTATAACCCATTCTATCATCTTCTCTCTGAATAAACTTGATTCGCTGATATTAAGGTATGTTTTTCTCTCTGACAATCGCATGTAAATGCAAGATTTCAAAATAAATTGCATCGCTGAATATCTCTTCCTTATCAGCGATACTTTGAAATTTCTAAAACCAACTGATATTTCTATTCAGTGCTTCATTTTTTTCAAAAGTATCCCTGAGTTTTCAAAACCTCAGAGACATCCTGAATATGAAAGGACAGTTGTGACGTCATTGCAACGGATAAGCCCCGGCACGTTCTTTTTCTGACACACGTTTGCACGTTTTGTTTACCGTCCAATCAAATGCAAACACGTGTCCGTGTCATGATGAAAAACTTTCCCGCTCGAGTTTTTCTCTCTCTCTAACCTCTCTATATAAACACATTCTGGGTTTATATTTCTCTTTTACTCGCAAAACTTCTCCTCCAAGCAAAGAAAAATTACTGTTGCATTTGTGCTCTCAAGTTTTTCAAGAACTCAAGAACTTCATCTTCTTCTACGAACCAGGTTAATAATTCTGTTATTTACCTGTTTCTTAAACTTGTTAATGATCTTCTCTTTGTTTTTAAAAGATCAAACAAAAGAACTTTTTCAAATGAAATCACGTCTTTCATGATTTTATGAACACAACCTTTCATGGTTGTTCTTCAAGTTTAAACACAGAATCTTAAACTTGTTCTTCACACATTCGTTTTTCCAGAATCCTTCTCAAAAGAAACTGGAAAACAAGATTTTCGTTGGGTTTGCATTTCGTTTTTCAAAAACAAGAAAACCCCTAATCTTCATTAAGACATTTTTGTCTGAATGAAATGGACAAAATTCGAACCATCTTATTGGAAAATATTTCCACATTAAGATTATTCTTATTTGTTAATCTTTGGTTGAACTGATATACATAAATGGCATCTTCTGATATTTCCTCTGCCAAGAACACCATCGCTGAGAACACTACTGCTGATAATACTACTGAGGAATTGGAAATCATCAAGGCTCCTCAGGTTAAGTTCTCTCTTGAAGAACTGGATTGGACAAAGTCAAATAACCTCTATGCGCTTCTCGAGTTTCCTCCTCGAAAGCAAGTCGCACATCTGGATGATGCTGTGAAATTCCTGAAAAATTGTTGTCTATCTACAGCCCTAACCATAACACCTCCTGCACATCAGCTACTGCTATCCCAATTCTGGTATTCTGCCAGACACTCTCAGCTACCATCAACCAAAGACTCCTCAAAGACAATCGACTGTAACCTCTGTGATACTGATTATGGCACAATGAAGATCACCCCAACCATTATCCGCAAAGCCCTGAGCCTTCCCATCGCAACCAAAGAAAAACCTTTTGTTCCCCTCCCTGACCACAAGAAACACTCAGATAGGGAAGCCATCACTGCATTCTTCGATGTAATGGGATATGTTTAGGAAACTGGGAGGGACAAGAAGCCTGAGAAGAAGCTGACCCTCATCAAGAAATCTAAAATGCCCAGTGAGATGAATTTCATCTTCGCTCACTTAATCAGCTGCATGACTGCAAAGACCGGCTCCTCTAATCAAGCCGCTCAACCTCAGCAAGCAATGGGCATCGATAATCTACGATGATCTGGTACTCAGAGTAGACTCCGCCGCTGACAGATCTCCATGGGTTCCTTATCCTCGATTCATCAGCGTCGTCTTCCAAACAGTCCTGAAGGACAGCTACCCAAAAGAGGGTGACCTGAAACTCTCTCAGGTTGGCCCTAAGGTTCTCGACTTCAAACCTGTGGAAAACGAGGTACGTCTTTCTACACTTTTAACTCTTCTCAACCCCACTTCTTCTACTTCTGCAGCTCCTTCAGCGGACAAACCCACCGCTGATACCCAGGCTGCAACCTCCATTCCTTCTCTTAAAAGGAAACACTCTCATACCCAACTTAGTTCCAAAAGAACTAAGAAAACCAAGGAGCAACCCCAGCAATCTCTTGCTGAAGACTCCTCAGCTCATCTCAAAGAGCTGAAGGAACGTTCAGTGGTACGCTCTGCCACAGCTGAACAAGCCACCCATTCTATCCCAGCCTCAGCGTCTCTAAACGTTGAGGTTATAAACTTGGAACCTACCCAACCTCCTTCAGTCTCTCCACAGACTGAAGAAATAATTCTCAGCGAATCCAACGCTGAACTCCGCACCCAACCAACATTCTCAACCTTCGCTCCTCCCTCTACTCAATTGGACTCTACTCCAGTTGTCACTGAAGCACCTGTCATTCCTCCAGAAGCTAAAGATGATACTCTTCAAGGAATGATGGATGTAGGACCTGCAGAGCTGACCATGCGTACACGCACTCTCGCTGACGACATGAAACTTTTCTCAGGACACCGAGATTTTGATGAATTCACCAATCCTCCTGCAGGTATACACCAACCCCTATACACTGTAACTGAACCCCAAACTTCTGAGCTTTCCTCTGTTTACAAGTTCTTATATGTTACAGGTCCTAATTTGGGAGACATCAACACATCTCTTAAGACAATAGAGACGAAGCTGACAGGTCTCACCACTACTCTTTCCGACAACTCCTCAGCTGTAACAAACGCTGGAGAGAATCTTACAAAGCTGACAACAGTGGTGGAAAAGAATGCCTCCAAAGCTGACTTGGAGAAGGTTGATAAATCTCTCAGTGACTTTGCCAAAGTTCTCGCTGACATCTACACAGACTACCTCGCCATCAAAACATCAGTTCACACCATGTCCAGCGAAGTCACAATGCTGAAGACATCGGTTGGAAAATTCGAAGGAGATATGTCTGCTGTAAAGACCGACGTGAGTTCCTTGAAGACTGACGTAAGTTCCTTAAAAACTGACGTTAGTTCTATAAAGACTGACGTAGGTTCGATGAAGACAATGATGCAGCAGATCCTACACAACATGACTGCCCCTCCTCTTGCACCTGAGCATTTTACTACGGCGGATCGTGTTGAACTCGTGAAGATCAATCCTGCTATTTTTGTTCTAGAAAACAGACTAACAGTGATTGAAATTTGTGTGGGGATCCCTGGCCAAGAAGACAGGGAACCCAAACCTACTGCTGAATCCTCGCATTCCTCCCCCACTCATCATGAGGAAGGGGGGAGAAGAGCGCTGAAGACCTTCCCCATGATGAATCTATCAGGGGGGAGAAGACTGAAGACCTTACCCTTGCTGAAGAGGGTGAGAAGACAATTGAAGAAGCAGCCGCTGGACCTCAGGGAGATGAAAACCCTGAGGGAATCGAGAAGCTTACCTCTGTATCTGAGGGGGAGCAACTCGAAGAAGAAGCTGAAGAATCTGAGTCTGAAGCTGAAGATGAAGAAGCCATCGACTTATCTGATGATGAACCATCCTCTTCTCCAAAGAATGATGATGATGAAGATGATGATGATGATAACTCTTTTATCGTCAAGCCTGCTCAGAGGTATAAAGTTCTTAAAGGGATCGTGATAAATGAACCTTCAGGGGAGCGGACCAAATCAAAGCCTTCAGCGTCTGAAGCTGACAAGGGCAAAGGAAAAGGTGTCGCTGAAGACAATGACAATCTGATGATCTCGCTTCCAAAGCCAGCTTGTCAGGTACACTAAATCTTCCTTACACTCATCCCTCCTCTATCTATCTTTACACATTATTAGTTCTACTCTCCTCAGCCTATACACTTAAACCAATTTTCTCTATCTCTGTTCTACCCAAGTTCTTACTCGTACGATCGTTGTGTTTCAGCTAGTCCTCTCCCATGTTTGAGGATATCGCTGAAGTTCTTACAGCTGCGACTTCACCAACAATAATCCCAGCTCCCAAAGCTGAAGAAATAATCCCGGTCTTAGATTTGATCTCTGAGACTGATGAACCTGAAGAACAGATGCTCTCTCACAAAAACAGACCTACCTTGGCTCCTCAAAAGCTAAGTGAAGAGGATCAGAAAAAAAGAGATGAAATAATAAAGAAGTTCGAGGCTCAGCGAATCATTCTGAAGCGTGATCAACTTCCTTCCGTTCCTCCAAAGTTCAGAATTTCTCAAAAGGAGTACAAGGAACACCTCAGAGCTGAACGCTTAATCGCTGAAAGAAGAGAAGTTGAAGAAAAAGACAGAGAACTCGCCATCCAGCTTACTCAAAAATCGGTGAAAGACCCCAAGCTGAAAAGAGCTCCAATTGAAGTTCAACGTCAGCTATGGGAAGAAGCCAAGAAGATCGTTGAAGAAAAGAGATCTGTGTCTCACTCTACCTTAGCCTGGTGCAAATAAAAGGTACACTTCAGAGATCGACCTTCCAGAATAATCAAGGTACTCATCAATGGAAGATCAACCCTCAAAGTTTCTATCGCTGAAGTCGAGATATTCAGAGAGAATGGACAGTACGAAAAATTGTATGCTGAAGCTATCACGAAGTACGGTCTCTCTGAATGGTTGGAGATCAGATTAACCATACAGAAGTCTCAGTCTAAGTACAAGGATCATTTTGAAAAGCTGATAAACAAACAGATCAACTTAGTCTATTCTTGTGTGAATATTTCTCCTCCTCCTCATCTCGAAAGTCAGTAAAGAAAGGCCTCTGCAAAGAAAAAGTCTAAATCTTCAGAAGGTCCTCAGATACGAAACAAAACAGGTATTGGTTTTTCTCTAGCTGAAGTCCTTGGTCCAGAACCTGACCTTTCTACACTTGACACATCTCTTCCTCCTGATGAGACTTTCATCCCTGGGAAAGTCTTAAGCAAACCCTACGGGATATTGTTCATTGACTGGGATGGACGAAAGCATTTTCAGCGTATCTCTGAACTTCCCATCACTCCCATCGAACAGCTGAAAGATCTCATCTACTGGTGTGACTTCAAGAACGACATTCAGGCACGACATCTTAAACCCTTGATTTTTGAAGAAGCGCTGAACAAAACAAATCAAGGAGTAAATGTCCCTGACTGGATGATTCCCACATCAAAGACCCTTGATGAACTTCTCATTAAGGAAGAACCTTTATAAACTGATAGGATCGCCTCATTCTTCTATTGTATCAGTTATTCTTTTGTACCTGTAATTGTATTCGCTGTACTTGTAATTTTTCCACTTTCCTCTGTAATCTTTACAAAGTATACAGAAAAAAATTCAGCGAATGTACTTTACTCCATCAGCGAATGTACTTTACTCCATCAGTAAAAGGGACAAATATTTTATGTGTTCTTTTTATCCTTATGTTTTCATTAAATAGCAATTTTCTCTGTTTCTACGTCATAATCAAATAGGGGGAGATTGTTGATCCAAACCCTCAGTGATTTGATAATGACCCTCTCTTATTTACTTAGTGAAAATTGTAAGTAAACAATATGTATCAGAGTTTCACTATCGTTGATAAGTACTAAGATCTTACAGTACCGCTGATAGGAACTCTCGCTTTTTAGATTAAACATTCAGCGAACACTGTTCACCATAATGCTCTGAGTCTGTTCAGTCCTTATGGTGATCGCTGATAAGTTAGTTGTTTACTTATGATCCCTGAAGACAAGTTTCACGTCAACATAGGTTCTACGCTGAAGTCGAAGATCAAGCTCAAGAACCAGCGACAAGTCTCCTAATGAACTGATGCGGATCAGCGAAGACTCAAATTTGTCCGCTCAACGTGAAGTATCAAGTACAAGACTTCAGCTATCGTTGAACTTTATCATTCGCTGATATAGAATGATAAACCGCTGAATCAACGAAAAGCTGATCATGAAGTCCTCCGTACAAAGTACTTTTGTCTTAACCACCCTTGCACGTCTCCGTACGATATGTCAAAAAAAGAACCTCCTTATTGTCTGAAATCGTACAACCACTCTGATACTACACTGTTAAAACATGCGGCTACTAAGGTTGTCAACAAAGGTCAATGACATGCAACCAATCAACTGTTGCCACGTGTAAAGTGTAAACTGCCATGCATTAAATGCTTGCTGTATATAAGAAGAAGAACTCACTTCATTTTAAAGTAACTTGCTAACTCTGGACAAGTTCATCCTTCTTATCTTGAGATAGGTTATTATTAGTAATTTCCTTTTCTTTCTTAGTGCAAGAAACTTAGTGTTCCAACTTGTTTAGATTTAGGTTTATCCTTAATCTTGTTTCCGCAACAAGCTGTAAATTGTTAATGATTTATCAATAAACAATTTAGAAAAGTAAAATCTTAGTGTTTGTATTCAACCCCCCCCCCCCCCCCCCCCCCCCTCTACAAACTTGTATAGCCCTTCGGGACCAACACTGCCTCAGGGAATTTCTTCAATTGTGGATCCTTTACTGAACATTGGGCTAGTTCAAGAGCATAGTTTTTGTCACTAAGCCCAGCCTTCTATTTCTCAGCGAGGATTTCTTCAGCTTTCAAGGCTTCAGCAATTTCCCTTGAGGTTAAGCGTCGTAGATGAGGAGGAACCAGATGCTGATTATCTAGATTTTGGATTATCGTTGCTCTCTTTCGTTGTTCATCTTCACTTTGCCTTTGAGTAGGCAAGGAAGGTCTTTTTGGATATGAGAGCAGTTCTTCTTCTTCAGCTTAAGCTTCAGTCTCTTCCAGAGCAGAGACTGGGATTATTTGTTCTTCAACGTTGAACGCTAGGATTATTTGTTGTTGTAGAGCAGCTTCATCGGTAGCCTCAAGCAGGGGAGAGAACTAGCTAAAACAAAATGATCAATGGAGTTAGATCATTTGAGGAAAAAAGATAGAGAAAGGAGAGATAAGTGTTTAGAGGTTTGAGAAGGAGAAGGGTTGAGATTGAGAAGGGGTAGAGGAGGGATGCAGTATAGTGAAAAAGGATGTAGTGTACCTGACAAGTTGGTTTCTTCATTAGAATTGCCAAGTTGCCATCAGTGGCAAGTCCCTTCTGTTTTTCTTTTGAAGCTTTCTTTGAAGGAGACTTAGCCTTGGTCCCCTCCCCTGGTTCATTTATAGAGACCCTTTTAAGAATAGGAGCTCGGATTGTTGCAGGATGAAAGAAGAACCCGCCGTCGTTATCATCGTCATCATTATCATCTTTTAGAGATGATGATGGTTCATCGTCGTTCATCTCGACATCTTCTTCTTCTTCCTCTTCCTCATCATCAGAGAGTACTTGAACATTGCCTTGCTCCCCCTCATATGTAGAGGGACTTTCAGCGGTTCCCTCAGGATGATCAGATTCCTGAGGGTCTTCATTCTTTTCGGTTCCCTCAGGATGATTAGATTCCTGAGGGTCTTCATTCTTTTCCTCCCCCTCAACATTCTGGGGAAGGCCTTTGTTTGTCTTCTCCCCTTTTTCCGCTGAATGGGTGGGGGAGGCAATGGTAGTAGCGGCATCATCGGTTTTAGGGACCCTGACTTCTTAGCCAGGGTTTCCTAGTTGTTGTTCCACCACTGCCATTCTATCTTCAAGGCCATAAATGGCAGGTTTACTTTCGAGAATGAATTCCACTGCCATCTCCATCTTATCCCGGTCATCCTAGGAGAAGTAGGATGGAGGGACAGTGACCTGTTTGGTAAGGCTGCTCACCTCACCTTGTAGACTTGAGAAGTTGGTCTTCAAAGAGCTCACCTCACTGCGGAGGCTTGAGAAGTCGTTGGAGAGATCAGTGACGGCGGTGTTGAGTTTGGAGATGGTGGATATGTTGTTGATGAGGGAGGTTTTCACAGTTGTCATTCCCCCATCAATTTTGGAGACGTCGCTATTGGAAGCCTTGTCAGCGACAGCAGTGGAGATGTTTTTCAAAGTTACTCCAGCGTCTGTAACCGCTGAAATATTGTTGGAGATGGTGGTGGAGAGATTTTTTACTTTATCAGCTATGTCCTTTAGGGAATCACTGATAGTGCCCAAATTTGGACATGTAGGAGGGTTGGAGAAAATGTTGAAGTTCCGTGTCCCTAAGTAGTGTTCCATGTCGTCTTCAAGAGTACCAACAGGGATAGACGACCCTACAGGTCCAGTGACGTTCTACTACATTATGTTTTGAAGGAGACCAGCGCTGGTGTCCATCAAAGGGAACGATTGCATAGTCGGGACGATTGTATAGACAAAAGAAGTGGAAGGAGAAGCGAAACTTGATAAAGGTGGTGTTGTTACAGCTTCAGCGTTGGATCCGCTGAGAAAATCCTCTGCAGCACTTTGAGGTGCTGAGATTCTGGGGTTCTCGTCCATGAAAGTTTTAGAGAACTGAGTCTCTGAAATGGTTATTGAAGGGGTGGCTTCAGCAGTTGTGGTGGAGTGGACCACAGAATCTTCCATCGTTCCCTGTGAAGAAGCGAATGTGGGGTCTTCAGCTTGAGAAGGCTTGGGGATGTCCAGTGAGGACTTCTTGGTCTTACGGCTGCCAAGTTGGGATGAAGAATGTTTCCCCTTTTTAAGCGAGGAAGTTGTAGTGGTCGGGGTATCAGCGGTTGGGATTACCGCTTCTGTAGTAGTAGCCACGGAAGTAGAAGAAGGAGTGCGGAGAAGAGAGAAGGGTAGAAAGACTTACCTCGTTTTTCACCGGTTTGAAGTCGAGGACTTTTGGACCGACTTGGGAGAGATTAAGGTCTCCTTGCGTAGGGTAGAGGACCTTGAGGCCATGCTGGAGGATAGCACTGATAAACCTCGGGTAGGGAACAGTGTTGGGGCGGTCAGGCGTCTCAACTCTGTCCATCATGTCTTCGAAAATGACTCGGGTATAATCGACATGCAGGCCTTTGAGAAGAGCATATGCCATGGCACACTGAGTCTTTGAAGCTTGGTCAGTGGAGCCAGTTTTCGCGGTCATGCAGCTGATCATATGAGCAAAAATGAAGTTGATCTTTGAAGGCATTATATTCTTCAGGACCGTAGTGATCTTCTTCTCAGGTTCACCGTCTCGGCCGGTGTTCCATAGGTATTTCATCTTGTCAAGGAAATAGATGATTTCCTCCTTTCCTTCAGTGGAATTTGGGTCATGGAATGAAACGAAGGGATTTTGTTTGTTGCCAGCGGGAAGGTTCAGGGTTACACGGATTGCAGCGGGTGAAATGGTTCCATGACCCAGCTCGGTCTGAAAACCGATGACTGAGAATTCCTTTTTGGTTTTGGCAGAGATAGCAGTGGTACGGTGAGTAGTGTACCAGAACTGCAGGAGAAGTCGCTTGTGCACTAGGGGTGTGATAGTCATCGTTGTGGCAAGAGGGCAAGTCTTGATTTGATGAAGGTTTCTTCTTTGGAAATTCGAGAAGAGTGTAATGGTTATTGCTGACAAACGTGATTTGATGAAGGTCATGCTTCATGTTTTTAGCTCTTGTCATGGTGGAAGTAGCAGTAGCATCAGTGGTAGCATCCATTTCTGTTTGAGAAGAAGATTATAGAAAAAAAAAGATGAAACAAATTCTTAGAATGGAAATGGGTTTCCAAAATAAGGGTTTTGAGGGTTTTTACAATTTCCTATTGAGGAAAGAAAATGTAAAAATTGGGTTTCTAGTTTTAAAATGAGTTCAAAACTTGTGAAATTCTTGTTTTCCAGTTTCCTTTTAAGGAAAGGATTCTGGAAAAACGTATGAAGTTTAAGTTTATGATTTTTAGTCCAAACTTAAGAGAAAAACTTATTTTTAAGTATTGTTTCTATGATCATGAAGAAGATGATCATAGGTCTAAAAACACGTTTGATTGATCTTTTAAGAACAAGAAGAAGATCAAAACAAGATAGAAGAAGATGTTTGGGATGAAATATTAAGATGTTGTTGATTGTTTGAAGAATCAAACACAAAATTTCACACAATAATCTGAGAAAACAAGAATGCAAGGAGTTCTTTCTACTTGAGAGTTCGATAGCGTAAAAGGAAAAAATATAAACAAGGATCGTTTATATAGTGAGAGTAGATAGAGAAAGTGATGAGCGGGAAAAAGTTGCTCATCATGACACGGACACGTCCCACGAAGCGTATTGGTCAAGAATTTCAACAGACGCACGTGTCAGAGAAAAAAGGCGTGCCATAGGTTATCCGTTTTGATGACGTCACAACTGTCCTTTCACATTTCTAAGTTATCTCTAAAGGTTTTGAAAGTATCAGGGATAATTTAAAAGAAATCACTGATGAAAAATATCAGTGAGCATAGTTATCTCAAAAAGAATCACTGAAGGAAGAGATGTTCAGCGATACAAATTATTTTGAAATTCTACATGTTGAAGTAAACTTCAACGATTGGAGAGAGAGAACATACCTTGTTATCTGCGAATCATTTTTGTTCAGAGATTAGATGAGGAATGAGTGGATAAATTTTTCTTTATCACTGATCCAATGCCTTACCGCTGATGATTTAATCTTCAAGGTTCTGCATTCCAAGCTCGCTGATGAGAAAGTTGAATCTTGTCTCATCAAGAAGTTTGGTAAAAAGATCAGCTAACTGAAAGTCAGTTGGGATAAAGTGAAGTTCTATGTCACCATTTATCACATGATCTCTGATAAAGTGATACCTGATCTCGATGTTTTTGGTCTTTGAGTGTAGCACTGGATTATTTGCTATAGCGATGGCACTAGTGCTATCGCGATAGATTGGAATTTTGGAGAGCTGAAGATCATAGTCCAATAGTTGATTTCTCATCTATAAGACCTGAGCACAACAGCTTCCAGCAGCCTCCTGTGGTTCTTTTCCTGTCCAGCTTGCAACCTGCAAAGTCACTATCTGAATAGGCAGTTAGATCAAACCCTGAGTCTTTGGGATACCAAAGACCTAGGTTGGGAGTACCCTTCAGATATCTGAAAATTCGCTTTACAGCGATCAGATGAGATTCATTGGGTTCAGATTGATATCGTGCACGCAAACAAGTAGCATACATAATATTAGGACGGCTAGCTGTGAGATAAAGAAAAGAGCTGATCATCCCACGGTACGCAGTGACATTAACAGTTTTCCCTGATGGGTCTTTGTTAAGTGTCAGCGGCGATGCCATAGGGGTTTTCATAGCTGAGCTTTAAGTCAGATCAAATTTCTTCACCATATCATTGACATACTTACCTTGGTGGATAAACGTACCCTTATCATTTTGCTTGATTTGGAGTCCAAGGAAGTAGTTCAGCTCACCTATCATACTCATTTTATATTCAGATTTCATTCTTTCAGCGAAACGAGTACATAGAGATGGGTTAGTAGAACCAAATATAATGTCATCAACATATATTTGAACAAGAATAATATGACCTTTTACTTTCTCGAAAAATAGAGTGTTATCAATTTTTCCACGCTCAAATTTTTCGATAAGAAGAAAAGAGGATAGAGTGTCATACCATGCACGTGGAGCTTGTTTCAGTCCATAGAGTGCCTTATCCAGTTTATAAACATAACCTGGATGCTTAGGATCAGTGAATCCTAGAGGTTGTTCAACGTAGACTCCTTCATTCAGCCTTCCATTTAGGAACGTTGATTTCACATCCATTTGATATACTTTGAAGTCTCGATGAACATCGTAAGCTAGAAATAGATGAATAGCTTCGAGTCTTGCCACTGGGGCAAAAGTTTCGTCATAATCTATACCTTCCTCTTGTCTGTATCCCTGAGCAACTAAACGAGCTTTGTTGCGGGTTACAGTTCCATTTTAATCTAACTTATTTCGATAGACCCACTTAGTGCCTATCACTGATTTGTCAAATGGTCTTGGAACGAGATTCCAAACCTTGTTTCTTTCGAACTCAGTCATCTCTTCTTGCATAGCGCTGACCCAGTTTGGATCTCTGAGGGCATCATTAACTTTCTTTGGTTTAGTTAGGGAATTAAAGTTTACATAAAGACACATGTTACCTGCACTGCGTCGATTCTGAACACCTGCGTTTGGATCACCAAGAATTTGATCAATAGGGTGATTTATGGTCCATTGCTGAGCAGGAGCATGAGCCGCTGACTCAGAATGAAAACTCTAGAATCACTGAAGAGGAAGCTTCAGCGACGTCAGGTAGTAGAGGCACGATAGGCAGAACAGATGAGATTTCATTCACTGACTGCTGAGAGGTTGATGGAATATCAGATGATGGTTCAAAAACAGGCATAGTGTTGACTGGAACAACTGAAACCCAAGATGATTCAGCTTCACTTGTCTGCACGATGGGATTGATGATAGAATCATCATCAACGGTTGGTGTGTTGACCTGAGGGTAAGTGTTAGGAGCAGTTTCTGAATCTCCAAAATGAGAGAACATCCACTTATTGAGTTATTCGTTATCAGCAGATGGTCTTGAGTTCGCTGAACGGGATTCATCAAAAGTGACATGAATATTTTCTTCTATAGTTTGTCTTCTCTTGTAAGACTCTGAAAGCTTTGGATATGGAAATATTACGTTGTCGGCTTTGGGATCGAATTTTCCAAGAGCATCTCTGTTGTTAAAGATAAAGCACTGACAACCAAAGATGTGAAGAAAACTGATAGATGGTTTTCTTCCATGGAAAAGTTCATAGGCAGTCTTGTTGAATCTTTTGACGATCAGCGATCTATTCTGCATAAAGCAAACAATGTTGACAGCTTCTGCCCAGAATTGTGTAGGTAGATGAGAATCACTGAGCATTGAACGAGCAGCTTTGATGATCGTACGATTTCTTCTTTCAGCGACTCCATTTTGTTGTGGTGTTCTCACTGAAGAAAAGTTGTGAGAAATACCCTTGCATTTAAAGAAGTTATCAAGGGAACTGTTTTTGAATTCAGTTCCATGATCACTCCTTATTGAGCGAACAGTGAGATTATCATGACTTCCATTTTCCTGACAAAGGACATCAGTTCTTCTGAGGTGTCGCTCTTAGCATAGAGAAACATTACCCAGGTGTAGCGAGAGAATTCGTCTACAATAACCAGCGTATATTTCTTTCCAGCAATGGATTGAACGTTGACAGGGCCAAACAGATCCATGTGGAGAAGTT
The DNA here is from genome assembly GCA_033807775.1 of Saussurea involucrata. Taxonomy (NCBI): domain Eukaryota; kingdom Viridiplantae; phylum Streptophyta; class Magnoliopsida; order Asterales; family Asteraceae; genus Saussurea; species Saussurea involucrata. The sequence goes on from CM066315.1 coordinate 101,018,714, forward strand.
GAAGAGGAGATGACACTGAGGAAACTTGCTTTGACTTGAAGCTAGCTTTGGTTTGTTTTCCTTTTTCACACGCTGAACAAAGAGATTCCTTAGCGTATGAGTGTTGAGAAAGACCGATGACTAACTCTTTTGAAGAAAAAGTATTCAGTGTCTTGAAGTTGAGATGAGAGAGCCTTTTATGCCATAGCTAGTTGACATCAGGAGAGGCTTTGGAGAACAAACAAGCATTCTCAGTGGTTGTTAAGTCCATGTTTATTACATAAACATTTTCCAAACGATATCCACTGAGAGCAACTTTCTCCTTCTTGTCAGTGACGAAACATGCTTCCTTAGTGAAGCAAACTTTAAAGTCCTTGTCACATAGCTGACTGATGCAACTCTTTTAAAGGTTGTTGTACCATTAGAGAGTACACCAAACCCTCGGGTATAGCCTTTTCCATTTCCACCAAGGGTCACAGAGGGACCTTTCTCTTCCTTGTATTCAGTGAGCAGGTTTTTCTTTCCACTCATATGTCGAGAGCATCCACTATCAAGATACCAGATACCCTTTGAGACCTGCAAACAAAGGAAGATTAGTTTTGAATAGGTACCCACTTAACTATGGGACCACATTTGTCAGTGGTGGAAGAGGAAGTGGAAGGTTCAGCAATCTTCACAGCATTTGAAGATTCAGCTTCACTGACATTGTTCACTTTGGTTAATTTCTTAACCTTAGTGGTTGTTTTCACCTTAACCTGATTTGCACCAGGATTGATCTTCTTTGCCTTGGGGGCATTGATCTTCACCTTAGCTAATGTCTCAGCTTTGGTGGATGTAGGGAATTTGCTAGCAATATGATCGGTAAGTCCACAGTGATAACATTTCCTATAGCTAAAAGTAGCTTTAGGACCATTTGCATGCTTAGTAGAGATTTTTAAATAAGCAGGGCCAACACCAAGAATACCTTTGGCATTTGAAATTGGAGGATCTATCAGTTATTCGGATTTCTTACCAGTAACATCCACTCTTATTTTAGGAGTAGATCGCTGAATGAATTCAGAGATCTTGGTCCTGGAGGTAGAGGGATGATTCGCTGAAGGTTTTGAAACTTTCAGCTTAGGTACATTGGTACCCTTTTGAGGTTTTTGAACAACTTTTTCTTTACCTTTAGGAATCAATGTAGGTTTGTCCTCAGGAATGGGAGTTTTAGAAGAAGATGAGCACTAAGGTAATGAGGTGTCAGGGACAGAAGACACGAACATTCCAAACTTAAGCATGGAACGATCAGTGGTTGGTTCCTCAGCGTCAGCTTTGTAACCAAGACCACTCCTATCTTTAGCAGCGATCTGAGCACCTATTATTTTAGTGATCTTTGTTGAGGACTTATACCATCCTTCAACAGTAGCCTTTTCAGCTTTCAGTTCAGCGATAGCTTTTTCTCGCTCGATACTGATGACTTGATTTACGTAGATCTGATCTTTCAAATTATTTTCAACGTTTGAAAGCTCTTGAATTTTCAAGTGACAATTTTTAAGCTGTTCAGTTAAATCTAAATTCATTTGTTCAGCTTTGGTTCTGCCATTCATGGCATCGTATAAATCGGCAGTCAATATATCGATAACTCGAAGTCTATCAGCTTCAGTGATAGCTGAAGTAGAAGTAGAAGAGATTGATACCTGAGAGGTAGAAGTAGAGGGAATTTTAGCTTCTTCTTACTCTTCTTTTATTTCGTCCATGAGGCAGAGATTAGCCTCATCTTCTTCATCTGAATCTGATTCTTCATCAGACTCAGCCCAGTCATGATCTTCAGCGATCAGACCTTTTCCTTTCTTTTTGTATGCTTTCAGCTTAGCATACTGTTCTTTCAGCTTTTGGTATTTGTCATCCCTATCCCTTGGGTTAGAGGATTTCTTGAAGGAGGGAGATGAAGGTTTGAAGACTTTCTTTGACCTGCATTCACTTGCAAAGTGTCCTACTTTTTCACAGTTAAAGCAGGTAGCAGTAGCCTTATCAACAGGAGTAGATTTAGGCTTGTCAGTGATAGTGAGAGGTTTATTTCTTCTGAAGTTACTCTTTCTAGCAAACCTTCTGAAAGAATTTGTCAAGAGTGCTAGTGACTCATCAAGTTCTGAAGGATCAGCGTCTGACGAATCATTAGAGTTAGATTCAATTTCAGTGATCGTGACAGTTGATTGCTGAGCCGATACTGACTCTGAAGAGAGTAAAGCAACAAGTGTGCTTTTGGAATATTTGACAAGATTCTTCTTAAGTTGACACGACTTCTCATGATTGAGCATAGTGACAAATAAGGTAGAGAGGGTAATAAATTTCAGATCCTTAGATAGTTTAAGACACATGGTATAATTGTCCCAACTTTCAGGAAGATATTCCAAGAATTTTGTCAGGGTTTCGGAGTTAGAGTAGGTCTTACCAACTGTTTTTAAATCAATAATTAAATAGTTAAAACGTTGGTGAACTTCATAAAGAGTTTCAGTCTTACCACAGATGAAACTTTCGTATTGCCTTACCAGGTTTATTCTTCTAGAGTCCTGGACTTCAGCAGTACCTTCATATTGAACACATATAGTGTCTCACATGGCTTTTGAACTTTTCATGTTCATGATGGAATGGTAGACTTCATCAGGAAGAGCCATAGAGATGATAGATCTGGCCTTAGTGTCGATGGCCACTTTCTTTTTGTCCTCATCAGTACACTGAGAGACTTCTCTAAGGATTAGTCTTTCAGGAATGGCAGGAGTATTTGATGTGGCTGAAACAGAAGCCTGGATCATATGTGGAACATAGGGTCCATTTTCTATGTAATAAGGTGTAGTAGGATCTACACCTTCCAAGAAGAGTATCATTCGATTTTTCTAAAGATTGAAGTTGTCTTTGCTAAATCGAGGTGGTTTCGCAAGAGAGCCATTATCTATGTAGTTAGTGTTTGTAGAGTTTGCCATATTGAAGAAATAGCAAGGAAGAGAGTATAATCAAGATCTTGTTTATGAGATTAAACAATATTCTCTGATACCACTTGTTGGTTCCAAAGGGTTATACAAGTTTGTAGAATAGGGGGGTTGAATACAAACACATATTTTTATCTTTCTAAGTTGTTTATTGATATATAGCAAACCATTTACAGCTTGTTGCGGAATAAGATCAAGTTAAAAACCTAATCTAAATAAACTATGAGAACACACAGATTTCTTAACACTAAGATAGTCCAGCGATGAAGAAAGCCAAGCACTTCAAAATGAAGTAGGGTTTCCTTTATATATTACATGCATTTAATGCAAGTCAGTATACCTTTACACGTGGCAGCCTCTGGTTGGTTGCATGATTTGATTTTGGCAAACATCCTAGTGGCTGCATGATGAACAGTGTAGTTGCAGAGTTGGTTGTACGATTCTGGACAAAAGGGATGTCCATTCTGACAAAATCGTACGGAGGCGTGCAAGGAGATAAGACAAAGGTTGCTTGTAGAATAGGTTTCATGATCAGTGCTCGCTGAATGAATCTTTATCAGTGAATGATAAAGTTCAGCATTCGCTGAAGTCTTCTACTTGAAACTTCGCGTAGAATGGACAAGTCTTGTCTTTGTTGATGTCCGCATCAGGACACTAGTAGACTTAGTCACTTGTTCTTCAGCTTGGTCTTTGATTTCAGCTTCGAATTTGGTTGACGCGAATCTTGTCTTCAGGGATCATAAGCAAACAATTACATGATAAACATTAAGCGATCATCAGTGAGGCTGAACAGGCTCAGGACTCACTGATGTACAGTGTTCGCTGAAGTATAAATTGAAGCTTGTTTTCCATCAGCGATACTAAATAGACTTAGTATATTTTCTTTGATGGCAAAACATTAATACATACTGTTTACTTATAATTTTCACTAAGTGTTTCTCAGGGTCATTATCAAATCACAGAGGGTTTGGATCAACAGTGAATCAAATGAAAAATTTAGGGAGAGATTGACAAGGACTTGGAAAAACGAAGGTAGAGGTGAAGAAATGGGAACTTAAAAGTGAAGCATCACAATTGGGGGATGATGAGAGAGAGAAGTGGATTGAGGCAAGAAAGAGATAGCTCCTTTTGGAGGAAAAACGTTTGGCCATGGCCAAACAAAAAGCAAAAATAAAGTGGATAAAAGATGGAGATGAAAACTCCAAATTTTTCCACATGGCCACCAAGAGTAGAGAGAGAAAAAATTCCATCCGGGGCCTTACCATTGACTCGGTGTGGACGGAGGATCCGGGACTTTTAAAGAATTATGTGTGTGATTTTTTCACGAAGAAATACGCGAAACAAAGGGAGCGATTGCCGAATTTGAAAATGGCTCGGATGAATAAGCTTACGGGTGAGGAGGAGATGGAACTAGAAAGAAGTGTGTCGGAGGAGGAATTGTGGGCCGCGGTGAAAGATTGTGGGAACAATAAATCGTCGGGCCCGGATGGGTTCACGATTGGGTTTATTATAAAGTTTTAGGGGATAATTAAGAAGGATTTATTGCGATGCTTGATTGGTTTAGGGAAAAGGAAGACCTAAGTGATGGGTGCAACTCATCGTTCTTAACTTTAATTCCAAAAAACACCAACCCAATTGGCCTAAATGACTTTAGATCCATAAGTCTCATTGGAATCCTTTACAAAGTGGTGTCGAAGGTTTTGGCGGAAAGATTGAAGTAGGTGATGGGTAAGCTTATAAGTAAAGAACAAAGCGCCTTCATCAAAGGAAGATCCATACTTGATGGAATCCTTATTGCAAACGAGACGGTGGACTATATGAAACGGACAAAGAGGAAGGGATTAATTTTCAAAGTAGATTTTGAAATGGCATATGATACGGTGGAATGGTCGTTTCTTTTGGATGGGTTGGAAAGTATAGGTTTTGGAATGAAGTGGAGAAAATGGATAGAATTGTGCTTAAAATCCTCAAGGATCTCCGTTCTAATAAATGGTTCTCCAACAAATGAATTCCCGATGGAAAGAGGATTAAGGCAAGGGGACCCCCTAGCCCCATTTCTCTTCTTGGTGGTTGCCGAAAGTTTGCATTCCATGATGAAGGATGCCGTAGAAAAAGGCTTGTTCAAAAGTTTTAATGTGAGTAAGGATGCAATAAAGATTTCTCATCTTCAATATGCGGATGACGTGGTATTTTTTGGGGAATGGGAACTTACAAATATAAAGAATCTTATGAAGGTGTTGAAGTGCTTCTATGTGGTATCGGGCTTAAAGATGAATATGAGCAAAAGTAAAATTTTCGGGGTAGGCGTATCGGACGGATAAGTACAAGCATGGGCAACAAACTTGGGATATGGTAGCGTTAATTTGCCATTTACTTACCTTAGTATTCCGGTAGGTTCGTCCATGACAAGAACTTCTCATTGGAAACCGGTGATTGATAAAATGAAGAAGAAGCTCTCGAGTTGGAAAGCAAAAACGATCTCTTTTGGAGGACGATGGCCATTGGTAAGATCGGTTCTTGGTAGTCTTTCATTATACCATTTTTCTTTGTTTCGTACCCCGTTGAGTGTATTGAAATAGTTGGAACGTGTGAGAAATCACTTCTTTGGGGGGGGGACTGGGGAGGAAGAGTATGTGAGAAAAGCGCGTTTGTGGGTCAAATGGGAAAAGGTGTTGGGGTCCTTTGGGAGGGGTGGGTTAAATGTGGGAGGGCTTAAAGAACTTAATTGGGGGTTGGTTGGGAAGTGGTGGTGGAGATTCCATAATGAGAATGAAGCGTTGTGGGTTAAGGTTATAAAGAGTGTGTATGGGTGGGATGGTGGGTTAACAGAGGGTGCCCCTAAGGGGAGGTGGAATTCGGTTTGGACACAAATAATAAAGGTGGGGAAGGACATTGATAAAGTGGGTAATAGGTACTCGGAATCCTTTGGTAAACAAATTGGTGATGGGCGGGTACCAAATTTAGGGAGGATAGATGGGTGGCTAACGGGAGTCTTAAGGAGAGATTTAATAGACTTTATCAACTTGAGACGAGGAAAGAGGTAGCGGTTGCGGAAAGAGGAGAGTTCCAAAGGGATGAATGGGGTTGGAGATGGGGTTGGAGGTGGGAACCAAGGGGAAGAGAGCTAGGGGAGTTGGAGGAATTAGAGGAAGTAGTTGCGGAGCATAGGCCACGAGGAGGAGGTGCAGACCGAGCATCATGGAAACTGGATCCTCAAGGTGGGTTTGCGGTCAAGACTTTACTGGAACTGTTAGAGGACAAGCGGGCTGCGGAGGAAAGGAATGTGGTAGCCACATCTTGGTTAAAATTTGTCCCCAAAAAGGTATGCATATTTCTTTAGAGGGCGAAGCTAGGAAGGCTACCCGCTCTGGCGGTATTGGGCAAGATGGGTGTTAGGTATCATGTTAGTTGAATCGAAGTGTAGGGACTAGTTTTGCCATTTCTTGTAAATATCCCTTTTGGGATATAAATTGTTTGCTTAGCCTTAGATTAAGGTTAATGACCTAATCAGTATTCTCTAATTACCTAGTGTACGGCTACTTCCTATTATCGATTTCTGTTCATCAATACAAGTGAGATTTATGACATTCATGCTATGTTGTGTTGATTCTACGTTTTGCACTTGTTAATCTGGAATCCACAATTGGTATCAGAGCAGAAAGACGATTGATTCAAAGGTAAATTCTCTCAATTCAGGTCATTCAACTTTGTCGACTATTTCTTTTTCAAAGGCTATTCTTTTGTTTTGATTCATGTGTTAAAACTTGAAATTAATGCTTAAGAAAGTCTCTTTATTGCGTTTCTAGAGTCATATCAAAGTTTCTTCGTGTTTAATCAAGTCTGTGTTGGTTAATTTTTGAGATTTCTACTTTCTGGGTTGTTACACTCTGTTTTCTTGAAAAATCTCAATTTTTGCTTAAAAGTGGTTCAATAATCGATTTGGTTAGTTGTTTGTGCCATCTCTATTTGTTAGTTTTGGTACTAAAGTGTTTGCAGAAGTTATTAGAAGCTTTCCAAGTCAAAAAGGGAGCGATTTTGATCTCCAGGTACGTTTTTCTTTCGACCAGTCTTTGAATACGGGACTCAATTTTCTTGAGTTCCGGTTCCTTTCCCGTATCGGATCCTAAAATCACCGGATCTCAATCCGGTTCTGGTTAATACCAGATCCCATAATACCGGATCTCAATTTCGGTTCCAGAGGACACCGGATTTTACCCGGTTCCGAATCTCACCGGGATTCAAACCCGGTTCTGGATTTGCTTCAGTTCCATAACATATTGGTTCCGGTACACAACCCGGATCCGGTCCCGATCATTGGTTCCGACTTTTGACTCCAGATTTCGTACAATCCGGAACCCTTTGATTCCAGTTCTCGATTTTCCCACTCTGGATTTCCACTCTGAATCTCTAGTCCGGAACTCATTTCTGCAAACTCAAGTAAGTTCTTCTTTGCATCTGTTTGAATTTGTTTTCTTTCTTTCTGTGTTTGTTTTCCTATTCATTCTTAGGATTGCGTTAGTTCTCATTCCCTTAAGATTTTACGTTAGAGTTTACGTTAGATTGTGCGTTAGACCACTCCTTTACCTCTGAATCACCCTATTCGTCTTATGATCACACACAAGTGCCCGACAATGAACACTCAAGACGCGTTAGCCATAGGATCTGAACTCAAACCTCTGATACTATACCGAGGGGAGTACAATGTTTGGAAAGACCACTTCGTGTGCTTCATAGAGACCAAGCCTCTGTACGACGAGATTCTCCGATCACTGACCTTCAGACCAGTTGATCATCCAATGATGGATGTCCCAGCGCAAGAAGGTGGAGCTCCAGCCCGTCGTGTGGTCAAACCGTATGACAAGCTGACCGTCGAAGAGAAGCGGAAAGTAGATGGTGACAGACTAGCGAAGACTTACCTCATCTACAGTCTTCCAAACAACATACAACATCTACTGTAGCATCGACGGTCATAAAGACACGGCAAAAGGAATATGGGACCAGCTGGCGAAGATTACGCAAGGAAGTCGCGAGGGAAATCAGCTAAAGATCACTAACTGTCTCAATCGTTATGAAGCATTCAAGGCCAAACGAGGGTAATCACTGACTGTGACTTACGAACATCGAGTGTAACATCAAGTTATTAACTACCTTCAATCTGAATGGATGGGATTTGTCCTCCATGTTCGTCACAACCGTTCCTTAGAAAATGTTCCACTGCACGAACTCTATGAGATGTTGCTACAAGACGAAGATGATGTTCGTGATCTGATGGGAGATCAGAAGTCTGGTGAAAGGACAAAAGAAGACCTTCTTGCTCTCATGTCTCACAAAAAGGACAAACAAGTCCAACGAAGTTCGTATAGAGAGGAAGCACATAGTGAGTTTGAGCATGAGGACGAGGAACCTGAAAGTGATTCTGATCCAGAGCTTGATGGCATCAAGAAAGCCGTTGCCTTACTATCCAGGGAGTATGCTAGGAAGAAGTTTTTCAAGAAACCATCCAACAACAACCAGCGTTACTCCACCAATACAAAGCGTCGAGATTACAGAGATAAGTATGAAGGGAAGCGCAAGTCTGATGAAGGAAGGAAGAAGAACGATGAAGGAAAGAAATCCGAAGGAAAGTCTGACGACCGAGCTGATGATGAACCAGTGAAGTGTTACAACTGCGGAAAGCGAGGTCACTTTGCCAAAGACAGTCGGAAACCTGTAGTACGTAATGCTGAGTACTACAAGCACAAAATGTTGTTGTCAAGGCAGAAATAAGCAGGTAAAGCGCTACTGGCAGAAGACTGATAAACCCAGAATTTAGCAATGTAATATTGAGAGAGAATCTAGAGAGCAAAAGTCATCCATATATTGATCAATGAGTACAAATGACACAATGCTACAAGTGTTATGGAAATAACAAAGGAGTCTTCTTTATATAGTAGGGCCATGACATGTCCATGCCTCTACTAAGAAGAACAGTACAAGATATTAATATTGTCTTGATAGCTACAATAATGCTCTAACAATCTCCCCCTTAGCTATCAAGGCAGAAAGGGTCTTCTTCTTCTTCGAAACCCAAGATGCGTTTCAATTCTTCGCATAGCCATCCTGAAATTCAATCTTTCATCTATCTATTCAATAGCTCTTGACAGAACTCTTCTAGGTCTTGAAGACATCCAAGTAACTTTTCGTTCAGCATCATGTCTTTTGAGCTTTTCTATCAACTGAAGTTTTACAATCTTGAGCGTACCGTCATAATACTTTTCCAACTCATTAAACTGAATGAATATCTTATTTGCACCACTTCTGAACACAACACCAAACTTTGGTTCTCCAATCACAGCAAATAGTGCCATCTTCATTATTCCAGGCAAATCTTGATTAGGCCTTACCAAATTAACTCTTGGTTGATAACTTTCAACGGCCATTTGTAAATCATGACACTGTGTGAACAAGACGTGTCTTCTCAAAAACCTTTTGATGGCATTCAATGCAAGAGTCACGTTTTCTCTTCTGATCTGAAGATCTCTGAAATGATGATACATGAACTCAAAATCTTCCATCGTTAGGTGACAAAAATTAGCTTCAGAGAATCTGTAATCTCTACAATCCTGCCTCTGAACAACAAACTCTGGATACCACATTTTGTAGTATAATCTAGCAGTTACCTCCTTTATAGTCACAATTAACTTCTTGCTCCTCATATCTCTTTTCTTTTGGCACTTGTCTCTCAGAAAGTACATATACTCGAACTTGTATTCGGCTGTCTGATCAGTAATTCCCAACACGGCGTAGGGATTCAAACTTCTGATTCTGTGCACAAACAGTCTTCTTTCAGACTCTTCCAAGAAAAGTGTTCTCAAATACAAAGTTCTTTGACGTTGTTCAAGTTCAGACAACTTTCTGCTACGAGAGGATGATGGACCAGGTTGATCAGCTAGATTGGAAGGACCAGCTTCGTCATGAGTAGGAATGACAGGTGGTACTAAAGGTGTAGTGGATGGAGGTTCAGTTTCTTCAGGTTTTGGTTCTTTTAAGAATGGATCATGAAAAGATTGTGATTCAGGTTGAATGGGAATGAATTCAGAAGTTGGAATTGGTTTAGATACTGGTGTAGTGGTTTGAGATGAACTGGGTTGGTTTAGGTTAAAAGATAAAGGTATAACATCAGATTGAACGGGTATTGAGGTACTTGGGATGTGTTCGGGTGAATGTATAGGACTTACTGTTATTTCCTCAGGAGTTTGTGGCCCATAAATTTCAGTTAAAATGTCTACCACATCTTTTGTGAAACCAACACCTTGATCCTCTGGTTCATAAGTAAGCAATAAGAACGGTTCTGCTTCCTCCTTTACTTTCCAATACTGATCATATTCTCTTGCCAGATCATCACCTTCATCACCAGAACTGATTTCAATTAATTCAACAGATTCCACAAACCTGTCTACCACTTCCCTTATCTCCTCCTCATTTACCTCAGGCTTTTCAACCGTCGGTTCTACACTCGGATCAACATATAATACGATATGTTTTCCGCTTTCATCACCCATAGCTCCAGATTCAAACATATCAGAAATCTCAGCAACAGTCGGATTCTTCTTTTGGCCTTGTGAACTTTCAGACTCAGCCCTTCTTTTCTTACTCATCTCCCCCTCATGATCATGATCATCGGGATCCTGATCATGCTTTCGTTTCAAACCCTGGGCTTGAGTCTTACAACTCTGATTCAGTAATGCTTTCAACTCATCTATGGACTGCTTCATATCATTCAAAGATTGTACAACTGTTGACTTGAAAGAAGTAAACTCCATGGATAAGGTCTGGAACTCCATGGATGTAACTGTAGATGTAGGTGGAGGTGGTGGTGGAGGTGGTGTAGATTGGAAGTTCTGTAGTAGCGATAATAGAGTTTTACTTTATTGATCTTCAGGGCTAATGGACATCAGCTTAGCATAAAACAGATCTCTTAACTCATCAATACTTTGATCAACTGAAGGTTGTTGAACTGAAGGAGGCTGAGTTACACGAGGCGGAGCCAAGTAAATTTCTGGTCGTGAACGAACAACGGGCTCTTCAATTGCCGGCCCTTTGCCTTTCAATAAAGTTTTCACCCCTTGTAACTCCCGTATGAATGTTTCCTCAACAGCCTTTAGGGCGCCGTCGAGAGTTTCCCTTGTCACGAAGATGGGTAAAGTAACACCGGCACCACTTAGGTTCATCGTTGGCACAACAGTTGTTTCAACTGTGTGACCTACGCTCAGTGTTGGCATAGTGTTAGCACTGGTAGGATTTCCACTCTGTCCTTGTAGTCCTGTGGGAGGATCTACTCCGAGTGTTCCGGATGGGTCACGAAGACTCGCATCAGTTGTTCCAGAAAGTGTCCTATTCAAAGAATCAAAAATATTAGCAATAGGCACTAGACGCTCAACATGTGCAGAAATAAAGGTCGAGGACCGGGGAGGAGGTCGCTCTGTTTCAATACCCGAAATATCAAAGTGAGATCCGGATAGATTATGTGCTAAAGCCCCGTGAGAAGATGAGACAGCTTCTTGTTGAGAAGAAGCTGAATGGCTGGCTGAGGTGTGCAATTGCGTTACTGGGCGAGTAACGTCTTTTTCAACACCTGATCCCAACAAATGAGACCCGGTGGTGGATGTGGCTGCCCTTCTGGTATAGAAATGTTTGGTAGCTCTCACACTCTCCATATTTTTTTCTTCATTTTCTCTCACAGACTCACATATATTTTCAACTAATTCTCCCTCGGTTCTCCTTATACCTCCCATTCCTTCACTAATATGAGAAGACATCAAGGGCATGTCATCAAAGTTGAGCTCTTCCACAGTAATATTAGCTGACAAATTCATTTGTGGAAACACTAGAATATCAGCAACATCACCAAACATATTTTCTGCATCAGCACCATCATTTCCATCATTGCCATCATTATTATCATCAGAATCTCCATCATATTGTTCCTCCGCGGGATCAGACGCGTTGTCAGACTCTGTACTATCATCAGAATACTCAACTAAAGGAGCATCCCCAATGTGTTTAGGAACTACTTCTTCAGAATCGTCTTGTACAAGGTCATCTATATGTGTGTCCTCAGACGATGACCCTGCATCTTCAAGTACAGGTGACTGACCCCCACCAGTTCCCCTCTCGGTATTTTCCCTCGACTCTCCCCGTTCAGTAGCCCTTGCATCCTGAACCCTCACATACTCCTCTCGCCTAGGGGTTGAGTCTTGGGTAGGTCCCTCCGGTGCTGGCCGGACCATAGACTCTCTATAATCAATGATACACTCAGCGTCTTGATCCGCGTATGAAAGGAACCCTTCCGGTAATGGCATTTCATAGTTATATTTCCTCTTTGGTAGTTGAATAAACTGCATTGGTTTCTCGGGCACAGAAGGATGATTTACTCTTCGTGGAATTTCTCGGTTAGAACGAAGCATACTCTGAATGATGATTTGAAGAAACCTCGTGTACAGAATGTAAGGCTTTCCCTTGTTTTGCCGACGTAGCTCGATCTTTTCGTACAGTTCATGCCAGAAGATGGCTGCATAATCTACGTGAAGATCATACACCACCGCATGAAACAACTTCAGAAATCCGATACTGGCACTGTCAGTTCCCGAATGTTTGGAAGTTAAGCACCGGTTGAGAATAGAAAAGATTGTATAGTACAAAGGTGGTAGATGCGTCTTATTAAAACCCTTCACTCGTGTTAAATTCTCGGTATATCCCATTGCACGTATGCCTTCAAACACTTCTTCCTCAGACGGATAATCATCGAATTCACTCTTTCCTTCTCTCGAATCAGGCTTAGGTAGCCTCAGTACAAGTCTCAGTCTTTGAAAGTAGAGCTTCGTGATAAATTCATCGATCTGAAATAGAAAGATCGGTATGCCGTTCTCTATGGATGTGGTTATCATCTTCCATGCTTGCTGTAAATATAGCATAGGCACATTTACTGTGTTAGTCAATGTGTACGCTAGCGGGTGATTTCTGAGCACTTCTTTTACCACTGGATGAATGTTGATCTTGTCAAAATCAACATGATGGTTGTTGAAGATGATCTGTACATAATTGATCGGATGAATGATTAAGTGATCGGGATGAACTCCGGCTTGTGATAGGTGTACAGATCGCGTTGATGGTAAAGGAACATCAGCTGTCGGATCGGGTATTCTAGGAACATGTTCACCAAAGCCCTGAACACGGCTTTGTTCTTCCTGATTTGCCATCTGAACTGTTGTTTTGGAACAAAACAGTTCTGAAAAAGGTTATCAGCTGGAAAAAAAAATTGAAAACATTTCTGAAATTTTCTAAGTGTAGGATTCGGATCACACATACACACACTATGGATTCGGATGAACAAGGGTCCGAAACCAAGGATTTCGAATCAAGGAGGATCCGAAACCAAGGGAATTCGAACCAAGAAGGATCCGAGACCAAGGATTTCGAACCAAGAAGGATCCGAAACCAAGGATTTCGAACCAAGAAGGATCTGAAACCAAGACTTAGTTGATTTCAGTATTTTCACAAAAATCTTTTTAAAAAAATGATTTCGTATCCAAAAGGAATCGAAACCAAGGATTTCGTATCCAGAAGGATTCGAAACCAAGGATTTCGTATCCTGATACACTCCAGCGAACATCACTACACAGCAGAGAAAATCATCCAAACTCATAGAAAAGAACATTCAAACTCTGAAGATTAAGTACTGAAAGCCAGAATCTTACAGCGAACTCAAGAACACTCGAAGGAAAAGCTCAAGTATCGCTCTCGACGCACGACATCAGCCCTCGACCGACAATTTACACTTTGTATTCACACACGACAAACACCTGTTTTCACATTTAAACACTTGTACTTTACATTTCGAAGTATTTCCTTCATTTGTATTGTAATCATCGTACGACCGACGCCAGTACCAAAGACGTCGCCCCTGATTGGCAACCATAGTGCAGCGACGACATCCCTTGTCGTCCACAGGTTTTTTCCTCGTTTTGAGGTTTTTCCTGCGTCATCAAATCCCTTGTCTCGTTTATTTTTTCCCTCGTCGCACGTCTCGTCGAAAGATCCTTTCTTTAGTTGATTAAGTCCACATCGACCTTAAGTTGTTACTTTGGTGCGATTTTTGGCATTAACAGTTTGGCGCCATCCGTGGGACCTCATCTAGAGAAAATCCTCGACGAACGTGCACCCTACTAATAGTTTCTTGGAGATTCTTCTGTTCTCTATCACAGGAAAATGGCACATAGCGAAAACTCAGAGCAAACCACTGACCCAGCGCATGGAAAGCTTGAAAAGGTGCAAGATGCTCCCAAAGCCATCGGTGATTATTGCCTAGAATAAGTTGTCTTAGACCCGAGCAAGCCCGAGCAAAAAGTCTTGATAGGATCATCCCTCGATCCCCATCTTAGGCAAAGGATAATATCTTTCTTGCAGGAATATGCTGACTACTTCGCCTGGTCACATGAAGATATGGTTGGCATTGACCCTAACATCATTTATCATAAGCTCAATATCGATCCATCGTTTAAACCTGTCAAGCAAAAGCGCCGTAAATTCGCTCCTGAAAGAAATAAGGTAATCAACGATGAGGTCGATAACCTCCTCAAGACAGGAAAGATCCAAGAAGTAAAGTATCCCGACTGGCTTGCTAATGTCGTGGTCGTGGCTAAGAAGAATGGAAAGTGGAGGGTTTGTATTGACTTCACTGATCTCAATAAGGCTTGCCCGAAAGATCCTTTCCCATTACCGCATATCGACGCCATGGTCGACGCAACCGCAGGACATGAACTATTGACCTTCATGGATGCCTATTCAGGGTATAACCAAATCCTAATGCACGTCGAGGACCAGGAGAAAACCGCTTCTATGACGGACCGAGGTATTTACTGTTATAAAGTTATGTCTTTCGGACTAAAAAGTGCAGGATCCACCTATCAACGTCTGGTGAATAAAATGTTCAAAGACCATCTCGGCGACACAATGGAGGTATATATTGACGACATGCTCGTCAAGTCAAAGCAAGTGGTCGATCATGTCGAGCATCTAAGACAATCGTTCAACATCCTTCGGGAGTATAGCATGAAGCTCAACCCTACCAAATGTTCCTTCGGAGTCAGTGCTGGAAAGTTCTTAGGCCACATGGTCACTCGCCAAGGAATCGAGGCTAACCCCGATCAAATCAAAGCCATCATCGACATCAAATCTCCTCGAAATTTTAAGGAGGTCCAAAGGCTTACTGGTCGAGTAGCGGCCCTAAACAGGTTTATCTCCCGATCTTCAGATAGATGTCATCTGTTTTATAACGTCCTCAGGAAAAACAAAGGTTTCAACTGGACCAACGATCATGAGCAAGCATTGCAAAAACTCAAGGAGTATATGGCATTGCCTCCTCTGTTGTCGAAACCTCACGATCATGAGGTCTTACAATTGTATTTAGCTGTCAGTCCAAATGCGGTAAGCGCCGTACTCACACGAGAGGACGAAAAACAACAATTACCATTCTACTACATAAGTAATTCTCTCTTGGACGCAGAAACCAGGTATTCTTCCATGGAAAAGCTGCTTTTGTCGCTAGTCACAGCTGCTAAAAAATACGAAACTACTTCGAATCGCATCCTATTACTGTCGTAACTAACTTTCCTCTTAAGTCTGTTCTAAGGAAACCTGAGTTGACAGGTCGCTTAGCAAAGTGGAGCATATATCTCAGCAGTTACGACATTGATTTCAAACCCAGGACCGCGATCAAATCACAAGCCTTGGCAGACTTTATCGCCGATTTCAGCCCTGAGTTGGAAAAAGAAGCAGAACTCGAAGTGTCCACTGTGGCGACTCACGACGACGTGCCTTGGATCCTACATGTCGACGGATCATCCAACATTAGAGGCTCTGGACTGGGTGTTGTCTTAAAGTCGCCACAGGGGGGTAAGATGGTATACTCGGTCCGATGCGACTTCAAGGCCACCAACAACGAAGCCGAATATGAAGCCTTGATCGTGGGAATGAATATGGCCCACGACTCGGGGGAAACCGCACTGCATGTCAAGAGCGATTCCCTGCTGGTAGTAAATCAAATCAATGGAGAATTCGCAGCCAAGGATTCAAAAATGACAGCATATCTAAGCGTGGCAAAAGAAATTTCCAAAAAATTTAAATCTTTTTCTATTGAACAGATTCCGCGAGACCAGAACACTCAAGCCGACGCATTGGCGAACCTTGGATCAGCTTTAGTTGAACCAATATTTGATGTTATTCCTATGATTCACCTGGCAACGCCGTCCATTGGAAACACAGACGTCATCCAGATCGAAGACGAAGAAGATGATTGGTCACGCGACATTCGAAATTTCCTCGTGCACGACCAACTCCCCGAAGACAAAATGGAGGCTCGAAAAATGTAACGTCCCAAAAATTACAATAAATTTGAACTGTTAAAAATACCATTTTTTTTAAATTAAATCACAAGCGTTTAACTCAAAATAGACGTTTACACAAAACCTCGTTATGTTAAACGATCAACTCAACTAAAACAGCGGAAATGTAAAAAAAAAATACGAAGGTCTTCTCAACGCGCCAGTGTGTACCGTCACGCCTTACTGCCACTCGCACCTGAAACAGTAATTTTATAGGGAAAGGGTAAGCATGAAGCTTAGTGAATTCAAGCACCAACATAGGATAGCAATCATATGAACACTACCCCTAACCACAGATAAATACAATTAATGCACACATGCCAGTTCAAGAACATCTCCTAAACAGGCAACTCATACAAGGACATAACAGTCCACCTCGGCACCCCGAGGTCTACATAGTCAATACAACCATCGGCCCCGCCGAACATCGGTCCAACCGAATAAATACAACCATCGGCCCCGCCGAACATCGGTCCAACCGAATAAATACAACCATCGGCCCCGCCGAACATCGGTCCAACAGAATAAATACAACAGTAAAGGTATTCTCCTAGACATTAATAAATAAAACCATCGGTCTCCCCGATCATACAACAACAACTGTATATTTATATAAAACCATCGGTCTCCCCGATTATACAACACACTCGTGTAGGCATCCCTCGGTCTCCCCGAGTTCATCCCACACTTGTACACAATTCCTCGGTCCCACCGAGTACTTGGTCCCACCGAGTTCACACAACACTAAAACACTATTCCTCGGTCCCATCGAGCCCTCGGTCCCACCGAGATGTATATAACACTCATTTATACTAGGCATCAATTCAACCTAGTACTACGCACCACAATTTAGCTAGTACACACAACAATTCAGCTAACACATACAAACTACCGTAATGTACATATAATCCCTATTCTACGTAGTGAGAGAACTCACCTCGATACGCAACGCAGATTCCACAAACAGCAATACGAGCCCGCCACTCCAACTCACTTCTTCCCACCTAAAGAAGTGCTACCAAGTGTCAACACGACGCCCCAACCCTCAATTATAAACATAAGACTAAACGAGCGACATTTCAGATTTTCGGTCTAACTGCAGGTCTGTTCGGGACCTGCTTATCCCCCTCTAGACCCACTAATCCAGAGATTAAGTCCCACAAACAAGAGGGTCTAGGTCTTAGCTTTCCAATGACATATTATACGCGTTCTAACGATTTTCCTACGATTTAATATGAATTTTCTAAGAATGGGACGCGAGTCTGTCGTATTCGGACCTGCTGTAAAAACAGCTATTTACACCTAGCTAGAGGTCGAACCAGACTTTCGCTAAAACATGAAAAGTGTGCCCGACACAGAATGTGAACCGTGGGCACCGGATTCGTCTCAAACCGAGTTACGACGAGAAAGTTATGTGCGAAATACGAACTGGATAGAACCCTTTTATTCACATAAAATGACGATTTATAAAACGGTTAATGTTTTCGCGATTTGGGGTTACGGTTTAGCTATTTAGGTTCAGGTCTAGGTAGCCACGGCTGGACTAATCTCAGCACCACCCACTGCCACCTCCGGCAGTGGTGGTCGGCGGCGGCGGCAGCCACGGCTGCGGCGCCGGTGGTGATTTGACGGTGGTTCGGTACTAACAAACCAGCGATGAAAGGGACGATCTAACCAACGATTTACGAGTCACACACACACACCAACGCACGACTAAACCACAGCAACTTTGCACCATACAACCACCGCAACGGTGGCGCACACCGCCGACAGCCATGGTTGCGGCGGCTGCGGTGGTTTTCTTGTGGTGGTACTACAACGGTGAAAGAGAAAGAAGCACGAAGAAGAAGAACCTTACCTGGTGACGACAACGAAACCACAACCGTAACACGATCCCGGCTTTCTCCTGATTACCGTTTCCTCCTCTCCCTCGCTCTCTCTCCTTCTCGCTCTCTCTCTCTCCGGCGGAAGACCACGGCGACGTGTGGTGGTGTGGGGTGGTACGGCGGTGACAGGGAAGGGAAGGAAGGAGAAGGCGTAGGGTTTGCTTTGACGTTTGTGTGCGACGTAGGAAGAAACGAGAAAATAAAAGTGATAGGGTTTTTGTGGTGGCTGTGAGGGTGCTTCGTGAATTAGAGACGAGAAGAGGAGGGGGTCGGTTCCTTCATGGGCCGACCCCATGCAAACTCATTTACCAAAATGCACTTTTAGTCCCTAGGTTTTAAGGCATTTTCAATTATACCCAATAAATTAGGATTTTAATATTTAACTCCCTTAAGGACAACAATGTTTACAATTAAGGTTTTTTCCCGACAAAACTTATTATTACGAGATCGATTAGAGAAACATATTTAAATAAATAAAAACGTAAAACTAAAACCGTACCGGGAACCGGACTGGTGTGCCAGCGAGGACGCTGGGCTCCCAAGGGGGGTGGATTGTAAGATCCCACATTGGTTGGGGAGGGGAACAAATGTTGTCTTATAAGAGGAACTTGATACCTCCCCTATCAGACGCGTTTTAAATCCGTGAGTTCAGGTGTCGGCAAAGCGGACAATATCGTGTACGGTGGACTGGAGATGTTACAGAATGGTATCAGAGCCGGTCACCGGGTCGATGTGTCAGCGAGGACGCTGATCCCACTTAGGTGGGTGGATTGTGAGATCCCACATCGGCTAGGAGGGGGAACGAAGTCCTCCTTATAAGGGTGGATGGATACCTTCCTTGCATGAGGCCTTTTGCCTGTCACAAGGTGCGGTCTGGGTGCGTCCCGCGTATGCGTGTGCGGGCAGGAACAAAACCGTGAGCGGTACCGGCATGCTGTTATGCAGAGGGTATGCGCAAAGCGGACAATATCGTATACGGTGGACTGGGGATGTTACAAAAAATTAGATTCAAAGCATCTAAGTACGTCATGATCGAAAATAAGCTTTATCGGCGATCATCGACGGACTTAAATTTAAGGTGCGTCATCAGCAAGAATCAAGCCCAGAAAATCCTCCAAGAGATGCACGACGGCGAATGTGGTAATCACTCAGGAGGTCGTAGCTTGGCTAATCGTGTCTCCCGACAAGGGTATTTTTGGCCGACACTACGACAAGATGCTGTCAAGTACGTCCAAAATTGTGACCCCTGTCAACGACACTCAGGTATGTCTCATAAACCCTCGGAGCCTTTGCACTCAACGCTTGTCCCATGGCCTTTCATGAGGTGAGGAATGGATATTGTCGGCAAACTACCACCTTATCCGGGGCAAAAAGTGTTCCTCCTCGTGCTCACGGATTACTTTTCTAAATGGGTCGAAGCAGCTGCCTTCTCCCAAATTAGGGATAAAGAAGTTATCTCCTTTATCCAGAATAACATCATATGCAGGTTTGGAATTCCATCCGAAATTGTCTGCGACAATGGATCCCAATTCATAAGCGACAGGACCCAACAGTTATGCGACGACAGGAATATCAAACTAACAACCTCGACTCCCAGATATCCCCAAGCTAATGGACTTGCCGAGTCAAGCAATAAGACTATTATAGCTTCGATCAAGAAACGATTAAAAGCTGCAAAAGGAAGGTGGGTTGAAAAACTCCCTTCAGTCCTATGGGCAAATCGCATGACGCCACGCACGTCCACTGGGCAAACCCCCTTCTCTCTCGTCTATGGTTGCGAAGCCGTCCTACCGATCGAGGTTCATCTCCCAACTTCGAGGCACACATCCGTCGACCACAACGTGGTTGATTTAAATTATGACCTCGACGCCCTTGAAGAGCTAAGAGAATCGGCCTTGATCAGAATGGCGTCACAGAAGCAGGCAGTCGAGCGACATTTCAATAAGCACGTCAAAATTAAAATCTTTCGAGAAGGCGATTACGTCCTCCGTCGAGTATTCTCGAATACCCAGGAGCTCAACGCAGGTAAACTTTCTACCAAGTGGGAAGGTCCCTATCGTATCTCTGAAGTCGTTGGTAAAGGAGCCTATCGACTTCGAACCCTCGACAATCAGGAAATCCCACGAAGTTGGAATGCGACGCACTTGAAAAAATATTTCTTTTAAATCGCCTTCCTATCATACAAAGTTTTCAGCACGACGGTAGGCATCACAAAATCATTGGAAAAACCACGACCTCTAACGAACTTTATCGCAGGAACGTACGACATGGGTATCCAAGTGCATGACTCGATCACAGGGGCATATATTCTAAAGTTTCATGATACGATACAGTCATACGTAAGGTCTAAACGGTCCCTCGATCTAAGTTTCTGGAACTTAGAAATACTTTGTATGTTCTAACACATCGATGATATATATTTCAACCGCTATATTGCAATAAAAGCCTAAGTCGCACGATCCTCCGTTTATTTCATACTGTTATGATCAGTATTACATTTATCCACGACATATGTAATTAAAAACACAGGTTCAGCAAAAGAAGGAACTTCATTGAACGATTACATATGAACGACCGATAGTCGGACAAGTAAATACAAAGTCAAAAGTTGTTGCATACCAACGACCCGACCACCAACGGTCAAGCATGAAAAGCCTAATTCATAAACCCAGAAAAAGAAACTACCCTAAGATCTAAGGAAACATGGCAATCGTAAATTCTGCTCAAAGAAAACTCAGCCTTCGGAATCCTGACAATCCTGAAGAACTGATGCAAGGATCAAACGAGTATAGCCGGAGTCGTCTCCCAACCTTTCGCGCCATGGCATTCCGAGAATGTGGCTCTTAAGATTAATGTTAAGGTTGGAGGAAGGAATATCTCCTCTTCGACAATCGACCTCCACTCCAATACCCCCAGTTTCCTCACGTGTTTAGTGAAGGAAAACAGAAACATCTGCATAATTACAAAAGGGACGTATTAGCAAAACGCTCATCGAAAGAATAAACGTCGGTAAACACAAGTTTCAAAAGAAAAACTTACGAAAGACGCCAGTACGGCCAAACACAGTCTAATCTCTTCGATAGAGATCCCTGGAAAATGCTCCTTGAAATATAAGAGCTGATATTTCCCCAGAAGCGGGAGCGACTTCGTCCTGACGAGGACATAGTCAGTCGAGAGGGATGAATACAACGCAAAGTTGATCTCCATAAAATCCCCATCATTCTCTCCCGTCTTTACACCATCGCCCCTGCCGCCTAACGAAAGGGTCGACGTGGTAGCAGAAAACATCGTCGCCAGATGCGCAGAATCCACGAACATCGCGTCTATCGCAACCAACATCGTCATCGATTTGGGTATCACAGCCCACGATAGATCATCAGTCACTAAAGATTTGGAAAAAGTCGAGATTCTGGAAAAGATGACTTTTCGAAAGCTTGAAGAAAACAATCCATTTTGGTCTCTATTTATACAGGAAATCGTGACAGGTCGAGCCCTTCAAAAGATCGACACGCATCCCTGACCTCCATATGCCCCGGTAAATCACCGACACCTGGCATCGACAGCTGGTAAGCATCATCGTGTGTCAGTATGACGTCACGACCTCGTTTCCTTTTCAACTTCTCGTTCAGTTAGAAACGAACCAGTCTAGCTCCAAGGCGATTGAGGTAATTTCTAACTCTTGTCTTATTTCCTATGCGTCTGATGGACAAAATTTAAAACTTAAATTTGACATTCAGTTTTCAAATTTTGGGGGCAAACTGTTTGGGCAAAAAACCACGTCGTACGACCACGACCAGAACAGGTAAGACGCACGTCATAATCCAAATCTTGTATTAAGATAAGGTCTTGACAAGAACCCATAAAACATCCGTCGTCTCCCGTAAAAGGTAAGTCGTACGTCTCCCATGACGCTCGACCATAGCATCGCCCGTCCCGTACGACCATCACGTAAGATTATTGTACCTTCGACCAAACTAACGTTAACCTTGACTGTTACGTTTGTTAAGTGTTTAATGCAGGAGTCAAAGTCATTAAAGAGCAACGGACATAACCGACGCAACCATTAATGATCGATAGCCGTAACAGACGAAGAGTATTATGAACATTCATCTCGGCGACCGTTTCCAGCCATTGATCAAATCATTAATGGAACTAATTAATGACGCGAAGACTATAAAAGACAAGCTAAAGCATCATTTCAAGGGACATCGGTGAACATCCAATACACTCCAGCGAACATCACTACACAGCAGAGAAAATCATCCAAACTCATAGCAAAGAACATTAAAACTCTGAAGATTAAGTACTGAAAGCCAGAATCTTACAGCGAACTCAAGAACACTCGAAGGAAAAGCTCAAGTATCGCTCTCGACGCACGACATCAGCCCTCGACCGACAGTTTACACTTTGTATTCACACACGACAAACACCTGTTTTCACATTTAAACACTTGTACTTTACATTTCGAAGTATTTCCTTCATTTGTATTGTAATTATCGTACGACCGACGCCAGTACCAAGGACGTCGCCCCTGATTGGCAACCATAGTGCAGCGACGACATCGCTTGTCGTCCGCAGGTTTTTTCCTCGTTTTGAGGTTTTTCCTGCGTCATCAAATCCCTTGTCTCGATTATTTTTTCCCTCGTCGCACGTCTCGTCGAAAGATCCTTTCTTTAGTTGATTAAGTCCACATCGACCTTAAGTTGTTCCTTTGGTGCGATTTTTGGCATTAACATATGCTACCGAGCTTAACCATCCGTCGTGCTTCTCCAGAATTCATCTCCAACCCATATGGTACACCCTGTTCACTATCCTGAACAGGTGTTTATCATCCATCATCAAAGGCATTGATCAGACGACCGTCAACCTGCTCAGACTTTTCCACGGCGTGGCTTACAACCGCCACATCGATTATGCTGCAATTCTATGAACCGAACTGCTCGAGAAGGTTCAGAAGAAGGAACGCAACAAACGCCTCACGTTCCTACCGTTCCCAAGGTTCCTGCAGCTCATCGTTGCCCATTTCATGGATGTACACCCCATGATTCCTAGACGTGCTAATCACGAGGTACTCATCTCAACCCGTATGACTAGGATTCAGAATAAACAGTTGATACCTAACCTAGTCCCGATGCTTTTACCCAATGACTTGCTAGCTCTCGCTGACCAATCGGCACTGAGTGTGATAGAATATAGGCGTGAGCACAATTTAGTCGCCCCGATGGTCCAGCCAGATCCGGCAGGACGCGCCCAAGGACGCGCCCCGAGAGACGTGAGGGTCCTCGTACTAGAGGTGGCAGGGTCCGGAGAGCAGGGGCTCACGGACAGGGCGTGATGAGAGAAAATATAGTGAGGGGACACGGCGTGGGCAGTGCTGAAAGGTCTACACGCGAAGCTAGCTCGTCACATCGGCAACCCACTCCACCTCCTTCACCACAACAAGAAGAACCTGAATTACATGAGGTGGAGGTGGTCGATATCATGCGTGAACAGGAACATGTACAAGTAGAAGAGACAGCTTCCTCTTCCAGTTCCGAGTCGGGCTCTGGCTCAGAATCGGATTCCGAATCTGGGTCTGAATCAGGTTCAGAGTCTGGTTCTGAATCCGGGTCCTCGGAATTTGGTGATGAATCGACGGAATCGGATGATCAAGATGATAATGATGATCAATTCCGCATGGAACCCATTCCTCGCACCCTAGCCCAATCTGGAGAGATAACGAGAGCGAAGGGAGTTGAAGTCGAAAAAGAAGTTACAGGTGAGCAAGTGCGTGAACGGAGAAGTAAGAAAAAGAATGAGAGCGTTCGAGAGATGGAGCAATCTACTCAGGTTGCTCCCAACCAGCCTCCATTTAGCCAGGCAGCCACATCTACTACCCTGTCTCATTTGTTGGGACAGGGTATTGAACAAGACGTCATGGGCCTAGCGACGCAATTGCACACCCCAACCAGCCACTTAGTCTCCTCTCAAAAGGAAATTGTTTCAACTTCTCACGGGGACGTAGCACATCTACTACCGGTCTCTCACTTGGAGAGTTCTGGTGTTGAAACAAGAGAACACCAGTACCGGTTCTCAACTTATTTGGACGCACAATCGAGTCTAGAGCCACTTGATATGTTATTTTCCTTGGCTAGGACACAAAACATTACATCGGCTACTGTCGAGATTCTTCGTGACTCGACCGGAACACCCCGAGTAACTCTACCTTCTGGTGGCTTGCAAGGACAGGGTGGAAGACCTGCCACGGCTACCATCAAGCCAACCGTGAGCGCAGGTGGTACTACGGTGCAATCCACCGTAGTTACTACAACTGGTAAGCTAAGTGCTACAGGTGTTAGTGTCCCGAAGTTTGTCTCCAAGGAAACTCTAGACGGCGCCTTAAAGGCTGTCCAAACCGAGATTTTGAGAAATCTATCAGAGGAGATAGATTTCATCAAGAGGTCCATCAAGGGAAAGGAAGTAGCTTCAGCAGATCACCCTACGCAACCACATATCACACTTCCTCACCCAACCCCGAACCTGCAGAACATGAGCATCGAGGCACTCAAAGTCGCACTCCTCGATAAGCTCCTATCACAATCAAACACCGACGCATCCTCTGAATCAGATCTAGTGAGCATACTCCGCTCACAAGCCCAAACATAAACCCCAGTCACTTAAACTGATGCCCAAGCTCAAATAACCACAAAGCTTGATACACTTACTACCACCTTAACCGATGTCCAACGCACCCTCGAAACCTTATCTAAGATGGTTGCTAGCTTAGAGAACACGTGTAAGGGTCAAGCACAGGGCTCGAAACGAAGACATGATGATCAGGAGGATTCTGACCGCATCCTCTGAAGCAGATCTAGTGAGCATACTCCGCTCACAAGCCCAAACATAACCCCCAGTCACTCAAACTGATGCCCAAGCCCAAATAACCACAAAGCTTGATACACTTACTACCACCTTAATCGATGTCCAACGCACCCTCGAAACCTTATCTAAGATGGTTGCTAGCTTAGAGAACACGTGTAAGGGTCAAGCATAGGGCTCGAAACGAAGACATGATGATCAGGAGGATCCTGACCAACATGAGGGGGAGAAATAACAGAAACTGACCGAGCTGTCAACCTCAGCGACAGTACTACCATCCGATACTCCAGCTTCAACTGAGCCAAACCAACAGCCCGACGACACATATATGGTCCAGGACATGGAGCTATCCACACCGGTCAGAGATTTAGTGCCAGAGTCAGCAGACCCAACGGTTGAAAAGCCCGAGGGAGAACCAGAAGATTTCTTAATGCTGACAGTTCTGGAAAGGCCAGTCCTAGAATTTAGTGATGAGGACTCCGATGACAATCCGGAATTGGAAAAAGAATGGAGAGAGAAAGCAGTTTCAGCCATCCAATCTAAGACGGATGCTCTTTGGAATTTCTCAGATGAAGATGAGTTCATGAACGACGACGACTATGATCAGTTCCTTCAGGTATCAGTTTCTCAGCACGACTTACACGATATTGCAGGTACATCTGAACTTCCAACACCTGACTCGGAAACGACACAACCCTAACCTGTTCAACCAGCTCGTTGGGAGAGAGTCCGAATCTTGGTCCCATACTTAGAGGAATCGCAGAAAAAGATCTTTGCTCATTGGATTAGACCTCTTGACCCGGTTATGTGCCATGGGGTCTCACATCGAAAAGATCCGATTCGCTCACAGTACTTGGAAGTTATGAAAAGAAGCAGAATAGTCCACGAAGTCCGAACCAGTCACAAAATTACAAAAATTGTGGAGATCGTGTCTGATAGAGTTCTGAAGGTATGGTTCCCAATTTTCACGGTTAAAAGGGATGACGGAAAGGAATGGGTATTCTCGGAAGCCGACTTCAGACATCTGAATCTGAACGACTTCCCGGTTCTACTTAAAGAGTTGAAGAATCGCACTATCCGACCATTGCCATACACCGAAGCCCTCGAAACTTTAAAGAGATTCATGAAGTGCACAATTACCCTCGCATACATCAACGACTTTCAGATGGGGATAGAAAGCAATCAGAAGAAAGTGAATATTCTGAAGCCCAATCTGACACTTCCCGATGCCGAAGACGTACAGGTACATACTCTCCTGCCCAAACCAGAAACAGGGATCGTGTATCTGAATGAAAAACGGGAGAAACAGTTCATGAGGATCAGTGTGCATAAATTCAGTGAGGGGACTTTGATGAAAGTTCAGAACGTGTTGAAGAAGATCATTGAAGAAGAAGAAAGAGACTCGTCAGAGAACTACGCTAATATAAGAAAATATCTTGCCAAAGAGCTCCTCAAGGTGATTAAAGAAAGGTTGGAGTTCAGAAAATCCATCCGACATTTTGAAATCCTTTTCGCAGTCAGGAAGCGATATGTCCCTAACTGGCGTGAGATCGAACTTCAATTCAAAGGGGGAGATTGTTAGGTCTCATGTTAGTTGAATCGAAGTGTAGGGACTAGTTTTGCCATTTCTTGTAAATATCCCTTTTGGGATATAAATAGTTTGCTTAGCTTTCAGATTAGGGTTAATGACCTAATCAGTATTCTCTAATTACCTAGTGTACGGCTACTGCCTATTATCGATTTTTGCTCATCAATACAAGTGAGATTTATGACATTCATGCTATGTTGTATTGATTCTACGTTTTGCACTTGTTAATCTGGGATCCACAATGGGAGTCGTCTTGACTCTACTCTATGCCCAAGATGCGGAAGCGAAGTAGAAACGATCGATCATGCATTGGTTACATGTGAATTGGTGAAAAACCTATGGAAATTGATTGGACGATGGTGGAATGTTAACTTGGATATGGTAACAAGCTTGAATGACGTGCTCGAGGTAGATACGCAAATGGGCAACTACGACAAAGGGTCGAGGCATTGGACGACGATGGTGTGGAGCCTACTATGTCTCATTTGGGCTAACAAGAATAAGATCCTCTTTGGCAAAACTAATGGTCTCATCTCGGAGCTACTATTCGAATTTCAACTTAAAACTTTCAAATGGGTGACTCGTAGAGATAGGGATTTAGCAGTAGAGTGGGCATCGTCGCTGTCGGGCCCTTATGGGCTGTGATCTTCGGCTATTTGTGCAGGTTTGGCGAGAGAAGGAGGCTTCAAATCTGTATTGTTCGATTAGTAGTAGGTCTGTCCGGAATAAGACGTTGCTCCAGTGCTGATCGGTTCGAACAGGTCTTATCCCATTAAGCAGGTATGTTTTGTTATGTCTTGAAGTCTGATTGGGTTTGCCTCTCGCAATCCTGGTTAGTTCCTTGGTAGCTTGGTTTGTTCTCACTTACAATTGTTGTGTTTCCTTTAGATTTCGGATGTATGCAGCTAAGGCCGACTTAACTTTGTATTGGTTCAGTTTTTTGAGGTTATATGAAATCTATTGTTGTTAAAAAAATGTTCATTCGGACAATCGTTAGTGGAATATTTTGGCCATATTATTAACGGTAAGGGGGTCTTGATGGATCCTAAAAATATCCAGGCAGTTTTGGATTGGCCAACACCAAAACAGGTTAAAGGTGTTCGCGGGTTTCTTGGATTGACGGGTTATTACTGTAAATTTGTTCGAAATTACGGTTCAATTGCTAAGCCTCTGACCGAACTTACAAAAAAGATAATTTTCATTGGAATGCGTCGACTCAACAATATTTCGATCAACTAAAGGCAGCCATCACAACAAGCCATGTGTTAGTTTTACCAAATTTTTCACTTCCATTTTTCGTGGAATGTGATGCTTCTGGCCGTGGAATTGGTTCGGTCTTAATGCAACAACAATGTCCTATCGCTTTTTTCAGTAAGGGGTTGAGTGATCGAAACCTCACGAAGTCTGCCTACGAGAGGGAGATTATGGCATTGGCTCTTGTCGTTCAACATTGACGAAGTTATCTTTTGGGGAATACCTTCATTGTGTACACAAATCATAAGAGCCTTAAACATCTCCTACATCAGTGCATCACAACTCCAGATCAACAGAATTGGTAGCCAAACTTCTCGGTTATCATTTTGAAATATGTTACAAGGCGGGTCGAGAGAATAAAGTTGTTGATGCTCTTTCAAGACGCAATGAAGACGAAGAAATGACTTCGATGATGTACCACGATATGGGTATAAGGTGCTCAGTTATTAGAGGAGGCCAAGTCTGATCCCCACATTCAACATTTATTGCAAGAGTGCCAAACGAATCTCAATTCTCATTCGGGTTACTCTGTACACAATGGCGTTCTTTATCACAAAAATCGATCGGTCATCTCACGGAATTCAAAATGGATTTCTATATTGTTACAAGAGTTCCACACGTCGGCTTTGGGTGGACATTCGGGTTATTACCGAACTTATCGTCGGATTGCTGCAAATCTCTATTGGCCTGGTATGAGTGCTTCGGTGCAACGTTTCATTCAATCATGTGATATATGTCAGCGGTGCAAGTCGAGCTCGTTGACTCCAATGGGTTTGTTACAACCCTTAGACAATCCAGAGGCTATTTGGGAGCATTTTTCGATGGATTTTATCCTTGGGTTGCCTAAATCCAAAGGATTCGATGCCTTACTAGTTGTGGTGGATCAACTATCTAAGTATAGTCATTTCATTCTCCTCAAACATCCATACATGGCTCGGAATATCGCCGGTATCTTAGTTCGTGAGATCGTCCGACTTCATGGTATTCCTAAATCTATCGTGAGCGATCGTGGCCCTCTCTTTATGAGTCACTTTTGGCATGAAATATTTTGCTTGCAAGGTACTCAATTGCATATGAGTTCCTCTTATCACCCAGAATCGGATGGGCAAATGGAACTTATAAATCGTTGCTTGGAAGCTTATTTGCATTGTTTTGCTATCGATCAGACTCGTTCATGGTCTCTGTGGGTCCCATGGGCTGAGTTTTGGTATAACTCCATGTTTCATGGATCAACGGGTATTTCTCCTTTTGAAGTCGTGTATGATCGTAAACCACCCAACATTACCCAGTTTATTCCCGGAGAAGTTCGAGTTGAGGTGGTAGGACAAGTGTTAAAAGATCGAGACGACGCTTTAAAACAACTTTAGTCCCACTTACTCCAAGCACAAGCTCTAATGAAGGCCCAAGCAGATAAAAAAAGACGGGACGTGAGTTTCAGGTTGGCGAACATGTCTATGTCAAGTTACGTCCTTATCGTCAATTTTTGGTGGCACAACGCATTAATCAGAAGTTAGCAGCTCGTTATTTCGGTGCGTTTCAAATTGTGGAGAGAGTGGGACCGGTGGCGTACCGTTTGCAATTACCCCCTTCATCTAAGGTGCATCCTGGTATTCACATTTCATTGTTGAAGAAAGTTGTTCAAGGATCACCTGTTGAACCATCGTTGCCAGCAGAATTCGATTTAGAGGTGACTGATCAGTTGTTTCCAAAAGCTATTCGTGCAACATGCTTCTACGATCGTCAGGGAGATACAGTTCTTCAATGGCTCATTCAGTGGAAGGGACGCCCGTTAGAAGAGGCCACATGGGAGGATGCTATGACCATTCAAAGTCAGTTTCCAGAAGTTGGTCTTGAGGACAAAACCAATTTTGAAGGAGGGCCAATTGATGCAACACCTAACCAGACTCCTCAATTAAAACCAACCAATTCTGGGCCTACTACTTGGAAAGTCCATGTTAGATGGCCTAGGACCTAAGGGGAATTAGTTGTAGTAGTTGGTTATTAAATAATGAGGTCAGGCATGTGGTGAGGGCATGCAGAGAATAACGAATTCATTTAGACTTGAGCAATAGCTTAGAGGAGGGAATTCTTCCCTGGGATCAGTGGATTGGAGTTGTATTGTCTTCTTCACTTGTAACCTTCTATATTTTTTCCCAATTAATCAACCCTATTACGTAACCCTTTGATTACGTAACAAAAATCCAATGGATATAGGTTTTAGGGTATTAATGATTAAAGACAC